>OZ026515.1:24162289-25494821 GCA_964019695.1 Loripinus fragilis
CTTGCTTCTTTGACACAAATTTCAGGCAAAGGTGGCATAGAGTGCATTTCATAGGAACGACCCTCCTAGCGTTGACAAATCAAACAAGACCGCAGTACTGACCTGACAACTAACCGCCCTTGAGGGGTCCAGTACTTATATCTGACTTGACTGAGTGTCTGTGATGTACCACAATGTCGGTTTTGTTTATGAAATGTTTCAACCACTAAATGTGTAAATATTTCGTATTTTGGCAAGAGCACAGGTCGTCGAAAAATTTCAGCTAGATCTGCGTGTTCTATTTGACCTTTGCACCGCAGCACTCCATCACAGTCTACGTATAATCTAAGTTGTCTCTGAAAATTGTTGGGCTTTTTACGCTGCATAGAATCATACATTTCAGAGAAATGCTTCCTTTGTACATGCAGAATTCACATCCGTTCTGACTGATCCTGTCCACTTTTAGTTAATACTCCATTGATCTTACACTTGTTTCTCAATTTATTAATGAAGCCAAGAGCAAGAGCAGCTTTGATAGGGACGATATTCTTTCAATGTCTACGCCCAAAGGCGTACACGTACCTGTTTTATCTGTTTCAATACTTTTTACTTTATGAGGCAACTGTAACAATCCTGTTTCTTTTACTGGTTTCTGAACTTTCAACTTTGATTCATAATCATGTTGTCACAGTGACATTTCATAAGAATCCCCTGTCATCTTTAGCCATTCAGTTTCTGATTTAACTAACCATAGTGGGCCATGCCATCATAATTGATTTGCTTTGAGCTTGTTTACAGAACTTTCACGAGAAGCAACGTCAGCTAGGTTTGTGTTTGAACGGACATAGTTGATTTGAATATCACCATGACTTCTAATTTCTGATACTATATATCGAACAAACACTGAAAGATCCTTCTCTGAAGCTATCCATTTCATCACACATTATGAATCTGACCATAGATATAAACCATGAATAGGGTTCTTCAGCTGAGATTTCACAAATTTCAAACAGCTTGTGCCTATAATTACTGTCATCAGCTCTAACCTTGGTACTAAGATTTTCATCAGTAGAGCTAACCTAGTTTTAAGAACAAAACATTTGCTGTTGATTCTGACTCACTGTTTTGTTGAAAATGATAAATGACAGCTGCAAAAGGACATGTTGATGCATCACAGAAGCACACTAGTAAGTTTTATTATATTACTGTTACTACTATTCATAGTAATACACCGTTTAATTTCTCAATCTGGTAAGGATAAAATATTGGACTTGGGGGTAGTTCTGTTGTTGTTGACTTTTTGTTTATTGTTACTCCCATTGTGGGAGTCTGTAATTGTTCTATGTGTTGTTGTACGTAACTTAATGTCCATTCTAGTATTGCAATCATCTTGAAGTGGAAGAGAGAGCTGGTTGCTTTGCTTAATTTGTCTTCCTGGTGTCTCGTGATGGTTGAGCAGCTCTTCCTCGCGGTGCCATGGGGTTGTCTGCGATTTGTGAATGTCGTATTTCCTGATCATACTCACTTACTATTTTTGATAGATAACCACTCTTTTGCCCCTCAGAAGAGATCACGTCATCCCAATCAAGTTGTTTACTCCATAGTGTCTGAAGAAGCAATTTTCCTTTTAGCAGTACTGATGAGAACAAACCTAGCGGGTGAAATACAGAACTGATTTCTTTCAAGACGTCTATTTTTGTCACTTCATTTAAATCTGACATGGTGTTTACTTTCTTAAGTGAAATTGAATCTGTCTCAATGTTCCATGTATGCCCTTACACTTTCACTGAGTCTTGAATAGCCATTTTTTATTTTGTATGATCTTGTTTACATGCTGATCATTTGTTATCAATTCATAGATGCATCATTGAACAATGATTTTCTCCTCTGTAGAGTAGAATTGTGTCCTCTAACTTATTTGTACCAGTAATGAGATTATCAACATAGATGTCATCTATCAATTTCTTAGCCAGATCATTTCCATATGAATCCATGTGATATTATACAATTATTGACTATTGAGGCATTGGAAATGATGTGATATCGACCTGAGAGTACCAATATTGACTGAGGCAGAGCCGAGGTCAATATTGGTATTCTCAGGTCGATATCACATCATGTCCAATGCCTCAATAGTCAACAATTGTTTTATTATATAATTTCTCTAAGCAAAAAAAGCAACAGCAACAACAACAAAATCTTGGCTATGGACTATGTCTTGGACAGTCTTGAATTTCTTTTTTTTACATGATGACTAAATGATTTCATTCAGTTAAAAGAGGAATGAATGCATATTTTATTTGTAATTACATCTACAGACAGTTAATATCCAGATTAAATGCCGCATAATGTTGCATTTCATCAGGGTCTACACTGTTCGTTAAGACAAAATTGATCTTTAGGGAACAAAACTTTAATTTTGTTTAGAAATTAAAACCTGTGACCCCTTGAACTATACAATTGACCATTCCAAGTTTATTGCATCAATCCAGAGGGAAGAGTTCATTAGTTCATTTAAGGGTTCTGCTAATTACTATATTCAGCAAAGTCTGAATAACATGTATATGATGAAACACCAAATCTTGTGAATTTCATGCTGCTGTCACTCACTGAATTGTATTTACAGCAAATCATGCAAGTTTCATGCTGAAAGCACACCTGTTATGAAAAATTTCTATGAAGTCTATTTTTAGTAACTAATATTGAATGGGAAAAACCAGCAGCCCAGTAGATATGTAGTTTTATGGACTCGAGTGGATAGGCATCTGGGCCAATCAAAAGATGTCTATTTATAGGTAATATAATAATCAATAGTAGCACCTAGCAGAAATGGACTTGATATAACTCCAAAGGGGACACAACAAAACCGATGCTCTTGGATGTTATCATAGTCCAGTCTGGTTTGGCTGCTATCTTTCATCCAAAAGAATCTTGTAACGTCTCTCTGATCAGTTCGCAATCCTATTTGAAGAAATGCCTTTTCTATATCTTCTACTATGGCGATGTGATTCAATCTAAATCTCATACGTAAACCACATAAATCATTCACCAGCACAGGTCCTCTGTAAAGACATTCATTTAATTATTTGTTCTCTTTCCTTGTCTTTGCTGATGCATCGTATACAATAGGAAGTTTGGTCTTAGGTTTAAGGGATTTATTACAGGGTGATGTTGAAGCTAATGTTTTGGACCATCAGCAGAAGCTTCATTTTTCTTCTCTATTATTCCTTTTTCTGACGGATCATGAATAACATTATCATAAGCTTTCATCAGCTCTGGTTTGTTTTTTATCCTTGCTGCGCTGATTTTGATCGTCCAAGAGCTAATTCCCTATTAACTGGACGATCTGGAATCTCCTCTTTCCACGGCCATGTAACCTGATATCGCCCATCTTGGAATTGTAAGCTTTCTTTTAACCTTTTATCCACCATCTTATCAGTTAATGTTGTTGAATTATCAAGGATTCCTAAAGATTCTACCTTCCAGAAATCCTCAAGCTCAGGTTTTGAGGATGAACAGAATCAATACTGGACAATGATTGTGTTCCTGTAATATCATTGTCATATGTGAGGATAAGCATGTTTGTTTCATTCATGGTTAAATCATGATCACCCAATCGACCAGTAAGTATCCATCCTAGTTTAGATGAAAGTAAGTATAGACCTGGTTGAACCTCAATCCTTTGTGACATAATAATGTCAAGGTAGTAATCCTTTACAATTAGAACATCAACAGATGATGACTCTAACATCTTTGGTACATCATCAACAAGCTCTAGACTGGACACTAAATGTTCAAAATTTTCTGATGAGTTTATTTTCATTGTTTTTTTGTTTTGTTTTTGCACTGACCCACTTATCACTGGAACATTATTCGCACTGACTTCTAAGTACGTTCCATTTTTAAGCTTTATACTTAACTTGGTTTGTGTGGTTTTGATGGTTTTCGTAGTTTCACTTCCAAACGTAACAAGTTTGATTTTCTCTGACCTCTTCTTTGTTAATTGTAGATGTTCCGCCATCTTCTCTGTTACATAAGTTCTCTGAGATCCTGAATCTAGAACATTACACACTAATTCACTTTTTGGTTTGTTGGATTCTTTACTTCAGATTTTGCGGTTTGAATTAGCACTATTTAATAAGAGGATATGAGAACATTTTCACCACTACAAGCACATCCTTCAATTTACTGATTTCTCCTGATAACTGAGCATGAGACATTTTCATATTGATTTTTTGTGGGCACAAACTCCGATGATGTGCATTAATTACACCATAGTATACACACGTTTTACTCCTTTTACAATCCTTGGAAACATGGCCAACTTTAAGGCACTTATATCAGCTGTCTTTTAGCTGTTTTTTTGTTCTTCTGTAGTCGAATACTTTAAGTATTTGTCGCTCCAATGTCTTCTGCTGCAGTACCTGCACTGGTCATAGAATCTATTTTCATAACTTCGTTTTGTGTTTGCAACCAATGCTTCCATAGATGCAGCAAGGGAAGGAATTGGGTACCCACTTGCTTTGCTATCTGAAAATAGAATTCCACCTTTTTCTGTTGATAACTTCTATTTCCTTTATTCATGCTTAGAACACTCTTGGGTCTTACATCATACAACCAAGGATTATTGTGTTGTGTGACTGTTGATTCCACCTGAGTATCTTTCTTATCTGCATGTTCACGAGCAGTAATGTAGCCATTGAGAATTTATTGCAAGGCATTGACTGTCCATTTTGTATTGGTTCCATGTATTATTTCTAACAGCAGAAGGGCTTTCCCTGGAAGCTAAGCACAAATCATGGATACAAAAAAATCTTGATCAACGTTTTGTTTCATGACCTGAAGGGAGCAGAGATGCTTTCCTATACTATCCAGGAGACTTTGAAGACTGGTGGTTCTGTTTTTTGCTGAAGTCAGGTTAATCATTTTGTTATAATAAAGATCAATCACTTTCTGTTGATTTCCAAATCTCTCCTTCAGAGTACCTATAGCAATAACATAGTTTTCTTTCAAAAGTGTAACTCCTTGAATAGCGCGTTTTGCTTCGCCATTTAACTTGCTTCTGAGATAATATTTGACAGTCTGGCGTTGTTATGAACTGCATTTTCAAAGGCGTCCCAGAACTCCATTTAAGTTTGTCACAAGAAAAAAACGACTATTTCTAATTTTGACAATTTCACTGTAGTATCTATAAACTCATGCTGTTGTTTCGTTTAGTTGAACACTATTTCATTCATTTGTAGCTCTACTTTCTAATTAATGTCAACTTTTTCCTTTTCTTCAGCTGCATATACTTTAGTAAGCTTTATTTTTTCCTTAAAATGCTTAAGTTGCAGAACACATTTCATTACTCTTTCACAAACGTCTTCATTTTCATCGATCAATTGTGCTGTGAGCACTGTGTCTGAAATCTCCTATTGCTTCAGCTAATGCAAGGATGTCTGACCCAACAGAGATTTCCTTCTTTACAATATTGATATACCTTGTCCGCACTCCTTTCAAATATGAAATATTAGATCCCATAACTGCTCAGGTTTTCTTTTTTATTAGGAAATTCAATCCACTGTTTTAATTTTTAACTTAGCCCTTTTCCAGGGTTCTGGCGCCAAACATATGTCGCAGAGATCATTTACTGCTAAACTAGCCTTTTTTTTCTCTATGTTACATGGCCTTTTTATAAAATTAAATTCAAACAACAATAAACTAGCTTACCAACTGATTTTTTATTCCTTTATTATCCTACAAAAATATCTCACATAATATCAGATCAACAAACCTCTTTTTTAAATCAAAATTTCAACTTTATAGCAGCACATGCATCCGTTGATAGCATGAATTTGCACATGAAAAACATGTTTATTGTGAACACAGAAGCTCCAACGGAGCCCATTAACAGAGCTCATTAACGCACGTGAAATGCATGCTATCCAAACTGAGACTGGCAAATAAATCAGAAGTTTATCAAGTTCGCTGAATTTGCGACAACCACATCTTTTGCGGACAGTCTCACCTACAACTTTTATCCAAAATATATTTTATTAAAATTGAAGACAAAAACGTTATTGCGAAAAATTAGTTCCACAAACAAAACACCTTGATGTTGTTGATTTTAGTGATTTATGGAATTTAACAGAATGGCATAAAATCTCTCCCAGGACCAAGGTCATGAATGAATGTCATAGATGCAAATTGTCAACGAATTTAAGTTAAACTATTGTTTGTGACCGTGTTCCTTGGCTAAAACCAGTACTGGCCAGTTGTGTTAATGGTTTTGTCATGCTTTTTATGTCCAGGAGCACCTGAAGGCTCAACCGGCAGAGATTCTGGTTTGAAGGTGTCTCAGAAGATGGGGCCATGGCTTTAAATCTCACCCGACAGGCTGGGAGAAGCCAGGAACCGAACCTATAACCCCTGATTTACAAGGCATAGGCGTATCTTCTACACCAGTGGGTATGGATATTTCAACTCTGTTACATAACAAACAATTAAGACATATTGTTAATGGATTAAAATATTTCGTGGTTTCATTTTAGCTTCCATCCTATAATCAGATATGGCTGTATGATATTTTGTTGAGTTAACCATGCCATTTATTTTGTATGTTTGCTTAAACCTCTACATACGAGAGCGGGAAATGTTAGGACATCTCGGTTTCAAGCTTAAGTCAAACACTCTACTACTGAACAACTCCGCTTCTCCCACTTCCATATTCATAAAAGTAAGGAATAAGGCCAAGATCAGAAATTGATTCAATCAAACACAAAGCCACATTTTAAAGAGACAAAAACACAAGTTAATGTCACATACAAGAAAGCCAAGAGGTCAGCCCTTATCCGATAGGTTACCACAAGGCTGCAATAAAAGGATGACGGTAGGCTAAGACAAAATTAATACAAATAACAAAAGAGATCCACAAAAGAAGCACCACCTAAAACAGCCAGTAAAAACATACTGGAGGGCCTAAACTAGTTTCATGGTACCAACCTCATCCTTAATCATGATGTAGATCAAGACACATAGATGTTTGGTTTGCATGAACGATGCCATACTAATTCTATTAATCATCTCCTAGTCCATATGATTGTAGATATAAAAGGAGATCGAACAAAGATAAGGACTCACCAATACATAAAACTGAATACCGGAGCAAAAGATATCCAACAGTTAAACCCCGCGTGGCCCAACCATCTTACAAGTATTAATCCTTACCGGCTTGTGTATTCTACTGATCGATTATTTCCCAGGTGATTCCAAGCAATATGTCATAAAAATTGACCACAAAAAATGTATTACAACACCACATTGCTGGCAAATACTTACACAACAGAGCTATCAGTTTTGGAGTATCTTCCCCATTTCCAAGTGCCCGTTCCAACCTGGCTACCGGCTCCATTAGCAATGTCATTTAGTGCCGTCCAATATGCCGACGATTGCAAATTACTGTTAGCTTGGACGTAATTTTTGTACCAAGTCTGAAATATTTTACAACAACGCAGGGAGATTATTTCATGTGATAAGTTGCTTTTAAATGACTGTGCAAATGCTGGAAATTCATGTCCTGAGATAAAATTCATTTTGTTCAAGCTCAGCTCATATTAGCATAGAATTTAAAATCCATGCGCAGGTCCAGAAAGTTTTGAGAGTGTTCGACCGTCTCGAATATTAATGAATGTTTTTAATGCTAGTGATTGGATATATGATATAAATAGCCAGCTATTTAATGCAAATATACTATGCACAGTAAATTTAGCAATTGTTTTTTCATGGGTGAACCTATGCTAAAGTGACGTTTTATTTTAAGACTATTGGGTAACGTGGGTATTTCGGATCATTGGGGGAAGCCGAAACCACTTTCAAATAATTGTTTGGTCACTGAAAACCAAAAAAGCATAGAAAATGCTGCACTCTTTTGAACTTTCTCAGAGAAATAATGGCCCAAGTTTTCACAATTTGACATTTTTACTAATGCTTTTACGTTATCGCCTTTAAACGGTGTTTCTAGTCGGGTTTTCTTGAACCACATGAACAAGTAAAACTGCTTGATGCCTTCCAACACATTCAGACAAATACTGTTGAATGAAACATCTTCATTACTACAGTGCATGAGCCGAAAGATAAAATCTAACGTCACCGTTATCTCGCAAATGCATCGCACGATTTTTCAGTAACTTAAGGTTTTAATCAACGATAAGATGAGTTACATTGTAAGCCTATGATATCTTTCTAAACTGATTCTCTGTTGAATTAAAATGCCAATTAACATTAGAAGTTTAATTAAATGATGACTACGTTTTGACGTCATTGATTGCATTGCAGCTGATTTTTTTCAGCATGATATCTCTATCACATCTGTTACATAACCAAAAGTTTTTATAGGCGTGTGATGCATGAGAAAGATGAAAGACCACCAAACGAAAATTCATATGTTTATCATTTTAGCATTACTTACAACAGATGTGATTTTTGCTTACTGACCCCTTCTGCAATTCTTGCTCTCCAAAAATGCCTATTTAAAAGGTGGCGTCTGAAATTTCCTGGTTTCATTTGCCTAAGATCATGTTCTTGTCATTGCAATTGAAACTGATCTGCACTGCACAAAGATGAGCACAAAAAAGATGCAAAACATAAGAAATTGCTAAACTAATTGTGCATAGTATACTTAATATACAAAATAAATGAAAGTTTTACAATATAGATAAATATTATTGATTGCAATTCATAAAATTATAGAATATAAATAAAACAATTACAGAATACATATGCAAAATATACAATATAATATATTTGATTTTATAATAACAATATAAACAGTGTTCAATCTAAAGGGGTGCAGCATGGGGAAATTGGCCATTATTTTCAAAACTAGAGTGGGCCATATCTAAAATTATGTGCATGGGGAAATTGTGTGCACTATTTTGTTTTAATTTGAAATCGAATGAAAATTCTCCCTTTAAACTTTCCTCGATTGAACACTAATATAAATATTAAATATACAGTGTAAATAAACGAAAATTGCAACGGTTTACACGTCATACCCTCTACTTAATTCAATGCGTTTTTCTATGGTTTGATATTGGGGCAATGGAATATATAGAGTAAGGAAACCATATCTAGACACATTTAGTGGAGAAGATATTGAATTACTATAAATGTGTTTCGGGATTTCAGAATATAATAGATTCAAACCAGTCTCCTCAACTACATAAACAAGCTACAGTTTCGAAGTTCTGCATTATATACAAGTAACAAAAACACCAGTACGACTCGATTTTACCGTGCCTCGTTATGTGTCGCGCATTTCAACTATAAGTGCTTAGACCAGATATTATATGGATACGCCTTAATATATTGTATACGGTAAATGTTCTAAAAAAATTAACACTTTTCATTTTCCGTTCTCAAATAAAATGTTTGATTCACAAAATGCTTGTCAGAATTGCAAATAGGAAAGACCCTAAATGGGTCTGCGCTATTCGTCTATACAGTCAGTTGGTTTTCAAACTTTTATTTATATTTACTGAAGATCAAAGTACCTTTTCCGCTGCGTTATCGAAGTACAATAGAGAAGCGCCATGTAAGTCACATTCGCTGCTGGCTTGCTTCCACGTAACCGCCTTTGTGTTGACGAAAAGATAACAATAGTTGTTAGCATTTACCCACCCCGCGGCACATGGGGGCGTGGCTACTGTAGCTGCTGCGCTGGAGACGCATGAGATACTGACTGAAATGTTAAGAAAAAAAGAAAATAAGTGCGCTACAACGGATAAATGTGAGCCAGATAAAATAAAACTGAGTCAAATAAAGTAAACACCTAAACAATTTCAAACATTTCCCAACGTCACTGCAATATCTGAATGTTTTCTCCATATGGTAGTCAATCATGAACTGTTTCTTGAAGGAAAAACAACAACACTGAACTCACTGAATTTGAGAGGAGGGATAAGCAATTAAAACACTTAAAGCTACCCAAACAATGATTTGAGTGGCGAATGTCGGATAACTGAGACTCAACTGAAACACAATAATGCGTCTAAACGTAGCATTTATTTTGTGCTCAAGTTATAACAAGGAGATTTCAAACCATTTAATGAAACTCACTCCAAAGAATAACCGTGTATGACAAGTAAATATCACAAGCACACGCTGCACATCAACCAAGGCACCAAGTATTACTTGACTTTTCGCTTACTGTAAAGGCGGCGCCTCATGAATGCGAAATTAGGACTGGTCAACCCTAGACATTATAGGCGAAAGCTGAAAATGAGGCGTGGTTTATTCAGAAGTAACTGTATCATCTTGCGCCATTAGCTCAATATAGACGCAAAATACATTATTTAGTCCTTAAATTTGGTAGCGAAATAACTGCATCTGAAAATGTCTATGTAACATAGGCAAAGAGGCAAACATTGTGGACCCAGATCAGACTGCTCCTACAGGAGCTGTCCACACTGGGTCCACACTGTTTGTCTAAGAGGCTTCAAATATTTTAGTTGACGACAAAAACATACATTTTATGGTTATGCGCTTTAAGGGTTAATAAATGTGAGTTCAGTGTGTATACGGTAAGGAGTTTCAAAAATGCACGCACGTTTGCTAGCCACAAAAAGCTTATTAACTCTTTACCGAATAAAACTTGATTCCCCTTACTTAGCAGATGAAATAGCCGAACCACGCCCAGATATGAATATTAAAGTTGCCGCCTTTATACTAAGCGAAAAGTCAAGTAATACACTATGGTCCTACAGCGTTAATATTGGCTTTGTTGACATTCTGTATTTACCACAGGTTTAGATAAACACAACTTTGGAGCCTAAAATTGTAAATATTTTCTTACCCATAATTGAAGCATATGTTTTGGGTGCTCAGAAGAACCGTCTCATTGAGATGGTTCTTTTGAGTACCCACAACATATTTTTTGGTGAGAAATAAGAAAATTATATTTTTGATACGCACTCTTAACTAAAGTCCTGATTTACAAAAGCATTTGTAAATAGAGTTGACACATGCTATGAGTACAATTACGAAACAGATTAACCGTTAGAAACGTGTAAGAAATATCTGCATTTGTCCACTCAAATATATACTGTAGCACGTCATCGTGACCAACTACGTCACTTTACGCTGAATGTGTGTCAAGTACATGTATAACAAGGTTATTTTACCTCATTCTTTTTAGAACAATACATGTATTTTATTGTATGCACATAGCAATCACATGGAGATATCGGTGTCATTGTTGATGAATCGCCTTTACACTGCCATGGTGGTTGCGAGTCGTACAGTCGATAGGGCAGTAATGGATTGCTAAACACATCAGTGCTGCATGTGTCTTTCAAATGAAGTTAATGAATAAAAACTAGATACCAAACGAATGACAAAAGTGTGCACTTCAAGAATGTGTAAACATTTTCTAGGTAAAATTATCCCGTGTCTTTCACGAGTTGTGCGACAGTGTGCTCCCGTGAGCTAACGATGCAGGGGTTCGCATGTGTCGCAGTCATTGTTTTGATGCTTGTTTCTTGCGCTACATTCGCTTGTGCTAATTTTACTGTACTATCCGTTACTGCCTCGGTGACACGCTCTTGTATTTCATTGTTTTATTTGTTAATTTGGTGTGTTATTTTGGACGAAAGCTTTCTGTCAGTGACAAAAATAATAACTGGACATCGATGCAAGATGGAGCGACATGTGTTAAATGAAAACAAGTGCTTATAAGTAGGCTGTCTTTTACGCATTACCGAACGTTAGCCTCGTTCCGAAACAAAGCCAGCAAACATTCATCTAAGTGCAAAATACAAAACAAATTAATAGAATCCAGTGGATGATGTCTCTTCAACAAATGTGATAGACGAACATTTGAATCCTTTTATTAGGTGTGATTATCATTTAAACAGAGATCGAAAAAAGAATTATCCGTTACACCCTATATTCGGTTACTGCCCTTCTGACTGTACCTTGCTTTTTTTACATTTTTTTTAATTGATTTTATATATCGACAAACTTTTTGAATATAATGCATAATCATTTCGGTTGCTGAATATTGAACAGTCCATTTACTAAACGCATTTTATTGCATTTCGCACATGTCTTTTGAGCAATTTGCTAATGTCCCATTTAAGGGATATTTTGTATAAATTTTAAAAGTGTTGTCGAAACATGATTAAAGAAAGCCTATGAAAGTATAATGCAATAAAAATGACGAAAAAGAAATGAAATTATTGATGGGCTTACCTTACATGTAACGACAAAAACGCATTTTTACTTCAGAAAAAAACAAAACAAAATATCATGCATGATCTTGTCAAAATCTATGTGATGCGCTGACCTTTTTGTACGACAACATTTTTATTTGACTTGGCACCAAGTTGTATAGACAAGTAGTTGGGATTCCTATGGGCACTAATTATGCTCGCTTGGTTGCAGATTTATTCCTGTTTTGTTATGAAAGGGATTTTATGATGTCTCTTTCTGATGGCTGATATTATTGATGCTTTTAATACTACATCCAGATATTTGGACGATAATTTAAACATTAATAATGTTTATTTTGACTCTATGGTAAGTCAAATATAGCATTCAGAGCTCCAACTTAATAAAGCTAATACCTCTGATACCGAATGATATTGTTTCTACCAAAATTTATAATAAACTTGACTACTTTGATTTTGAAATTGTCATTTTCCCATTTTTAGATGGTGATGTTCCACGCTCTACATTCTATGGAGTCTATATCTCTCAACTCATTCGTTTTGTTAGAGCATCTAGCCGTGTTGCTGACTTCAACACTCGCAATAAATTGTTAACTCAGAAACTTCTGAAACAAGGCTATCGGTATCATAAACTTCGCAAAACCTTTTCTAAATTTTATAGACGATACTATGGTTTGATATCAAATTCCAAATTGGACTTAAATCTCTCTTGCACCAAGGACTTTCGGAACCTGAATTCTATCGTGACTTGGTGTTTAAATTGAAAAATATTGTTGGCTCTGATAATTTATCAGCACAGTTCAATAAAATGATTTCCCATTATAAAAAGATTGGCTATAACATTAATGTATTGCAGCAGACTGCATGCTTGGTGGTCAACCCAAACATGGTTGGCAACTTTGCTTTCCTCTTTAATTGCTCGCCGGTGGGTCGGACTTCAGACTCAATGACGGTTCCGACTTAAAGACTTATCAATTGATAAGGGGCCTGATGCTTTGGCTGTTGTCAGGCCCACTGGGGTTTACCTATTGTATTTCTTTTGTTCCGTTATTCAATTTTATTTACTGTTGAGTCCTTATGTTTGCTTTATCTCCTTTTTACTTCTTGATTTATATGTTCTAGGGGATGTATCGGATGCTTTGATAACTAGGGGTCTTTCATGCAACCCAAACATCTATGTGTCTTGATCCACATCTGAACTAAGGGTAGAGTGGGCATTATTTGCATACAAAGAAAGTCAGTGGTTATGATTTTGTACCATCCGGATAGTTTGAGTGGTCAGAGCCGGGATGCTCAGAATTCCGAGGGCTGTGAGCAAACTCATTCTGTCTGTCTGCATGTATGTAAGTCTGTCAGAAGCCTGCATTGCTCTTTTGTTAAGAAAAAATACTTTTGCGAAAGCTTAAACTTGATAGTAAAACGGTTATCTAAAACGCGTAGAAATTGCTACTCAACGATAAAAACGAAAAAATATTATTTTACGAGATAAATTATTTATTTTAAACACTAAGTTTTAAAATTGTTATTGATTTCAGTCGGATGTTTATGCTCAATTGAAACTCATATTGACATCGTTTTAAGAAGTAGTGCGAAGTTGGAAAATTCTTCAGGTTTCATTTAAAGTAAGAAAAGGGCAAAGATCAGGAATCGATACAATTAAGCACCACACCTGACCCAGGATACCAATGGGAAGGTATCAACTTCACAATTAGACATCACAAACGAGAGCCAAGAGGTCAGCCCTTACCCAGCAGGTGACCACAAGGCATCAAGAAACGGACGCGCACGAAAGCATAACAAAAACAAGATGGAAATAACATAAATGGTCCACAAAAGAAGCACCGTCTTGGAACGGTCATTAAAAATATTATACTGGAGGGCTTAAGTTAGGCGCATGACATATTTTGTGGACTCACTTTATTTTTCTTACATGTTCATTGTATTTGGATTGCTGCTTAAATGAGCTTCCAGGTTTTAAGTGACTCCCGTATTTCTTTTATTTAACAACTTTAATCCTTAATACGATCGACGTTTAGCATGTGGATGTAAATGCACACCGCGTAACTAAACTTATTTTTGGGGTAGCCCTTATTTTGAATTTTGGCCCAAATAACATGTGAGCCAGAATTACTTAGTCTTTTTCCTTGAGATATATACCCATTTTCGCCTCTATTTTAGTTATCATTAGCCAAATGCACGAACTTTGCACCACTGTTTGGTAGTTTATTTATATATCGATCAGTTACACTTGGGGACAAATCAAAGTGGTGTGACAAAAACACGTAAAAGATCCATCTAACCTCAGCTAATAAAATATATCTATGTGACAAAAATATATCTAGTTATGGTGTCTATATTTTAATTGATTTGTGTAATGTCTTTTTCACTTAAAATCACCATTTAGAAACAACCGGCAACAAAAAACGGGATTAGCGTTAAACCTGGAAGCACAATAGTCTTCGACAATACCATTCAGACTGATCATAACTGAAACAAAAGTCAGCTCATCGTGCATTTACCACGAAATGGTTTTACTTTAAATATAGTCGTTGTTACGACAGCACTTCAAGTGACATGTTTTATCCAGATTTCGCCAAAAGCTGACTGTTGCATCCATAATTGTTTTCTTGACCAGTTGTGGTTTAGATGTGGATAAAAATACAATAACTGTTAAACAAGTAACATGATCAATGATGTCTATATCGCCCCTACTGAAACAGACAAATGGTAAAAGCAAACAGTTAGAGTCACCTGGTTATGTCTGTTGTAAAGAACAAAATGGTCTCAATGCCTGAAGGTAGCTTTTGTATGCTGGTGTTATTAACAGCCTCTATATTAGACACATTGGGTATATGTTAAATTGGTTTAATTTAATATCCCAGTTATTGTTAATCCTTGACCATCCTAAGGTGGTAATGGTGGTGTGGTTTTCTATGTTAGTCGTTTTGGTGTCAGTTTCTTTGCTATTTTCACATACGTAATAAGATGATATTATAAAATTAAGTAAGGTTTAAGTAGCCAAGTAGAAAAACTTTTGGGAAAGGTGCTGACTTGGTTAACATCCACTTTGTGTTATGTCTATTTGCAATCTAAGTCCTATCCCATTTTGGCCTTGAAGGCAGAAATTTAGTTCTGATTGAAACAGTTCCTGGCAACTGCTTTCCTCTTACCTTTTCAAGGCTAGCTGAGTTGAGTGTACTGTTGTGTTACTGAATAACATATAATATTAAAATCTCAAAAATTCAATTATCCACTACATTTTCAATAGCTGTCACAGTGTTTGTTTAGGAGTATTGGTTGTTTTGAATTAATGAGCTACATATACATATTATTTATAAATGCGTTTTTACATAATACATTATCAAGGTTTGCTATGTAATCCAACGACTTAAGACTTGTCAAATTAGAGTAATTGATATTCATCATTATTTGACACAATCTATCAAAATATTGCAAGTGAACAGTAATATTTAAATATATGTAGATCAGGTAACGTATAAAACAGAAACATTATTAAAATACATTTCAAGGCTAAGTTTGTTCTGTACAGTCCAATAACATAAGGCTTTAAAAATCTACATTCTTAGTTCAGCAAATTGATATCCATAATTTGACATCATCTATCAAAACTTTTGAACATAAGTAAGTAAGCAAGGTAACGTAATTAACAGAAACTGTTTTAAAGAAGACGTTTCAATGCTATGAATTCAGTTATGAATAATGAAATACATGTATTTACTTTTATGTTGAAAGATTGCTGATTATGACTACAGCTCTGCAAAGTTTCATGTTTGAAACAGGACCTTTGCAAACTATTCATACTGTTAATGTGCCTATTTCAAAGCATGGCAAATGGTTTTCAGAGTGAGGTGAGGTTTGCACATGCTGTTGATATCTTATTTGTCTATTCTAACCTCATGTATACGTATATGACATAAGGAGTGAATCTCAGACATGATATTTCCAAACAGGGTATTTACACTTTGTTTTGGAACAAGAAAAAGAGGAAAACATGCACTTGGTAATTTACAAATCGTCTTTAAATAAAGGGAGAAAATTGTGCAATTGATGAAAGATTCGCCCTCTTGGTGTTTGTGTGTTAGCTTATAATGCAAAATTGTTCCGCTGGATATGCTATGTGCATAAATTTTAGCACAGAAACGTATTTCACAAATTTCTTGAGTTGTTTATGAATATATTTGTGTCGTGGTGTCAATTACCCCACCCGCCAGTGGTAAGTATCATTGTTGTTTACAAAAATAAACAAAAAATGCTGCTTCCAGGCTCTTGTAGGATATCTTTAATATATTTATTGCGTATATTTACCATCATACTGGTATTTAATAACTTTAAAAAAGAAAATACTTGAGGTTACCTATAATTGCTGTACACAAAATACGGGAATACTTTTCGCTTACCATACCTCGCTATTCGCATGTTTTCAAATAACTGCACAGGTTTACAGATTGACAACATCGTGCATCATATTCAGCACACTTCCAGCCTTAAAATGATATATAGGAACCTTGGTACCTAGGGGGGTGCAACCAACTCCTTAACTAGGCCACTTATTTCATTTCACCTAACGGACTATTACAAAGCAAACGTTTCAAATGTCTAGTGACCCCAGATCCTATAAACGATTTGCTGTACGTTATATTACTTTATGTCCATTCTAGTCTTGCAATCATCTTGATGGGGACGAGAGAGTTGGTTGCTTTGCTTACTTGACTTCCTGGTGTCTCATGATTGTTGCGTGGCTCTTCCTCGCGGTGCCATGGGTTTGTCTGCCGTGGTATTTACTGATCATACTCACTTACTATATTTGCAATATGCTAAGGCATATTGGATTCCACAGATGAGCTTTGAACAGACTTGAAGGCAAATGACTGAGACTGTTCTTGCATGCATTGCGAGGCATTGCAAGGTATCTACTCTGTACGACCTTCTGGCTAAGTCAGTGCTTTGATGGTGGCTGTTTTGAAGATTTCCAGTTGTCCCTTAAAGTTATAACTTTATTTTCAAAGCTGTGTCTAGGCAAATAATATGAGCCGCGACATGAGCTTTCCAACAATGTGGTATGTGCGACCATCAAAAGCTCAGACCAGACTGCGCATACGCGCAGTCTGATCAGAGCCTTTCCTTGTGGCTTAAATATTCTATGAGCGTTAAGCTACCAATAGAACATCATTAATTTTTGAGTTTCTAAGCTAAAAGGGGGCTGCACAGGCTCGCCTGAGTCTACGCATGTCAAAATGCCACATTGTCGGAAATCTCATGTCGCGGCTCATATGTTTATTTGGTACAATTTTCAGGTGTGTTGTGGTTACAGGGTTATTGTGCAAGGATAAGAACTTTCAAAACATCACTCTAGAACAAGATTACTTACTAAGTAATGTCAAAAAAGCTAACAGGTCCCGGTAGAAATCCAGTGTTTTATGTGTGTCCACAGCAACATATCTATAAATGTTACTCAACATTATGTACTTCAAGAAGAATAAAAATTTGAAGTGGACTTTGCGAATGATTACCAAACTGATATCTATAGATAAAACATAAAGATACTTTAATTGTTCGACCCATGCTTCAAAAAAACCGTTTAAGGACAGCGAATTGCCCGATCGGTATACGCGCTCAGCGGGGAGGGGGTAGTTACACGCAGGGGAGTAAGTTAGTCTGAGAAACGTTATGGGATTTGTAAGTTAAAAGTAAGTATAAATTGATGGTTTAATCGTTTAATGTCCGACTCACCATATCATGTATATATTTCTGTCATTAATGGAGGGTTGGCGCTTTACGAATTTTCATGGCAGTTAAGGCCATAGTGAGTGTGCTTATTCATCTTAGAAACCAAATGTTTATAGGTATGCCTCATCTTGGAGGCTGTTTAAGTTTGCCAGTACTTTGTGTATGTTCTTTCGCTAATAATGTAAAATTTGATCCAACTATATGGTGCAGTTCAAGCGTAAAGAGCATTTTCATTAAAAGACCGCTACCAGCCAAAATGATGCTCAGCAAAGCCTTGCCGCTATTTTGCATACCAGTGGCTGGACAATGTTAAAATGAAACAGTGTGCAATACTTAGATTAAATGCACTATGCGATTCAATGGTCGTGAGCATTTTTACTAAATGACCACAACCAGCTGAATTGACGCTAGCAAACCTACGTCCATCGGAAAAGGTTGTTAAACATGCCAGTGGTAAGATAATGTTGAAATGTAGTAGTATTCAAAGCTTGTGTGGTTTATAACTTATGACTATTTTCATTAACTGCTAACGGACGGACTCACATAGCTGTTATAGTGCAGATACAATGGTCGTTCACTTCAACGCTGCCTCAGTGATCAGTTAATGTTTATACGCAGGGGCGGTCCAACATATCATGCATATTATAAATTTCGTCAAGACCAGATAAGTGTGAACATCCACAAAATGGAATGGGCTTGGTGCTTTGCCAGTTAGACATGAACTCAGTCATGAGTGGACTTTAAACCATTTTTTTTTTATTTTTCAACAACAAAGTGAATCTTTATTTTGCAATGTGGATGTTTGAAATAGAACATCAATCCCTGATACAGAACACAATATGGGAAAGTGGAAAGCAAACAAGCACATGAAAACACAACACACATGAGAGCCAAGAGGTCAGCTCTTTCCCAGCTGGTGACCGCAAGGCTGCGATGCGAGTCTATGCAAGAGAACACACTATTCCCGGTCATTAATTTAGATATATTTTTTGTAATGCAAAGGAAATTCTGTGTTGGAATAGCCAGTCTTTGTCTATGTTTTGTTGTACGTTTCTTTATGTCCATTCTAGTTTTGCAATCATCTTGATGGGGAAGGGAGAGAGCTGGATGCTTTGCTTAGATTGTCTTCTTGGTGTCTCGTGATGGTTGTGTGACTCTTTATCGCGGTGTTATGGGTTTGTCTGCGGTTTGTGATAGTGGTATTTCCTGATCATACTCACTTACAATTTTTATATCCTTTTCAATCGTCATCCATTTTTCAGAATGTATTCAGAATGTTTTCTTATGGCCATGAGCTATAAATATATAATTTAATGACCCCTTCTTATGCTATGGTTTAATGATGGTCTTATGACATTGACTTGGGATGTACGTTTTTTAAAGCCATTTTTTACAAATACTTTATAACCAGGCTTTTGGTATCTGCTGGTTAAATTACTATAACTTTGAACATGTTTTATCTGGGTTTCTTTTTTCGATTCACTGATAATTTTTTATGTTAAATGTAAATAACTATTTGTGTAATAACCCATATAAGCCTAGCGTCCTTTTTGTGGGACATAGGCAAACAGCGCAGACTCAGATCAGACGCCGCTCAATGCGGCGTCTGATCAGAGTTTTCACTGTCTGCTCACAGAATGATCTATCAGAATTAAGTTTAAACTTTTATTTATTTTTTGTATAAAAACATGTGTACATATAAGACAATCAGTTCACATAAAATAGACTCGTCCTATTGATAGAGATAGGGAAGTTCATTCGGCTTAAATGGGTTATTGGTGCAGTTGTCCATATCAACCTGGAAATCTCGCCTAAGGTCTGCCATAAACGTACACATGGAGGATCTCACTTGAGTGCTCAAGTTTTATTGAATTTATTAAACACGCTGAGGAAAAGTGATAAAATGCGAGGCTTTCCAAGCTTTTTATCACTTTTCCCCACGAGTTTAATAAATTCAATTATACAGGAGCACAAATACTAGATTCTATTTATCGCATGGCATTAAAAAGACCTGAAATCGCATTTTGGCGGGGAAATATCAAGATTTTGCTATCTTCAAGGCTCGTTATAATGAACGTCGTTTAATTACGCTACTTATCGGTTATACACTAGTGGTGTATTGCTTTTATTCATGGCGTTATATCGCTCCTAGACGCGACGTCATATGATAAATATGCATCAATCTTATCGTCAATATTATTTAGCCAATTTCCGTAAATAGAAAATAAGTATCTTGCAACCGCTCAATAAATACTGACCATTTGTTTACAGCAGTCTGTTATGGTATATGATTTAGGGGTACTATTTTGGTTCATTTTTTCATATGTTTTTTTTTCTATTTTCTTACTTCCTTTTTATGACCCTGCAATAAAATACTAATGTCAATTTGTACTAATATTTCTAGTTTTAGATGATTTTTTAAGTTGGGTATGAATGTTGTTTATGTTTATAATTTCACTGATGACAGGAATTAAATCAAATATTTTTGTTTTGTTTTGTTGTTTCTTATGATTATGAAAGTGAATACTGATGTCAAATTTTCTTAACTTAACTTTATGCCACCTTTTGGCCAGTATATTAATTAAACTGTATTAATGTAATTAATGGGGATGGGATTAGTGTCATATATGCATTAAATTTATGTATTCTGCATCTAATGCTCATAACAGAAAATTGTATGGGCATTGAGCTCACAATTACATTTAATGGTACCTTTATGCCAGCTTATACTTTATATTGGGCATTACAATAAACAGATAGCCATTGGTTCTGATATGTTTAAGTATTAAAATGAATCAATTAAATCAAATAATTTTGTTTTGTTTTGTTGTTCCTAATTCTTATGAAAGTGAATACTGACGAGTAATGATGTCAATTTTTCTTTACTTAACTGTAATTGTGCCGCCCTTTTAGCCAGTAAATTCAATAATCTGTATTAATGTAATTATGGGCAAGGAATTAGTGTCATATCGTCGCTTCAGTGCTATAGTGTTCTAAGTGACATTTTGGTCAAAAATGAGTTATGCATACCGTTGGAAAGGGGATCAAATGTTCTATCTACTGGTGAAGGTTTCATTTGCCTATCTCCTCCCAGTAAGCTAAAAATCTCTGTGCTTTTCTGTTCTACAAAAAGACAATTTCGTTCAGTGCTATAGTGTTCTAAGTGATTTTCATCCAATGGCCAATGATGATCATTTCACATGACTGGGTGAGTTCAGTGTCATAATGTTCTATCTACATAAAGTCACTTTCCTTGGAGAAATTGTAAAAAAAAGCAGTTACCTCCCTTACATATATTTAAATTTCCTAAATTGAAGTTGTTTGTTGGTCTTATGTCGAACTAATGGCTATATTTGCTACTTTTAGGTCCAAATAACCTTCTCAGTCAAATATATAACGCAAATTGATCCATGGACAGGATAATAAGTTGTAGAAACAGATTACCTCCCTTACACATATTTAAACTGCTTTAATTGAAGTAATATGTCGATGTAATTACAAATCAATGATTAAATCTGCTTCTTTAGGTCCAAATAATAAGTTCAGTCCAAAATATTATACAAATTGACCCCATTGACAGAAAAAATAACTGTAGAAACAGATTACCTCCCTTACATAAATTTTAATGGCATTATCCGTGCGGTTTGGTACTGTTATGTCAAATAAATGACTAAATCTGCTACTTTTAGTCACAAATAATCATTTCTGTTCAGACTAGTATATGAATTGACTCAATAAACAGAATAATAAGCTGTAGGAAAATATAGAACACTATAGCACTGAACGCAAAAGGCGATTTTTGGGGCATAATGTTCTATCTGCAAACTGTAAAATGCCCGTAAATTCCATATTTCTGTACAAATTTCTTCAAACCAAGGTCATTCATACTGTATGCATATATTCTAACCCTCTTGTACGATTCAAAGGTCTGTGATAAACAAGGCATCAAAATTCAGGATGCTAAAATTTTCAAACTCATTTTTCTCAAAACTTGTGCAATGGTAGATAGAACACTATAGCACTGAAGCGACGATATGTGCATTAAAATATGTTCTGTATCTTATGCCCATGACATAGAATTGTACTGGCATTGAGCTCACATTTTAATTTTATTGGTACCTTTATGCCAGCTTATACTTTGTATTGGACATTGCAAAAACAGATAACCATTGGTTTTGTTATGTTTAGGCATTAAAATGTATAATTGTTTTAATCTTATGCCCGTTCTATGAAAAATATGGCTAAAAGTTTATGTAAATGCTGTTTTGATGAGTATAAACCTTATTAACAACCATGAGCTTTATGCCTATTCTTTTGTAGCTGATAGTAATCATTTGTATTCAACATATGAGTTATATTACATTTTTGTCATTATAAAGGTCATTTACATTATCAAAGGGAAATGACCCCATTTGTATTCTAACAAGCATGAAGCTCATACAAATACCAATGAATTTTATCTTCTTTCTTTTGTAACCTATATATACCATTTTGTAAGATATACTGAATCACACTTCTAACGCAAAATCAAACTGAACCTTGAATATTACATACATACTGGTTCATCAATTGTAATGCAATTCGATCAAAAATTAAAACACTTATTTATGAATACGAAAGTAGAACTGCAGCAGTTAATTGCTCCCTTTTAATCATAACCTGATTGGGTGAAAGTCAGCCATAACCCTGAACGGTACAATGATTACGACAAGACCTCATATTAATTAAAGCTACATTTCTGAAACATTTTGCGTTAGAAGTGTGGGTCAGTATATATAGTGACCATTACTTACACATGTTTTATCATTATAATGGCTATGAACAATATAAAACAAGGATTAATAGCTCCATTTATATATATATATATATATATATATATATATATATATATATATATATATATATATATATATATATAGAGTGAGAAATAGGCTAATGCACCAAACGAGATATCTTTCCTGTGGCACTGGATCCAGTAAAGGATGCTAAATTGATTTGAGAAATAAATATAAAAGGATATAAATCAAAAAACAGTGCTAAATTTTTTAAGCGCTTAGTTTCAAAAAAATTTAGCACTGTTTTTTGATTTATATCCTTTTATATATATATATATATATATATATATATATGTTAAAGAATTAAGGGCCATTTCAATGTATTTTATTTGAATGGTTTTCAGTTAATGATCATGATTTTGAGTTAACATTGATTAATGATGGGTTCAAATACCTGCCATTATTTTTATACAAGGATTACTATCTTAATTATATGGCTACAAGAGAATGAAAGGCAATTTCAGGGTACTTTAATTAGACTTTGATGGTTATATTCTACAGAAGTTCAGCCTCTCCCTTAGTTCTGATATGGATCTAGACACATCGATGTTTAATTTGCAATGAGTGAGCCCTAAATTATCGATGCATCCATTCAAGGTACAAACAATCAATACATATAAACAAAGCGAAACAAAGATAAGAACTCAACAGAACATGTTAATTAATACCTGAGCACACGAAAGTTAAACACGTCACTGATGACAGAGATTATATTTTCATGCATTTATCTTTATTAACACGTGGCTACTCATTTTCTAGCTGAAATTACATTCTAATATTAACTTTTTGGTGAATTTGATTCAGAATTATGTACATAATTCTGATTACTTTCATAGTTTCTTTCACAAAGTATGTAGTGATGGCACAAGCGCCTATAAACAAAACTAAGGGTGGCTCTCCTAGTGTTTATATTTTGTTTTATTTTATGATTAAGGAAGAAAATCTACTCTTTCCCATCGACAGCATTCTGGATTTTTTTCTTTTAAGAACAATTTCCATTTTCGATAGAAACCCACAACTACAACTCCCTGCTTTTCAAGTGTCCTTGATAATGGCTATACCATTGCTTGTGTTACAAAACAAGGGAACATTATAAAAGCAATGACCATGCACGAACTGATCACGACCACTGCCATAAACACTAAAAGTAAATACACATGTATCCGCGCATTTTGTTCATAAAAAACTGCACAGCGGGAATCAATTTGTAATGACAGTCTATCAATCAACAATTAAGTCTTAAATGTGTAGGTCATACTTCTGAACTCCATCATAGAGTTGACACTCGACTACGCAACTATTGCACCAAACGTGTACAACTTTATGTTTGATAAAATGAGTTTTTAACAATATCAATGATAAAAAAGGAGTGCGGCAAGGTATTTGCACTTTATTGTTAAATGAAAGTATAACCTACTATTTGATTGTATTGATTCCTGATCTTTGCCTTCCGCCTTGCTTAGATAAAATAATATATCTATTTAGCAAATATTATCTAATTATATTAATAAATGAAGACGCCATATGTTTTCTTTTTCAAATTTACTAATCATTCTCTGAAAGTTTATGGCACCACAGCCCAATAATTAAATATGTGATTATTCTATAGTGATGCATTGATTTTTTCTCATTCCAGCCGATTTTGACAAATTGATTACGTTTGCAACACAATCGCCTGTGTACAAAGATCCATCTTATCAGATATATTTACCTCTTGACGTGCGTTTTTATTTCACCAGTTTTCTCGCATATCAACTACATTATTGCACATCGACCTAATAAGCGTTCCCTATCTCATAGCATGTGTCTTTAACAGGTCATCATGACGTTGTACTCTTTGAATGACGTCATCAATGACGTTGAATTGACACGGAGATGGACAATTACGTCATGATCGCTGGATTGAAGAGTGAACCAACTTGTTAACTGATAATAAGAATACCGGGTTCATGTCTTTTGATATCAAGTTTACCAGATCGGCTTTGATAACACATGTTGAATACGTCATGATCGCTACATTGATGAGTGAACCAACTTTTAACTGATAATAAGAATACCAGATTCACGTCTTTTGTTTTCAAGGTTACTAGGCGCTGCTTTTAAAACGATGAATGAATCGCTCAGCAAAAATAGTAAGTGACTAATCTACGAGGGTTATCCAATAAATAGAGGGAATTTCCTTATAATATAAGTTTGTACCACTTAAACATCACAAATATAACCATAAGGTGGCATAACTTGTTGTGTATGCAACAACATACCTAAGAAATTGACAGAGTGTGGTGTCGCTTGTTGCTAAGCAACGCAAACACGTACTTAAAGCTAACCTGGCTGGATGCCTTAAATTGGTTGCCATGGTTACTGGCATGTGCAGATCAGTTCCAAAAAGCATATATTCTATAAACTACAGCATAAGGCAATTACTTTGTAAAATTCATTGACTTCTTACAAAAAATGTCAAATTGACAGGTACATTTAGCATAAAAAAGCGACAAAAATGCAAAATTGTGGAATCAGAAATGGGGGTATGGGTCATGAATTTGCCCTTGAATTATTGTTGGTTGGTATATAAGTTTTAAACCACCCTAAAATTATTAAATAAATTCTATATTTTAAAACAGTATCGTTAACAAACATGTAATCTATGTGTCCATTGTTGCCTAGCAAAAGAAAAATATAGACTTAACAAATAGTCATTTTTTACACAATTGCCTGGTTGCTAGGCAACCAAGACTAAATGGTACATGTTAATGACCATATTTTATATGAAACATTGAGAACAATTAAATTAAAACAGATTTAAGGACAATTTATGTTCAGATAAATGATAATTATTAAATGTCAAACTCTGTTTCTTTAGCATTAGGTTTTTGTATGTGGAAAATCTGGCCAGGCTAGCTTTAGTATCACTTTTTCGTTGCTAGGCAACAAGCGACCTCACTTTCTTACAACTTTTTGGATATGCTGCTGCATGCCTAACAGATTATGCCATCTAATGATTACATTTGCCATGTTCTAATGGTACAAACTCTTGCATTATAAGGAAATTCTCCAGGGAGCGCAGTGGCTCAGTGGTAGAGTGCTTGACTCGAGACCGAAGGGTAGCGGGTTGGAGCCTCACCGGCGTCACTGCGTTGTGGTCCTTGAGCAAGACACATTTATCCTAGCTTAGTACTGGTTAAACCCAGGAAGAACCGTCCCGCATAACTGAAAGATTGTTGAGTGGACGTAAAGAATCAAATCAAACAAACAAAAATAAGGAAATTCTCTCTATTTATTGGATGACCCTCGTAGCACAGTCTTACGATCGCAAAGCGGAGCCTGATAAACTTCAAATCAAAAGTTAAAGCTCTCACCTAGGAATCTATATAACCAATTTATCTAGCAGCCAAAATTATTCAAGTTAAATTTTGAAACAATAGATTAAGATAATACGAAGTGTTTTAAAACTGTTTTTGTATATAGAGAATATTAGGTGAGAAGTTTACCAGGCAAGGCTTTGAGAACCCTTGTTGAAATTCCAAGGCTTGCCGAGCGATTCATCATGCGTTCTCAAAGCCAAGTCTGGTAAACTTGATATCAAAACACGTGAACCTAGTATTCTATTTATCAGCTTACCATGTTGATTCACTTTTCAAACAAGCGAATATGACGTACTGATCGTTTTTTTGTGAGTCGATTCAGCGTCATTGGCGACATCATTCAAAAATGCAACGTCGTCATGACTTGATAAAGGCACCTGCAGTGAGATAGACAAAGTTAATCAGGCAACGTGCAACGCTCCAGTTCATATCAATGGTAACTGATAATTCATATTACAATTTACGTTGTTGGTACTTGACCCTTAACATTTTGATGGATTATACTAAACATATGATAATTAGTATGAAATTGTTCGTTTTTATCTTAAGGAATCACGAGCCATATTATTTCTATGAAATAATGTAGTATTGTTCCAGAATTATTCCTGATATAGTTTTTACTCTCAATAAACAGCGCAGACCTTGTGAAATGCGACCTTTTGCTGCATTTTATCCAGGTATTTACTATTTGTCAAGACATATGTTTACAGTATCCAGAATAAAAAGGTTGAATAACTATCTCATTGCGAGTGTTCTCAGAGCGCAGATTTTGGTAGGAAATAAAAAAAAAGTATTGCTTTTGGTCAACCAAAATTTCTGACCATCACCTTTCTAGCCCAAGCTGTAACACGTATTACTAAACCCATAAAGGCTTTGGGTTCTTTTTGGGGCCATGTACAAACAGTGCAAACCTAGGTTATATAATTTGATATGTGCCTCCTTTGTTTACAAAAAGGAAATGAAATCAAAAGAAATATTCCTGAAATGTCTAAAATATAATATGAATCCAAATAAAAAATGATGTAAAGCTCTTTGGTAAATATGGGTCAAGGCAACAAAAGCCAGCATAAGGCAGTTTGGTACTTATTGAAAAGACGAGCAGCTAGGGCCCACATATATTGCCGTATTTCAAAAGCCTCATCAGAATGATTACTTCTCACAGTACTAAAGTATGAAAAACGGTCGTATTTAACCATATGACCTGAAGCTCCACTGTATAGCAATGCAGGTTTCTGTTTTTTAATACTAAAATGATTATAGTTTATTTCACTGACAACAAAGATATCATGTGCTAGCCCAAACACATGTTGTTATTTCAACTAAATATCTGAGTTAGTTCTACGACACTGCCTTTGTCAGCACTGATAAGCCAAGCACAAAGTAGATTGAGGTAGTAAGTCTGTCTGAAGATGCTGTAAAGAAAAATATACTGTCATTTATTTATTCATTTATGCAAATTATGATAACACAAGACGTTGTAAACATAAATGATAAGTCAGTATCAGGAAATACCACAATTATGACCTGCACACAAGCCCGGGGCACTGGGAGGAAGAGCAACACAACAATCATGAGACACCAAGAAGACAAACTGAGCAAGAGTTATTATCGAGATACTCTCGATGGGGCTTTGTGGTAAATGTTGTGTTTTAATAATCAGTTTTCTGATCATACTCACTTACTTTTTGCTTTTCATGACACATGCAGTATATGCCCGGATCCAGAAAGTTTTGAGTTTCGTCAGAGGGAGTCCAACTTTGACAATTTTTTTCTAGAGTTGAGAGGATCCAAACAAATACCACTATAAGGGGGCCAATATAAGCCATAAATGCCATTTAGATGGTATGTTGATGTCGGGTGGCCTAACAATGAATGCTGGCTTAGTAGCTTTGTGATTTTTTAGGCAATTCGGGCCAGTATAGCTTAGAAACTCATTATTTTTGTGATTTTGAAGGGGGGGTTGAACCAGTGCCTCCCCTCAATCTGCACATGCAGTATTAAATAGATTAAACAACGATACTTAATAAAATGCTTCTCAATCTAGCATGGTGTATCTACGGCAGCACTGAGGGGACATGTGAAAAAATTATTTATCTCATTCCCACGACATAATTATCTCGTTCCCACGACATAAGATCTCGTGTCGACGACATAAGATCTCGTGCCCACGACATAAGGTCTCGTGCCCACGACATAAGATCTCGTTCCCACGACATAATTATCTCGTTCCCATGACATAATATCTCGTTCCCACGACATAATTATCTCGTTCCCACGACTTAATATCTCGTCCCCACGACATAATCCGCCAATCAGGTAAGCTTATACTTTGAATGGCTTTATGATGGACGCCATGCATTCCGAGACTGTGGCTTATTGGATAACTAAATACATTAATAAACGATTATGTTACAGAGATATACAGTATGTATTGAAACACGAACATTCGATTTGTTTAAGATTAAGACATCTTCAACTTCAAGGAAGAAACTATCACTGCGTACACGCAGCTGTTAATTTCATACAATGACAGCTTTCTGGATCAGGACAACTTCATGGCATCGCATGATGTGGTCACGTTGTAATGAATATATGGAATCAACATCAAAATGAATGATGCTAGATTGATACTACACTATTTGGATCCAGCCAGGATAGTTTCGAGATTTGTGAGGCAAAATTAATGAGGAGATGTGTTCGCCATGCATGCAGACCAAAGTTCATATGGCATATAGACGGTTTGTGTATCAATGGGTGCATATGTGGATTTACTCGCAAACTAATATGGTTAAATGTTTATCAGACCAACAATGACCCAAAAATTATTGGTGGCTACTTTTTAGATGTTAAAGGTTATGGTGGGTGCCCTCTAAAAATAAGGACAGACTACAGAACAGAAAACGGACATGACGACGGTTCGAAGGCGGTACTTCTTTTGTGGATCTTTGTCTTACAAGTGTTTGTTATGCTTTCGTGCGCGTCTGTTTTTTATGGCTTGTGATCACCTGCTTGGAAACGGCTGACCTCTTGGCTCTCGTTTGTGATATCTAATAGTGAGTTTGTTACTTTCCCATTGATATCCAGGGTCTGGTGTGGTACTTGATTGTATCGATTCCTGATCTTTGTCGTCTTCATTACTTTAATGTGCATGTAGCAGTATTTCAAACATTTCTAAGGCGCATCGATCCTGATGATGACAGACCATACATATATGGTGTAAGTACAAGTAGCCAAATACTGAGAGCTGGTTGGGATATTTACGAAAGGAACACATGCAATTGTTGACTGAATTGTTTAAGCACCTACTATACTAGACATCGGGAGTTTCACTGGAGACATTTTGGACAGGAATCTTGTATTGTTCTGTTTCAAATATTAATTTTGGTAAGGTTCACAAATCACAAATATATAGAGTTTATTTACTGTTTATGATGAATGCTAAATATATTCTGTCAAGTGCGGTGAAAAATCAATATTATCATGAGTGCGTAGCACGAGTGTATCTGCTGATATTTTCACCGCACGTTTGGTATTTACCAAAAAAATCTTTTAATTTATGCATTTCATACTCAGGAGAATTAACAAAAAAGCAAACTTAACTTTCTGGTTGTTTCTTGTCCGATTTGGCAGTTTCGAATAACATTGAGTTTTCACCATAGTTTACACCTAGAAAATGGCTTAGAAGAACATTTTAATGAATGAAACTAACTAAAGACGTCAGCCTTTTAAGAATGTTTTTCAAGTGTGCAGGGCTAAGGATTGGCGTAATGTGCAAACTAACGATAGCCCAGCCAAAATATGACGTCATTTGCTTTCAAATTGACGACATAACGCCGGTAGTGTTATGTCTGAAAAACACTTTTCATTAAGAACCGTTTTGAAAAAGTTCAAGTCCCAGAATTAATTACAACAAATTGTTTGGCTACAGTGAAAAGGTATGTAGAAGATTTTTTGTATACAATTTTAAAGCTTAAAATATTTTTGCACTTATGACGCCATACATTATCATTTATGATGACGTTTCATAATGTGCCTGTCTTCCAAAAGTGAAACTACAGGAGTTAGAGTCTCTAAATATCCATCGCAGACTGCACATCCATGTTTTGCCGCCACCTGTGAAGTTTCATGACGTAGTTCCAAACGATAAACATGAGACCAAGAGAGATATTTCAAAAACTGAGGCACCTTTCTTGGTACACATACCTTGCCTTTATATGACGCACAGACCTATGAAGTTCATGCTATAATTACAAATGTACTTGAGATTTGATTCCGAAAACGCTCACAGACCAAGGAGATGAACAGCTGGTATGAAAGACCGGTGGTGACTTCATACTTCACACTTTGAAAAAAAAACCTAATCTAATTAATGGAAGACAGCGGAAAGTGACAAGTCACAGTTCATACTCCATGGTTCATACTTAACGCTTCTCACTTCATACTTAGAAGTTTACCCTTCACACATTACTCTTCAGACGTCATACTTTTCTCTTTATAGTTCAGACAACATGCTTCACGCGTCATTGTCATACTTCATAGTTCAGGCTCTGCACGCCACGCTTCACACCTCACAGTCTCCAATCTTTAAACACGTGGTTGTGACGTATTACTGATAAACATGTTGAGTGTTTTTGCTATGGTACGTTTGATAAAGTGTGAAGTATGAAGTCTGACATGTGAGGTAAGAACTATGAAGTGTGAAGTATAAAATGTGAATTGTGAACAGTGAAGTGTAAACTATGAAGTATGAACTGTGAACTTTAAAATGTCACTTTCTGTTATCTTCCATACATTAAATAACGTTTAGTTTAGGAAACTATGAAGTGTAAAATATGAGTGCTCGTATGAACTGAGACCTTTGAAATGAAGTGTCACTCTCTCTTTCTCTCTCTCTCTCTCTCTCTCTCTCTCTCTCTCTCTCTCTCTCTCACACACACACACACACACACACACACACACACACACACACACACACACACACACACACGACGTACGCACGCGCGTTTAAGAAAACTTTGAAATGGTAAGTATCACGTCTGAACTGTCAAAGATGAACTTATCACTGGTCTTTAGTAGTTTTCATATTAAATGCTTCAGTTAATTCCGTTTTTTTTGTATTTCAGTCAGTACCATATGTGCGCTCAATGCAATGCACACTGTACCCAGTCTATGGAATAGTGAAGATCACCATTTTGTAAAGCTTCATCAGATGACATACAATTGTGTGCAGAAGAAGCAGAATTCCGCCCTATCATTCCATGTGACGAAGATATCTACTTGCAGATACTAAGACTAATAGTAGTAGTACTGACACATTGTGACAGTAACTGTAATTTAGTATATAAGTACTGGCCTATAGTGACATGTACTGGGACTCTGGGTAGCAGTACTGACCTCTAGTGACATTTACTGAACTCAAGGCAGTAGAACTTACCTCTAGTGACAGGGACAGGGGAGCTCAGTACAATAGTACTGACATCTCATAACAGTAACTGTGACTCTAGAAAAAGTGACAATAAATGACAGGTACTAGGATTCAGGGCATTATACTGACCTCTAGTGTCAGGTTTGGGGACTCTAGTACTGACTTCTAGTTAGAAGCATTGGGAATCAGCGAAGTACTAGTAGTTTCAACCTCTAGTGACAGGTACTTTGATTCAGAGTAGCAGTGCAGGCCTCTGGTGACAGTTACAGAACTCTGAGCACAGGCTATTGGAGGCTGTACCAATGCGACCATTTTTTCGAGCAAAAAATGGCGGAAAATTAAGTCAAAAATACCCACAGCCGAGAGAATAACGGTTATAACTCTTCAATAAGCGTGGTTTCAGTTATCCAAATACTAGCCAGTACTCAATAATGGATTGGAAATGTTCTCAAATGAAGAATTAGTTCGAGGTTGTCCCAAAATTCGATATTTCCAACGGAAACAAGTGTATTTTTTCTCTGCTCAGTGAAACACAGCTACATACACCGATTTGCGAGGCTGTTTTCAAATGATTCAATTTGAAATCACAAAGTAAATACCTGATTTATCTGTAGTTAAACACTATATATGTATGGTAATTCGCACAATTTATCTCTTTTTAGTTTATTGTGTATGTCTCGATCATTTTATACACTGTACGCCTCACTGTTTTTTTTCCATTTATACTGTAACGTTTTTCGAGCAAGGTTAACATTCCATTGTATGAGTATTTCGAGCAAAATAAAGCCACTGTATGCGTATTTTGAGACCAAAATTATTGAACGGGTATTCTGAGCAGAACCTTGATGGAAAATTAGAGCTAAATGGACCAAGTTTGATGTCTACTCACATTAGGCTGGTAACATTTCTTTAGCCCAGTCTATCTGTGAGTCATGGGCCTTTTTCTTTGTTTCATCAGAGTATGTCAATTTGATTTGATTGTTTCTCTGTGATGATACATTGCAATAGTTTGCCATCTACACAATTTTTGTTTTAACAACAACAGAATCTAGGGCAAAGATTCGGTACCAGTAAAATGTATCTAAGACCCACTCCAGTGGCTTGTGCTACAGTCTGTTCTAAGGCGATGGTTCTATTTCTGTTGATTCATAGTTAATTGTTGCTCCCATTTTGTGGTCCCTTCTGTCCATATTGTGTTGTGCATTGCTTTGTGTCCTTAATAGTTTTGCAATCATCTTGATGGGGAAGAGAGAGCTGGTCGCTTTACTTGGACCTCCTAGTGTCTTGTGACTGATATGTCTGTAACTGTTCCTTAAGGTGCTGTTGGTGTGATTGTGGTATTTCCTGATCATACTCACATTTTTTTATAGCTGTGAGGCGGTAAGTCAACAGGCAGGGTCACACTATTTTTTATTTAATCTATGCTTCTTTCTGAAATTAAGCAAGAATTAGTGTTGAAATTAAACCATGTAATTGCTTGTACTATGATATAATACTAACATTTTATGTAATAAATAGACCAGAAGCTTATTTCTGCATGAGCCTTAGTATTTGAACCTGCACAGCTTACCTGTCAGATCAGGTTTGAATGCAAAAGCACAATCCTGAGGTCTTCTGCGGCATTGCTAAACATTTTGTACTGTCAAATTGCAGTAGCAAATTTTCTGTAGGACGTGATCTTTATATGTACCCTACGTTGCATAATGGTAATAAGCTAATGAGAGAAATCAGGCATGATGTTCGCCTATTGCTGCTATTTTCAAAAAAAAAAACTATTTTCCTTTAAATGTGTGTTTTATATTTATGCACTGATAGAAGACTGTAAAACAATATCAACGTTTTAGACAAAAGACATTCAGACGCAAAAATGCCTTATGGAAGGGATGGATATACCCCCCTAATATAATGGGAAAATGTAGTCTCTCCTATTTCTTAATTTATCAAATAAAAAAAACATATTATATGTCAATTTTTTGCTTTACTCTTATGGTATGTTTTTAGTGTTTGACATGTAACAACAACAAACAAAAAACATACCATTTGAACTGACAGCCCAAGAAAGCAAGTATTACTCAAAGAGTCATATTAATTTCAGTGTACATTTCTGTCACAATATTTTGTATCTTTGAACCATACTTAATTCTTATATATCGACATGAAAATTGTCTTAAAAGCATTTAATGAAATGCAGAAAAAAGTTGGTATGCGATTAAACAACAAACCATAAGATATAACAGATATTTACATTACTTATTTTCAAATGCACTACTATTTAATGGAGTACTATCATTAGACCATGAGCTGCCAAAATACCTCCAAAGAAGGAAGGTGTAGACTGTTATTTTCTAAAACCTCATATTTTTAACCACAAAATTAAGTATGTTTGCTCTTTATCAGTTTTAGAGTTACCATGCAACAGTAAAATTTACTATTTTACCCTGCAAAAGTTGGAATTCATATAACCTTAATATCAAATTATTCCTTTTTCTTGCATATCAATTCCATCTTTAAATTGAAAGCAAATTACTAGGAATACAATTTTAACTAATTAATTTAGGCAGACTGTTGTTACTGTTATATATTTTATTTTCTTTTAAATAAAATAGTTTATGCATTTATGACACTATATGAGTGAGTACTACTAATTTATGTAAAGTACTTTCATTGGAGTGCGCAGTAATGAAAGAAATGATGAATAATGTATTTGACACAAAATGCAACAAAGAATGAACTCCAATAAAGCATGGCTGATTAAATCACTTAAAACTGTAATCACTTAAAACGCCACTTCAAGTTAGAGTGTTTTATCAAATTTGTAAGCAGCATTTAAAAACACAAACAAAAATCTACTTACTTTTATGATCAAATAATGCTACTTAAATGCTTATACGATAATCTTTCATCTCTCTGAAATGTATATGTTTGTTTCTTTTTTATATAAGGAATGATATATACAATACATCTTATCACTAACTACCGCCTAATTTAGATTTAAAAAAATTGATATTAAACGATTGTAGTTGCATAGTAAGATCTGACGCCCATTGTGTAAGCCACCAAAATACATATAATTATAGAATATTAGCTATTGATTACACCAACTAGATTTATAATATTTGCGGACTAAAGATAACCTATAACTCCTAAAATTGCCTAAAATATGTCTTTTAAAATATAGGTCGAAATTTAAAAATGAAAAGAAATGAAACATTAAAGCAGACATTAATCCTTGCCATAAGAAAAAGAAACTGTTTTTTAATCGTAATGGTTTCTGCCCCATGCATGGAACATGACATGCCTATCCCTATGGTAATAATTTCTTTATATCCAAAGCATATTCAGGTTGGTGAAGAAAGAATGCAAATTAGGGAAATGATTCTTCTAAATAGGATATCTTATAAACTGTTATCAGCTTAGTAAATGATCCAAAGTACTTAGTTGGTGTGATTAAAAGCTAAAACAAGTAGTGTGTCATCATCTGCATATGCATAGAGATGTCAGTATACAATGTGATTTTGAGACAGTCTCTTTCAAAATTAGCTGATTACAGACACGTATTATGCATACTATATAATGTTACATTTATCAAATTTTATTCTACCAGCTCTTAGAGGATTGATTCTATCTGGAATGTAAGCAAAGTAAAATTGTATGCTACCACCTGCATAAAAACTTTAGTAATTTGCAGTCTTCTTATTGTAAATTAAAATAGATATACAAAGAACTAGCCTGTATCGTTTTAGGGATTATGTTTGTATATTATGAACAGCAAAACACTGTGTACACAGTTTGTTTGAAATAACTGATTAGATTTCTTTCAATTTAATTAAACTTAGCATATTTCAGATAAATATAGCAAAAATATACATCCAACATGCATAAGCTTTCAGACCAAATTATATACTGTCTTTGACAACAATTTGGACAAACAAAGGACCTTACAATATATTTTTCATGGTAGTATATGTTACTTTGATAAATTTGATAGAAAATGAAAATGTATCTTTCTACTATTACTGAAGTGCTATCTTTTTTTCTTTATTTATAAGTTTTAAAATATTTAACTTCAGGCAAATCAAAATAAATATGTTGTGGATATAAAAGGTTCAGATATTTACTTTTTCAGAAATGTGTATAGATATATTATCTTGATAAGAACTGATAATTATTTTAGGACAAACTGATATCTTGTCATAAATTCAACACATAAAAACAATTTTGCGATTAAATAAAGTATTATATGACATAAACTATAAGGTATTAAGCAATATATATATAGTAGTTCTTAAAGTCTGTTATTCATGTTGCATATTGAAATACAAGCAACAAAATGATATTTTACACCAGAAACAATGTTAGTTATAGCTTTGCACTCTTATTTATCTGTGGAATGCTCATGTTTGTTTTTGTAAAGTATACATGCTTATTTTCAAAGCGAAAATGTTATTTCCTTAATTAACATTTGAGCTGAGACATGAGATTTCCAACAATGTGTAACAGTGTAGCCTCCTTTTAAGCGACTAGCAAAGGCTCTGGTCAGACTGCATGTATGCGCATGCTGATCTGAGTCTTCGCCGGTTGCACATACCACATTGTTGGAAATCTCATGCCGTGGCTCATTTTATTTGGGGTCATCGTATTCAACAGCCTATACTTATACAAGTATATGTGATAGAAACAAGCTATCTTTGCAGTTTTAAAATATTATAGGAACATGTTACTTAAAATGTAAATACTTCTATGGAGATTATCAAATGAAACTATTAAACATGAATAATTTTGTAAGGTGTAGTTGCACATGTAACATAAATGACATAAATAATATAAGGTGTGTTTCTGGAAGCAAACAATTTATTTTGATACTTGTTTAAAACCCCAAACGAGCTGCTAGCAGTTTAGAGTAACTGTTTATATCATCTGGATACTCTTTTTAAATGTCACAATTTAGTTTTAATAGTAAAACATGGGGTAATTGTATTAAACTCCTGCCACTGAAAAACTGCTGCCACAATTTGACCGTACAACGTGCCAAGAAATGTTGTAGAAGGCTAGTCCTAACTCTTTATGAAGTCAAACCTTTTCAGGCATGAAACTTTTGTGAATTGAATTTTCAAATATTTAGCTTCTCAATTAAAGATCAGATTTTGAGTCTCAGACACTACCTGAAAATTTGAAGACAGAATTGAAGCCAGTTCCTTAATACTTTTGAAGACAGTTCATCAACATATATGATTATGCTCAATGACATATGGCCGGAAAATATTTGATGATTGGTATAAATAATAATGGATGATTTGATGTAGACTGACTCCCCTCATAATATGTTCCATATTTGCCAATAGATATCATGTCCTATAACATATTCTTTTTTTTCTTGTAATAGTTACTTCTCTCCTTGTGCTCAGACGCAAACTTATCCATTTGAAGATTGAACGTTATGTAAAGATATGCATGTTTTGCTAAACAAACGTTTGGCAGCTGGGAGCCAGGCTAGATTTGATGTAATAAGTAGATATACTTTAGTGAGTTAATGGTTGAATGTGATAGAAGATTGATAGAACATATTCCCTGACAATTATAGATTATTTTTATTGTTGCGTTTAACTACTGGATCATCAACTCGGGGGGGGGGGGGGGAGTAACTTGGGAGTAATTTTGGTACGGGTGTGCAAGCCAGTTTTTCTAAACATACCCCAATTATACAATTATATACTTTGTCTTAAAAATGACCTATTCATATACTTTATAAACCAAAATGTTTTCATATTCATATACTGTTCTTTGATTTTTACATACCCTCTTTGCTGTCTGTAAACACAGTTTACAAATAAATATTACAATTTTGGTTTCTGAGCTGAATATCTGAGCAATAATATGAGTATTTTCAAACAGGGATGTCTGAAAATCGGACCATTCATATAACAATGATGAAAAACTGGGTCAGTCATATACTTTTTTTTTAGAAAAAGGGGGCTTATTGTATACCTGGCAGCGCTGAAAAAGGGGGCTATTCGGCATGCACATCCGTACTATGTCATATATAGGTAGTTACCCCGCTGAGATCATCAATAATGGGTGACTAACATAAAGAGTAAGGACTAGCCTTCTATAACATTTCTAGGCACCTAGCTCAGTTGTTGATTTAAAAAAATGTTTTTTTTGTTTACCTGATTTTATTAATAATAGGCAAACATGTTAGGGATACATGGAGCTAGGCTGATGTCATCCCATAGCTAGACATATATCTTATTTTAGATGTAGTTTGTCAACGATGACAAGCATTCAATTTATATACCAAAACAGATTGATGGTAGGCTTACCATATTTCCTTCATATCTTCAATGGGTTATGTTTTTATGTTTGGTGATATAAACATATTTTTGCACAGACAATGTAATGGTGGCTTTATAGACATACGCCATGTGTATGTCCAATGAAATCGAGGTGCAATAGCTAATATGTATCTTAATTCACTTTACATCAGGCCTTTGTTTATTATATCATCAATAAAGTAATAAGAATAGGGACATTCCATAAAATTACAATATAAAATTTGTCAGTGAACTGATATCTATTCTGTTGGTGAACTATCTTGTCAGTGAATTGTCTTGATTCTGCTTAGAAACAGTAGAAGTAGCGTGGTTTGCTGTTTCTTTGTCTGTCTGTCTGACTGCCTCTCTAGATAGACTTGTTATGACTCAGAATCGCCAAAGGCTTTGCTGCTCGAACTACCTGTACAGAAATTATGCTCAAAATACTCATCCAGAAGCATTGCATAACTCGAAATACCCATCCACCTCAACTCGAAAAACGCTACAGTTTATATGCCCTGTAAGTGGAACTTTTGGTGTGCGTACAGTCTGGAAATGGTCATAAAACTGGGTTTAAGTTTAGAAATAGCAATATGTTGGGGATATATTAATTTTTCTCTTCATGTTGCGGGTCTAACATGAAGAAAATATGAAATAAATACCATCTTATCATGACAAAAATGTGAATTCAATGACCCAAACCCAGGCAAATTTTACTGAGCAACAGCCGTTTCAGCAGCATTTTTATTCATAACAGCAAAATAAAACATGTATAAACGGAAAATAAGAAAGATTTAAAGAAAAATTCTATATTGGAAGCGGAATGCACATTCAATCTGTTAAATTAAATAGACAAACTATGCATTTACCTCGCAAATTTCTCCCTCTGGTGTGGTTCATCCTCCAACGTCCGCCATTTTTTACTCGAAAAAACAGTCGCATAGGTACAGCCTCCGATAGCCTGGAGCAGTAGATCTAAGCCTAAAGACAAGCATTGCTACTAGAGTTATTAGCATTGTCATCTTGCGACAAGTTACAGTACTCTGGGTAGTTTACTTACCTCTAGTGGCAGTTACATGTACCAGAACTCTTGGGCGTAGTTTTGAACTCCGAGGAAAGTACTGGTACTCAGTTTGTTAGTACTGACCAATTGTGACAGGTACTGGGGTTCAGGGTAGTGTATTGACTTCTAATGACAGTAACTGGCACTCTGGACATCAATATTGACTGCTAGTTGCTGGTATAGGTACGCAGGCTACAAGTACTGACCACATGTGACATGTACTGATACCTAGGATAGTGTAATGACATCTAGTGACATGTACTGAGACTCAGAGTAGTGTACATTAAATATCTGATTTTTGCACTCTAAAAGTGGTGCCACTCACTAGGGGCAATGGCAGGCAGATCAAAGGCAAATTTTAAGGAGGTGATTATGAAATGAGATCCCAGGAAGGGTTTATGTTCTTTGCCTCTTCCTCATGGTGCCGTGGGTTGGTCTGTAGTGTGTGATTGTGGCATTTCCTGGTCTAGTGACAGGTACTGAGATCCAGGGCAGTGTATTTACATCTAGTGACAGGTACTGCGGCTCAGACTCTAATGGTAGCTACTGGAAGTCTGGACAGTAGTGCTGACCACTTGTGACAGGTACGAGGGCTCTGAAAAGTGTTCTCACATCTAGTGACAGGCACTGAGTTACGGGATAGTGTACTGACAACTAAGTACTGGAGCTCTTGACAGCAGTTGTGACCTCTAATAGTAACAAGGGTATTAGTACCGACCATTACAGTGTCTCAGGGTAGTATCCTGACATCTAGTGACAGGTACTGGGACTTATAGTAGTAATATTAACCTCCTAGTGTCAACGAAAGGAACTCTGGGCAGTAGTACTGACCGCTAGTGTCATGTGCTAGTACTCAGGGTATGAGTGCTGACATAGACTAGCTTCTAGTCTGATTAAAAATAGTTTGATGCTTTTTTTTTTTCTGTAAAGTTAGAAACTGTTTAGCCCTTTTTGATAGCGTGTCTACGTTTTACACACCTTGGCTTAAATTTATGTTAAAATTGAGACAACAGAGTAGACTTGCCATGTGGTGTACGTCTTAGATTTAATAGATATTCCCCCTTTATAGATATTTTCATTAATAACGCCTAAAGGCCAGACTACTGCTGACCACTTGTGACAGGTACTAAGACTGATGGACAGTACTAATATTTAGTGACATGTACTGGAAATATTTTGACCTCAAGTGAAAGGTACTTTGACTCAGATGACAGTAACTGGAACTCTTGGCAAATGTATGTACCACTTATGACAGCTACTGGTACTCCAGTCATAAATTTTCTGCTGTAATGACAATAACTAGAACTCTATGCTGACATCTGGTCACAAACGCCAGTACTTATACTGTTAGTACTGACCTTGGCCTGTAGTATGTGATTGTGACATTTCCTGGTCAAACTCACTTACTTTTTGAGCAGACACGTCAATCGCTAATATCCACTGGGTTCGGATGATGAAATTTAAGCCTTGGACTTTGGTCAAACCCAAGAGAGGGTATGATATCTAATCCTTTCACAAATCCTAATAAAGTCTGCAATCCATCTGATTCATCTGAAAGAAGAAAAAAGGCAATTAGACTTAAATAGGGAAAATTGATATACAAGGGTCATCCAATAAATAGCGGGAATTTCCTTATAATGTAAGAGTTTGTACCATTTAAACATTACAAATATAACCAATAGGTGGCAAAACTTGTTGTGCATGCAACGGTATATCCAAAAGTTTGATGGAAAGTGATGTCGCTTGTTGCTTAGCAACGAAAACATGGTATAAAAGCTAACCTGGCCAGATTTCTTAAAATGGTTATCATGGTTACTGGCACGTGAAGATCAGTTCCATAAAGAATCTATTTAATAAACTAAACCATAAAGTAACTTTTCTGTAAAACTCATTGACTTTTATTGAAAAATGACAAATTGGCAGGTACGTTTAGCGTAAAAAACGACAAAAAATGCAAAATTGTGGAATCAGAAATGGGGGTAGGGGTCATGAATTGATATACAAGGGTCATCCAATAAATAGCGGGAATTTCCTTATAATGTAAGAGTTTGTACCATTTAAACATCACAAATATAACCAATAGGTGGCAAAACTTGTTGTGCATGCAACGGTATATCCAAAAGTTTGATGGAAAGTGATGTCGCTTGTTGCTTAGCAACGAAAACATGGTATAAAAGCTTACCTGGCCAGATTTCTTAAAATGGTTATCATGGTTACTGGCACGTGAAGATCAGTTCCATAAAGAATCTATTTAATAAACTAAACCATAAAGTAACTTTTCTGTAAAACTCATTGACTTTTATTGAAAAATGTCAAATTGGCAGGTACGTTTAGCGTGAAAAACGACAAAAAATGCAAAATTGTGGAATCAGAAATGGGGGTAGGGGTCATGAATTGGCCCTTAAATTATCGTTCGTTGATATAAAAATTTTGAATCACCCTTAAATTATTAAATACATTCTATATTATCAAACAATATCTTTAAAAAAAGTACATATCAAATGTGACCCTTGTTGCTTAGCGACAGAAGAATATAGAATATACAAATAGTCTAATTTCGACAATTGCGTGGTTGCTAGGCAACCATGACTAACTGGTACATGTAAATGGCCATATTTTATATGTAACATTGAGAAAAATTAAACTAGAATGAATTAAATGATAAACTATGTACAGATACACGATACTAGCTAAATAGCAGACTGCGTTTCTTTAGTATGAGATTTTTGTATGGGGAAAATCCGACACGGTTAGCTTTAATATCATTTTTTCGTTGCTAAGCAACAAGCGACCTCACTTTCCATCAACTATTTGGATATGTTGTTGCATGCGCAACAAGTTTTGCCATATAATGGTTACATTTGTGATGTTTAAATGGTAAGAACTCTTTCATTATAAGGAAATTCCAGCTATTTATTGGATGATCCTTGCACGAGGGATGTTCCGAAAGTTATGATCCTGGCGTGATATCTCTGTTACAAGCAATGCAGCTTTGCTGAAAATTGTACCAAACGATAAAATATTTTTTGTCTATCACCGCTTGACAAGTATTATGTAACTTGAAGGTGCGACCGGAAACCTACCCCAAAACAGTCATACCTTCAATGCACTGACCTATCAAGCAGACTGTGCATATTAGAGACCTCATAATTCAGACAAAAGCAGTCTCAGCAATTCGTTTTCATGGCTGCTCAATATTCATTCATAAGCCAACATGTCCTGTATATATGGCGAACTTTCTATGTGATCTGGGTTTCCTAGGCCCTTTAATGTATGGCTATGCAACTGTCAGCTTTAATCAATTTTTGACCACTTGAAGTTTTGACCGGCCAAAATTGCCATAACAACAGCTGTATTAGAGGTTAAAAAAATTGAGGCAAACTCAGATGAACTTACTTTTGTCTGAAGTAATTATGAATAGTCAGTATTGCTGGAGACTGATTGTAACCTACATAAGAAAATTCAAACAAGACCACAATTTAGGTCAATATCCGGATGTACAAAAATTTGCATGTGTATATCTAAAAATAAAACCCAATTAATTGTCCAAGGGTGTACTACATCGTTAAACGATGCAATATGGGATTTAATTGAGCACAAAACATCCATCTGAAACCAATAACAATTTTGAAAATTCTTATTTAAAATCAATCATTTTTTTGTAAAAAATGAAACTTTTTACAATAAGATATTTTGTAGTCAAAATAATATGAATAAATGTTTTGCCGATATTAGTTTCGGCGTGTTTAAGCCCAACTTGATAGACAAAAATATAGAATTCTCAGAAATAAAAATTCTGCAATGTATTAAAAAATGACGTGGTTGTCAATTTCAATGACGTCATAAGAATTGCGCATTGTGCTATAAATATTGATTTGACACGACCTGTCGCCATTCTAACATTTGAATTGACATTATATGTAACAAAAAAGAAAACTACAATGCAGGTTTATTTTGTGGTTTTAAAGATGCTGGGCTTGAAATATTTAGATTCAAATATTATTATGATTCTATAACATGAACACGAGTGGGCGATTTATAATATGCTGTAATTATAAGACGAAACAGTACAGCGAGAAAATATTAGCATCATTATAAAGGTAAAAGGACAGTTCTTTTGAATGGTGCATAGTATGCCTCTCAAAACTGTCTCTGGACAAAGCTTCAAGGTAAAGATCGGTGCATTTTGAAAGTCCCTCGTAAAGTATAATGTTATGAATACTCGTATTGGGTTCTGGCAGATAGCAGAAATCAATTTAAACTGATGCAAGGGGACTTAAATTTAGAGTTGACGCCTTATCTACTAATAATCACAAACAGATACTATGAAAACGAGTATGTCATATACAAAGAGCTACGTACATTAAGGGGCTATTTTAGTCCCCCTATGAGGCTAAAATGAAAATAGTTTTCACCAATTTCTTCCCATTAGCCCAAGTGTAGAAGTCTGGTACTCATTCGACTTTTACCGTTAAGGACTATAGTAACAAGAGGACCCATGGGCCCAAGACCGCTCACCTGAATCCTTTTCAGGAGATGATGTTTACCACAAAATATAAATCCCATTCTCCAACACTTAAGTACTTCTTGGATATCACTCAGATCATAACCAAAGCCTATCAAGTTCAATCAAATTATACTTATCTGCACAGTTTAAATATCTGGCATTTTTACCCAAGCCAAAAGGCCAGGAGCGTGCATAATGTCAAACATTTTAATGCTATAATGTGATGTTTACCATAACCTTCTTCAGAAAATAAAAGTTTTTACATTTTATCCCCATACAGGAGCCAATAATGTGTAAAAGGGCAGAACATTTGCATGCATGTGTCATATGCTTCATTCTAATTGATTTGATTATGCAACATGACTACTTTCAGAAAAGAAAACAAATCAACCTTTTGAGTATAGGTGTAAGAGTAAAACATTGGCTAATATGTTATTGTAAGCTGCTTTAATTTGATTTGCAACATGACCATATCCTGAAAAAAACTAATTTTATTTTTATATGGGGGGATTTTTGACCCCAGGGGCAGAATTTGAAAGAGTATCTTATCTGGAGCTCTGGCGGCCCTTTTGTTCAGCAGAGTGGAACCAGTTGTGCAATTTTTATAAAGGGCATAAACAGAAACAATTCTGTGAAATTATTTTGAATTTGGACCAGTGGTTTAAGAGAAAATGTCATTAAAAGACAGTATTTATCTAAAGCTCTGACAGCTCCATTGTTTGGTGGAGCAAAACCATTTGTGCAATTTTGGTAGAAGGCATCATGGGGAACAATTCAGTGAAATTATTTTGAATTTGGACCAGTTGTTCAGGAGATGTTGTTTAAAGGTATTTCTTATTTGGAGCTCTGGCGGCCCTTTTGTTCAGCAGAGTTAAATATTTGTGCAATTTTGATAGAAGGCGTCATGAGGAACAACTCTGTGAATAATTTTGAATTTGGACCAGTGGTTCAGGAAGAGATGTAGTTTAAAGTTATTTCTTATCTGGCGCTCTGGTGGCTCCTTTTACAGCGGAGTGGAACCATTTGTGCAATTTTGGTAGATAGTATCATGCAAGAGGAACAATTTTGTGAAATAATTTAGATTTTTGACCAGTGGCCCAGGAGGAGATGCCATTTAAAATATTTCTTATCTGGAGCTCTGGCGGCCCTTGTGTCCGTTGGAGCAGAGTTATTCATGCAATTTTGGTAGAGGGCATTATTGGAAACCTTCATGTGAAGTAATTTTAAATTTGGACTAATGGTTCAGGAACAGATTACCGACGAACGGACACACGACGCACAAATACCAATCAGAATAGCTCACCTTGAGCCTTCGGCTCAGGTGAGCTAACCAAAATGGCCACCAAAATAGGCTAAAGATAGGAAAGTGACAATTTTTTAGCAAATTTGAGACATATGACAGAGAAATCAACATAGAGCACTGACAAGCAAATACCAAAAAAATATTTAATCTGATGATGAGTATTATCATGAAACACAATATATTATTTATTTTTTTTTGGTATTTATCTGCTGACTTCCAATTCTTTAAACATCCCTCTCCCAAAGCCTTTAATTTGAGCCCAAATGGCAATTTCTCTATTTTAAGCCTATTTCGACAGCCATTTTGTTACCATAGCAAGGATAATTGTTAAATAAATGCCAGAATTTTACACTTGGGTTATTTGGCTGTTGTCAGGCCCACCAGGGTGTACCTGTTGGATATCTTTCGCTCTGCTTTTCAGTTTTATTTACTGTTGAGTCCTTATATTTGTTTTATCTCCTTTTTATACCTTGATTTATATGTTCTAGGAGATGATGCATCGATAAGTAAGGAGTCTTTTATGCAAACCAAACATCTAGTTGTCTTGATCCACATCTGAACTAAAGGTGAGGTTGGCACGCCATGAAACTGGTTTAAGCCCTCCACTACAATATTTTTACTTACCATTCCGAGGCGGTGCTTCTTTTGTGGATCATTTATGTTATTTCTGTCTTGTTTTTGTTATGCTTTGTGTGCGTCTGTTTATTGATGCCTTGTGGTCACCTGCTGGGAAAGGGCTGACCTCTTGGCTCTCGTTTGTGATGTCTAATTGTGAAGTTGTCACTTTGCCATTGGTATCCTGGGTCAGGTGTGGTGCTTGGTTGTATCGATTCCTGATCTTTGCCCTCCTTCTTACTTTTATTCTTCTAATAAACCAATCAGAAGAAATTGGTGAAAAAAAAACTGTTTTTTTTTCTTTTGCTCCAGATTAGCCCCTTAATGCACGTAGCTCTTTTGTAGGTTCTCTCTATTTCTTAAATGTCCATTTTTTTCTAGATTATTCGTTGTGTCATTTCGCGTTGGTAGAATTTAACTTCTTCTTGTAATAATGACATTCTTTCACATTATGGTCGTGAAACGTTGGGCTAGGCAGAAAGAAGAATAAGTCAGTGCTAAGGGATGTGGTGGTTGTGATATAGTTCACATTTAGAGGTCAGTGCCATGAGGGATTAACTTTAAAATAATTTTAAAAAGGCCACATCAAAAATATCGCACATCTTAGATATGGATGTCTGGCCAGTGGGCCAGACTATTAAAGAAAATATTACGACCAGGGTGTTGTTGTTTCATTTTGACAGACAGACAGAGGAAAGAGCGAAAGCCTGATACTAAAATTTCAGGACAATTGACCAAATTCAATTATCAGAAAATGTTATGAATATATGCATCTCTTCCGATGATAAATTCGAAATTGAGGCCACAGGAGCTAACAAGCCCTTAGAATAGAAAAAGTAGGCCCATATTTACCTTATATTTTTACAGATACACGCCTACTTTTCTAAAAAATGTTTGTGACTAGTTCCTGTTATTGAGGTTTATTCCAGCTTGGCGATGTAGTGTCTCTAATAAGACATCCACGAACCTGACCATGCAAACTTTGCACAATGTGTAGCCTAGATTGAGTTGAAATAACTCAGGACACCATTCAATTTCAACCGCTTTCTTGTTTTTCTTAAATTTGGAAATGTTATCAGGATATTATGTCTTCCATGGCTTTGATATCTGAATTATACTAGTATTAGATTAGCAGGTTATTATGTTTAAACTTATATTGACGTATTTTCGCCTGGCGTTATTTTCTCAAGTTTCGTTTAGCGTTATTTCATTTTTTGCAGGTGTTATTTCGTCTTTTCAACTTGCGTCTTTTCACTTGGCGTCTTTTCGATTTATCAACTGGCATTATTTGGTATATATACATATACCGTAAAAATAAGTGTAACCACCATTGTTTGTGTCTGTGACCTTTCAGTTGGTTCAAAAACTGTATTCTGTGCTATTGTATTGATCCTGATAATGACTCCAACACTGACGGGTAAAAGTATTTACCATTTATCACTGGAGAAATGTTGGTTTCAGGTTTTTTATTAAATGTATTAGTTATACCAAAAGGGATTGGAGTGTAGCTGCCATCTCATTGATCTAAACTCACACGTATCGTGCACGGTGTAAGTTTAGAGAACACAAAATAAAGAGAACCTACAACAGTTGGGTCAATTTGGAGGGGGTACCCATCATTTTTCTCAATATAACTACAAATGTCGGAGAACATAAACTAAAAAGAACATACAACAGTTGGATCAATTTGGAAGGAACCACCAGTCTTATTTATCAATATAACTACACATGTTAAAACCCTATTCTTGGAAAAGATTGCTAATGAGCCATCCCATGACATTTTGGTACTTATTGACGAGCCAACCTACCCTCTTCATATATACATACAACGTATGGAAGTAGATGAGCGAGACACAATCCAAAAGCTGAGCATCTAGCCTGTTTGGATAGCTAGGCATGCTGTGACTTAACACATCAGGTGTGATAAATAAGTTTTACTTTCTCATGTGCTGCTTAAAAACATGTTATTAAAATGCATAAAGAGGCAACCTAAATTAAGCAGGAACAACAAAGCCAGGTAAAGACATATTTCTAAAAATGTCAAAAATAAATTGAGGACAAAAGCTAAGCCAAGCTATTCAATCTGAGGAATCACCGTAAAAATATAAAAGATAAATAATAATAAAAACAAAAACATTGAGGGGATAACTGTATTCAAAAATTCTCATTTGGGGTGGTTATCGTTAGACATATGAAAGGAAAATTTAGTTTTTTGGTCACACGTTAGCGGAGCCAGAAACGTGACCTCTGAACGCATATCCGACGATATACCTCCCCAAATGATAATTTTGAGTATGGTTATCCCCATTCTAATGCACAAGTAACACTTTCCTTCAAAAAGACAGTGACAATGTAGTATGTTGCGCCTACAGTCTGTAGCTGCCTGCTGCATAAAAACACTTGCCAGCTGCATAAAACCACTTGTCAGGCATTGAAACGAGACGTTGCATAATGCCGTTGCATAATACCGTCGCAGAATATACTGTCGCAATAAGTAAATGAGTATAATCAGGAAATAGCACAATTACTCACTGCATACCAACCCACGGCATTGGGAAGAAGAACCACAGAATACCAACAGTCACAAGACACCAATAAGACAATTAGAGTAAAGCAACCAGCCCTCTCTTCCTCAAGATGATTGCAAACTAGAAATGACACTTAAGTAATGCATAACAAAACACGGACCAAACACAGAGCCCCCACAATCCAATGGGAGGAACATTAAACAATGAATCGTGTACCTGAATAAATCTGCTCTCACAGACAGAATAGTAAATAAGTTGTAAACAAAAAGGTTGTAAACAAGTTAAGAGTTGATACTGTCCTCCTCGGTATTTTAAAGCTGGGAAAATGTTAAAAAGATTCAGAATGTAGCCAGCCTTTTGCCCCAAAATTGCGTTTTTTTATTTTCTTCAATAGAAATACAACGTTCAAAATTACATTATCTTTGGTATCCGTTATGTATGCCGCTTTACATTTCTATACCAAAGCACAGTGGAAGCCCAGATGCACTTTAACAGTTTCAAAAATAAGCTGACACAATATGTTGAAACATAATATTATCCATTTGACGATATCTCTACTTTGCTGTTTCACTCTTTGGAATAGTACAAAATCTTTTTAAGTTTGCACGGATTTCAAATTTTTTACAAATGTAAAATCTGTGCAATTTTGAACAGATTTTTTTCCTAAAATTTCATTCGAGTGTACTCTGACCGATTGCATTACATGTAGCGGGTGTCCCAAAACACATGAAACGTTTTGAAAGTCTTTTAAGATTTGACTCCACAGAGATAAGTTGATTATTGATTCACGTACTATACCTAGAAACTATATAATGCCATATTCCAATGCAAGGTTGAGCTTTTAAAAAATGGGTACTAATTTCACTTGTTTCACACAGTTTTTACTTCTTTGGCCATATATCTATTAATTCTTGTTGCATCATTTTATTGATATTCATTTCTTGATGCTTACTCTTGTAAATGTATATTTTGTCTACACTTTTTAGTTATAGCTTTTGTCTTTCTTAGTGTTCCTTAAGTTTTATAATCAAGACTCAAATTATTAACCATCTTGTTCAGAATGAGTATTTTAAAGACCTTTTAGTTTTACAAAATCAAGTCTGTTTCCATGGTAACCAACACACGGTTATTTTAATGTCATGTTAAAATACTGAAGAGACTGCTCTTGTATATTGCCCAAGTCATTTAGATGATACAGTTGCTTTAACTAAATGTATTGACAATATCATTAGGCGTGCACTTTATTGTTACCCCACCCACTTTTCTCTATAAAGGCCGTGAAACCAGCTTAAGCCCTCCAATGAATATTTCACTGACCGTTCTAAGGTGGTGTTTCTTTTGTGGATTGTTTTTGTTAGTTATGCTTCATGTTGATGTGTGTTGTGCTGTCGCGTCTGTTCCGTGTAGTCTTGTGGTCACCTGCTGGGAAAGGGCTGACCTCTTGGCTGTTGTGTGTGTTGTGTTTTGTCACTTTCCCAATTGTGACCTAGTCTACATCAGAATTAAGGGGGAGATTGGCGCCGTGAAACTGGTTTAAGCCCTCCAGTAAAATATTGTACTGACCATTTCAAGGCGGAACTTCTTTTGTGGATCTTCTATGTTTTTCTGTCTTGTGTTTGTTATGCCTTTGTGTGCGTTTGTTTATTAGTGCCTTGTGGTCTACTGCTGGGAAAGGGCTGCCCTCTTGGATCTCGTTTATGGTGTATAACTGTGAGTTTGTCACTTTCCCATTAGTATCCTAGGTCAGGTGTGGTACTTGATTGTATCGATTCCTGATCTTTGCACCCTTACTTACTTTAAACAGTGAACGATTTCATTACAAGTGACGCATTTTGCCTAAAATATTACGTTTATGCCTATTTCAGTTCGAAAAATCATTTAAAATGACTTATTTGGCGACACCATATTTGACGTTACCAGAAACATACTGTTTACAGAGGATAGTGCTAGCAATGCCTTGAAATAAATTTTTGACATATATTATTATATATTTAGGGTATTTAGGTATGCCAAGCTTAAAGGTTGGACTTTTATTCACGTTTAGAAACGTTTCATACCTTATAGGACATCCTGTATATAGCCATAATTTAAAACCATTTTTTTTAAAAAAAATGCTACACAACAAAAATGACACAGGCACTCCTATAGTTACATGGCTTGCTAAAATCTGCAATTTTGACAAAGCATTCATTAAATTTTGCTTGTACAAGTATATGATGCCGTACATGACAGAACGCATACAATGAAATATGCGCTCAGCGAATATTCAGAACAACTTTGGCATGAACCCAGATAAATCTGAGTGTACACTGAATGGGTACAGGTAGTTACAATTGTAAAGAATTAGTGTTTTCAATGAACTCAGAAAAAGTATTCGCTGGTTGGACAGGTCATTTGTTGGTTTTGGCATGCACTTTCTGTTGCAGAAGGCAATGTTTACAGTCTAGTTTTAACCCCATTTCCCAGAATTAACATGTCGTCTGTTTTCTCATCTGCTGATGTGCTTTAGTTGCAATTATTGCTAAAAATATGGACCCATATCTGACTGCTCCTAAGGTTCATGGTGTTCATATTGTTTGCTTCCATGTTTGAAGTGGTTTTAGAGTCGTTTAAATATATGCAGCAGACATAATTAGCAGATGACATTTTAACGGACAAAACATATCATGAAATCAGAAAGGGAAATCAATTGAATAGATCGACCAGAAGATGGATCAGTTTGATGGGACCCAAATTGTTTTTAAGCTGCATTACCCTTTTAAATTAAAATCAGCTTTTGTATGGTCATGTTCACAATGTAGATCGTTTGATCCAGCATATGTTAGAACAGTTCTTAAATAAATCAACAGCTTGTTTAACATGGCAAAAAAGAACTTACCTTTTATGTATCTAGCATTGTGATCTAACACATTGTAGGCCTAACAAAATGGCGAAGGTCAGTAATGGCTCATTTTCATTGGATGAAGATGTCGTGGGAACGAGATAATTATGTCGTGGGAACGAGATATTATGTCGTGGGAACGAGATATTATGTCGTGGGAACGAGATATTATGTCGTGGGAACGAGATAATCATGTCGTGGGAACGAGATCTTATGTCGTGGGAACGAGATCTTATATCGTTGGAACGAGATAATTATGTTGTGGTAACGAGATCTTATACGAGATCTTATGTCGTGGGAACGAGATAAATATTTTTTTTCACATGTCCCCTCAGTGCTGCCGTATGTATCTATATACTCAAGTGTAAAAAAAAATGACAACCATCTAGCAATTGGCATATATCTATGATAATTACACATGCCATTTTACATATTAGTACTTTAAAGCCATGCCACATGGAAAAGTAGTTCATATTGTCAGTAACATTATAAATGGTTTATTCTGTTCTTCTGGTAAATTGCTAATATATCATAAACTTTATGGATCATCTCTAACTTAATTATTGCTTTATTTTTTTGTTTATGTGTCAAGATTTTAAATCTATCAATTCATTATGATATAGTCCCCTTTGTTAGTGGATCAGCTAAATGATCACCTGTTTAAGACCTCACAAAATACATCAAAAAACTTGGCAATCAAAGTTGACAATCAACCTCACTTCATTGATCGATGGTGATTTTCAGCTCTGTTGTAAAATGCATTGTATTTGAAAACTTTTGAAAGTGTTGTGCTAAACTGAGAACCATTATATATAATACGGAAACAATTAGAATAAAAAAGGTAACAGGTCCTCTAGATAAAGTGACCCTTTATCAAAAATTAATTTCTTATTTCTCAACCTTACATGATTGTGTGATATCTTATGTACTCTACTGTAACTCTCTCAAATTGAATTAATTAAACGTATGCAATAGAAATATTTAAAATCTTACTGCACCGTTTAGTTAATTATTACTTTTCTACCAGTGTTATCTTATGATAACATTTGCAATTAGTTATGGCCCAGATCAAACTGTTTGGCACTCTGATTCATTGATGAAAGATTATTATCGAGAAGAATTATTTTGAAAACAATAATTATTAGAAGACGACGAAAACATGAACAATTAACTAGCATACAAAGAGTTTAACACTTGCAGCAACTTTAATCTTGGGTTAATTGTGGGAAATTTGGCGGGTGCAAATTCATTTGTGGATCTATGCCACTCGCTATGTTGTTGTTTTACTTTCAGATGACTTTTGAGTGACATTCTTGGCGTGGTTAAGAAATGTCTTTAATTTGTATATGTACTTACCCTGCATAGATGGTCGTTGAGATTGTCCTGCAAAGAGAAAACAAGATGAACATGATCAAATAAAGATATATTTTAAAGTAAGCGTGTACTAAAAGATTGCAAATTCCACATAATGGTAGGTATTCAGTACTGATTGCAAATGACACAAGGAATTATTTACAAAAATACATTTTTTAAGCTATCAAGTGGGACTAAAACTCATATTTATTAGCCTGAGTACCATCTTAATGTACTTCCCAATTTTACTTGTGCAAGCTTCGAATAAAAAGACGATAACTGTTACAGTCTTAAATGTTTAGCTATCTACCTAATGCCAAGCACATTGAATTATAAATGGTAATGGTTGATAATAACTGATTCAGTCATTTTTTTCTTGCAATGGCAGTAACAATTCGAAATCAGCATCTTATTTTACAATTGCCATTATAATTTTGTATATTTTTACATAAATACTGCCAAAAACACTACCTTGAGCACATCAAGCAATGACACTATAGATACACAGTATGTAGAACAGGTACTAACTACACATTTTTAATAAAGGACAATATCTACACTAAACAAAAATGCCAAACATACTTTTAAATTTGTATTTTATCGAATGTCAATAATTGAATTTATGCAAATATACACGAGAGAACCACAAGACATTATCTGTCGATTTCACAAAAAATACGCACCAAATAGTTTCTCGATTCAAATGGAATGACAGGTATATTTTCTGTGTCAAAAGTAGTGTATACTACTTGTTTTTCTAAAGAATTTCTTTTTCTTATAAAAACAGTGCAGACCCAGATAAAATGCAGCATTAGGCAGCATTTTATCTGGGCTATGACTGGTTGCAAACGTACTGTTAAAAGACTGCCGGTCATCAAAAGGTTTAGATATACTAGATAAATGTACAGCTAACCTCTAGAGACCTACCAGTAATGGAAACATATCACTTTAACCAAAGTGTGCTTCAGAGAAATTCCAATCTTTTTAAATTGAAAGAATATATTTCCAATTAAACGGTTTATGGGGGATATTTTTACTTTAATTTAAAGAGCTACGTGCATTAAGGGGCTTATTTGGCCCCCTATGAGTCTTAAATATAAAAATTGTTTTTCACCAATTTGTTCTTATCAATTTATAAGAACAATAACCAAAGTGTAAAAGTCTCAAATTATTCGACTTTTATCGTTGCTATGGTAACAAAAATGGCCACCAAATAGGCTGAAAATAGAAAAGTGACCATTTTTGAGGTTTGACAGAGAAATTAACATAGAACACAAGCAAATACCAACAGATATTTTAACAGAAGACGGGAATGACCATGGCATACAACATATTTAAATATTTTTTTGGTATTTAGCTGTGCTAATATCTAATTCTTAAACTATCGGTCTCCAAAAGCCTTAAATTTGGTCCAAAATGGCAATTTCTCTGTTTTAAGCCTACTTTGTTCGCCACTTTTGTTACCATAGCAACGGTAAAAATTAAGTTCAATGCCGAAATTTTATAATTCAGTTATTCTTCTAATAATCCTATCTAAAGAAATTGGTGAAAAGACATTTTCAAATTTCGGCTTTAGAGGGGGCCAAAATTGCCCCTTTAGACACGTACCCATTGATGCCAAAACATTCTGTAACAGATCAGTTAAGTCGCAAGTCAGACGCTGCATACTGCATCGGCTGATCTAGATCTAGTCTATGTGTCATCGTTTAAATGATGCCTTTACACTCTTTACTTTATTACATATGCAATGGATACATTCTTTACATTGACTAGATGAAGTATTACCCTGTGTGTGCCCAGGTTTGTTTGTTCCTGGTATTGAAGGCAGTGTGCTATTCCTTGGAGGTATAACTGCAGCCCTTTGGCAGATGAAAGATTGTTTCAATGAACATTCATGAACTTCATAATATCCACCATAGTTTACATTCACACAGTCGGTAGTAGCTGTTGAATTGTTAGGCTCACCACTCCAGTCTCTTTAGTCATAAAATCAGAAAGCATTGCAGCAACACTTATTTCAAGCAGTTTTGTTTAAACATATTTTATTCAAATTGATTTGTTCATGGTAAATACAACTTGAAACAATTATATAAGAAACAATAAGATAAGGTTAAAACAGAAGTTATTAGCAGTTTGAATGGCAAAAGGGCAATTTTTACGTTTTTTTAAATACATTAGCCAAAATATGAGAGTTATTTTTCTACAAACTGCCATGGTCTCTGTGTATACCAAATGCATTTAAAGGAATGGACCGCAATATTCTAGAGGTTTATTGATATCTAATCATTTTATCATATGACGCCCTGTCTGGGAGTGAAATACAAATGTAACACCATGCGTTAAACTTGATACACCACTAATGGTTTACAGATTTTCCCATAATGTTACTTGCATGACATGACATCCATAACAATGCTACGTACATAATGACAGAATTTTTTTTCACTTGAAATGAGGTCTCTATGTAACCTTAATTTCATATGATTAATAAAATTTAACGTTGTGTTCTTGTATTATTGCCAACTTGTTGCAAAAAAGCAATAAAATGCTCGACAAGCCTTTAGTTAATTTAATAACACATAAACCCATATGAAGATACACAAACATTCCCAAATCAGTTTGGCATGTAACAGAGGTATATAGGATTTCTAATCAATTTTCGCAATCATTATGATGAGACAAAGAGAGGCGCTTGCTTTGCTTTTATCGATTTTAGATGTCTTCTTACTGTTAATGTTCTCTGTGGCTCTTCCTCACAGTGCCTTGGGTTGGTCTACAGTGTTTGAGTTTGGTATTTCTTGATCGTACTCACTTACTTTTTGATATAATACTTTTGAAATTGACAAATAACTTTAGAGAAGACTTCAGACTCTATAACGGCTCCAACTTAATGACTTATCTATTGATGAGATGGTTGGGGCCTGATGCTTTGACTGTTGTCAGGCCCACCGGGGTTTACCAATTGGATTTTTTTGGCATGGTATTTAGTTTTATGTACTGTTGAGTGCTTAAATTTGCTTTATCTTGTTTTTTATATATTGATTTATATGTTCTGGGAGATAATTCACAGATACGGGTCTTTCATTCATGTTTAAACTGAGGGTGAGGTTTACATTGTAAAACTAGTTTCAGCACTCCTGTAAAAGTTTTAACTGACCTTTTCAAGGTAGTGCTTCTTATGTGGACTATTTTTTATGTCTTGTGTTTGTCATGTGCTCTTGTCTGTTCATTGCAGTCGTGTGGTCACCTGCTGGGAAAAGGGCTAACCTCTTGGCTCTCTTGTATGTGATGGTTTATTGTGCTTTTGCCACTTTCCCATTTGGCGTCCTTAATCAGGTGTGGTGCTTGATTGTATTGATTCCTGATCTTTGCCCTCTTTCTTACTTTAATCTGCCCATATACACTTGTCCCTTAGACTTAGTACAGTTGACTGTATAGTGGCAAATTAATGCAAATTAAACATATTCGTTTTTAGTCCCTTTGCTTGGGCCTATCGTCGCTAAACTAGAGTTTTCTTTAGCTCTAACTGCCTAAGAGTTAAAAGCATAGTAAAAAAGAATCCTAGGCCTAGCAAACACAATTGCCATTTGCTGTTTGAATATTGAACAGTCCAACACCACCTTGTGACATGGCAAACGCTTATTTGCTGTCTAGAACCCCACTGAAGGGTGTGTTGTACTTTTAAAACAATAGTTTAAGCAAATAGATAGAGACATAAAAAGAAAAAGAAATAAAACACTACTTGCATTAGGGTTGGATCCATAGCAAGAGAGGCAGAATTAGCAAATGTCCAGAAGCCTTCATTCTGTCTGTCATTAAGAGATGTGTGATATCCATATGGATTATTAGAAAAGCTACCAACCACCTGTTTTACGATAAAAGCCTGAAATCGAAACAAACTCAAATGCAACATGACAGCACTAACAAAACAAAATGTGTGACTTCTGATTATTACATCTAAACGTGTCAATCAGAACCATTTTTCAATATTAATTTTGTCATCTTTGAATCATCTAAAGTAAAAAAGGTTCTGGTTCTATGTATGTATTTGATTTTTTCTCAATTTTATTTTGACCAACGGTGCACACACTCATGAGATATTGCACACTGCAACATCTTATCTGGGCCCTAGACTGTTTTATTTGAATATTGAATTTATAAGACACTGCGCATGGATAAGTAAATAACTTAACCAATTTTAGCCTAGCGTCCTTTTTGTTATACAGAATGTGGTGTTTGATCAGATTATTCACTATTTGCTTCCAGAATGTACTTCAACATTTGAATATAATTAAAACTTACCGCCCAACATCCCAAAAATTTGAACTGAGTTAATTCATTTGATAAAGGTGGAAAATTCTATTGGGCATAAATGGATTAAACTAAATGAGCCATGACATGACAGAACCATTATAATAAGTGTGCGCCTAACAAAGGATCAGATCAGTCTCATTGGCGTAGCTCCCATTACGCAGTAACGCACATGCGTAATATAAATAGTAATATTCAAGGAAGGTCACCTTATGTGGTAAAAGTGATTTTCCCTACTATAAGAAGCTGCTCATAAAGGAAATAATTTGCTCCACTTTCCTTTAAGAGAAGTTCCATTTGAAGAGATTGGGTGCAATTGAAGAGAATCATTACATGATCAAGTTGTCTCCCTTTGATATGCGAAACTTTTCAGCGTTATAGCTACGCAATTGCAGTCTAACCAGAATCTTTAATGCTCACGTGGTATTTTATTCGACTGAGCTAATACCTAGAATAAGCTGATTTCTTTCATGATGCACATCAACATTATTGGTTTTCATATGTTGCAGCCCAAATACCTTTTCAGCCTGAGTGTCGACAGAGAGTAGTCCTGGCACATGGTTGGCGTCAACAGCGAGACTGCGGCAATATAACAACGCTTCAGAATTAAGGTAGAGCTGTGATGGATTGTTATACGGAGTGAAGAGGTAGCAATTGAGACCTGTCCCAGTATCAGCTTGTCGTGAAGCCCATACTATTCCACCAGTTGTTGGACAACTAGCTGAAACATTGAAACACCATCACACATAATCTAATTTAGATTATAGTAAAGCCATGACTGGGCGTTATTGCTAGTAAGATATAGACTATAGGAAACTATTATCATGAGCGTTGGATTGAAGAACTTATCTTGACGATCGGTGTTGGCATCACAAGGCTTCTAAAAAGTTACCCATAGTGATTTTTTTCTCTATCTGACCTTCACAAAATTAAAGGATTATTTTTGTTGCTCACCAAAGAATTCCGTTTTTTAAAAAATAATTCCCCAGAGGTTTCTAAATATGTTGAGATACAATATTGCATGATGTGATGTGCGTTTCCAGAGGGGGGATAGGGGGTCTGGACCTCTCTGGAAAATCACAAATTATATGGGTTTTTATAAAAAAATATTATTTGGACCCCCCCCTCCTGGAAAAATGTGGCCCCCCTGGAAAATTGTGTACTCCCTCTGGACCTTTGGAAAATTATAGTTTTCTCTGTACTAAAACCGTTGGACCCCTTCTGTAAACTGTAAATTAAGTTGAGCACAAAAAAGTCTAGGCTGCTTTTTTGCCATGGGGTATGGACCCCCCCCCCCCCCCCTGACGAAATTCCTGGATCGGCACATGTGATGCTGTCACTTTGAAGACCATATGTATCCTGGCTAGTAAGATAAAAAATATTCAAAGCTAAATCCTCTGATTTTCTAATTCGTCATGCAAGAAGAGATTTTCTGGCAAAAGCAGTTGATGCAAAATAAAATGTTCATACTCCCTATACTATTGATTTAAGTTTGGGAATTGTTCAGTGGCAAAATGTCTACTTAAAATTTTAAAAAAAATATATAATTGTGATAACCATACTGCAGCTATTGAGGCATGTAGGCTAGATATAGAGCAGAGACGACCTAGGAAAGCACAGCCGCGCTAGTTGCTTACATGTATATGGAGGTTCAAATCGCCAAATCTAGACATATTTAGATAACCACGTGCTTTTAGTGAACTGTCAATTCCACACCTTTAAATCCAGCCCCAATATAGGATGCACTTGTAATATTGTTTCTTTAAATCTAAAAAATGGTGATTTAACTACCTTTGCAAATTATATTTATCACATTTTTATCAGCACTTGACAAATGCTTACCCAGATTAAATAGTAATTTCAATTACTACTAAATTTTGAAAGAAACGGAGCAATAATGTCAATACAGTAATGGCTGACAGCTCCACATTATATAGTCAGTTAGGTCATGCAGTTGGGTACTGCAAAATAATTACATATTGTCTTTTTGTTCATATGTATTTGTTACTTGAACTTGTCTTAATCCTTAAAACGCCAGTAAAAAAATCATAAAAAAATATTATCTGTTTTTGTCATCTGCTGCATTTTGCTGACATTATTTAACAAAGTGAAGTATAGAGACGAATAGTGAGGACCAGATCCGACTGCTCCTATGGAGCAGTCGGATCCGGTATACAATGTTCGTTGATAAGGTTTTCAAAACTTTTTCAGCAGACGCGAACCCAGACAACGTTTGTTGTGGTTGGCGCTTTATGGGTAAATAGTTTAGGAAATGCAAAGTTTTATTTTATCTCACTGGAACAATTTCATCCTTTTCTGATCAAATGATAATTGAAACGCTGTTTCCAACTAGGTCAGGATGTTTCATTGTATATTGAAAGGTCACTAGATATAATTTCAAAAACTAAATAGAGGATTTTAAAATGAGTGCTCATGTTTTATTTAATTTATTAAAAGAGTTGGGGACAAGGGATAAAGTGTGAGGCTTGCCGAGCATTTTATCTCTTTTTCGCAACGATTATAATAAATTCAATGATACAAAACATGAATGTTAGATTATATTGATCATATGGCATTAAGATTACTTTGAAATCTCATTTCTATCATAAAAGCGTTATAATTTTGCCATTACATGTTATGTACTCAAAGTTGTTATGGACGTCATAACGTTTCTCGAAATTCTATAAACTACTAGTGGTTTATCGATTTTATTGCGAGGCGTTATTTCACTCCCAGACGCGACGTCATAATGATTTTATATTTCTTTTTGTTTAGATCGATTTTGCCTTAAGTTAGATAACAGTGCATATGCAGATAAATTGCAGCATAGTCTGACATTTTATCTGTGTCCTCACTGTTTACCAAAGTACTCATTTAGGGCTGTCCTGTCTTTAAAGAATAGGCTCTTATGTGGGCGCTTAAATTAAAAAAATGACGTACGTATATTATCCAGTTCACAGACTGCTGCAGCTTTGGTTGCAGAGCATGATACATCATTGTAATAACCATTGGCCTTCAAGAGTCCACAGTCTTCCTGGCCTTTGTAATCATTTGGTTCTTTATTCCATGAACTAGAAATAAATCAAAAGAGCAAACTCATCACATTTTGGTTCACGCACTATCAAAGAAGGGTAGCGAAAACTAGTAATCCGGGCACGTTTTGTCTATAAAATATACTTAATGGAATAAAAGTCAGTGTTCTTTTGCGGTAAACACCCATTTCGTAGCTCTACTCATATCACCATCTTCGCAAGTAAATTGGATTAAGTTTCCTTTGATTCGTACGCATGTACAAATGGAATGACGAGGACTTAGTACCATTGGCTTATGAAGATGCTCTTATCACAGACAATTTCTAAGTGCCGCATATGCGCACACATTAACCACCACAATGCACGATGTCTGCTATAGTGTCTGTGTTTTAAAAGCCTCGTCAAAATAAAGTGTTTGACAATGTTTGAAACTGTTCTCGCAATAAAATGCAAATGATTAAAGCATTACAGTCAAATATTTAACAGATAAACGACATATTATAATTTAAATCTTCCTAAGGCTATATAATAGCGGGGTCTTTCTCTGTATAGAGAGTCCCTGCAATCAATAATATGTTCAGACAAAATTGAGGCTGATTATTAGACTCAAATACAGGATATGGGAGCTAACAAAGCAAGATACATTTAAAAAGCTTTACAACAATGGTCCAAAGCTAGTGAGACAACTGGAAAATGTCTCAGCTTAACAATAGCGCTAAGCGACTCTGAGACTAGCCTTAATTAAGAATTGAAATGCAGACTTTAGCTTGCACTGGATGATGCAAAACGTTAGATTTTTAATGTTTTGGGCTTCACAGACATTAAAACGTCTAATAGTTTGCATCATCATGTGTAAGCTAGAAATCTGGATTTTAATTCTTATATTTACATTAAGTTTTATCAACACTCTTACACTAGCCCCGCTTGTTACTGATTTAGAATAATTTATTTTATTTGTAACAGAGGTGTTGGAATGGCCAGCTAGTGAAACTCTTTGACACATCCTCATGACGATAGGCAAATTACGTGATGGTGATACGATAATTACGACACACAAACACTGATAAGCGGAGACAGTCATTACGTACCAAAACTTATGATTGATAGAAAAATACTAATAATACTATTTTTATGTCTACCTCCCTATAATCAAACTTTCGCTACTTTGAAACATATAGTCCCAATGGACTTTGAATTTACGAGATTCGACTGCATCTTACACAATGCTAGCATCCATCACTGTTCCATCTGTCCAGAGATAAAATCCCTCGGTATCCTTGTCTGTTAGTCCCGTCCAATAAGGTCTCATCACAGATGGGCTGAGCAGCTGTTCAGAAAGCCAAGCCTGTAAGAAACGAAATAAGAAATACTGTCTTAATTAATGAGTCATTGTATAACAAAACCATCAAAACGTTCCATGCCTAAGATTAAGATATGAATACGCCTAATCTAATAACAGCTTTGATTGGCTCATAATAAAACCATGGATTATAGCTCCTCTCTCAGCACACAAAGCATACATTTAAATAATGGTCACGAATATTTTAACAATTTTTAGCTAAAAACTTTGGTTATCCGGAGTCATGGTGCTGGATTGTCAGCTCGCTGACCCAATAAGTCCCAAACATCAAAGGGTCGCTAGTTCGAGACTTACTGCAGGCACTGTGTTGTGTCCTTTAGCAAGACACATTATCCTTCCTCTTCTTAGTACTGGTTCAACTCAGAATAACAAGAAAACAAAACCAAACGAATGTTGTCTAGGATGTAAATATATTCTTAAAAGGTTATCCTTTGGAAGCAAAGACAGCGCCAAAGAACTGAAACTAGAGTGTGCATATTTCTTGGGCCAGACTAGCTTGTTTCTGCCAATAAGGCTTCATCAGTGACCCTCTAATAGTTTCAAAGTTCCACAATGAAACCCATGATCCCAAAGGACAAGAAAATAAAATCTACACTATAGTGAAGGGCAGGGAGACGTTCTACCGCCGCCACACAGTCCCAGTCACCAGCTGTAGTGAAGTCAAATATGTTCCTAAAAGGGTATCCTTTGGAAGCAAAGACAGCGCCAAAGAACTGAAACTAGAGTGTGCATATTTCTTGGCCAAGACTAGCTAGTTTCTGCCATTTAGGTGACCTTAGTGACCTTCTAATAGTTTCAAAGTTCCGCAATGAAACTCATGATCCCAAAGGACACGAAAATAAAATCTACACTATAGTGAAGGACAGGGAGACGTTCTACCGCCGCCACACAGTCCCAGTCACCAGCTGAAGTGAAGTCAAATATGTTCTTAAAAGGGTATCCTTTGGAAGCAAAGACAGCGCCAAAGAACTGAAACTAGAGTGTGCATATTTCTTGGCCAAGACTAGCTAGTTTCTGCCATTTAGGTGACCTTAGTGACCTTCTAATAGTTTCAAAGTTCCGCAATAAAACCCATGATCCCAAAGGACAAGAAAATAAAAACTACACTATAGCGAAGGACAGGGAGACGTTCTACCGCCGCCACACAGTCCCAGTCACCAGCTGTAGTGAAGTCAAATATTAACTTGAAAGGATATCCTTGGGAAGCAAAGACTGCACCAAAGAAGTGAAACTAGAGTGTGCATATATCATATATCAACTCATACCTGGCTCCAAATGGCTTATTGCCATGAGCGACGGTTTTGGTTGTGGCAGTACTAAATACGTCAACAGTTCTGTGTACACAAACGTTTTTTTCTGTTTACACAATCTTTTCAACACACAAATTGTTTACGTGTATATTATGTTGAAAATTCAGCTTCTGCCATTGCATGAAAATGATTGCTGTACATGCTTTGTTTCTTTCTGAAATATAGGGGTTAATCATTTAATTACTTGCATTAAAACTTTGCAATCATACTGAAAAAAAAAACAAAACAGTTTTACTTTATTTTTTATGCATATATAGAGTTTTAAAGAATTTCATTGGAATAGCTACCCGCAGGCGGTCAGTTGCTTTGTTTTGCTACAGTAAATCTCAAAAATGCAACACAAGATAATTGTTTTATAAGACTTTTTTTTAAAAAAAAGCAAATTGAGTCCTTGTGCCTGCATCAGCTACTGACGACTGTTGCCAGAACAAATATAAAAAGTGATTTTTCAGCCCAAGTGTTTGTATTTACATAAATGGGAAATGAATTGGTATCGTCACCCATTTTGTAGCTTATGCACACCGGAAAGACGGCAATCGAAATCGCTCTTAACAATCGACGCGACGCGGACCAAAATCGCTAGAAACAGTGTTTTTTTTATTGCCATTTGTCGCCAGTGGGTCGAAAATGGCAAACAAAAAATCTAACGATTTTTTATCTACGATCGTCGATAGTATTAACGTTTTCGATTGCCAAGCGTCTATCTGGAAACAAGGTTTCTGCTTATGTAGTCTGCTTCATGTATTTGCTAAAATTTTGACAAATGTAAGTGTAATTGGGCTCAGATCAAACTGATTTAGGTTTACACTTTTGATCACTGGAGGCACTGTGATGTGTCCTGATCAGTACTGGTTTAACGCAGAAAGACAGGAAAGCGTCACAACATGACCGAAGTATTGTTGACTGGGACGTCAAACATCAACGCAAACATAGTACCAAAACATGACTTAGCTCAAAATCGTTTAATGTCATGAGCGATGGTTTAAGTGGCATAGAATGTAAAATAATAAGTAAATACGAGGGCTGTTCAAATATGAATGCAAGTAGCTTCATAACTTTCTTCACATACACGCTATGACAAAAAAGTAAACGTTTCTATAAAGGACTGTACGCCATCTTTAAACTGGCACCAGACCTGAAGGAAAACACAGTATACTTATCGAGTTACAACCCTTTGAATAAGGGTCACGCTAGTCTCTAACAAACTCAATGCTTTAACATATACCAGTGGTATAGACGAGCGTATAATTCTTCGATAAACAGGTGAAATTTCTTGAAATTTCTAAGGAAGTATCCCCATATTCTTATATAATGATTCTAAGAAGGTTGCGAAAATCCGACATACTTTTGCTAAATTACAACGAATCGTTTTCACTAAAGTCTCCTTATGTTTGCAAATAAATGGCAAACAAAACACCACCTGGCAGTTTTCAGTTAAAATTATCTCTAATAAAATGCTCGAAGCAACGTTTAAACTAGTTTTAACTTTAAGACAATGTGTTGATCGCTCATACTGAGTTGATGCTACAAATTATTGATGGATGGTGGGTAATTTTTAAACGCTGAAAAGCATTTTTATTTAGTCAAAAATGCCTAAAGTGAAGGGGTTATTGAATTTATTCTTAATTTTGTTTTCATAATAGTGCGATTTTTTTTCTAACTTTTGAACGTAAACTTTAAATTTGACCACTATAGGCGTTATTTACAATAACATTACTCACCTGGTCTTGAGGACTTGATAGATTGAACATATTAAAATTAATGCAAACACGTCATTAAGAAACAGAAAAATGCTTGAAAAATGGTATAAAATATGATACCTCTGTAAATAGAGGATGGCGCGTTTTGAAAATTCCCTTATGACATATTTAGCATGTTTTCAGCAAAATGCAAAGAAAAAGACACAGCAATGTACATTATTGCATCACCAGTAGATAATTCAAAATGACGTTTATCATAAAATTAATGACGTCACAAACGTGCCTGTTAACTCGAGATAGAAACAGGATTTTATGAAGTTTTTTTCTACAAGCGACTTTGAGATTGTTACTTTAACTTGCATCTAAAATTTTGTGTCATTTTGTCTCAAATTTACAAAGATATGGCACTATATCCGCACATGTACCAAAACGTGTGTTGTAATTTGCTTCAGAAAAACTTCAGTATACTGGAGCGGCTTTTATATAAGGGTCTGTAACTCTAGAAAAATAGTAAGTGCTTCTTTATGTTTGGTGCCATTTTAAAGGCGACAAAAAGTTCTTTCAAGAAAGGTATGCCATTGTGTCGTAGCATGTACGTGAAGAAAGACATGAAGCTAATTGCATTCATATTTGAACAGCCCTCGTATATCTGCAAGTCAAATGAAACGACGTTGATGAGGTCGCCTTTCAGAGACTGACATTTTGTTCTGGCGTCCTGCCAAGTATGCAATGGTAATTGGAAAAATTTGAAACAGCTTCGTCCTGCCCGCGTCCAAGTTCCACATCCGTTGTTGTACACAGGACCTGCTGCTACAATTAGGATGGAAATAATCATATTTGGCTTTATATTGAAATTTAAACTGATGGTAAAATGGATCTGATCTATATTCAATATACAATACAATTCAAAATTTTAATTGACAACTGGACATTCTAGCATACATATGGCCAATGGAATAATCAAGTGGAAAGTGTCTACAATGAGATAAAAGTTGTTTGTTTTCTCCATAGGGTGAAATGTGCATTCTTGCATAGAAACCTATTTGTATAGCTGTTCTAACCCGTTGTCAAACGAACGAAAATTCATGTTCAAACCAGGAGATTCATGTGCTGTTTGAACACAAGTTTGAATTTCAAAATTCTTTAAATAAGCTCTGAGTTATTTACATGACGTGATATGCAGAAAGAGCTGCTGACCAGACTAATTATTTTGCCAATGATTTGTTGGCGAAAACGTTGGGCACGGCTATGACATTGTGACCACGTTATGACGTTAGAAAGTTTATCGTCAACGCCATCTTGTTTAGAGAAATCCAGTGTAAGGTAAAGGATATTTAAATGTTTTAACAACATTTTCGTTCAAATTTGGTTGGAATAAGGTAAATATGCAAGAATAACGATCACATATGTTTGTTTCATTGCATTAACACTTGCCAGGTCCCTCTGGAGATGTTTGAGAACTCGGCCTACCAGTCTCTTGTTCAAACACCTTCCTCGGGAACCTGCAAATGTTAATGTAGGAAAAACATGATTGTGTGATCCTTATATTCTCAAACCGCTCCATTCTCGACACGGCTCCAGTCAATCGTAGAACTGAAGTTGACTCAACCTCAGATCGTTGCGTACATGTAGAACAGGTTTAGGAAACACGTGACTGCTGACGTCAAATTTGTTGCAGTAAGGGAGTAGCAATCCTGACGATTATCCTCATATGTGGTAAGCTGTTTTGCTTTTTTCTCAGTAACACACTAGCTGCAAAAGCTATCAACCATTTCATGAGCTAATCTACAGCTTATTTAATATATGGAATTTCATATTATGATCACACTGTGCTCATTGACATTGTTTACTTTGACACAAACTTTTACTAGGACATTGTGTCCAATCCATTAACGGTATGGGTTATGTTGAAGTATCTGCTCAAATTACCAGATTATAGAGCATACAGTGCATTTGTTACCAAAACAACTGCAAAAAAGACACATCGCTTAAATAGGCGCAAAGTTGATGGAAACTGTACAATCGATGTAGAGACAAGCTTCAAAATGGCAACGGCCGCAATATTGATAAGTCGACATTACAAATCACGTGTTTAACCCCTTGGTCCATGTATTTGTCTGTCTGCCCATTATATCAGTCAGTTAGCAAATAATTAATGACAACATAGAAACAGATGAACGCTGATAAGACATGCAGCTTGCAATAAAAACAACAATGATTCCTTTGACTCTTGATAGTAGGCGAGAACAGTAACCAAACTCATATCAAAGCATATCTCTTTTATCTATTTTGTCTCTGGAACGTTTTAAACCAGAACCACTACCAGTTGAGCCTCTTGTGTTCCTGTACATAAAACCCCAAAACTATAAATGAGTTATCACACCAATATAAGTGAATTTGGTATATCTACATGCAAGCTCGCGTACTCAGAACTGTGTACTGCCTTCGATTAAAACTGATCATTTTGCCATCACATATATAAATGCAATAATTCTCTACTATTTTAGTCCTTCATAAATCACACTCTATTTCTGAAGGATATGTTAATCCAGATTTTTTTACACGAAAAACATTGGTTTAAATTGGCTGGCACAACAACTATACAGTAAAACGTACCGTTGGCCTGTCCTTTCTTACAGATAAAATTTTGTTGGGAATTACAATCTCTATCACTGAATGATCCAGTAGTTCTGAGAGCACCACAATGCTCAATACCAGCCACGTTGTCAGGTTCTTTAGCCCATTGGCTGAAAAATAAACACTGGACATACATAATGTGGATACACTGGCATTTTGGACCCGCGCAGGGCCTATTGCAATTCTCCAAAGTACTATTCTATTCTGTGGTTTATAACCAGATCTCCCTCATCTTTGATGGTTAAATAGGACAGAACGATTGACAATGAGTGAGTATTAAATGCAAGTCCTTATTGCACTCTGCGATCTGCCGTACACCAGACCAAAGTCTATTGGAAAATATAAAAAAATATATAACACAGGTATTTGTAAAGTATAGAATTGAAAGCTGGGCAGCAATTGTAGGCTACGTGACGTCACACAACCCTAATTAAATAACTATAAATATAATAACTTGTTTACTGTTAATCATTTTATCTTTCTTAGAATTGTTTCTTCTGTTGTAAATTGATGTTTGTTTTTCCTTCTAAAGCACAGCTGTACAATTTTCAATCAAATTGAGGATTTGTTGATTTTTTAAAACAGTGCACAACATTATTTAAATATCAAAATTGGTGGCTAATTATTATTCAATGTTGTGATTTTCAGTTTGTTATAGTTTTCTTATTTCATATCCAGTTTTGATTGAGATTTTGCATGGTTTAATTAGAACATCAGTTTCAGATTAATATGCTATGTCCTTTGACTAACCATTACCCAAATAGAATCTTACATTTTATCGATCTGTCTTAATTATTGTTCATGGTCATTTTTTTTATATTTAAGGGATACATGGTGCCCTCACACAATTTGTCAAATAATTTGTATCCAGGTTGGGTCCAACACTATTTTGTGCCTGGTTGGGGTACAAAATGTTTGCATAGGTAATAGCATGTTAAAATTAAAATATCTCTAATATTTCTCAGAACAAATATTGTTATTGTTTCTTTATTATAATGTATCAACTATAAATTGTGTATGCTATAAGAATACGTGTATTTATAATGCTGAATAAAATATTGGTATTGAATTTTATTTTATTGTAATATTTTGATAATAATAAACAACATATATTCAAATAAAGATGGAGAAAGAAAACAGTAATGATCCAAACGCGTTGCATATGCAGATCCAGAGGGGATAGGGGGTCCCGACTTCCCCTGAAAAGTTACAAGTTGTATGGGTTACTATAGAAATTAGCATTTGGACCCCCCCCCCCCCCCTGGAAAAAGTTGGATCCCCCCACGGAAAATGTTGGATCCTTGGAAAATTATAGTTTTCTCTGTAATAAAACCATCGCACCCCCTCTGTAAACTGTGAAATAAGTTGAGGACTAAAATAGTTGTCAAGGCTGTTTACTGTCCGTCGGAACTGGGCCCCCTGACAAAAATTCCTGGATCCGCTCATGGCTTGATGCGTCATTAAATAATCAAGATCTCATTAACAACTAGCAGATCAGAATATTATGCTAAACACATACCGGTAAATACTTACAATAGGTTATTATTTAGGGTCCTTCCATTGTACCACTTCCATTGGCCCCCATTATATTGTAGTCCTGTCCAGTAGAGGACAGTAGATTGTAAAGGTATGAGGTTTTTCACAAATTTCTGAAAATAAGACGAACATACGTTTTAGGATTTACATTCTGAGGCTTAGATTCAATGATGCTGTGTGTTGTTTGTGTTATGTTACCTTCTTTTTTATACACAGCCCTTAATCCATTTGTCCTTTTAAGCAAATAGGCCTAGAAAAAGATCTGGAAAATCATTGTAGATTCAGATGTGATGGCTCATCAAAATCTACACTGGTTGCTTACTTATTTTGATATTTTTCTCAATCTCAATTTTTATAGTTTGTTCAGGATTACTAATGGACGAAAGGGTTAAATTATATCAAATTGATCTCAGCAGATGGTGTACATGAATGTCTAGTGTTATATTATTATGAGTAACAATACAACAATTGTATAGATAAACAAGAATTTGGCCAGCATATGAGGTATTGGTACTGACCGCATATACGTGAAAGTCTCCTTTGATGACAGTTGCTCGACAATATATTTATTGAGCCACGACACTTGATCTCCAACAATGTGGCATTTTGACAAGTGTAGATTCAGACGAGCTTGTGTAGCCTCCTTTAAAGCTTAGGAACTCCAAATAATGTTCAGTCAGTAGCTTAACACTCATAGAATATTCAAGCAAATAGCAAAGGCTTTGATCAGACTGCGCGTATGCGCAGGCTGATCTAAGGCTTTGCTCGTCGCAGATACCACATTGTTGAAAATTTCATGTCGCGGCTCATATGTACTATAATATCAGGTACTGGTTCATGATCAAGTTTATTCAATTTGGCCCTTTGTTGGAAACTGCCTCCCCTCCTGATCCCGAAAAATAAAGAAATTTACAGTAGATGTCTATGGATGGATTAGGGCAGGTGATATGATCTGTCTAGATAAAGGCATCAGGTGTCCGAGTGATTTTATCTTTGAAAGGGAATTTTACCATATACAGGGGAAAGGCTAATGATCTCCCGATCAAACGGGTAAGTAAACTCAGATGAGCCATGACATGTGATTTCCAACAATGGGCCATTTGGACATGTGTACATGCGTGCGAGCCTGTGTACGAGGGTCATCCAATAAAGAATGAGACTTTCTTCATAGTCTAAAAATCAGTGTGTACATTTAGTTAAAATTCATCATAATGATAGTATGACACCTTAGCAATTAAGGAATAGAAACAATATCTTTGTGATTGATCAGTTGTTATAGTAACGGGATGTTTTGTGGAGGGACTTAAAGATGCATGGCCGCGTTTATATTATATTTTGCATGCCTATGGTCATTCAAAGTAATTTATTTTCGATCAAAGATAGAATTTAAACTCTGTATATCATTTTTTCAACTGAACAGTCTTAGTGTTGCATAACATTCTATAAAAGAAGAACCAAATATGCCTATCCTTTATTTTGGTTGCCTAACCAATTTACTCGATATTTTATAAACACATTAGTTTGCGTTGTTATGGTAACTATGTTAGTAATGTTTATCCTTCAAAAGGTATGTTTATGTGCAACTGATTGTAATTAAGGTTACGTGAAAAAGCCCTGCTCACTTTGATTGCCTTTGACAATTTGATATTACCTTTTAAAGTCAAGAGGTCAGCGAAAAATACCAGATATTTCTTGGAAACTTGATTTTTTAAGCTTTGTGACCATGGTAACAGCTGACGACTCTGAAGCATTACTTTTCCCTATTGGTTATAAACAGATTGCATAAGCATATACACGTATTACTGGAAAAATAAACTCTATATCTTAGTCTGTTGCCATGGTGACCACCTATAGTGAGCTGTCCACGCGTGTTCAACTAGTCTTCTTATGTTGCCTAGCAACAAAAATTGGAACTATGTAACACGTCGAATATGGTACATGTGAATAGCCAAAAAGACGTGCTAGCTTGAATGAGATTTCATAAGTCTAGCATGTAAATTCACTGCGCTATAGCAAAAGTCTCATTCTTTATTGGATGACCCTCGTAGTCTTCTATTAAGCTTAGAAACTCCAAATGATGTTTGGTCAGTAGATTAACACTCATAGAATATTCGAGCCACTAGCAATTGGTCTGATCAGACTGCGCGTGCGCGCAGGCTGATCGGAGGATTTGCTGGTCGTACATACCACATTGTTGGAAATATCATGTCGCGGCGCAATTATGCGTTTCTAGTCATTCTATTTCTGGTATACAGAATAAAGTCCAAGTTGGCATGTTCGTGCGGCAAAAATTCAAATAAATCCTAGAGTCTGATCCGATCCATAGTTGTCTGTCTGAAGAAATGCTGGACCCAAGATCATCCATTGGGCTCAAATTGATGAGCCTTTGATAGGCGCATATATCAGCTAGTACTTTTTGGCGCATTACTGAATTTCACATAAGGCTGAAAATTTACCTCATCGTCCTAAAGAATGAAACCTTTTTTTCCAATTAAAGAACAATGTCTTTACTTTATTTTTCATAGCGTCGTACGCTCAGAAAAAAAGTAGCGTCATATTTAAAATGGGGAGATAACTATAGCCCGTGTTTGCAGAAAACAGGCTCGTAAAGTACGTGTTCACAATCTAATCTGGCTATTTCAAAGATGGCCACCAAATTGAAGAAACAAAATCAAATATGTAGAGTAACATATGTTAAGGATGTTAAACGGATACTTATCTATGTAAATGTGTTTTTTTCCTTATGATTAAGGAGAATTTACTGATATATATCTATGCGAAAAGAATCTAAAATACAATTACACGATTATCAAGGGTCACAACATGGACAAATATATCTTGCCTTTGACTTAGCTAAAGTTTTTTCCATGTTTGTGCCCGCACATAATCTTGGCCAAATGTGAGTTATTATTATAGAATAAGGAATTATTAGAATTAGGGGGGATTTACTGATATACATCTATGCAAAATTAATTAAAAATATGATCACGAGATTATCAAAGATGACAAATATATCTTGCCATTGACTCAATTAAGGTTTGTGTCATGTTTGTGGCCGCACATAATCTTGACCAAATGTGAGGTATTATTTTATAATAAGGAATGCTAGCTTCTTAAAATGAGAGCTTTAAAGCATACATCGCAATGATGTCATTTTATTTTGCAGGAACATAAATTATGGAAATTTAAACAAGTTATGTTTGTTTCAGGGAAAGGGTGCTATGTGAATTTAATGAGGAGTCTATGCCTTTATAAAGGACTCATATCTCATCAGCAATTTATACTAAACTATCAAATATGTTAGCAAATTAAAACTTAGACATGGTTCAAAGGTCTGATATGCATTTTTTTAATTTATGAATTCATACATATGGATGAAAACTTAAAAAAAATATTCAAATTGTAAGCTTTGCATATTCATCAGTCTTGATTAAACAATATTAAACATGTATGAACTGATTTTGATTTTCCCAAGCAATTATTGCCGCATGTTGTTATATTATAATCAGCGAAACGATTTGACAAGTCCTTTCATCCATCAACAAAATTATCTCACTTTGACATTCTTTGCACTCAATGACAATTTCACATGTATGGCATATTTTTCAATGGGACTACCTTAATGCAAAACAATCTCACCAATTGAGGGGTCCCCAGGGGTTTTGGGGATATTGGGAGAATGGCTATTTATTTTCATTGAGCTGGGGAGCACTGGTAATTGTTTTAGTGGAGCTGGTGAGCACGCTCATAGTTTTGGGGATATAGGTAGCCCTGCCAACAAGGAAAATGATAAAGAAAAAGCCACCATTTTGTTTGATTTTTTAAAATTTCTTCTGTTTCTGTGGGTAGAACCCCTTGTAAATTCTAAATGTATCTATTTTCGTTAGTAATATGCACACCTGGATTGATCTTGGAGAAAAATATGGCAATAAGTTTTTTTGTTGCTGATTTATTATCCTTAAAACTGTTGATTTTTAGGTTGATAATAACAGACTTTGGTACGCCCAGATTGCACCATTTTTATACAAATTGTTTCCGGAGAAGCATGACTCCATATCATACACAGGGCAACATACGGACCTGCCAAGTTATTCTCCATTCAGATCATCATTGTTTATTGTCGTACTTTTCTGTTCTATAGATTAGGGATCTACTGGTATAAGCATGTCTCATGATAAGCGCAAACCTGTTAAAATTGTTATTCCTTCGGGGGTGTAGTGGCAGAATAAAATAATGTCATAACCGAATGAGGTCAAATTTATCTAACCATTGTCCTGCTGAGCCCGGAATCCTTTTCGAAAATACTGTAGATCCAGCTAAGCTGCTTTCTGAGGAAGCCAACTGAACAGAATACACAATGTTTTCTACTCGATTGAAAATACATGCTAACAAGTGGAATTCTGCTGGTAAAGAGGATAACAATGGGGAGAAATGTAGAACATAAAAATATCAGCATGACAAGATTTAATCAAGGTACTTGTATAATAAAAGTAAACTTTAAGATAATTAATGAGCCGTGACATGTGGTTTCTAACACTGTGGCATTTTGATAAGTGTAGACTCAGATAAGCCTGTGCACCCTCATGTTAAGCAAACAAACTCAAAATTATGTTCAGTCAGTAGTTAATATTAATATAATATTTAAACGACTAGCACAGGCTCTGATCAGACTGCGCGTATGCACAGGCTGGTCTGAGCCGTTGCTGGTCGCACACATCACATTGTTGGAAATCTCATGTCGCGGCCCATTCGACGAATAGGGAGTCTATTCTAATATGAGCATAAATGACGCTGGTTTGGTTCATGTATGAATTATGCCAGGTGTAATCATAAAGAAATAGACCAGATTGAGACCTCAAGATACAAATGTAAGAGTGTGTAAGATTGTATTTTGTTATTTATCAACCAAAACAGGTTGTGGATACTCAAAAGAAGCATGTCAAGAAGCTCAGGGGGACGGCTCTTTTGAATATCCACACCGTATGTTTAGCTAAGACGTAAGTGAGTAGGACCAGGAAATGCCACAAAACACCGCATACCATCGAATGGCACCGTGAGAAAGAGGCACATTACACTACCGTCCACATAACATCAAGAAGACACTTAAAGTAAAGCAACCGGCTCTAATATAACTTCCTCAGCAAGATGATTGCAAAGCTAGAACAGACACAGAATGCTTCAAACGAAAGCAAACAACACCAAGGACCTAATACCAAAACAACAACCAATGCATAGAACGGATAGCAGCCGAAGCCACTGTGGGTTAAAAATAATTTACTGGCCAAATCGTTGGCAGTATTAGTAACACCTTTACGTATTAAAACCCCTATCTGGATTTATGTAGCTGCAACATGTATTCTGTGTGATCTATGTTATTTTCTGTGCAAGCGTTCGTTAGTTAAAACAATCAGATCTAAATGTGCAAGCTAACTTAGAACAAAAAAAGTTGATTACCTGATTACTGGCAGTGTCTATTGTAAATAAATGAGAGTTTGCGTTCATATTAGTACATTTGGTCTTGGCTTGACTCCATGTGATCAGTTCAGAGGGATCTGATGTGTTGCCAGCAAAATAACAATTTTTATTGTATGCTCCTATAAGCCATCCGGTTGGACAAGCTCCCCCTGCTGTAAGGAATGAAAAGATTAAATAAGGGTCACCATTAAGGAGTCAATTATATTAAAAATTAAGGCAAAGGTTTAAGCCACAAATTGGGATTACGGTGATATGTTTGCGGATGGCGTAAAACGTTATTTGTCACCGTCATACCGACGGTATGCTTCTAAAAATGCAAACCTTTAATATTTGTATCCCTGCTTAAATGCGCGCTTCGTGGAAAACTCTCTAAACACGACTGTTTCGAGCTTCATAAAAGCAAACGTCAGCCAATTAAAGTGACGCAAACTATGACGTCACACTTCTGGCACAATATATCAGTTTTAACTAATTTATCCAATGAGATGCGTTTTTGCATTAACAAGTGCATTATAATGTCTATAATGTTTATAAATTATTGTCTGTAAACAGGCAATTCTGACAGGCTTCGAGATAGAAATGTGTAACTAATAATAATAATAATTATAATAGTCTTTATTTTCAGAGGGTTACTTACATTTTAAGCAAAGTACAGACCAATCTTCCCTGACGCCCTCCTTTATATACAGTATGTACAACAACAACAACAACAACAACAACAACAACAACAACAACTTCCTTCAATTACATATACACATTGGCCTATTTGTGTATCTTTTGAGTTGCCTTGTTTCATTAGGGGCAATTGCGGATAAAACCTCTGACGATAAAATATTTAAATCTTTCCATACAGTTTGTTCTATGTGTCGAATGTTAATTTATGAAATAAAAAAAAGATTTTGTCACCACGCTAATTTTTTCATAATCTCACATGGAAGTTTTCAGCATTTTACAAATTTTCTGAAAAAAAACCCAGCCCTTAATATTGGGCTAAAATATTTGTAATCGACATCCAGCTTCTTTTTTTTTAATTTTAGTTATTACTCACGACATCAAGCTTTTGCGAAAATGTGAAAAATTATTTATTTTCCCAAGCCTTGAAAAGATACTGAATGATTTATTTTTGTAATTCCCCCAAAATAGGAATATTATATTTAGGGGGAATTGTATATTAAAAAATCTGACATTAAAAATCTCAAAATCTTGTTTTTATTTCATAGACTATTATCTATTTGTATAGACTATTATTTCCAAATGCCCCTCAATTTCATCATACCTGGTAAATCAATATCACAGATATATCCCTGTTTGGAACTACAGCTTACGTCCGACATTTTTCCTTGTATGTTGAGACCGCCACAGTTGGATTTGCCATCATTAGCGGGAGACTGGTTCCAGCTTCTAGAAAACAATGATAACAAAACAATGAAAATGTAAATCGTCGGGAGCCAATTATTAGCAATTGGCCAATGAGGTTTGCATATCAACTACACACATTTAGCGTAATCTCAGCTGGGGAAGGAGGGGGGGGGGGGGGCGAAAGCGACATAGTTATGGCCTTCATTGCATAACGTAACCTTCATTGCATAACGTAACTAAATATAAGTTTGAAAAAACAGTAGTGATTTATCGTTTTTAACATATGGCATTATATTACTAGAATGTACATGGGGAGAACTTGCAATATAATTACACCGTACTCCTTTGTATACGACTTGAGTCTTCCTTCTGGTTTGATACGATGAACTTGGGAAATTCGATTGTGAATATCTAAGGATGTCGGCTATAATTTAAAAAAAAATATGTATTTTTGTCTAAAGATCTTTTTTGCCTTAGCTGGACATTTCCACCGATTTACGTAACAAAACATTAATAAATAATATTTATCAAACATTATTATGTATAAATACATTTACAGATATCGTTTTGGCATCCATCTTGTACTCAAAAGAAGCACTATGCATGATATTGTGCGGCATTCACCATCCCCATGTTATAGTCGTTTGTTTGAATAAGTTTTCTTCGTCCAAATAAACAACTTTCAATTAGTTCGGGGCATTTTTCCTGGATTAGACCTGTACATAAGAGAGAGCATAAAGTTTTCTTGCTCAAGGACACATTACAATGCACTCCGGTATGGCTCAAACCAAGGACCTCTCGAGTTCAAGTCGATCAGTCTCTACCACTGAGCAACTCTGCTCTTCACATTTCTTTATCCAATAATCCTTACATGCTTTTTTCTTGTGCTGACAAGTTGGTTCATGCGCGGATCTAGAGAGGGGTGGGGTGCAGGAAGAGTCACACTCACAAGTGGCTATAGTTGTCCTTAGATATATTGGTACAGACCCCCTTCGGAAAAAACGACCAGGCGGATCCATTTTGTCTCGTGGGAAGTCAGTGCTGACTTCTATGAAATACGTTGCTGACTTAAAAGGAAAAAAGAGAAACACTCACGTTTACAGAACCACCCCCAAAGAAATTTTCTGGGTCAGCGCATGTGGACAAAATAAGAGAAAAAATCAATTGCCGACAGAAATATGACAAATATGTCAGCATACAAAGACAAATATTAGAATCTTATTATAACACGATGTTACTGGCGCTAACTTACACCACAGAGCTATCAGTGCTTGAGTATTTCCCCCATTTCCAAGTTCCCGTTCCAACCTGGCTATCGGCTCCATTAGCAATATCATTTAATGCCGTCCAATATGCCGACGATTGCAAATTAGCGTTAGCTTGAACGTAATTTGTATACCAAGTCTGGAATATTAAATGAAATAAGAAGATTATTTCGTGTGAATACTTGCTTTCAACCGGTCATTTACTCTGGAAATGCTGCAAATACATGTACAAACCAGGGCGGCCTAAGGTAAAATTTGTTTTGCTCAATCTCAACTCATATGGTCATAAAATATGAGAATCTATCATGAGTGTGAGGGTAGGATAGAAATATCCGTCCCAAGGGTCGCCGTTTGGCATCACGAGGCAAGCCTCGTGATGACAATCCCGAGGGACGGATTTTTCTATATCCCGAGGGCCGGATTTTACTATCCTACCCTCACACGAATATTGGATTCTTTTTCTTGCTCACCACTGCTTTTAAATAAGCTTCCATAAGTCCCTGAATACGCTAAGATACCATTTCACATGATAACTTAATTTTTTTCTGCATACGTAGGCTAGGGCCCAGCATCTACCTTTCATCCCCTCCCCCCCGCCATATATGATCAGGGATTTCAAGCACCCCAAAACATATTAGAAATGTTAGCAACCAAAACATATCCCTCATTCTTTACCTTGATCTTAAAGAAAATACCCTAAAATGTATATAGAAATGACCCTTAAATATAGTCCAATTTTTTGCGATGACCCCAAAAAATGTCCACAAAATCTTTATACCCCAAAAAATATTCATTTTTCTGAACCCCCCCCCCCCCCAAAAAAAAAAAAAAAAATAAATAAATAAATAAAAAAAATAGTGAAATTCAAATTTTGAACCCAAAGAAATTGCCCAAGCCTACGTATATATGAAAATATCGGTGCATCACCCCTGCGGTAGCTGCCTATATATCACATAGTAGAGATGTGTGTGGCGAATAGCCCCTTTTTTCAGCGTCACCAGGTATATATGATACCCACTTAAAAAAAAAGAAAATATATGAATGACCCGATTTTATGATTTTTGGCATTTGAGTGGCCCAAATTTGCTGACACCTATGTAAATGCACATATTTTTCACTCGAATACTCGTCAGCCTTTGTTTTCACATTTACATAAAGCTTGTTTTCTAATAATGTGGGTCACTTGTAATCTTGTTTATAAATCACAGGTGTATTAAAGTATATATTCATTTCTTTTTGGTCTGTCCTTCTGGTGATATTATTGTTCAGTCTAAAGCATTTATGACGGGGTTTTGGTTTTAAACGTTTATTCTGAAATATGTTTGAGTCACACTTTTCAGTAGTCTTGTGTTCAAGAAAGCATGCTATATAAGGAAAATCTGAGTCGACGAATTGCTTCAGACAGAACTGTATATTCCTTGCTGATCAAATCGTTTATTGAACCAGTATATTACAAGCATATTAGACTCTGTTTGTATTCTTGACTCCGTTTTTGAATTTTAAGTGTATTATAAAGTTTTGATATTCATAGACTCTGAGATGGTGGTAGATGGTCTCTGGTTCAACATTTTTATTGTTAAGTTGTTTTCATGAATAACTTAGTGGACAAGGACCGATTTTATAGGTTTCAAGAATAGCAGGAAATTGATGTCTTAACTTGTATTATCTGGTATTATAGGATCAGACGTGTTCTTAAGTATGTTAAAAAAGGGAGGATAGGCATTTTATAATATGAGAAATTCAGTTATACATGGATTTTTTGGTAAAGCAATTCAGTTTTCCTAGGTGGTTTTAATATTGTATATTTATTGGCAAAACAGAGTAAACATAATTTAAAGAATGCGTAAACACTTCTGGTACAGGAGCATAGGTTGGAGGTTTTATAATATTATGTATAAATTAAAGCTTTTTTGAACGTACAGAAAAGTCAGGGATTTTTCAGGGAACTTTTCTGTATGTTAAAAATTCTGGCTTATGAACATGCCTTTGTGTGAATGGCCTGCCGGTCGGAGCATGGAAAAATCTTACATTAACCACCCCCTCCCATGCGGAGTTAGGATTGGGTAGCCCGCTTGCAGCAAAACAACTCAGATACGAGCTTATTAAAGAGTATGCCATAAGAACATTAACAATATAACAAAATATATCTTGCTCTGTCCTGTTTGCGAAAAGTATCATACTGTTATGAGATGAGGCTTAAAAAATAATAATAATAATAATAATAATAATATTAATAATAATAATAATAACAAAGATAAATAAATAACATAATGCAAGAGCATGTCAGTATTTTATTTGGTTGAAGTGTTGAGATATGTAAAAACAGCGTTTTCGAACAGGTTTTCTAAGTTTTTCAGGATGGTAGCATTGACAGTCTCAGTGGCAAGACGAGCAAGAGGAATCATTGACAAGAAAACTTGTATTTTGTGTGGATTTTGTTTTTTGTACAAATCATAAGTAAATAAAAGCAATCATGTCAAAATCTGAAGCAGAAGCGACATTTCAAAACATATGTTTTGTTAGTTTTTCTCTAGACAGCAGTTTTTGTGAACCTGTTTTGCAATACAAGATCTGGCCTTTAGAGCGTTAGAAAAGACAATATTTATTTTCGGACGATCAAAGAGAGGGAGAAAATAAAAACAGGTAAACTTTCTGTGAAATCAAGTGTATGAATAGGCTGTTTTCTTCAACGGCTAGATATATGATTTGGGATGGTTTCAAAATAATGGCTCCCACACCCGTACCAAAATTACCCCTGAGTTCCCCCCTCCCCAAGGGACTGGATAGAAAAATCCGTCCCTCGGCAAAATATTTACAGCACCAATCTGCGCAGTTGATTCACTCTATCCCTCTGTATTTATCTTATGTGTGAATCTGCGTCAGTTTCTGATCCTGTGTGATGTTTGTAAAATTATATTTCCGCACTTCTGATATTTATCTTATTTCACTTGTATCCTTGGATCCACCATGCTTTCATTTGCGAACGTAATAGATGCCACGCATTGAAAAGGAACCAATATACGATGTGTACTGCATTGGTCGTCGTCAATATCAGCGTTACTTGAACATATTTTTTTGGGGATGTCTCAGTGGCGCAGTTGGTAGCGTCGATGTCTGGTGTAGTGCTTGGCGGTGTTGTCGAGGTCGTGCGTTCAAATCTCGCTAGAGGCAAACTATTTACAGCATCTATCGGCTCAGTTAATTCAATATTAAAAAAATGATAATGTATAGAGATATTCAAACAAGCCTCCGTAACTACCTAAACGCCCTACCGCCTTGAAATTAGTGATTATAGATTTGCAAATAAAACAACAATAACGTCAAATAAAACAACACAATGGCTCGATTTTACCGTTCCTCATATATCGACGTCTCGTGCACAATGTAATCAGAGTATATGTGCTAAGACCAAGTATCATATGGGTACACTTATAGTCACGGATAAATAGATTTTATACGGTAATTATGGTAATTATTCTATAATTTCGAACACCTTTCGCATTCTGTTTCAAACCAGATCTTGAGTTCACAAAATGGTTTTCAGAATAGCAAACCGGAAAGACCCAGACTGATCTGGGTCTGCGCTATTTCTCTAGGCATTTTAGCAGTCAATTTGTGTTCAAAATTTTAGAACATTTACCGAAGATCAGCATACCGTTTCCGCTGCGTTATCGAAGTATAACAGGGAAGCATCATATAAGTCACATTCGCTGCTGGCTTGCTTCCATGTGACCGCCTTTGTTGTGACGAAAAGATAACAATAGTTGTTAGCATTCACCCAACCCGCAACACATGGGGGCGTGGCTCCTGTAGCGGCGGCGCTGGAAACGGATGAGATACTGACTGAAATATCATGAACAAGCGAAATGAAGTATGCGATAGATTCTACAATGGATAATAAGAGCGATTATAAACAGAGGCAAATGAAGTAAACAGCTAAACCATCTCAAACATTTTCCTACGTCAATGCAATATCTGAATATTTACTCCATATGATAGTCAATCACGAACTGTTTCTTATAACTTGAATGAAAAATCAACTGACAGTAATATGCACGACCCACACAAATTAGAATGAAGTTCATACATGTGTCTCGATAATGTTATTATATTGTATTAGTATGCAAAATTGATTAAAATATACCACGTGGTTCAAATAATGCTCTGCAAACCCTCGCCACATTTTTTCATACCAGGGTTGCTGGACAATAATAAAAAAACAAGTATGCTAAACGTAATCAAAATAACCTATCAGGTTCCAGACAATGACAAAAACTATTCAAACAATGATTTGAGTTGTTTCCATTTAAAAAGTTATGTCAGATAACCGAGACTCTACTTAAACACAATTATGCGTCCAAAAATATAGCAAGAAGATGTCATCTTAAAGGTGTCGATGCATGTTTGTCTGTCTGTCACAAACCTGTATTGCTATTTCGTTAAGAAAATGACTTTTTGTGAAAGCTTAAACTTGTTTGTAAAAAAATAAGAAATTATTCCTAAACCAGACTATTAGCACAACGTTTAACCTTTGATTCTTGGGACTAGGGTAGAAGAAAGAAATACCATGACCATATATGTCATGATAAAACGTCTAAGGGCGTTTAATGGCATAAATGTGATCAAAATTCTCTTTTAAAGCAATATATTATAAATATTGCTTGTCTCGAAAAAAAGATTACTTACCAAGTAATGTCAAAAAAGCCAAAAGACCCTGGCAACTATCCATTTTTGTATGTATGTCCCAAGCAACGTATCAGTCTAATGTGCATAATGAATAAATAAACAATTAAAGTGGACTTTGTGAATGATTAACACTTATATTTATAGATAAAACATAAAGATGCATTGCTTTTTCGACCCATGCTTCAAGAAAAACGTTTAAAGGCAGCGAATAGCCTGATTGGTGTGCGCGCTCAGCGGGCTGGGGGTACATGTATACGGGTAAGGCCGAAGATGACACTTACAGGTAAACTAAAGCGCGCAGTCGATGTGGCGCCATCTCAAATCCCTACGGTAAAGTTTTTTACCTCTACCACAGCACCCCGAAAACCCACTCCTGCGGCAATACCCACGCGATAGAATTTGTGAGAACACACACAAATTTTGGTATAAAAAATCTTTGAAATTTAATTTGTAATTTATTTTAATGCTATTTGACCGTTTGATCTTAAGCCCCGTTCTCACTGTTCCGATCTAAGGGACCGATTCATCTCGGATTGGTGATCCCGGAAGAACCGTGATGAACCGTGTCACAACCGTGGCGGCAAGGTGGACAACCTTGGCGAACCGGGATGAGCCGTGTTGAACCGGCTCATGTCCCCGGTTGTTTTAAAATGTTCAAACCAGGGGCAGACTTGATTTAGCTGTTCTCTTTACTCCTTCCACTCCGAACAACAGAACAGAAAACAAGTGCGCTTGAATATCTGTGCTGGCGACCGCGGGAGTACTCCGTCTTCCGAGGTGGTGTAGACAGAACAGTCACGTGACCTGTCCCACAACAAGATGGCGGAGCAGTGCCTGCATGCGTGGAAATATTTGTATCGCTTGATTTATTCCGGAGTACTTTAAAGTGCCCAGTTTTACTTGTTTTAGGTTGCTGCTCTGTCGAACGCCGTGTACTCTAAAATTGCTAAATCAAGTCCGCCCCTGGAGTCACCGGGAGTCGCCGGAAATGTTGTCAAATACCGTGGTAAACCGGGACGACGCCGGCAACGTCTGTGTATCCACCGTGATAAACCATATGCGATGAAGACTCCCGGATTGCTCCGGTGTTATGCCCTGATCACACATTCACGGATCACCTGAGCGGGTTCCACTACGGCATGATCAAATCTCACAGATGACCCCGGAAATGTCATTTTCCGTAGTCCGATACGGGTGCACAACGGTGTGGCTACGGGTTTTGGCGTATCTACCAAGGATAAGATAGAAAAGGAGCCTTTGGGTGACATGATTGATACGGTTTGTTACGGTCTAGTACGGAATGCCTCGGTTTAATATGAGAATGACACGGTTAAATACGGAACGAAACGTGTCAAGGCGTGTGCACTGCGGATGAAGAACGGTTTGCTACGGTGCAAGTAAGGGTTAGTTCGGATAAGAAGGGTCTGAAGCGGGTTAATACGAACCGCCACGGACCTAACCCGATAACCTGTCCGTACATACAAAACTGCCTTCAGGGCTTGAAAATTCAAGTGAGTGATTCAGGGTAACGTGACGCTCTTGTTTTATAACTTTTACTGAATGTAGAAACAAAATTTGATTCTTCTCAAAAGTCTTCAGATAGCGATTTGGACAATTTATGTTAAGAGATGATTGTGATTTTAAACTGTTAGTGTTGGGTGGTAAACAGATAAGAACCTGATATGACTGCATCATATAATCAGTTTGTGTCGGGTCTTAACAATTCCATTATAGTCACAAAAAGTATTGAATCAGGGGGTATTCTCGAGTTCTCGAAAAAGGACTAGAACCATTTAGATATTATGTATGACTTATATACGTATAACATATGTTTTTGTTTAGAAATTCAACTTGTCTGGTTTGAAAATGCATCCGATCGTCCTTTCCCTTGCAAGTGGCGATTTTTGTCACCTGCTGGCATTGATTTCAAACAGTAATATAGGTAACGTCCGACAAAATGAATGGCCTGCTCTGGATCCAAACTGTTTGACACTGGTGAAATTCCTGAAAGATTTGTTTGAAAAGTGGACTTTTTTTAAGAAAAAAAATCAGCAGGCAACAAAAAAGAGACTCATATCACCCAGAATGCAAAACACAACAAAATCAATTAAAAAAATGAACACAAAGCTAGTTAAGACTATGCAAATCTCATCACGAGGGGTGCACAACATTTAATCTAAACCCATTTCGTCGAATAGACACTTCGTCTAATACGACAATTGGTCTAAAAACAGTCTGTAACGACATTTCGTCGAAAAAAAACTTAAGGATATTAGACGTAATGTCGCACCTTTGTCATTTTTTTATTTTTCTTACTTTTTCCTCCAATATTTAGACGATCTGCCCGTTGTCCGCCATATTGATTTCACTACATCACTAAAATGGAAGGAGTGCAGTTCTATACTAGCAACAGAGACACCCTAAAATAGCCTACAAATGCTTTGATTATTCCAAAGATCGTATCTATAACAGTCAGGGGCATAACCTGTATAAGTTACAATATATATCACTTGAAGAAGTTAAAATTGTGTCTTTTCAACAATGATTTCAAAATGAGGCCATCGAAAGTAACTTATTTAGGTTATATCTGAAATTATTTACGCCAAGGTCAAATTTTAGGACGTCAAACATATAACTTATTTAAGTTAAAAAGTAGCTTATTTTCTGATCTTCAAGACCTTGCGTACAAATTTCTAGACGATGCGTACACAAATTTATTGCATAATCGTAAACTTATGTAATAGGTCTTTCAGATAAAATTACCCACTTGGCCGTGAAAATTGCAGTAACTCCGGAATATGAAGATGAAAAAAGACAGTTTCACTCAAACAAGTTACTTTTGGTTTTGTTGCTAAAAGAGTTAACTGCTTTAAGTGATATATTTTTTAACTTTTGGAAGTTATGCACCTGACTGTATAAGGAACATACTTATTGGAAGTGTGTAGATAGGAAATGTCAGGTCTTTTTGACCACAAAAACGATCAGGTAATAAGAGAAACTGAACACAATATTCATGGGCCAAACCAACACGATCTGGAGTCGATGGCAAGAATAAAGGACGCTGCATCTTTAGAACCACCATCACGTCAATTACAGGATGAGAGCACCGATGAAAGTGCTGGTTATCTACCATGGCTTGCAACCGTTAAGGTTTTGTTTGTCACTGGCAAATAAAGATCAGGCTTCGTAGATTACAAACTGTTCGACTAAATGTCCTTTAGACCAGAATTAAGTTTAGACGAAATGTCATGGATCCCATCACGAGAAACCTGTTTTCAGAAATGGAAAAAAAAAAATCTGCTTTTTTCGCGTCGTGGTCGATGTATACCCTCGTGGAGGTGCTTTTAAACATATTGCAGAAAGGGGTTAGTAGCAATACGTATGTGTCAGCACATGGACATTTGGTTCTTTAACCTTTTATGTTCTAATGGATTATCTCATACAGATTGATAAAATTAAGATGGAATTGTTCATTGTATATCTATATAATATGAGATCACAGGTCACATCTTCCAAATTTCGATGTTTTATGTACCTAAAAATTATTTTACATCAACAAACAGTTCATATCCTGGTGAAATGCAGCATTTTGCGGCATTGCATCTGGATCTTCGCTGTTTGTCAACGTACTCGTTAAGGAGTCAATTGCCGGGGTTAAACATCCATGTTCAGCTATCCATTGTAAACCAAGACTGGAAGGGCAAACAGGATAGCTATGTCTGGCAAGACCTAACTGAATCTCCTGGACTGGCTAATTCGATATAAACCGTCGTGGACCGTACTCATTTCGTAATAAACCTTGGTATTACGTAGCAAACCGTTCACTACCTTGAGAAATCTTGCTAATCCCTACCTATCCGTAATATGCAACTTATTGAGATCGTACCATTCCGTAACAAATTCGTAGCAAACCTTAGCCAATACGTGGTGTTACCGTAATAGTTCGTATGTAAACCGTAGAAATCCTTGGCGACTTTGGGACTACGAATAAGTAAGGACCAGTACGGTTTACATACGGACTAAAGCGGATCAGTACGTTCTAACACGGTTTAGTAAGGATGTGCTATAGTTGTTTGATCCGTGGTAAAATTTTGAACATGTTCAAAAACTGTCAAGGATGTACAAGTACTACTACGTATGATTACGGATGCAACACGGAAATCTACGGACCAATACGAATTGCCACGAATGATGCCGAATCGTATACGTGGCTAATCTTGCGTCCAATCCGTGAATGTGTGACCTGGGGATTAGGCCGGTAAAGCCCCCATGAAAAACGGTAGCGCCATGGTTCGCACCGGTGGTGACATGGATTGGCACGATTTGAGCCGGTAAAGCCCTTCTTGTACCCTTAAAATGTCAGTGCTGTCTATGTATATATAATAATCTGCAACGTCTAGAAAACCTGGGCTAAAACCGGGGTAACGTCGGTAAGGTGAGAACGCAATTCATTTTTAATGAAATATGTCCCGGTGCTTTACGGTATATCGACTGTCCTTTATCGGGATGTACCGTGGCTACATCGGCACAATGAGAACCAGAGTTTTCTTGTTCACCAAAATATACTCCTCAAAATAATTGAAGGACCAATGCTATCAATTTAAACATTGAGGCATTTTGTGTAGAACGTATTTTGAAAACCAATTTTACGATCTAGCCAAAATTTTTCGGACATCTTTGACGCCCAATTGCCAAGTGAAACGGCAAAAAGAAAATGGTAGAAAATGTTACCAACAAGGATTTTTTTGTCATTTTGAAACTTGACCTAAATGCATTGGAATGTCATTTTTTGTGTGTGATCCATGGACCACAGAACTGCATGAAATGAATGAAAAATGCTTTTAGATGCTGAAATCCCTGTTTTCACATGATTGTACGGTGTTTTAATCCCATCGATACCATCCACCTCTTCCTGTGAGAGAAAATTGCCCCATTTTGGCTGTGGCGTAATGGACAGTCTATTGGTTCAGACAACTGGTTTTGGCGTTTGTCTGTGGCAATCTTTAAAGAATTTGCCGGGACATCTTTCTAACACTCAAAGACAAAGAATGACGATTGAAAATCTGATTCTTAATGGCCAAGTACACAAATTGTTTTCAGAAAACAAAACAATAGCAAAACACCATTGTCAGAGGTGAAAATGCTTGCTTCCCAGTATATTGAAACTGTTTGAAGATTTTTTTTGCATGTAAGCTGAACTGTTTAAAACAAAGTTTAATTTAATGTCACTTTCATTCTACTCGATTGACCAAAGAAGAATTTCTTAACCCCACCCACTGCCTTGTGAAAGTGTGTTTTTGAGGGTATGTGCATTTGAGACACAGTTATGGCAGAATTAGGAATGGAAATCAGTAATAATGATTCTTGACTTATGGGCATAAAGAAGAGAAAGCTTTGGGCCAAGTTTTACAGAATTTAAATGTTTGAGCTAATTATACTCGCATTCTAAAATCTTGGTCCTTTAATTATTTTGAGGAGTATACTTGGTAAATATTGGTGTTAATACTATATAGAAAAACATGCCATATGCCTGAAGGACTATAGAATTAGATGATTTTAAGCATTCAGTATGTGCATGGCGATTTATGTAAGCATTTAGAAATAGATTTGAGTACCGATCATCCAGATCGGTACTCGAATCTGTTCCTAAATGCTTACATAAATCGCCATGTGCATGCCAAATACTTAAAAATGATCTAATTCTATAGTCCTTTAGGCATATTGCATGTTTTTCTATATAGTATTAACCTAAATATATACCACTTCCGGTCTAAGAAGTACCGGCAATACGCGTAAATACCAGTAAATTGACTTATACATTTACCAGTGTGAATAGTGCGTCAGGCTGAAAACTTTAATTGTTTTACCCATAGTTTGCATTTCGTGCTACATTTACACTTTGTCTGAATGCTAGTACTGAGCAGGTTTGAAAACTTGTCATCAAAATAATGTCTTAATAATTTAAAGTTAATAATAATTTAAAGATGGTGAATGGATTTCAATATATCATTCTGTAAACTGTAAAAGTATTTCACTTATGACCTTTCAAATTATCTCTCCATATTTATAAAAGCTATCATCCTCTGATTTAATGTTACATCCCTGTCCTTGGTCATTATTCAACAGTCGCACAAATACAGCTGTATATCTGTCGTGCTAGTTGTTTCCGATGACATCAAATTCAACTTTTGTAAGGGTTTTTGCAATAGGACTATCACTTGTGGGACGTCAGAATATTCATATGAATTTAACAAATACCCATTTGCAGTGCATTAAAGTGGGGTTATGTTTAATAAGATGAGTTTCTTTTAACAGAATCTATGGATAAGAAAAAACAGAGGGTATAACAAACTACAAGGTAGTGGCATTTAATTGTTTAATGTACGTAAAATCTGGTATTTGATGTTATCGATTCCTGATCGTTGACTTCCTCCTTATTTGGATAAAATTCATATATATTTTCAGCAAATATTATCAAAATCTGTTAATAAATGAAGAAGTTATATGATTTTCCAGTTGCGGAATTAAATCATTCTCTGACAGTTTATGGCTTCACAGCCTCCTAATTAAATATGCAATGGTCGATTTATAATATTTGAGCCAGTGCATGAGATTTCAGACAATGTGCCAGTTTGACAAGTATAGACTCGGATGAACCTCTGCAGCCTCCTTTTAAGCTTAGAAACCGCAAATGGTGTTCAGTCAGTAGTTTAACACTCATAGAATATTCAAGCAACTAGCAAAGGCTCTGATCAGACTGCGCATATGCGCAGGCTGATCTGAGGCTTTGCTGGTCGCACATACCACATTGTTGGAAATCTTATGCACTGGCTCAATTTTTACAATGATTTATTCTATATTGATGAACTTGACGAGCATAGCTTTAAAGGGTCATTCATTAAAGAGAGTGTTTGATGTAAGCTAAAGTAATATCTTATGCATCTTATTATGGCTTCGTGAAATACCCATTTGTTTGATAAGATGAGTTTCTTTTAACATGATCTATGATAAAAAAAAGAGGGTATAACAAACTACAAGGTATTGGCATTTGATTGTTTAATGTACTGTCCTGCCAGCAAAGAGTGACATTGACGTCGTGTTTTGTTTACACTTGTTAAGTAAAACATTACCTTGTACACTCCACTTGAGCTTATGCGAATCGATAGATCACATGTGTATTAATCCTATCCTGTGGATAGGAGTAATACACAAGTGATCTATCGAGTCTAAGTCCCTGATAACTTTGTAAACAAACATGACGTCACTCTTGCTCTTGGCTGGCAGGTAAGTAAAATCTGGTATTTTATGTTATCGATTCCTGATCGTTGCCTTCCTCCTTACATGGATAAGATTAACCGGTTTAAGCCCTCCAGTGAATATTTCACTGTCCATTCCAAGGCGGTGCTTCTTTTGTGGATCGTTTTTGTTAGTTATGCTTTATGTTAGTGTGATGTCATTGATGTTAGTGTGATGACATTGTGATGTCATGCCTGTTCCCTGCAGCCTTGTGGTCACCTGCTGGAAAAGGGCTGATCTCTTAGCTGTCGTCTGTGTTGTGTTTTCTTGTGTTGTGTCACTTTCCAAAATGTGTCCTGGTCCACATTAGAATTAAGGGTGAGGTTGGCGCCGTGAAACTGGCTTAAGCCCTCCAGTAAAATATTTTACTGACCGTTTCAAAGCGTTACTTCTTTTGTGGATCTTTTATGTTTTTTCTGTCTTATAAATGTATGTTTGCTATGCCTTTGTGCGCGTCTGTTTATATGTGCCTTGTGGCCACCTGCTGGGAAAGGGCTGACCTATTGGCTCTCGTCTGTGGTGTCTAACTGTGAGTTTGTCACTTCCCCATTGGTATCCTGCATCAGGTGTGGTACTTGATTGTATCGATTCCTGATCTTTGCACCCTTACTTACTCGTACTGTTGTTTTAAAATGGTTTTCTCATTTCAACTGATTTTGTCAAATTGATCACGTTTGCAGCAAAATTGCCAGTGTGAAAAGATCTATCTTTTTAGACACATTCACGGCTTGACGTGCATTTCCATTTCATCAGCTTCCGCTCATATCAAATGCATTGTTGCATGCAGATCTGATAACCGATGCCTATTCATATTAACTACATTGTTGCATGTTGACCTGATACACGTTGCCTATTTCTCAGCATATGTCTTTATCAGGTCAGCATTACGTTGCACTGTTGGATGACGTCGTCAATGACGCTGAATTGACACGAAGATTGATAATTACGTCATAATCGCTGGCTTGTAGAGTGAACCAACTTGTAAACTCATAATTAGAATACGAGGTCCCCCTATTTTGATATCAAGTTTACCAAGCTCCGCTTTGAGAATGCATGTTAAGTCGCTTCACAAAGCCTCGCCATTCAACCAGTGTTCTCAAAGGTTAGCCTTGTAAACTTGATATCAAAAGATAAAACACTCACCTAGCTATCTATATTTCTTAAATACATCAAATACATCTGGCAGATAGAATTATTCAAGCTAAATTTAGGATGCAATATATTTAGATTATACGACGTGTTTCAAAACTTTTTTGCAGAAAAAGCATACTAGATGATTGACTTTTGATATCAAGTTTACCAGGCAAGGCTTTGAGAACGCCTGTTGACATCGCTGGGTTTGCCAAGCAATTCAACATGCATTCTCAAATCCGAGCCTGGTAAACTTGATATCAAAAGATGCGAACCTGGTATTCTATTTATCAGCTTACTATGTTGATTCCCTCTTCAAACTAGCGAATATGACGTAATGATCGTATTTTGTATCGATTCAGCGTCATTGGCGACATCATTCAAAAATGCAACGTCATCATGACTTGATAACGGCACATGCCGTGAGATAGACAAAGTTGATCAGGCAACGTGCAACGCTGCAGTTAATATGTATGGTAACTAATAAGTCCTACACATTAAACGTTGTTGGTACTTAACCTTAACATTCTGTGCATACCTTATAAAATATGACCTCATGCTGCATTTCATCCAGGTATTCACTATTTGTCAAGACATATGTTTACAGTATCCAGAATAAAAAGGTTAAATAACCATCTTATTGAGAAGGTTCTGAGAACGTAGATTTCAGCAGGAAATAAAAAAAGTATTGCTTTTGATCAGCCTAAATTTCTGACCATCACCTTTTTTAGCTCAAGCTGAAACGTGTATTACGACACCCAAAAAGGCTTTGCGTTTTTCTGAGGCCAGTGCAGACTCAGGTTAGATAAACTGGTTAGTGTCGCCTTTGTTTACAAATAGGAAATGAAAAAAAGAAGTATTCCAGACATGTCTAAAATATAATATGAATCCAGTTGAAATGATGTAAAGCTCTTTGGCAAATATGGGTCAAGGCAGCAAATGCCAGCGTATGCCAGTTTTGTACTAATTGAAATGACAAACAGCTAGGGCCTACATATATTGGCGTATTTCCACAGCCTCATCAGAATTATTGCTTCCCACATTACAGAAGGATGAAAAAATGGTAAAGCTAAATCATATGACCTGAAGCCCCACTGCATAGCTGTGTACATTTCTGTTTTTTTAAAACAAAAATGATTACAGTTTATTTCAATAACTACGAAGATAGCATGTGCTAGCACAAATACATGTACATGTAGTTCTTTCAATTAAATATCTGAGTTAGTTCCACAACACTGCCTTTATTAGCACTGATAAGCCAAGCACAAAGTAGATTGAGGTAGTAATGCTGTCTGAAGATGCTGTAAAGAAAAATATACTGTCATTTATTGATTTATGAAAAATTATGATAATGACGACATTTGTAAACATAAATGAGCCGCGGCATGAGATTTCCAACAATTTGATATTTTGACAAGTGTAGACTCGGACGAGCCTCTGCACTTCCTTTTAAGCTTTGAAACTCCAAATGGTGTTCAGTCAGTAGCTTAACAATCATAGAATACTCAAACGACTAGCAAAGGCTCTGATCAGACTGCGCGTTTGCGCAGGCTGATCAGAGGCTGTGTTGGTCGCACACACCACATTGTTGGAAATCTCATGCACTGGCTCAAATAGTTAGTGAGTATCAGGAGATACCACAATCATAAACTGCAGATAAACCTGTGGTACTGCAAGAAAGAGCCACACGACAATCATGAGACACCAGGAAGAAAAACTAAGCAATGAGTTATTAACGAGATAAGAGACAATGCAAACTCTAGATGGGGCTCTGTGGTAAGTGTCCTGTCTTAAGAATCAGTTTCCTGATCATACTCACTTACTTGTTGTTTTTATGACACATGCAGTACCTGCGCGGATCCAGAAAGTTTTGAGTTTGTCAGAGTGGGTCCAACTTTGACTTCTTTCTTCTTTTTATTTAGAGAGGCGAGGATAAAAAATGGCACTGTAAGCCGACCAATATTGGCCCACCAGGGAAGTGGTGTTCAATGTCTGGCCTAAGATGGCCCTACAATGAATGCTAGCTTGGTAGCGTTTTAACTTTTCAGGCAATCAGAGCCTGTTTTGCTATGAAAACCCTTATTTTAAAGATTTTTTGAAGGGGGGTGTCAGGAACCCATGCCCCCTCCCTCTGGATCTGCCCACGCAGTACTCAATTAATATAACTATGCTTATAAATAAAATGCTTCTCAATTTAGCATGATGTATCTTAATATGCCAACGTAGAACGTTTGACAACCAACTAACAATTGGCATAAATTAATAATAATTACACGTGTCCTTTTACATATTAGTAGCTAACAGCCATGCCCATAGAAAAATAGTTCATATTGTCGGTTACTTTTTAAAGTGTTTCTTTCTGCTCTTCTGTTAATTTGCTTATACCTCATACCTTATAACTTTATGTATCATCTCTAACTTATTTAATGCTTGATTTTTGTATTATTTGTCAAGACTTTAAATTTATCAATTAAGTATGTTAAAGCCCCCTTTGTAACTGGATTAGACAAATGACTACCTGTTCAAGACATCACAAATTTATCCCTACTATAAAACTTGCCAATCAAAGTTGACAATCAGCCTCACTGAATTGTGTGATGGTAATTGTTGGCTCTGTAGTCAAATCAATTGTATTTGATGACCTAATTTTCTTGCCTATTATGACTTCCTGTTCAAGACATCACAAAATGCATCCCTACTATCAAAATTGCCAATCAAAGTTGACAATTAACATCACTGCATTGTGTGATGGTTATTGTTAGCTCTGAAGACAAAACAATTGTATTTGATGACCTTACTTTCTTGCCTTTTATGACTAACTGTTCAAGACATCACAAAATGCATACCTACTATAAAACTTGTCAATCAAAGTTAACAATTAACATCACGCCATTGTTTGATGGTGATTGTTAGCTCTGTAGTCAAATCAATTGCATTTGATGACCTAACTTTCTTGCCTATTATGACTACCTGTTCAAGACATTACAGAATGCTTCTCTACTATAAAACTTGCCAATCAAAGTTGACAATTAACATCACGCCATTGTTTGATGGTGATTGTTAGCTCTGTAGTCAAATCAATTGCATTTGATGACCTAACTTTCTTGCCTATTATGACTACCTGTTCAAGACATCACACAATGCATCCCTACTATCAAACTTGCCAATCAAAGTTGACAATTAACATCACTGCATTGTTTGATGGTGATTGTTAGCTCTGTAGTCAAATCAATTGTAGTTGATGACCTAAAGACTGAAACAATAATAAGAGCCAGTGCATGAGATTTCCAACAATATGGTATGTGCGACCAACGAAGCCTCAGATCAGCCTTGGCATATGCGCAGTCTGATCAGAGCATTTGCTAGTTGATTGAGTATTATATGATTGTAAAGCTACTGACTGAAGGCCATCTAAGCTTAAAAGGAGGCTGCAGAGGCTGGTCCGAGTCTACACATGTCAAAATGTCATATTGTTGGAAATCTCACGCACTGGCTCAATTAATAAAAATAGGTAAACAGAGAAAAGAGCAATCCATAATCAAGAATTAATTTCTTTTTGCTCAACTAAAACATAATTGAGCCTCCTTTTAAGCTTAGAAACTCCAAATGCTGTTTGATCAGTAGTTTCATAGTCTAAGAATATTCAAGCGACTAGCAAAGGCTCTGATCAGACTGTGTGTATGTGCAGGCTAATCTGAGCCTTTGCTGGCCGCACATTCAACATTGTTGTAAAGTTCATGTCGCGGCTCATATTATGAGTTTCTCATTGAAACCATAGATTTTAGTACTGATAGATAAGTGCATATTCACTACTTTATGCTCTATTTCATTTATCCTGACTTATGACACAGCATTATTGAATAAAACAAACTTATATTGGACTATGTCATCAAAACAGAACGCCAAGTAAACCTTACATGTTTGAGATCGTATGCACTCTCCTGTAACTTTCTCAAATTGAATTAATCAAACGTATACAATGCAAATATATATCATCTAATTGAATGGTTTAGTTAATTATCATAATAACAGAGGAGGGTAGCCAAATTTAGAGCTGCTGCAAATATAAACCCTCGCCCTTATTGGAAATTGCTGTAAAATTATGCTGATAATATATAAAGGACATATAGGGCTTCCCCCAAACAGTAAAATTTTTCTAGGATGATACAAAAATGTTGAAAAATGTGCCTATTTTTCAATCACATATTGTAAATTGATAAAAATCACTTAAACACCATGGAATCACTGCTCGCATGTATTTTTTTGAATCTTTATGCAGCTGATATAAGATTGCGCTATAATCTAATTCAAAAGATTCTTCCGACTTCCAGGGAAAAACTCCTCATTTAAAATAATATCAAAAGAAATGAGTTATGGAGTTGTTTTATCCATTTTTTAATTGTCAGTTGATCTGTGTGGTGTGTCTATCTATCAGCAGTTAACAGTATTGTTTATAGTAAGCTAGCAGGTGTTCCTTTTAATATTTCAACACTGTATAAACAGCCAATTCAGGGCAAAGTTTGTGCATCTTTAAGTGCACTAATCAACTCCAAATTATTCGTGGATGATCATTTCATACAACTTTAATTCAATAGACAACAACTCATTTCTTTTAAAAATGCCTTCGTTAACACTTTTCTACCAGTGTTATCTTATGGTAACCTTTACAAATAGTTATGCCCTAGATCAAGCCAGACATCACGTTGGGCCTGATCTTGAATAACACTGCTCGACACTCTGATTCATTCATGAAAGAATATTTTCGAAAAGGATGAGCTTGAAACAATTAGAAGAACGACAAAAACATGAACAATTACCCAGCAAGCAAAGCTTGGATTAATTATGGGGGATTTGGCAGGTGCGAAATTGTTTGTATGACTATGACACTCGCTTTGCTGTCGTTCCATTGGTTAGTTATACACTTTCAGATGACTTTTGCGTGACATTCTTGGGGCGTGGTACAGAAATGAGCCATGGCATGTAATTTTCAATAATGTGGCATTTTGATAAGTGTAGACTCAGACGAGCCTCTGGAGCCTCCTTTTAAGCTTAGAAACTCCAAATGCTGTTCAGTCAGTAGCTTAACAGTCATAGAATATCAAAGCGACTAGCAAAGGTTCTGATCAGACTGGACGTATGCGCAGGCTGATCTGAATCTTTGCTGGTCGCACATACCACATTGTTTCAAATCTCATGTCGCGACTGCAATGTTTTTAATTTGTATATATGTACTTACCCTGTACAGATGGTCGTTGGGATTGCCCTGCATAGAGAAAACAAGATAAACATTATCAAATAAAAATGTAATTGTAAGCAAACTTGCACTATAATATTATAGGGATCACACATGTTTTTTCATGCATTAACATTTGCCGGGTCCGGAGGATGCTGTTTGAACACGAGGCCAATAGGCCGAGTGTTCAACATCATCTGAGGGACCTGGCAAGTGTTAATGCAATGAAACAAACATGTGTGATCGTTATTCTTGCATATTTTAACTTATTCCAGCCCAATCGCACTGAAAAAGCTGCTAAAACATTAAATTGTCCATTTTCTTGCACTGGATTTCTCTAAACAAAAAGGCGTCTGCTGTGTACTTTCGAACGTCATAACGCCGTAACAACGTCAGAACCGTACACGACATTTTCGCGAACAAAAACATGGGCGAAACGGTCAGTCTGGTCCGCAACGCTTTCTGTATAATAATGCAGGGCTCAGTTTAAGTATTTTTAAGTTCAGACCCATGTTCAAACAGCACGTGAATCTCCGGATTTGAACATGGATTTCCGTTCATTTGACAATGGGTGTAAACAGCTATACGAATAGATATCTATGCAAGAATACATATTTTCACGTACTTATAAGAGTCTGCTAATGGAATATCAGAATTGATTGCATATGACTTAAGGAATGATTAAAAAATAAATTTTCAGCTATTGAGCGAGACTAGAAGTCCTACTTATTAGTCTGAATACCATCTACATATACATCCGAATAAAAAGACAATAATTGTTACAGTTCTAAATGTTTAACTATCTATTTAATTAATGCCAAGCATGACGAATTATAAATGGTATTGTTGACAATAACTGGGTCAGTCAATTTTTTGCTTGCTATGGCAATAACAATTCGAAATCAGCATCTTATTTTACAATTGCCATTATACTTTTGTACACTTCACACATTGACTGCCTTGGGCACATTAAGCAATGAGACTATAAATAAACAGCATGAAGAACAGGTACTGTCTACAATTAATTATAAAGGACAATATCTACACTAAAAAAAATGCCAACCATACTTTTAAAATTGTACATTATCGAATGTCAAGAATTGAATTTATGCAAATATATACGAGATAATCTCAAGGTATTATCTGTTGATTTCACAAAGTATATACAACAAATAGTTTCATGAGTCAAAAGGAATGGCAGGTATATTTTCTGTTTTAATAATAGTGTATACGACTTTTTATTTGAAAATTGTTTTTGTTCTTATGAAACAGTATAAACCATGATAAAATGATGCGTTTAGCAGCATTTTATTTGGATTATTACTGGTTGCAACGTACTTGTCAAAGGACTGGTAGTCATCAAAATGTTTAAATACATAAATAAATATACAACCAACTCCTAGAGACCCACCAATAATAGAAACATGTCCTTACGTTTTACATAAATATGCCTCAGAGAATTTCCAATCTTTATAAATTTGAAGAATATATTTCCAAAAGAAAATTGGTTTGTACAGGATATTTCAATTTTATTCAAAATTTATGCTCAAACATTCTGTAAGCAATTAGGTGAGCCAGAAGTCAGACGCTGCATCTAGTTCTGCAACTTAAGTCTATGTGTCATGGTTTAATTGATGCATTTACATCTTTATTTTATTGCATATGCATTGGGTACATTCCTCACATTGTCTAGCTTAGGTGTTACCTTGTGTATACCCAGGTCTGTTTGTTCCTGGTATTGGAGGCAGTGTGCTGTTCCTTGGAGGTATTACTGCAGCCCTTTGGCAGATGAACGATTGTTTCATTGAACATTCATGAACTTCATAATATCCACCATAGTTGATATTCACACAGTCTGTAGTAGCTGTTGAATTGTTAGGCTCTCCACTCCAGTCTCTATAGTCATACAATCAGAAAGCATTGCAATAACACTTATTTCAAGCAGTTTGGTTTGAAAATATTTTATTCAAGCTAATTTGTACATGGTATATACAGCTTGAATCAATAAGATAATACACAATAAGATAAGAATAAGAACGGAAATATTTAAGCAGTTGAAATGAAAAAGGGCAATTTTCACTATGTAATCTATAAGCCAAAATATGAGAACTATTTTTTACAAACTGTCATCATCTCTAAAGAAATTAAATTGTGTATACCAAGTGATTTTGATGGAATAGACCACAATATTCAACAGGTCTATCGATGTTTAATCTTTTTATCATATGACATCGTATCTGGGAGTGAAAAACAAATGCATCACCATGCATATAAATTTATAAACAACTAGACTGGTTTCAAGATTTTATAGTAGTGTTACATGCATGAATTGGCGTCCATAACAACGTTACTTACATAATGACAGAATTTAAACTTTTTGTGCCAGAAATGAGATCTCTTAGTAACCTTAATTTTATATGATTAACGGAGTCTAAAATTGGTGCTCTTGTATTAATGAATGTATTAAACTTGTTGCAAAACGCTAAAATGCTCAGCAAGGCTTTAATAAAATTAATACAACATTAGCATTCATGTAAGATAGTTGATGAAAATGCACAAACATTCCACTCCCAATTTAATTTGGAAAGTAACAGAGGTTAACAGAGTTTTAAGCATTTTTTACAATCTTCTTGACTAGGAAGAGATAGTTAGTTGCTTTGCTTTTGTTGTCTTTTGGATGTCTTGCTACTGTAAGTGTTCATTGTGGCTCTTCCTCGTGGTGCTGTCGGTTAGTCTGTAGTACGTGAGTTTGGTATTTCCTGATCATACTCACCTACATTTTGGCAAACACTTTTGCAATGGACAAATGACATTAGGTTTTACTCATTCCATGTGTATTCTTGTCCTGTAGAGTTAGAATAGTTGACGGTATAGCATCAAAATTTTGCAAATAAAACTTTTAAGATTGTCAGTGCCTAATGCTTGCTTGTCTTTGGCTGGTCCTCTCATCGTTAACCTAGAGTTTTATTAGCTCTAACTGACTGTGAGTTAAAAGCATAGTAAACTAGAAATTGTCTTTATGAAACACTGTGCCCCAACCATATGCTTGTCCATTAGATTAACTCACCAGGTAATCTACTCACCATCCTCTATCAGCTGACCAAATCTGAGGCTACTAGCTGTAATGGTTTTCGAGAAACATCTTTGTTTCAGGTTTTCTTTGTGCAAATTTGCAAAGGGCAATATCCCATAAAAATGCAAAGGGCAATTACTAAAAAAAAATAATATAACTTTTTCTTAAATTTTCACCAGGTAATCTACTCATTATCCTCTATCAGCTGTCCAGATTTGAATCTCCTAGCTGTAATATTTTTGAGATGCCATGCTTTCTATGTCCAAATTATCAAAGGGCAATAACTCAAAAAATATTAAATATTTTTTTTTAAATCTTTACTAGGTAATCTATGTATTAACCTTTATCTGCTGACTAAGTCTGAAGCTTCTAGCTGTTAAACATTTTGAAATATGTTGTTTACAAAATTAAATTTGCAAGGGCAATAACCTGTAAAAATGAAGAGGGCAATAAATAAAAAAAATAACTGTTTCTTAAATTTTCACTAGGTAATATATTAAGCTTTCTATGTCCAAATATTCAAAGTTCAATAACTAAAAACAAAGTCATTAAGTTTTTTTAAAATCTTAACCAGGTAATCTACCTATTATCCTCTATCTGCGGGCTAAGATTGAAGATTCTAGCTGTTATACTTTTTTGAGATATCTTGATTACAAAATTAAATTTTAAAGGGTAATAACCTATAAAACTGCCAAGGGCAGTTACTCAAAAAAGTAAAGGAATGTTTACTCCAATTTTCACCAGGTAATTTACTCATTATCTTCTATGTGCTGACTTAGTTTGAAGCTCCTAACTATTATTCTTTTTGAGATATTTTGATTACAAAATTTCATTATGGCCATTTAAAAGGGGCATAACTCCACAAAGGGTGATATTTTGGACTAAGAAAAATACGTGTTGACTTATTTTTTATCAATAATATATTTATAAAATTTCAAAACTGTAACTTTATATTTGTAACGGACACACAAACGGACAGACATATGGCCAAAGTTGAGGGCATAAAAAGAAGGTCATGATCAGGAATCGGTACAATATATTACCACATCTGACCCAAGACATCAATGGGAAAGCGACAAAATTACAAGAAAAACACAAACAAGACAGCCAAGGGGTCAGCCCTTTCCTGGCAGGTTAATACAAGCCTGCAAGAATAGACACCACAGCATAATAAAGACAAACATGTTCTCTGTTTCATCACATTTATTGTTGATTTGATTTATATTGTTCCTTGTGATAAAAATAAATTAAGGAATTCTCCATGCGAGCTAAACACTTTAATAATCTAACAACAGGAGAGTCTAGGGCAATGTATTGGCCAGCAAAATGTATTAAAAACCTCAGGTTTTCTGGTTTGGTTTGATGATTAATGTCCCAGTCATCAGCTATAGTCATGTTGGGACAGTCAGTTAACCTAACCAAATTTTCCTTCGGACAAGCTTGATTAAGACATCAACTAGGTTTTAGTACACATACAACCCTTCTTAAATCAGCGGGAGGAAGGTTGATTTGAGGGCTTTTCATTCTAATGCAGTGTGTCTGTTGATGTTAATTCATTGTTTATTGTTGCTCCTTTTGTTAATGGAGTGTTATGCTTGGTCCTTTTATCTAAACAGGCTTCCCACTTACAGACAACCAGAGCCAAAGAAATTCAAACAGTAATCCACGGTAGGCCCAACAAAGACAATTATCATTATTTTGCTGTTTGAACACTGAACAGACCAACACTAGCCTTGGACACGGCACATGGTTATTCACTGTCTAGAGTCAAACTGAAGGGTGTGTTTACAATTGGGCCTCGTCGCGACCATACCTGTCTTCGGGGTTTCTGAAAAAGCGAGACTTAAACCAGTCTCCTCAGCTACAGAGACTAGCTAAAAAATTGAAAAATTTCGCTTGTAGCAAGCATTGATATTGTACTATACAAAACGCGAACGACATAGGCGCTGATCAGACTGCGCGGATGCGCAGGCTGGTCTGCGCCTGTGTTGTTCGCTAACCCCCGAAGACAGGTTTTCTCGCGTTGCGACCCAATTAAAAAAAGTACTTTTAGTTAATTGGATAGAGATATAAGGAAAAAGTACTACTTACATTAGGTGTGGGTCCAAAGCAAGAGCGTCTGAATTAGCAAATGTCCAGAAACCTTCGCTCTGTCTGTCATTAAGGGATGTGTGATATCCATATGGATTATTAGAAAAGCTACCAACCACCTGTTCTACGATAAATGCCTGAAATCGACACAAACACAAGTGTAACACGACAACACTAGCAAAACAAAATGTGTAACTTCTACTTATGGAAGGGATTATCCGACGAAATTCTTTGTGTCCAATTTAGTTTTTGTTTTTAAGATTGCAATTTTATTTCTCAAATTATGTCATTGTATCATGTGAATTGCCTTATTATAACAGCTTTGGTCAACGGATGTTGCTTAAGAATTAAAAAATAGTACAAAGTAAACTATAAAAGCATCAACAACATTATAAAGTGACCTGAAACAAGCATTTGAAGCATTGAATATTGTCGGTAATAACGCGCTTGTTTCCATGCTATATATTTTGACACAAGAGGGCGCGCTTTATCCCTTTTTTGGAACTCATCAATTAATTTCGGAAAACGGTGCCAGGAGTCATTTTGACTGAATGATTTATCCGAAAATTGTATCGATTCCTGATCTTTGCCCTCTTTCTTACTTTTTGCTTTTTTTCAGATAAATATATCAAAAAATTCAAGACTTGTTGGTTTCAATTTTTGTCCTCTTGTTAAACGTTTGTTATAGGATGCAAGATAAATTTCTTGCTAAAGCATCCATGTAGAATGTCGTAAATGTAAACACATTTAAATAAACCTTAACAAAAATGAATATCAACGAAAACATTACAGAAATGAAAATGTCTTAAATTTTAAAGGGAAGCAACCTAGTAGAAATACAAGTTAAAATTTTAAGAAAAGATTAGAAATTTGCTCATTTTTAATAGCACAATATCTCATTATGTACAAAGTCTACACTGATGTATGTAATATAAAATAACTATACGATGTTTTTCCACCTGTATGTAAGATAATTCACTCGCTAAAGCTTGTGGATTATCTCCAAATAAAGGCGGACACGATTACATATATGAATGATGAAAGGAGACTATTCCAGCAGGCATGATCAACCCGCCAGCCAAAGGACATAACGCTATTAAAATGGCATTTTGCTGGCGGGCCAATGATGGCCCACTGAAAAAAGGTATTTGGATTCTCTCTCTCCCCTCATCAATTGAAAGTTGCCAGAGTTGGAGCCGTTTGACACCCCTTACTGGATGCGCGCATGGAGGAGATACCCACAACATATTTAGAAGACGCTTGTATACCATATCAATGAAGCTAAACCTTTCTACATGTATAAAAAGGGAACACCTTCTTAGCATTTATTTACATCCCAACAGCAGGATCTGATATCATGAAAATTCTAACTTAGCACAATTGCGAGCGAAGAAGGCTGAGATGAGTCTGTGCACATGTGGAATCTCGATAGAGCCTTCTCACCGAATGGACGTCGATGAAAACTCAGAATTTTGGCATCTATACAAACTAAATATTGAAGATGGTTCATCCCTAAGATGAAGATGGTCATATACTATAAACAGTTATGACTTTAATTCAAACTGTTATGACTTTAATTCAAACTATTGACTATTTGAAGAAAAAATCCCGCATGCGCAGATCAAGCTTTTTTTCAGAGGGGTCCAACTCTGACAAGTTTGTTTTTATAGTTGATGAGGAGAGAGAGGATCCAAATACCATAAAAAGTGTGTCATCATTGGCCTGCCAGCGAAGCGCCATTTAAATTGCCAGCAAAACGCCATTTAGGTGGACCAATGATGGCCGAACATCAAGAATGCTGGCTTGAAAGTTTTGTGATATCCAGGGGTGACCAGTATCGCTAAGGAGCCCTATAACTGTCTGATCTTCCAGGGGGTTCAAACCCCTCTCCCCTACCCAATATCCCCCCTACAGATCCACCCATGCCTCGAACTATCGAGAATTGACCTGTTTCTGGAGCCTAATAAGCCAGCACAAGGGGTTTTGGAGGGTCTTAATGGGGTACCTCTAAAATCGCTAAGCAGTGAAATTTAGGCCCACATATCGCTAATCAGTACAATTTAAGCCAAAAATCAGCAATCAGTAAAATTTAGGACCAAAACCGCTAATCAGTAAAAAAAAAAACCCAAAATCAGTAATCAGCAAAAATTTGACAAAATCTGTAAAATATCTTAGAAGACATGCCATTTGGGCGATAAAAACATATTTTAAAGACTACTTGATGCAAATGACAGTCTGATCTGGGTCCACACGACCTGCCTGTATGTTTATATGCAGCAGATAACTTTAGCAGATATATTTGCTCCATGGTCACTAATAAATGACTAGCCGGCCACTTCTTACCTCCAACAGTTTACTACGTATACAAATGGATCTTTCCTTCTGGTTTGATGCAATAAACTTTGGATAGGCCACTGTACATACCTTGGGGTGTCAGGTTATAGTTTTTAAAAGTAGTGTTTTTTTGTCTGAAGATCTTTTTTACTTAACAAACAGTATAAACCTTGATGAAATGCCACAAAATGTGGCATTTCATCAGGGTCTTCACTGTTTATAAAAGTATCCATTTAGGGGTTTCTCGTATACAAAGGGTTGAATGCATTGCCAATTTATTAAAAGTATGTTACTGTCACATGAACGTGCTTGAACGGTAGTTCTACTTATTTTTTTCAGCACTAACGGCGAACTAAGCCACGAACTGACACATCAATCAATGGCTTCAGGGTTTAGTGATCTATGAATCAGAGAAACTTTCACCCAGTAGATCAGCCTGGATCTGTATCAACCAAGTCTGACCAGTTTTCGCTATGTGCTCAATGGTACATGTATCTATGTCTATAAAGTTTCCATACTTCATATTAATTGATGGACCTTGAAGGGCAATCGGACAACTGCGGATAGATCATTAAGACGGGTTACTGTAGAACGACATGGAATAATTTTTTCCATCAAATTCGCTAACCGTTGAAACGCCCCATTCCACTTTTAATTTTAGGGCCATTATTTGCTAATCGATAAACCCTGTTGATACCCTCATTTTGTACTTGTCGCATTTACGACCACCAAAGACACAGTCTCACCAGGCACAAATCTGTTCATTTGAAAATTATATGGGCCGGTTCTTTTTTTTTTTTCCTGGGGGTAGGGGTCCATTTGCTTATTCCTATGGAACCTATACATCTTATGATTTTCCATATCAGGAGTCTCTGTCGAGCCCAACCCTCTGGATGATATTGTTTTTGTGGCTACTCCTTGGCTGTAACCAGTATTGGTGTGGGTTGGTTAATGCTTTTCATTTAATATCCAAGGAGCATCCGACTGCCAGGCTCAACTGGCATTCTTTCTTGGTTTAAAGCCTCTTGGAACACGCGGCCTTGGCTTAAAGTATGATCCGACAGACAAGGAAAACATTTCACTATAGTGTATTTGTGACTCTTCCTACCCCAAGAGTTGATATGAATCAATCCCAAGGCAGGCTGCGCCCCAGTCTTCTGCTATGATACTTTATTTATTTTAAGACTGGTTAATCGGGGCCCTTTGTTATGAGTGGGTCCCTCAGGGGTCCGACTGCAAATACAAAATGACAGCAAAAAGCATGTCAATATATCACTCCTGGGCTCTGCGTCCGTGCGAGGGTTAACATAGCACAGCCACAGAGTCAAGGGGCGAACGCTCCAGTTCTTAAAAATTATGTTAAATACCTGTTGATGTTAAAGGAGGTTTTAGCTTAAAGTGATAATTCCGACTTTTTTCATATGCAATTATTAAAGAGATAACAGTATACTGGGAACCATATGACCATTTATTTTGTTGAAAATGCTCCAATTAGCCCATAATTTAATTGCACTCACATGCCACAGGGGATCGCCATTAATCACTAGAATACTCCAAGAAGAATTCCTCAGGCATCACTTATCAGGTCAAGCAGGTTAATTACAGTCAGTGTATAATGTTCGGTCTGATCTATTTCTAAACTGTTTTGAAAGCTCATCGAAGAGTGTCAGTTTGGATCCAGATCAGGCCCGACAACATGTCACACCTCATCAATTTTTTTGTAAAGCTTATCAGCAGACGACACAAACAGGTTTAAAGTAAAATGGTATGAGCATCAAGCACCGCATCTGCGTTTGATTATAGTCTGATCAGTGTTTTCACAGCAACATTAATGGGTAGCTAAAGTATCCAAGCTTCAAGAACTCTGGCTAGAATTGGCAGATTCATGAACAAACAGGCGAGACTCAGATCAGCCTGGATATAGACACTGTATGGTCAGAGTCTTTGCTGTCTGCATGGATCAATGCGCAGGCTGATCTGAGTCTGTTAGACCTGCAAGCCATTTTGTTGGATTGGACCTAAAAAACTGGACTTGGTTTGAATTTTCAAGAATTTGCTCAGATTTATGGAAATGAAAATAGGAATGATAAAAATTATGAAATTTAAACAATGCAAATACATGTACTCTTTGCGAATACAGGATTATTTTGAATGTTTTAATTGTCTGCCGTTTTCTTTAAGAAATCACTTTTCCAAAAAAAACTTTTTTCAGGAATGCGATCAAAGCACCAAACAGTTTGGATCCTGATCAGGTCCCTTATTTTGGTGGGCCTGATCTGGGTTCAAAATGTTTGCAAAGCAGAAGATATCATGCACAGATTTAAATGTTACAATTTCAACTAATGCTATTAACTATTACTTACTTAGGGGCCCTGAACCAGACTGCTTATTTCTGTAGTGCAAACATTTAAGGTAGGCCCTGTCTAAAGTAATTCTCATTCTTATCACTTGAAGCCATTATTACTCAATGAAATAATTGAATGGAAGCACAGCCTAATTATAAGCTCTCTCCACTGAGATGTGGTGCCATTAACTCACAGCTGAGGCGACCAAATGCTTGATTTAAAGCTATTTGGCAACCATGAGTGAAAACATGTCAGCAGCCAGTTATTGGTTTTATGGGAAATAAACTTGCTTTTAATCACCTTAGCTGATGAAGAAGCAGAGTGGTAAAAATAAATTAGTAATTAATGAGGAATTTATTTTTGATCAAGATAAATATTAAAAGGGTTGGAATATTCCCTTTAATGCATTGTTTCCAGATTGTTATTGTATATTTGAAGATAGTTGTACATATTTGATTTTGAGTGCGAAGATCTAAAGTTTTGTCATTATTTCCAGTTTGAAGTAGGTTTGAATATAGAATAATATTGGGTGTAATGTTTTGAAGTTCCAAAAGAAGGGCGGTACTTTCAGCATTATGAACTGTTTAGGTTTCAAATATATGTTGAAGCGTATTGGGACCAAGCCAACAGTCTGCACATCTTGAGATACTGCGAAAACGACCGATTTTGTGGTAGTATTCGCCTGTTGGCAGAATTTTATGCAAATATTTTAAGATTATAAGTTTTCACTTGATTTTTGAATTTTAGCATAATTGTTCCAAATTAGATCCCTATTATATGTTTTATGGCCGTGTTCCTTGGCTGAACCAGTACTGGCCGGGTGGGTTTATGGTATTTGTGGTTCTATGTCCAGGAACTCCCGAAGGCTCAACTGGCAGTGGTTCTGGTTTTAAAGCGTCTCAGAAGACGGGTCAATGGCTGAAAGTCAGATCCCTATTATACACTATACCGCGGCGGCTACATTAAAAACATTTAACCTATTATATTATTTATAACTATGATTTTTCAAATATATATGAGTTGACTCTGATGACGCCTTTTATTTTCATTTTGTGTGTAATTTCTTTTTTTTTCATATAGATAAACAGTCAATTTAGATGTAGAAAAATATACTTTATGAATGCATCAGCTCTACAACATGAATAAAAAAAGATATACGATATATATGTTAGCTTGAAAAATAAAGGGAGGTAAAGTTCGTCAAGACAAGTATGGATATATATATATATATATATTGTTGTATCCTGACCCAGTAAATACATAAAATGAGCTATGACAAGATTTTTGTTTGTTTGATTTCATTCTTTACGTCCCATCAACAATCTTTCAGTTATAAAAGGACCGATCTTCCTGGGTTGAACCAGTACTAAGCTAGGATTAATGTGTCTTGCTCAAGGACACAACGCAGTGACTCCAGTGAGGCTCTAACCCGTGGCCCCTTGGTCTCGAGTCAAGCACTCTTCCATTGAGCCACTGCGCTCCCAGCTGTGACATGATATTTCCAACAATGTGATATGTGCGATCAGAGAGGCTCAGACCAGCCTGTGCAGTCTGGTCAGAGCCTTTGAAAGCTGCTTGAAGCCTATTCACATGAACTGCCTAAGCTTAAAATGAGACTACACAGGCTCATCTGAGTCTATTCATGTCAAAATGCCACATTGCTGGAAATCACGTGTTGCGGCTCATATATTGTTGTGTCCAAGCTTGTCCAGATGTGAGGCGGGAATAAATGAATGACCCAGTAATAGATCTACATGTTGTTTGTGTCCGAGCTTGGCGGGACGGTACGAAGTTTTCTCAAGCCTCATCGGTGTCACAGCATTGTGTCCTTGTAAAGACACATTTTTCTCCCACCTTTGCCCATGTAAGATAGGCTGTCAGCTCATGTAAGAAATTTCTTTCTCACATACCAACGCATACAAGATCGAGTGATCCCTATGTAAGCTCGCTGTCGGAAAAATCTGTCCCACATCGCTTCCCATGTGAGATAAGCGTAACTAATACGAGATAAGCCACACGCGGCCCGTTGCTAATGCGAGATAAAATTTTGGCGCATGATTGTATTCCTTCTAAAACGAAAGTTGAATTGTTGTCAGTCAGGAAAAAGTTCAATGTTGAATTTTCATCGATTTAAGTCGGCCTTCATCTTGGTTTAAAAAAACAAATGCTCATTTTTACTTAAAAACATTTATTCAATGCTTTGAACATGCTGAGTGCATTGCGATTGACATATATTTTAACCTCAGTGAGTGACTGAATGCACCGGGAAGGGGGGCCTTGACGATGTAAAAAAACAACAACAAACAAACATTTTCCTCAACAAAATTACTTACTCGAGTTACTGTGGCTGATAAGCTAGTTCTTGTAAATCTATTTTGATGAAATAACCATTTGTTCATTGTTTAATGCGCTGTTTATTCGCTGTTTCAAGTTGATTTGTACAGCGCGCGTCATTGACTGTAAACATCGACCTCAGTGACGTCACCAACAGATAAATACAGTACTGTACCGCACGGTCGTGGTATATGAGAAAAAGAATCGATCATTGGTGTTCAGTGGTTCCAGAAAAATCCCAACCCTCGGGTCCACCGTTCAGTGGGAAACTCGGCAAGCCTCGTTTCCCACTGGAACGGTGGGCCCTCGGGTTGTAATTTTTCTGTCCCCACTTAACACCAATGATGGATTCTATTTATCTTACATGACCACGTGACTGCTTTCTTACATGGGCAGAGTTAAATATTCTTTTATCCCGAAAAAGGATACTTAAAGGACCAATATATTGCGCGTAGGTAATCCAAAGGCACCAAGCAAGGTTTAGCGTTACTTACTGACGTCATGTTACGAAAACGGCAATGTTACGCTAATGGCAAAGGGAGCCAAGCAGGAATTTATTTTGCATATTGCAACTTAACTAATGCTCCAAGGGTGTTTTCCTGGCAATAACAAGGTGCAAACTACGTTTACACCCATTTTAATGCCCCATAAAAATACTCGTGAACTCAGAAATAATTTAAACCCTACGAGTAAAAAGTTAGAAATTTCAGGTTTCATGGAGTTTTTATGTTCTGACAAAAAACCTTAGAAAAATGGGAGAAAAACGATCCATCATGAGCCTGTCCATGTAGGATAGAGAAATCTCACCCTCGAGGTCGGAATTTAACCAGTGACTCGCCTAGCCTTGTCCCTGGTTAAACTTCCTACCCCTCAGGTGAGATATCTCTATCCTACATGGACGCTCATGGTGGATTGTTATAATCCTTCAACCCAGGAAGACCCGTCCAAACGTAACTGAAAGATTGTTGACTGGGACGTAAAGAATCAAATCAAACAAAAAAATACATAGGGGTAATTTCTAGGTAAAAGAAATCATCCATAACACCGTTTGCAACGAGTGGTACTTGTTTGGGAGAAATTATTAATTTCCGATAATTCGGTGCGCCCTCTGGCGTCAAAAAACTTAGCATTTCACCTTTGTATTACGACAATCCAGTCCTGCCTCATGGCAACCTAGTTCTGCCTATTTACAAACTAGTTCTGCCTTTTGAAAACCGAGAAATGACATAATCTGAATGTAAATACGAATGAAACGACTACTAAATGACAATTTGCATGATAAAATGACACAATTTACAAAGTAAAATGAGATTACCAACATACAAAAACAAACTTGTATGCATAGAGTATCGGCGGAAATTTTATTCCATAACTTCTGAATATTACATCTAAAAGTGTAAATCAGAACCATTCTTCAATATTATTTTTGTCATCTTGATTTGCAGTATCTTGTCTGGGATCAAGACTGTTTTATTTCAATGTTGGATTTATAAGGCACTGCGCATGAATAAGTAAATAACTTAACCCATTTACCCATTTAAGCCTAGCGTCCTTTTGTATGTGACATATGCAAACAGTGCAGACCTAGAGTATACGCCGCAAAATGTGGCGTCTGATCAGGTTACACGAAATTTACTTCCAGAATGTTCTTTTTAATTTGAATGAAATTAAAACTTACCACCCAACATCCCATTAATTCGAAATGAATTAATTCATTTGATAAAGGTGGGAAATTATATTAGACATAAATGGATTAAACTAAATGAACCATGACACGACAAAACCAAAATAATGAGTGTGCGCCTAACAAAGGATTAGATCAGTCTCATTGGCATAGCTCCTATTGCACATGTGCGAAATAAGAATAGTTACACTCAAGGGAGGTCAGCTTATGTGGTAAAAGTGATTTTCCCTACTATAAGGAACTGCTCATAAAGGAAATAATTCGCGCCCCTTTCCTTTAAGAGAAATTCCCATTTTGAAAAAGGGTGCAATAGAAGAGAATCACTCCCTGATCCAGTTGTCACCCTTTGATGCACAGAACATTTTCAGCGTTCTGGCTACGCCATTGCTGATTCTAATCTGAATGGTTACTGCTCACGCGGTATCTTATTCGACTGAGCTGATACCTATAGTGAGCTGATTATTCTCATGATGCACCGCCACATTATTGGTCTTCATATGTTGCTGCCCAAATACCTTTTCAGCCTGAGTGTCAACAGAGAGTAGTCCTGGCACATGGTTGGCGTCAACAGCGAGACTGCGGCAATATGACAACGCTTCAGAATTAAGGTAGAGTTGTGATGGATTGTTATAAGGCGTGAAGAGGTAGCAATTGAGACCTGTCCCAGTATCAGCTTGTCGTGAAGCCCATACTATTCCACCAGTTGTTGGACAGCTAGCTGAAACATTGAAACGACATCACACAAAAGATAATTTTATACTAAACCCAAAACTAGGCTCTATCGCTAGATATAGACGACATGAATCTATTATCATGAGCGTCATCCCAATGATTGCTGTTTGGCATCACAAGGCTTTCCTTCACAAAATAATGGATTATTTTTATTGCTAACCAAAGAATTCCGTTTTTTTTTTTAAATAATTTCTCAGAAGTTTCTAAATATGCTGAGATAAAATGTTACATGATGCTGTCACTTTGACAAAAGAATAGCTACTTTTCATGACCATATATGCATGAGTGTCAGAAAAATTCAATTCACATCCGGGCCGCAACGCGAGAAAACCTGTCTTCTGGGTGTCCGACAAAGTGAGATTCAAACCAGCCTGCTCAGCTACAGAGACTAGCTAGAAAATTGAAATTTCGCTGGAAGCAAGTCTAGATATAATACCTTTTAATACGCTAATAACAAAGGCGCTGATCAGACTGCGCGGACGCGCACAAGAGTAGTTGTGCAAACGCCATGGTCTTCTTTGGTGTTTGCACGGATATTGAACGGCGTCTTTGAGATGCCACTGAAGGGGTTTACCTATGCCAATTTGTGGCCGAATATCGGCCCGTTTCTAATTAGAAATTGAAAAAAAAACTTCCCATAATGATGAATAAGAATTCTAATCTCCATTTTGGTGAACATTCCGTGAAAGCCAGGCTGAATAGTCAAGTTACAGAAGTTTGTGTCATCTGTTGCTTTTTTTTTGCTAACCCTATTTAACAAAGTGAAGTATAGAGACGGACAGGGTAGACTAAGATCTGACTGCTTCTATAAAGCAGTTGGATCCAGCTATACACTCTTTGTTGGAAAGGTTTTTTAACCTTTTTCAGCAGATGACAAACCCAGACAATGTCTGTTGTGGCTGGCGCTTAATGGGTAAATAGGCTAGGAAACGCAAAGTTCTATTACATGTCACTCGAACAATTTCACCCTTTTCTGATCAACCGATAATGTAAAAGCTGCTTCCAATTATATCAGAATGGTTCATTGTATCAGGTCAGGGGTTATCATTTAAAAAAAATAAAACATATTATATTTCTTTTTGTTAAGATCGATTTTGTCTTAGAAAACAGTGCAAATTCAGATATAATGCATCTTAGTGTGACATTTTATCTGGATACAAACTATTCACCAAAGTACTCATTTAGGGGTTTCTGTCTTTAAAGAGTAACTCTTATGTGTTGCGCTAATTCTATAAAAAAAAAAAAGTATTACGTATATTATCCAGTTCACACACTGCAGCAGCTTTGGTTACAGAGCATGAAACATCATTGTAATAACCATTGGCCTTCAATACCCCACAGTCTTCTTGGCCTTTGTAATCATTTGGTTCTTTATTCCATGAACTAGAAATAAATCAAAAGAGCAAATCAATCACATTTTGGTTCACGCACTATCAAAGAGGGGTAGAGAGGACTAAGTAATCCACTCACGTTTTGTCTTTAATATAGAATTAATCGAATAAAAGTTAGTGTTTTTGCACTGAAAACCCATTTCGTAGCTCTACTCGTATCACCATATTCGGAAGCAAATGGGATTAAGTTCCATTTGATTCGTACGCACGTATGCATGAAAAATGACAGGGACTTCTTCTGCAACAAGGCATATCAGAACCTATATTTTATGGTGATTTAGTCTATAAATTCAAACGAATTGTTGGAAAACCTAATTTTAGTGATCAATTCAAAAAGATAGTAAAACGTTATACAAGGGTTGGATATAACTTGGATAACATGCGACAGTCTGCATGCCTAGTTTTAAACCCAATCACGGTTTATAGCTATGGTTTCCTCTCTAATTGCACGACGGTGGGTTAGGCCTCAGACTCTATGACGGCTCTGACGTAAAGCTTTAATCGGTGGGTTGGTGCCTGATGCTTATCTGTAGCTAGACCCACCGTGGCTCAACTTGAGGTTTTCTTTAGCTCTGACTATCTGTGAGTCATGAGCCCTTTTCTTTGTTTCATCATGGTGTAGTAATTTGATTAGAGTGTTTTCCATGATGATACATTGCATTAGTTAGATGGCCTCCATGCGAGCTGAACATTTCTTGTCTTCAACGACAGCAGAATCTAGGGCGAAGATTTGGTACCAGTAAAATGCATTTGAGCCCTCCCCCCCCCCAGTGGCTTAGGCTGCTGTCCTAAGGTGGTGGTTCTGTTGCTGTTGACTTTTTGTTTATTGTTACTCCCATTGTGGGAGTCTGTAATTGTTTTATGATTTGTTGTACGTTACTTTATGTCCATTCTAGTATTGCAATCATCTTGATGGGGAAGAGAGAGCTGATTGCTTTGCTTAATTTGTCTTCCTGGTGTCTCGTGATGGTTGAGTGGCTCTTCCTCGCGGTGCCACGGGGTTGTCTGCAGTTTGTGATTGTGGTATTTCCTGATCATACTCACTTACTATTTTTGTTACCCTTGGTATGCAAAGATGCTCTTATCACAGGTAATGTATAAGAAATGCATATGTGCGCACACTTAAAGCAGCAATCACACCACTACGCACGATGTCTGCTATATTGTCTTTTGTTAAAGGCCTCGTCAATATAAAGTGTTTGACAATTTTTGAAACGGTTCTCTTAATAAAATAAAAAAAATATAAAGCATTACATTCAAAGTATGAACAGATAAACGGCATATCAAATTAAAGTCTTCCTCAGGCTATATAATTGCCAATAGTTATCAATAGTATGTCAGACATAATTGAGGGCTGATTAGACACAAATTCCGGGCATGGAACCTACCAAAGCAAGATACAAGGGGTGATTAGAAAGTTCGCAGATAAGTGCTACGAGGGGCGTTCAATATGTAATAAAACAGGCCAGTATATCCGGAAGTTTTACATTTACACACTTTATAATTACTTTCATTAAAATGTCTGTCTCTTGGCTAAATAAATGTAAACTTGCAGATGTCAAGCTCCTTATCTATTTTACACAAGCCACTTTCAAGATAGGGTACTGAAAAACACTGCAATATGAAATAAAACAATGTTTTCAAAAGCAGATAACTACATGAACGAGGGATGTTTTCAGTCTGCTTCTTCATGTGGTAAATATCCATATATTGGTGATTTATTCCTGCAAAGATTTTTGATATTGCTTTATATTCTATGAAATACTGAGGCTACCATTTTGGTTGAAATCCTCCTTAATGCTACATTTTCTGGCATTCCATTGACAGAGTTGTGTTTTGCGTAAACGAATGCATTGCGAAAATTTATACGAAAATCATTTGTAACATTTTTTCTGGTCGCTTTCATGTCCATTTGCAAGTAATACAGCAAATTTTGAAATTTCCATATTTAATCTCAACCATAAAGTAACCCCAAGTACGTCATTTGAAATAAGAAAATCAGTTAAAAGAATGCCATCTATGGCTTACACTGAAATGGATCAGACAAAAAACACGTTTCATCGATGTTTGAATTCAGATGCATTATTTGGACATTGTTACACGTATTTACATGTATATAATCTGGCTGGCTAATTTCAGACAATAAAATTATAGGAAACAAAAATGGTATACCACTCAGATGAGATATCCCCCTAGATATTGGTTTCAGTTTAACTGGTCTGCTGCCTATGCATTGTGTGTATTTTAGTGTTACGTCCATTGCTTTAAATGAAGTCAACGTAAGAGTGGGTAACGCAATAAAACCGTTTGCACTAGAAATTGGTACCGGTCAAAAGTTTATCTCGTTATTGCAGATAAAGGGGGAAATGAGTCAGAAAACTATGAATATGTGATTCATGCATGTTGAATGTTTGTTTTAGAAAATACAGCATGCCTTTCTACCTTTGTTAAAATGAGTCTTTACAATTCGGAGGAAAATATATGCAGTGTATATTAATGTGCTTTTTAAAAAGTCTGTAACTTATCAAATTTGGAAAGATAAAATAATGTTTCATGCACCATTATACCGGCGACGCTTTGATCTTTTGTAATCATATGGCATAAAATCCTAACGTGTTTGTGGATGGAGTTATGAATGGGTTTTCATTACATATTGAACCCCCCCCCCCCCCCCCCCGTATTAAGTTGTATTGCCTTTATCGATTTTAACGAAAATCACAATATATTAACTATATATCTTTCCAAGTTTACTACAATTAAAATTTAGAAAATGCGACGTAAGATATATGAGCACGTGGCGCTGTTGTGACGTCACTTCGCTGAAGGCAACCAATTTTTACCTCTGGGTTGCCTATCGGGCCAAACATTTTTACTTTTGCTTGAATCGATTGAATTTTCCCACTGAAAGTAATGTTCCATCCGTTTTGAACATAGTATGGGGTATTTGTGCTATTCTAATGCGCTATGTATTTAATATCAACACGTTTGAGATCAAAGAGAATGCTAAAATGTATCAATATTTTTGGCATTTCCTGTCTTTCGTTTTTTCGATTATTTGTAAATATTAAATAAAAACTTTTTTAGTCAGTTTTTATTATAATACTTGTTATTTTCGGCTTAAATATCAATACAAGATATACTGTCGTGAAACCGTATGTTTTTGAAGCATACAGATAGTTATTTTAACGAATTGACATGCCAAAACAGGCAAATATGTTCAAAGCAGTTAGATATTTTGACTTTTTGACAGTACTATTATTCGTTTTGGTCTAGAACAAAATCCAATTGATATAAATCTTTGACAGTTTGCATAGACGAGAAGTAATCATGTCGTTCAATATGCATATAACGCAAAATTGGCTTACACAGGAAAACAAATATTACAAGACGATGAGTTTTAATTAGTTATGAAGTAAACCATCTAAACGCAACATCAAATGCGCCGGTTCACGTTATGCAACGTTGCCTTGGCGACAGCTATAGCGTGTGTAGATGACTAACATAATTATGCTTTGGCGAATCAACTGAATATGTGTTGCTGTATTCCAGCTCTGTAGAAATGGCAACAATTTTCCGCGAACTTTATGATCACCCTTCATACATTTAGAAAAGTCACAACAATGCCCTGAAGTTAGCAAAACACCTGAACAAAGTCTCAGCTTTACAATAGCGCCGTGCGACTCTGAGACTAACCTTAATTAATAATTAAGATTAATTAGGATTTTAGCTTGCACTGGATGATTCACAATATTAGCTTGTTAATGGGCGTCACAGATATTATAAAGTCAAATGGTTTGCATCATCAAGTGTAAGCTACCAATCTGGATTTCAATTATTATATTTACCTCTTAAATCATCAACCATATATGCCATACACTTATAAACTGAGTTCCGCTTGTTATCCCTTTAGAGTAGGTTATGTTATTTATAACAGGGATGTTGGAATGGCCAGCTGGCAAAAGTAAGTAATGGTGCAAAGATCAGGAATCGATACAATCAAGTACCACACCTGACCCAGGATACCAATGGGAAAGTGACAAACTCACAGAAGACACCACAAACGAGAGCCAAGAGGTCAGCCCTTTCCCAGCAGGTGACCACAAAGCACATATAAACAGACGTGCACAAAACATAGCAAACACAAGACAGAACAAAAACATAAAAGATCCACAAAAGAAGAACGGCCTTGGAACGGTCAGTAAATTATTTTACTGGAGGGCTTAAACCGGTTTAACGGCGCCAACCTCACCCTTAATTCAGATGTGGATCAAGACATATTTAGATAGATATTTGGTTTGCATGAAAGACCCCTAACTTATCAATGCATCATCTCCCAAAACATATAAATCAAGATATAACAAGGAGATAAAGCAAGGATAAGGACTCAACAGTAAATCAAACTGAACACCGGAGCAAAAGAAATCAAACAGGCAAACCCCGGTGGGCCCGACAAACAGCCAAAGCATCAGGCCCCTACCATCTCATCAATAGATAAGTCTTTAAGTCGGAACCATCATAGAGTCTGAAGTCCGACCCACCGGCGTGCAATTAAAGAGGAAAGCAAAGTTGCCAACCGTGATTGGGTTGACTACCAAGCATGCAGTCTGTTGCAATACATTAATGTTATAGCCAATCTTTTTATAATGGGAAATTATTTTAATGAACTGCGCTGAAAAATTATAAGAGCCAACAATCTTCTTCAACTTATACACCAAGTCACCATAGAAATCAGGTTCCGAAAGTCCTTGGCGCAAGAGAGATTTAAGTCAAACTTGGAATTTAGAAATCAAATCATAGTATCGTCTATAAAATTTTGAAAATGTTTTGCGAAGTTTATGATACCGATAGCCTTGTTTAAGAAGTTTCTGATATAACAATTTATTGCGAGTGTTGAAGTCAGCAACATAGCTAGATGCTCTAGCAAAACGAATGAGTTGAGAGATATAGACTCCATAGGATGTAGAACGAGGAACATCACCATCTAAAAATGGGAAATTGACAATTTCAAAATCAAAGTCGTCACGTTTATCATAAATTTTGGTAGAAACAATATCATTAGAAATTGACAAATGCAAGTCTAAAAATGCGGCTTCGGTATCAGAGGCATTGGCTTTATTAAGTTGGAGCTCTGAAGGGTATACTTGACTAACCATATTGTCAAAATAAACATTATTAATATTTAAAATATCGTCCAAATATCTGGAAGTAGTGTTAAACGCATCAATAACATCAGCCTGCTTATCATCAGAAAGAGACATCATAAAGTCCCTTTCATAACAAAACAGGAATAAATCTGCAACCAGGGGAGCACAATTAGTGCAAAGCCTCATGACGATACATGGATAGGTAAATTACGCCATGGTGATACGATACTTTCAACACACAAACACTGACAGTGACTACGTACCAAAAAACTTATATTTTATAGAAAAATACTGATAATACACATTTTTTTTGGGGGGGGGGGGGCTATACATGTTTACGTGTACCTCCCTATAATTCAAACATTCACTACTTCAAAATAAAACTTATAGTCCCGAGGACTTTGAATTTACAATAATATTGGACTGTATCTTACACAATACTACTGTCCATCACTGTTCCATCTGTCCAGAGATAAAATCCCTCAGTATCTTTGTCTGTTAGTCCAGTCCAATAAGGTCTCATCACGGATGGGCTGAGCAGCTGTTCAGAAAGCCAAGTCTGTAAGGAAACGGAATAAGAAACAACTGTCTATCAAAATGTTCAGCACACAATATAAGTACATAAATACTCCCAATCTTATAACAACTCTCGATAGGCGCATAATGAAATCACGAATCTATAGCTATTCTCTCAATGATATGGTTCTTTTCAGAAGACAAATCATGCCTTTAAAATATTGTTTACGGAGTCATCACATTGGATAGGCGGTGATCGAAACGCTTTTAACAATCGGTAAATACGATTAAAAAATCGCTAGAAACAGTGTTTTAGATTGGCTTTGTTGCCAATTGTGCAACAAATGACAATCCAAAACTCTAATTCTAACGTTTTTTTTTTTTAATCTATGTTCGTCAAAGTATTAACGTTTACAATTTCCACTATCTAGTGTGGCCCTGGTTCTGTGTTGTCTCAACATTGACAGCTTGCTGATACCATTAGTACCAGAACATCAAAGGGTCGCTAGTTCGAGACTTATGTGAGGCACTGTGCTGTGCCCTTTAGCAGATACTTTATCCTCTGCTTAGTACTGTTACAACGTAGACAGACACGAAATGTCCTGACATGACCAAAAGACTAGTGATTTGGACTTAAAACATCAGAACAAACCTCGTTCAGCCATGACAGACGGTCTAGGGGTTACCGAACTAAATGTGCCATCATTGTCTGTGTACACAAACGTTTTTTTTTCACACAAATTGTATACATGTACATAAATTAAGTTAAAAATCCAGCTTCTGTCATTGTATACATTTGATTGCTGTGCATGATTATAGAATATCTTACATGAGTGCCCATGTTTTATTGTATTTATTTAACGAGTTGAGGAAAAGAGATAAAATGCGAAGCTCGTTGAGCATTTTATCTCTTTTTCGCAACGAGTTATATAAATTCAATAATACAAGAGCACGAATGTTAGATCCTATTTATCATATGACGTTAAGATCACTTCGAAATCTCATTTTTGGCGTTAAAACGTTATAATTGCGTCATTATGTACGCAACGTTGTTATGAACGTAATAACGTTTCCCGTAAGTCGATAAACCACTAGTGGTTTACAGATTTTATTGCATGGCGTTATTTCACTCCCAGACGCGACGTCATATGATTATATTGTTTTCTGAATAGTAGGATTTCAATCATTCAATTACTTGCATTAAAGCTTTGCAATACTGAAAAAATAATTTTACATTATAATTTATACATGCAAAGAGTCTTGCAGATTTTCATTGGAAAAACGTAGCTTCCCTGCATGGTCAGTTGCTTTGAGCTAGAGTCACTCTCTAAAATGCAACACATGGTATTGTTTTAGTACGTTTATCTTTATTTTGTGTCTTTGTGCATGTATGAGCTACTGATGTAAATTGGGGATAGCATTAAAAATGAGTTTGTATGCACCAAAGTGTTTTTATTGACGTCTTTGGAAGATGAATTGTTATCCTCATCCCTTTAGTGGCTTAATTCCATACCGACTGGGGAATGGTTTATGGTTTTCATCCCCTGCTGGTATTTTTTTTAAATTTTTTATCAAGAGAAAAATGTGTAGTTGTTGTTGGCTTTTTTTTTGGAAAACCATCAGTTTGTCAAAGAGTTAAATCCAGATAATGTCCAACATTTTTTGTCAGGCCTGATCTGGACCCAAACTGTTTGGAAAGGTTATAAGCAGGCGACACTAATAAATCTTAAAGCTGCATACTCTGTTACTATGAACATTTTTCGAAATTTTTTATTTTCTTTTTAAATCATTTGTAAAAGTAGAATTAGCTATGTTTTCACAATAAAAATGTTCAGTACAGCTGAAAACTGCATGGAAAAGTGAATAATCTTATCGAATAGGTGTATTTTTCTCTTGTTGGTAATTATTTGCGTCCCTCCAATAATTCTAGACCGTTGAATTTTAACATAAATGCAGTTGTTTTGACGGTGATAACTTGTTAAGATTTACGAAAATGGTAAAATCTTTTCCTGAATTTGCGTATTTTTACTGTGTTCTTGAAAAAAAAACATTATTCTTAAAATTAGAAGATCAAAAGTTACAGACTATGCAGCTTTAAATGATAAGTAAATATACCTGCAAGTCAAATGAAACGACGTTGATGAGGTCGCCTTTTAGAGACTGACATTTTGTTCTGGCGTCCTGCCAGGTCATCAATGGTTGTTGGTAAAATTTGAAACAACTTCGTCCTGCCCGCGTCCAAGTTCCACATCCGTTGTTGTACGCAGGACCTGCTGCTACAATAAGGATCAAAATAATCGTATTTGACTTTATAATGAAATTTAAACTGGTGATCAAAGCCAAACTGGATGTGCTCTATATTCATTATACAATACAAAACAACACACATTCTATTGGCAACTAAACATCTAAACTTAATTGTAGCACGATTATGACTAACAAAGTAAGCAAGTTGAAAGTATCTACAAGTGGATAAAAGGTTTTTGTTTTCTACATAGGTTGAAATGTGAATTCTCACACCACTCCATAGCGACTTCAGCCAATCATAGAACCTAAGTTGACGCGACGTCATAGCGTTGTGTACGCATACACATGGTTAGAGAACAGGTGACTTCTGACGTCATATTTGTTGCAGTATGGGAGTAGCCATCTTGGAAATAAACTCATAGTTAGTAAATATTTTGCTTTTTTCTCTGCAACATAAAACTTGCAAAAGCAATAGACCATTTCATGAACTAGCCAATAGCTTATGTAATTTTAGGCATTTTATTTTATGATCTCTCTCTGCATGCTGACTTTGTTTACTTTGACACAAAACTTTACCTAGGCCATTGTGCCTACTCTCATAACGGAATGGGTTGTATCCAAATGTTTACTTTAATCAGATACTAAACATATCAAATGGCTTATGGGTCACTGTCAAGCCACGCCCATAACTGGTTTCTATCCACGTTAGCTTTACAAGAGTCCAAGACATTGTTTACCATGCGGTGATACAGTGACAGAATAGCTGTAAAATAAGGGGATAACTGTATTCAAATTTTTCATTTGGGGCGGTATAACGTCGGATATACGGTCGAAAAATTAGTTTTACGGCGACGCGTGAGCGGAGCCGTAAAACGTGATTTCCGGACGTATAAACGACGAGATACCTCCCTAAATGAAAAATTTGAATATGGTTATCCCCATTCTAATGCACTTCTGCAGTTTCGTCTCAAATTGGAGCGTTGCAAGCCGCATAATTCCGCACGTCATCAAATGTAATATGATGTAATTAATGACGTCAAACTGTTTCCTACAGTATATCGAAGGATATACTGTCGCACATTTTGACGTTATCCAATCAGAAGTCGCGTTACAAAAGCAAGTGCATTAGAATACAGTGCATTTGTTACCTTCACAATTGTAACATGTACGACACATGCACTAATCTTATCTTGCTTACATCTTAAATAGACGCAGAGCTGACGAATATTTTATCATTAAAGTTGAGAAAAGCTTCTAAATGGCAAACGCCACAATGTTGATACGCTTAATTCACAAATCATGGGTTCACCCCTTGTCCCCTTGTCCATTATTTCACTTAGTTAGCTTAATACAGTATAACTCAGAAATTGTTTTGATATTTTTTACCTAAAACAGATGAGTACTGATAAGATCTAGACATTGAGCTTTCGAAAGAATGATTCATTTGCCTCCGGCTAGTAGGCCTAAGACAAATATGAATACAGTCACCTCTCTCAAATTTAAGCATACATCTTTTATCAATAACAAATATTTTATGATGTCCTGTAGATGGGTATATTTTGTCGATGAAATGCATCTTGAAAAACAACCCTTGTTCGTTTGTCCATTCATCTTTATATCAGTTTGCAAAGCACTCTGTAACTCTGAAACTACTTAGAATGTTTTATAGTTTTTTTTCCACAGGCTTAAGAACACTGGTAAAATCTAGAAATTGAGCTTGTAGAAATAAGCTATATTCGTCATCCAAAAATAAAAAAAAGCGGTAGATACCACAGGCATTTTAGGCATGTGTCTTAATCTATTGGGTATATTGTCATGAAATACCTAAAAAGGGTATATATAGACTGAAGAAACTAGACAATTATTGCTGCTATAGATCTTAGAATTTTCTGTGTTTGGTTAATTGCCAACCATTGAGTTCTATCCATGGCTCTCCTAGTCTGTCGGATGAGACCTAATAATTACTAGTTGAGTCTTTGGGTGCTCTTTGACACAAAACTCACAAAGCCTTTATAGGTGAATTGGTCCGCGACATGAGATTTCCAACTATGTGGTATGTGCGACCAGCAAAGCCTCAGATCAGCCTGCGCATACGCGCAGTCTGATCAGAGCCATTGCTAGTCACTTAAACATTCTATGACTGTTAGGCTACTGACTAAACAACATTAGGGGATTTTAAGCTTAACAGGAAGCAGCTCAGGCTCGCCTTAGTCTACATATGTCAAAATGCCACATTGTTGGAAATCACGTGTCACGGCTCATATCTACATGAACGAACGCTCGCAAGCTGCGATTAAAACTGATCATTTTGCCATGAATCACTTTTCATGAATATCAACGTGATAACCCAATAATATTCTAGCATTTTGGAAATGTAGGATTCGCTCTATTTGCGAAGCATATGTTATTCTAAGTTGCTTTTCACATAATACTTCCTATAAAAATATTCAGGTAAACTTACCAGTGGCCTGTCCTTTCTTACAAATAAAGTTTTGTTGGGAGTTACAATCTCTGTCACTGAATGATCCAGTAGTTCTCAGAGCCCCACAGTTCTCAATACCAGCCACGTTGTCAGGTTCTTTAGCCCATTGGCTGTAAAAAAACATTAGACTTACGTAATGTATGTATACTGGAATTTTGGACACCAACATGGCCATTTGGAATATTCTCTTCCTAAGTTACCAGATTTTCTACAACTCTGGCGCTTAAAAGGGACAGCACCATTGGCAATAAATGCTTATCTGATGCAAGCCCTAAGGGCTTATCAGAAACATTAAAATAGCTAATTTTTTCATGTTCTGTATAACTGAGTGCAAGCTTGAAATATGAATTTCAATCCTAAAATTTACATACAATATTATCAATCAAATTTATTTAATTATCTTCCACACAAATGAATAATTTGGAAAAACAGATCCTTCAGAAATATAGTTATACCACCCTTACCAACTTTAGCACAAAATATCTTGTGATGTGGAAGGTCTACACTGATGTAGGTGGTATAGAATAGATATACCATGTTTGTCCATATGTACGTAAGATAATCTACTCGCTAAAGCTCGTGGATTATCTCCACGTACCTGCGGACAACCCATGGTATACCTATTACATAACCCATATTATAAGAAAACAACAGACTCAGTTTTATTGAGTATATTAAAGAAAACTAATAAAAAGTGCAACAATTCTCATTCCCAAGTGGTATTCTGCTTTTTGTCAGAGCCCAATGTTCCTGAAAGACCAGAATATGAAAAAATATCAACACTATATCGATGTACGGGGAGAAGTTTTACCAACTTCACGCAGCACAACAACAGCTGTTGCGACCTCAAAATAATCTGAAAAATGGATCCTTCAGATATAGAGAGAACGTACAATATAAGAAAAAATCAGACTCGGTTTTATTGAGTCTGTTTATGGGAACTAATGGAAAGTGCAACAATTCTCACGCCCAAGCGGTATTCTGCTTTTCGTCAGAACCCAATATTCGCTGTCAGTTATATCTTTATAATGTGATTTATTTCATTTGTAATTAAGGTGTTGCAACAGCCAGGGAGAGAAACTCGTCAACATAATGGTATGGTGATACATGAATTACGTCAAGTAACTGTCGATAAACAAAGAACGTTATTGGTTTGCGTTGACGTTACTCTGGCTAGAGGCGCAGTCTTGACCACATGACATATCAATGTTTTGCATAGACAAATGCAAGCAGTGAGAAATGTTAGTTTCATCTAAGGCAACTGCACTGAGAATGTAAATATTTGAAAATGAACTTTGGGGTACCCTCACACAATTTGTCAAATAGTTTGGATCCAGATCCTTATTAGAAGAAGTTTAAGATACAACGTACTTCAACGGTGCCATTCCCTTTAATTAACCATTACCTAATATTTGTAGTTTATATTTTGTCGCTGTGTCTAACTTGTTGTTTATGGGAGTATGTTTCTTTATAAAGTTTCATGATACACTGCTTTATTTTCCTTCAAACCAATTTATTTGTTAAGGGACTTTAGGGGTATCCTGATACAGTTTGTCTAATTGATTGGATACAGATCAGGTCCAACACTATGTTGTGCCTTGTCTAGATACATAAAGTTTGCATAGGTAGGATTAGGTGAAAATTAAAATATATCTAACGTTTCTCAGAGCAAATGATATTGCTGCTTAAGGTGACGTCGATAAAATCAGAAATGCATATATTTTGGCCAAAATTCTTGCATACATTGAAGTTGGATAACTGTAGTTCTTGTTTATATTAATATTTTATCTAACATTTACCCAACATGCAACAATGATGCTAACGGAATCAAACCAGGAAGTAGCTCAAAATTTACTAATAAGCACGGTACTGAGTGCTCAAAAGTTGCTGATTTGGGAGTAAATTAATCCATTTGTGATTTATAAATTTTTCATGCAATAATATAGTCAAAAGTATCACTCTCCTTGACAAAAATGGTAATCTTTTGTTTGCACAGGTAAATTTTTATACAAGTAAGATCTTTTGGAATCCGCTGCCTTATACTACAATAATTTATACCACCTTTACCAACTTTAGCATGAAATATCTCGTGATGTGCAAGGTCTACACTGATGTAGGTGGTATAAAATAGTTATACCATGTTTGCCCACCTGTACGTAAGATAATCCACTCGCTAAACCTCGTGGATTATCTCCAGGTACAGGCGGACAACCCATGGTATAACTATTACATATCATCTATAAATAATGCAGACTTTTAGGAAATTGTTTATTTAATGCTGACTAAGTATTTGAAATATTTTGTGGATTTTTTTTGTTATTTGTGTTTCATGTTTGTCTTTCATGCGCGGATCCAGAAAGTTTTGTCAGAGGGGGTCCAACTTTGACAACGTTTTTTTTTTTTCAGTTTATTGAGGGGAGGAATGACCAAAATACCACTATAAGCTGGCCATTAACGGCCCGCCAGCGAATAATGGCCCAGCATTGAATGCTGGCTTGGTAGCTTTGTGATTTTAAGGGGATCCGGACCAGTATTGCTAAGGAACCCTATATTTTTTGTAATTTCTCAGGGGGGGTGGAGTCCGGACCCCCTGTCCCCCCTCTGGATCCGCACTTGTCTTTCATACTGTCTTGTCTACTGCTCCTTGCATTATTGCGGTAAACTGCTGGGAAATAGCTGGCATCTTAGTTCTCTTGTTTGTTATGATTTTGCTTGCGTCTTTTTTTTTTTTAGTTGTTATTGCTTTATTCTCCCCGTCCATTGGTGTGTAGAGGGTCGGGGAGGACCATCCCCCTCTCACACCTTACAAAACTGCAATTTTTTTATGAATAAAACCAATGTATAATAAATTAATAGACTTTCTGCTAACTGTGAAGGCAACAACTTAATTATTCATATCTGGTCGTGGCTCGGCTGTTTCTTCTAATAAGGAAGGGAAATCAGGTTTTTTTAATAATTGGTAAAGAGTTATTAAGCTTTTTGAGCCGCATAAATGTGTGGGTATTCCATGAAAGTCTATGCATTTACCTTTCAGGTGCCTTTCACTAAAAGTTGTATGTTTTTGTTGTTTGCTTAACAATTCTGAAGCCTCTTTCACAAACAGTGTAGATGCAGGTCAGCCTGTTCCTATTGGAGCAGTCTGATCTAGGTCTACACTGTCTGCGTCTATATTTATGTTAAACAATAAACAGATACCACACCTCATTTTCAGCTTTTACCCTTGTATTAGACCAGACCTAATTACGTATTCATGAGGTGCCGCCTTTACAGTAACCAAAAAAGTTCAAGAGTATACACACCAGCAGGGCTGTGGAAATACCATGCCGGACTTGTCCGACCTGGTCCCATTTCATTCAGGAAAATTTCATAGTTGAAAATTTTAATTTACTTGTCCTTGGACAAGTGCAAAATTTCTTATAAAGTTAATAAAATTTTGTATTCATATTTAGATAAATTATTACGAGTTCACATGTTGCATTGAAAACAGTGTGGATCCTGATCAGCTGGTTTCTTCAGAAGCCAGCTGATCTGGATCTACACTGTTTACAAGAGAGTTGATATCTGCATGGTTTCATACTGTTTTCTTGTGTCTTTGTCACTTTCCTATATGGTGTCTATGGTCAGGCCGGGGGTCAGGTGTGGTATTTAATTCTATTGGTTACTGATCTTTGCCTTCATCCTTACTTTGATACTTACAAAAGGTTATTATTTAGGGTCCTTCCATTGTACCATTTCCATTGACCTCCATTTTTCTGTAGTCCCGTCCAGAAGAGCACAGCAGACTTGGACTGTAAAGGTATGATGTTTTTCACAAAACTCTGAAAATACAGCAAACATACCTTTTATGGTTTACATTCTAAGGCGGAGGTTCAATGGTGATGTGTGTTGTTTGTGTTGTGTCACTTTCCCATTCTACACAGCCTTGAGTCCCTTAGCCCTTTCTCCCATACAGACTTGAACACGGGCTGGTAAAACAGTGTAGATCCAGATAAGATGACACATATTATGAGCCCAATGGCTCATATTAGCCATCTTATCTTGGAATGAACGGATTGCTTACTCATTTTGCTTTTATAAAATTAATGCATCACAATAGAATGTATGATTGGTTGTCAATCTTATCATAGCTGGGCTACTTTGCTCTCCTCTTTAATTGCATGCCAGCGGGTCAAACCTCAGACTCTATCAAGGTTCCGACTTAAAGACCCATCCAAAGATGAGAGGGTTGGGGCCTAAAGGAGGAAAACAAAGCTGCCAAATGTAATTGGATTAACCACCAAGCACACAGTCTGATTTTATATCCAATCTTATTTTAATAAACTCTGTTGAATAATTATTAAAGTCAACAAGTTTCTTTATTTTATTCAAGTCGCCATGAAACTCAGTTTCTGAAAGTCCCTAGCAAAAGAGAGATTTCAGTCCTATATCTAATTTAGGCATATCAATTCAAAATATCTGTAACAGTTGTAAAATTTAGAAAAAAAAGTTTTGCAAAGTTTATGATACTGATAGCCTAGTTTAAAAGTTTCTAACAGCTTATTGCGAGTGTGAAGTCTGCAACACAAGTAGTGCTCCAGCAAAGAGGATAAGTTGGGAAATACAAACTCCGTAGGATGTAGGGCGAGGAGTATCACCATCTAAAAATGGGATTGACTGTTTCAAAATCATAATCGTTACGTTTATCGAGGACTTTGGTAGAAACGTTATCATTAAAAATGGACAAATGCAAGTTTAAAAACGAGGTTTTAAAACAAGTGAAACTAGTTTAAGATCTTAAGTAGTTGCCTCACTGAGCACTCCAAGGTGGTGTTTCTGTTGTGTATCCTTTGGTTATGTGTGTTTGTCTTTACCATACTGTGCCTTTGGTGGCATGTTGTGAAAGGCCTGGCCTCTTGACTTTCTTGTATATGACGATTGTATGTGATGATTTCATGTGTTTTTGCCACCTTCCCATTCCATGTCCTGGGTCATGTGTGGTGCTTAATTGTATTGATTCCTGATCTTTACATTCTTCCTTACTTTCAGTATCAGAGTTATTGGATTTATTAAGTTAAAAACTCTGCAGTGTATATTTGACTTAATACCATATTGTAAAAATAAATATCATTTATGTTTAAAATTGCACCCAATATCTTGGTGTAGTGTTAAACGCGTCATTAATTAATATCAACCTGGTTTTCATCAGAAAGAGACATCATAAAGTCCCTTTTATAACAAAACAAGAATAAATTTGCAACCAGGAGGGCATCATTAGTGCGCATTGAAACCCCAAGTTTTTCCTATACAATATAGTTCCTAATCGTATAGAAATGTTGTCCAACAAAAATTCAGTGCATCGCATACATTTTGACAAGACCATGCATGATACTTTTCAGCTGTTTGGATGCGCAAAAATGCGTTTCTGCGCGGTAAGGAGAGCCTTTTCTTTTGAAGGTTCTTTCAATAAGATCAATAAGCTTATCTTTAATTAAATTACGAGGTAAATTAGTGTAAAGAGTAGAAAAATCATATGTAGACAAACCATTTGCGTTGAAATCCCTAGCTTTGAGCTTAGGTAAAACTTCATCTGAATTTGTAATAGACTAAATAGATTCTTACCGGATCTTATCTAAATCTAAATCTATATTTAGGGCCTTTAGAAATCCTTCCCGGCTTCTAGCATCAGGAATGTTTTTAGATTACATATAATTAGATGTCCTAACCGATTAACACTCTGATAAATTTGACGAAAGAATGTTTAAAATCATGGTTATTTTTAAAAAAAAACTATCTTCAAACAACAAACAAGCATGAAAATCGCTACAGCAAGCAAAAACACACATGGTTAGCCAATTATTCCAACAAGATGTCTATCAATCGATTACATTAGTGTAGCTCTTCAACGGAGACGTTTTTTTTTTCTTTTTAAACGTTACTTCACACTGAAAGTTCTATGGGCATATAAAATAACAAAACCCTAACTTAACTTAAATTTTGGTGTAGAATAATATAATTATTATAGGTCTGATATATAGTCTGACTTTACCTAATACAAACTCCCCTTTATCAGTCAGGTGCATAACCTCCAAAAGTTAAAAAAATATATCACTTAAAGCAGTTAACTTTTTTTGCAACAAAAACAAAAGAAACCTGTTTGAGTGAATGTGTCTTTTTTCATCTTCATATTTCCGAGTTAACGCAGTTTTCACGGCCATGTGGGTAATTTTATCTGAAAGACCTATTACATAACTTTACGATTATGCAATAAAATTTTGTACGCATCGTCTATAAATAAGTACGCGAGGTCATTGAAGTTCAGAAAATAAGCTACTTTTTAACCTGAATAAGTTATTATGTTGACAGCTTGCAATTTGACCTTGGGCTAATTAATTTCAGTTATAACTTCAATAAGTTACTTTCTGTAGCATCACTTAGAAATTATTGTTGAAAAGGCACAAATTTAACTTCCTCAAGTAATATATATTTCAACTTATAGAAGTTATGTCCCTGACTGTTTATATCTTTCAAAAGACAGTTGTATGAAAACTTCCTTTACTTCATGATGCCATCATGAGATGGCTACTTCCTTTACTTCATGATGCCATCATGAGATGGCTACTTCCTTTACTTCATGATGCCATCATGAGATGGCTACTTCCTTTACTTCATGATGCCATCATGAGATGGCTACTTCCTTTACTTCATGATGCCATCATGAGATGGCTACTTCCTTTACTTCATGATGCCATCATGAGATGGCTACTTCCTTAACTTCATGATGCCATCATGAGATGGCTTCTTCAGCAAGCACTTATGTTTTAATTGTACAACTTAACTCGACGATGTTACTCCTTTGTATGAATTTAGTCACTTAAACATTTTCAGTAGAGAAGAGAGTAATCAAACGAAGGGGTAAACAGATAAACATCAAATACTGTAAATCCGGAAATTTTCGTGAGGATTTCAATTTCGTAAATAGCGTTAAAAGACATACTTTTGACCGGAAAATTTCGCGACTAGGGTATGATTCGTCTATATCAGTAGTTAAAAGAGTGATTTCGCCTTTTTGAGAGGATTTTATTTTCACGAAACTTCGCATGTGCGGGCAGGGGGTCAGGATTTCTTAGCAATACTGGTCAGGATCCCTGCAAAATAAAAACTTAACTAAGCCAGCTCAAAAGTTGGCCATCATCGGCTGTTGGGCCGATGATGGCCCGCTTTTAGTGTTACTTGGATCCTCTCTTCTCTCCTACTCAGCTAAAAACGTTAACATAGTTAGACCCCTCTTAAAAACTTACTTGATCCGCGCATGCTCTCCACTTTATTCTATTCTCTGTTCATGAGTTTGAAAGATTATATGAAAATAAAAAGCAAGCTAACTATTAATAAAGGACAAAAAAACAAAAAAGTTCTACAAATGAGCCGCGACATGAGATTTCCAACAATGTGGTATGTGCGGCCATCAAAGCCTCAGATCAGCCTACGCATACGCGCAGTCTGATCAGAGCCTTTGATTGTCGCTTGAACATTCTATGACTCTTAGGTTACTGATCAAAGCTTCATTTTGAGTTTCTAAGCTTAAAAGAGGCGGCACAGTCTCGTCTGAGTCTACCCATGTCAAAAAGCCACATTGTTGGAAATCACATATCGCGGCTCATTAATTACGAATTAATTACCTGGTCACTGATAGTGTCAACTGTAAGCAAATGAGAGTTTGCGTTCATTTGAGTGCATTTCGCTTTGGCTTGACTCCATGTCAGTAGTTTAGAGGGATCTGTTGTGTTGCTGGCATAATAGCAATCTTTATTGTCTCCTCCTATAAGCCATCCCAGGGGACAAGTCCCCCCTGCTGCTGTAAGGAATGAACAAATCAAAATTGAGCCGTGACATGTGATTTCCATGTGTAGACACAGATGAGCCTGTGCAGCCTCCTTTCAAGCTTAGAGACTCCAAATGGTGTTCAGTTAGTAGCTTAAAAATCATAGAATATTCAAGCGACAAGCAAAGGCTCTGATCAGACTGCGCGTACGCGCAGGCTGATCTGAGGCTTTGCTGGTCGCACATACCACATTGTTGGAAATCTCATGCACTGGCTCAAATAAGGATCAACATGAAGGTAATTGTAATCAGATTGTTTAACTACATTTAGAATGACATACAATGAATCATCAAATTTAAGATAAAATTTGGTTTTTACAGCGATGAGCATGTGGAGTCAAACCATAAAACTGATAAAAACCGAAGGTACACTTAATACAATAAACTATAATATCTAATGGCCACTTGATCGCTAGTTTTCAGTAGAAATCCTTACGCTATAAGCTTCATAAAAGTGAATCTCAGCATATTGATGTGACGCAATATATAATATTTAATTAACTTTATTAAAGCAGATGCATATGTGCATCAACAAGTGCGTTACAATTTGTATGAATCGTCTGTCACACATTGCAGGCTCTGAGAGGACCCTAGATAAGAATGCATAATTAATATTTCATTGCTCATTCTCAACCAATATATGTTGTTTCTAAATCCGACGGTTGTTTCGAGCAGCCAAAACTAACTGACGAATCAGAAAATATTCACAATTTACCCCATTGTGCATTAAGGGGCTATTTTGCCCCCCTTAGGAGGCTGAAAATAAAAAAAAAAGTTATATTACTAATTTAGTAGGTAATGTTGTAATATTAGTTTATTAGAACAATAGTCCAAGTGTAAAAGTCTGATATTAATTTGACGTTTACCGCTGCTATGGTAACAACAATGATAACGAATATAACTGCCAAAATAGGCGACAAATAGAAAAGTGACCATTTTAGAGCGAATTCAAGAAATTTGACTGAGAAAATAACATAGAGCACACGTAAATGCCCAAAAGACATTTTAACATACGATGAGAATTATCACGGCAAACAACATTGTAAGTTTTCTTGCTTACTCGCATGTTTAGATAAACTAACATTTTCAGCTTAAAATTGTAAAAATATTCTTACCCATAAATTTTAGCACATGTTTTGGTACTTAAAAGAACCGTCTCGGTAAGACGGTTCTTTTGAGTAGTCACAACATATGTTTTGGTTGAGAAATAAGAAAATTAGTTTTTTCCGTAACGCACTTTTAACTAATGTCCTGCTCACTGCATGCTTTCATTTTTAACTTCTCGAGCTTGCCTATGTATGTTTGTTCTAAGCTCTGATTATTAACGTCCAAGCTGTGATTTTTCTTTTATCACCAGCGAGCACTGGACTACTCTTTTAATATGGCTGGATCTAAACATCCGACTAATGCTTGACCATTTATAGTCCACAGTGAACAAGATATGTTTTGGTAATGGATCTAGCATGCGACACATTTAAGGAACGGTATTTGACAAAATAGGACAGTCCATTTTTTACGATATTTCTTCTAAAACTGATGTCAGAAATGAAGATCAAACTGACACCTAAACTGCATTCGACACTCTGTGACCTCAAGATGTGTCCACAACCCAGATTTGGGATTCCTATATCAAATTATATAGGATTTATGCTCGTGGCATGTTTTTTTTCTAGATCTTAGGGCAGAGATTAAGGTAGCGTACGCGACGCTCCGCGACTCCAAGATGTATTAAAACACGAACTTTGGTTTTGCTACCTCATTTAGGATAGATTCTCATGACATGATGTGAACACTCAAACACTTAGTACACTATGGACAGGCAGTGTGCTTACTATATGCCTCCCTTTGGGAGCATAAAAACCTGTTTGTCATGAACGTCATAAGACCGTGCTGAATTCGCATTTATTCCATACGATGTCGATTGAAATCACGTAAGTACGTTTACTGATGTGAAGCCCGCTGGCACGTTTTGTCTATAAAGGGTGTTTTGACTTGGGTCCATTTAACTATAAATTTATTAAGCACGAGCTCTATGCTAACAGGTGTCTTTACTTACTGTTAAGTTTAATGAGGTCTAAACCTAAAATTGATGTGTGATTTGCATGGAGTTTATATAAGCGACAGGCCGCAGCAATATTGGCAGTTAACGCCTACCTTGGGTATATCAAATTGCTCCAGTTTGCTTCGCGCTATAGTCAAACCTACAGATTCGTTCAAGTTTGCTTGGCCTACAGAAAAGAAATATTCGAAAACCAGTCCACGTTATTCGGTTCCCAACTTGTTGTTCGGCAGTTAATAAAAAAGCACCCCAAGCAAGGCATATAGGTTGGGTTGAAACCTGAATTTGATGTGTGATTTTCATGAAGGTTACATAAGCGGCCGGCCCAAGGGGAGAAGAGAAGACCCAAAAGCAACTTAGTGCCGGCAATCATGGGCCTGCCAGCGGAACACCTTTCAAATGGCATTTTGCTGGCGGGCAGATAGTTGTCCAACAATGAATACTAATACTGGCTTGGTAGTTTTGTGATTTTCCATGGGATCCGGACCAAAATTCCTAAGAAATCCCTTCGCTTTGTGAATTTTTGGTGGGGGTCCAGAGCCCCTCCCTCCCCCCCCCTCCTATGGATCTGTGCATGTGTTTTACTATTCTATCATACCTGGTAAATCAATATCACAGATATATCCCTGTTTGGAATTACAGCTGGCATCCGACATTTTTCCTTGTATGTTGATACCGCCACAGTTGGATTTGCCATCATTAGCGGGAGACTGGTTCCAGCTTCTAGAAAACAATGATAACAAAGCAATGATAATTAAACTTATCGTAATATATATATGTAAAATGTCACTCTTTGGCCATGCACGCGCATCTACCTTTGTATTCAACCTGTACATGTACTGTCCTGCCAGCCAAGAATGACAGTGACGTCATGTTTTGTTTACAAAGTAATCCGGGACTTATAATCGATAGATCACTTGTGTATCAATCATATCCGCAGGATAGGATTAATACACACGTCATCTATCGATTCGTGTTAGCTAAAGTGGAATGTACAAGTATTACGTCACTGTCATTCTTGGTTGGCACGACAGTATAAGCCTAGCGTCCTTTTAATGGGATATATAAAACAGTGCAGAGAATGCGGTGTCTGATCAGGATACATGTATGCAATGTTTGCTTACAGCGTGTTCTATTTAGGTCAGTTTGAATAAAACTATAAAAAACAGCCGACAACCCTAAATTTAAAATGAAGTTGTCCAATTGGGAAATGTGGGATTATCCATTCGGCACACATGGTTGAATTGGATTACACGTGTAATGTTTGGTCTGAGCATGAATCTATTTCCATAATTTGTACGGACATCGTCGGGAGTCAGCCGGACATTGTTATTTGCAAACTGGGTACACTCATAAGTGTTATATCAGCTACAGAGGCTAGTTGAGCCTCGAAGTGAAAAAAAATCTTGATAGATGATGCATCGAAAAGTAAGAGATCTTTCATGCGAACTAAGCATCTATGTGTCTTAATCCACATCATTATTAAGGGTGGAGATCGTTCCTGCGGCCGAAGCTCGTTCCAAATCTAGCTTCGGTCGCATGAACGATCTCGAATCTTAGCTTCCATCATTCAATCAAAAGTGGCACTATGATATTTCGTGGTATTCACAATGCCCATTAATTTGTGTGTTTGCTTAAGTTAATCAAAATGCTATGCGTTCCAGTCACGCTGATTGAATCACTACATAAGAGAGAATAAAGGACACGATATGATGTCTCTAGTATGGCTGAAACTTAGGGCCTCTCGAATTCAAGTCGAGCACTCTACCACTTAAAGAGACTAGGTCTGTAACTATGAACATTTTTCGAAAAAAAAAATATTTTCTTTTTAAACCATTTGTAAAAATGGAATTAAGTTATGTTTTCACAATGAATGTGTTTAGTACAGCTAAAAACTGCATGGAAAAGTAAGTTATCTTATAAAAACAGGTGTTTTTCTCTAGTTAGTAATTATTTACGTCCCTCCAATAATTCTAGACAGTTGATTTTTAACATAAATGCTGTTGTTTTGATTGTGATAATTTGCTAAGATTTATGAAAAGGGTAAAAGGTTTACCTGAATTTGAGTATTTTTACTATAATCTTGAAAAAATGAAACTTTATTTCTAAAATTTGAAGATCAAAAGTTACAGACTATGCAGCTTTTACAACTCCGCTCCTCTCACTTCTTTGTTTAACGAATGAGCCGTCACGTGAGATTTCCAACAATCTGGTAATGCCTCCAGCAAGGGCTCAGACTGATCAGAGCCTTTGCTAGTCGCTTAAATAGTCTATGCCCGTTAAGCTACTGACTGAACATCAATTGAGGTTTTTACTCTTAAGAGGATGCTGCATAGGCTCGTCTGAGTCTACCCTTGTCAAAATGGCACATTGTTGGAAATCACGTGTCACGGTTCAACTCGAATTTATTAATCCTTGCCTGCTTGTTTCTTTTGCTAATTGTTTGGTTCCCATGTGATTCCAGAAAAAGTGTGAAAAAAATCAATTGACGACAAAAATATGAAAAATAAAAAGCATGCAAAGATTGGGCAAAATCTCATTATAACAGCATGTTCTTGGCACTAACTTACACGACAGAGCTATCAGTACTTGAGTATTTTCCCCATTTCCAAGTGCCCGTTCCAACCTGGCTCCCGGCTCCGTTAGCAATATCATTCAATGCCGTCCAATATGCCGACGATTGTACATTACCGTTATTTTGAACGTAATTTGTATACCAAGTCTGAAATTAAGAAAAAAAGTCAGAAAACTACACTCTAACAAACGTACGTACAAACGGAGATACAATCGCGGCCTTTTTAATACATATGTATACACGGCGTCAATGAAAAGTTACCCGTATCGAAATTTCGATATTTCGGAAAATATATGGTACAGCTCTATGGCTACTGTTTCGTTCGTTTTTCTGGCCAACGACAAGCTGGTTTGGAGAGATAAAACAGTTACACGAACCATGGAACTATGGTGCACGTGATGCACGTGCGTTTTCTGTTTTTGGCAGTTTTTAAAAATTTGAAAATCATCATTTTTAGAAGACAACATGCCGGAACATGCCCTTGACATTTTCATTGAAAACGCCACCAAAATGGTTTAGTTTATCCCATTAAACGCGAAAGCTGAGGATCAAACTTTAAGGTAATACCAAAACTTTGCATTTTCCCATACAATACAATGGAAACTGCAGGGGTCCGTCAAGGAATGATTATAATGCATTGGGGTGTGATGGATATCGTTTTTCCAAGTGGTGATGCATGGGACTCTATGCCATAAAATTGAGTGTTGAAGTATCCGCAGTTCTTCGTTCAGAATGAACTAAATACACAGTATGTAAACTGAAATAAACATCCTGTACCCGTTCCTCCTAGCTCACGCCTTATACATTATGAATTACAGCACTCGTGCGTAACCAGTTGTCGGAAATCGTGATGTGAGAGTTGTTGGTACAGCTGTTATTGCGAGGGCCCACCTTTTAAAATTCATTTTTCCATAGATCTAAGTAACTGTTACAGTTACAACCATGTAATCATGTATACATGTGATTGCCAATTCCACTCAAACCGTGCGATCTGGCATTTAAGCTCGTTTTCGACACAGAACGGCTCTGATTGTGAGCAAATCGTTTTTTAACAAAGCAAAATGCAAAGGAGGAAACCGTTAAAATCGTTGAATAAAACGGAATAAAATCGATAAAATGGCTTTTCTTATCTTGTTCGAATGTGTATTGTCTGTATCGCTAACAATATAAATCGAAACGTGTACATGTACCTAAATACACGCATTTTCCGACTACTGGTTACGCACGAGTGTTGTTATTCATGTTTATAAGGCGTGAGCGGTACAGGATGTTTATTTCAGTTTACATACTGTGAAATATTGTCCTATGTCAAGTGTATGTGATTTTACTGGTAACTTTTCACTGACGTTGAGTATATATTTAAAACACTGCTCCAGGTCTAACTTTAACATAATCTTCTCAAGAACAATACAAAATTTCTGTGCGTTATTAAGTCTGGTTAACACGACACCCGTCAAAATGCAAGTGAGTATTACCAGGAAATGCCACAATCACACACAGCAGACCAACCCACAACACCGTGGTGAAGTGACAAAGAACGATAACAGCTACATGAACCAAGAAGACAAGACAAGTAAAGCAACCAGCTCCCTCTTCCGCAGCGAGATCATTGCAAAACTAGAACGAACGCAAAGCACTGCACAACAAAACACGGACACCCTCTACACACGCACAAACACACACACACACAAACACACACAAACACACACACACAAACACACACACACACACACACATACACACACACACACAATTGGAGCTTCAATAAACAATGAATAAGCAACACCAGAACCGCTGCCTAAGAACGGAAGCAGCCAAAGCCAAGGGGTCTTAAAATGATTTCACTGGCCAAAACTTTGCCCTATGTTTTGATGTTGTATAAATACAAAATTAGTTTTAAGCTCACCTGGAGACTACCTAATTAATACAACTTATCATCACAGGGGAAATACTTAAAGTTTTATGTCTGAAGATATTTAGTTACTCTGGAAACTAAAGTTGTTAAACAATGATATATCCAAAGGAAATAGATGACTTGTTTAATAAAATCCTTGTCAAGTCAGGATATATTCAGATGTTAAATTACTGTCACAATAAATGTTTTGAATCTATGAAGACATTACATTACTCTGGAAAGACATATTCTCTGAGAAGGATGTATCGTATCATTCTGATCTCTTCCAAGCATATATATGCTGATATCTAATTTAGGACCATATGTCCAGATAAGGATAGTCTGTGCACCTTAAATTGCATTTATTTCCTTACCCTTCAATAAAAACATGTGTTTAGGTTGCTCAAAAGAACCGTCTCATTGAGACGGTTCTTTTGAGTACCCACAACATATGTTTCGGATAAGAGAATAAGAAAAATATACGCACTCTTATCTGGAGGCTTGATTTAGGACTACATGTTTCAAAAGAAAAATATATGTGTTTTACAAAATAGGGCATGTACAGTATAGACGCGGCAACTGCTCAAACAAGGACACATGTATACTAGTATCTCTAATAAAGCTATACTCTCTTGTGTCTACTCTGCAATAATGAAGCCTTTGACTGCGGAAATTCATATATAAAACGATGATATAAATGAATGTACATGTATATACTCTAGTAATAATTTTTTACAAACAAGAATTTATCCGAAAAAAAATTGTAAAATACTTGACAAACAGTGATCCCAAGGGACGGAGTTTTCTATCCCACCTCACACAAATAATATATTATTTTTCTTCCTCGCCATTATAATCAGCATTTTAGTTTGTATGAAAAAAAACTCCCAAAAGTTGCTGAATACGTTTTGCGGCGGCATTACACAATGATGTCGCTTGAACATAACGATGATGTCAAATGACATCCGAAAAGGTCATCTAGGGTATACTATCTTATCTAAAACAGATAAACGAGAAAAGCTTTGTTAACACTGGTAAAAATCCAGAAAACTAGAAAATATAATATTGAGCCGCAAAATGAGATTTCCAACAATGTGGTATGTGTGACCAGCGAAGGCTTAGATCAGCCTGCGCATATACGCAGTCAGAGCCTTTGCTTGTCGCTTAAATATTTTATTACTATTAAGCTACTGACCGAACAGCATTTGCAGTTTCTACACTTAAAAGGAGGCTGCACAGGCTCGTCTGAGTCTACACTTGTCAAAATACCACATTGTTGGAAATCACGTGTCGCGGTTCAATTATTGTATATATACTTAAGGAATAAAGAAACGCAACAAACACTTCGAGTCATTGTAAGCATACACTATAATGCAAGTTTTTAGTGCAAATGATACTTATCCATAGGAGCAGTATGTGTCCGTCAAATTGCAGCAGGTTCAACGTAATTATCGATTACGTAATCATTTTAGTATGCGCGTAACCAGCCTGACCCTCGTAGTAAACTGCTGAAACAGGTTCAATAAAAGCAAAGTTTGGATCAACTATCGGTTTATTGTTTTAAAATGTCTTGGCATAGATTGCGGATCTAGGAAATGATCAAATGGCGACGTTTCTGTAAGATTCTGAAACGGCTTAACGTCATAAACGTCAACTCTGAATACTGCGTGAAACGCGTAATTTTTCTTTTCTGCTTGAGATTTATTCATTTTAAGGACGTTTTATTCAAGAATTATGACTTTATATCTTCAGACGTCAAAAAACCTCAATTCTGACGTCAAAATTCGATATCCTACGTTTTAATGGTTTCCATGATGTTTATGTGTTTTTCTAATGATAAAATGGTCCAGTGACAAAGTTTAGGTTACAGTTAACAGGTTTAGTGTTCACTCTCCGCATGTAATCAGATGTTTTCTTTGCATTATGCCGTGTTTTGTTTGGCTAACGTTAATGTAAACACCCTACCAGCGTATTTCTACGGTATCTGAAAAGTCAGGTTTTCCCAAAATAGCATGTTCTGATGTCTCTAGGTTTATCTTATCCCGTATATTCACCAGCGACCCAAACCCGACGCTCTAAGTGACGTTTATCGTTTATTCACTACCATCGTGTATCTTGTCATTCAAGTAGCGTGTTTTGACGCAATATTTGACTGCATTACGAATATGATTGGACGTTTGTTTAATTTGCACATTGTCAAGTCGACGCCATACCAACCATGATAAGGGGCTTTCCTGATCTTTATGCTGACGTTAACGTCACATTTTACGTTTTCATATGTTTTCATCTTGTAGCGTAAAATGTAGCGTTAAAATGACGTTTTGGTATTTCATCACATGCTATTAATACTCAGTAAGAAATTTCAAAAGAGATTTTACCAAACCGTCATTTAAAAACGCAAAAATTAAATTTTTGTCTGTTGTGTTTCTTTATTCCTTAAGTATATCAAAGTACCTTTTCCGCTGCGTTATCGAAGTATAACAGGGAAGAATCAGATAAGTCACATTCGCTGCTGGCTTGCTTCCACGTGACCGCCTTTGTGGTTGAGAAAAGATAACAATAGTTGTTAGCATTCACCCACCCTGGGGCACACGGGGGCGTGGCTACTGTTGCGGCGGCGCTGGAGACGGATGAGATACTGACTGAAATATAAAGAACAAACAAAAATAAGTGAGCAATAAGTGAGCCAGATTATATACTGTAAGAGAAAATGAAGTAAACGCCTAAACCATTTAAAACAATTTCCTACGCCAATGCAATATATGAATGATTATTATATATGGTAGTCAATCAAAAACTTCTCTTGACTATCTTTGTGACTCATGCGACTCTTCTATCTGGCCTCGAGTTTATAAAATTTGAGTTCATTCACAGACTCATAATAAAGCGCAATGATTGGCTGCTTGCGTACACGTGTCCGCAAGTAGCCAATCATTGCGCTTTATTTTGAGTCGGAGACACGTGTCCGCAAGCAGCCAATCATTGCGCTTTATTTTGAGTGTGAGACTGTACTCAAGTTTTATAACCTCGATGCCTGGTTTGATACAATGAGCCTGAGCTGGTTTATTGTATATATCAAGGAGTCAGATGCTAGTATTTCCACATTACTATGATATTCAGTCTCTGAACATCGCTATTATTTAGCAAACAGTGCAGATCCAGATTCATTCGGCGCTATTTCATCTCGATATTCACTGTTTTACAAATTAAAGTACCCATTTAGGGCTATCAGAACTTTATGGTGATTAAATTTATAAATTTAAAAGAATTGTTGGAAAATCTAATTTTAGTGATCAATTTGAAAACTTGGATATCATGTGACAGTCTGCATGCCTGGCTGTAAACCCAATCAAGGTTTATAGCTATGGTTTCCTTTTTAATTACACGACGGTGGGCCCAGGCCTCAGAATCAGTGACGGCTCTGACGTAAAGCTTTAATCGGCAGGTTGGTGCCTAATGCTTGGCTGTAGATGGGCCCACCGTGTCTCAACTTGAGGTTTTCTTTAGCTCTGACCATCATTGAGTCAAGAGCTCTTTTCTCTGTTTCATCATAGTGTGTTAATTTGATTATATTGTTTCTCTTTGATGATACAGTGCAATAGTTAGGAATCCTCCAGGCGAGCTTAACATTTTCTGTGCTTCAACAACGGCAGAATCTAGGGCAAAGATATGGTACCAGTAAAATGCATTTAAGCCCCCATGTGGCTTTGGCTACTCTCCGTTCTAGCGGTGGCTCTGTTGTTCTTGATTCGATGCTGATTGTTACTCCCATTGTGGGATTCTATAATTGTTCTATGTCTTGTTGTGCGTTACTGTATGTCCATTCTAGTTTTGCAATCATCTTGGTGGGGAAGAGAGAGTTGGTTGATTTACTTTGTTTGTCCTCTTGGTGATTTGTGATTGGCTCCTTCTCACGATGCCACGGGTTTGTCTGCAGTTTGTGATTGTGGTATTTCCTGATCATACTCACGTACTATTCAGAACTAGTATACAAAGGATTATGACTATACGTGTATGCGAATATGACCAGGTTGTTTTTCAAATATAGCAAATAATTGCCAATTTCATTTGAATATATCCTCCTTTACGATAATATTAAAAGCAAAATAAATTATCATAGATCTTGTTTTAGACATTTCAACAAATATTCTTTCAAAAGGATGTTTGTCCGTGAGTTAATCTAATGTCCTATCAACAAATGCTACCGGTTGCACGATTTAAAATTTTCGTTTGCCAATCGCAAACAAGGGTACTGTCGTTACTACTTCCGACTTCCAATAGTTGTCCAAATATTGGATTAAATCTTATGTGACCACATTAATTTCTTGTCAGAAGTTTAGAATATTTTGCTATTGGTTGATTACTGAACACAATAGGACATCAACGAGAGAAACACCTGTCTCCGAAGCATGCGAAAAACAAAGGCGCAGACCAGCCTGCGCCCCCGCGCAGACTGATCAGCGCCTTTGTTATTCGCTTTTTGGAAAGTATCATATCTAAACTTTCTACAAGCATATTTCATTTTTCCAACTATTCTCTGCAGCTGAGAAGACTGGTTTAAGTCTTGCTTTGTCGGAAACCCTGATGACAGGTTTTGTCGCGCCGAGGCCAAATATCTAATGATGTGACATTTTTGCTGAATACACACACGTAAAACACTTCTCATTGAAACCTTCATTTTACAGTGCGCGCCATGTCACTTTGGTGAGAGGGGGTGCGAACTTGAGACTGTATGTATGTAGAACTCTACATTTAGCTAGACCCAGAACAGTTATAAAATATTTAAACAGCAAAAACCGAGAATAACGAACATGCTGCATGGGTGCATTTTCCAGTAAGTGACTTTGATTTTCGCTTACAACAAAAGGGTCTCGTTTTTATATATTTTAAAGCACGCTTGGTATTGGGCGCCAGGCGAACAGAGGCACGTGTAAGAAATGATCAGGTTATTTGTATAGTCGAAATGAGTTTGGTAAACCCAAAATGAGACACACCTTAAGGACATATGCTACTAAATACTTCCCATATTGAAATATTTTCAATACTTTGCATACAGTTTGTTTTATGCATGTGCTATCCATTTATGAAATAAAAAGGATATGTCACCGTGCTTATTTTTTCAGAATCTCACATTGAAGTTTTCAGCATTTGATCAATTTTCTAAAAATATAAAATAATAACACTAGTCCTAAATATCGAGCTAAACCGGTTGTAATCTTCAGCCAGTTTCTTTCTTTTAACTTGAATTATTCCCCATGACCTCAAACCTTTTAGAAAATGTGCAAGTTTATTTGTTTTCCAATGCTGTGACAAGATACTGCATGATAATTTTGGCAATTCGTCGAAAATTGGAATTTGTTTTTAGAATAAATGATGTATTAAAAAAATCTGATGTTGAAAATCTTAAGAATTTACTTTTAATTCATGGACTATTATAATACCTTTCAGTAAAAAGAATAAAAATCTGGGGTCACCGAACTAATTCTCTTTCAAGAGGGCCAAATTTAACCCCACCCCCATAGATTTCATGCGTAATTCAATATAAAAAGTTTAGGAATGACCATTTTGGTCGATTGGATGATGCCAGTTTACTAGTATATGAAGCAATTTAGCATTAAAATGTTAAAAAAGAAAGAATAAACACACTGAAAATATGTGCACAAGGGGGAATCGATCCTGGTCCTCTGGCTTCGTAGCCAGACACGCTAACCACTAGGCCACGAGGTCAGGTCGTGCGCCGTTTTAAATAACTGAACAAATAGTAGAGACTCGGCCACTATCGTATTCGTAACCAGGGTAATTGTGTTCGTCGTTTTCTTTCGACTGAGCTACATTTATCTGTCTTTAGTGCTGAGACGATCAGTTCTGATAAGATGTCAATAGATATTTCGGACACACTTTAATTACTTAGTTTTGTCAAGAAAATGTCGGAACACCGATATAACATAAGAATATCGGAAAACTGTGTTGATCCGAATCCTTTAAAGATCGAAAGACAGGACCCAGACAACTTTTACCGTTTCCAGACGCGGAAAAGGTGCGCATTAGAAATAGCCGCATATGTCTTTAAAGACCTACATATGTGATAATGGGTGGTTTTAAACTAATGAGAGACTGCCTCCAGCCAAATCAAGTACAAGCTTATCCCTTTAACTTATAGACACGCCTTTTAACCCATTTGCAAACAGAGCAGTCCTAGATCAGACAGCTCTTTGTTACAAGAGCTGCCTGATCAGGGTCTAAACTGTTTGCCTTTGGGTGTATGATTAGATATGATCCTACAATACACCAGTGGAAATAAAAGCATTAACTTTCCTTACAACAGTCAATCAATTTAAGTTTATTTTTAGCCATAGTATTTCTGTTCAAACACATTCCTGTCATCTAAGGGTTACATTATTTTAAGGCTGCCTGGTTGAAAATAACTTTTGATTAGCCTAAAATGACCAGTAACTCTTGTTACCATTGCTATGCAGTTTAAGGTTTCAATGAATTGTAGTATGGCTCATGAAATAGTGCTGAATGATAAAATCATCATCATCATCATCATCATCATCATCATCATCATCATCATCATCATCATCATCATTATCATCATCATCATTTTCATCGTCATCATCATCAATCATCGCCATCATCGATCATCATCATCATCATCATCAATCCTCATCATAAATCATAATCATCATCAATCATCATCATAATCAATCATCAGCATCCTCATCATCATCATCATCAACATCATCATCATCATCATCATCATCAACGTTATCATCATCATCATCATCATCATCATCATCATCATCATCATCATCATCATTATCATCCCACATCATGATCATCATCATCATCAATAATCATCATCAATCATCACCATCATCAATCATCAATGAAAATAAAAAAAAACCACTAAGATTCAAAATAGAGTATAAGAATGCTTATATAGCCATCAAGATACACGCACCATACATGCGGCACACTGTTTGTTCCTGCATCAATAGACATACGGGCCGCGTAGCCCAGTCGGTAACGTGTCTGGCAACAGATGCGATTCTGACTGCAGATCCAGGGGTCGCGAGTTTGATCCCGGCCTGGTACCATACTTTCGTGGAGATTGATTATGAAATAATTCCAACGGTCATTCTCCTCCCTTCCGCTGAATCATTCAAGAAGGGTTGTTGTCAGTTACAAGCGAAAGTATGTGCACGAAGTATTGGTTAACTGCTTGTTCAATCTTGCCCAGGAAAAAAAGTGTGGTTAGGTGAACTGACCGTCCCGCCATGACCATAGCTGTTGACTTGGGACGTAAAGCAACAAAACAAACAAACAAACAAAGACATACACAACATGCGATGCATGCACAAATAAATTAATTATTTAACTCATCTATGATTTTTATCGATTGTCATTTAATGCCACTAATGTAATGCAAAAACTAAAGTCACGGTTGAGTATCTATATAGTAACCTCCAGACAATGGGATAGACACCATAAAATAATCTCAGTGACATGTCAAATTTGAACTTTGATGAATCTTGAGTGGACAATGCGACCATCAGCTATTATTTCTAAAGGCTTAGTGGACCTGACAAGTAATTTATTTGTTCTATGTACAGTACAAACATGAAAGTATATTTATATACTTATTTAAGTGGGTGGAGCTTATCATGTATATTTATGAAGGAAAGGGCTATCAGAGTGACAGGAGCCCCGTATTGATGATTTAGTTCTTACATATTAATCTACTACACAGGCACAGTTATATGAAATCCTTTTAAAACAGAATCATCCTTCAAGAGAATCTTTAAGACCACATACAGAGAGCTCGAATCTTATCATTAGAACAAGTTTTTGATATGTCAAGTATAAAGATAAGTAACGTCATAAAGTAATCAGCAATGGCACAACTTTAAGGTTAAAACATAGGTCTTAAAGGGTATATCTATTTGAGGGATGCAACCTGGGTGATAATACTCAGCTACTATGGCTTCACTTACTTGGATTTTGAGAGGCTATTGTTCTATACAGAGTGTCAAAAGTTAAGCTTTTTAAACTGTTATAATTATGAAATCGGATAAAATGGTAACAATTTACAGCAAATTTTTCATTCGATAAGCATTAAGGTTAACGAGTAGGCATGGCTAATGCACACTTATCCCTAAAATATCCCTATTCACTGTCCCATTGTGGGAGTTTCATGCCACTGCGAAATGGAAAGGTTAGTGTCATTTTATACCAAAAGCAAAACATGTTCTGTCGGTAAATTTCAGATGAATATCCATTCTGACGGGTTTGACAGACCAAGGAAATACTTGGGTAACAATATTTTACAAAATGTTCGTTCTTTTGAAGAAAATAATACATGAAAACCGTCACTGAAAAAAAATGTTCAGCTGATGCTTAACTTTTGACGTTGTGTATATATGGAGAAATAGCAGCACGATAAGTAAAACGATTAACCATTGATTCTGGATAGGAACGTGACTAGGAAGGAGGACAAATTATCTATAAGTGACCATATATGTTATTATAAAACGTTGAGGGGGGTAAATATTAAAATGAAATTCTCAAAATCTTTTAAGCAATACACCCTAAATATGGATATACCCTGATTGTATTGCCTATCTCCAAAACGAGATTACTTACCCAGTAATGTCAAAAAAGCGAACGGACCCCGGCATATATCCATTATTTTGTGTATGTCCCAAGCCAAGTATAAAGTAATGTTTCTCAGCCTAATGTACCTAACGAAGAAAGAAAAATTAAAGTGGACTTTGTCAATGATTAACAAACTGATACTTATAGATAAAACAAAAAGATACATTGCTTTTTCGACCAATGCTTCAAGAAAACCGTTTATGGACAGCGAATCGCCTGATCGGTATGCGCCCTTAGCGCATACCAATTAGGCTATTCTGCTATCCAAACTATCGACACTGTAACTGGTTCATATACCCAACACTATCGTAGTTGCAATGGTGAATATGCGAAGCTATTTAGGAATATTGGTTCATTTCCTGTTACAACGTCAAGTCTCAATATATGTTTTCAATTGACAAGGCTGTTTCTTTATCTACATACATACACACAGTCTCGGACATGTTGTTATCTTATCTGTAGATGTCGATGGCTCGTACCCGAACTGTTTTGTGTCAATGATTTTTGTTATCAGATATGAAATAGGCGTGTGATAATGACTTGAAAGTGTAGTGTATTTGCGGTTCTTCACCATTTGCTTTAGCAGGTTTCGTGCGCCTGTTTGTTTCTTTGTTTTATCACAGTTGATATCCCATATCGAAGGTTGAGGGGTAAAGTTTGGGCGTCGTTCGACCGTCCGTCCGAAACCATATATCTGTACCCATTGGTGTTAGATTTGATCATGAATAATACATGTACCATGGTGGGCTCATATCCTCCTCCTATCTATTTTGCGCCAATCAATAGCCGTCCGCTGGCTACTTAAAAAAACATAGGTGTCTTAAGTATTAGCTTCTCATAATAGACTATAATTGTCCTGTGCCTGTATATCAGCCTTATTAATAGCTTTATTTTTACCCCAAACTGGCAAATCCATTTGGCGGGGGGAAACGTCATACATATACTGACGGGCTTTATAAACGCTACACTACGATAGCACAGCCAAAACGAGTTAAGTTCATCAATTGCAGTCAATTTTTGTCCCACATTTGTTTTGGCTTAGATTTTCATTTTTATGGGGTTTTTTTACTTATTGGTATATGTCAATTAGATATTGATGTCTAAAAAAGTGCTCATCCAAAAATTTCAATTCATCCAGCCTCACAAAGGGCACCACTGAATTTGAATGTGAACTACGTTACTGTGATAATGTATACTTGTACAAACCAAATTTCTTACAAGACTGAAATATTTAAGAGCTTTTATAGCATGCACTTCTACTTGGATCTCTTGTTGATCAAATAAGCCTATTATGTAGAATTCATATCATAGTCTTGCTTCTCAGCATGGTCATTACAGGTTTATCATGAATTGACAGTGAAATTCAACAGTAATTATATGAGTACAATTATTGTTTTAATTGTGTCCATCAAATTTGAAGAGTTGACCAGAAAAAAATATTGGCTTTGAAACAGTAGATGATGAATATTAAAAATTACATTCTTCTTTGGTATTTGAAATAATAAATTGTATTCTTGCATAAAGAACATTGTGCCAATAGGTCGGTAACGTAATTCACATACCTTACGCTCTGGTCTTATTTCCTGCGTAGAAACATATATTTTTATGCAAAATGTCAGGTTCTAGTGTGTTGCTTAACACTTTTTACATCATTCTTTGCACATTGGATGTAAGCTGTTGCATCTAGTTTCATTAATCTTGTTGGAATAACACTTTATAATATGGTTATAGAATAATGATTTTAGATAGTCCATATATTTGAAAACTTGTTGTGGCTCACTACAAACTAAAACAATGCCGAATAAACAATCTAACTTCAATAAATGCCTTTTCATGTACATACATTACAAAAAAGCAAAGTTTGAATCATTCACAAAGATACGCCCTTCTCAGAAAAGATGGCAAAAGGTTCATGGAAACGTAATTCACATATCTAATTTCCTCACTTCAATTAGAGATAAGAAGTTTTAAATTCAAGTTAACTATTTTATCTATCGTATAAACCATAGAAGTTATCAACATAGTAAGTCATGAAAACATTTAAGGTCACTGTGATCAACTGGAATGGGCCAGGATGCAAATGCGAGAGTACCAATTTCAAAGTATTCACATAAATTCACCAATAAACCTCCAGTGGTAGCAGCAACGAAATAGAAATGGTTTAAAAAGAGAAAATAACAATTGAACAACAAGTCAGAAACTTATAATCACCGTCTATTTGTTGCCATTGGCCCTTTGATTGGACTAATCTGGGTTTTTTGTAGAATGTGAATTACGTTACCTTCTTGTGAATTACATTACCTATGTTTAATCCAGCTCATTTCAAAAACAATACGAACAATCCCTTAGAGATCTACACTATTCAATTTTGTTTTTTAAACAGATTACTTTGCATATGGTGTGTTGATATAATAAGTATCTTTGTAAGTTACATGAATAGGGAAGTTGACGTACCGGGAGCATATAGGTAAATCCTTGTTAAAATAAAATGACAACTGCAATATGGTTTAAATTGATCTTTATCAACTGGGACAGATTACCTTTGATTAAAACAAAAATTAATTTTCGCTAGTATATGCATTTAGAGAGGTTTTTGGATTTTAGTAAAATTGTAGTAACGTAATTCACAGTAACGTAATTCACAAATTTATGTTTCCACTTATTTTTTCTATGCAAACAACTTCTTGTAAAGTTCTTATATGGTTTGTTATATAGTTAGGTTATAGTTCTTACATTGGCTTCAATTGCAATATTTGTACCTCTTCTTATACAAATATTACACATAGGGTAACGTAATTCACAAAACTGCAGATTTTTAGACAATCTCAGATATCTTTTCATCTGCGAAAAATAAATAAATGTTTCCCCAAATTCGTTTCTTTTATCCATGCACATATTAATCCTTTTGACATAGAGATGTTTGATGTGAGCTTATGATGCATGGTGTGTAATTTGTGAGATGGTTAAATTTGTAACGTAATTCACATTAGATTATGGGACATTAATCATCAATACAACAACAAAAAATGTTTTTCACTTTTCAATCAATGAGGGACATTAAGTGAAAGGTATATATGTGTGTCAATAAAATAGAGTTGAAAACTGCTTATAAAAACAACCATTTGAGCATAAAACATTCTTAAAATTACATACTATGACGATGGGACAGCATTTTTTGGCAATTTTGGGGGCACTTGCTGTTGATAAACGTCGTTAGGAATGACTATTGACCATTTCCATTGCTTTTCTTTTACTTGATTGTCACGACATAAACCTAAATTAACCTTATAAACCTTAAAGCGTTAGAAAATACACTGTTTACATGCTAAAATGGGAATGGGACACAAAAATGACCGAATTGGTGAACTTAACTCGTTTTGGCTGAGCAACTTTAATGTATGTCTCAAAACAAAAATGCAAATCAATCAATTAAATTGTATATTAAAGAATTAAAGGGTGAGCATTTATGAGTAACACATAAAAAATTTGTTCACTTCAAATTAGTTTAAAGCATTTAAAATGTAAATTCTTTGAGATAGGGGTCAACTCTTTCATTGGATAAAATTTTATCAGTAAAAGATCCCCGTCTTCTTTAAATCAAGAAGCACTAGAAGCATCCACTATGTGTAATGAAATTTGTAAGTCATCGAGGAATGGCTTTCAAATTGATTGGCAGGTCTGTGATGCAACAAATCTAATTTTTTACGTTAATCTGTGTGTACCCGTTCATTTGATGACTTAAAAACTCTGCTACTTATGAAAAGTTTCAGTGACGAAAACTTTACTTAGCAATAATGACGTCGAATATAGTTGTACAATTAAAACTTAAGTATTGACTGAATAAGCCACTGTATGATGACATCATCAAAGCAAAGAAAGTTTACATTCAACTGTCTTTTGTTAGATATAGCAGGAAGATAGTGTAGCGTTTTAAAGCCCGTCAGTATATATTTAAACTGTGTGATAAACATGATAATAAAGTCATTTTTTAAACAATGTTTAAACAAAACTTTGCAAAAAGATATAAATGTAGATATTTACATTTCCATCACGAGTCTTTAATGAACCTTTACATTTGAGATGTCGTTCATACCTTCATGAACAAATCGATTTAAGCAACACCCATATACGCGCCATTTGAGCCTAACGTCAAGTGCATCCTATAACGTTGCTTGTTTACTGACGTTTGCGTGACGTTGAACGCGTATCGCAATGATGTTAAACGCGGAATTTTGGCGTTGTGGCTATTCCAAAGCCTGCGTTATGTCTGGTTTAATTCAAAATATCTGGAAAACCAGCCAAGTTAGGTGAAAATTGAAAATTGATACTTGACTGATGATATAAAATGTAAATATAAGTAATAAACTTAATTTTTGGTATATTCATGGAATCATGAATACTTCGGGTCTCTTGTAAAGTAACGTTAACTTTGCAAGAGACCCGAAGTGTAAATGATTCCATGAACATACCAAAAATCGAATTCATTTCTTAAATGAACAATAAATGTAAAACATAGAAAATCCTGATTTCAGTTCGAAGTTGTCTGTGTTTTGCTGATTGTTGTCCCCCATTGTATGTAGGGGTTTCGTTTTCAGTCCTGGTCCCGAGGTTATAAAACTTTTTACATACTCAAGTCAGCTGAGCACTAAATTTATCTTGCTCATAGATGTTAAAATGACCACAATTGTTGGCATTTTTACATTTATTAGCATGATTAATATAACATCTAAGAGCATAATTAAAGCAAGACACTTCATTATTAGTCTGCATTTTAGTTTTTATGAGCAGTTGAAATTTCGTGCTCAGTTGAGTTGAGCATGAAAAAAGTTATAACGAATGGACCTGGTCGTGTTCTATATGTGTAATACTTACTTCCCCTTGGTATCACGGGATTGTCTGTGACTTGTAGTCATATTCACTAACTGTTTTATGGAGCACATCCCGTTGTTTGACATAAAATTCAAACAACAGGTTTAAACAAGCATAAATCTTGACCCCTGTTGTAGGGTCTTAAGGTTATATATTGGTTGAAACCATGAAAGTTAGCATATTGAGACTACACATGTAATGTTTTTACTTCTAGCGAAGCTGGGCTTTGGGATTTAAAGCAGAATAGTCATTGTTTAGGTTACTGCTTTTTCTACAACAACCCTTCGGTGGAAGTGTAAAAATATGCATGAGATTACGTTAACAGACTGCTTGAGTTTTATGTCCTTTCTGTTAAAATTTTGCTCTAAGATTATCCAGTCTGGGCTTCCAACCTGCTATATGTTGCATTGTATTGGAATATTCCTATTTGTACGGACGCATTGTAACCCTTGCGAAAAAAAATAACAAGAGTAACATAATAATAATGTGCCAGTGCCAGAGATTCCCAACAATGTGGTATGTGCGACCAGCAAAGCCTCAGATCATCATACGCATACGCGCAGTCTTATCAGAGCCTTTGTAAGTCGCTTGAATATTCTATGACTGTTAAGCTACTGACTGAACATCAATTGGAGTTTCTCAGCTTCAAAGGAGGCTGCATAGGCTCGTATGAGTCTACTCTTGCCAAAATGTCACATTGTTGGAAATCACACGCCGTACATTTCGTTTGGCCATTGTTAAAATGGAATTTGCGGTGTCTTCAACGTATTTTAGTTAGGAGGAAAGATTTGGTTCTGTCGGTTTGATTTTTTATACTTTTTGATAGATAATTGCGTATAACTTTTCGTTTAAGCTGAAGAACAAAAACTTAATCTCAAAACCCATAAACTTATTATTTATTGTAGAAAATGACAAGGTTGTTTTTTTTTTCTTTTGCAAAAAATACTTTTCGTGCCCGTATTGCGAATTGTTTACCATGCATTGCTCAAATTCACGCGGGGTTTATACTGAACAATCGATTCCATGTTACAATGTAGATCGTGCATTCAAACTTTAGCTCGACCACTTCACGTGAAGAGACTTTTTAGCGAAAAATGTCTACGGACATTCAAATAGAGCTGAAAATGAATTTCCTTACATCGACATTAAGTTGTCATTTTAATGGCTGACTCATATTTCGGACACGTCAAAATTGACCTGTATCTTACAAGTTAATTTAACGAATTGCACTAGGGGGCGAAATTTTAACTTAATGAAGTAACAGCTATCAGAACATGCATAAGTATTTGATTGACAGCTTAAACATTTTATTTCATTTTTGTCAATTAATTTTATAATTTCACCACTTTCGAACATAAAGAGCCCGCCATTGGGAAAACCCCTCAATGACTTTTACGAACAAAAAGGCGCGGACCAGTCTGCGCATATTTACCAGCGCCTTTCTTTTTTGCTGTATATAGAGTAAACTAATGCTACTTTTAATATATGCTTTACCTTGACTCTATATAGTCTAACAAATCTATTTAACTGAGCATCTGGGTTAGATTTTTTTCTCATGATATGACCTAGTACTTAGAGCTTAGGCCTATGCAATTTTTGTAAATCCCAAATTTTAAGAGGGCAATGTTACATTACATATATACAGTGGGAAAGAGTCCCTCATAGTTGACGTGGGCGATGAATATGCGTATAACAATCAGCCTGCAAATCCACACAGTGCAGACCGAGGCCATTCTTATTTGTCAATATTAAGCCGCCTATCTTGTATGTCTGAGGGAGCAAATTGAAGGGACAAATTGATTCCAACCAAGGAACACAATGATCTAAGCAATTTGCAGAGGCTCGAGTGATAACTTTCACTTGACCTTGTTATTTCTAAGGTATATAAACTGTTGAAGGAACAGGACATATGTAGTACATATTCTCTGCCACCAACTAAAGCTTAAGGTAAGGTCTTTATGCTTTATCAATTAGCCCTTAAAGCGCTAATCGCAACAAAAGTCGTTTGCTTTTCGGGTCTGCTGAAACGTTTAAGATGCCTCTATGACAAACAGTGTGGACCCAGATCAGACTTCCTATTGGAGCAGTCTGTTCTGTGTCCACGCTGTTTGCTTCTATTCTTAATTCGTCAGTAATGTTAGACAATTATTTGCAGCAGACGACTTCAGCAGACGACATTTTCAGATGCATTTTTTCTTGACGCTTTAAGGGTTAATGTTACAGTATTCATTTATATTATTTTCAATATTTTTTCTTATTAGGATTATAAATTTTAGTAGTTGTAGTATTTTTAAAAAGTCCAAATGGCTGCAGCCAGACGTGTGCCACCAGCGAAAAGTCATGCAAATTGCTTCTGTCAGACGACTTTCTACAGCTAAATAATGTGTGAATTAGCAGTAGACACATTTTGTTCATTTTTCATAATTTCTCGATCCATCCTTTCGTAAGTATGTAGGAGTGTAGCAATACTATGGAAAATCAATACAACATGTATATTGGCACTTGTCGCATTTGTGGTATGCACGCACAACAATGAAGTGGGGCTTGATCAACCGCTATGAAAGATGACTAGATACAATATTATCTGTGAAGCCCGTTTTCTTGTATTTTCTACTGGCAGAGACAACTAGTACGTAAAACATGCAGCATTTCAAAAACAAAAAAAAGCGTGTCCGAGGATCCTAGCAAATTATAATGATCATTTCTTGCACACCGGATAATGGTATCTGGTATTTAATCCTGGGATAGTAATTCTTATCTTACCAATGCTATTTCAAGTTACACAGGCTGTCACGTGAGATATGTACATCAGTTACACATGGAGGTCAAGTGACGTCATTTTATGTCAAAGTGACACCATCATGTAACAATGCATCTCGACCTATTTGGGGACTTCTGGAAGCTTATTTTATCAATGGCGAGCACGAAAAGATCCGTTCCTCGGGATCACCGATTGTCATCACTCGGCAAGCCTCGTGATGCCAATCGGTGAACCTCAGGACGGATTTTTCTATCCCACCCTCACACCCATGAAGTATTCTTATAATCTTAACAAGATATATGCCAATAGCTCATTGACTTTCAAAATTATTGCTACACTCCTGCATACTTAACATAGGACCAACTGAGAACTCATATAACAAAACACAATGTAGTCTATTTGGCAGCAGCGATTTACCCGACTTGTCGCTGGTGACCGGTAGACGTTGAACAAAATAGCTGTCACAGCTAAATAAACGAGGGGCATTTGGAAAGCTCATAGCATGGCATCATAACTCAACAATGCGTTGATAAAATGCTATCAAATAAATCATTTTTGCAAGCTAGAATTAAAAGGCTACTTGATGGTTTAATTTGTGTCGAAAAAGGACTCGGCGAGCACGTGCAGCGCATGTTCAAATGAGTAGGTTTTATACACTGGCGGAAATTTTAAGCAAACTATTTGGAAAATAACGAAGTAAAATTGGGGACCTAATTTACTACATGGTTTGACAAATTAACGATTTGGTGCCATTTTTTTTTTATTAAAATATATAATGCGATGTAAAAAAAAAGTTGGCTGGTTTAGTTCTGTATTCATGAAAATTCTTCCTTATGACACTACCCCTACATTTCAATGAGTAGGTGGGGTAACTCAACCCCTCATGTTTTGTTTGTCAATGGCATAAGAACTTCTCATGATGTCACGTTAACATCACAAAATTGATTAATATCTACTCTCAATATATTTTTTACTTTTTGCTTGCCACTGTTTTCAGCTGAAATTAACAAGAACGTCAACTCATAGTTAAATTTACTCTGCTTCATGGGAAGAGTATAAGAATTATCTTCCCTTTGTTCGGGTTTACAAAATTTCTCTGGTTTCCATACAAATAGCATAGAGTGTGCTTGACAAAAATACCAACGCACGGCAGTCGGTTATATATTATCAAAATATGCGCATTGTGACAATCGATTTTAAGTCGAAAAAATAGCACATTGCTTTGCTTTCTAAACGGTTTTGATATTGCTGTTCCAGTATTCAGTTATTAGAAACATCCAACCAGGTCATCAGTTGTATAATCACTGTACCAGATTGTGGCCTACGAAATGGTACAAAATCATCTAATTTCGTGAACAGTTTGTTAATGTTCTGCAAACTTTTCAAAAGTTAAAAAAATATATTTTCCACTGAAATTTTGCGTTTTCCAGTATACAAACAGTTCATGTATTCATAATAAAATGTTCGTGTCTGCATTATAACATCCTCATGAAATGTGTGCCATAACATAGAGGAAAGATAGCTCTTTAATATGATATCAAACATGATAAGAGTTTGTAAATCAGTTACTGCGATAAACGACCATGCTATGAACTTTTCAAACGCCCCTCATATATATATTTAAACGATATAACTGGTCAAGTTTAAATATTTGTACTGAAACGTTTCTAATAATGCCCTATACCAAATTTCCGATCCGCTGAACAATACGGCCGTCATAGATAAATTTGACATCTTTTCCTTAATCACTGGTCCAAATTCTAAATAATTTTTACAATTTCACTGAAATGTACATCATAATGCCCCTTCACTGAAATGTACAAGATAATGCCCTACCAAATTCGCATCAACGGCTTGGCTCCGTTTAACAAAATTGAGCCAGAGCTAATAATATAATTCTCTTAAAACGGTATCATCACCTGAACCAATGGCCCAAAATAAAAATAAATTCACAGATATGTTTCCATAATGCCCTCTACAGTTATACCATAACTTTCTTCAGTCTGCTGAACAGAATGGCCACAAGAGCAAATAAATAGAAATATCATTAAACCACATTTCTATCTGAGCCACTGGTCCATCCAAAATCAAATAAATTACAGAAATGTTCATAATAATGCCCTCTTTCAAAAGGTGATGTAGTGATATTATCTAAAACACATTCGAGCTACTCTTCGATCACAGCACTCATGATACTAAGCTATTGTTCAATACATTGTTAGTTTGCAACATGTTACTCAGACGCCTTGACGACGAAACTACCTTGTAACACCTTATTTGGCTTGCTTTTGTTTTTACAAAAAACCTCATCAGCAGTCTTTGCATCTTGATGCAGGGAGACCCTATTTATACAACCATGTTGAACAGGAACCATATACAAAGACTATACGGGGGGCGTTTTTTATGTTCGAAGAGTGGTAAATTCAATGAAAACAGCAAACGTTAATGCATACATCATGTACAAATTTGGAAAGATTGATCTTACATCTATACATATAACCTAAAATTATTTAAAAATGCATTACTTTAATGGCTTCCAAGAGGCAAAGACATACCTATAAATGTGACACTAGAAATAAGGTAGAAATATGACATTTATGGACTTAGTCTCTGACAGAACGTTAGTATCAATTGCATGAGAATGGTTCCACAGCCATACACAACTTCTGAAAATTTGGCTAAAAGTGCTATAAAATTATATGACCATTATAGCATATACGCAGCAATTATTGAAAATGGAAGATTTATTTGGAACCTCAGCAAATTGTACAGTAGGCATATCAACTTTTCTGTAAAAAGTTGACACAAGTGGAAGTTTGATACGGGCTTTTAAATGTGGTTTGATATGTTAGCTGTAAAGTGCTATTATAATTGTTCTTGTTTATATGGTGGATGGAAGTGTTATGGTAACTTTCATTCCAAAATAAAGTTAATACTTTTGTTTAATTGGAAATGAACTTCAAGATAAATAGCTTAGGGGGTGCTAAAGTTCCTTATTTTGTACTTAAATGGCGTCATTGAGCGTTACTACATTTAGAAAATACATTATACCTGTTTATGTGCCTCTTGACAGGTGTTGGAATCACTGCATTAAGAAAATTATCGCACTCGATTGGTATTATAATTTTTACGCGGTGATGATTTACCCCACCCACTTTCTATAACATGGGGGTATGACTGTACCCAAAGTTGCTAGGTACACGCTTTAATCGCTACATCAATATAACTGCTGAATGATTGAGTATATCATGTGCTTTGCAAAACCAGAAGAAATTTTAAAATTTGTTCATTATCGTAATTTTAACAGATATAATAACTAGCATTTGACTGTGATTATTTGGAATGCAATTGATCATAAATACTTGCATTAAACATTCCTCTTGCTCAGTACAGACCTTATATGGACTTACTTTTGTCAAAGGTTTCTAAGGAAATACTGCACCTACAAGTACTATTTTAACGTTTGGGGCGTACTCGAATCTAACTAAAGTTCCTTCTTTAGTTCTTACATAATAGATGCGCAAGCAAGTTTACACCAAAACAATTAAAGTCGGAACTTTTAGTTGGTTGGCAAGTAAACAAAAATAATAGCCCAGTATGCTCCACTTCAATTCTTCATCGTAGACAAAAAGGATGCTATAAACTGCAAATCGCTTTCTAGTAATCAATAGCGAATAAGTGGGACCAAAAATTATGCTCAGCTAGGTTTATCTTACAAAAACATATCATTTGAGGCTACTGACCGATCTTGAACCCATCGTGCTAGATCTTGAACCCATCGTTAGATATGTCTAGAGTAGGGAACCAGCCTATCTACTAGAGTAACGGTGCTCCGAACATCTCCAGTAGGTTCGTGACGTCACCCTAGTAGCGACTATAGGTGTTCAATCAAACTTTAGTTACTATAGTTGGGAATATAGTTCGATTCGAAGTGCGCCTGGGTTGTAAGAGAGACAACGGGGACGTGTGTTTGATCGGAACAAGAAAGTCCTTGTGTACCGTCTGAATACTTCTTGTGTCGTTTGCTACCATTTGGACTCATATCATACAAGAATGCGCGCCTGCTTATCGTATTCTGTTCAAAGCTGACATATTCTTAAACAATGCAGTGAACAGTTTTTCTTTTAGGCCTGACGTAATTTTTAATTTACCTTAAATTCATTGTACCGACTGTTGATTTGATTGTTTAATTGTAATGCTTATTATACATGTACGTACTCGGTTTAAGAACGGTCAATGACGAAAACAGCGTTAAGCCCCATCACAACAACGATATTGAGCTCGGCGCACACTCATTGTGTTGGTTTTATCAAGGCATCTCTATAATAGTAGCCGGTGTTTATCAAAGGTGACAATTAGATTGTAGGGTTTGTGATATTCCAGTAAGCATACGAAAGTGGATGACTATCGGCCTCCTTGCAAAACGCCATGGCGTTTCGCTGGCGGGTAGCATTGGCTGATCCAGAGGGGCGGGAACAGGGGATCAAGACCCCCCCCCCCACACACACACACCTCTTAAAATCACAAAAATATAGGGTTCCTTAGCAATGGTGGTCTGGATCCCCTGAAAAATCTCAAAGTTACCAAGCCAGCATTCAAGGTTGGGCCATTATCGGTACGCCAGGGAGACGCCATTTAAATGGCGTTTCACTTGCGGGTCAATAATGTTCCGTTTATAGTGGTATTTGGATCATCTCTCCCCTCAACAATTAAAAAAACCTTGTCGAAGCTGGACCGCCTCTGACTAAACTGTCAGGGTGCACGCATGGGCAGATAGTGGAAAAGTGCCATTTTCGCATTGACTAGCCCATTTATTAATTTTATCGTTTCAGAATGAACTGCTCCAAATTTGCTGTGCTTGCCTTTGGGTGTGTCTTAGGCCTTCTTCTCTGTGGCTACGAGGTGATGGGTCAGTACTACGCTAGCCCCTACAGCGGATATCAAAGCAGGGGCTATGAAGGCTCTTTCCTCTGGATTATTGGCTTAATTTTCCTAATCGTTGTTTTGTTTGGATTCAGAAGTTCAACCTCAACCGCTCAAGCACCAAATCTCATGATTATGAACGTGACTGGATAGAAACTATTTGAATTCAGCCTAAACGTGCTGACGCATGGTCATATCGGAAAACAAACTTCTACATGCAATATACAGCCTGATGCTGGCGGGTACATAGATCTCAGTTACATGGTATTTTGTTATTAACTTTTATTTCTGTTGTCTACCGAAAAGAAATTTATTCAAGAACTAAAAAAGTTACAAATATAAATACAGTTAAAGATCATTAAAATGTGTTATTCTTTTCTGTTTAAAGGTCTGTTGACCTCATTTAGTGGTAGGACATACTAAAAAAGCTAAAGGCCCTGCTGAATTCAGTGAGTTACGGATCAGCAGATTTATACAAAAAAGCTGAAATGCTGAATTGCTTATCTTTTTTAAAGTTTTGCTAAATTCTTTGGTGTATCCAGGAAATACCACAATCCCACAGCATTGTGAGGAAGAGACATAGAACACACACAGCCACAACACAATCAACGTAAAGCAGTCAGCTCTCTTTCTTAGCAAGATGATTGCTAAACTTAACAAAGACATCATGAACCAGACAACAATAACATGGACCCAACGAAATCTCAGTTTGAGAAATGATAAAGAAATATAAGAATCCCCCAAGAAGACCATATTGCAGAGTATCATAAATGTTGGTTTAACCCTTTTAGACCCGACCCCCCCCCCCCCCTAAATGAGTACTTTAGATAATACTGGGCTGCCATTCGTCGATTAGTAACGTTTCTGTCGTTCTATCCCTTAAAAACGCCCATCACAACAAATGATGTTGTCAGCTGAAATGTTTCAGAAATATTTTTGATAAACAGTGTTAGCCATATCAGACAATTCTATAGGAGCATTCAGATATGTGTCTACATTGTTTTCCTCTACAATTACATCAGACAATATTGTTAGCTACTATGTCCAACAGACGCCTAAAACATATGTTTTCAGATGCATTTTTGTTGGTGCTCTTAGAATGAAGCGTTTATCAACGAACGAAAAGCAGACTTTATCTCTTTTTAAAAACAATCTGACATTGTGCATTTAAAGTCATAAATTGCGTTAATTATCCCTGTATACCTCATTCAGGAAACGGTGAAGGTTCATCCCCTAATCACAGCTTATGTGAAATTCTGGTTTCTGACAGAACTAAAATCTACTACTTTAGTCTAATCATTTATGTACTTGTGACTCCTAAATGCGTGCTTTGGCCATTTGGTGGCGTTTCATCAGGGTGTTCACTGTTTGCTTAGACAAAAATGATATTCATTCAAAGATAAGAAAAAAAAACATTTTATTTTGATAATGTAAGTCCTGTGATCGCTCAATATATAAATTTTACCAATCCAAGTTTTTCTATCAAACCGGGGAATTGAATCTTTTTGTGCATAAACCATTAAACGGACGCTAATTATTATATGAAAAACAACAACACTGAAATACCTAAGCATGACAAACATTTGTGGTTTAATTTATTTCATGATTCTGTTGCATACAATCTTGGCTGATCACCAAGTGACCAACATCATAATAGCACAGACAAAATAAATACACTGGATATCAAAAAGGTAAATGGGTATCTCCTTGTCGCATCCCCTGCAATAGATAAACAGGAATTAGGTAGTAACCTTTAAAACAGTCAAATATAACTAATTCAAAGTCTTCCATAGCAGAGTTTTACTAAGACTGTTTAGGGGTTCGATTACAGATTTTTAGTCGTTATCCCTACAGTCAGTATTAAGATTATTTCCTGCCTACCAAAAACCTTTGACAATTCACCACTGTCTATTAATTAATAATTGAATAGTCCATATTCTATAAATACAGAAAACATATCCACGTAAGAGAATACATTATGATTAAGGTTCAAAATAAACATGCATACGCTGACATTTTTCAAGGTTTAACCATCATGTCATGTGTTAGGTATTGTTCAACTTTTCCAAAAGATGATCTAGAAAATACTCCTTTTGAAACTTAAAATGTAATTTCTAGCACATAAAGCGCCGATAAAACTTATCTGAAAAAGCATCTTCTTTTAAAAGTTGTCTGCAGCAAATGTTTGTTAGCATTATTTGACTTATGTGAATATAGGAACAAACAGTGTGGACCCAGACCAGAATGCTTCTATATAATTAGTCTGGTCTGTGTCTACACTGTTTGTCATAGAGACTTCTTAAGAACGACAACAGCAAATGACTTTTGGGGTAATTGGCCCTATAAGAGCTAATACATAGGGTCATAAACGTAATGTTTCCTTACCTGTGCTAATACCTGTGCCAGTAGTCGTGTCCGTTCTCCATGCTGGTCCTACTGGTCTCTGGCAGATAAATGCTTGTCTGTCACTGCATTTCTTCACTTCATAATAACCACCATAATTGATATTAACACAATCAGTATCAGCAGTGGCATTATTTGGTTCGCCGCTCCATTCTCTGCAATATTTACATAAAAAAGTGATTATATTTTACCTATTAATTAAAATATATGTTTGTTGCGCTACGAAGAACGTCTCAAATTGAACTAAACCATGGATAAGGTTCTTTTGAATCTCACCAACATATGTTTCAATTGAGTTATAAAAACGCGTCTTAATTGTCCCCTTTTATAGAGAGGGCTGATTAATTAATATATAACTACTTCCTTGCTAGCGGATACTATTTTTGTCTGCTAATATCCTTTGCAATAGTTTGGACTCAGATCACAGAACGCCAGTTCCGTTCCGTCTGACACCCTTATAGTGTTCATGAAAGAATGTTTTGAAAAGTCGCCGGATGACACCAAAAGCATGAACAATTAACCCAACATTAAAATAGATAAGGACATAACTTCCGATTATTCATAGTATGTCATGTTTGAACGGTCTTTATTTGTTTTAATGGGTTGCTGGTAGGAAATTTCCTCATTATTGCGCTTGTTTGATAAAGCAATTAGGACCAAACATCAATCAAAGATAAAATTTTCTTCGTTCTGAATATTTATACAACAACAACCAACTTTAGTACAAAATATATCGTGATGTGAAAGCCTACACTGATGTAGGTGGTATAACATAGTCATAAAATGTACCATGATTGTTCACCTGTAATTAAGATAATACATTCACTAAATCTTAAACTCGATTATCGGCACAGACAGGAAGATAATCCATGGTTAAAAGAACAACAACCCAAATTTTTGGGGGAAAAATGGGAGCTTTAAATTCTAACTACCGCTCCGGACTACAAAGCGTGCTACACATATTTTTTAAAGTACATGAGATTATGCAATTGTTATGCAAGCCCTTGGTCAATCAATCTTTTGAATGGTATAATCATTACATAGGACATACTATATATAAATGAGCCACAATCTGTAAAAACAGCCTTAATGACGAAGCCATCAACATTAAGTTAAATTACACTACGAAATGTTAAGAAGTTATCTAACTTACAAATTGTACGAAGTTATCTCCATTATTCAAGCAAATATGATCTTTTGAAACTATACACTGCCTAAATTTTAACAGGCAACGTCAGCAACGTCATGACGTTACTAATGACGTCATAGTTAACTTCCTGATTTGAGGGTTTGTCGGGTGCATGAAAACATGCTATTTCTTGCTAACATACTTTTTTATTATCTTTAGCATGTGTGCAATGGAATTTGCAGAAAAATTGACACTGATTCATTTTGTCTAGAGTTTGCGTGAGCTGAAAATGACTGACAATACTTTTAAAAATCTGACAGTTGCTAAGGTAACGTTGTTGCCATTGAAACATATAGCATGATAACGAAGCAGTTTGATCAGAAATAATTGCTAGTTTTATTCTGCTTTCAACCTGAATAGGTTTTAAGGCATTATATAAATGTCAAATTTCTTAATTTTGGGTAATTACATAAAAAGCCCTCACTGTCATTAAGGCCTGTTTTCACAGATCGTGGCTCATAAATACTATTCATTTTGAACCATAATGGTAGAAGGTTCTCTTAAAAATCCTGTCTGGAAACGAAAACTATATCTTCCATTTTTCTCAATTGTTGTTGATATCTACAGCTAAACCAACATATTGGAAATAATCTATCGTTTATTGTTGAATCTTTAACATATTATTTTCTAGCTTTACCCCTAAGAACAGGTCCCCACACATGAACCAACTTTACCGCTTTCTAATTCCAAACTTTATTATAGAATTCTTTGAGTAGCATTATGTTCAGGTTGTATAAATCTACGATGGTCCTTGAAGAGTTCAAACATTGTAAAAATACATGTGTGTCTTTGAAATCAATGATGACATATCTTACACTAGTGTTGGATCAGCAACCAGGTCTTCAGCATTTGCAAAGTTCCAGAAACCCTCACTTTGTCTGTCTGTTAAAGATGTATGAAACCCATATGGATTATCTTGGTACTTAGCAACTTGAGCTTTGATAAATTGCTGAAATAGATTTAATAGTAATATAGCAATTATATCAATTTATATTGCCTGTGCATGCTCGGATCTAGAAACTTCCATCAGGGAGTCTTGAAAACTTCTAATTATCAACGTATTTTACAGTGGCCTCAAAATGGAAGGATCCAGTTGCTTCTTGAGGGGGGTCTATACGAGTATTTCTAAGGAAACATAGCAACTTGTGATTTTCAAGGGGGTCCAGTCCACCTACTCCCCCCCTCTGGATCCACCATGCTGGTACTTGTTAGGTTTAAAGGATTTGATCTTTTAAATATCCATAAAATTTTATCAATGGGTAAATTATCATGGTATCAGCAAAATAACCAAATGAGTGGGTATACATCATGTAAGGTACAAGATGGCATATGTATACAGCTAAACTATAACCCAGTCTGTCTACTCGCACAGTCTTGTCAGAATCTCCTGTTTCTGCTTGAACACACTTTGGATACTTGGCTATACATAGATTAGACAGTGCAAATGTACAAGCTCATCTAAGTCTTTGGTGGGCGCACATGCCAACTTGTACCTTTAGCTGGACACCGGTTCAATTCAGGATTTTCTTTTACCATCATGTTATTTAAGAAATAGATCAGCTCCAGCAGTGAATTGTTGAGTAATAATTCACTGTTTGGAGGTCAGTTGTAAAGAAGATTAAATCACTAGCGCGCAGCGCGAGTGATTTATCTTCGTACAACTGACCGACAAACAGCGAATTATTACTCAACAATTCACGCTCTGAAGCTGATCTATTTCGATTCTAACACACAATAAACGACAAAAACTCATTTGAAGTCTTCAGCTTCTTCCAACTTTCCGCCATTGCACTGAAGAACTCCCGCCAATACTTAGACTACATCACATACGTTTACGTGTAATTGTAACGTCTTCCAAGCGCAAAAACGACGGTACACCGTCTGACGCCTTGAATGACGTCATTTTCCAGTGACGTCAGCTATCACACACTTTAGCTGTGAATTATTGCCCCATACATCACAGTTTGATACCGTTGGCTCTATAGGCGAGGGGTGTTAGAATAAAAGACAACGAACCAAGCATAATGTAGAATTCTCCTTATATTATCATTGATGGAATGACTAACGGTCTACATTTTGGTCTGAACGGTTGCCATGCCCATAAGAAATAAATTCCATTTTTGGCAAAGTAAGTAAAGCCCGATGGGCTTCACGTTAACATTGCAACAGACCCGAAGTATTCATCATTCCATGAACAGACAAAAATGGAATGCATTGCTGATATTAATACTTTATTATAAAATCTAAAATGAAGAAACTATTTATAATTAAGGAAAAAGAACAGTTTTGCATTTTAAAATGTAATCGTATTAACGGTTTTGTTGGAGTGTAAACTGGAATAGCGGAACAGCCAGTGGACATCCAATGGAGCAAACAAGAGGCATGATTTGAACGTGCGATTCAGGTGTGGCTCGCTGTCAATCAAAACACCAGTGTCACTCCTGGCGAATGGACTTGATACTCGAAGTTGCTGGGACAAGTGAGCTTGGATGCTGACAATCAAATAAATGTATTTTATGAGGCTATGAACAGTTGCTCAAATCTAAATATTCATTAAATGCGTGCTTTGAAAATGTAAATATATACTAATAACGCCAGTCTGCATGCTAAGACCAAGCATATAAGTAACGTCATTAGAGCATATATGTAAGAGGAGTTGCTGCGCATGTTGGCTTGTATCTTATTTGTTTGCACACCCTGAAAAACAGTGTCTCGTGATGGTGTACCATATGTAATCTATACATTTGCATAAATCAAATTGGATGGAAAATCTCATATTGTCATGCTCTATATCTCTCCCTTTTATATACCTTTTCTGGCTGGCTGTCTATTGACAACAGAAATGGCACAAGCTTTGAGCTTATTGCAAGGCTTTTGCAGTATGTCGCTGCCTCTGTGTTTAAATAGAGCATTGAAGGAACATTATACGGTGTAAAGAGGTAACAGTTATTCCCTCCGCCAAAATCTGCCTTCCTGGATATCCAGTTCCCACCTTGAGATGGACAACTATCTGTAAAATAAATAAAGAACACTAGGTGAGTGTCTTTTGATATCAAGTTTACCAGGCAAGGCTTTGAGAACGCTTGTTGACATCGCGAGGCTTGCCGAGCGATTCAACATGCGTTCTCAAAGCCGAGCCTGGTAAACTTGATATCAAAAGTCGCGAACCTGGTATTCTATTTATCAATTTACCCATTGTTGTACACTCTTCAAATTAGCGATTATGATGTAAGTTTTGATTTTGTGTTGATTCAGCGTCATTAGCGACGTCATTCAAAAAGTGCAACGTCATTATGACCTGATAAAGGTAACATGCCGTGAGATAGGAAATGTTTGTTAGTTTATTTTGAAACAATTCAGTTAATATCAGGGGTGACTGATAGAAGTTAACTTTTACCCATTTAAACTGAATGAAATTTCCACTCCTATCAATAAGACCAATCCATTTCCGTTTTAAGGGTTTTTAGGTGGTAGTTTTCATTTTTATTCAAAGTTTAAGAGATCATTTGGGTAGCAAACAGTAGAGATCCTGATCAAACACAGCTTTCTGTGACATTTGATATGGATCTGTATTGTTTGCTTATGCCACCAGGCTTATATGGGTTACTCTGTCTTCTATTGATAATATACAGTTAAATAGGATAAGGGGAATAAAAAAACTATATTTTACTGTAGACTGTCTAAGCATTAAATCGCTTTATTTTTTCCCACATTCTCTTTTCGTTTTTGGGTTAGTTTTCCGTGTATGTGAACAAAACGTGGATATGCCAGGAGATTCATCAACCTTAAAATACAGACCCATCCATTGCATATACTTGGGGATACTAGAACATATACATACAGAGTCACAAACATAAACACACTGGTACAATAAGCAAAGCAACGCATTGGTTCATTTCAAATTTGTATTATTGTTACTAGGTAAACTATCAACATTAGCTTTCCTTACTTGTATTGTCCAATTCGCAAATTGCTGGTGCCTTGGTTGTTGAACAGCTTACATCATTGAAGTAACCATTGCTTTTAATGACCCCACAGTCTTCATCTCCTTTATAGTCATTAGGCTCTTGGTTCCATGCACTAGACATCATAACGAAAGTAAGACGCTTTACAACAAAACAATTCAAAATGCATCCACCCAGTCTGAGTTTGAACTGTGTGCATGTAGAAATCACGAGGCCTTAGCTCTGCACCAAGATTAAAATTCTGATTAAAAACTGTTCCAAGGCGGTGCTTCTTTTGTGGATCATTTATATTATTTTTGTCTTGTTTTTTATGCTTTCGTGCGCCTCTGTTTATTGATGCCTTGTGGTCACCTGCTGGGAAAGGGCTGACCTCTTGGCTGTCGTTTGTGAAGTCTAATTGTGAAGTTGTCGCTTTCCCACTGGTATCCTGGGTCAGGTGTGGTGCTTGATTGTATCGATTCCTGATCTTTGCCATTTTTCTTACTTTGACTGGATTCACATGTGAACATCAGAGGAATTACCGCGAACTCGCGTTAACATAAATTTGTTTCTGCGCCACAGCCAACACCACACGCAGTATCAGTAAGGAAATGTTGGATATATTACATGGTTAATTTATTGTAGAAGAACTTTAGCAAAAACTGACGTAACATTTCATAGTTCTTAATGTTTACATCAAACTAGAGAACAGTCGTTCTGAGATTGATTTGTTTATGATCGCCATTTCAAAGTAGAGATTTTTGCTACTTTCTTAGAAAGGTGATTTATATAGCATGCATTAGCATTGCTTATTTTTTCATAGTTTTCTTTTTCTTATGCAATAAAAAGGCGATAGTACCTATATTTGTTAACAATGTGCATGGCGATGACACTACCGCGAGAGATACCCAGTTTGGCGTGGGGACAAACTTGCGTTAAAGCGATTTAGCATTAGGGTGTATTTTTAAGGCTGGACTGGGCTTTACCTTTTGTTTGTGTTTGTGTTTGTTTTTCTTTTGCTTTGTTGTTGTTGTTTTTCTTTCTCTCATTTTATGTGCATATATTTTATTACACGACATAGCGCATTTGGGAGTGATATTACTCCATATAATAAACTTGATAAACACTAAGTTTTTACGTTTTAAGTAACATTATAAATGAAGAAAAAAACGCTGAATATATAATGACATTTTTTGCGTTTTCTCGCAAAAAAACGTGCTTTCAAAGTAGTTTTATATGAACAGAATCTGATATGAGTGCTCTTGTTTTACTGAATATATTAAAGTCGCTGTGAAACGGTGATAAAAGCTCAGCAAGCCTCGTATGCTAAACTTTGATTTTAATATACATTTAAGACACACTAACATGATATTGATGTCCATAGGTGTACCATCTGTCCAGGCATATAACCCTTCATTAGCTATATCTGTCAAACCAATCCAGTATCCCCTCACATTTGGTGGATCCAGCATTTGAGCAGATAACCAAGCCTACAAATGAGTACATGAGTAAACATAAACTTTTGGTATCATATATGCGTAAAGTCACTCGTTAAACGTGCCTATTCAGCTATCTAATGAGACTACAGGTCTGATCTATGGCTGGAGAGTTTACATATACGTCTATATTATGTGCATGCGAGCAGAAAACGCTCTGGCAAGGCTGCGCTAAGGTGCAGGCTTGTCTGAATTTCCCCTGTTCGCCAATGAGATAAATACTGAAATCTCATGAGTTGCCTCATTCTTTTCAATTATGAATAACTCTTTCTATACAATGTTATTTTGCATGCTTTTATTGGCATCGTTTGACTTTTTTCAATGTTCCCTTTCCACAATTTTTTTTAAGGAACTCAATCAGAGTGTTAATCAGAGTGTTAAACGGTGTGTCCATATTCTGGTAAAATTTTTGGGTTTTTTTTTTTCATTTTTTTTTCGATTAAATGAGTGTGTTAGATTTACAAACTTGTTTATCTGGTGTTTTCAATTTCCTGTTAATGCTTGTCAATATCTTGTAACATTAAACAGATTTACCAGAGAGTTAAAATGAATATTCTTTGTTACCCTTAGCAGAAATTATCTGGATAGTAGGTTGATGACTACAATATTTCTGAAAGCAACCACCATTTAACCCTTTGTATACTCGGGACTACTATAAGATTATTTTGGCAAACAACGAAGACCCAGATAAAATACTTTATCAGAGTATGCACGGTTTGCTAAGATAAAAGCAAGGACTGTGGTTATTTCTTATTTAGAAATTCTAGCATGGAACAACTTGATATGTACATGTACAACGAATCATCCCAGACGCATTGTATCAAACAAGATGAACGAAATGTATAAGTAAATTATACAACTTTTTACTCTCTGTAAAGGCAGTAACTTTATATATTCGTATTTGGGCGTGGTTTGGCTATTTCATCTGCCAAACAAGGGAAATCAAGTTCTATTTATAATTTGGTGAAGGATTGATATGTTGTCAGGGCCGCACAAGCGTTAGTGCATTTCATGAAAATCCTATCCGTATACACACTGAACTCACATTTATTTACCCTTAAAGCGCATAATCACAAAATGTATGCTTTTCGCCATCCACTAAAATATTTGAAGCCTCATAGACAAACAGTGTGGACCCAGATCAGACTGCTCCTGTAGGAGCAGTCTGATCTGGGTCCACAATCTTTGCCTCTATGCTTATGTTAAATAGACATTTTTAAATGCAGTTAATTTGCTGGTGTTTTAAGGACTAAATAATGTGTTTTGCGTCTATACTGAAATAACAGCGCAAGATGATACAATTACTTTTGAATATACACCCCCCTCATTTTTAGTTTTTCCTATGTCTGAGGTAAACCAGTACTAATTACACATTCATGAGGTGCCGCCTTTACAGTAACAAAAAGTCCTATAAAAAGAGCACAAAAATACCTGCATATCCAGGGTCTTTATATTTGCTAGATCTCCTTGTATTGACTGACATTTGGCTCTTGCATCTTGCCAACCCAACAAATGTCCTTTGTTAAACATATAGCAGTTCTGTCCAGCTCTCGTCCATGTATCACAGCCCATATTTAAATTACTGCTCACTGAAAAATGGAAGTTTATGAGTTTAACCCATAATACGCCAATCAAAACAAAAGTCGTCTGCTTTTCTCGTCTGCTGAAATGTTTTAGTAGCTTCTATGGCAAACAGTGTTGACCCATATCAGACTGCTGCTATAGGAGCAGTCTGTTCTGGGTCCACGCTGTTTATTTCTATACTTAATTTGTCAGTAATGTTAGGCAATTATTTGCAGCAGACGCCCTCAGTAGACGACATTTTCATATGCATTTTTTTCTTGGCACTTTAAGGGTTAAATCTTCTTCATTCTGATTGTTTTTCTCACGCAGATATGTACAATATAAATCGGATTATCAATTATATAATTTAGGCTGTCACAGACTTTTCATAGTATGATATACTTAAGTCCTATAGGATTGTTTATATCTATTATAAATGCTGTATTCTGTGGCACCACATCAGGGTCTTCACTGTTTGCCATAATACCAGTTTATGGGGTTTCCATCACACAATGGGTTAACTCTGTATACGCCATTTTATTCATTTTACTGTTTTCTTTCGTAACCAGATATGGTGATTTAGCTAATATGGGTACAATTAAGTCCAAAATAGTAAGTGAGAATGATCAGAAAATACCACAATCATAAACAGCAGACAACCCCTTGGCACCGCGAGGGAGCCACTCAACCATCATAAGATACAAGGAAGACAAATTAAGCATAGCAATCAGCTCTCTCTTCCCCATCAAGATGATTGCAATACTAGAATGGACATAAAGTAACATACAACAAATTATAGAACAATTACAGACTCCCACAATGGGACTAACAATAAACAAAAAGTCAACAACAACAAAACCACCGCCTTAGAACGGACAGCAGCCGAAACCTATCTTCAGATACAATTGAGTCCAACCTTTGTGAATAGATGTAACTGTACCAACAAAATCACACATTTGAAAGATCATATATGTGACATCTTTGTGTACATAAACAACCAATGTACAGAACACACATGCTTTTATCTCTTGTAAAGAGTTAGATTTTCAGACCAGAACATTATTTCAAAAGGCATCTGCAGAAATTGATATGAATGCAAGAAAATGCACCGCAGGTGTAAACATTAAGACAACAAGTCTTGTCTTTAGAGGTCACTCATTGACATCATGAGAAAAGTGATTTTCAATCTTCCCTCTTCGCCATTCGATTAACTCAGTGAGATGAACTAAGATATCTCATTAAATCGATGTCAATGCACTAATCATTTAAATGGTAGAATACACACAATGCTTACCATAATTTAACTCACTATCATAGCATAGCTTAAATACATTTTGAGAAAACAAGTAACATTTTGGATGTTTTACTTTCAAACTATTCATATAATACTGAAACTGAAATATTGCTTTTTACAATTTTATTCATGTCTCAGGATATGCATTCTCTTGTAATTATTTCAACAGGCAAATTCAAAAAAAGCATTATCAACATACTCGTATTAAAAAGAATAGGACTGGGATCGTTTGGAGCTGAGCCAGCTGCCACTCGTCTGATGAGCAAGTGCTCTATAAAACGAGTAAATTTTGCAAACTGGAAGATGACAAAACTTCCAAAAGCTGATAAGGCATGTTAACATCAATTCTCTGTAACCACCAAAAAATTTCAATAGGGCCCAGCACGGACCGACTCGGAATTGGATGAAACTTTCACAGAATGGTCAGTACCACTCAGGAATAGAAAAAAAAATTGTCAAAAGTTTGCTGTCAATGTTCGTTGCCATGGTAACCAAGGAAACCACTTTTTGCCAAATTTTGACAAATATCACTTATGAATTTATTGAATTTAGCACCTTTTCTGGCTAAAATATCTAGTATTATAAATAGGAACATAACAAAGCCGTTTTGTTTCTTAAATTATTCAATGTTTTGCCAATACAAATTTCGAGTTAAAAGAGTTATAAATGCATTTGACTTAAATTGCCATCACCATAAATTATAGCTACTAAGCAACTTTTGAGAAACTTTCAAATTCTCAAATTTAGGCCTTTTTTAAACGATTAAATCATACACAGCACTAGGCTTTCAATATTCTCACTAAATTTGTTGGAAGCTAGTAAGTGTATATATTGCAAACGTGTAAAAACTAGAGTGGGGTAAAACATCTTTATCATAAAACCATCCCAAGAAGTTTGCACTGTTTGCCATTTTTGTAAAAAAGAAGCTTAAGGGGTGGTAACATATTTTGGACAGTAAACTGGAAAACGATTCAGCATGAATAATGTTTTGGTAACAATTTATAAAATTAGTAAAAACATAATAAAGATCGGCAATATTTGTCATTACGGATTGAGCAAAAATGGATTTTTCCATGTTTTTTTAGCCCAAATATGCACAAAACAGGGGGGAGGGGAAATAAAGTGGGACTTTTTTTCTAATATTTTAGATATGTTGAAAAGAAAAATACTATAATCAATACAACATTAAACTAGTTTTCTTATAATACCATTTCAATTTCAAAGTTTGAAGAAATGAAAAAAAAGCGAGTTTCAAACCAGTCTCCTAAGCTACAGAGACTAGCATAATCAAGTGAAAAACACATACAATTATTTCCATGTATAATGTATGACACAATACATAATCTTACAGGCTTTAAGATGACAATTTAATATCTCAAACAGTATTTTATCATTTTTCATTGAAAAGGGAATACTAAAAATCCAGATTTTTCTTGAATTATAATGATGGTTTCTTGTTGCAATGCAAGTATTGTATTATTGTTTCCATGGCAACCATCCATTTTGGAGACTTTATGTATCACAAGTTTACATACATAGTCTCATAAACACTTCAATAAGTCGATTACCTCTATAATCATGCGCCTTGATAAAACTTTTGCATGCCTAAACTAAGCATTTCTTACTGCACATCTTGCCTTGGTTACCATAGCAACCACGTAATATAATTGAAAAATATCAACCAAAAACTCTTTCATTTATTCTAGTGAACTAGATTTGATAACACATCTCAAAGTTACACATGGTGAGTGGGTGAAACTACAAATATTGGTTTGCCTCTCTGTTGATAAAAAGTGGGCGAGGTAATTTGACCCCTGTTGCAAGTCTTGTTGCGAGGCCATTACAGTTTACCCCAGTCAGGTTTTTTTTGCTTTTTAGAAACATAAATACAGCTGCTTTTAATTCAAATGTATATCAACTCTCAAATGATGGTGCCGTTCGTAGCATAGTTAATTGTATATATTCATAATATGGAGAATTTGCCCCTTTTTTAGAATATAACAGCTAATAAAATTTTGCAATAAGCATTAATGTGGAAGTTACCATGCCGATTTAAAAGGTAAATTATAACTACAATTGCTAGATATTTAATAATAATTTGAACTGACACAGTAAGAACAGGAAAGGGTATTTTTCAGAGGGACCCCTGATTTTCTGAAAAATGCTCATTTTTATCACTATGGACCCCGTTGCCATGGAAACGAGACGAGATATTGTAAAACAAAAGCAAGTTTCAATACACAGTCTTTGGTACTCTACTCAAATACGATAGTTTCATACAAATCTGTGACTAAGCGTGCCACGATTTTTGGTGGTTACAGAGAATTGATGTTAAATAACAGGGCACATTCTGAGCTATAACTTCAATTATTTTCTTAAGTTCATTCTAGATAGTTACCATTTTTAACATCGAATAAGGTACGCAAGAAGTAGGAGATAGGGATAGATTCATGCACGGACCCAGACAATTTTTCCAGAGGGGGTCAGAATAAATTTGACAACGTTTGTTTTTGTGGGTTTTTTTTTTTTGATGAAGGGAGATACAAATACCATTATAAATGGGCCATCAAGGGCCCGCCAGCGAAACGCCATTTAAATGGCGTTTCAGTGGCGTGCCGATGATTGCCTAACATTGAATGCTGGCTTGGTAGCTTTGTGATTTTTGAGGGGATCCGGACCAGTATTGCTTTTTTGCTAAGAAACCCTATATTTTGGTGATTTTTCAGGGGAGGGGTCCGGGCCCCCTGTCCCCCTTCTGGATCCGCCCATGTTGATTGACCAACTTCTTTATATCAATCAAGATAGAAGAATCAAGATAGAAGAATCCATCAGTTGACTAAGTGTTATACAACTCACTGTAGTCTTGAGCCTTTTTACAGATAAAGTTCTGTTGAGCTTGACAATCTCTGTCACTAAAATGTCCATTTGGTCGAATAACAGCACAGTCCTCTACACCGGCCACATTGTCTGGTTCCATCGCCCATTGGCTGAAAAGATAACAACAACTAACACAGTACTAACACTACCATGCTGATTTAACATAAACAAAGCTACTGTAAAACACTTAAATTTGGCAAAAATCGCAAAAACATGAGACCACGAAATACAGTTTCGAGTTGAGTTACACAATGTACAATAACTGAACACACAACCTAAGCATGATGGTTTCTTTATCTAAAAATAGTAATTGAGTATGATCAGGAAATACCACAATCACAAACTGCATACTAATCTACCGCACCACGAGGAAGAGCCACACAACAATCATGAGACACAAGGAAGACAAACTAACCAAATCAACTAGCTCTCTCTTCCTATGTGTGGACAGTAGGGTATATTTCAAAGAAGTGGAAACTACATCTTTAAAAGGGTGGCTACAATACTGAAACAATAAAGTTATGTCCGCTTGTCGTTGACGTCTGCCAGTCTTAATATATGAGCGCATTTCATTCAATTTTTACAATACGAACTGATATCATTTAGAAACGTTATGTACCTAAACGAAATTCATTTGATAACCAGCAGAGCTGCTGACAACTCAGAGAACACGAGTACCCTTTAAATCAAAAGTCACAACATCAATAGCTTGGGTGTCCATCGTAATTCCGAACCGTTCAAGCACATTAAAACATCACTGAGCAAATTCTCTAGTAAGATGTTATGCATGTTAGCTATATGCATTGCTTTTACGACCACAACCATCAAGCTGTAACATACTCTGATGTCACAAAACATCGGCCAAAAGCGTGGTTGAAAACACTTAGAAAATTCATTATTGGTCCAGCATTTTGATATTCAACAGAGTCAGTTAAATTTGAATTTCTTTTTCGTCATCACAAGCATTTGAACATTGATTAAGACTTATCAGCATTAAAACAATTGATACTGGAAATTCACGTGCGTTTTTTTCAGTAAGGGGTGGGGTATACAACACAGATTTAGTGAACATGTGATGGCCGACATCAGCCACGTTTCTTTATTTTTAACTTTGTGTAATCTTTGTCATACACAAGCACAAAAAATTAAAGCAAAACGGTTTCAAAATAATGTTAATTTAAGGAGAATCGCAGGTTCTTAAATTGTTATTTGTTTAATGCAAAGGGAGGTAATTTCAGTTAACAACGTAAGGTTACGATTTTGAATTGCAATGCCGCTCGTTTAATAAGCACATTTGGAATTGTTAGATGTTTTTCATCGTTGGACGTTCCTGGTTGCCATTTAACGTAAAATGTGTCACGTTTTGATGATAAACTTGCTAATGATAGTGGGATGAGCTGTTTTCACTTAAGGTTCAATAACTCTTCCAGATAAGAAGATAAAATCAAATAATTACCAACTTTTGTGTGTCGGACGTTTGATAAACATTTTGGTATATTTTTTGCTGAGACATCTTAATTGGATCAAAAGATACAATACCATAAAAATCGGACGTATTTTTTTGTTTGTGTATATTAAAGGAAAGAATATGCTCCCCTTAGGGTGCATATTCCTTTTAAGGGTAGCCCCTACGATAATAGAAAATATCTTAAAATGGGATTAAATTGAAAAAATAATTGAGCCAATTTAAAACGAAAACTAAACGTTATAAATGAATAGGAAAGAGTTGAATATAACAGGGGTATAATGAAAAAGTATGTGTTTACTTCGTTATTAAGACAAACCGCTTTTATAGCAGTTAAAGTTCATGCTGCTCAAGCGTCACACTCACTGACAACCCTCATTATTTTTGTTGGGCAATGAGTTTTGACCTTCTGTTTATATGTGCCGTGTGGTCACCTACTCGGAAAGGGTTGACCTCTTGGCTCTCGTTTGTGGTGTATAACTGTGAGTTTGTCACTTTCCCATTGGTATCCAGGGTCAGGTCTGGTACTTGATTGTATCGATTCCTGATTTTGCACCATTACTTAATTTGAAGGACCTTAAGTGGCTTAATTTTATATTTTATTAATTCTCATTTTATCTATTATTTTATGTATTTATCTAATTTGAACAGTTTCATATATAAATGGTCATTTGTCTTAGGAAATAATAAATATAAATTAGAAAAGCAATACTAAGCTGTCGTTCCTTCTTTGAATTGTAAGCTTAAATATCTGTATCTCAAGGATTAAACAAGTGGGCTTCTTTTTATAGGTAGGGTTCAAACAAGTCTGCAGATTAAGAAGCCAACTGTTACAAAGAGACTTTTACATGAGTGCTCATGTATCATTGAATTCATTAAACCAGATAGAGAAAAATGATATGTTGCGAGGCTTGCCGAGTATTTTAGCGCATTTCCGCAACAAGTGTAATGCATTTAATAATAATTCTTGCACACCTCCCCCATATAGCCAATGCTTAAATTTAGTGATTTATTGGTTGATAAATCACTCCACGGACTGGGCACAGATAGGCGTGACGTCAATTGGTCCCCAGTTTAATTTTCAAGACGTCACCTATCACATAGGTCATTGAACGTCTACAATAGACGGCGCAACGTCGTTTTACAACCATTGAACGTTCAAAACGTACGTAAATTACGCGTTTAAGTCTAAACAAGAGTTGCGGGAAATTCTGACAGTCTGTTAAAGATGGCAGAATCAGTATAGAGTATAAAGGATTCGTTCATATTTTTAATCTGTTTGTGTGTTAGAATCAAAATCAATTCGCACTGGTAGTGATTTGTTGCTTAATATATCACTGACTGCAGGTCAGTCATAAGTGGATACATCATTCGCACTTCCCTCTCATGCTTTATTCACTTTAACGACTGACATCCAGCTGGTGACGTAGTATGCAACAAATCACTGCAAGCGCGAATCTATTTCTTATTTGATTATATTTATCAAATGAAATCATAATTACTTTGAAATCGCAGGGGTTTTTGCGTGTTAAGTTTAAGATTTTGTAATTATGAACACAACGTACGTCACCAAATTTGCAAAACCACACGTGTTTATCGATTTTAATACATGGTGTTACTGGACGTCATACACACACATTTTGCAGATGGCAAGTTAAGCTATTTTACCTTTCCAGAGAGCGAATAATCAATGCGCTGATCAGATTGTGCGAAGTAATGGACTTTAAGACCTGAAACTTATCTTGACCTTATGCATCATGTACCAGCAATACAAAATATAAATGATACATATATGAAATACATATCATTAATATACATTTTAATGTAATATACTCACAAGAGATTCTGATTAAAAGTGGCACCGTTGGTCCATTGCCATTGCCCATTGCTGTATTGTAGATCTGTCCAGTGGAGAAAGGCATTTGTTGCAAAAATGGATAACTGGTTGTTTACAAAATTCTGTAAGAAATACAAGTAAAGATAGCACTAATATTAAATAAAATGACAGTAACGTTTACTAACGGACATAGTAGTGTTAAGAAGTTAATCAAGTTCTGCAACTGTATTCACTTATAATGTGGCATGTCATTAGGTTATTCGCTGTTTGCTAAGATAAAGAAACACTTTCATGGTCTGATACATACTGTAAAAGCAGCCACTCAAAAAGAAGACCAACATTGATTTTTAAGACCGATTATCGCTTAATGCAGGTCAAAAGTATTGCAGAATGCTCCAAGAGAGTAGTCTGCAATACTTACGACCAACATCAAGCTACCATTTGTCTTTAAGACCTCTGTTTTGTCTATTTTGAGCGGCCGTTTAAGACAGGTTTTATTGTACCATAATTTGGAGAAAGCTAACTTGTGAACCCTTCATATGTGCACTGTACAGCTTGATAGGCCATTTTAAATCTATTCTATCAAACCAGATGAAAAAATCTATCAGTACCATAAACGTTAAAATATTTAATAAACAGTTTTGAAGATACACATCTTGTTACTTTGATGAATTTACTCGATATCGCCTCACCTATATGAGATTCTCTACATAAAGATTGACACTGAAACAATCAACATAATATACCTTAGAATACCAGCTCACAGCTAAGAAATTGAAGCATCTCTAATTTAACATTGTAAATGGTTTTAAAGCAATATTAGGTCATATCCATTCATCTGTTTATCCAAGTATATTTGCTGGACAAAAAAGGATATTTTGGCTACTTTGCGTCTTTCTTTGATTAAATCCTTAGTTTCCGTATTATTGAAATTAATATGCAAAACAGTCGTACACGTACCTGATTATTTACATCATCTATGGTTAACAGGTGACCTCCAGGGACAATCTGTGTACATTTAGTCTTGGCTTGGTCCCATGTGAGGAGCTGGGAAGGATCTGTTGTATTGCTGACATAGTAACAATCTGTAGATGACTTGTACCAGCCCGCTGGACAATTCCCATTGTCTGAAAGAGTCATTATCGCAGTATGGGTATATCAATATCACGCTATGTATGTATGTATGTATGTATGTATGTATGTATGTATGTATGTATGTATGTATGTATGTATGTATGTATGTATGTATGTATGTATGTGTGTATGTGTGTATGCATGTGTGTACAGTCAAGGACTAACGTCAAAAATGCCATAGTTCATTTTTGAAAGAAATAATACCATGCTTCAGCCCTCCAATATAGTATTATGCTTTTGGTGACATTTGAAAGTTGAATGCATTTCCTTAAATTTCACCCATAAATTTTAAAGCTGCAAAATTTTAAACAATTTGCGAGAGTTCTGTGTCAATGGAAAAGTCGCATTTTTAATTTTTTGTAAAGTTTGATCACACAATAAAGTGATTTTGGTAAACATGACAATGTATTAAAGTATGTGGGATATTAATGTTGTTTAATTACTTCTGGCCTATGTATGTATGTTTGTATGTATGTATGTATGTATGTATGTATGTCCATGCTATTTCTTATTTCGAACTTCTACGTTTTTGCATTTAGAAGTTAAGTAAGAAGTGACAAGTAAGGAGTTAGAATTCAGAAGCCAAACGACAGAAACTAGAAAATGAGACGTTAGAAGTTAGAAATGGGAAGTTCAAAGTAAGAAGTTAGATGTCAGAAATAAGAAGTTAGAAGTAAGAAGTAATAGGTTAGGAGTAAGAATAAGAAGTTAGAAATAAAGAACATCCCTACCAGGCTTTCGTATATTAGCCTAGGTTATATTATGGGCATCAATCTTATTTTCTGTCAGCCAGAAAGGAGACGTATTTCTGTATTCTTGTTAAGCATCACAAGTGCAATACTATCAAAAAAATAAATTATATATTTCTTTTTGCTTTTAATTATGAACATTTTGATAGGATTGTCATTACATAAGTGTTTACTTTCTCCTGTAGAGAGTCTAAAGGTGTTTTGCTCTCTTACCCATTCTTTTCTTTTGCAACTTTATATCCTTTCACAAATTCAATATTCTATACGATAATGGGGTTTCTTTAAATCGAACACTTCAGTCCAATGGTCAATATATGTGTTAAATGCACTTTACCTAATGGAACTTCAATTTTTCATAATATCAAATATTGAATGGTATTAAAAAGACTTTGAGCACCTACTAATTTCGATGTTGCAAAGGTATCCTTGTTTTGAGTTGCAGTCGACGTCCGACATTGTTCTTTTGAGATTCAATCCTCCACAGTTAGACTGGCCATCATTAGCAGGTGAGGTATTCCATGGTCTAAAACATACAGTGTTATGAATTATGATCATCCCATTTAACGTGATTGGAATTTCCCACTCTTATCAATTGAATTAGTCAATTTCCGTTTAAAGGGTTGGATGGTACTTTTCATTTTTATTTAATTTTAAATAAAACCTTCAGTAAGCAAAGAGTGGAGATCCTGATCAGACGCCGCGTTCGTCGGAGAACGCGGCGTCTGATCTGAGTCTGCACTCTTTGCCGTTGTTCCACAAAAAGGACGCTAGGCTTACATGTATATGAGTTATACCAGTACATGGACCATTAAATCCCCTTTACGACTGCTGCAGACGACAAAATAAGTGTTTATTTTATCACTGCTTGTTGTGTTGAGTCCATTTTAAACGTAGCTTATACACCCAATTAAAGAAAAGTTTACTTGCTTCGACGATACGTTCTGTTTAATTTGCAAATAATTGTGATCTTGCTATAATGTGTGTGTCTGTGTTCTGTATCTCTTCCTTGTGGTGTCATGGCTATAGGTTGGTCTGTGTTTTGTGGTTGTGGCATTTCCAGATCCCGAGGTTATAAAACTTCTTCATGCTCAACTCAACTGATCATGAAATTTCAACTGCACATAAAAACTAAAATAAGATTCTTGCTTAAAGTCTCTCTGAGGTTGTATTTATCCTGCTAATAAATGGTTAAAATGCCAACAATTGTTGGCATTTCAACATTTATGAGCAGAATTAATTTCGTGCTCAGTTGAGTTGAGCATAAAAAAGTTTTATAACCTCGGGCCCTGGCTATACTTGCTTTTTCTTTGGTTTAAGACGGGTACATATATGAAGGTCGGAAGGGGTACGTGCATTAAGGGGCTAATTCCCCCCCCCCCCCCCCCCTCTGGAGCCAAAATCTGAAAGTTGCTTTTCACCAATTCCTTCTGATTGATCTAGTAGAAGAATAACTCAAGTTTAAAATTTTGCCACTTATTTTAATTTTAATGGTTGCTATGGTTACAAAAATGGCCGACGAAATAGACTTAAAATAGAAAAATCACCATTTTTGGCCAAATTGAAGGCTTTTGTCGACCTATATTTAAGAATAAGATATCAGTACAGCTGAATACCAAAAAACTTTAAATATATTTTGTGCCGTGATAATTCTCATCATCTGTTAAAATATCTTTTTGGTATTTGTTTGTGCTCAATGTTAACTCGTCTGTCAAATGGCTCAAATTTTCTCTGGGCTTTTGATCTAATAATCAAATGAAAGGAAAATGCTGAATAACAATTTTCATTTTTCAACCTCCTAGGGGGGGGGGGGGGGGGCAAAATAGCCTCTTAACACACGTCACTCTTTCTATCTGTGTCAAAATATGCACTGTTTTCGTTTTGATTATTCAAGGTGTATATGATTGTGAACTATTGTGGATAAATTTTAAAGTCTGGTTGATAGCGAGAGTTCCCCTTTTTCAAAACTTTTCAAAAGTCTTTCTCCATCTGTGGTCACTGGCCAGACCACAGAGGAGTTTAGGGATCCATTTAGGCTCTGGATTCTGATGTATGCGTATGCCTTAGTAATTTTTTGGGGCAAAAGTTTTGAAATTTTAACCAAGAGATCAAATTTGATAATCGCTGGCGGAAAATTCGGAAATAAGCGCCAGGATAGATAGAGAGATAGATAGATAGATAGATAGATAGATAGATAGATAGATAGATAGATAGATAGATAGATAGATAGATAGATAGATAGATAGATAGATAGATAGATAGATGGATGGATGGATGGATGGATGGATGGATGGATGGATGGATGGACGGACGGACGGACGGACGGACGTACAGCCAGGGAAGACATTGTGAGGTATTTTACCAAAATTCACTGTGGGGTTAGCCTTATATTGTTGAAATTGATCATGTGGGGTTTGCATTAATAATACAGACTGAGAGGACTCTGTGGGGTAGCTCAAGCAAAACCGTTATGGGGTTCCAGCTTTACACTAATTTCAACTTCACAAGCATTTCAGAAGATCCCAGATAAAATACAGCCTCTATGGCATACACAAAGTTTTCAAGGATTTGACTGTGTATACTTGTGGGGTTATTTAGTCTAAGAGCTGTGGGGTTAAGTCAATAGTTAAGGGTCTATATGCCCAGAAGTGTTGTGGGGTAGCACGTTGTATACTTTGGGGTTATTTGTCCGTAGCATTGTCAGGTCAAGTGTTCATTCATAGTGTATGGGGTTTGTCAGTCTGCATGAATTGTGGATGGCAATGAAAACTATACTCAGAACAAGAATTGTCAGAAAACAATATAGCACACCTAATGGGAGCATGGCTATAATCATGCCAGTTTGAAAATGGTCAGGATGTCTTAAAAGCTGGCTGCATCTAAGTGTTCAGAAACAAACCAAAATGCCAAAACTGAGCAAAATCAGTGGACCATGAAATATAGGTTCAGGTAAATTCACTGCTCATAATATTTAAAGGTACACCTAATAATTTTTCATTTGTGTTAATGTCAACCCTTGTCCAATAGACAAGTAATGCGTTTCATTAGACAATAAGGCAGAAACCCAGTTTATTTTGCCATTTTTACTACGATAGCCAAAGTTTTGGACCATAAAAAGTTATTGATTAAACAAGCGCAGCTTATGTTCATGGTTCAAATTTTGTCATTTTAAATTTTCTTGAATATGACGATTTTTTCTGGAAATTCTGTAGAATCTTCCGAATTTGATAATAGCGTAACCTAATGATTTCAGCAACATAAAATTGCTATTGACTGTACATAAATAATGCTGTTGTGCTACTCGATTGAAAAATTCGTATTAAAATTTGGTTTAAAAAATGGGGTATTTTTAACAAAATTCCAATTTCCATGGAGATTCCTGGAAAGGGATTACACCACTTATATCACCAAGCATCATCATTGATAGGTAACCAAGCTAATCGCAGGACAAACATGTTTTTGTCTTATTAATCCAACTCTTGCTATGAGTCAGACCATGAGTGCATTTGTATTGTGATCAATGTCAAAATACGCAGTGTACCTTTAAATATTTTGAGCAGTGTAGAATCCTTATTTAAAGGTTTTGCTGCGAATATGTATGCACCAAAACTGTTTATTGTAGCACTGATAGTTGTTGAAAAATGATTTAAATGCTAAAAATGTTAAGCCACTAGACCGTTACCAGGCTTTAATGTGCCCTTCAACAAAAAAGTAGGGAACAAATAGGGATAAAAAATTTGATAAAAATAGGGACTATTTGTGTAAAAAGGTAGGGATAGTAGGGCATTTCCAAGTACAAAATGAATCACAATGACTAGTTAGAAAAAAATATGAAATTTCACACTAAATCAGCAGGATAATAGCTTTGACAATAGTTCAAGATAAACAGAGAGACTTTGGGTTTAAAAATATAAAAAATGAGATGTTTTGCAGTGTGCTCCCTGAAAAATTAATTCGATAATCTATTAAATCCTCACGTTCGGAGTGGGTGAGGGAAAATTTCTGGATTTTAACGCACAAATGACACTTTAGAAAGAAACAGTAGGTATAGTATGGCATTTTTCAGAAAAAGTAGATTAAATCAAAAACAGTAGGGAAAAGTAGGACCCGCTTGAAAGCCTGCATGACAAAATGAGCCAAAGTAAAATATAGATTAATCCATCAGGCCATGCGATGACAAAGTAACCTCCAAAGTATATGCAGTGCTTCAACATTAGATTATTTAGTTTATGTTTTCCTTGCTACGTACCCAAACAACACATATGGACATATAAACCCCATATACCATTGACTCTTCACCCCACATTCTTAGACAAAATAACCCCGTAAGTACCGGTATATGCAGTGCTTGACATTATTTTAAGTTTTCCTTGCTAACCCCACAACACATATGGACATATAAACCCCATATACCATTGACTCTTAACTCCACAGTTCTTTAGACAAAATAAATCCACAAGATTATGCAAAGCTTTGTCATAAGATTATATCAGTTTAAGTTTTTCTTTCTACCCCACAACACATATGGAAATTTAAATCCCATAATTATACCATTAATTCTCTTAATCCCACAGTTCTTAAACAAAATAACGTAAGTATATTCAGTGCTTCAGCATGAGAATATATAGATTCAAGTTTGCATTGCTACCCCACAACATATATGGACTTATATACCCCATTTACCTTTGCCTCTTACCCCACAGTTCTTTAGACAAAATAACCCCACAAGTTTATGCAAAACATTGTCAAAAGATTATTGCAGTTTAACTTTTCCTTTCTACCCCACAACACATATGGACATTTAAAATCTCATAATTATAACATTGACTCTCTTAATCCCATAGTTTTTAAACAAAATAACCCCATAAGTATTAATTATATATGCAGTGCTTCAACATACGATAATATAGTTTCAAGTTTTCTTTGCTACCCCACAACACATATGGACATATAAATCCAACATACCACTGACTCTTCACCCTACAGTTTTTAGGCAAAATTACCCCGTAAGTACCGGTATATGCAGTGCATGACATTAGATTAGTTTAAGTTTTCCTTGCTACCCCACAACATATATGGACATATAAACCCCATATACCATTGACTCTTACCCCACAGTTCTTTAGACAAAATAACGCCGCAAGTTTATGCAAAACATTGTCAAAAGATTATTGCAGTTTAACTTTTTCTTTCTACCCCAAAACACATATGGACATTTAAATCTCATAATTATACCATTGACTCTCTTAATCCCACAGTTTTTAAACAAAATAACCCCACAAATATTAATTATATATGCAGGACTTCAACATAAGATTATATAGTTTCAAGCTTTCTTTGCTACCCCACAAATCATGTGGACATATAAACCCCATATACCATTCACTCTTCACCCCACAGTTCTTAGACAAAATAACCCCATAAGTATTAATTATATATGCAGTGCTTCAACATACGATTATATAGTTTCAAGCTTTCTTTTCTTCCCCACAACTCATATGGACATATTTACCCCATATACCATTGACTCTTCACCCCACAGTTCTAAAAAAACATAAGTATTAATTATATATGCAGTGCTACAACATACGATTATATAGTTTCAAGCTTTCTTTGCTACCCTTCAACTCATGTGGACATATTAACCCCATATACCATTGACCCTTCACCCCACAGTTCTTAGACAAAATAACCCCATAAGTATTAATTATATATGCAGTGCTTCAACATACGATTATATAGTTTCAAGCTTTCTTTGCTACCCAAAAACTCATATGGACATATTAACCCCATATACCATTGACCCTTCACCCCACAGTTCTTAAACAAAATTACCCCATAAGTATTAATTATATATGCAGTGGTTCAACATACGATTATATAGTTTCAAGCTTTCTTTGCTACCCCACAACTCATGTGGACATATAAACCCCATATACCATTGACTCTTCACCCCACAGTTCTTAAACAAAATAACCCCATAAGTATTAATTATATATGCAGTGCTTCAACATGCGATTATTATAGTTTCAAGCTTTCTTTGCTGCCTGACAACTCATGTGGACATATAAACCCCACATACCATTGACTCTTCACCCCACAGTTCTTAGACAAAATAACCCCATAAGTATTAATTATATTTGCAGTGCTTCAACATACAATTATATAGTTTCAAGCTTTCTTTGCTACCCCACAACTCCTATAGTCATATAAACCCCATATACCATTGACTCTTCACTCCACAGTTCTTAGACAAAATAACCCCGTAAGTATATGCAGTGCTTTTACATTAGATTATATAGCAGGTTTTTTTCTGGGATTTTTGGGGGAAAATTTTGCACCGTTGTACACAAAATAAGGAAAAAACACACCCTATTATAATATAATCAAATAAAACAAAAAAATCAAATATTTGGTTCACTTATAAACAACATTCAAAATTTGAAAAGCAAAAATATAATTTGCTGTGGCACAATGCAGTTAAGGTGTCACAAAATGAATTGAGAATGTTCTCATTTAAATTGGGGAAACATACTTTTTGCCATTGGGAACATGACCCAATAACGGTCATCAAAATGGACCAAAGCACCTGTATAGTTCAAGTTTTGTTTGCTATCCCACAACACGTATGGACATATACTATAAACCCCATATACCATTGACTCTTAACCCCACAGTTCTTAGAAAACTCCGCAAGTATATGCAGTGGTTTGACAGATTAAATTCGCGTATTTCAAAATTTCCTTGCTACCCCACAAGATGTATAGACAAAATAACCCCACAAGCATATGCAGTGCTTTGACATTAGATTATATAATTTAAGTTTTTCTTGCTAAAATGCCCCCACAATTGATGTGGACACACAAACCCTATACACTATGGACACTTAACCACACACTGCTTCAGACAAAATAACCCCAGAAGTATACACACCACTACAACAGATTGCATTTTATATTTCAAAAGTTTTCCCCGTTTCCCCGATAAAAAATGACTGAGTTAGAGTAACCACGGACAAACCGACGGACAAGCGAAAACAATTGAGCTCCGCCAACATTTGCTGGCGGGGCCCTCACAAGGAAGAAATTTACTTTTGAAAGTTCATGATTTTGGCTATAAATTACATGATAAATGATATATTAGAAAACTCAGTGCATTTTGGGGTTATTTTTCAAACTTTTTTCTGGAATTGCAATGGTGAAAACTTGCTTTTTCCGACACATAATAAGTGTTTACTTTTAAGATAGATAGATAGATAGATAGATAGATAGATAGATAGATAGATAGATAGATAGATAGATAGATAGATAGATAGATAGATAGATAGATAGATAGATAGATAGATAGATAGATAGATAGACAGGGCTACCAGAAAGACCATAATCTACTTAGTGACCGGTAAACGCAGGAAACTGCTGGATAACGCCAGAAAACACCTAAAATATGCCAGAATTGGGGTCGCAGAGGTGGAGGCATGATGGGTAATTACGGTCGGCCGTGGCCGGCCGTATATATAAACTTTGTGCTAAAAATACATCAAATTCAGGTTTTGACCGAATCTTTATGCCGTGCTCAGGCTAGTTTTTATGCGCTGCCGAACAACGAGCGGGGTACCAAATATCGTGGGTTAACCTACACCGCGAGGCAGAACTGTCCGTGAATCTGTAGGCAAACTCGTTTTCGAATTTGATCTGTTAGCATAGCCGTCGTGCGGTCCATTGAAACACCCATAACCATCCCAAACCCCACCAAAGCATCACCGTACATATAATGCGCTAATTTTCTTTTTTGGAAACCTACGGCCTCGAAATACCCCAAACCTACCCAAAACACCCCAAACCACCCAAAAACACCCCAAACACCACCAAACCATCACCGTACATATAATGCGCTAAATTTCTTTTTTGGAAACCTACGGCCTCGAAATACCCCAAAACACCCCAAACACCACCAAACCATTACCGTACATAAAAAATGCGCGAAATTTTTTTTAAGGACACTCACCGCGGCCTCTTCGATGGGGGTAGGGGCACGTGCCCCCAGCCTCACCCCCAGTCCGGCACTGGCATTGTGCAATAATGCATACAGTGAAAGGGCTAAACGACCGCCAGCTTTTTTGAAAAGCTAATACTTGTGGGTATATGGGCTTTGTATAATTTATGGACAATAGTTAAGTCACAATATGCCGGAAAATATCGGCAAAATTCGCGTGTATCCTGCTACCGTTATCAACAGCGTTGAGATATCCGCCCGCCAACGATGTGTATTCAAGTATATTGACATTTGCCATGCGACATGATCAGGTTGATGACCAGTTAATTTCCAGATTTCCGCTAAAACAATTTAAACTTAATTGTTACAAGGTATAGGCACTAACTGTAAGAGCAATTTCTTAATGCCCAATTTATGGCCTATCGTCCCATATGCATACAGTGGAAACCCAGATGAGAAGCCACATACTACCCAGTAAGCGTGTAAAATCGGGCAACTATTGGCCTGCCAGCGAAACGCCATCAAGATGGCGTTTCGCTGGCGGGGCAATAGTGGTCCGTAATTGGATGCTGACAGGGTATGCGCCTCATCATGCTCTACGCCGTTTGCTTGCAATAGGCGAGCAACGAAGGCTCAGACGATCGTGCCCATACTCGGCAGTCTTGCCAGATCGGTAGCCCCAATATATAATTGTGCAGATACGCGATAAGTTCCAAATAATCTATAATAGACTATTAGAAGGAACGTGCGAGGCTGCACATTGGCACAGACTCAACAGCCTCTTTTGGATTACCTTAATCTATGAACCCCATTTACAATAAACAAGATCTGCAAAGGAAAGTGCGAGGCTGTACATTGGCACAGACTCAACAGCTTCTGTAGCATAACCTTAATCTAATGACACACAATATTAAACTTCTTTAATTGGTTTGTCTTTTACAGGATTAAATAAGTTATAAATAAATACTAATTGGGCCTCGACGCAAGAAAACCTGTCTTCTTGGTTTCCGATAAAGTGATATTCAAACCAGCCTGCTCAGCTACAAATTGAAACTTCGCTTATAGAAAGTCTACACATGACACTTTCCTATAAACGAACAACAAAGGCGCTGATCAGACTGTGTGAATGCGCAGGCTGGTCTGCGCCTTTGTTGTTCGCAAACACCAGAAGAGATTTTTTCGCGACGAGGCCTATCATTAATCTCTGAAAAATTATCAAAGAGATTGCCATGGGAGCAGTTAAAATAAAAATAAACAAGTATGAACTTATATTTAATTAGCAGATAACCAATATCGCTGACTGTTAATGTGTTGGTATTAAACTGATCTATGTGACTATCCAGATGTTCAATATAGCTATCACCAAATAATGTTATTCTTGTGGTCATCAGCCTGAATTCAAAGAGTTTATATACATACAGAGCTTACATGACAGGAAAATGAGCCCTGATTCTAATTAAACACATCAGAGTTGATTCTTGGATTTTTCCAGAAGGGGCCAACTCCCCTCTTGTGTTCCCAAAAGGGGGCCAACCTACAAATCAAATGGGTAATGGTGTTTTTCTAAAAAAAAAAAAAACACTGCCGGCCACCCCTTAATCCCTTAAACTGCCGACCAACCCTGCACCCCTTAAAAAAACTGCACCCCTTAAATAAACTAAGTCCACACCTAAGAAAAAAATCAAGCAGGGGTCGTCCTTAGGCGCTGGCCTGTTCTGTTCACCCCCAACCACATTAACCCTGGCCTTCAAAAGTGTTGGGAAAAGACAGAGTATGGAGAAGAGTGGGAGGGGTATCTGATTTGAATATAAACAAATGGAATCAGAGCACCCTCTTCTCCAGAATGATAGATTTTTGGAAAATAGATATATTAACTAAATGGCACATACCTTATGTGACCATGGTCGGTAGAGGACAATTTAATATTCCTCAGAAATGGTCACTTCCCTGCCACTAGTGTCAGGCCATTCATCGTCTTGGAAAGTCATGATGCACTCATTTTTTTTTCTGTCACCTGGCCAAACGAGGTACAGCTGTAGTTTCAGGTTTCTGTGCGCACGTTTGCACACTGTCATTATCAGAGTTCTGCATTTCATTTCGCAAAAAATGAGACAGCCATTTTGTTAAAAAACGAAAGTAGAAATGCCCAATTTAGTATCAACAAACTCTAGATCGGCGGAAATTAACAGAATTAAACGAATTGAATAGATTAAAGGGACCAAAATGCAAATACGCATAAGATTACCAGATATGCGCCAAATCTCTACACAATGCGGAAGTAGCTACGCAGGGAACTTGAAATTTTGGGCCAATATTGCCAAAAAAACGTAATTATCACACTCCCGCAGCCTAAAATCAAATCTGATACATTATTATTTACTTATAATAATTGGGCGTTGAGACGTGAAGAAACCGAGCGATTTGCTCAGCTACATAGACTAGCTAGAATAGTTGAATTTGGTATGAAGCATGTTCATATATCAATATTTCCAGGAATCGAATAACAAGAGCGGCTAATTAGACTGTGAGGATGCACAGGCTGGTCTGCGCCTTTGTTTTCACAAACCCCGAAGACAGGTTCTAAAAAGTTGCATCTCTCGCACTGAGACCCTGTTCAGTGCTTTCAGTGTTTTCCGGCACTGTTATCGTATTTGCATCTGCATTGAAGCCCGTCATTTTCTTTTTTAACTATCAAAATGGCACGTTTTGACTTTACAAATTTACCCCACCAGTTCTTATTGACAAGAACCAAGAAAAAAATGACCCCATGCGCGATGATCGGCAGAGATCACATGTTTAACTTTCCCAGATATTGGATCCATGCATCGCCACAAAGAAATCACCTTCTGAAAGTTAAAAACGAGCTAATAATCTAAAAAAATATGTTGTTTACACAAATTCCTTCACTTCAACCGCCATATTGTTGTTCTCTGCTACAGGCATTGTCGCGCATGCGCAGTGGTATTGACTGGTCTCCCTTGTTTAATAGCTTGTCAGCATATTATATGCGTAACGAAGGTAGAGCATAATGAACGAGGGGAACCAATCTATATGCCACCTGTCGGAAGATAATGCTGCTAGAGGCTAATTCGGTGGATTCCGGCGATTTCCGTAATTACATTTGGAATGATCTGGCTTTCATCGATAATATAGCTCAATCGGTCATTTGTTAAAATTTCACGGTGTTGTCCGTCAGAAAGAGTCCATGAGAAGAATGGACATTATAGCGGGGTTAAATTATTTTATAATTACTGACTTCAGAATGACACTATAAACACAAAATATCAGGGTGCTTGTAAGGTTAACCCCACAAGCGACTTTTAACCCCACAAACATGAAAAAATCAAAAGAATAACCCCATGCAGCGCTCTCCTAAGAGCGGACGGGCGGGCGGGCGGGCGGGCGGACGGACACACAGACAGACAGACAGACAGACAGACAGACAGACAGACAGACAGATAGATAGATAGATAGATAGATAGATAGATAGATAGATAGATAGATAGATAGATAGATAGATAGATAGATAGATAGATAGATAGATAGATACTTTTTCCAGTGTTTAATAATCATCTAGAGTTCATATATTCAATAAAAATGTTACCTTTTGCAGTAGATCATTTATGCTCCTTTGGAAATAGCTGCGACACAACTATCTATGTAGTGCTTAACTTTTGACGTTGTATTTACTTACATAAGAGACATATCGGCAGATGAATATCTTCCCCATTTCCAGTTTCCGGTACCAGAGCTGCTTCCGCCATTGTATGGAATATTGTTTAAAGCAGTCCAGTAAGCTGCCGATGTTGCTGATGTGGTATTACGGATGTAATTAATGTACCAGTTCTGAAATAAATGTAGTAGAATGACCGTAAGAAGTGCTATCAAAGCTATATATGTTTGTCTATTCACTCAAATCAAGTACTTTGGTACTTATCGCATATGCGTGCAAAAGCCATCGGCGTACCTCTCATTACGCAGTTACGCATGTGCGTAATAAAATGGTAACATTCAATGGAGGTCACCTAATGTGGTAATAGTGGTTTTACATACCATAAGGGACTGCTCTTAAAGGAAAGAATTCGCCCCCTCTGGGAGCAAATTCTTTCCTTAAAGAGAAGTTCCCATTTTGAAAAGGGATGCAATTGAAGGGAATCACTGCTTAATCCAGTAGTCTCCCTTTGGTGTGTGTGTAACTTGTTCAGCGTTCTGGCTACGCCATTGAAAACATCCAATAAACGCCAATGCTGCCTAGAAGTTTCTTTTGGTCCCAGTCTTCATAATTCTGGGAAAACTTGGCGTGAGCCATTTCGTTAATGGAGAGTAACGGAATGGGTCATGCCTGGGTTTACGTCTGCATCCACAGTATCTTGATTTTTGCATTAGCGCACGCTCGTTTGAACATTCTTTGTTCGACAAAGTGATATATTATGTGCTTGCTTATTAATATATATTCCTTAGAGTACATGTATACATTTAAAAACCAATTTGCTATGCGATAAAGGCATCGATAACGGTTCCTCTCAAAATTTATTCTACTCCCAATTTATAGTTTTGTACATATATATCTGTAAAAATAACTTTACTTCTGTGCAATAAGTGGCTATAGCTAAATCCCGTTTTTGCAATGTTCAATTTGTGTTGTACCTCTTCATTTTTGTTGTCAAAATAAAGGAGAGACGAGTCATATCTGTCACATTCGTTCGCAGCCTGTTGCCTTGTAACCCTCCTTGTGTTGTAAAACAGGTAGCAGTAACCATTAGCATTTGCCCATCCTTCGTCACAGCCTAGCGACTTGTCCGCAGTAATGGGAGTTAAAACTGAAAACATGACAAAAGTAAAACCCATCTAAAACGGCCACTGTCAAAAGGACCAAAAATATGTTTTCAAGACCAATTATCGCTTAATGCAGATCCAATGGGAGCATTCTGCAATACTTTCGACCTTCATTAAAGAGACTAGATCTGTAACTATAAACATTTTTCGAAAAAAATATTTTCTTTTTAACTCATTTGTAAGAATAGAACTAAGTTATGTTTTCACAATAAATATGTTTATTACAGCTGAGAGCTGCATGGAACAGTGAATTATCTAATTAAAACAGGTGTTTTTTTTTCTCTTGTTAGGAATTATTTACGTCCCTCTAATAATTCTAGAAAGTTTATTTTTAACATAGATGCTGTTGTTTTGATAGATATAATTTGTTAAAGTTTATGAAAATGGTAAAATATTTACCTGAATTTGAGTATTTTTACTGTATTCTTGAAAAATAGAAACTTTATTTCCAAAATTAGAATATCAAAAAATACAGACTATACAGCTTTAAGCTACCGTTTGTCATTAAGATCTTTGTTTTGTCTATTTCTGAGTGGCCGCTTAAGACATATACAATTCGCACAGATCACATTATCGCTCCAACATACAGTTTTTGAGTACTCAGCAGCGTGCTTATCTGTCATTTTTTGTTACTTCCTAGTTTGATTCCGTTTACATCACTGTGGCATACTGGGTGAATATTAGATAGAAATGTTAACAGGAACAAGAACTACTGTAGCAGTTATCCAACTACAATATATGAAAGTATTTTCACACACATGTATGCATTTCTGGTATTTTTTCCTTATTTTTATTTTACCATCAAATATTTATACATGTAAGCATACATTGGAAAAAATATTTTTCTGCCAGAAAGTTGTACATTTGGGCAAAAATACTTTCATATATTGCAGTCGGATACTATGTACTTCTTTTTCATCTAAAGTTCACCCAGCGTGTCACGGTGATGTAAACGGAATCAAACCAGGAAGTAACCAAAATATGACTGATAAGCACGCTGCTGAGTACTCAAAAACTGTATGTTGGGGCTAAAGTGATCTGTGTGAGATGTATAAATTGCTCATACAACAATTATAGCCAAGGGTATCCGTCTCCTTGACATAATGGCGATTTTTGTTTAAACAGGAAAATTTTCATAGGTACATGTAAGGGGGTTTGAAAGCAGCATTCCCTTAAGTCAGGGTATTTATTATGAATAAAAATAGTACAATGTACTGATCTGAAACTAGCTATACATGTATGACAGTAATGCTTTGGACTATATGACTGTGTGACAGAAATAACATCAATATGCACCGGTGCTGCATTAGGCTAGGGGTTAAGTAAAATAAATTAATAAGGCTAATGTGACAGAAATGCATTTGGGTAGATGATAGCTATTTGAAAGCAATAAATCGGGCTATGTGGCAGTCACGCATGAACAACGGTATTGCATTTAGCTATATGGCAGCAATGCATCCCGCTAACACAGATAACAATGCCACAACCTTTCTTATTTCTATCATTTATAGGAACCAGAGTTACTACGTGTACCCACCAAATACTGTTAAAGTCACCAATAAATACTGATACATCCACATCATGACCGGTCCCCATACAACAGAAGTTTGATAAATAATGCAACTTTATGTGCATGCTTAATGATAAATGCCCATCGGACATTGTAAAAATCTGCTTTATAACAATAAAAGCGACGATCAACCTACGTGCGCACATACTTACCAGCCTCATCGTTTTAAGCTGCTTAGATACAACAATAGCTACCCTTTGGACATCGAACTTTTCCGGAGTCTAGCTAGTCACTGCAGCTGAGCGAATACACTGTTTGTTAAGTTGACACATTTCCGCTAACCCCAGGCACACATTTTCTCGTGCCATGGCTCAAAGATGCAGAGGACTTCGTTAAGTTAGTATCACGAACAAATGAGCCTTATCTAGTTAAGCCTTTTCTGTAACAGTATTGAAATATCCAAAATATTTCGACACATTCCTGGCATGCTAGTGATTATGCGACGGCTTATCTCCTTTCCCGGCCATGCTGTTTCCAAATTGTTGCAAGGCTGGGGTGTGTTGCTCACCCGACGACATAAGGCATCCCAAATGTGCTCATCAATTGGCGACATATCGGGGGATTTGACTGAACAACCTCGGTAGATCAATCTAGGACCAGTTGGGCTGTTTTCAAGTCAGGCCTTTAGTATTTGGCAATAATATTTTAAGTTCTGTCATTATATGGAAAATATGACCTAGTCCCTTGGTCCACATTGTTTTTTGTGGCAGATCAAAATATGAACAGTCATGCAAAGATCATTTGTACTAAATTCTGTTCAAATCGGGCACGTAGTTTGTTTTAAGCTTTCCTAATACGGGTATATGTATAGGAAAAGCTAACTCCGCCCCTGGTGGGTTTTATTTTAACGGATCAAAACAATGAACAACTTCGACGGAGAGTCACCCAAGGACCATGTGTCCCAAATTATTTTCGAATTGGGCTAATAAATGTTTAGAACATTCGCTAGTTTACCTTATACATGTATATGAAAAGGAAAAAACTAATTCCGTTCCTTGGCACTCACGTTTTTTGACGAATCAGAATAATTTAAATATGTTATTAAAAGGGTATCCTTTGGACGCAAAGACTGCACCAAAGAACTGTTAAAAACAAAAATGATTGAGGGTTACCCTAGGAACATTTATGCTAATTTTTTTTTCAAATTGGGCCAGTAGTTTTGAACAAGATTTTAAAAAGTTGTTCTTATTGGTTGCCAAGACCACCTTATTTCTGCAAGGTATTGAACTTTTTGAACAACTTTGAAAGAGGACCATAAACTGATTATTCCTGTAATGTTTTCTTTAAATTCTTGTTACTGACTACAGCGAGACGACAGCGTGGATAACACGTGATGACAATAATTAACCCCGTCGGGATTGGCACATCATAGACCATGTAGACGTCAGAAACGGGGCGCAATGGTGCAGACTAAATGTAGCACTAGGACTGGGGATTTTGAAATCCCTATCCCTGATTCGATCTCTGATTTGATTCACTGAAGCTTCAATCAAAATTTTATTTATTTTTGTGGTTTTGTTTTACTTTTAGCTATTCTCATTTCGGATATGCCACAGGTTAACTGAAGTTCAGTTTTTGAACAGAAATAATGATAGAGCGGGCTGTGCACATTAGCATTAGAAGATTGTCATGGATGGTGTGATTTTGAACTGTTTAGCGATATGATAAGTATATATCTGCGATAAGAAGTGCATTTTACAAGGTACATAGTTTCACGCTTAGGGATGTCAGTTACAACGCAAGGTGGTTCTGGACGACAATTCGTTACGGGCATATGACGACTGCTTACCTGTGCTGGACGACAGGTAACGGGTTTTAGATGACAGATTTGGGGTTTTGGACGACAGTGGAAAGCGGCAACACACACAGACGTCGCAGAAAATGATAATATAGTGTTTGGCTTTTTAAATTAATTCCTGTCATATTACTATTTGTAAGTTCGACATCAGAAGTACAAACACCATAGATATTTGTAGTTAAAATGTTAAACTCTGGACTGGTAAAGAAACTTCAGAAATGTGTAATTTGCGATTAATCACTTGCGTTCTCATCATGAAATAAGCATAAATGGTCCGACAATAGATCTCACATGATTTTTCTGTCAATTTTAACATGTCCTTCTTAAAAGAAAACTGTAAAACCTCAAAATTTCATTTTTCTAATGTTACTGGTTAGAGACGACTGTGTAACGGGCAATAGACGACGTCAGTTTTTCTGTAACAGATGTGAGACGACATTTTTCTTTCTTTCATGAACACTTGACTAGATGTAAATACTGCTCTGAAGCCTATTAAACGCATGAAGAAGTAGTTAAGCATTGTGCGACCTCCCATCGAATGTGCATACCAAGCCCCAGGTAATCAGAAGAATTTAAAGGTTAATACAATATATGGGATTGGTGGCATTTTAGTCTTCTGGTTCCAGAGAATATTTAAAAGGGTTTTTACCTTATTTGAGCAAGGCGGCATCTTAGTCACAAGACCAAGAAGTTAGTGAGTATGATCAGGAAATGCAACAATTATAAACTCCAGACCAACCCACTATATCATGAGGAAAAGCCACTGAACATTTACAGTAACAAGATATCCAGAAGACAATAAAAGTAAGCTACCAGCTCTCTCTTTCTCTTCAAGATACTAGCAAAACTAGGAAGGGCGAAAAGTAATGCATACCAAAAACAAAGACAAACACAGAGCCCCCATATTGAGAAGTACATTAAGTAATAGATCAACAACAAGAGAATCACCGCCACAGAACTGACAGAAGCCTAAGCAACGGGGTGGGGCTTAAATGCATTTTAAGATCATTTGAATAACTTTCGTCCCTCCATCCTAAGGAGTCTCCAATGAAATTCGACTGACAGTGTGGTTTTAAAGAAGATGTTTAAAAATATTTACGAACAGACAGACGGATGGAGGATGGAGTCATTTGTATACTATTAGCTCACTTCAGGCCTTCAACTTTGGTGAGCTTAAAACGTTATTTTATTCGACCATGTATACACTTTGTCGGACCTGGAGCTTATTGAGGGCAATTGCGGGTAATACTTCCCACATTAAAATCTTTTAATTATTCGCATACAGTTTGTTTTATGTATGGACTGTCAATTTATGTAATACAAAGGATATGTCACCAGACTCAATTTTTCATAATCTCACATGGAAGTTCTCAGCATTTTACAAATTTTCTGAAACAAATCCAAGTCCTTAATATTAAGCTAAAATATTTGTAATCGCCATCCAGCTTCTTAATTTTAATTTTGATTATTGCTCATGACCTCAAGCTTTTTGGAAAATGTAAAAATGTATTTGTTTTCCCAAGCCATGTCATAGTACTGCATGATATATTTTGGCTATTCCCTCACAAAAGGATTTCGATTTTTAGAGTAAATTATATATAAAAAAAATCTGACATTAAAATCTTATTTATCGACTATCATTTGACATTTTAGAAAAAAATTGGGGGTCACCAGACTAATTATCTTCCATGAGGGCTAAAGTTATCCCCACCCCCACTATTTCGAGGATAATTCAATATTAAACGTTAAGGAGTGTATTTTTTGTCATTTTAATATATAATTCCATATTTCTTGTAAGAAGTATTTTTGCATTACAAGAGGAAAAAAGCAAAAGAAAAACAAACAAAACAATTTGTTATAAGTGCCCACCCTGGAATCGACCCTGGTCCTCTGGTTCCAAAGTCTGACACGCTAAGAACAAGGTCACGATGTCAAGTCGTGTGGCGCTCGAAATAACAGTACATAATCTGAGTGTCCGCCATATTCCTATTCGCATACAGGGTAAATGACATTTCACCCTCAGTCAAAACAGAAGATTTTTCAGTGTAATATATATTTAATAAATCCATCACTGTCGTCTCCACCTGCTACGCTGTCGACAATAACCTGTAACAAAATATTTGCAGTCGTTACACATCTGTAACTTGAAAAAATGACTGCAGTATATTTGCTTTGATTTTAAAAACGCGTTCGTCTAAAGTAAGCAGGTTCATAAGAAAAATCTTTCTTGGTCTATGTGATGGACAATGCAATGTCTAATAACATCAAGTCATAAAATGTTCAAAGAAAACGAAAGTGAAAGTACTAAATAAGGATATGAGGACATGTGTAGTAGTAAAATACAGTTTCAAGAATAAAAATGTATCATATACGCGTTAACTGGATATAGTAGCCATGCTCCACAGAATTGAATAAGTTCAGATATGTGTCGCGGACAAATATACAAAGACAAAATAAGATGCTTGCGGTTTAATGTGTCTTAAGTCTCCAAAAAACGATACACATTCAATAAACAAACCTATATTTAGGAATATTTCGTCCGGGACCTGTAACGCTCTGTCGTCCAGAACCACCTTGCGTTGTAACAGACATCCCTAAGCGTGAGTTTGATTTGTAGCCACCATGATAATTGGGCTTGGGCCTCGACGCGAGAAAACCTCAACTTTGTTGCATGTGAACAATAAAGGCGCAGACCAGCATGCGCATCCGCGCAGTATGTTTAGCGCCATTATTATTCACTAACTGGAGCGAACAATAGTACAACTACAGTAAGACCTGTGTAAAACGGTCACTCTTAAAAAGACCGAAAATTGGTTTTCAAGACCAATTGTCGTTTAATGCAGGTCAAAAGTATTGCAGAATGCTCCAAAGGGAGCATTTTGCAATACTTTCGACCTTCATTAAGCTACCAATTGTCACTAAGAGCTTTGTTTTGTCTTTTATAAGAGGTTGTACTATAGCTCCATTCCGAATTGCAATATTCTAGCAATTCTTCTCGAATACAGGTTTGATCGCGTCGATCACGTCGGAAGGAAATCGATTTTCGGGGTTTGCGAACAGGTATGGCTTAATGTAGTCTACTCAGGTACATAAACTATCTATTATATGGAACTCATGCTGGTAGTAAATTAAACTTGTACTCTGTTATGCCTTCCATAGAACAAATAATAAACGCGCTTATCAGACTGCTGTACAATGATGTCTCCTATTACTCATACATTTTTGTATGCGATCAACAAAGAGACCACCCTCCGTATCCCAGCAGTCTGATAAGCACGTTTGTTATTCGCTCTCTAGACGGTATAACGTTTAAAAGGCAGTGTCATATCTAATATTTGACATGTAAACTTCGAGTCTCTGTAACTGAGCGGGATTTACTGAGCTACAGAAACTAACAAAAAAACAGCTGTTAAGTTTTTAGAACTAACTTTTTGCAAAATGTGTTCGCGATGAAAGTTGTTGAGGAGACTTTCCGCCAACTTCTCCAAATGGTCTGGTGCTTTTGGCTCAAACAGATTTTTGTGTATATAGACAGTATCCCGTTTATTCATAGGTTGTGCTCAATGTAAAACCGCCGTTAACATGCTCAGAATTTACCATGCATACAAAATGTATGCAGAATCAGCTTTAAGCAGGCTAATTTATACGAGCAAAGGTTATGTTTTCACATGCCGTGCATTTTTCTCTTATGCGCGTGCTATGAAATGAACGGTTTTGAGATGACCCACTAGTTTACGCACGAGCTAATTTGGCGCAATTTCCATTATATGTGAAAAAGCCATCCATCGCTTTAGTAGTTCAATTTGGGCGGTGCAATGTAACTGTTTGACTGGCATCTTGGACTTGGTTTATTTGCGCGTTGCTTAAAATGTCCAAAGAGTGCATCTAACCACAGAGGAATCGCCAGCATCTTGGATGGTGAAACTGCTTGGATAAGTTGGCGGAGGTGTTCTTGAATACTTTTTATCGGAGAAGTTTTCGATAAATGATGTAGTGAAAAGCTATCGCGAAAAAAACAGTTCAAAAAGCATTACAGCTGGAGTTGTAGAATATTGTTAAATCAGGTCTCGTAAAGCATTGTTGAACCCAGGTTTGCTTGGCAGTTACCTTAACGCAAACCCTCGCGTAGAGGCCGAAATTAATCGTGTTGTTATAAAACATACCCAGACTATTAGACGTTAAGCTAAGGAAGGTTCTCCCTCCTCCCCTGCCAGGGAATTTTCTAGATACATGCTAAGAAATACTCCAAGGTGAGTCCAATAAGAGATGTTTCCACTCTGTAGGTCGGGGCGTAAACCTGTAGAAACCTGCTATTTATGTTACTACATCAAGACAAACAAAGTAAAATAAAAGTTTCTAATTTAAATCATATGAATTACTCCTGTGGTTTACATGCTGGGTGCCTTTACTACATATGGAGCAATCAAAAATTGGTTCAATGTTCGATATCCAACATTCAACATTCAAATTTTGAATGTCGAATATCGAATATCAAACTAAATCCAACATTCAAATCGAATGTCGAATATCGAATATCAAACTAAATCCAACATTCAAATCGAATGTCGAATATCGAATATCAAACTCAATCTCACATTCAAATTATGAATGTCGAATATCGAATATCAAACTCAATCCAACATTCAAATCGAATATCGAATATCAAACTCAATCCAACATTCAAATCGAATGTCAAATATCGAATATCAAACTCAATCCAACATTCAAATCGAATGTCAAATATCGAATATCAAACTCAATCCAACATTCAAATCGAATGTCGAATATCGAATATCAAACTAAATCCAACATTCAAATCGAATGTCGAATATCGAATATCAAACTCAATCTCACATTCAAATTATGAATGTCGAATATCGAATATCAAACTCAATCCAACATTCAAATCGAATATCGAATATCAAACTCAATCCAACATTCAAATCGAATGTCAAATATCGAATATCAAACTCAATCCAACATTCAAATCGAATGTCGAATATCGAATATCAAACTAAATCCAGCATTCAAATCGAATGTCGAATATCGAATATCCAACTCAATCTCACATTCAAATTTTGAATGTCGAATATCGAATATCAAACTAAATCCAACATTCAAATCGAATGTCGAATATCGAATATCAAACTCAATCCAACATTCAAATTTTCAATGTCGAATATCGAATATCAAACTAAATCAAACATTCAAATCGAATGTCGAATATCGAATATCAAACTAAATCAAACATTCAAATCGAATGTCGAATATCGAATATCAAACACCATACAACATTCAAATCGAATGTTGAATATTGAATATCAAACTCAATCCAACATTCAAATCGAATGTCGAATATCGATTATCAAACTCAATCTCACATTCAAATTTTGAATATCGAATATCAAACTAAATCCAACATTCAAATCGAATGTCGAATATCAAACTCAATCTCACTTTCAAATTTTTGAATGTCGAATATCGAATATGAAACTTAATCCAACATTCAAATCGAATGTCGAATATCGAATATCAAACTCAATCCAACATTCAAATTGAATATCGAATATTGAATATCAAACTCAATCCAACATTCAAATCGAATGTTGAATATCGAATATCAAACTAAATCCAACATTCAAATGTCGAATATTGAATATCAAACTCAATCTCACATTCAAATTTTGAAAGTCGAATATCGAATATCAAACTCAATCCAACATTCAAATCGAATGTCGAATATCGAATACCAAACTCAATCCAACATTCAAATCGAATGTCGAATATCGAATATCAAACTCAATCCCACATTCAAATCGAATTTTGAATATCGAATATCAAACTAAATCTAACATTCAAATTTTGAATGTCGAATATCGAATATCAAACTCAATCCAACATTCAAATCGAATGTCGAATATCGAATATCAAACTCAATCTCACATTCAAATTTTGAATGTCGAATATCGAATATCAAACTAAATCCAACATTCAAAACGAATGTCGAATATCGAATATCAAACTCAATCTCACATTCGAATTTTGGATGTCGAATATCGAATATCAAACTAAATCCAACATTCAAATCAAATTTCGAATATCGAATATCAAACTCAATCCAACATTCAAATCGAATGTTGAATATCGAATATCAAACTAAATCCAACATTCAAATGTCGAATATTGAATATCAAACTCAATCTCACATTCAAATTTTGAAAGTCGAATATCGAATATCAAACTCAATCCAACATTCAAATCGAATGTCGAATATCGAATACCAAACTCAATCCAACATTCAAATCGAATGTCGAATATCAAATATCAAACTCAATCCCACATTCAAATCGAATTTTGAATATCGAATATCAAACTAAATCTAACATTCAAATTTTGAATGTCGAATATCGAATATCAAACTAAATCCAACATTCAAATTGAATGTCGAATATCGAATATCAAACTCAATCTCACATTCAAATTATGAATGTCGAATATAGAATATCAAACTCAATCCAACATTCAAATCGAATATCAAACTCAATCCAACATTCAAATCGAACGAGAATATCGAATATCAAACTCAATCCAACATTCAAATCGAATGTCGAATATCGAATATCAAACTAAATCCAGCATTCAAATCGAATGTCGAATATCGAATATCCAACTCAATCTCACATTCAAATTTTGAATGTCGAATATCGAATATCAAACTAAATCCAACATTCAAATCGAATGTCGAATATCGAATATCAAACTCAATCCAACATTCAAATTTTGAATGTCGAATATCGAATATCAAACTAAATCAAACATTCAAATCGAATGTCGAATATCGAATATCAAACTAAATCAAACATTCAAATCGAATGTCGAATATCGAATATCAAACAGCATACAACATTCAAATCGAATGTTGAATATTGAATATCAAACTCAATCCAACATTCAAATCGAATGTCGAATATTGATTATCAAACTAAATCCAACATTCAAATCGAATTTCGAATATCGAATATCAAACTCAATCTCACTTTCAAATTTTTGAATGTCGAATATCGAATATGAAACTAAATCCAACATTAAATCGAATGTCGAATATCGAATATCAAACTCAATCCAACATTCAAATCGAATATCGAATATCAAACTCAATCCAACATTCAAATCGAATGTTGAATATCGAATATCAAACTAAATCCAACATTCAAATGTCGAATATTGAATATCAAACTCAATCTCACATTCAAATTTTGAAAGTCGAATATCGAATATCAACTCAATCCAACATTCAAATCGAATGTCGAATATCGAATACCAAATTCAATCCAACATTCAAATCGAATGTCGAATATCGAATATCAAACTCAATCCCACATTCAAATCGAATTTTGAATATCGAATATCAAACTAAATCTTACATTCAAATTTTGAATGTCGAATATCGAATATCAAACTCAATCCAACATTCATATCGAATGTCGAATATCGAATATCAAACTCAATCTCACATTAAAATTTTGAATGTCGAATATCGAATATCAAACTAAATCCAACATTCAAATCAAATTTCGAATATCGAATATCAAACTCAATCCAACATTTAAATCGAGTGTCGAATATCGAATATCAAACTCAATCCAACTTTCATATCGAATGTCGAATATCGAATATCAAACTCAATCCAACATTCAAATCGAATGTCTAATATCAAACTCAATCCAACATTCAAATCGAATATTGAATATCAAACTAAATCTAACATTCAAATAGAATGTCGAATATAGAATATCAAACTAAATCCAACATTCAAATCGAATGTCGAATATCGAATATCAAACTCAATCCAACATTCAAATCGAATGTCGAATATCGAATATCAAACAAAATCCAACATTCAAATCGAATGTCGATTATCGAATATCAAACTCAATCTCACATTCAAATTTTGAATGTCGAATATAGAATATCAAACTAAATCCAACATTCAAATTGAATGTCGAATATCGAATATCAAACTCAATCCAACATTCAAATCGAATGTCGAATATCGAATATCAAACTAAATCCAACATTCAAATCGAATGTCGATTATCAAATATCAAACTCAATCTCACATTCAAATTTTGAATGTCAAATATCGAATATCAAACTCAATCCAACATTCAATTCTAATGTCGAATATCAAACTCAATCCAACATTCAAATCGAATGTCGAATATCGAATATCAAACTAAATCCAACATTCAAATCGAATGTCGAATATCGAATATCAAACTCAACCTCACATTCAAATTTTGAATGTCGAATATCGAATATCAAACTAAATCCAACATTCAAATCGAATGTCGAATATCGAATATCAAACTCAATCCAACATTCAAATTTTGAATGTCGAATATCGAATATCAAACTAAATCAAACATTCAAATCGAATGTCGAATATCGAATATCAAACTTAATCAAACATTCAAATCGAATGTCGAATATCGAATATCAAACAACATACAGCATTCAAGTCGAATGTTGAATATTGAATATCAAACTCAATCCAACATTCAAATCGAATGTCGAATATCGATTATCAAACTCAATCTCACATTCAAATTTTGAATGTCGAATATCGAATATCAAACTAAATCCAACATTCAAATTGAATGTCGAATATCGAAAATCAAACTCAATCTCACTTTCAAATTTTTGAATGTCGAATATCGAATATGAAACTAAATCATACATTCAAATCGAATGTCGAATATCGAATATCAAACTCAATCCAACATTCAAATTGAATATCGAATATTGAATATCAAATTCAATCCAACATTCAAATCGAATGTTGAATATCGAATATCAAACTAAATCCAACATTCAAATGTCGAATATTGAATATCAAACTCAATCTCACATTCAAATTTTGAAAGTCGAATATCGAATATCAAACTCAATCCAACATTCAAATCGAATGTCGAATATGGAATACCAAACTCAATCCAACATTCAAATCGAATGTCGAATATCGAATATCAAACTCAATCCCACATTCAAATCGAATTTTGAATATCGAATATCAAACTAAATCTAACATTCAAAATTTTGAATGTCGAATATCGAATATCAAACTCAATCCAACATTCAAATCGAATGTCGAATATCGAATATCAAACTCAATCTCACATTCAAATTTTGAATGTCGAATATCGAATATCAAACTAAATCCAACATTCAAATCAAATTTCGAATATCGAATATCAAACTCAATCCAACATTCAAATCGAATGTTGAATATCGAATATCAAACTAAATCCAACATTCAAATGTCGAATATTGAATATCAAACTCAATCTCACATTCAAATTTTGAAAGTCGAATATCGAATATCAAACTCAATCCAACATTCAAATCGAATGTCGAATATCGAATACCAAACTCAATCCAACATTCAAATCGAATGTCGAATATCGAATATCAAACTCAATCCCACATTCAAATCGAATTTTGAATATCGAATATCAAACTAAATCTAACATTCAAATTTTGAATGTCGAATATCGAATATCAAACTAAATCCAACATTCAAATCGAATGTCGAATATCGAATATCAAACTCAATCTCACATTCAAATTTTGAATGTCGAATATCGAATATCAAACTCAATCCAACATTCAAATCGAATATCGAATATCAAACTCAATCCAACATTCAAATCGAACGAGAATATCCAATATCAAACTCAATCCAACATTCAAATCGAATGTCGAATATCGAATATCAAACTAAATCCAGCATTCAAATCAAATGTCAAATATCGAATATCCAACTCAATCTCACATTCAAATTTTGAATGTCGAATATCGAATATCAAACTAAATCCAACATTCAAATCGAATGTCGAATATCGAATATCAAACTCAATCCAACATTCAAATTTTGAATGTCGAATATCGAATATCAAACTAAATCAAACATTCAAATCGAATGTCGAATATCGAATATCAAACTAAATCAAACATTCAAATCGAATGTCGAATATCGAATATCAAACACCATACAACATTCAAATCGAATGTTGAATATTGAATATCAAACTCAATCCAACATTCAAATCGAATGTCGAATATCGATTATCAAACTCAATCTCACATTCAAATTTTGAATGTCGAATATCGAATATCAAACTAAATCCAACATTCAAATCGAATTTCGAATATCGAATATCAAACTCAATCTCACTTTCATATTTTTGAATATCGAATATCGAATATGAAACTAAATCCAACATTCAAATCGAATGTCGAATATCGAATATCAAACTCAATCCAACATTCAAATCGAATATCGAATATCAAACTCAATCCAACATTCAAATCGAATGTTGAATATCGAATATCAAACTAAATCCAACATTCAAATGTCGAATATTGAATATCAAACTCAATCTCACATTCAAATTTTGAAAGTCGAATATCGAATATCAAACTCAATCCAACATTCAAATCGAATGTCGAATATCGAATACCAAATTCAATCCAACATTCAAATCGAATGTCGAATATCGAATATCAAACTCAATCCCACATTCAAATCGAATTTTGAATATCGAATATCAAACTAAATCTAACATTCAAATTTTGAATGTCGAATATCGAATATCAAACTCAATCCAACATTCATATCGAATGTCGAATATCGAATATCAAACTCAATCTCACATTCAAATTTTGAATGTCGAATATCGAATATCAAACTAAATCCAACATTCAAATCAAATTTCGAATATCGAATATCAAACTCAATCCAACATTCAAATCGAGTGTCGAATATCGAATATCAAACTCAATCCAACTTTCATATCGAATGTCGAATATCGAATATCAAACTCAATCCAACATTCAAATCGAATGTCGAATATCAAACTCAATCCAACATTCAAATCGAATATCGAATATCAAACTAAATCTAACATTCAAATAGAATGTCGAATATAGAATATCAAACTAAATCCAACATTCAAATCGAATGTCGAATATCGAATATCAAACTCAATCCAACATTCAAATCGAATGTCGAATATCGAATATCAAACAAAATCCAACATTCAAATCGAATGTCGATTATCGAATATCAAACTCAATCTCACATTCAAATTTTGAATGTCGAATATAGAATATCAAACTAAATCCAACATTCAAATTGAATGTCGAATATCGAATATCAAACTCAATCCAACATTCAAATCGAATGTCGAATATCGAATATCAAACTAAATCCAACATTCAAATCGAATGTCGATTATCAAATATCAAACTCAATCTCGCATTCAAATTTTGAATGTCAAATATCGAATATCAAACTCAATCCAACATTCAAATCTAATGTCGAATATCAAACTCAATCCGACATTCAAATCGAATGTCGAATATCGAATATCAAACTAAATCCAACATTCAAATCGAATGTCGAATATTGAATATCAAACTCAACCTCACATTCAAATTTTGAATGTCGAATATCGAATATCAAACTAAATCCAACATTCAAATCGAATGTCGAATACCGAATATCAAACTCAATCTAAAATTCAAATCGAATGTCGAATACCGAATATCAAACTCAATCCAACATTCAAATCGAATGTCGAATATCGAATATCAAACTCAATCTCACATTCAAATCGAATGTCGAATATCGAATATCAAACTCAATCTCACATTCAAATTTTGAATGTCGAATATCAAATATCAAACTGAATCCAACATTCCAATTATTTGAATCTTAAATATTAACCTGAATCCAACAGTCGAATTTTGAATGTCGAATATCGAATATCAAATTCAATTCAACATTTGATTATTTTTTTATTCCGAACCTCTTATATATCAAGCTGAATCAAACATTCAGATCTAAAATCTCAAAAAGATAAATCTCGAGTATCGAATATCAAACTCAATCCTACATTCGAATTTTTAATAGACTGCTACATTGTGCCCTTTGTAAAACATTGTTCGTCAATGCGTCAGGGATGGTGATCTACGTTTCTCTCTCTGGATTATAGGGCACACTTTAAAAGCCAGGCTTTAATCGGTGGGTTGGTGCCTGATGCTTATCTGTAGCTGGGCCCACCGTGGCTCAACTTGAAATTTGTTTTAGCTATGACTATCTGTGAGTCGTGTCCCCTTTTCTTTGTTTCATCATAGTGTGTTAATTTGATTAGAGAGTTTCCCCATGATGATATATTGCAATAGTTAGAAGGCTTCATTGCGAGCTTTACATTTATTGTACTTCAACAACAGCAGAATCTAGGGCGAAGATTTGGTACCAGTAAAATGCCCCCAGGTGGCTTAGGCTGCTGTCCGTTCTAAGGCGGTGGTTCTGTTGTTGTTGACCTGTTGTTTATTGTTATTCCCATTGTGGGAGTCTGTAATTGTTCTATGTTTTGTTGCACGTTACATTATGTCCATTCTAGTTTAGCAATCATCTTGATGGGGAAGAGAGAGCTGGTTGCTTTGCTTGGTTTGTCTTCCTGGTGTCTCGTGATTGTTGTGTGACTCTTCCTCGCGGTACCATGGATGCCATGGGTTTGTCTGCAGTCTGTAATTGTGGTATTGCCTGATCATACTCACGTACTATTTTTCATGACATCCTTAGTGTTCTGAAACCTATCTCTTCGATTCGCAAGTCATGTTACTAGAGTTAATTGTTTACGTCGCAGTCAACAAGTTTTTTAGTTATGTCGGGACGATGATCAATATCTGACCAAAGTGTAAAGAAAAGCTTTTGGGTAAAGGAGATATGGAGCGGACAGGAAATTCAAGGCTTAATCGCACGACCTTCATTTGTGGCCTTGATATTGAGTCTTTGTAACTGAGCCATAGGTTCTGCACACGATCTCCCAGAGATGAACATTTGACCAAAGTTTAATACAAATCTTTCAAAGTGTTCAAGTGATATGGAGCGGACATAAAATTCAAGGCTAAATCCAATGACCTTTAACTGAGTCTGCGAAGCTGTCATTGCTTCAGTAGTTGAATATAAATGAAAGCGGTATGGAGCGGAAAAGAAAGTGTTATGTTCGGACGGACGGGCGGACAGACTGACGGACAGGCAAAGGGCATTCCTATGATCCCCTCGTAGCTTTGCGGCGGGGGATTAATGACCATAGATTAGGAGTTGTGATCTCTGGACCTGCAGTCAAACACTTTGTCAACGGAACGGGTCGGCTTACTTTGCAAACTGATTAAGAATATTATGGTACCAGTGTCGTTGTTCCCCTTAAATAAATTTGATTGCTCGTCTTTACCCCCACAGCCCTCCATAATTTCTTATATCCACTGTTCCCCAGATTCGTCTTTATTTCCCTGTCCCCCTAAAAAATAGCATTTGTTTTCTTGTGTCGTTAATTTTCCCCCGTTTCTCCAAACCCCTGGGGCGGTATCATAATGTTGAATTGTTTTTTATGTACAGCATGCGAAACGTCGCAGCGCTGATTTAAAAAAAAATCTCAAAACAGATCAAAAGTGGAACTTGATTAATGAGCCACGACATGAGAAAAACAACAATGTCGCCGTCCGTTACGAGAGGACTCAGATCTAATCAACCTAGTCTTCGCATAAAGAAGTGTTGGGACCTTAGTTACTCACTGAGCGCACAGCAAAGACTCTGGTCAGACTGGGTGGATACTCAGGCTGATCAGAGTCTTCGGTGGGCGCACACTCATTTTGTTGGTTCGTCATGTCATGGATAATTTTAATGTGTTTGTTTATACAATCACAGGAGGAAAAAGACGTTGCAACTGTAGAATTGAAGAAAATTATATATATTACACTTAAAGGTGTGGGGATGGGGGTGGGGGTAATTCTGAATACAAATAAATCTTGGTATTGAATAACTTATTTGCAGGCTGCACATTCCAAATTTATATCAAACACAAAAGTCAAACCGCCTGTGTGTCCTGTCTACTAGGGTAGGTTGTGCTATTAGGGGCTTAAAATGGCGATGCTGTGGGGCCCGGTAACCAGTAATGGAGATACTCTAGAGAGTTATATGCAAAGTTCAGGTGCGTAGCCTCGGAATATTCCAGTGAAACCTATAGGGAGGTAGGCCTGGGTGTTCGGCCTACTAGGTATACCACCGTTGGCTTGGGCTTTAAGGGCATAGATGCATAGAATACCTATAGAAATGGCGATGTACTATGTAGTTTGGCCCGGTAACCAGTGATGGATATACTGTAACGAGTTATATGCAAAGTTCAGGGAATTTAGAGCATACATGAGGTAGTTAAGCCCATGGGATGATATGCCTTTGTGTCCGTCCTACTAGGTGTACCTCCTCTGGGTTGGGCTAAAAGGGCATAGAAATGGCGATGTACATGCAGTGAGGCTGCGCGACTGAACTGTGCATAGCTCTCTTAAGCATGTTAAAGACATAGAAATTTGAGCAATAATACTGGTACCACTCATTATGACTCTCTATGGGGGTCATACTGGGCAGATCAAAAGGACAGTCATAATGAGGTGATTATGACTTCCCTACAGGGGCAATAAAGTGGTCCAATAAAGGGATTAGGTAATTTATGATAAAATATTGGTCTTTATTTTAGTGAAAGAAATTGTGTTGTATACAGGTAATTCCCCACTTGAGGCCCCTTTAATTTTGTGAGATATTGGAACTGTCCCTTATCAGTCAGTCCTTTAATGATCTCTATTGGACAGTGATGTATGCCTTTAAGTATCCCCGTAGAATGGTATACACAGGCCTAACTCCCTATGGGTTTCACAACCTCCTGTATGCTCGAAATTTCAGACGATTCGCACCTGAACTTTGCATATTACTCTATAGTATATGCATCCAATCAGGTCCCACTACATCGCCATTTCTAAGACCTTTAAGCCAACTCCCAACGGGAGCACCAATAGTAGGCAGTAGGCAGGACACCCAGACTAACCTCCACATGGATTTCACTACGAATTAACCGAGGCTGCGCACCTGAACTTTGCATATAACTCTATAGTATCCACATAACTGGTTACCAGGTCCCACTGCATTTACATTTCTAAGCCCTCAAAGCGCAAATCCAATGGGGTACATCCAGTAGGAAGGACACCCAGACCTATCTCCCCATGGTCTTCACTCGAAAATTCCGAAGCTACGCATCTGAACTTTGCATATAACTCTCTATAATATCCCTATTACTGGCTACTGGATCACTTCACGGTGACTTCGGTGAGTATCGAACTAGCAACCTAACGGTCTACCAACAAGCCACGTCGACTGTAAATCAAAATGTTTTGGGGTTTACAATGTATTGTTTTTGTGGTCAACTTGTTCTGATGTTTTTAGAGCTGCCTAGAAAACTACAAACTGCAATTTGAAAACGCGTTACCTTCATACCAAATCAAAGTCATCCCAGCTTCTACACAAATAAGCAGAACGCTGCTGTTCATTTTTGTATGTCATCGCTAAATCGTTTATGAGTGAGGCGTTTTAGTTGGGAACAAGACAGTTCACCGACAAGACAATTCACCGACACGTTTTTGAAGACAGTTCACTGACAAATTGAAGACAGTTCATCGACACTTTTAAGACAGTTCACCGACACATTTGCTTTATATGTAACTGACCTATGGTTGGAAAATAACTGTTAATTTTGACGAATTATGGATCACTTGTGATTTGAAGTAAAAACAAAAGTAGATACATTTGGTAGAGAACAATGGCAATTGCTGCCAGAATAGAAGATAGATAGAACTATTTCTTCTCACTAATGAGAGAGTACATTCATGTTACTGCTGTGCCGCATCAGTGGGGTCATGGACTTTGCATTATTGTTGGTTAACAAGGCGAATTTTGTTTGCTTGATTAACAAATAATAGGCAGATCTTTTGATGTTACATGAAGCTAAACTATTGTTGTTTTCTTTTCAACTAGGACCAATCCGGTATATACAGATATTGTAATGATCTATAGATATATGCATTGGGCATAGATATGTCTAATAAAAAGATCGAAGTGCCACAGAAATCATTCAACTTCAATAATTTTATATTAGTCATGTGTTTAATAGTATCCCAAATGATAGTAAAACATGTGACATTCATTATAAAAACAATATAAAATTTTTGGTGAACTGTCTTCAATTCTGTCGCTGAACTGTCTTCAATTCTGTCGGTGAACTGTCTTCAAATGAGTGTCTGTAAACTGTCTTGTCGGTGAACTCAGTCTTGATTCATTTTAGTTGACGTCAGTATCATATCTGGAAACAAATTTATTATGAAAAATCTCAAATAAAGGTTGACCAAAGAAACAAATATGGTGTATACATCTGTTTGTCAGACGCTTTTGAATCAGCATTATGGAGAGAACAGTCTCTGCATAACTTTGTGGCCAGATGTGGGCTTGAACTCACAACCTACCCCAAACTTACGTAAGAAACTCCCCTCCGATTGGGCTCAAACCAAACAAACATTTGCGGAAATTTCTCCAGACATTATTACATGTACTTTCTTTACATGTACATGTAGGTTTAATATACCATTTGAGTATTTTTACTTATCACATGACTAATCTCATCAGAGCCTTCTATGCGTGTACAAACAAAATCAATCCAGTAAACATCTGTAAAGTGACACCTTCGGACCTCTAGCGAAACGCCATACAAATGGCGCTTTTGCTAGCGGGATGATTGTGGCCCGATCCAATGGCGTTTCGCTAGCGGGCCGAGGGTGTCCCGACATTGAATGCTGGCTGCGAAGTAGGTGAAAATTCAGATTCATTGTATTTTCTGGATTTACTTATCTTTCATAAATACGTTTCATTCTCCTAAATATGGTCACAATTACAGGCTACATATACTACTTTGCAAAGGGAGACAATTTACATGTACCATCTGGTTATCTAGACATTGTTAGCTGCGACATCAGTGGAGACTCTCAAATACAGTGACATGTCGGCACGAAAATGTGTGTGTCTGTGTGTGCGTGCATGTATTATCGTATGTATGTACGCAAGCGTGCATAAGTGTACACAGGTACCAGTGTACCTGTCTGTCTGAATGTATGTATGTTTGTGTGTGCGTGCGGTTGTGTGTGCGACCGTGCGTGTGTGTACGTATGTAAACGTGCATAAATGAGTTAAAGAACCCATTCACCTGTCAATCTGCCTGTCTGTCTGTCTGTCTGTCTGTCTGTCTGTCTGTCTGTCTGTCTGTCTGTATGTATGTATGTATGTATGTATGTATGTATGTATGTATGTATGCATGCATGCATGCATGTTTGTTAGTTTGTTTGTTTGTGTATGTACATATGCTTTCTTGCGTTTGAGCGCGCAGGTACCCGAGCGTCTGTCTGCCTCTTGTATGTCCGTATGTCCGTATGCGCGCGCATGCGTATGTGCGTGTATGCGTGCGTGTGTTTGTCTGTGTATGTGCATAGATGTGTATGTATATTTGAACGTTCGTGACTTTTTATTATTTCTTACTTCTAACTTCGATGTTTGTTTGTTTGCGTGCATACGTCTGCGCATGCGTGTGTGCGTTCGCACAGAAACCTGTCTGTCTATTCGTCTGTCTGTCTTTATGTATGTACGTATGCATGCGTGTCTGGTTTCCTGCATGCTTGTCTGTATCTCTGGTTTTTCTGTCTGTCTGAATGTATGTATGTATGTATGTAAGCGCACGCATGTGTGCGTGAGTGTATGTGTGTGGGGGTTGTGTCTGTGTGTGCGTACATGCGTGAATACACGTGTATGTATTATTATATTAAAGCCCGTGACTACTTCAAGAACCTCTATACTTCTAACATCTAGCTCAGTTCAAAGCTAGTGTGTCGGCATGCATGCGCCCACCCCACCCGAACGTCGGTCTGCTGTCTGTCTGTATGTATGTATGTATGTATGTATGTATGTATGTATGTATGTATGTATGTATGTATGTATGTATGTATGTATGTATGTATGTATGCATGCATGCATGCATGCATGCATGCATGCATGCATGTATGTATGTATGTATGTATGTATGTATGTATGTATGTATGTATGTATGTATGTATGTATGTATGTATGTATGTATGTATGTATGTATGTATGTATGTGTGTGTGTGTGTATGTGTGTGTATGTAAGCATGCATTCACGCGCGCACGCACGCATGAACGCACGCGCATGCATGCATGCATACATACATACATACATACATACATACATACATACATACATACATACATACATACATACATACATACATACATACATACATACATACATACATACATACATACACGCAAACCTACACACACTCGCACGCACGTGCACACGCTCGCTCGCATGCGCATATATGCAGACATACCCATACATGCGGACAGAGAGACGGACAGACAGACAGACGCACGGGAGCTTGTGCGTACGGACGCATGCAAGAAATGGCTCCTTCCATTTTTGCATTAATACAATCTTAAGCCGTTCGTTGGCTAGAGAGCTACAGAGAGTAGTAGTCCGGTAGAAAACCAAAATGACCTGGAACTTGATTTTCAAGTTTTTTTTCTTTGTTGATTCTTGTAGTCCAGGCATTGTATTTGTTGAATCCAAGTGATGCCACTCTGACATCACTGAGCGTTTTGAAATATTAAAGATGGCGTCCAAGATGGCCGTCAGTTAGGCTCATAAGACCTATTTGACCAACGGACTCGATAGAAAGGATTTTAATTTTGACTTTTAATGGGTGTTTAGAGGCTAAATGGTAAAAACAATTAATTTGGAACATTGTTTTGATTCAGAAGATTACAGTATTAAAGATGGCGTCCAAAATAGCCGCCAGTTAGGCTCCTAAGAGCTATTTGACCAACATACTCGCTAAAAACATTTTAATTTTGATTTTTTATAGATGGTCAGAGGCTTAATGATACAAATGATTAAAGTGGAACTTTGGTTTGATTCCGAGGGTTGAAATATTAAAGATGGCGTCCAAGATGGCCACCAGTTAGGCTCCTAAGACCTATCAGACCAACAAACTCGATAAAAAGCATTTTAATTTTAACTTTTTATGGAAGTTTAAGAGGCCTAATGATACAAACGATTAAAATGGACCATTGGTTTGGTTCAGAAGGTTGAAATATTAAAGATGGTGTCCAAGATGGCCGCCATTTTAAAACGTAAAATTAAACCTGAAATCAAAATGGCAGTTAATAACTATTTTCTGATTGTTTTCAACAGCGGTTGTATTTGGAGAATTTGACAGACATGTTGTTTTCAGCATTGTTAAATATTCAAGATGACGTCCAAGATGGCAGTAATAACATGGTAGGGAATCACATGGTTTTTGCTATGATACACTGTACGGAAAAATAACGGACTCTTATTTTTCGTATTTGGTATTGTTTTTGTCTTTGTTCTGGTATCCATCAATCCATGCACCATCTTCCAGACCACTTTTGGCCGGATCTGATAAAACCATAATGTCATAGTATTCTCGTAAAATTTCCTACTTTGGGTAAACTCTCTGTCAAAGAATAAAGAGATAAATGCCAGAATATACTGAACGAACAATATCACTGAAAACTTTGTGACAGTGTACCTACCTCGCGGGAAAAATCAGCTGGAAAGTGGTATTTGGATGGATGGATGGATAAAATTACCAAAAAAAAAAAAGCGAAAACAATATTTACTTATGAAGTACAGTCTATCATCACAGTGTATCCGTAGTGCATGTTTGTAGGTGCAAGTTTAACAGATATGACTGGTGGTTAGGTGCACCTGTGAAAGACATGGCTCATGGTATGACGCAAATAAAATATACATGAATGTTTATAAGATAAAACCTTAACAGACATGCATGCTGACAGTAAGCAAATTATAAAGACATGGCTGCTGGCAAGGTGCAGCTGTAACATACATGTCTGGTGCGATTGTGCTTACCAGCCCGTTGGTTAAGTACGAGCATAGGGTCATAACTGTGTGTCTGAGGCAAGTGTAACAGATATACTTGCTGGTTCAGCCCCCACAACAACAGATGTGTTTGCAAGTCAGTTGCAACTGATTAAAACATATCTGCTGGTGAGATGCAACTCTAATAGACATGCATGCTGTTAGGGTGCAATTGTAACCGGTATGTCAGGTGGTCGGGTGCAACTGTAAAAAAACATGCCTGCTGTTTAAGAGCAAAGTTTAAAGACATGGGTGCTGCAACAGGCCTGCTAGTCTTGTGAAGCTGTTACAGAAAAAAAACTGCCTGGTTTCAGAAATGTGTGCTGGTCCTGTGCCACATAATTAAACATGCGTTATGGTAAATATGTTTGCTGACCCTGTGACAATGATTGGTGGTCTAGTGCAAGTTAGGACAGACATGCACACTGGCCGGGCGCAACTTAAACATGCCTGCTGATCAAGTGCAACAGTACCAAGCATTCCTGTTAGTCGGTGTCAATTGAAACATACATTATTGCTAGTGCAATGTAAATAACACACATGACCGCTGGTCCCAAGTCTCATAAACAGGCATGTGTGTCGGTTCAGTACCTCATTATTAAACACGTGTGATGGTGGTAAGCATGTCTGATGTGATGACCTGTGGCAATACATGGCTGCTATTTGATGAAGCTTCAACCGATATGCCTGCAGACTTGGTACCATTCAGTCAGACATGCATCCTGGTCCATTGAAAATCAAAAAGAAAAGCTACTCGACCGATGCCCCTCATTCAGACATGCTTACTAACACTGTGAAACTTTATTAGACAGGAATGTTGCTACATTGTCGATGCAAAATACATCCCTGCTGGTCAAGTGTCACTCCGTGTAGCGAGTTGCTAAGCTGTTGCAGCTGCAGCATATATGCTTGCTGGCCTAGTGTATTTACTGCCACAAACACCGCTGCTGTTTAGTGTTGCTGCAAGATGGATGCATGCTGGACTGTTGCCACTCAATCATGCCTGCCGATCGTTTACCACTCAATCTTGCATGTGGGCTGGTGTTGTGTTTCTCTATCTGCCATACCTTCTGGTGTGGTGTCTCACTATCAGCTGTGCCTGCTGATGTGGTGCCTCTTTAAGGGCCATGCTTTCTGGCGTGGTGCCTCACTATCAGCCACGCCTGTTGGTGTGGTGTCGCATTATAGTCCATGCCTTCTGATGTGGTGCCTCACAATAGCCCATGCCTTCTGGTGTGGTGCCTCACTAACATCCATGTCTGCTGGTGTGTTGCCTCACTATAGGCCATGCCTTCTGGTATGGTGCCTCATTATCAGCCATGCCTTCTATTGTGGTGCCTCACTATAGGCCATGTTTTCTGGTGTGGTGCCTCATTTTCAGCCATTTCTGCTAGTGTGGTGATCACTATAGGCGATACCTTCTGGTGTGGAACCTCATTATCAGGAATGCATGTTGGTGTGGTTCCTCACTACAGACCATGCCTGTTGGCGTGGTACCTCACTATAGACCATGCCTGCTGGTCAATCGCCACTGCAACCGACATTTTACTAGTCGAAGAAGAAGAATGGTTGCAAGTCTAGTGCTGCTTTTACAGAGGTGCCATTACATCGGACATGTTTGCTGATCCGGTGCTACTCTCAGATATGCCTGCTTGTGCAGTGCAACTCTATCAGACATGCATGCTGGGTTCATTTATTCAGATACGCATGTTTGTAAAGTGCTGCTCTACCAGGCAAGGCATCTGGTCTGTTACAAATCCATCTGGTAGGGTCTCCTCCCATAGGTTTGTAAATCTTGTTGGCTACCATCCCGGTAGCCATCTTGAATATATTAAATTCTGAATGATGCATAAATAGCTTCATTGGGTTGTTACAACGATAATGTTTGTAATTCAAGAATCAGTAAAATAAGCATTTTGCATGCAAATCCCTGAAGTTTGCCAGTATCAGAGACGATTTTCTTATATATTTTTTTGTAATAAACCGCCACCTTGGTGGCAATCTTGTCAGCATTCTTATTTTATTTTTTTATTTGGTTACAAGCTAAGGGTCTTTAACTAGATTCCAACTTCATAGCTTACAATTTAAGAAAGAAAACGGGTTTGGGACATGTTTTCCACGTCACACAATATTTTAACCTATAATTGGCTTCCATCTTGGACGCCATCTTGGATATATCGAAATGCTCAATGATGCCAGAGTGGCATCACTTGGAATTTTCAAGGACAATGTATACACTACCAGAATCAACAAAGAAAAAAAGTTTAAAATCAAGTTCCAGGTCCTCCTAGAATTCGCCCGAATACCGCCGGACTACAGAGAGTAGTAAGAATTTAAATTTCTGGTGTTTTGACCCGGTAATGCTTAATCCAACCAGCTCAGACACAGAAAGGAGTAAGAATTAAAAATTCTGATGTTTGTTTTGACTACGTAAGACTCAAACCATCCAGCTCATCTTTTTTTTGGGTTTGGTTTGTTGCTTTACGTCCCAGTCGACATCTATGGTCATGTCGGGACGGTCAATTCACATAACCGCACTTTTTCCTGGGCAAGCTTTACCCAGCGGTTAACCAGTTCTTCGTGCAAATACATGTACTTTCGCTTGTAACTGACAACAACCCTTCTCGATTCAGTGGAAGGGAGGAGAATGACCGTAGAAATTATTTCATGATCAATCTCCACGAAAGTATGGGATCGGACCGGGATCGACCCCTGGATTTGCAGTTAGACACGCATCTGCACTCAGACACGTTGCCGACTGCGCTACGCGGCCCAGCTCAACTAAAAACAGAAGTAAGAAATGAAAAATTATATAGAGAGTAGTAAAAATCTGGGACTTTGGCCGATAAGCTCCAATTCAGTCAGCCCAGCTACAGAGAGTATTAAGGAATGCCATTTGGGGGTTTGACCCGTTAAGCCACAAACCAACCAGGGCCCGGAATTACAATGCCTCCTTAAAGTTAAGCAAGACTTAAGTTAAGTATTGATATTTCAACATGCTATATTAAATGCTAAATAAATTGCCTGGATCGATGTGGTATTTGTGGTCAAAGATATCATTGAAATCTTCAGAAAAATCAAAACTTTTTTGATTTTAATCAGTTTTAAACGTTATTTTTCGCATCCTGAAAAATCAATACTTAACTTAAGTCTTCCTTAACTCTAAGGAGGCGTTGTAATTCCGGGCCCAGATCAGTTATAGAGAGTGGCAAGAAATCCAAATTTTGGAATTTTGACCTGGTAAACCTCAAACCAGCCTGCTCAGCTACAGAGAGTAGCAAGAAATCAAAATAATATCTTTTCCGTACGAGATAAAAAAAATCAGAAAAAAATCAAATAAAATGACCTTTTCCGGCCCGTTTTGTAATGGGGCGGCACACGTTTTTTGATACTTAATCGCATTGTATTGTATTGTTCCAACGAGCATGCACGACAACATAGTTGGACTACAGGTTAAAAAAAATTGTCTGACTCTTTATCATTGTATATATGTATGTGTGTGTGTGTGTGTGTGTGTGTGTGTGTGTGTGTGTGTGTGTGTGTGTGTGTGTGTGTGTGTGTGTGTGTGTGTGTGTGTGTGTGTGTGTGTGTGTGTGTGTGTGTGTGTGTGTGTGTGTGTGTGTGTGTGTGTGTGTGTGTGTGTGTGTGCAAATAGCGAAGATTCTGGCAAGACTGCGAGGATGTGCAGCCTTGTCTGAAAATGTTGACCGATTGTAAGGCGGCCACATTGTTAAGCTGTGGTCACGATGGGGTTGCCGCAGGAATCTGTGTGATTTTACAGATACTGCACAGGCTTCACGCGGCGACCTTTCGGTAGCTGCGCGGGGTCTCTATGATTTCTTTAGAGCCTACAATCAATTTTGGGCCCCGTAATACCATCTAAAATCATACATTATCCGCCCGATCAGCGTGCTGTATCTGTGTGGTTCAAATGTACAAATGTACACGTATGGCAATCATGCGATGGGGTAAACTACATGTCTTGTCAACGACCTACGGCCTTGCAATTTCTCAAAATTTGTCATAGTGAGGAGTTAATTGTAGATGCTACAGCTCCCGTGAATGCGTACATTAACTGACTGAATGTTGGTTTTAGTTTGATATTCGACATTTAAAAGTTGAATGTGGGATTTAGTTTGATATTAGACATTCAAAACTTGAATGTTGGATTCAGTTTGATATTCGATATTCGACATTCGATTTGAATGTTGGATTGAGTTTGACATTCGACATTCGATTTGAATGTTGGATTGAGTTTGATATTCGATATTTGACATTCAAAATTTGAATGTGAGATTGAGTTTGATATTCGATATTCGACATTCGATTTGAATGTTTGGTTTTAGTTTGATATTCGATATTCGACATCCGATTTGAATGTTGGATTGAGTTTGATATTAGATATTCGACATTCGATTTGAATGTTGGATTGAGTTTGATATTCGATATTAGACATTCGATTTGAATGTTGGATTGAGTTTGATATTCGATATTCGACATTCAAAATTGGAATGTGAGATTGAGTTTGATATTCGACATTCGATTTGAATGTTGGATTTAGTTTAATATTTGATATTCGACATTCGATTTGAATGTTGGGTTGAGTTTGATATTCGATATTCGACATTCGATTTGAATGTTGGATTTAGTTTGATATTTGATATTCGACATTCGTTTTGAATGTTTGATTTACTTTGATATTCGATATTCGACATTCAAAATTTGAATGTGAGATTGAGTTTGATACTCGATATTGGACATTCGATTTGAATGTTGGATTTAGTTTGATATTTGATATTCGACATTCGACTTGAATGTTGGATTGAGTTTGATATTCGATATACGACATTCGATTTGAATAATGGATTGAGTTTTATATTCGATATTCGACATTCGATTTGAATGTTGGATTGAGTTTGATATTCAATATTCGACATTCAAAAATTTGAATGTGAGATTGAGTTTGATATTCGATATTCGACATTCGATTTGAATGTTGGATTTAGTTTGATATTCGATATTCGACATTCAAAATTTGAATGTGAGATTGAGTTTGATATTCGATATTCGACATTCGATTTGAATGTTGTATTAAGTTTGATATTCGATATTTGATATTCGATTTGAATGTTGGATTGAGTTTTATATTCGATATTCGACATTCGATTTGAATGTTGGATTGAGTTTGATATTCGATATTCGACATTCGATTTAAATGTTGGATTTAGTTTGATATTCGATATTCGACATTCGATTTGAATGTTGGATTGAGTTTGATATTCGATATACGACATTCGATTTGAATGTTGGATTGAGTTTGATATTCGATATTCGACATTCAATATTTGAATGTGAGATTGAGTTTGATATTCGATATTCGACATTCGATTTGAATGTTGGATATAGTTTGATATTCGATATTCGACATTCAAAATTTGAATGTTGGATTGAGTTTGATATTGGATATTCGACATTCGATTTGAATGTTGGATTGAGTTTGATATTCGATATTCGACATTCATAATTTGAATGTGAGATTGAGTTTGATATTCGATAAGTATTCGATATTCGACATTCGATTTGAATGTTGGATTGAGTTTGATATTCGATATTCGACATTCGATTTGAATGTTGGATTGAGTTTGATATTGGATATTCGACATTCGATTTGAATGTTGGATTTAGTTTGATATTCGATATTCGACATTCAAAATTCGAATGTGAGATTGAGTTTGATATTCAATATTCGACATTCGATTTGAATGTTGGATTGAGTTTGATATTCGATATTCGACATTCGATTTGAATGTTGGATTGAGTTTGATATTCGATATTCGACATTCGATTTGAATGTTGAATTGAGTTTGATATTCGATATTCGACATTCGATTTGAATGTTGGATTGAGTTTGATATTCGATATCCGACATTCGATTTGAATGTTGGATTTAGTTTGATATTCGATATTCGACATTCAAAATTTGAATGTGAGATTTAGTTTGATATTCGATATTCGACATTCGATTTGAATGTTGGATTTAGTTTGATATTCGATATTCAACATTCGATTTGAATGTGGGATTGAGTTTGATATTCGATATTCGACATTCGATTTGAATGTTGGATTGAGTTTGATATTCGATATTCAACATTCGATTTGAATGTGGGATTGAGTTTGATTTTCGATATTCGACGTTCGATTTGAATGTTGGATTTAGTTTGATATTCGATATTCGACATTCGATTTGAATGTTGGATTTAGTTTGATATTCGATATTCAACATTCGATTTGAATGTTGGATTGAGTTTGATATTCGATATTCGACACTCGATTTGAATGTTGGATTGAGTTTGATATTCGATATTCGACATTCGATTTGAATGTTGGATTGAGTTTGATATTCGATATTCGACATTCGATTTGAATGTTGGATTTAGTTTGATATTCGATATTCGACATTCAAAATTTGAATGTTGAATGTTGAATATCGAACATCGAACCAATTTTTGATTGCTTACATATGGACGATTTTAAGAAAAGTGCAGCTTCCTGTTGTGTGATGTGCATTACACAAATACAATTATTTTTAATATAGTTTATCGTACGAAGTTCATCCAATAAATAGGCGGAATTCCCTTATAATGCAAGAGTTTGTGCCATTTAAACATCACAAAAATGTCCATAAGGTGGCATAACTTGTTATGCATGCAACAACATATCCAAAGCTTTGGAGGAATGTGATGTCGCTTGCTGCTTAGCAACACAAACACGTACATAAAACTTGATGCCTTAAAATGGTTTCTATTGTTATTAACATGTGCAGATCAGTTTCAAAAAGAATCTATTCCATAAACTACAACATAAGCTGATTATTCTGTAAACTTCATGGACATCTTCTAAAAAATGTCAGATTGACAGGTAAAGTTAGCATTATAAGCGACAACAGTGCAAAATTTTGGAATCAGAAATGGGGGTATGGGTCATGAATTTGCCCTTAAATTATTGTTGGCTGGTAAATAAGTTTTAAATCCCCCTAAATTATTGAATATATTCTATATTTTAGAACAGTATCTTTTTTAAAAAAAATGCATCACATGTGTACATCGTTGCCTAGCAACAGATAAATATAGACTTCACAAATAGTCAAATTAATTTTCCTACAATTGCCTGATTGCTAGGCAACCATACCTAACGCGTACATGTTAATGACCATATTTTATATGTAACATTGAGAACAATTAAACTATAACTAATTAAAGGACAATCTATGTTCAGATACATGATGATTATTAAATGTCAGAATATGTTTCTTTAGCAGCGTTTTTGTATGAGGAAAATCTGGCCAGGCTTGTTTTAGTATCAGTATTCTATGCTAAGCGACAAGCAACCTCACTTTTCAACAAAATTTTGGATACGCTGCTGCATGCCAAAAACGTAATGCCACCTTATGATTACATTTGCGATGTTTTGATGGTACCGATTCTTGCATTATAAGGGAATTCCCTCTATTTATTGGATGACCCTCGTATGACGTCACGTCTGAGGGTGAAATAACGCCATGCAATAAAATCGTTAAACCACTAGTGGTTTATAGAGTTTTGGGAAACGTTATGACGTCCAATTACAACGTTGCATGCATAATGACAATATAATATTTTACGCCAGAAATGAGATTTCAGTGTAATCTTAATGCCGTATGATAAATAGAAGCTAACATTCGTGCTCCAGTGTTATTGAATTTATTAAACCCGTTGCGAAAGAGATAAAATGCTCGACATGCCTCGCATTTTATCTTTTCCCCCAACTCGATTATTAATTCAATAAAACATGAGCACTCATGTAAGATCCTCTTTAATTGTGCGAACACCATCTTAAAGTGTTTCCTGTGTTCCCCATCCACTTTTTACGTGTCACCTGTACCAGTATCAAACAAAATGATTGAATTGAAGTCCTTACCATTCTTCAAAAGCAGATTCAACACATCAGTGCCAAGGGATCAAACACAAATTACTAATTTGGGTAGCATTTGGTGCTGATTTACATATACACATGCAATGTAATGTGATCTATTGCATCTGTCTCTTCCTGTGAAGTGGCGAGAGCATTCACTGGCCTTACATCAGTAGTCTTTAATTCCGCGCTAGTCAATTGATAGTATTGCTCTGATATTGCAAAGTACGAGTTTTTGTCTCTACCGTGTACCTATTTGCATATCAGGATTTCTGCTGTTTCTTTAAAAAGAAGTTATAAATAATCCGCATTTTGTTTTGGTCATTTGTCATGGAAACTTTACAGTCTGTTGGTGCTTTAGTCTTTTATTTGGACCTCAGATCAGAAGTGTTTCATACGTTCCTCGTCGTTTGCACTCAAATAACCTAATTGAGTTTTCTTCGGATCTATCTGTAACAAATATGACTCGTGATGATTTTTTGCAGAGGGTCGAATTCCATTTTTACTACACCTTGAACGTTATTTGGTGTAGGAGAAAGGACAAAAAATGAGACATTGACACCAATTACGTATGCTACTCTACTCAAGATAATAACAATAAAATGCTTTCCCCGTTTTCGCAGGCTGTTGCCTGCAAAACAGGAACTGGTCCAAGAGAATAGAACAGATTGGCTTCTTGGATCTCTATCACGCTCAATGGATGATTTTATACAGAGTAGACTATTTGATAAGGCGGTCCCATTTCATGATACGCTTAAAAGGCTGAGCTTGAAAACGTTTGCCACAGAGATTAACGTCAAGACAATACCCCTGCTCATTTATTATGTTAAGGTACATAATGTTACATTATTTTTAAAAATTAATGAGAGATCGGGTCTCAGAAACCTAGTGAATCATTTGAGTGAAAGGGTCTGATTTGTGCTCTGTTCATCCTGACAGTTGCATTGATTTACCAACTTTGATATAACTATAGTTCTTTGGTCCGAAGGGGAAATATTACCCAACTTCCTAATGCACTTCAGAAATATTCAAACTTCAAAGAATTCTTTGAATGCTTCAAGATGGAAACTGTCCAGAGACATTATTGGATGGCCTTGAAGAATGTGTCTGTCGCATGTATGGAAAACAAAGCTATATCAGTGTAAACAGACCCATACTGTATATGATTCTTGTTTACAGAAATTTCAAGGTAAATCAGACCAAGTACTCTGTGCCTTTGATGACATTTGTCTTTGTCGTCTTCCTCCTTACAGAGCATCACTAGAAATACAGGTTCAAAGAGCCAATTATCCGGCAATCAAATCAGTTTCCGAATGTGAAAAGCCCTGAAGGGTATAATTAGAAATTAAAGTTGAAGATGGCGGCTGGCTAGAATTTTAGTGGTCTCATGTTAAAAATGGTTATTGATAACATCTGTAATAAAAGGCCATGTGATAACCAGTAATGAATATCATTTCTAATGTTTCTGCAACATGTACAGGTACACGTGTGAAATATATTAATTTTTTCTGAGGCATCATCTCTGACGTAAGACAACGGCTTTGGTGACAAACATGCAGTAAAATGTGATCAAGAAAGTCTCAAATGTTCTAAGATATCCATTAACTACAATCTTTTTTGCGTATTGGTACTTTAATGGTAATACCAAGTTGTGCTCCTAAAAACTGGGGCTCATTTATGACAATATTTTTAAGATAAAAAAAAACAAACAAAAAAATTATGCTCTATTAGTTTATAGAGCATGTTAATAAAACAAAATATAGAACAGTTTAAAGAATACAAAGCGCGGTTTAAAAGGTAAATGATGGTAGTCAAAATTCCATTTTCAAAGTGTACTTCATGACGTTGCGTCTGGGGGTGATAAAACGCCATGCATTAAAATCGATAAACCACTAACGGTTTACATATTTTCTATAAACGTTATGAAATAACGCTTTTAACGTCACGCTTGTGGCAAAACTCTAACGTTTTCACGTCAAAAACGAGATTGCAGAATATTTTTAATGTCATATGATAAATAGAATCTTACATTCGTACTCCTGTTGTATTGAATTTATTAAACTCGTTGCGAAAAAGAGAAAGCTAAAATATGCGAGGCTTGCTCGTTTAATGAATTCAGGAAACTATGGGCACTCATGTAAGATCCTCTATGTAACGCATATATTATCATAAGAACCTGTCTTTTTGTTGTAAAGGCATCCAGTATGCAGATTAACTCAATGTGTCAAATAATTATTTTAATGTCTTCTTTCTGTCTTTTTTCTCTGACTTAAACTTTCATGATTATTTTAAATTTCTTAATTTGATATAGTAACATAAGATAGGATATGTCTGAAAGTTACCTAGGAGGGGGAGCAAAACAATTTAAGCCATCAGCCTATATTTTGTATATACATATTAAGGATTATTTCTGGCGAGAATTGCAGATCATGGCAGTGTTCAGCATGGTTCAGCATGGTAAGGGCTACGATCAACCAAAAACATAGTTTTAACTTTTTTGAACTTTTTCACAATTGTATCCTAGTGCAATTTGTGCCCCAGTGCCATTAACAAGGCGATTAATCAACCTCGAGGTAGGATAAAAAGTAGTGTAGGTGTCAATACTGACATTATGTTAAAGCTTTATACAAATTTCATTCTAATAGGTCTACTTTTCTCAGGGTTTTTTTATCAATTATAACATTAGCCACCTTAAATGGGGCAATAATGGAATTCAATAACTCCATGACTAGAGGTTGCATGCTGTAATAGTAGAGCTACATGTACGTTCATGTAGTTGCTAAGATTTTGTTACTCTGTTCACTTGATTGGATAGATACAGGTTCTAATGATAAATCTGTTTCAACACTCGTGAACTGTACCTATACGATAAAACTATCATGTGATTGTATGAGTCGCCCCATAGTGACAACATCTGATGTCAAGTAACCTGATGTAATTACTGATTAGTAGGTAGTAGTGTCTCTTGTCGACTGCTGATACATGTAACCTTAGCCAACAATTTGGACCCAGAACAGGACCCACAAAATGTCGGGCCTGTTCTGAGTCTAAATTATTGGAACTGCTTATATTCCTAAAAGAAATAAATATCGAAATAATTATCGGTAACAAAAAATCCACATCCGACAATAAAACTTACCCAGTAGTCGAAAATATCAACCCTTTGTATACTAGTAACCCCTAAATACGTACTTTGAAAAACAGTGAACACCAAGATGAAATGCCGATAATGCTGCATTTCATCGATGTCCACAATGTTTCATGAAAGACAAAAATGACAAAATTAAATATGGGTTTAAACTATCCTGCAGTGTCAGAAGATATTTTTTAAATTATCTACTACCACAACTGTGACCCCCCCCCCTTTTTTTAATTTAGGCATTTTCAGGTCTTCTCAAAAGCGGGTTCAATGAAGATGTAACAGCAAAGTGATGGCCTATATATCTATGTTTATATATGCACGTTGCTATCAAAAGCATCGTATTTTAAAGGTGTAATCATTTCTGTAGACACGCCATTCTTCTTTATTCTGTGATACATTTATAACGCAGTGTTCTTATGGATTTCTTCATATGAATAAATGCATGCTATTGTGGTTATTATCATGTATTGACCAGCAAAGGCTCCAGACAGTCTGTGAATCTGTACAATCTTGCAGCGTCCTTCAATATTCACACGAGGTATGTCATATTCGCTCTTTAGGGGAGTGATGTAAATAGTACTTCAGCAATGTGGTATAAAGTAGCCTAATTTTAGAGGTACCCATACTACCAGCAGGGTAACAAATTCTCCTATATACCAACTTAAAGCTTGGAGTCTGCTCATTTCAAAACTACATAATGCCACTTGCAAAATTTTGTGCAAAATGATTTGCGGACCTTCGAAAGTATACACCCTAGATTGTCAGTATTCGCTCACTACGGGCTTCCAAAGCAAATATTATCCTCGTATATGCGCATAAATCTATTTCTTGTAAATTTTTGAGTGGGACATGAATGAATATAATATTAGAAATAAAATGACAATATGCAGTGCTGTTTTGTACATTTTATGAAGTCATTGAGTACAAAATTCACGAAAACCTATGACATTTATATACCATTAATCTAGATGCAGCTGCACGGAATTTCTGTCCAGTTTTGTTAAAATTTTACTGGAAAAATTGTATACATGTATATAATCTATACTATTTTATTATTTTTGTCAACAAATAACATTAAAGTGGGTCTCTCTGTAGCTGTGAAAGCTGTGAGTGTCAAATCTTTGAGATCGACCTACTGACATTGACCTATTTTTCACGCTCCAGTGACTTTAACATAAAGTTACGTCTTTCCATCAACAATCTTCATTGAAGTAAGTTATCTTAAGCGGCGACAGTTGAGATTGTCAACCCTTGTATAGAAATTGTCCTCGGCATCCTCTTAAAGCTAGCTTTGTGACCTTGAACTACTTTTTACATTCCAGTAATATGACTGTGACAGACATCTATATGAATTTACCCCAGCATGTCTGACACAGCGTTCCGCAGAGTTCTTGTCATGCAGTATATAACATTTTATCAGTATTAAAACAGGATGAAGTTATATTGCTCAGCTGTGTTAACTTTGTTATATTCTTAAAAAAACTAGCATATATGCGAGGCATTACTTGCATAAGACAAATTGGAGTTCCCATAGACCAAGAAAATGAGTTCAGACTCCATGTCGCTTCCGACTTTAAGACTTATCTATTGATGAGATTGTAGGGCCTGATTCTTTGGCTGTGATTAGGCCCACTGGCGTTTACCTTTTGGATTTCTTTTGCTCTGGTATCTTATTTCAGTTTTATTACTGTTGAATCCTGATCTTGGCTTTATGTTCTAGGAGATTGCATTGATAAGTTAGGGGTCTTTCATGCAAACCAAACTTATATGTGTCTTGATCCACATCTGAACTAAGGGTGAGGTTTGCGCGCCGTGAACCCGGTCTAAGCCCTCCAGTAAAATATTTTACTGACCATTCCAAGGTTGTGTTTCTCTTTTTGGATCAGTTATGTTATTTCTGTCTTGTTTTTGTTATGCTTTCATGCGCGTTTGTTTATTGATGCCTTGTGGTCACCTGCTAGAAAGGGCTAACCTCTTGGCTATCAATTGTGATGTCTAATTGTGAAGTTGTCACTTTCCCATTGGTATTCTTGGTCAGGTATGGTGCTTTACTGTATCAATTCCTGATCTTTGCCCACTTTCTTACTTTCTTCACCAAAGACATTTACAGTCAAATTGGTTTAAATGTTTGGCAATAGAGTCGCAGAGTCATTATTCTCCCATGCGTCATCTATTAAAGCACCTGACACTCTCCATTACTTATCGATTTCAGAATCACTTGTGTTTTGCATGGATAATGTACAACCATTGTGTATTACCTAATCACAGTGAGTTGCTATTCTGTATTCGTAGGTTTGTTAGGTGCACAATCGGTTAATCATTGTGAAAACATGCACTATGACGTACAGTTATCTTCGCAGATACTGTTCTCGCAATTGCATATAAGGTCATTTAAAGCTCTGGGGGCTGTTGACAGGCTCATTTTCTTAGGATGCATGCTGCATTTTTGCCATTACTGCCCGTTAGTATATTCAACTTTATTTTTATCCATAATCAATTGGTGGGGTGGGAGGCTGGGGCTCCATGTAGAATGTAGAAGATGAAAATGGAAACTGTTATCTGTCAATAGGCATTTTGCTGCCTTTACACAGCTAACCTCATTTAGTGATGTGCAGTCAGGTTTTTCATAAAGTGCTGCAAGTAAAATTTGACAGTTTGATAAACGCTCATTGAAATTTCAGTGCACCCTGTATCATGCGTACGCATTTGAAAACTGATTTCATTTCGGTGTCAAAGCTAAAGAAACCCATGACAAAGTTCCTACGACAACAGAGCTGTCTTAATTGTTAACCTCGTGTCTGTTAAAAACACGTTATCAAGTACTATGAAAAGGTATATTATGAGAGATCCAGTAAAAATATATTTTGGTCTATTAACAATTCAGCTAAAATTTTAGATAAACTTAAAGCTAGGGATTTCAATGCGACCAGTTTGTCTACTTATATTTTTTTTACTCTTTACACTACTTCACCTCATAATTTAATTAATGATAAACTTATTGATCTTATTGAAAGAACATTCGAGAGAAGGCTCTCCTTACCTTGCATGTAACGTCAGAAACGCATTTTTTTACTTTGGAAAAACCTAAAAAAATATCATGCATGGTCATGTCAAAATGTATGTGATGTGCGGTTATTCGATTTGGCACCAAGCTGTATGGACAAAGAGTTGGGATTCCTATGGGCACTAATTGTGCTCCCCTGGTTGCCAATTCATTCCTGTTTTGTTATGAGAGGGACTTTGTGATGTCTCTTTCTGATGATAAACAGACTGATGTTATTGATGCTTTTAGAACTACATCCAGATATTCGGACGATATTTTAAACATAAATAATGGTTATTTTGACAATATGGTAAGTCAAATATACCCTTCAGAACTCCAACTTAATAAAGCCAATACCTCTGATGCTGAAGCCGCATTTTTAAATTGCATTTGTCACGTTTCTACCAAAATCTACGATTAAAACGTGACGACTTTGATTTTGAAAGTGTCAATTTCCTATTTTCGATGGTGATGTTCCTCGCTCTACATGCTATTGAGTCTATATCTCTCAACTCATTCGTTTTGAAAGAGCATCTAGCCACGTTACTGACTTCAACTCTCGCAATAAATTGTTAACTCAGAAACTTCTTTAACAAGGCTATCCGTATCATACACTTCGCAAAACCTTTTCTAAATTTTATAGACGATACTATGATTTGAAATCTAAATTCCAAGTTGGACTTAAATCTATTCTGCCTAGGACTTTCGGAACCTGAATTTTATGGTGGCTTGGTGTGTAAATTGAAGATTGTTGGCTCTAATACTTTTTCAGCGCAGTTCATTAAAATAATTTCCCATTATAAAAAGATTGGCTATAACATTAATGTATTGCATCAGACTGCATGCTTGGTGGTCAACCCAAGCACGGTTGGCAACTTTGCTTTCCTCTTTAATTGCACGTCGGTGGGTCTGACACCAGACTCTAAGCCCCCTGGTGGCTTAGGCTGATGTCCGTTCTAAGGCGGTGGTTCTGTTGTTGTTGACTTTTTGTTTATTGTTACTCCCATTGTGGGAGTCTGTAATTGTTCTATGTTTTGTTGTACGTTACTTTATGTCCATTCTAGTATTGCAATCATCTTGATGGGGAAGAGAGAGCTGATTGCCTTGCTTAATTTGTCTTCCTGGTGTCTCGTGATGGTTGAGCGGCTCTTCCTCGCGGTGCCACGGGGTAGTCTGCAGTTTGTGATTGTTGTATTTCCTGATCATACTCACTTATTATTTTCTATGACGGTTCCGACTTAAAGACTTATCTACTGATGAGATGGTAGGAGCCTGATGCTTTGGCTGTTTGTCAGGCCAATTGGGGTTAACCTGTTGGATTTCTTTTATTTCAGTTTTGTTTGTTTGATTTGATTCCTTACGTCCCATCAACAATCTTTCAGTTAAACAGGAACGGGTCTTCCTGGGTTGAACCAGTACTAAGCTAGGAAAAATGTGTCTTGCTCAAGGACCACAACGCAGTGACGCTTTTACTCCAGTGTTCAGTTTTATTTACTTTTTGGTCCTTATCTTTGCTTTATCTCCTTTTCATATCTTAGTTTGTATGTTCTAAGAGATGATGTATTTATAAGTTAGGGGTCTTTCATGCAAACCAAATATCTATGTCTTGGTCCACATCTGTATTAAGGGTGGGGCTGCATTAATTGGCGCCTTGAAACCGCTTAAGCCCTCCAGTAAAATATTTTTTCAGACCATTCTGGGGCGGTACTTCTGTTTTGGATCATTTATGTTTTTTCTGTCTTGTGTGTGTTATGCCTTTGTGCGCGTCTGTTTATTTGTGCCTTGTGGTCACCTGTTGGGAAAGGGCCGGCCTCTTGGTTCTCGTTTGTGGTGTCTAGTTGTGAGTTTGTCACTTTCCTATTGGTATCCTGGGTAAGGTGTGGTACTTGATTGTATCGATTCCTGATCTTTGCACCCTTACTTACTTTCTTACCAATCCCAAAAAAGCACTACATATATCACATCCAGCAAGACGTTTTCTTCAGCAAGATTGGTAAATAAGATATTAACAGGCATATTATGTCTCGCACCAACATAATGTGCCAATAGGACATGTGAAAAAGGTCTCATTTGTAGCCTTTTTATCTATTATGAAGCAGTTACACAAAGAAATTCTGTATTGGGGAATTTCGCAGCATCTGAGGATGTAGCATTATTGTATTTGCTTCCTCCTGTAGCTCTTAGATATGCATAAACTCATCTTTGGTCGCTTTTATTACTCTGTCCTTCAGTCCACCACTGATGAAGATTGTTTGTTTCTGTTGACTGATTTTTAGGTGTTGCTGTAATAAGCTACAAGTGTGTCCTTAGTTTTGCCTCTGGATGACAGAATATAGTGGCTGAGTAAAGGTTACTCAATAATTTTACAATAATATTGTCAAATATATAATTGACAGCATTTAACTGAGTATAAACCTCACAATATTACTGCAAAATGATCAATATTATCTATTTTCAAATTCGATTATGATAGCATTTATAATTGTAGTAGTAAATGAAGAGTCACTTCAAATACATCAACACTGTAATTTTTATCATGATAAATGTACAAATGAACGTAAAACCAAACTCTTTGCCTGCAAGTGACATGAGGCCCAACAAAACGTCGAGACTGATCTGGATCTAAATGGATCTGGATCTAAATTGATTATTACCCCGATGGTATTCCTTATTATGTTCTATTAGCGTTTACTGTTCGTCAAGAATATTCGCTTCACTATTATCTGCTGTAACGCCGAATAAGTAGAGGTGTATCAATGCATGCGCGGATCCAGTAGCTCGAATCATAGGGGGGGGGGGGGGGGGGTAGAAACATTTATAACGCAACAAAATAATGATTAATCAGGTTTTGTTTTGCTATCAAATTTAAGTTTTGGGTGCGTTAATGAACGTCTCACTGAGACGTTTCCTTTATGCACCCAGAACATATGTTACTATAGTCAGTTATTAAAGCAGATCATGAATAGGTCCTATTCTCTGATTTCATTTTGAATTAGCGAGTGTTTCGAAAAATAGAAGTTCGAATTTTCGTGGTTGTACTGTAGATAGGTTTCAAGTATGTCTTCTGGCTTAAAAGTCTAGAACCATTTGATTCGTGAAACAGGCTCCAACCCATAACCACTCAAAATGCATTTACACGTAACTGGCAAAAATCTGCTATTGGTAAATCATGCAAATGAACGTTTGATAAAATCTGAATTGAACTCTCTCAAGTGATCGCTTTGAGCTTTAACCCTTAGCATGCATGGTAAGTTTTCTTGCTTCTGCTGTCATCTGCTGACTTTTTTTCAAAATTGGCTTTCTTCACAAAAAATGATTTCAGGAACCCTATTCGAATGTTAAACGGTTTGGATCCAGATCAGGGCAGACGTTCTGTCGCTCAGGATCTGGCCATGGGTCTAAACTGTTTGCAATACCAGACGACAAAAAGTCGCCGCTTGCATGGAAAGAGTTAAACGTATTATTGGAAGAAGGTGCATACCAGGGTAGCGTGTCAATTGCCAAAGTACCCTGTTGCTGCACATTATCATGAAAAGGTGGCCTTCTTATTCTTAGTATCTTCAAAGATTTCAGTGTATCTGTGCTTTTCGAAGCTCGAATAATCTCCCAAAACCAGTAGCAAAAGTACCATACTATCATGTCACTTGGTCAAAAGAGCCCAAATCAGGCTGCGAAAACGCAGCCTGATTTGGGCTCTATTGACCCATACGCATGATCATAGCCGAATTCAATTGATATTGCTCCTTTATCTATTATATGAAGAGCGCTTATGTATCAAATCTATTATATATTTTATATACTTTTCTTATCAAAACAAAGATCTTTATTTTACCGCAATTGATTTTTGGCTAAAATCCGATCGCACTATCATTGTGAGGATTGAAATGAGACCTGGATGATTAGTTAACTATTGACATGCTGTATAATTGTGCATGTTTGTGTCGTCTGCTGATGTTTTTCAAAATCATCGTTTTCGAAAAATTATTTCACGAATCTGGATCCAAACTGTTAACAGTCTGCTAGTTAACCTTGAAGATTGTTTCAGTCAATTTGAAAACAATAAAAACATCGACGAATTAAATAAAAAAAAATTCCAGCAGGCAAATAGTTAAACAGTAGACAACCAATACAGAATTATCCATCAGTAAAACGGTCATATTAAAAAGGAAAGATCAAAATCACCCTGAAAGAATGCTCCTGGTGCCCTTTTGGCTGCTGAGTAGATTTAGATTTGTAACTCAACCAGTTCTATTCATAGAAAAGAAAAGCCCCGAATGGCTGATTGGTGTGCAGCTGTTGTCTCGAGTGTTGTCTCGGGTGACTGAATCTGTTATATTTTAAAGTCCGTTTTCCTTCCAGGAGATGCTACCTTTACCATCGCACTGTTGATGTATACAGACATACCCCTTACTGAATAACATCAAACTCACTTGCAGGATTCCTTTCCATATATAGTTTCAAAGGATCAATTTAGAATAGTGTAGATCCTAATTGACTGGCTTCTGAAGAAGCCAGTCAATCGGGATCTACACTATTTTAGAATGGAATTTTTCCAGGTTCAACAGAACACATGTCAATGCCCTTTGATAAACAATGAATGTGACATTGCATGTAAACGTTGTCTTATACTTTAGAAATGATAGATGTTAAAAATGATGTCTACTTAGTGACCTACTGTGGTCAGCTAAATAATGTATTTAGAAACATTAAGGGTTAAGATCAGTCGGTTTCTAAAACATCATCTGATCAGAGGTTATTTTGTGCGCTATCCAGTTGTTGAACTTTAGCAAATAAGCAATAACAATTTTATGGATAAAATCTTAGTTTAGTTTAGCTCTTTTATAGATTCAACAACAGAAATATAAATGCTACAAGGGAAAACTCGTACAGTTTAGAAGGCAGTGCTATTACAAATGGATTAATTAACGTGAAACGGTACACATACAAAATTTTTAAGTTTCAAAGATGGAAGTTAAACAGTTTCATATAATTTCGCATACGTTTTCTATTATAATTACAGATTGAAATGGATAAAATAAAACAGTTTTAACAATTTCATTAGAGATTCTCTTCTGTATATTTGTGGGCAGAAAAAGTAATTGCGTAATCTTATTCTTTCACGGGGGACGAATGAAGTTTTGAATTAGTTGTTAAAATGGCTACTACTAAAACGAATCCTTATTACCAAACATCGGCGCCACATCCTTATGGACATAAATTAAGATTAAAAGCAGTGTCGTCTTCATATGCACCTAGATTCATAACAGACCGGACTATGACTGTGAATAGGATACAAATTACTCCGCGGACAGTGTTTGAGTTGGAAAGACCACAGACCCAAGGTTCTCCGCGAGTACTGATAGATATAAACACGTCCTATTATAGACGTTACCTGGATAAGTTCAAGTCTAAGAAAAGAGTTCCAATATTTCCTAAATTAGCAACAGATCCTGTTAACACAAGACAACAGCAGCCTTCAAGACCTAGAGAAGAAACAAGAGTAACAAGTGCTTTATCTCGGAACACCACCGTTTCACCCATCAGAAATGACATGTTATCTCCAAATCCGAGACAAAATCCACACAATACACCAAGGTCTGTCTCCGCGCTTTCAAACACTTACAGGAAACCATCCTCGGGGTTGAGGAGAACTTTATCTGAGAGACAAAATAGTACTTTTGCCGCTTACGCTAAATACAATGATGAATTGAAAGCTAAAGAAGAAACGAAGGAACTCAGAGAAGAAGTGCAAAATCAAAGTATGAAAAGTTTAAATGATTTTGTAATGGCGAGTAGAGCACAAGTTCCTTTATTTCTTTCTAACGAGAAACAGCTACGAATAACAGACTGGATTGCTAGTACTGCTAAAGCATTGTCGACTGATCCACAAGAAGAGGAACAGGCAACTTTAACATCTCTTTCTGTAATACCAGAACAGTGACTGCCTTAAAACCTTTGTGAAACAGAAACCCCTAAATGGATACTTTGACAAACAGTGAAGACCCGATGAAATGCCGCATAATGCAGCATTTCATCAGGGTCTGCACTGTTTGCTAAGACCAAATATGTCTGTAAAGAAAGAGAAAACAAATGTACAATTTTTTTAAAAAATAAAACCTTGGACACCCCCATTTGAGGGTCTGGATGGGTGTCTGCTGTCTGATATTTTACAATCATTAATGGTTAGTCCATTTCACCATCAACTGCGTATTTGTATTTGAATAGTTGAATTGACCAAGGTCTGTTTCCGTGCTTTCAAACAGGAAACCATCCTCAGGGTTGAGAAGAACGTTATCTGAGAGACAAAATAGTACTTTTGCCGCTTACGCTAAATACAATGATGAACTGTAAGCTAAAGAAGAATAAAAAACTCGTAGAAGAAGTGCAAAAGAATAGATAAAAGTATAAAAGTTTAAATGCTTTTGTAATGGCGAGTAGAGCACTAGTTCCTTAATTTCTTTTATAAACGAGAAACTGCCTCGAATAACCGACTGGATTGCTCGTAATCCCAAAGATGAGGAACAGGCCACTCTAACATCTCTTTACGTGATGCTAGAACAGAAAATACTTTTAATCCTTTAATGATCAGAAACCCCTAAGCAGGTACTTTGGCAAACAGTGAATCCAGATGAAATTCTGCATAATGCAGCATTACATCAGAATCTGCACTGTTCAGTCTAAGGACACGTTCCAAAAGAGTAAAACATATATCAAACACATTTGACAACTTTAATCTAGAAATAATTAAGTTCCCAACACAGCAGCAAGATGATATCATCGGATAACCATATGCGCCGCGACATGTGATATCCAACAATGTGGCATTTTGACAAGTGTAGACTCAGACGAACTTGTGCAGCCTCCTTTTAAGCTTAAAAACTCCAAATAAGGTTTTGGTCAATAGCTTCCTGGTCTGGGTCTTTGCTGGTAGCACATACCACATTGTTGGAAATCTCATGTCGTGGCTTATATAGCCCTGCACTGCTTTGGAACATGTTTTGTCAAAATTAATCTTATAAGGACCTTAGGACAGTCTCCTATTCAAACTGCGCAAATTTTGACAGCCTGTTGCTAGGATAAAGCTTATTTGACAACTATATTTTAGTGCGTAAATAAAACCCTGACATTAAGTGTACCTAGCAAAATAAAAACATTTTGGAAATATTGCACGATTATGCCAGGACATTAGGGTTTATGGGGCGAGGGTATTTTTTGTGACAAAATTTCATTTCACAGAAAGTCAAAGTTTCACCGGGTATTCACCTAAATACATGGAAATATCATGTTTGGGGCATAAAACTTGCGACGAAAGCGATGCGTTTGCATAAAATTCAGGGTGAGAAGAGTTCATAGCTTCTTCTAAATAACACTGAATATCTCAATAAAAATTCCAAAGGGAATTTAATAACACTAAAACACTATGTTTACTCTGTTTCAAATTTTCGGCCACTTGGTCTTTATCAAGAAACAAATAACTGAAATAATGTTGTAAGCTACATCTCCATTGTCTTAGCCAACCAGTAAATAATCAATATTATTTATATTTACTGGTTGGCTAAGACAATGGAGATGTAGCTCACAGCATTATTTCAGTTATTTGTTTCTTGATAAAGGCCAAGTGGCCGAAAATTTGAAACAGAGTAAACATAGTGTTTTAGTCTTCTAAATAAGTATGATGTCCATAACTTTTGACCATTACCTGTTGTGTATAAGTTCAGCCAGTTTGACATGTTCACTCAAAGGTATCATACCTTCATACTGTATAAGTCAGAGTCTAGATAAGAACAATTTTTGAACTAATAATTATAAATATTTTTAAATCATCAGATTTAACCTATAATTTGGTGTTTAAAAGAACCGTTTAATTGCGACGGTTCTTTTGAGTACCCACAGCATATGTTTTGGTTGAGAAATAAGACACTTAATTACTTAGTACGCAATCATAACTAAAGCCCTGATACATGTCATCGTAAATTGATACAAAATAAGTTCCGGATAAGTTTTTATAATAAATTGTTTTTGAGCATCGTTCCCCCCCCCCCCCCCCACCCCGTGACCAATCATGCCGTTTTTCTGGCTATTTCTATGAGCAATCCTTCATTAAGACTGTCCGAGGTCCTTTGTTGTTTTGAACATAAATAAAAATGCACAAAATTAACATCATATGCAGCAACAACCTGCTAGGAATACGCAGGCAAAATGCTTCATTAAAGGGAAAAATAATATTCAAATACTATCTTATGACAGAGTAGTTGCAAAAAAAAAAAACATGGTTCATGGTTTTGACTTTACATCAGCATGAACGGAAATCAATTGAAATTTAGGGATTCAAATCTGAATTCTGAACAAAAGGACTGAACACAAAGGCCCTGCGCTGTTTGCTAAGACAATAAAGATCTTTAAAGAAAGAAATGATTTGGTTTTGAAAAGAAAAAAGAAAAAAAAACATTTGACCCCTCAATATCAAGATTTTTGACCCCTCAACATCCAGATTTTAATTTCTTGAACACCAGATAAGGATATCTCAGATTTTACCCTGGGATAGAAAATCTTATCTTACCCAAGCTATCTTACCCAGGCTGTCACGTGAGGGTTACATACATTGGTTGTATTGGAACTCGCGCACATGGTCGTCAAGTGACGTCAATGTTATGTTAAAGTGGCGTCATCATGTGAAATTGAATCTTAGCGTATTTAGAAACTTCTTGAAGCTTATTTTAATTTGAAATAAACTAAAAATAAAAAAGTGGTAAGCAAGAAAAAGAATCCATTATACGTGTGAGGGTACAATAGAGAAATCCGTCCCTCGGGATCACCGTTTGTCATCACTCGGCAAGCCTCTTGATGCTAAACGGCGATCCTCGAGACGGATTTTTCTATCCTACCCTCACACTCATGATGGATTCTTTATAGTATGCAGCTTTCTGTAAATTTTCATTCGTCATAAAGAGTGTTTTGATTTGATTTATTTCCTCATCTCGAGCATGGGCGGATCCAGAGAGGGGGGGGGGGGGGCAGAGGGTCCAGACCCCCCTGAAAACCACAAAAATATAGGGTTTCTTAGAAAAAAACTGGTCCTGATCGCCTGAAAACTCAAAGCTGCCGAGCCGGCATTCAATTTTGGGCAATTATCGGCCAGCGAAAGGCCATTTAAATGGCATTTCGCTGAATGCCCGCTTATAGTGGTATTTGGTTGGATCCTCTCTCCCCTCTAAAAACTAGAAATCGTGTTTATGAAACAAAGTGCTCTCAACCATATGCTTGTTCGTAAGGATGATCTCAACAGGTAATCTACTCACCATCTTCTATCAGCTGACCAAATCTGAGGATACTAGCTGTAATTGTTTTCGAGATTTATCTTTGTTTCAAGTTTTCTATGTGCAAATTTGCAAAGGGCAATAACCCGTAAATTTGCAAAGGGCAATTACTAGAAAAAAATAAAATAACTTTTTCTTAAACTCTCACCAGGTAATTTCATTCATTATCGTGTATCAGCTGTCCAATTTTGAATCTCCTAGCTGTAATAGTTTTTAGGATACCAAGCTTTCTATGTCTAAATTATCAAAGGGCAATAACTCGAAAAGATAAAAATAACTTTTTTTAAAAAAATTTACCAGGTAATCTACTTATTATCCTCTATCTGCTGACTAAATATGAAGCTCCTAGCTGTTATACTTTTTAAGATATCTTGATCACAAATTTCATCATGACCCTTTAAAGGGGGCATAACTCCACAAAGGGAGATAATTTGGACTAAACAAATACGGGTAGACTATTTTTTATGACAAATCTATTAAATTTCAAAACTGTAACTTAACATTTGTTAGGGACGCACAAACGGACGTTCTTACATTTAGATTCTTGGTGGGTACTTACAGTGTTAGAAAAAGTAGCCAAGAAAGCATACTAAGTACCCAACAAATTCCAAGTATTTTTTACGGAATAAACCTCGTTTTGAGTTTTTATTAGCTCCCTTAATATGCAAATGGGGTCTATTCCGTAAACGATTTTTAAAAACTATAAATTTGAAAGAAATTTCGGAAATTTAAAATAGCCATCGTGAGTACGGATGGACGGACGGACAAGCCCTAAGCATTATGCCCCTTCAACGTTTTCAAATTTGGGGGCATAAAAAACGTTGTCAAAGTTGGTCCCCTCTTACAAAACTTTCTGGATCCGCGCGTGTCTTCGGGGTTTCCTGCCAAGTAAGATTCAAACCAGTCTCCTAAGCTGCAGAGACAACAAGCTAGACAACTTAAAATTTGCATGTACATGTAGCTGGTTTGGCTATAATTCTTTCCAGAAAGTGAATATTAAAGAGGCTGATCAGATTGCGGCGATGTGCTTGCTGGTCTGTACCTTTGTTGTTTGCATGCATAAAGTTGACTTTTCTCGCTTCGATGGCTATATATTTTGACTTTCGAGAAGTCAACGTACGTAAATCATAGTTGGGCCTTATTGTTTACATGTACACAACTTTTCTTGTACACCGGATAAGGATATCTGAGATTTACCCTGGGATAGAAAATTTATCTTACCCATGCTGTCTTACCCAGGACGTCAAGTTACGTCATCCTGTGCAATTGCATCTTAGCGTATTACTGGGCTTCTGGAAGCTTATTTTGAAATAAACAAATAAATAAATGAAAACAGTGGTGATCAAGAAAAAGAATCGATATTCGTGTGAGGGTAGGATAGAAAAATACGCTTCTCGGGACCACCGTTTGTTATCACTCGGCAAGCCTCGTGATGCCAAACGGTGATCCTTGGGACTGATTTTTCTATCCTACGCTCAAACTCATGATAGATTCTCATAGACTTCGGGGTTCGCGGCCGGGAAAGGCGCAAATCAACCTACCTTGCATATACAACATGTACATGTAGCTACAATCATGAAATTTTGGAAGTCTGCTAAACAAGCTACATGTATCAGGGTGGGTAGTCACGTGGTTTCTGTTAGGATACCCTCTACGGAAAAATGGCCGACTTCTTTCCACAACGATGTTTTAAGCAAAAGTAAGTAGAGATTTCTCCTTGTTTTTTTATCTTTACCCGGAAAGTTATACCACATTTTTCCGCATCTAACGATGCCAGGACATCCTCATAAAGCTTCTAACTTTGAGTACAGACTCTGTCACAATTTTTTAGCGGCGAAGATCGGGCCTGATTTGTAGAAACTATTATTTTCTTTGTGACAGAGTTGTACTCAAAGTAAGAAGCTTAAGAGGATATCCTGGTAGCGTTTTGTTGTCCGTTCTAAGGCGGTGGTTCTGTTGTTGTTGACTTTTTGTTTATTGTTACTCCCATTGTGGGAGTCTGTAATTGTTCTATGTTTTGTTGTACGTTACTTTATGTCCATACTAGTATTGGAATCATCTTGATGGGGAAGAGAGAGCTGATTGCTTATGCTTAATTTGTCTTCCTGGTGTCTCGTGATGGTTGAGCGGCTCTTCCTCGCGGTGCCACGGGGTTGTCTGCAGTTTGTGATTGTGGTATTTCCTGATCATACTCACTTACTATTTTTGATCGGGAAAAATATGGGCTGGAAAATAACGTTCTGGGTATAGATGAGTAAACTACGATGGCCCAAATGGCTCACTTTTTCATTTCAGTGACAATTCACATTTCTGAATTCCGAATTCCGAATTCTGAATTCTGATTTCTGAATTTTGAATAAACTTCATAGACGTTTTCATTTACTATATCATACACTTGTGTAAAGCGCCAGACAGACTGTGTACACCCTACCCTCCAGAGGATTGCACTTAAGCGTTTATTCAGTAAAATTGGGGGGTACTTTGTGAAGTAGAAGTTCCTGTGTGGAGTCCGGAGTACTCCCTATTGCACATAGAAAAACGCATTATCCATAGAGTACCTCCTGCGCAGGCGCTTAAATAGCCCTACTGAAGTAGGCACCTTTCTTCTAGCGGGTACATGTACATAGCCCTTACTGCACCCTTAACCATTCTAGACTAGGTTGTACTAGTAACCAATAAACACCCATGCGTGCCTCCTATTCTAGGAAGAACCTTTACTCTACAGAGTACCTCAATCCCCATGGAGTATCTACAGAGAACACCCACTCTACAGGTAACACATATTCCCCATAGCGTACTCTGTCGGGTAGGGAGTACCCGCAAGAAGAAGGGTGCCTACTTCAGTAGGGCTAAAGCGCTTGCGCAGGAGGTACTCTATGGATTATGCGTTATTCTATGTGCAAAAGGGAGTACCCCGAACTTCACACAGGAACTTCTACTTCACAAAGTACCCCCTATTCTACCGAATAAACCCTTTGTTAAAATCCTCTGGAGGGTAGGGTGTACTCACTCTGTCCGGCGTTTTACACAAGTGTATGATATAGTAAATGAAAGCGTCTATCAAATTTATTCAAAATTCAGAATTTAGAATTCGGAATTCAGAATTCGGAATTCAGAATTCAGAATTGTCACTGAAATGAAAAAGTGAGCCATTTTGGCCATCGTAGTAAACATAGAGAAATCTACTTTCATTCGATCAGAACACAGGAGCTTGACGTTGCTTTTTTCTATACTTGTATGCCCTTTAGGAACTAAAGGAAAGGGCGGACTATCCGCTGCTGCACAAACTGTTTCTGGGTTAATTACACCGTTATTATTCAGTTTACAAAGTCGTATGCATACATTTTGAATAAACAATTCCATGCTCTATCCTCCGGCCTATATCATAAGTTTACCACATTTACGGGTTTATTGTCATTTTGTTTTTTTTCGGTGAAGTCTGATTGTATTCGTGTGATGGGTGCAACCGGATACATGCATGGCCATCTTTGTTGTGTTATGTACATACAAAGGAGCGAATGCGTATTGTCAATTGATTGGTTGAGATTATGAGAACATTCTGTCATCATGTATTGACCAATCAGATGACACTATACATTTGCTTTGATTTATGCACACAAAGTAACAAAGATGGCCATGTTTCCGGTTGCACCCATCACACGAATACAATCATTCTTCATTTAAAAGACGAATTTACACTGAAACCGTGAATGATGATCAGAGCTGATATATGGCGGAAGATGGACCATTCAATTGTTTATTCAAAGCATATACACACATGCTTGTAAGCTGAGTAATAACGGTAAGACTCGCCTAAAACGATTTTGAGCAGCAGCAGAGTGTCCGTCCTTCCCTTTAGTTCCTAAAGGGTATACAAGTATAGAAAAGAGAGACTAACGTCAAACTCCTGTGGATCAGAAAGTCCGTACAGTGTATTCGAACATCCGTACATTGTATCCAAGCAAAAACCGCGTGACTACCCACCTAAAGAATAATGAATAAGGATAGTTTGTGCACCTAAAATTGCATTTATTCCTTACCCATCAATTGAAACATGTGTTTTTGGTACTCAAAGAACCGTCTCATTGAGACGGTTCTTAATGAGACGGTTCTTTTGAGTACCCACGACATATGTTTTGGTTGAGTAATAGGAAACACAATTTTCCAGTACGCACTCTTATCTGGAGGCCTGGAATCGAGTACAGGTGTACTAGATGCGGAGGTAATGACACTCCACACGGAGCTGAAACATTCAGATTATGTTTGTATTATTAAATCATCTTATGTATCAAAATACATAATCTGATTCTAAATTATTAACACGATACGGTTAATTAGGTATACATTTAGGCACCAGGGGGAATTGTAAAACAAATATATAAGTAATATAAGGCTTTCACACATTGATTTTACAAACATGCTAGATTTCTGAGCTGAGCTAACATTTTATGAAGTATCATCGTCGTTTTGGGCTCAGACCTGTAATTGTTATTCGATAGACCTCCATTTTAGCTTTTAAGTAGGCTGTGGTCCTCACAACTCATCAATCACAATGAGGCTGCCATATAGTTACAGATTGGACCTAGTTCAATCAATAAACAAGAATGAGATATCCTGGTGACCACCATGTCTTACCACTTTTTGGTCCCCGAAGTTGGGCACCCTACATGAGAGTAAAATTCCATTGAAAAAAATACCAGAATGCAAGGTCCTTTTTTAAACCACACCAGTAAACTTAATCGACAAAAGCAATGAGATATTGTTTCAAAAAGATATACCAGTCAAATAATTACGAGTCTAACTGCAGATCCAGGGGTCGCCATGTCTATCCAGGCCCGGTCACATACTATCGTGGAGATTGATCATGAATTAATTTCTACAGTCATTCTCCTCCCCTCCGCTGAATCATTCGAGAAGGTTTGTTGTCTGTTACAAGCGAACGTATGTGCACGAAGTACTAGTTAACTGCTTGTTCAAGCTTGCCCAGGAAAAAGTGTGGTTAGTTGAAGTGACTGTCCCGCCATTACCATAGCTGTTAACTTGGGACATAAAGTAACAAAACAAACAAAACAAAAATTAATAAGAACAATATATTTCTCGTAATTTTATAATTGACCTATCATGAAACAGCTGACATTTTTTATATTGTGCAGAGCTTCCACCCACCTTTTGAGCCAATCACTGCCCTTTTTACAAATACATGTCTTTGACCTTTTATGCATCTTATGTTAGACGAGACATGTCGTACATTCGCTCGCTCATAACCCGTCCCTCTTGCCCTAAGTCCATGTTAATTCTTTGGTAAGGGACCTAGTTATGGATAAGATGGTTTATTCCATAAGAATACAGTACCTAGCACTTCATCAGCCTGCCAGTGCATTCGAAATTTCGGTAGCTTCCCTCACAATATAGACCTTGAGCTGGCTATCGATCCCCCAGGGGGATAGCCACTATATTGTATAAGCCATAAAATGAATCATGTAAGCCCTCTGACAGTGGCAGTGTTAACGTATAACATCTTGTTACGTACGTTATCAGCAATATATTATTAAAAAGACTAAGTCTGCAACTATGAACATTTTTCGATATGTTTCATTTTCTTTTTAAATCATTTATAAAAGTAGAATTAAGTTATGTTTTCACAATAAATCTGTTCACTATAGCTGAAAACTGCACGGAAAAGTGAATTATCTTATAAAAACAGGTGTGTTGGTAATTATTTGCGTCCCTCTAATAATTATAGACAGTTAATTTTAACATAATTGCTGTTGTTTTGATACTGATAATTTGTTAAAATTTACGAAATTGGTAAAATGTATACCTGAATTTTAGGTTTTTTTACTGTGTTCTTGAAAAATAGAAACATTAGTTCTAAAATCAAAATATCAAAAATTACAGACTATGCATCTTTAAAGGTTCCTAATAATGTCTCCCACATGACACGTTTGTACTCATTTGAATGCTTTAACAGGTTTATTCACTTCTTACAACACAGTAACATAATTTTCGCTTTCATTTTATAAATGTCTTGATTTATTACCGATGTATACGCTACTTTGTCTTCTGTACGTTATTTTCCATTATCATTATGGCATTTATTGGCTGTACTTTTGTCAATAAATATAGCAAATAAATAAGGTTGCTACTTAAATACATTGAAAAAATATCTGAGTATGGTCGTTTACATTATTTTACTATATATTTGACAATACTATTACATCTGCCATTGAATATTAGAGTGTTAAGATATATAATGCTACTCAAATGATTTGAAATTCCTATAATGGTTGCTTACATTATTTACAGGCGTATGTACCAACGCTACACTCAAAAAAGCATTAAACGTTCAAAATAATGTCTCCAACATGACATGTTTGACTTATTTGCATGCTGTCACAGGTTAATGTACTTCTTATAACACATTAACCTATTTTAAGTAATCATTTAAAATGCCTACAGTTATAACCGTTATATACGTTACCAAGTGTTAATTTCATTCTTTCTGAGTATTTTTATGCTGCATTGACTATACATGTATCAAATATGTCGGTGAATATAACAAAATACATTTGGCTGCTACTTTAATAAATTGAAGTGCTAATACTGGTTGCCTAAACTATTATTATAATGTGATCTATCAAAAAGTGGGTATAAATAGTTGGTACTCATTACAGTACCTTTTTGTGTTTTTTCTTAGATATATCAAATTGGAGTTGCCTCATTCATTCAGATGGTTCTCTAATGATACAGATCTATTTAATCTCTTAATGGCTACTTCTTTTTGGATCTTTTGCCTAGTTTTTGAGTCCTGTTCAGAGCATCCATCCCATACAACTTACGCATATTCAACAACTGGTAAAAATTAAGACACATACATCTGGTTGCGAGCATTTATACTAAAATAATATATTTAAGTTTACGCATTATACATAGAATTTTAAGTGCTGAAGTAAAAACTGTTTTCAATATGTGAGTGACACTGTCCAGTACTACTTAAGGTAACACCCAGATGTTTGTGTTTATCTGCAAATCTAATTGGAATATTATCACACATAAGTTGTGGTAGGAAATCAAGCTTTTATAAGAGTATATAAACAGCCTCAGTTTTCAGCGGATTAAATGTAACTAGCTACTGTCTAGCCCAGTTTGACAACAGCTGCAAATCATGGTTAATTATACCAGCTATGTCAGCAATATGTGCTCCAGAATATAAAAGTGAAGTGTCATTCACAAACAGCTTTGTCAAACTTAGAAGATATAATAAGGATAAAAGAGGTCCAAGAGCAGATCCCTGTGCCACCCGAACAAAGAGTGATTTAAAGTGATCATTAGGATCTTTTGAAAGTTTATTTTGATCAAAAATAAATTCCTCAGTAATTACTAATTTGTTTTCACTGCTCTGCTTCTTCATTAGCTAAGGTGATTAAAGCCCTGTTTATTGCTCTGAAAACCAATAACTGACTGCAGACATCTTTTTCATGTGGTACATTTAACAGCATGCGCTCAAGCGTCTGTTTACCTCAGCTGTGACTAAATGGAATCAGCTCCCAGAAGAGGGGCCTATAACTCACTATGATTCCATTTAATTATTTCATTGAGTAATGATGGCTTCAAGTGATAAGGGTGAGAATTGGTTTAGACATGGCCCATGTTACATTTTTGCACTGCATAATTAAACAGTCTGGTTAAGAGCCCCTAAGTAAGTAATAGTTTATAGCATTAATTGAAATTGTAACATTTAGCCCTGTTCATGATGTATTCTGCTTTGCAAACATTTTGGAACCAGACCAGGTCAGACAAAATAAGGGACCTGATCAGGATCAAAACTGTTTGGTGCTCTGATCGCATTCCTGAAAAGTCTTTTGAAAACTTGATTTCTTAAAGAAATAGGCAGACAATTAAAACATTCAAAATACTCCTGTATTCGCAAAGAGCATTATTTAATGTCAGAATTTTTATCATTCCTATTATAATTTCCATAAATCTGAGCAAATTCTTGAAAATTCAAACCAACAAAATGGCTTGCAAGACCAGACTCAGATCAGCCTGCGCATTGGTCCATGCAGACAGCAAAGACTCTGACCAAACAATGGCAATATTCAGGCTGATCGGAGTCTTGGCTGTTTGTTCATGCATCTGCCAATTCTTGTAAGTCCTCAAAGCTTGGATACTTACCTACCCATTATGTTAATGTTCTGTTCTGTTCTGTGAAAACACTGATCAGACTATAATCAAATGCAGATGCATTGCTGGATGCTTATACCATTTAACTTTAAACCTGTTTGTGTTGTCTGCTGATAAGCTTTACAATTATTTTTTATCAAGAGAATGGTCTGATATTTTACCGGGCCTGATCTGGATCCATACTGTTTGATACTCTTTGATAAACCTTCCAAACAGTTTAGAAATAGATCAGACCGACGATATACACTGACTGTAATTAATCTATTTGACCTGGTAACTGCCACTTTTGTAGTGATGCCTGATGAATACTTCTTGGAGTATTCAAATGATTAATGGCGATCCCCTGTGGCATGTGAGTGCAATTAAATTATGGGCTAATTGAAGCAGTTTTAACAAAATTAATGGTCAGATGGTTCCCAGTATACTGTTGGCTCTATAATAAATGCATATGAAAAAAGTCTGAATTATCCCTTTAAGCCTGCAATACAGGACTCTAGACAAACGTTTTACTCTCTCTGACTTGAACAACTGTTTAACCTTTCTAGAAGTTCCCCTCAATACCATATTGCCTTAGTTTAAACAATAAATTCTTACATAACACAAAATTTGACATTAAATCTCACTTTTGACCCTCACTTCTTCATCATATGAGATAATTATATTCGTTGGGTTTGACAAGTCTAGATCACAGAGTCCAGTCATAAGGTGATGGGATACCATTTTAAATAAATGACAGATATGGTAAAATCGGTCCACTATATATGGACCAGCACACGAGTGTACGGTAGCCGTCGCATCAATGAGTAGAGAAGACTCATTCAAGTCTGTGCATATCTGTGAAGACTCACCGAGCCTTTGTTACTAGCATGCACAAAGTATAGCTGAAGATCAGGCTAAAATCATCAAATCATTGACGACTTTGTTGGAAATGTCAGCATGGCACTTGCGCTTGTGCGACATGCACAAAGGCCACGTGTACTGGCTCATGTACGTTTTTATTGCAATTCTGATTGGCTGAAAATAAAGAAGTGTGAATGAGAGGACCATGGGTTTAAAACAATACTCGACAAAAACTTAGACAGTATAATGTAAACACAATCTCATACATGTATTACAATATAGATAGTAATAATCATAACAACACAACATTGAAATTCACGTGACATTGTGTACATGTTTGTGCAGTGTGCATGTCTGAGTCATGCGCGGATGCAGAAAGTTTTTTCTCAAATGCGGTCAAACTCTGACAACGTTTTATTTTCTGTCTTTTTAAGAGGATTAATATTCCACTTAAAGTGGGCCAATGATGGCACACCATAGAATGCTGGTTTGGTAGCTAATCCGAACCAGTATTGATAAGAAACCTTTGCTTTGTGATTTATTTAGGGTAGGGAAAGAGTCCGGACCACTGTCCCCCCTCTGGAGCCACACATGTGTGTTCTGTATTTGTTCCTTTGCAATACATTTTGTGGATCTATGGTCTGCGATAGTGGCATTTCTTAATCATACTCATTTGAGCTGCCACATGAGATTTCCAACAATGTGGTATTTCCGACCAGCGAAGGCTCAGATCAGCCTGCGCATCACGCAGTCTGATCAGAGCCTTTGCTCGTCGCTTAAATATTCTATGAGTGCTAAGCTACTGACTGAACATCATTTGGAGTTTCTAAGCTTAAAAGAAGGCTGCACAGGCTCGTCTGGGTTTACACTTGTCAAAATGCCAGATTGTTGGAAATTACGTGTCTTCTGGTTTTGCTCTCTATCTACCCCACTATCATTCGAACTACTGACAATTTGAAATAAATCCTCTTAACCAAAGGACTTCGAAATTACAAGATACGTCCATCATGTCTATATAATTTAAAAACAAAAATTCGATATTAACGTTGATAGAATTTACAAAAAAAAAATCACTTTGCAATTTTGTGAGAACATGCTGGACTTTCTTTTCTGTTAATTTGATCATTTCAGCTATTTAAATATATCATATTTCAAAAGAGTTGAAAAAAAGAAATAAATGCGAGGCTTACCGAGCATTTTATCTTTTCTTTTTCCAGCGACTTTTTACGTACGTTTCTGCAAGAACACGCGTTTTAGCGTTCACTTCGAGAAATTGAATATTGGTGAATGCTCTTTATTGTCCCTGTACTGGAATCCAATGTTTTCTTACTACAGAACAGTGATGCAACTCTCTTGTTGACTACAAATGCAATCATGATGAATACACCTTGACTTGCATTAAATATAATGAATAGATACTCAAATATGTCATGTTTAATCAATATCTGAAATAAGCCGAAAATCCAAGTGATGCCAGTTAGAGAAGATAGTCTAGCATAAATCAGTAAGAAATTTCTTTCTTTTTTCGTTTTCTCTACAGCCTCTTTAATTCTGTTTATTTTGAATACAACTACAACAAAGAGCGCGATGTTGCAAATAAGAAGAACTAATAGAGGCAATAGGAAAGTAATAGACTGCATCAAACTGGACGAGATGTAACAGAGTCTCCCGCCATAACCAATGTCTTGCCCGTAGCTGTCAATAAGGGACACAATAATATTAATCAGTACAAATCCTAAGGGCGCAAAGGCGATATAAGCTACATAAATGGAAGTTTGTTTTCGGTCGTACGTTGCTGATAATTTCCGGTTCTTACTAAATGTTAAATATATATGAACAGAGCAAATATTCATAGAAAATAGAGCCGTTAACCAAAGGAAGTGACTAATTGCACCAATTAATACACACGCCCAATTTGGCAAAGTTGTTTGACCCGCCCCAAATTGGTATACACTTTGAGCAAGTAGCAAACAGATGCATAGAATGAGATTGTTTATTCCAGGCTGGGACTGTAGCACAGTGAAGTATGAGTAGATAAATATAGTGACTAGTAGAGCGAGTAGAGACAGACAAACACAAATAAGAGCAAGTAAGCCCTTTGGGTCTACAGTGAAATCATTAACGTCTGACATAAGATTTATTTCTCTAGGCTGTAGCTGCTTATTAATAAATTCATAATCATCTAAGCACATGTATATGCTTCCAGAGTGTATCTCATATTCCCATTTTGAAAGATTCAAATTAATTTCTTCTATAATAAGAATGTCATTTTCTATTATTACATCAATTTCTTTGACTTCTAAAGTTATATATGGACACATCTTTATTTTCGTGAAAGGTACGATGTCTTTGTTTCTGCATGAGAAAAGTCCAGACTCTTGTGCATTTACAGTAGTTAGATTATCCAGAGATAAGTTTTCAAGTGTAGCATACGGGGAAATGGCACCAGCTGCGAGACCATTTAAACCATAACTCCATAGCTCTACGCTAAATAGATAGGTAGGCATACCTTCACCACTAACGTACATAGCAGGAATCTGAGTGAATCTCTCTAAATAACTCTTATTTTGATATGTCGCTGTATTTACCAATAAATAAACAACAAACGATTCAACATTGTCATCCTGGTCTACCACCCCATCTGCAATAAGTACACCAATCTGTTCTAACATGTTATCCACGTTTGGTATAGTATAACTGATAGACCAACGTAGGCTTAGAATAAATACGTCACTTATTAGAGAACTAATAGTTAGTTGTTGTGTTGTTGGCGTTAATTTTAGAATTACAGCGTAACAGAACATGTCCATGCGTCTAAGATTAACTTCACATAAAGTCAAAACTGGATCATACAATCTAGTCTCAAAACAGGTTACATTTCGACACTGCATCTGAAAGATATAAAAGGGGACACATTAAACACAATGCAAGTTCGTCAGTATATCAAGGAAACATCTACGCACTAATTGACCCCAAATTAGCACCTTATTCCTTTTCATTCTTGATACTGGTAAACAGGTATTTTGGCAATCAGCAAAGGCAAAATGAAAATAGCAAGTGAGTATGATCAGGAAATACCACAATCGCACACCGCAGGCCAACATTACGGCCCCGCAAGGAAAAGTCACAGAATACTGACTTCACAAGATATCAGGAAGACAAAAAAAGTAAAGCAACCTGCTCTCTCTTCCCCATCAAGATCATTGCAAAACTTGAATAACAAATGAAGGACCGAACCCCAACAAACAATTTATCAAGAATAGTAAGTGAGTATGATCAGAATCACAAACTGCAGACATACCCGTAGCATCGGGAGGAAGAGCCACGCAACAATTAGGAGACACCAGTAAGACAAACAAAGCAGGGCAATCAGCTCTCTCTTCCCCATGGAAATGATTGCAAAACTAGAATGGACACTTAGTAACGCGCAACAAAACATAGAACACTTACAGAATCCCACACTGGGACTAACAATCAGCAAGAAATCAAAAACAAGAGGACCAAGTGGCCCTAAAGCGCTCACCTGAGTTTTGTTTTAAGCTTACATATACGAGACATGTTTCATGTTTATTTGAACAGATTTAAATTTCACTTTTTGCGGTTGCATATAATTAAAACAAACAAATTTTGCTTTTTCACGCATAACAGGCGTGTCCCTGGTATTACCAAACAGACCAGATGGCAATTTATAGCATAGCCATAACACAGCGGCCCTTAATACATCTCCACCCCCTTTTCACTGATTTTAAGAGCTAAAACGGGTGTATCTTCTAAGAAAATATGTATTCAAGTGTGAAATTTTCTTTTAAGTTTAGAGGCACACTCAGTCTATTATTAAGATGTGAAACAGCCTATGTGTGCCTGTTTTTGCTTGGAAACTGGGCTTTATAAGTTCTTCCATAAAAGTTCCTAAATGAGTATCTCATGTATAAAATGTGTCTTGGAAGAAGTTTGAAAAGCAAATTCTCAAAAATCACAACCGACTTAATTTCTTAGATATTTTAAGTATCTATTATCGATAAAACTGATCACCAAATATTGCATTAGAGTATTTTGCATACAATCTAATGTTGCTATGGAAACTGTAAACTCTAAAATTTGATGTAAAAGTCGCTTCCAAAAAGTAAATATCCAACTGGAATGCTTAATTTTCTAACAGAACATACTTTAATTATCTATGTACAATATATAAAAGGTTCCAAGAGAAAAACGTCATATCTTTTAGAGATATTGTTCGAGAAAGATTTAGTACATGTTGTTTCGGACAGCATTTTAAAACGCTTAAATTTTGACTACTCATCTTCAGAGACTGCATATTTTTATGTATGTATTATCTACAAAATAAAGCTTTATTCCATACATGTTCTTTCATTGAAGGGGGGAAGTGGTATGTATGTAATCGTTTGTGTGAATTGAATTTGCTATGGAATCCTTAAGTAAAGAAGAGGTGCCATGGGCCATGGATCGTTAATCTGAGTTCTTGTAACAAGGAGAGGATGTTTACCACAATATAATATTAATTCCATTGCTCCAACCTCTAAGTCCATCTTGGGTATCACTCAAATCATAACTAAAGACTATCAATTCCCTAAGTTTAATCAAGATATACTTATCTGCACAATTTCAATGTCTGGCCTTTTTACCCAGCGCTTAAGAGGGGTGTGAATAAGGCCAAACTTAAACAATGTTCTACACTTATTTTCCTTTAATTTGATATGCAACATGACCTTCTTCAGAAAAAAATGTTTTGACCTTTTGACCACATCTGGGGTCGTAGGTGTATATTTGTTTCATTCCCGTTAATTTCAAATGCAACATGACTACTTTCTGTAAAAATGACCTTTCTTGCACCCTTGCTTACTTTTTACCCCACCCAAGGGATCAAGGGTGTGTGTAAGGGCAAAGCATTTGCTAGTATGTTATTGTACTCTTCATTACCTTTCATTTGATATGCAACACAACCATTTTCTGAAAAAGTTGATTTAATATAAGCCTATGTCACCGATACAGTTGATCCATTATTCGTTCCAGTGGCATATTGTGAACAAAATAACACAAATGTTCCACAAAAGAACCCTACGAAAAGCATGAGATCCCAGACCGTGCCCATTTTTGGCCTGAGGAGCATAATTTGAACAAACCTGGAAAGGAAAGGCAGTAGGCCTTGTGGTTGCAGACAAGAATATTTTATGTTTTTATAAGCCTATGTACAAATATCAAGGCACTAGACCTTGTGGTTCCATACGAATAGATATTTTCATATTTTCCCTACATAAGCAAATGTAAAACATGTGACCCCGGGAGCTGGGTCATTTTGACCCCAGGAGCATTATTTGAACAAACTTGGTATAGACCTATTAGTTGATGCTACATACCAAATATCAAGGAATTGTGGTTTCAGACAAAAAGATGTTTTCATGCTTCCCTATATAAGTAAGTAATGGTGCAAAGATCAGGAATCGATACAATCAAGTACCACACCTGACCCAGGATACCAATGGGAAAGTGACAAACTCACAGAAGACACCACAAACGAGAGCCAAGAGGTCAGCAGGTGACCACAAAGCACATATAAACAGACGTGCACAAAACATAGCAAACACAAGACAGAACAAAAACATAAAAGATCCACAAAAGAAGTACCGCCTTGGAACGGTCAGTAAAATATTTTACTGGAGGGCTTAAACCGGTTTCACGGCGCCAACCTCACCCTTAATTCAGATGTGGATCAAGACACATAGATATTTGGTTTGCATGAAAGACCCCTAACTTATCAATGCATCATCCTAAAACATATAAATCAAGATATAACAAGGAGATAAAGCAAGGATAAGGACTCAACAGTAAATTAAACTGAATACCGGAGCAAAAGAAATCCAACAGGTAAACCCCGGTGGGCCCGACAAACAGCCAAAGCATCAGGCCCCTACCATCTCATCAATAGATAAGTCTTTAAGTCGGAACCATCATAGAGTCTGAAGTCCGACCCACCGGCGTGCAATTAAAGAGGAAAGCAAAGTTGCCAACCGTGATTGGGTTAGGATAGGATAAGCCTATGCAAAACAGTGACCCCTGGGTGGGCCTATTTTAACCACAGGAGCATACTTTGAACAAACTGGATGGATGTCTACTAGATGATGCTACATGCCAAATATCAAAGCTCTAGCCCTTGTGGTTTCAGACAAGATTTTTTTCATGTTGTCCCTATATAAGCTTATGTAAAATATGAAACCCCCGGAGTGCACATTTTTTGCGTCAGGTGCATAATTTGAATAATCTTGGTAGAGGTCTACTAGGTTGTGTTAAATACCAAGGCTTTAGGCCATATTGTTTCAGACATGAATATTTTTTTTCATGTTTTCCCTACTTAAGACTATGTAAAGTATGTGACCCCCGGGGTGAGCAAATTTTTGACCCCATGGCCATAATTGGAACAAACTGGGTAGAAGTCTACAAGGGTATTTTACATAATATGAAAGAGGGCAAAAATCAGGAATCGATACAATCAAGTACCACACCTGACCCAGAATACCAATGGGAAAGTAACAAACTCGCAATAGGACATAACAAAGGAGAGCCAAGAGGTCAGTCCTTTCCCAGCAGATGATCACAAGGCAACATTAAATAGGCACACACGAAAGCATAACAAACACACACCAGAAATAACATGAATGATCCACAAAAGAAGTACAACCTTGGAATGATCAGTAAATATATTTTATTGGAGGGCTTAAACCAGTTTCACGGCGCCAACCTCACCCTTGATTCTGATGTGAACTCGGACACATTTGGGAAAGTGACAAAACACAACACACACGACATCCAGAAAAGTGTAGCGTGCTAAGAGTCACAAGATCAAGATCTAGCCAGGCCAAACACAAGATAGAGATGGTGCAGAGGAGGACGACAGCATGTTATGCAACTAACAGATGCCACAATACGAGCAGTGTGGCTGACATGTTGGAGAATCTGAACTGTGAAACACTGGAGACAAGACGAACCAAATCACAATTTACTATGATGTTCAAGATACTGCATGGTTTAGTGGATATCCCTGCTGATGATTACCTCACTCCAGCATCAACCCGAACCAGAACCTTACACACGAAGAAGCTAAACAGTATGCCTCCTCTACAGATGCTCTTAAGTACAGCTACTTTCCTCGTACTATTACCACTTGGAATTCTTTGTCAGCTTCAATAGCTGATGCTCCCAACTTGGTATCCTTCAAGCGAGAGCTTTTCAAATCTTCATTCTAATACAGTTAGGGGCCAAACTGTAAGTAGGACCTAATGAAGGATAGAGCTATACCGGTCTGACCTTGTGCCAAGGGGCGGCTACCGTAGCCGGTTTGGTCTAGACGGAAGGGCTGAAAATGCAGTTTGAAATCTTTCAAATTTCTGTCTTTCCTATCACTGATATCTAACTTTCCTATCATTTTTTTTTCTTCCACCAGCAGTATCGTAATAGTCAACGGTGACTGAAGATACTTACAAATAAGAGGTTGCCCTTTCCCAGCAGGTGACCACAAGGCTACAAAGAACAGACAAGACATTACAAAACACACCAACATGAAGCATAACTAACAAAAACGATCCACAAAAGAAACACCGTCTTGGAAAGGTCAGTAAAAATACTTTTACTGGAGGGCTTTAACTGGTTTCACTGCGCCAACCTCATTCTTAGTTCAGATGTGGATCAAGACACATAGATGTTTGGTTTATATACCAAATATCAAGCCTCTTAAACTTGTGGTTTCAGACATGAAGATTTTATCCATGTTTTCCCATATAAATCTATATAAAACATGTGACTCCCGCGGATGGGCCAATTTTGGGCACAAGGTGCATAATTAAAACCAACTTGGTAGAAGTTAACTGGGCGATGTCCCATAACAAATATCAAGGCTCTAAGAAATGTGGTTTCATACGAGAATATTTTTCATGTTTTCCCTAAATAAGCCTATGTAAAACATATGACTCCCAGGACGGGCTCATTTTTGGCCCCAGGGGCAATATTTGAACAAACTTAGTAGAGGGCCACTAGATGATGCTACATACCATACATCAAGGCTCTAAGACCTATTTAAGTCTATGTTAACATATGATCCCTGGGGCGGGCCCATTTTTGGCTAAAGGAGCATAATTTGAACAAACTTGGAAGCGGTCTTCTACGTGATACAACATACCAAATAGCAAGGCTCTAGGCCAGGTAGTTTCAGAAAAGAAGAAATGTTCATGTTTACCCTATTAAAGCCTATGTAAAACAAGTGACCCCCAAGACGGGCCCAAGTTTTCCCCCAGGTGCATTATTTGAACAAACTTGGTAGAGGCCCGCTAGATGGTGCTACATACAAGATATAAAGGCTTTAGGGTTTCTGGCTTCAGACAAGATGTTTTTATAGTTTTCCTGTTGACTATCAATGGACATACATACAAATGATTAAAAAAAATAGGATGTTTAAACCAGGGACAAAGGGGGGATAATTTCGGCCTAACATAACTGCTCTAAAAAAATCATTTTGATTTTATATCAATTGAAGGGCTAAAAAGAACATTATTTGATTAATTCCACAACTATTCTTTACCATCAGAGAATGTAAAATAGATTTATCTAACAATATCTGATTATCCAGTCTGATAAAGTAAACTAATTTACTGAGACCAAATTATTTCATTTTCATAGGATATTTCAAGATTTGGGCTGGAGGGGGTTCAGTCACTCAAGCAAACTCCCTGAAACCCTCTGGAAAGTATTGTAAATTAACTGGTTTGCCTGAAGCTAGAAAGAGATTGATAGCATATCAATCTAATAAGGGGGCTGTTAGCGGATTTACCAATAGGTATATGGAAGCTTTCCCACAGAGTTCATGGGCTAAATTAAAAGCAGAATTAGCAAATAAATTTTCTGGTGTTACTGATAGCAGATATGCACTGAGTCTACCTAGATCCATTAGGCAAAAACCTGGGGAAAACATTCAATTATATGCTGAACGTATATTGAGTTTGGCTGAAGAAGCATTTATAGGTCCAGGTGAGGATGTTGTTGAGCCACAACTGATTGATACGTTTGTGGACGGTTTGGTTGGCATTGCTGCATTAAAAATAAAAAGTTTGCGTGATAATCTAGATACCTTGCAAGGGGCAGTTGCTATTGCTTCAAAAGAACAAAATTTTAGGGCCAGAGCAAATCTAAGTCCAAACTCTTGTGTAATTAAAATTGGCACAACCAAATTTAGGTCTCTTGTGATGCAGGAGCTGAGGTTTCTTTAATGCATCGTAGGGCTTATGATTCGCTGTTAGTAAAACCTAATCTGCAATTTAAGAGGCTAAATTTATCTGGTGTTAGTGGTGGTCTTTGAAAATAGATGGTTGTATAAATTTGAAATTTACCATTGGGGGTATTGAAATACAACAAATCGTTGCTTTAGTCTTATAGTGTTCTAAGTTACATTTTGGTCAAAAATGAGTTATGCATACTGTTGGAAAGGTGATCAAAAGTTCGATCAACTGGTGAAGGTTTCATTTGCCTATCTACTCCCAGTAAGCTTAAAATCGCTGTGCTTTTCTGTTCTATCTACAAAAAGACAATTTCGTTCAGTGCTGTAGTGTTCTAAGTGATTTTCATCCAATGGCCAATGATGATTATGTCACATGACTGGGGGAGTTCAGTGTCATAGTGTTCCAACTACATGCAGTTACCTCCCTTACATAAATTTTATTTTCCTAAATTGAAGCGGTTTGTTGGTCTTATGGTGGACAAATGGCTATATTGACTACTCTTAGGTCCAAATAATCCGCTTAGTCAAAAAATATAACGCAAATTGATCCATGGACAGAATAATGTGTCGAAACAGATTACCTCCCTTACACATATCTAAACTTTGCTTTAATTGAAGTAATTTGACAATGTAATTACAAATCAATGGTTAAATCTGCTACTTTTAGGTCCAAATAATCAGTTAAATCTAAAATATTATACAAATCGACCCAATTGTTAGAAAAATTAACTGTAGAAACAGATTACATCCCTTATATAAATTTTAATGGCCTAATTGGTTGGGTTTGTTACCGTTATACCAAGAAAATGACTAAATCTGCTACTTTAAGGTACAAAAAATCACTTCTGTTCAGACTAGTATATGAATTGACTCCATAAACAGAATAATAAGCTGTAGGAAAAAATATATAACACTATAGCACTGAACGCAGAAGGCGATTTTTAGGGCATAATGTACTATCTGCAAACTGCAAATTGCCCGCAAATTCCATATTACTGTAAAATTTCTTCAAACCAAGGTTATTTATGCTGTATGTATATATTTTAATACTCTGGTATGATTCAAAGGTCTGTTATAAATAAGGCATCAAAATCAGGGTGCTGAAATTTTCAAACTCATTTTTCTCAAAACTTGTGCAATGGTAGATAGAACATTATAGCATTGAAGCAACGATATGTTCTATGTGGTTAAAGATATAAGTATAAATTTGATTTTGGGTACAGACTGGTTACGTAGGCATGGAGTCCAGATATATTGTGATTTAGGTTGTATAAAAATTGGGAATAAGAGATATGTAACCTTTGAGGAGGATAATTATCCAAGTTTCGTGGGTAGCAAGAATTAAGAATAACACTGTGTTAAAACCACATTATGCAACTATATGTTATGCAAAGGTGAGACCGAATCTAGATCTTCCGGTCAGGGTCGATTATCAGATTTCTGCAGTAGAAAAAGGCTTCACTTGTAGAGAACCAGAGTTAGAAGTAGTTGATTTTGTTTGTAGATTAGGAAAAGATAGAAGTATCCCTATATTTGTGATCAATAGTACTGGATAATTTATTAGAATCAGAAGGCATGGGCCTATAGCAAACGTTGAACAGTTTACAGGTCAAGGGTTTGCAGAGGATTAAGGGTTAGAAGTTTGACTCTTTGATGGATTTGAAGGATTTACATGTAGCTGATAAGTATAGAGACAACATAGATCCCTTATTTTAAAAAAAATCTGATTTGTTTGCTAGTAAGGATACTGAACATGGACATACAGCTACTGTCAGAACGAAAATTGATACAGGGAATGCTGATCCCATTAAATTAAGACCTTATCAGACACCTCTAAATAACAGGAAAATAATTGATGAAACTATCGATGAGATGCTTGATGCAAAAGTCATTAGAAGATCTAGATCACCCTGGAGTTCTGCAGAGGTGATTGTTGATAAGAAGGATGGTTCAAAACGATTTTGCGTTGATTTTAGGAAGTTGAATCAAGTGACAAAGAAATACTCCTACCCTCTTTCTGTAATAGATGACATTTTGGCTTTGCTGGGGAAGGCAAAATATTTTACTTCCCTTAATTTAAAGAGTGGGGATTGGCAGGCTTTGATGAATGAAACAGACAAGGAGAAGACAGTCTTTGCTTGTCATCAGGGTCTTTTTTAGTTCAATGTCATGCTGTTTGGTCTTTCCAATGCTTAGGCAGTTTTTTGGGAGTTGATGTCGGTGGTTTTGCAAGGTCTTGATGATTTTGCTATTGCATATCTTGATGATATATTGGTTTTTAGTCCGACTTTGGAGGACCATGTACAGCATTTAGATACAATCTTTGATAGGTTGCAGAAGCATGACTTGAAACTAAAGTTGAAGAAATGCAATTTCTTGGAGTCTGAGACAAACTATCTTGGTTTCATTATTGATAAGGAGGGAATTAAACCTGATCCTTAGAAAGTGGAGGCTATAAGATCGCCGCCTATTCCCACTTGTGTTAGAGAGGTTAGGTCATTCATTGGCATGAGTTCCTATTATCATAGATTCATTCCAAATTGTTCAGAAATAGCTGAACCTATCATTGCTTTGACAAAGAAACATGTACATTACAAATGGTTTGCAAAGCATAATCAGGCTTTTCAGTATTTGAAGGACAGTCTCTCTGTTGTTCCTTTGTTGGCTTACCCAGATGCAAACAAACCGTACACATTGTACACAGATGCCAGTGGAACATGCATTGGTGCTTGTCTTACACAGTCATGTGATATGGCAGATGACCTAATAACAAATGTATCAAATGAGAAGCATATTTACTATCTTTCACATAAGTTGAGTAAGACACTGTGCAAATGGTCTACTGTTGAGAAGGAGGCATATGCTATCCATTTTGCCTTACAGAAATTGGACCATTATTTACAAGGTGCACAGTTTGTCATTAAGACTGACCATAAACCTCTTAAGTATCTGCTTGAGTCACCTATGCAGAACAAGAAGATACAGTTATGGGCATTGAGCATGGCTGGTTACAATTGTACGATTGAGTACATAGCAGGCACAACTAACACCTATGCTGACCTGCTCTCAAGAAGATCGGATGAGCCAGGTCACTGTAAAGAAGGAAACTTGACAGAGGAGTTAGATCTAGATGTAAATGACAATACTTTCCAAGTTGATGTCATTAACTCCAATGAATTTGAACCAAAGTAAATTGCAAGCTGTGAAGTCCCTTTGGATGATTCTTTGGTAAAACCAGATGATTGCTTGCCCAGATTTGATATGATAAGTGAACAAAATAAGGATGATAAGCTTCTGGAGATCAAGACAATACTTGTGCATGGAGAACCTAGTAAGGAGGTTCAATGTAGATATCTTGTAGTAGATAATGTAGTGTATTATTTGACAGACCCTGATGGTGATACTGTTTTGAGGTTGCATGTTCTCAAACATCTTAGAACTCTTGTTGTTAAGCAGTATCATGATTATAATGCAAAAGACTTTTGATTGTATTAGGCAGACGTATTTTTGGCCCAAATTTGCTTAAAGAGTTGTCTCAGTATGTTTCTAGCTGTACAGTTTGTCAGACTAGATTTTTGCAGAAGATAAGAAAGCCTCTGCAGGAAACAGACATACCGCCTTATCCAATGGCAAAACTTTCGCTTGATTTGTCAGGACCCTATCCTAAAACAATGTCCGGCAATAAGTACATCATTGCTTTTGTGGATTGGTTCAGTGGCTGGCATGAGGCTTTTGCAGTTCTGGATAAGACTGCTGATACTGTTGCACATCTGTAAATCGAGGAATATTTCCTAGGTTTTGGATGTCCTTTGCAAATTATAACCGATAATGGGTCAGAAAATGTAAATAAGGTTGCACAAGAAACGATGAGGTCACTGAATATACACCATGTTCAAACTAGTGTGTATAACCCTCAGAGCAATGCAAAGGTGGAAATGTTTTATCGAACACTTCATGATGTTCTTTCAAAGAAACTGTCTGCAAATCAGAAGACTTGGGATTTATTTTTGAATCAGGCTTTGGCTGCTATACGGTTTAACATCATTGTTTTTCAACTTTTTAACTTTCTTCTGGCTGTACAACAGAGATGTTGCTTTGCCGGTTGATAATCTAATGAAACCTCGCCAGAAATTTCAAGGGGAAGAACTCAATCATTTAGCCCTTTAAGAACAACATAAATCATTCATATTAGTCAGAAAACATTTGAAGAAAGCTAATCAACGACAGGCCAAATATGCTGATAAAGGAACAAAGAAGATCGAGTTACAAGTTAATGATACTGTCTACTATAAGAATAATCAGAGAAAAGGCAAGCTTGATTGTAAATGGAAACCCTATTATCACATTATTGAAAAGACTGGACCAGCATCCTATATCACCAAGAAACAGCTAGATGGATCTACCAGTAGAGTCCATGCAGAAATGCTAAGACCTGCCGATATTGATGAATGTGTTATTCCAATGTCCACTGATGGAAGGCCATTACGCAAAACAGCGTATGTCATTTCACCTGAAGATTCTTCAGATGAAGAATCTATTGATACAGACCAAGAGGGTCCATATGAAAAGCTCTCCAAGAAATATCAGAAGGAAAGAGATGATTCAGATGAAGAAGACAACATTCCATTGATGGAATAAGCAAAGCGTCTGAAAGCTAGGGATGGCATGAACCAGGAAGAAAATGAGGAGTCAAATAGGGATTCTAGTGTAGATGAATCTAGGGGTAGTGTAGAACAATCAATTGATTTTGACCCTGAGGTAGATTCTGGTTCTGAGACTAAGTCCTTTTTGATGCTGACGATGCAATGTCCGTGGATGGGGTTGGTATATGTCCATTAAGTAACCTTTAAGTTGGTGACAAAGCATCACCAGAAAATGATAGTAAAAATTAACTAAACTGTGAAAAGTAAACAAGACCACCGCACAATTGTTTACAGGGATATTTGACATTCTATAATTATTAAGGCTTCAAGGATAATAAGCAATTTGTATATGTGGCTTTGATTATAAAGTCGTCAAGTTAATTAAATTGCAAATTGTTTAAGTAGGAGGGTGATCTAAGAAGTAATGCGAACCCATCTGTAATTTCTTCCACATTTGGTATTTTTAAAAATGGTTTACATGTATATTATGATCAATTATCGATTCTTTGAGATTCAATTACTTTTTTGATAAATCACATGGCAATTCCTGTTGCCTAGCAACAAGAGAATGCAAGGTGAACGACCTTGGCCACGCTTCAAAACAAATTTTCAAGATGAAATTGTGTGCCATACGCACAGCAAAATTATGTCAATAACCATTTCATTTGAAAGTGCATTTACCCCTGTAATAGATATATTAAAAACAGCATGATTGGCTATAAAGCGCCACATAAGTAAATAAGATATTATTATCTGAACCCCATGGATTATTTGTCATTTTTGATAGCTCAAAACACTCCCAGTCTCTGAAATACCCATGTTTGGTAGCCCAAAGGGGTGAACTCTTTAAAAGATTTTTTTTCTGAATTTTAAGACTTTGATAAATAGTGTATAGGCATACAAACCCATATATACCCTTTTATCTGTGCCAGATATGCATTAAACATATGGTCTTTTTCAAACCAGGCCAATATTGTGATATTTTTGTCATCTGGTGTTGCTTGGCAACAAATAAAAGCACGTGGCGACAATAATACTTTGCTGCTTTATGGATTTTCAAACATAAGGTATTATAAAAACAATACATCTGTCGTTTCATTATACAAACAATAATTTCAAATTGTAGACATCTTTTCTTCCTCCTATACTCAAAAGAAAAATGAAATTTCCAACAAATTTCGCAGCCATATTTAGTTTGGTTCGGCGAATAAAATCCTCCTTAGATTGTAACCCATCATTGGGACTTTGTGACATTACACATGCACGGTGCAAATATAAACTCTTATTTATTGGTCGAATTTCAAAGCTGGGTCTGCATTCATTACAAAGTTATGGATGTGTTTGCATTACTTCTTGGATCACCCATGTAGGTGGAATTTCCTACCAATTTATGATTTTTTTTTTTTGTATTTTCACGTTGTAACAGCAGTTGCAACATGGGTCACACATTCCGAATCATTTTGCATTAGTGGGCAACACCTCATATTTAGTGGTACATGAAAATGTAGTTTTTCATTAAATTAATGAAGTATCCTAAAACCATGCGCGTTCGTTAGTGACATTCATTCATGATTTAAGACCTTTTGAGGTCTTTATAAATAATATAAGCAAGGACTTGGAATCTTCAAATGAAATTATGATGACTTTGACAGAAATTATAGCCAGCATAACTTAACGGCATACCATTCTACTTTTAAAAGCTTGAATGATGAAATATGTTTATTGAATGATACATATAACACAGTAAAAGATAATTTTGCAGACTTTCGATCAGTACAATCAGATCATGAGAGATAAGCATTCTTTACTGCCAATTGTAGGTCAGGCAATGAGTCTATTATTTGGAACAGTCTCTGACTTAGATTTAGAGATGATTCAAAGGTCAGTTCATGACCTTGCCACGAATCAGGAAAGTATTATTCATAATCTTGAACCAAGTATGATGAACCCTGATGATAAGATTAAAGAATTGGCAACTTATACAACTACGCACTTTGCTAGACTAGAGCAATTCGTGAACACATTCGTCACTGATAAAGCCTAAATGGCAGAAACTAGCTATTCTGGCCCAGGAAATATGACACTCTGGTTTCAGTTCTTTGGTGCAGTCTTTGCTTCCAAAGGATACCCCTTTAAGAAAATATTTGACTTCACTACAGCTGGTGACTGGGACTGTGTGGCGGGGGTAGAACGTCTCCCTGCCCTTCACTATAGTGTAGATTTTATTTTCTTGTCCTTTGGGATCATGGGTTTCATTGTGGAACTTTGAAACTATTAGAGGGTCACTGATGAAGCCTAAATGGCAGAAACTAGCTAGTCTGGCCCAGGAAATATGACACTCTGGTTTCAGTTCTTCGGTGCAGTCTTTGCTTCCAAAGGATACCCCTTTAAGAACATATTTGACTTCACTACAGCTGGTGACTGGGACTGTGTGGCGGCGGTAGAACGTCTCCCTGCCCTTCACCATAGTGTAGATTTTATTTTCTTGTCCTTTGGGATCATGGGTTTCATTGTGGAACTTTGAAACTATTAGAGGGTCACTGATGAAGCCTAAATGGCAGAAACTAGCTAGTCTGGCCCAGGAAATATGACACTCTGGTTTCAGTTCTTTGGTGCAGTCTTTGCTTCCAAAGGATACCCCTTTAAGAACATATTTCCATTCAAACTAATACTTGAAGAATAAGAGAGTCAACACAAAATGCTTTCATTTATATAGAGAAGCTTCAAACTGAGTTGAATATGCTATCCTTGAGTCATTTATCACCAAGTACAATTCCACCTTAGAATTTAAGAGCATTACTTTTGGATGTTTAAGACAAATTACCTGTATCTATGCAACTTCCATCGGATCTTAAAAGCATATTTGGTATTTTATAACACTTTGACATGTACAGCATACTTAAATGGACATAAAACATTAAATGTTCTTACAATACCTTTGTTGGATCGCAAGGAATTTTTCGAAATTTATTAAATTCATAATTTACCCTTAACCTAAAAATCAAAAGTTGACTTCAGAGGCTAAAACCTTAACCCCTTCACTGCCTTAACCGAGCTGAGCCTGTTATGAATACCGCTTCTATACTCCAGTACCCCGTGCGCCGCTCGTGTTGACACGTTGTTGTCTATATGCGTGTTGTTAGCACGAAAATAGTCAAGAGACATAACTCAATTATCCTTATCTGCACTATAATGAAAGAGTTAACTTTTCCAAGTATTATAACTCCGCGGCCAAAAGCTTGCTTTTCACAGGGAAAACGACCCTTTGGATAAAGAACGTGTTTGTTTTTTTCAAAGATGGCAGGTGATCGTGGCATTGGTCTGTTGTGTTTCTCTAAAGTAGAGGTTATTTTGGAAGTCTAAAATGGCTTGTATATGGATGACAATTAATATTAATTGGAGGAACCAGCAATGGTAAAGGAGGAATTTCTGTCATTCTCACATTTTTGAACCATTGTTTTCCAACAATTCCAAAACAATGATGTTTTAAACGAAAGTAGACATTCATGTATTTTCAGCTGTTGAAAAATATTTTTTGACATGCTATCACCAGAAAACATTATTTAAGACATTGTACCAAATGTCTCAGACAAGCAGGAAAAAAATTGGTGTAAATCCCTACAGTGGTTATAATTTTGTATGAAATTAATTATATGTAACACCATAGCAAAATCAAAATAGTGTATATCCCCAGGCATATTGTGTGCACTTATAGACGGCAGTGAAGGGGTTAAATGCAGTTGCTAAATATGATATTTCTGCTGAAGTATTGATGATTAATGAAGACAGGATGAAATATACTTTGATTATTATGCATGTAACAACAGGTACATGCCATTTTGTAATCCAAAAAGTCCAATTTATAGAATTAATTTGAGTAAGTCTCATGTTATTGCTTTGTTTTTAAAGAATAAGGAGAATGTCCAACGTGAAAGTAAAAGTTTGGTTTATTTGAACTCTAGATTGCCCTTTGCAGAGTATGTACACTCAGGTGTGTGGATTGTTGTGACTTCAGAGGTTTTGAAATTACCATTGTTTGCAAAGATCGGTCCGGCATGCAGGGTGAAGTTGTTGTGCATCCACCCCTTGGTGTGATAAGATAATTTATGACTTGTGGGGCTGCAAATGATTATTTGAGTTTACCCCCCTATTATGAGAAAAAGGTTAGAGGTCATATTTGGGATGCTTGGGGTTCATTGCCCAAATTGAGAAATATAGTACACTTTATTCTATGGGAAAAATTTACATCTAATTTCCCTTATTTGACTACAATTGAGATTTCAAATGGCTTAATGAATTTAAGAGATTGCCATGCCTGCTTTTATCGATTATGTGCACAATTTTAGGAAGGTAGATGAGCGCAGTGGGTCAATTTCTATTTGGTCATTTGTTGTGGTGATTTTTAGCACATGCGTCTTGATTTTGATACTGATTTTCATGTGTAAGAAATGCTTTCATGAGAAAGTGAAAGTGTGTTTTAATGAGAGGTTAGCTGATTGTTGTGACCATAAGAATGTTGTGACGAGTTCCTTGTCAGTTGTTGAGAATGGATTGGTGTCGTAGGAGCATGATGAGATGTTCACCTCAAGTAGCATTGAGTCTACATGGAATATATTGACCTTTAAACTCTAACCAGTTTCCAAAGTGATAACAGATAACAGGTCAAATCAAGATTTTGTTGACAGCTTTGAAAAGGTGACCTTTTAAAGTCAAACAATTAATGACAATTACATTTAAACTTTTGAAAAGAACAGCTAATAAACTTTGGATTAGACACATTTAAGGCTTACCAGTCAGTCATTCCAAAGAATAAAATTAACATTATACAATTATGGATAATCTATATAATATTCAGCAACTAAAAGAGTGTTTTGGACAGCAGATAAAATTCTACGTACTGGATATCAGTAAAGCAATTTAACTTTTGTATGAAATTGAACCAGAGTTTAGACGACACCATAATTTGGAAATTGCAAGCAGAAAACAATATTTAGTTGAAATATACTTCTATGGAGGACCCAACTGAATGTTACCGACAGGAGGATAGCAACTTTGTATTTTACCATGGAACTGGGGAGCAGGATGATCCAATTCAGATAGACTAGACGTGGAGGAGTGAAGATGAACCTTATTGTATATTGACTGTATCACTTGATAGAAAGAGAATAGGATTATTATATATGTGGAGCATGTTTTTGATTTTGTGTATATGAGGTTTTATGCATAGTGGGGTCTTCAAAGCCATTGTCTGCTTTGTGGTCTGATAAATCATTTTGTAGGTATTGGGCTGTTTCATGATGTGCTTCATTGGCAAGGCTTGGCATGCATATGTCTGTCTCTGCAATATGTAGGGAGGCATGTTTATGTAACTTAATGGGAAGAAGATGAAGTGGAGTGACAGTTGACCCTATTGTGCATGGGATTCATCATGTGTATATATTATTCGTTAAAATTTGACTTTGTGTTGTGAATTCACTGAGAATTAATTGGATTGTAATTTTGCTTGTGGCATCTGTATGCTCTTGACAGTTTGGGACAACTGGACGCTCGATGGGTTGGCCAACCATTGAGTGGATACAAGGGTCTCTAGAGTGCGCTGACACATGTGGATAATAGTTGTAAATAGATTTATAAATGTTTTGGAAGTTGTACTTGATGATGAATGTGTATTGATAATGTTTAGTAGTAAAAGGATGATTTGTGCATGCAAGTATTTTATTTATATGTTTAGTATAGTGGTACGTATGTGAGTGAGTGTGAGAGTGTGTGTGGATGTTATTTGTATATATGGTGCATGAGAGATGAGCTTGGAGAATTTCACTTAATTGACAAATTAAGTCACATTCTTAACGTCTGGGCGTATATAAAATGGCTGCTGGTTTCATTTGAGAGCGTTCATAATAATTGTGAATTGCCTGTGGGGATTTACAATGTTTGTGACTGCTTGGTTTGGATAAGACACAGGTGTTCGGCCAGGTGCAGTGTTGACATCTGTGATTGACATGTTTATGTTTTTATAGGGAATTCTGACACCAGTTTGTTATTGTTTCTCAAATGTCATATTTATTAGCCTGCCAATTCTGATGGGATGTTTAAACATTTTCCAAAGGCCATAATGACAGATGTTAACTAGTTTAGTAAAATTACATGAGCCCAATGAATAGATCATGTCAATTCTGACATTGACTGGCAGGATGCACAATGCATTTAATCATATGACCTTTGGGTAATTGCGCAACTGGTGTGACTATGAGTTACTTTTGTATCTTCTGATTAGTTGATATAAATGGAAGCTTACCTATGTAGAGGGCGCTTTATAGTAAACTTGAAAGATTGATAAGTGAAGATGTGATTAGATGGCACTGTGGTCAGCATCTATCATGTGACTTCATGGTATATAAGGTGAAACCTAGTGTCAGAGCTTCAGATTTTGGAACTTTGGGTTATAGATAGTTTCTAGAAGTATTTTAGTTGGATTTAAGAAGATGTAATAAAATTATAAAATTGTGAAAGTTGTTGGTGAAATTTACAAGACTTAGAAATTCTAAAGAGACTTTGAAAACACAACGCGAACTTGGAGATAAGAATCAATGACTACCTTACAAATATACTCAGCTTATAAATATACTAGCCATAAGCAGTTGTCACATCCATATATGCACGTAACATAAGTGTGAATTCACATGTAAATAACAATGATAGGATATTTATTTACAATAGTGTCAATGTAATTTGCATGCAAAAATGAATTATTTATATGCAAGGATTCTTTTTCTTAAATCCCCTTCCATATATACTTAAATGAACGTTGTCAGAAACATAAAAGTACCTGGTTTGATTTTGTCTACCATTTTGCTCTCAGAAACCGATATTGGTTTAAAACGTTTTTTTTCGCAAAATAGGCACAATTTTTGCACTTTGTGACTTTAAAAATGGGGGTTGCTTTACATATCATGTTGCAGCTCGCCAACCTTAAGTCACAACGGTCTGATTTTGGTGCTGTATGCAAGGCAAATAACGATACTTAGCGATTTCATTATCGCTTGCTGAGTTTTTTTATGAAAAAGAAAGAACTACCATTTAAGAAAGAGTTGCGTTTCTTTTGCGTTTAAGTATATATAGTACAATGCTTGCTTAATTTCTGTAAATTACAACAAAGTTCTCAATATACTAATATGACCTTGGAGTTAAAGGTCAAGGTCACATATATTTTAAACGTGTCTATCCCAACCAAATGTGTTTAAATTTGACAAAACCGTGATGGTTGCACATGGTATGTAAATTACAACAAAAATACCAGATCAGTGCTATATATTCTAAATTCTTTACTCATAACTCAAATTGCTCTTTTAATTTTGATGGTGGGAAATCATATTTACCCCATAGTTTACTTATTGTATGATGAGCGTATGGTATATAGTTTAAAACGAACGTTTCAGTTGGCCAATATGAATTTTGAGTCAAAGGTCAATGCCGCACATACGTAAAACTTACTACAGCTCGGAATGCTAATTCCTCTTTCATTTGTGACAGAGGGTGTTCATATAAAGATATTTTTAACAGACACGACATATTTCTTACCAGCTTGTAGTCTTCAAACTGTGCACCTGGATCACAAGCAAGCGTATCTCCACTATCCCAGCGTTTGATTGTATTTATATCCAAGACTGCATTGAATGATGGAGTATATCGGTTAATGTTATCTTCACCTGCTTTACAAACATGTTTGTCGATATCTTCTGGGCTTTCCACATTACAGAGATAACAGAAATAGTTCTTGTAGGTTTTGTTGAATGGATCAATAAAAGAATTACAGGCAGTGTCTGTCGTAGCATCATATACTGGCCATAGACCGGTCTCATTGCACGTGGATATTTTGTATGTAAAGGCGAAACATAAAAGCCCTAGTTTTGGGGTCATACCCCGTTTTTGCACAGCTCTATTCTTTAACGGTTTAAAAACAGCACTGCAATTGTGATCTCTCATCTGATCAATAATGCCCCCTGCTTGTAACTGAGGCGTACCGTCACACTCCAGTGCGATATCCCAGGATAGAAGGCTTGTGCTGTTCACAACCCCACTACATTGTGCACAGAATATATTTCTGTATAAGACCCCTGTAGTAAGATCTGAAACAGGAACTTTGTACTCAAACGATGAATAGATTTCGAGATGCTCGCACTTTTCTATGATAGCATTATCTTCACCATGTTCACATCGTGTTACCATCCAGTAGGGTAGGGGACTTGTATAGTTCTTTGGTGGTCTAGCAACAAACTCTGGCGTTATACAGCTATACCTAAAATAACAATTATAAAAAAGGTATATATCAAAATGTTCATATAACATGAGGACCAACATATACCATGTTAGCTCTCCTCTGTTTTAGGCTGTTTATTAAGGGTGTTAAATATGTATCATTATACCTCACGTGAATTTCCCATATAAAATAGTTTATACTATTAACCGCTTCTATATAGCGACAGCGAATACTGTCACTCGTTTGCCCTAGCAGCGGGTGATAGTATTAAACATCAGTCCGTCACATTATGCGCCATGCCGATGCGCGTATGGTTCGTTCACGTCAAGAGACGTTTTACAGCAATGACGGACATGAGACATGATTTGGCGAATTTCACTTCCAAATAACTTCGTTGTTTCAATCGGGAAAGTCTGGCACAACTCGAGAATCGAATCAACCATTTGGCGTACGTAAGGCGCATTACGCGTAGAGCTATGTACGCAAAAGCTCAATTTTATTAGCCAAAACTGGCGCAAGGAAATTAGTTCTATAGCATGTGGGTTTGGCGTTATTAAAATCCATTTTTCTGATTATCCGAAAAGTTTAGTCAGCAGGATAAGTGAAGTTGTTTTTTTTAATAAAAGATTGGGATGTTTTATAGAAAAAACATAAACTTCATTTATTACCATTTGTTTTGCTACAATCACACTTGTTATTGTGTTGGCATGGTTTCTAAGACGTCAGCGTCACGTTATGTAACGTCATCGTCACGTTATTAAAGTAGATCCTCGATGTAAATCCTAGGTGTGATTCCACGGAATTCCACGGTATTGGCCGGGACATTTCCAATTGTTCGTTGTTTATGGTCAGAGTACTCATTTTCTTAGTTAGGACGAGTGGAAAAGGCGAAATTTTCTATTTTGCAACTAACCCGCCGCCTATCTTGTTCAGTTAAATGATGCAACTCTGTATTAAGTTTGACGTCATCAGATTTTTATTGCGTATTTTGTTTGACCGATCGGCAGTGATCAGTTCGAGCATTCAAACTATTAAAAAAGAACCATTTTGTGAAATATATATTTTCATTCATGCACATATAAGAGGCTGTACATTATTTTCCCTTTGGAACTCCCTCATCATGTTAGGCCTAAGAGATAAAACGGTAAGAAATTAAGGATCTCATGTACAGTTCGGTATACTAAAATAAATATTACATTCCCTAAAAGGATCATTCTTCGAAAGGTTGATAATCACATTCCCCGGGGTGATATTTTCGACTATCATATTTTGTAACTATTTCACAACACCATTTAGTTACCAGTTTCATCTTTATATTCCCGAAAATATTCGAAACTTGACTATACAACGAGTAGATATTTATCCAACCTATCACAACCACATGCTTTGTTTTGTTTGTTTGTTTGATTAGATTCTTTATGTCCCATCAACAATCTTTTAGTTAAACAGGGACGGGTCTTCCTGGGTTGAACCAGTACTAAGCTAGGATAATGCGTCTTGCCCAAGGACCACAACGCAGTGACGCCCGTGAGGCTCGAATCCGTGGCCTTGAGCAAGAACATTAGTCCTAGCTTAGTACTGGTTCATCCCAGAAAGGCCTGCCCCTTTATAACTGAAAGATTGTTGATGGGACGTAAAGAATCAAATCAAACAAAACCCCACCCATTTTAATAAGTAAACAACTTTACCTCTAAACATAGATGCACCTCTACATACATATTAGAATGCAAAGTATTTGACTCACTTCAGATTCATCACTTATTGCAGCATTCGTTGTTGAAAGAATATTTGGGAGATTCAGAGTGTAACATACGTTATATGTTGTACATTAAAACCAGCAAAACAGGCACCCAAGTCAAAAACAGCACCTTCAGAATATATACGATGTATTTCCAAATGAGTCCATACTTTATATTTACCTAATAGAAAATGTATTTGTTTTTCACAAACTGCTCTATTATATATAATGTGTCAGTTATTGAACCTTAAAACTTGGTTGCACATTGTGAAAAACATATGAGAAAGGCCACTTTAATCAATAAACTAGGATAATCTTCTGTAAAATGTTACAAAAATGACAAATGGTTGTAACTTCTTCAGGCTTGGAAAAAGCCCAAAATAATATAATCACAATCAGCTGAGACGTGTCGCAACATAAGCTTTGTGCAAACAACATTAGTGACATAGAAAACATCGACACAATTATTAAAATCTACAGCTTTCGTTATTAGTATGGGATTCTTAACCCATCTTAAGAGATTCTAGGATTTTTTTCTTTCTATAACGCACTGATTATAACAATTGAAACAGACAATCCAAAAATTCACAGTAGTCTGAATACAGTGTTGCTTTATCGAGTTTTGGATGCATATTTATGTAAAAGTATACCTGTATTTACTAAAACTAAGTAATATATAATATGGTGAAACATTCTGAGTGTTTTAGGTTAATGTATTCAATTCTACATGTACTTAATAGCCCCAGTAGACACATTTATAAACATGACTCGAAATCCCTCTTTAATGTTTTTGATTTGCTAATTGTGAAAAATGTAACGAACATAACATACACTATTATATGTTTAAAACAAATGTAAAAAATATTCCCCTCACAGCATATTTTGATAATTTTTTTAATGATCATTATATTTGAATTATCATTTAAGAGTCCTACCATTTTCTCAACATTTCAACCATACATGTGTACATGTATTTAGTCCAAACCTAGAAGTAACTAAGTGTTCAGTTGTGCATACTTAGTGTAATTTATACTTTGGCAACCATCTCACCGGGAAAGAAATGAGAGAGAGAGAGAGAGAGAGAGAGAGAGAGAGAGAGAGAGAGAGAGAGAGAGCGCTGGTTGCTTTACTTTAATTTCCTTTAGGTGTCGTGTGACTGTTTGTGTTGTGTTTGTCTTCATTGCGGTGCAGTGAGTTGGTCTGTAGCGTGTGACTGAAAAAAGTATTGACATTCGCAGATCGGGTGCAGATATCGCAGCAAGGTTTTACAAAGTTTGCAAAAACATGAACAAGACTTCCAGAAACTCCTTAATACGCTGAGATGCGACATTGTGACGTAATTTTAACATTACAATGACATCACAGATCGATGTGCGACATTAAAACACATAAAAAATATTTACATTCTCAGTGTAGTTGCCTTAGATGAAACTAACATTTCTGGCTGCTTGCATTTCTCAATGCAAAACATTGAAATGTCATGTGATCTAGACTACGCCTCTAGGCGGAGTACCGTCATTGTCGGCCAATAACGTTCTTTGTTTTATCGACATTTGCGTGACGTCATTCATGTATCGCCTTGACATTCTGTTCACGAGTTTCGCGAGTTTCGCTCCCTGTCTGTTCCAACACCTCCGTTACAAATGAAATGTTTCATTTTATAAGGATAACTGATGGGGGTGGGTGGAAGATAAATTTGATTGATAATATAGAATGTAAATATAAGGATTGAAATTCATATTTTAAGCCTGCACTGGATGATGAAAAACCTTAGCTATTTAAAGGTTTCCGAGAAGCCCTTTGGGCTTAACAGACATTGAATTTTATCATCCAGTGCAAGCTTAAAATATGAATTTCAATCCTTAAATAAACAAATGGTTATTTCATCAAATTGGATTTACAAAAACTAGCTTTTCAGCAACAGTAACTTGAGTAAGTAAGTTTGTTGTAGAAAATGTGGGTTTTTTACATCGTCAAGACTCCCGAGCATGCAGTCACACATTGCTAAACATGTCAAATATGTCAATTGCAATGCACTCGGCATGTTCAAAGCATTGAATAAATGATATAAGTAATAATGCACAGTTTTACTTTATACATGTACTACGATGAAGGCCGACTTTGAATTTTTCCCGACTGTCTCAATAATTCAACTTACGTTGTCATAATGAATACAGTCATGCGCCACAAAATGCCGCGTGTGGGTTATCTCGTATTAGTTACGCTTATCTCACATGGGTAACGAAGAGGGACAGATTTTCCCGACATCAAGCTAACATAGGGATCAATCGATGTTGTGAGAAAAGTGGCCCGATGCTCATTACGAGTAGAAAGATTTGAAGAAAGCAAATGACTTTTCAGATAAAATATTTGGGCTAAACAGGAAACTTTCGCAACCACATTGTTCGATTTCCCCATGAAATACATGTACTAGCTACGCCTTTGGTTGCGTACACTATTGAAACTGTTTAGAACCGACCAGAATATTAAACTATTTCAGTGTATTGAAACATAGAACAGACAGTAAATACATTCTAATGCACTTGAGTTTGTAATGCGACGTCTGATTGGATAACGTCAAATATTTGCGACAGTATATCCTGTGATATACTGTTGAAAATAGTTTGACGTCATTAATTACGTAACATTTCGTTAGATGACGTGCGGCTTTATGCGGCTTGCAACGCTCATATTTGAGCTCAAACTGCAGAATTGCATTAGAATGGGGATAACCATATTCAAAATTTCCATTTTGGGAGGTATATCGTCGGATATACGTTCGGAAATCACGTTTTACGGCTCCGCTCGCGCGTCGCCGTAAAACTAAATTTCCGACCGTATATCCGACGATATACCTCCCCAAATGAAAATTTTGAATACAGTTATCGCCTAATTGTACCTGGTGTTGTCGACGTAATGGCGACCCTGTTGAAAATCATCATATTTTATCAGGCAACACGATCCATGAAGATAACAACTTTCGTCGCAAGAACAACCTCCACAGCATTTTTGCATCGACATCGGCAAACCCGAGTTGCTGTTGCTTGTAACACCGACAGGAATAGATATGACGCCTGATCCGCACTGGGATTGATGGCATGCTTTTCTATATAGCTCTAAAGTGTCTTCGAATATAGGGTCAGTCGAAGTAACAAGCTGGATTGTGACCATCAGGTTAAATGCACACAACAGCATGGCAAAATATGACATAATCTACAAAAGAAACACAAAACAGTGAAATACGTTGTACAATAAAACAGAAAAAAATCGAATCTCATAAATGCGGGACTAGAGGTTTTATTTTGAAATATTTACATTTTCGAAGCAATTTTTAATGAATCTTTAGATTTTTGCAACCGTACATAGCCTCATGAATGACACGAATTTGATTGGCAGGTAACACGGTACCAAATATTTTGCCTCCAGACCCCCCCTACTCCCAGATCCCCCCGACCCTGGGGATGGGATATAAAGGTCAAAAGTCAACTTTTTCAGAACATGGTCATGTTGCATATCAAATTAAAGGGAATCACGAATGCACTAACATGGTAGTAAATATTTTGACTGCAGACCCCCCCCCCCCGACCCTGGGGATGAATTCAATAGGTCAAAAGTCAACTTTTTCAGAACATGCTCATGTTGCCTATCAATTAAAAGGAATTACGAAATGCAGCAACATGGTCGCAACATGGTTGAAATTGTACAGGTTAGTTAATTTTTATTGAACTATTCACTGAAAACCAGTTGTAAGGCTTTTAACTGATCTGTATTATACCCAAGGTGAACTTAGGGGTTGGAGAAATGTGTTTTATGTCTTGTGATTTATAAGCTTCTAAAATAACCCTTCACCGGGGTTATAAATTCGACAAGTAATAAATAAAGGATACTTTTCTGAGGCTTTCTTGCCTCGCGGTTTAGACAGAAAGCCAAGGAAGAATCCTTTATTTAGCTTGTAGTATGGCTCAGGCGCAAATAAACACGTGTTACTGACACCTGACGAAATTTACATTCGCTCTTCCCTGCATCCGGCCCAAGCTGCCAATTATATTCATTTACCTACAGGTTAATTTGTCGCTATTTAGGAAGTTCCCGCCTACATTGCTGTTTAAACTAAAATTGGAAGTTAGAGTACGGTTTTGAGCTCCTCCTTCGTCGTTATTCTAGGGTGCCTGATTTGAACATCAGCAAAGATCAAAGAAATACGCATCGGTCATACTACAAATTTGCCTTGTTTGACTTCTGTTTTGCCAGGCGACACATCCTATTCTCGGAATTCTAGTTGTTATTTCTAAACCCCAAAATATGTTGTGTGTATTACTTGACTTTTCGCTTACTGTAAAGGCGGCGCCTCATGAATGAGTAATTAGGACTGGTCAACCTTAGACATAGGTAAAAGCTGAAAATGAGGCGTGGTTTTATTCAAAAGTAACTGTATCATCTTGAGTCATTACATCAATATAGACACAAAATACATGATTTAGTCCTTAAAACGCCAGCAATCTGAAAATGTCTATGTAACGTAGGCAAAGAGACAAACAATGTGGACCCAGATCAGACTGCTCCTACAGGAGCAGTCTGATCTGGGTCCGCGCTGTTTGTCTATGAGGCTTCAAATATCTTAGTGGACGACAAAAATATATATTTTGTGATTATGCGCTTTAAGGGTTAATAAATGTGAGTTCAGTGTGTATACGGTTAGGAGTTTCATGAAATGCACGCACGTTTGCTCGGCACGGAGGTTATCAACTCTTTACCGAATTATAAATAAACCCTGATTTCCCTTACTTAGCAGATGAATAGCCGAACCACGCCCAGATATGAATATTAAAGTCGCCGCCTTTACAGTAAGCGAAAAGTCAAGTAATACGGAAATGTACCTTGTAAATCATTTGGAGACCAAAAACACACGCTTTTATAAACTGATTGATAAGAGGGAATCACTATTTCTACGCTATGAAAATTTGCTTAACTTGACCCATGCGGGTATGCAAAATGCATTTTTCCACAAAATGCAATTCAGGTTGAATTGCTAAACAGTGGTTTCATATCAAACGCTATGAAGACTACCAGTATACAAAAATCCAGCCGTTTACATGTACCTCTCGAATGCAAATTTTTGTGATTTGCACGATACACGACTTCGAGTCCCCGACAATAAGCCTTTGTTCTGATGTCGATCAAGAAACATAAATGTTTGGTTCAAACTTATCGATGTATCATCTTCAAGTACATACGAGGGGTGATCAGAAAGTTTGCGGAAAAGTGCTATTAAATCGCATTGCTTTTATCGATTTCAATGAAAATTCATAAATATAAACTACCATTCATAGTAAGTTGACTGAAATTTAAATTTAGAAAATGTGACGTCAGACGTATGAGCACGAGGCGCCGCCGTGACGTCACTTCGCTGAAGCCGGCCCATCTGTACCCCTGACCTGCTTCTCGGGGCTAAAACTCGTAGTTGTGTTTGAATTGATTGGTATTTTAACGGAAAGTAATGTTCCGTCATTTTGTGAACATTATATGAGGTTTTTATGTTATTCCGCTGCGCTATGTATTCAAATTAATATGTTTCAGTCCGAAGGGAAGGCCTAAAATACGTCAATTTTTCGAGTTTTTGTAAATTTTTAATAAAAACTTATTTTCTTGTCAGTGTTCATCACAATGATTATTAATATCCGACTTAACTGTCAATATTATATCTACTGTCCTGAAAAGGGTGTTTTTTGAAGTATGGAAATAGTTCACTTCAAAGAATTGACATGCCATAACAGGCAATGAGTTCCGATGATAGAAGTTGAATGATTTTTGTGACAGTACTGTTATTCGTTTTGATTTAGAACACCATCCGTTATATATAAATCTTTGAAAGTTTGCATAGAAGATGAGTAAAATATGTCGTTAAATATGCATGGAACGCAATATGGGTTATCAAAGCATAACAAAATTTACAAAACGTTGAAGTTTTAATTGGTTGTGTAGTAAAACGTCCAAATGCAACGTAAAATGGGCCGGTTCGCGTGATATAACGTTGCCTTGACGACTGCTGTAACACACGTAGATGACTAACATCACGCATGTTATAACCGATCAACTGCATATGTGTTGCAGTAGTATGTGCTGTAATTCCAGCTCTATTGATCAAACGATGTAGAAATGGCAACTATTTCCCGCGAACTTTCTGATCACCCCTCGTACAAATCAAGAATATCAAAAGATCACATAAAGAAAAGGACCTCTGAATACGGAGCAAAATGAATATAACAGTTGAACGCCGTAGGGCCTCGTCAAAGACACGGCATCAGGCCCCAGCCCTCTCGTCTATAGATCAGCCTTCAGGTCCGAACCGACATAGAGTCTGCGGTCCCACCGGCTGGCGAGCAATTAAAGAGAAAGCTAGGTTGTAACTGTGATTGGGTAATAAACCTTGGATTCATTGAGTTTTTTCATATGAGTGACCTTAACTCATAGTACCCAGCCAGCACAGAGTGTCGCCCCACCATCGGCCTACCAGTGAAACGCCATTCAAATGACGTTTCGCTGACGGGCCGATGGTGGCCCGTGTTAAGATATTGACTGGGTGAAAACACAAAACAAATCAGATGCATATTTGGGCGGATCTATCAGGGGTAACAACCTACGTCATAGCGTGGGTGTTGTAAACACGTAGTATGACGCCATCTTTGATTTGCAAGGTTAGTTTTTCCCTTCGTAAATGTCGTACAAATTAGTGTCTGTCAAAACTAAGCAGTGCAGGCGGTGCCTAACATCACACTTGAACAGAATATACAATGGTCACGTCCAGAAATGCCGTTGCCTTTGTAAACATTCACCCACAAAAATCGAAGTGGGTGACTGCTAAAATTATCCTCGTGTCTCCCGCTTCGATTCTTGTGGGTGAATGATTACAAAGGCAACGGCATATCGGGGCGTGACCGTTATATATTCTGTTCAAGCGTGATGTTAGGCATCGCCTGCACTGCTTTGTTTGTACAGACACCCATTTATTTAATTTTACGAAGGGGAAAACTGACCTTGTAAATCAAAGATGGCGCCGTACTACGTGTTTACAACATCAATGCTATGACGTAGGTTGTTACCCTTGTCTATAGTAGTTTCAAAGATAGATGAGAATCGTTGTAAACAAACACTGGCGTGTTTACGTTGATTTTGGACGTGCAGGTAGTCTCAATTTACATTTATATTGAACCTACCATGGATTACTGCATGTGTAGTGAATAGTCATACAGATGTACCACGACCTCTGACCAATGACCTTTGGGTCTTTCTATTTCAAACGATTGATACAGACTGCGTAAAATGAACCAGTCCGACTGGAACATATGTGTATGTCAAAGCTTTTATAGTAAATGTAAATAAAGGCAAGAAACCCTTTTTCAAGAACAGCATATCAATATTGTAAATAGAGTCACGCTTCAAAGCTTTTGGTTTATCTTTACTTTACCTACTGTACCTGTTTATAAGAAAAATAGAATTGCCTCATTAATATGCATCTTTGAAACTACAATAAAAATAGAGAATAATACATTGTTTTACCCACTGGATATGCGGCAATCTTACAGGGATTATTCAGGCCCTGTTAATATTTATCTTGATCAAATATAAATTCCTCATTAATAACAAATTTATTTTTACCACTCTGCTTCTTCATCAGCTAAGGTGATTAAAAGCCTGTTTATTGCCCATAAAACTGATATCTGGCTGCTGACATCTTTTCCCTCATGGTTACCAATTAGCTTGATTTCAAGCATCTAGTCACCTGAGCTGTGAGTAAATGGCACCACATCTCAGTGAAGAGAGCTTGTAATTAGGCTGAGATTCCATTCAATTATTTCATTGAGTAATAATGGCTTCAAGTGATAAGAATGAGAATTGTTTTAGACACAGCCCATGTTACATTTTTGCGCTACAGAATTAAGCAGTCTGGTTCAGTGCCCCTAAGTAAGTAAAAGTTAACAGCATTAATTGAAATTGTAACATTTAGCTCATTATATCTACTGCTTTTCAAACATTTTGACCCAGATCAGGCCCGACAAAATAAGGGACCTGATCAGGATCCAAACTGTTTGGTGCTCTGATCTCATTCCTGAAAAGTTTTTTGAAAACGTGATTTCTTAAAGAAATAGGCGGACAATTAAAACATTCAAAATAATCATGTATTCGCAAAGAGCATTTGCATGATTAATTTCATAATCTTTATCATTGCTATTATCATTTAAAAAAAATAAAAAAAATTAAAAAAAAATCATATATCTAAGCACACGTCAATAAAATGGCTTGCAAGCCAAACGGACTCAGATCAGCCGGCACATTCATCCATGCAGACAGCAAAGACCCTGACCAAACTGTGTCAAAATCCAGGCTGATCTGAGTCTCGGCTATTTGTTCATGCATCTGCCGATTCTAGTAAATCTTCGAAGCTTGGATACTTACATATCCATTATGTTACTGTGAAAACACTGATCAGACTACTATGCAGATGTGATGCTGGATGCTCATACATGTACCATTTAACTTTTAACATGTTTGTTTGTTTTTTGTTTGATTTGATTCTTAACGTCCACTCAACAATCTTTCAGTTATGCGGGACGGGTCTTCCTGGGTTGAACCAGTACTAAGCTAGGATAAATGTGTCTTGTTCAAGGACCACAACGCAGTGACGCCGGTGAGGCTCGAACCCGCGGTCCTTCGGTCTCGAGTCAAGCACTCTACCACTGAGCCACTGCGCTCCCTTTAACATGTTTGTGTCGTCTGCTGATAAGCTTTACAAAAAAAAATGATCAAGAGAATGGTCTGGCATTTTACCGGGCCTGATCTGGATCCACACTGGTTGATACTCTTTGATAATCTTTCCAAACAGTTTAGAAATAGATCAGACCGACTGTTATTAACCTATTTGACCTGGTTACTGCCACTTCTGTAGTGATGCCTGAGGAATACTTCTTGGAGTATTCAAGTAATTAATGGCGATCCCATGTGGCATGTGAGTGCAATTAGATTATGGGCTAATTAGGGCAGTTTCAACAAAATTATTGGTCATATGGTTCCCAGTATACTGTTAGCTCTATAATGAATGCATATTAATAAAAGACTGAACAATCACTTTAATGCCCTACGCGGATCGAAAATTGCTAAAAACAGTGTTTTCGATTGACATTTGTCGCCCGCCGGGCGACAAATGTCAATCGAAAACTCTGTTTCTAACGATTTTTGATCTTCATTTGTTTTTCGATTGCCGCCTATCCGGTGTGTTTCTTTGGTATAAACGGGAATGAATTAGGCAATATGAAATAAAATGTGTAACATGTATATATAAGAGTACATAATTGTAGCAGTTTGACAATATCATCATCTGTGGTGAAGCGGACTACTGTATTCACAGTGTAGCCCTTTAAATGGAGCACTGTTTTTTTTACAATAACATTCAATCTAAAATGTCAATTTTAAATATAATTGGAGAAATATATTTAAATCAAAAAACCCTAATCAAAAGTATTTTTTGAATTTTGGATACGTTTTCATAAAGTCGGTGATAGGATGGAGTTTTAACACCGTTAATATTTTATGCCTTATAATATTCCCTTCTAGTACCTTGAGCGAAACGGATCACTGACTATCAGTTAAACATAAACTAAAGTTTATACTATAAAAATAACATAAACAACGTAGCTGCATATTAGTGTGTGTTGCTGTTTATCTGCCTAGTCGACAATAGTTTGTTTGTTTCCAACCGTGTCATAACGATGATAAATGAAAATAAATTAAACGTCTAGGCCTACTGCCATAAAGGCCCTCTCATTTGGAAGCCCTTGGTCAAGCTATGCCATGAATAAGTCTGCTTATTAATCCCACCATTCCCACATGCCTGATCATATTAAGTAACGGTAACAGTTAAAATACTCAAATACAAAAGAAACCCATCAGTCACTTCTAGGGGCAATTATGGAAATCAAAATATATAAATGAAAATATATTTATACCATATTCCGTAGCAATCAGTTCTGCATCACTTCATTGAATAATGTAACAGTTTTACTTAAATCTGTTCATGCTTTTCCCCAGTTTTTTGACAAGGGGTCATTTTCAAAAATGACAAGTTTTTCACTTTGAATGAACATCTCGTTCTCGTCTAAATAAGTTCACTTCAGTTAAATTCGTCCAAAAAACAGGCATGACCCTCTCCTACAGCAATAACTGCATCATAACGAGGCCCAAAAGCATGTGACGCAGCACAACGTTCTTGGGAATCCGCGCCCATTCTTAATGGAGAGCAACCTGTAGCTGTCGAAGATTGCGAGATTGCACTGAACGATCCTAGATGCGGCGGCAGAGCTCATCCAACAACTGCTCTATCGTATTGAGATCAGGGCTTGCTAAACTTACGCGGTTTGTTTTGGCTTCTGCACACACTTGATTGCCTCGCCAGAGAGGGACATACCGGTTATTGGACGAAGTGACCTGATTAAGACTAGAACTCGAGTGAAAACCAATTTTCTGAAACTTGTCATTTTTTAGAAATGACCCCCTGCCTATACACTTGCGTACAGCATGAACGGGTTTAAGTAAAACTGTTACATTATTCAATAACTTGATGCATAATTGATTGTTAAAGAATATGGTATAAAATATATTTTGATTTCATAATTATTTTACCATAATTGACCTAAAAAGTGACTGATGGGTTTCTTTTGTAGTTGAGTCTATAGAGGATATTTACTTTTTTGAGGTGAATACCAAATATATTTCATCGAGTGTGTTGAAAACATCAGAATTTTCCTGAGTGCGCAGCACGAATGAAAATTTCGATGTTTTCAACTCACGAGATGAAATTTATTTGGTATTTACTAAAAAGAAGTAAATTTCTTTTTATTTTATACTTTTAGAAGATTTACAGTTAATCGATGTGTTAACCATGCTTCAAGCCGAATCACAATAATTTAAAGGAGGCAAAGGAGTATTTGTAACAGAATACCTGGATCAATCTACATGATCTATTGTCATCGGGACTTACATATAAAAAAGAAATTTATTCATTTTTAAAGTGCGAGGCAAGTGACGTCATAAGCGACGTCATAATTTGTTGATGACGTTGCGTAGTATAGATTACATACATTGCCTCACTCACTGAAGCGGGAGGTGTTGAAAATTCAAAATCGAAAAATTTCAGCAAATCTGAATTATTTTGATACCAAAAGGTTCGTCATGTTCTAACTAAGAAAATGACTACCCACACATGATGTTTTTGTTCACAAATAAGAAAGTTATAGGCGTTTAAACTTTCGAAGTGATCTGCATTAAGTGAATGGAAAAGTCAGAGGTGATAAAAAAAACGCTACAGTGAAAATATAGGCTGATATCAATCACTAGTGATATCATATCATTTCACTAGTGATTGATATCACTTTGATTTGTTTTTGATATGCATTGATTTCACTGCTAAGTATAAAATAAAAAATAAAAATCTGCTGTTCGCGTGTTGATTTAAATGCTCGTCCATCTGTATTTTATTAGTATTTCCATGACTGTCAGTCTAATTGTATGGTCGCACAAACAGACACATTTAGAAAACATACAGATGGCTGGAAATACAGAAGCAGACAAAATACAAAAAGTAACCCATTATTCCTAGACCTGTATAAGCAGCTTGGATTTCATTGTAAACCATACCAGTTGGTGATCGTCTGCTTGTAATCACTAATGGACATTTTATAAATAAGCAAATACTGCTAACTCCATCCAAGTGTATTGCACTGACAGTACAAAATGGGCTATGAGATGGTGTTTTAATACCAACAAAACTAACAATTTACAAGATAGCAGAGCATTAAGATTGATATCATTCTCCGCCGAAATTCAATTCTAGTTAGGGTTTTGCTATTTCAATGTACATGCAAACTCTCAGTGTGAAGTTACTTTCATGTAAAATTTTAAAAAAGAAAAACTGTTTTCCATTTGAAGTGAAATACTCCAGTACTCTTAGCATATAGGAGGAACGTTCGAAACTCACCAGGAGCGTTTAATTTTCTATTTATTTTCCCCCCTGTTAAACAGTTTTGTATGCGCTGAAAACACTAGGGAAGCATGTAAATGTTTTTGTTTTTTGTGCGAATTGTGTATTGTAATTGTAAATGTACATATGGTAACACTGCAGACCGTTGCTGTCAGACGACCAATCGTTATTGCCATGTTGCTTACTTCAACACTCACACTAAATTGTTCTCAGAAACTTCTTAAGCAAGACTATCGGTATCAAAAACCTTTTCTAAATTTTATCGACGATACTATGATTTGATATCTAAATTCCATATTGGACTTAAATCTCTATTGCATCAATGACTTTCGGAACCTGAATTCTATGGTGACTTGGTGTATACATTGAAGAAAATTGTTGACTATAAAACTTTGATGCATTGATAAGTTAAGGGTCTTTCATGCAAACCAAATATCTATGTGTCTTGATCCACATCTGAATTAAGGGTGAGGTTGGCGCCGTTAAACCGGTTTAAGCCCTCCAGTAAAATATTTTACTGACCGTTCCAAGGCGGTACTTCTTTTGTGGATCTTTTATGTTTTTGTTCTGTCTTGTGTTTGCTATGTTTTGTGCGCGTCTGTTTATATGTGCTTTGTGGTCACCTGCTGGGAAAGGGCTGACCTCTTGGCTCTCGTTTGTGGTGTCTTCTGTGAGTTTGTCACTTTCCCATTGGTATCCTGGGTCAGGTGTGGTACTTGATTGTATCGATTCCTGATCTTTGCACCATTACTTACTTTTTTCAGCGCAGCTCATTAAAATAATTTTCCATTATAAAAGATTGGCTATAACATTTATGTATTGCAACAGACTGCATGCTTGGTGATCAACCCAATCACTGACGGAAACTTTGCTTTCCTCTTTAATTGCACGCTGTTGGGTCGGACTTCAGACTCTAAGACAGTCCCAACTTACAGACTTATCTGTTGATGAGATGGTAGGGGCCTGATGCTTTGGCTGTTGTCAGGCCTACCGGGATTTACCTGTTGGATTTCTGTTGCTCCAGTATTCAGTTTTATATACTGTTGAGTCATTATTTTTGCTTTATCTCCTTTTTATATCTTGATTTATATGTTCTAGGAGATGACGCCTGGATAAGTTAGGGATATTTCATGCAGACCAAACATCTATGTGTCTTGATCCACATCTGTGAACTAAGGATGAGGTTGGCGCTGTGAAACAGATTTAAGCCCTCCATTAAAATAATTTTACTGAACGTTCCAAGTCGGTGCTTCTTTTGTGGATCCATTGTGTTATTTATGTCTTGTGTTTGTCATGCTTTCTCGTCTGTTCATTTGCTGCCTTGTGATCACCTGCTTGGAAAGGGCTGACCTCTTCGCTCTTGTTAATGATGTTTAATTGTGATTTTGTCACTTTCTCTTGTGGTATCCTGGATCAGGCGTGGTACCTGATTGTATCGATTCCTGATCTTTGTCGTCTTTCTTACTTTGGCCCAAAGGCGAATCAGTCTCTATTTACTAACGACTGCACGTGCGACCAAGTAAACAAATACAATCGCGGAAAATTAAGCATTTCCACGCCTATCTAAAGGATTCAGTCAATACAAACACGTATAGCGGGAACTTGTGAGATTCGATCTTACATCCTTTATACTACGGTGTCCTGTGCTTAGCCCATTGCACTACAGCTTACGATTTATTCGTATTACAACTGTTATGATACATTTTATTTAAGATGGCCTAATTTATTCCCGTATTTTGGCGGAAAGTATCGATAACAGATCGGACATAAAAAAAAACAGCATAGGTCACTGCCTTTGAACTTCAGGGTAAAATAATACGACAAATACGATTGTTTACGCCAAGCCTGAGTGACAGATTTCCAAGCCTGGGTGACAGATTCTCAAAGCCTGAGTGACAGATTTTCAAAGCCTGAGTGACAGATTTTCAAAGCCTGAGTGACAGATTTTTCATACCATGGAAACGCAATATGTTATTCTGTATATTTTATGTCTTCTTTAGAATTTCCAAGAAAAAAGACAGATAAAGGCAACAAAGAGAAAATGTGCGTAGTTATACATAGACAGACAGGACAGTGAAATGTGTCACTACTCACGATACTTACAATGTCAGCTATATTGCAAAATAGAAGTTCCCGCAATAATCATATCTCACTGCTAACCCACTGCTAAATGATTGGAAATTCGCGCAGGTATATGATATAATAGTTTATATTCTATGCCTATCCCCCGTGTCAACTGAAAATGCACAATTTTCCGTTCTGCTACCAAAGCAGAATAGCGACAAGCGCATGTTTCTTTCCTACTCAGTGGAGAGGCGTGGCGCCAATTAATTTGTTTTTATTTTAATGACTGTGGTTTCAGAATATCAAATCGCATGGTGACTAAAAGTCAACGAACTCATCGCTTTAGTATGTGAAGCCTTAAGTTATTAATCGCATAGTATTCAATGTTATTCTAGAGGTGCGGATTACCGAACAGAACAATGACTAAACACTGGAAAACCTGGATTTGTTGTACTATATGTGAATGTGATCAACATGGGAGCGCAGTGGCTCACTGGAAGAGTGTTTTACGCGAGATTGAGGGGTTGCAGGTTCAAGCCTCACCGGCGACACTGCGTTGTGTCCTTGAGCAAGACACATTCTTCCTTGCTTACTACTGGTTCGACCTGGGAAGACCCGTCCCGACATAACTGAAATAGTGTTGACTGGGACGTAAAGAATTAAACAAAACAAAGTATGTGAACAACAAGGTCACACACCAGCCTGCGCTTTCACGCCTTTGTAATTCGCTTTATGGTTTGTATGGAATCTTATCTTATACATGTTAAAGATATCTCTAAAGCTGTAGATTACGGGTCAGAAGTACGGCTGTTTTTGTGACATAAGCAATGCTTTTGGTCGGGTTTGGCATACAGGTCTTGTATATATGCTAAAAAGGGTTGGTATAAATGTGTTATTACTTGGTTGGTTAAGTGATTATCTTAAAAATATGCAACAAAGAGTTGTCATTCCAGGGGGAACATCGAATTGGCAGTTTATCAGAGCTGGCGTACCTCAAGGATCAACTCTTGGCCCACTGATATTCTTATTAGACAATTAATGACATTGTTCTCGATAAACATTCATATGTGAGACTTCTTTACACAGACGATACCAGCTTGTTAATAATAATAGACAACCCTCTCAGTGCTCACCCACCATTAATAATGAATGCAGTTTATATCAATAAAATTCAACATCATAAACATTTGGGTGTTAGTTAATCAAATTATGTCACTTGGCATGAACATATAAACTATATAATTTCTAAAGCATGGCAAAAATATACGTCATGCGTAAACTAAAATAGTTGCTTGATAGTGACTCCTTGAACAAAATATATACTTCATTTAAACGCTCTAAACTCAAATACGCTGATATTGTATGTTACAACTGTACACAGTATGAGATACATACAATTGAAAGCAGCCAGGATAGTTACTTTGACAACCAGACTTGTCTCTATAGACATATTATCTAATGAGACAGGCAGGGAATTATTACGGGACAGGCGATACAAACATTAAATGTGCCAATTCTACAAAATGACAAATGATTTAACACCTTCTTACTTAACGTCTTTAGCTTCTCCCATTGTTGAAAAAAACATCAGCGTATCATCTACAAGACTCCCAAAATATTAACCCTCTACTTACAAGAACACATTAACTGTTATTTTACAAGTGCCAACTTGCTGCAAAATGCTGCAGCAAAATTATGCACGGCAAAAACACACCTCTACTCGCTTTGCATAAACCTAATTTCACCCCGAATTTCACCTACGTTTCTTTCACACAGTGTCAGGAATTGGTTTTGACCATTATTGCATTTTATTTTGGTTTCAAGCATAAACATTGTAGGTATATGAAAATTAGGTAAGCAGAATCCTTTCCAGTTATTGATTTTTAAACATTAAAATTTTGAAAGGGGAAAAATTTTTGACTGGGAACTAGCAGATAATACAAAATTAGTGCATAAACCAAAATACCTATGTGATGTCATCCATATGGTTTAAAAGGCTGCACAAAACAGAAGAGAAAAGAAAACAACTATACGACCTGAAGTGCTCACCTGGGTCTGATATTGAGTCGCAACATCTCTTTAATAATGTTTTACCAGGTCATGGTCAATCTAGGCTTATTATTTTAACATAGGTCAAATATTCAAATGAGATTATACAGAGCCAACAACCTAATGATACAAGCCAAGTCCCAAGGTAATTGACCTTTAGTTTCCAGAAAATAGTTTAAGTGTTTTACCATATATGGGCATGGTGGCCAGTGCAAAGTAGATCAAGGTCAACCCAGAATCATCAATTGTGAGACTTGGTAGAGCCCACATTCCAAATGCTGCATACCATGTCCCAAACCCATTTGCGAAAACGCAATCGACTCTATAAAAAGTACAAACGTAATAAAACTGTAGAAAATTATGAATCATTTAAGTAAATAAGAAACAATGTAACTTCAATTCTTCATAAATCTAGGAAAGCGTATTTTAAATCCTTAGCAGATAAACTAAATTCATCAAGTCTAGCTACGTCAGATTACTGGAAAACCCTTAAATCGTTTATAAAACCGTCAGTCGACACGTCAATTCCTCTATCTTTCATGATGGGTCTTATATTTCTGACAGTAGCGATAAGGCAAAATTATTAAATGAATTCTTTGTGAGTCAAACATCATTAGACAATTAAACTGCCACGCTTCCAAATACTGACCTTCCTGCCAATTACACACTTCACAATATAACAATTACAGTAGAGGAAGTTCGATCTGTTATACAGACACTTAGACTGCGGAAATCTTCTGGTCCTGATAATATTAATAATAGAATTTTGAAAGAAATAGCATATCCTATCTCCAAACCATTGTGTGATCTTTTCAATTATTCTTTATCACATGGTATTTTTCCCGACGTATGGAAACAAGCAAATGTGTCTCCGCTGTATAAAAAAGATGACCCTTCTCTTGTATGTAATTATAGACCAATATCTCTCTTAAGTTAGATTGGTAAAGCTATGGAAAAAATAGTTCATTAGAATATGTTTAATTATTTTAATGACCATTCTATAATAACGTGTTTGCAATCCGGTTTTGTTCCTGGAGATTAGACTGTAAATCAATTAGTTGATATTTATAATACTTTTTGTAAAGCCCTTTGGAAGTACCGGCTGTTTTTTGCGACATAAGCAAAGCTCTTGATCACGTTTGGCATAAAGGTCTCATATACAAACTGAAAAGGGCTGGTATAAATGGATTATTACTAGATTGGTTAACTGACTATCTTACAAATAGAAAACAAAGAGTTGTCATTCCAGGGGGAACATCTGATTGGCAGTTTATCAGAGCTGGCGTACCTCAAAGATCTATTCTCGGCCCACTGCTTTTTTTATTATACATAAATGATATTGTTGCTGATATACAATCATGTGTTTGACTTTTCGCTGACGATACAAGCTTGTACATAATAGTAGACAACCCTATCAGTGCTGCAGAAATGATCAATACTGACTTTGAAACTATTCATAGATGGGCCGAAAAATGGTTAGTAAAATTTAATCCCTCTAAATCTGAATCACTTTTGGTTTCCCGGAAAAATAATAGAAACATGCAACCATTATTAATAATGAATGCAGTTTATATCAATGAAGTTCAACATCATAAACACTTGGGTGTTATTTTATCAAACGATGGCACTTGGCATGAACATATTAACTCAATCACTTCTAAAGCATGGCAAAATATATATGTCATGCGTAAACTAAAATTTATGCTTGATAGGGACTCTCTGAACAAAAGTTATATTTCATTTGTACGACCTACTCTTGAATATGCTAATATCGTATGGGACAATTGTACACAATATGAGACAAATGCAATTGAAATAATACAAATAGAGGCAGCCAGAATAGTCACTGGGGTAACCAGACTTGTCTCTTTAGATATGTTATCTAAGGAGACCGGCTAGGGATCATTACAGGACAGATGCTACAAACATAAAATGTGCCAATTCTACAAAATGATAAATGATTTAACACCTACCTGCTTAACGTCTTTAGTTCCTTCAACTGTTGAAAACACATCAGCGTATAATCTACGAAACTCTCAAAACATTAGGCCTTTACTTACAAGAACACAGTTATATTATAAATCTTTTATACCATCATGCATAAGAAAATGGAATGAAATTCCTCTTAATATTCGAAATTTAACCTCTCTCTCAAGTTTTAAAAAACAGCTTAACAAAAACAACATTAAGGTACTAGTCTATTAAAGCTCAGGCAACAGATTGCTACAAATACACCATACTAGGTTAAGAAAAAATGCAGCTGTCTAAACCAGCACCTACACTCTAAAAATATTTTTGACGACCCATTATGTGCTTGTGGCAGTGTAGAAACAACAAACCATTTCCTATTAGAATGTCCACAATATATTCAAGCTAGAAGAGATATGATCACTACATTGTCTACTTTTTGTGTTCCGAGTCTAAATAACTTATTATATTGAGACACAACTCTTAATAAGCACAAGAACAAGTTAATATTTCTAACAGTTCAGAAATACATTTCTGACAGCAAACGTTTTTTTTTTATTTATGAAGGAGCTTCTCTCTCTCTCTCTCTGAACTTCTATTTTTTTCTATTTTGACCAATATGTGATGCATATAGGGTAGTCATTATGTTTTGTTGTGAATATGGATATACGAAAAGACAGTATGTTCTCATAGAAAATTTCTATTAATATGATTGATGATCATTTGATCTTTAAATGGATATTGTTTTCACCAGAATATATATAATTATAGCAACTTATATATGTTGAGAAACGGATTTGAATAAGTCGTCAAGACTTCTTTCTGAATTCCAGTTTATAAACTCTGCAATAGATTTGTATGTATGCTCTTGTTTGTACACATGTAAAGAGTTAATCAAATAAAATATGTTTAAACTAAATCCATTGGCCTTTTGATTTCAGAGATGTTCGGTTACAGCTTTTAGACACAACCAAATAAACTAAAGGAAACAATGCCTTCAAATCCGAAAGTATTACATAAAAATACACATTCTAATTGTTTTACTACAATAGTGCGCCGCATTTATAAACTATTATGCAATGAATTTATTCATTAGCTCCCATTTTTGTCATTACATAATAAACAACAAATTTAACTTTTCATAATTGTTTTACGTCAAAAAAAAACAGTAAAATTAGAAGGAAAATTCGGCGATGAAAGTTACAGCAGTGCTAATAAATCCTTTTTAAAGTCATGCATTAGAGAATGTAATGAAATTCCTCTTTTTAACGAAATTCAACCCCTTTCTTATGTTTTAAACAACAGCTGAACGAAAACATCATTCAGGTACTAATATATTACAGTTCTGGCAACAGATTGCTACAAATACAGCATACTACATGTAGGTTAAGAACTAAATCATGTAGCTCTCTAAATCAGCATCTCTACTCTAAATATACATTAACGACCTATCATGTGCATCTGGCAGTGCAGAAACAACAAACCATTTTCTATTTGAATGTCCACGATATATCAAAGCAAGTAGAGATATGATCACTACATCGTCTACCTTTTTGCGTTCCGAGTCTAAACAACTTATTATATGAAGACAGACATCTTAATAACAACCATAACAAGATAATAGTTGAAACAGTTCAGAAATACTTTCTGACAGTAAGCGTTTAGCTTCAGTTTTAGGAGCGTTTCTTCTCTCTCTCTCTCTCTCTCTCTCTCTCTCTCTCTCTCTCATTTTGAGCTTCTGTATTGACAGGAACGTTTGTCATAGTATAGTTTTATTGTGAATATTAAGACAGTATGTAGTAATAGAAAATTTCTATCAATATGATTGATCATCTTCAGATCTTCTTAACTGATATTGTTTTCACAATATTTTACATATAATATATAGCAACTTATATGTGATGGGAAACGGATCTGAGTTCTTGGGGTGGCGGTACTAAATACGTCATCATTTCATGTGTACCCAAAGTTTTGGCACACAAATTGTATAACTTAAAAAATTTAGTTTCTGCCATTTGATGAAAGTGATTGCTGTGTATGCTTTAATTATTTTTTTTTGAAAAAGTAGGGTTTGGTCATTCAATTAATTGCAACAGTTTTTTTCTATACTGAAAAAAATATTTTAACATTAATTTTTGTGCATGGAGAGTTTTGCAGAGTTTCAACAGTTTTATTTACTGTCGAGTCCTTATCTTTGCTTTATCTCCTTTTCATATCTTGATTGATATGTTCCAGGAGATGATGCATTGATAAGTTAGGGGTCTTTCATGCAAACCAAACATCTATGTGTCTAATTCCACATCTGAGCTAAGGTTGAGGTTGATTTTACCGTTAAACTGGTTTAAGCCCTCCAGTAAAATATTTTACTGACCATTCCAAGGCGGTACTTCTTTTGTGGGTCTTTTGATTTTTTTTCTGCCTTGTGTATGCTATGCTTTTGTACGCGTCTGTTTATATGTGCCTTGTGGTCACCTGCTGGGAAAGTGCTGACCTCTTGGCTCTCGTTTGTGGTGTCTTACTGTGAGTTTTTTACTTTTCCATTGGTATCCTGGGTCAGGTGTGGTACTTGATTGTATTGATTCCTGATCTTTTCACACTTACTTACTTTCATAGGAAATAGCAGACGGTCAGCTGCTTTGTGCTACAGGTAATTTCCAAGATGCAACACAAGGTATTGCTTTTATTTGATTTTTAAATTATTGAGTACTTGCATATGCATAAGTTACTGATGGAAAGTGCCAGTATGCGCTTAAAAAGTGATTTTTCGGCCAAAGTGTTTGTATTGAGGTCTATGGGAAATGAATTGGTACCGTCACCTCTAAACCGAAAGTAGGTTGTTTATATTTGCTAGGCCAGTTTGTGTCACATAGAGAGTTTGTTCATTTTCTCTTCTAAGAAACATACTCGAGGGATCAAATGAATAGTTTTAGAGAGTATTAAACAACTCTAATACTGAGATGAAATAATTCTGGCCCCAGTTTGTTCCCCGAGGGTCAAATGTCAGCTTTTGGATTCTTTGTGTTTTGGGACGAGGGTGGGGATATGAGTTGTCACCTTGGAACATTTATCGTGGTTTTATCTGCAAAAGGCAAAAATATTTCAGCCAAACAGAAGTTCATTTATCAAATGAGAGGCATTTATGCCAAATTGAACCTCATTTAAAAAAAAAATTGTCATCGGATTCACTGAAAATGTAAAATTGTCGGCCGAAACAATATCATTCACTATTTTGACACCTGTGGGTTGTTAATTTTCCTTCATATTCACTAATTAATAGACAATATCTTGTTATATTAAAGAGTAGTTTGTACTTCTGAGGCCCAAAACTGATATTTCCCCACATTTGAATGAACCCGACTCGCACCCTTACTTACTTTCCCAAAATAGACAAAAATATCCTGATGGGGGTAGACATTCTAAAACAGCTCTATTACCTCCTGAAGTATGCATTATAACATCCTATAATACATTTAAGTAACAATGTAGGGTCAGAGATTTGGTTCTGTGTAAATAGTCATGCTAACAGAACACACTTGTCAACAGCAGGATATTACTTCCTCAGAATTGCCTCGGATGTGTCCGCCGAGCCCTGACGCATTTTTTGTTTTGTCAAAATCTCGAAAAAAGTGGGATGAATGAGTGTTTGTGAAAATTGAAAGCTAATGTAGGAAGACCCTAAATACTGAGCTGGGGTTTATTTTTAGAATTGTAGGAAGTTGGTTCTAGTATATGGGTGATGGTACTTACTACGTTATCATTTCATGTGTACACAAAAGTATAACGATAAAATTCAGCTTCTGTCATTTGATGAAAGTGATTGCTGTGCATGCTTTAATTATTTATTCTGAGAAAATTGGGTTTGATCATTCAATTACTTGCAACACTTTTTTTTTACTGAAAAATACTGAAAAATTATGTTTACATAAATTTTTTATGCACATGGAATGTTTTGCAGACTTTCATAGGAAATAGCTACCCCGCATACGGTCAGCTGCTTTGTGCTAAAGTGAATTTCCAGAATGCAACACAAGGTATTGTTTTTATTTGATTTTTAAAATATTGAGTCCTTGCACATGCATGAGCTACTGATGGACGTTGCCGGAATGCCCTTAAAAGTAATTTTTCGGCCAGAGTGTTTGTATTGAGGTCTATTGGAAATGAATTGGTACCGTCACCCTCTTACAGAACCCTTGTTTATAAACTCTGTACATGTCTAATATTAGTATGTATGCTCTTTTTTGTACACGTGTAAAGAGTTTATCAAATAAAATATGTTTAAACTAATATTCTAGCAAGTCTCTATAGCTGAGCAGACTCACGCTTAGGGATGTCTGTTACAACACAAGGTGGTTCTGGACGACAATCCATTACTGGTTCATGACGACTGTGTTTTTGTGCTGGACGACAAATAACAGGTTTTAGACGACATATTTTGGGTTTTGGACGACAGTTGAAAGGGATAACATGCAAATTAGTCGCAGAAAATGTTAATATAGTGTTATTTGCTTGTTTTGATCATTACTATCATTTAAATATTTGTTAGATTGGCATTAGAAAGACAAGCTTCGTAGATATTTGTATTTAAATCGTAAAACTATGGTCCGGAAAAGAAATTTCAGAAATACGTAATTTGTGATCAATTACTTGCATTTCCGCCATAGAACTAGCATAAATTGTCTAACAATATAATCCACACGACTTTTCAGTCTATTTTAACATGTTCTTCTCTAAAGAAAACTGAAAACCTCAGATTTCATTTTTTTCAAATGTTACTGGTCAGAGACGACTGTGTAACAGGTAATAGACGATGTCATATTTTCTGTAACAGGTTTGAGACGACAATTTTCAATCATGAGCAGATGTAAATACTGCCCTGAAACCTTTTCAACGCTAGTCAAATACAAGGCCCGAGTCTTCAAAATAATGACATGACTTTTTGTTATTTTTGAAAAAGCGACAAAATTTGAAATTGTCGTCCGCAGCAAATTATAGGTGGCGCTTTATGGGTTAATAAGCCAGGTCACGAGACGTTACTTACCGTATATGTTCAGAATGTATGAAGAATCTGTGCAGACTCACGAGAACCTTCACTGCTCGCATATGCAACATATGGATGCATATGTGCGCTTTCATCAAACATAATACTTCTACGTAACCCATTAAACATGTTAAATGGATGCACATGCTCGTCTACACATATTCGATCATATTGTACACGTAAGGCCTTAAATCCGCTGTGTCAAGACAAAGGATTAATTTGCGCGATTATGAAAACACGATCCTGGCAATAAATGTGTCTTCAGATATACGAGGGTCATTTGGAAAGTATGTAGCAATGCATTCTATCTACAGTAAAACCTGTGTAAAACGGCCACTGAAAAATTGACACAACAAAGAGCTTAATAACATTTGGTAGCTTAATAAAGGTACATTCTGCAATACTTTTGACCCTCATTAAGCAATCATAATTGATCTTGAAAACCAATTTTGGTCGGTTTTAATGTATTGTGTTTGCTAAAATAACAATAAAAATGGACCAAAACGTCAACTCATAGTTTAACTCAGTGTACCCCATTTGTATAACTTAAGAGTTATCAGCCCTTTTTGTTATCTTGATAAAAATAACAACGCAACACAAGTTTAAACCACTACCGGGTATGTATTTTGAAAATAAATGCATTGTGGCATGCGATTTTCAGTCGCATATATAAACGCATTGACTTGTATTCTAAACGGTGTTGGTATTGCTGTCTCATTATTAAGCTATGGCAATCGAAAACTCTTTTTCTAGAGATTTTAGTCCGCGTTCGTCGAATGTTAAAAGCGTTTTCGATTGCCACCTATCCGGTGTGAAAATGATCATACCACATACTTTCTAAACGATCCTCGTATGTTATATAATATTGATACATGTATTATGTTTCTGTAATTGGTTGGTTTAATTTACTTGAAATGATTTTATTGCTGTCTATTAATCAAAGCAAATAAAATAAAATAAAATAATACCACATAGGGGTCGCTTTATAGGTACTCAATTAAAATCAAAACAAGCACATTCAAATGAAAAATACGTCCAATATGTTCATCGGGAGTAAACGGTAGGGGGAACAGGGCCTCTGGACACTCTCCCCTTGAAAATCACAAGTGGCTATAGTTTTCCTTAGAGGTTCTAGCACGAACCCCACCCCCTCGAGAAGCAAATGCGGAGCCCTTGGTTCCAATCGAGAGAAGTCCATACAGCCTCCTAACTCACGATATGTTAAGAGAGGTGTGTGGTGATGATCCACAAACAAACTCTTCAATTTCGAAAATGGATTGTGTTCAGATGATGCACAAATTGACACAATAGACTTATGTTGGCGTAATAAGGTATCAGATAGAATTACTGAAATGAATCTTGCAAGTAACAGTACAGAATTGGTGCTGAAATTCCCTAGTTTAGATGACTTGTCATAGAGACTCTTGATTAGGAGATATGGAAGGAAGGCTACATACGGCAATAGTCTCAGCTTTTTAAATCGTTAGAAATAATACGTTACCAAGGCTTGTGAGCAGCCTTTGATTTGTTACACTCAACAAGTTTAATAGTTTGAAAACTTCCTCGCCAACCTTAGATGAAGCAATTCAAAAATGTCAGAGACAGTTTTGCATTGTAAATAGAGTAATTATATCAGATGTCCAGAACTGCATTTCATTGCTGATACAGGCCTAAATGGTTTAAATGATCAGTGGATTCTCTCAGTTTTACCTCTTTGTGTATCTATGGAATATTCCTTCTGGTTGGATACAATAAACTTGGGATAGTCCATTGTACATATCAAGTGGTGTCAGGTTATAAGTTTTTGTCTGATGATCTTTTGTACCTTAACAAACAGTGAAAACTCTGATGAAATGCCGCATTATGCGACATTTCATCTGGGTCTTCACTGTTTGTTAAAGTATCCGTTTTGGGGTTTCCAGTGTATATTAAGTCTGACTGGGAAAGGGCTGACCTCTTGGCTCTTGTTGGTGAGGTTTATTGTATTTTTGTTACTTTCCCATCTGGTATCCTGGTTCAGGTGTGGCACTTGATTGTATCGTTTCCTGATCTTTACCGTCTATCTTACTTTTATGACAAAACCTCCATTCTCAGGAGTAATGCAAGCATATATATATCAATGCACAAAGCTCAACTATTTTACAGTTGGATGAAGAAAAATATTACAAAAGAAGAGCAATAGTACATGTGCCTCCAGCAGAAATAGAAACAGGTTTTACACAATTTACCAATATATTTTTGAGCCAGGTTATCGGAGATGCGATCATAGAGGACACAAATGAATCTTCCTGTCCTATCCGCGCAGTAACCACAGAGCCTTCGCAAGTCGCATACACAGAGCATGGTAAACATAAGAACCTAAATGTCCAGTTCGTTCGCACGTTCAAAAAGTATTTCACATGAGCCTTTACGCTTTTAATCCAACATCCAGATATTTGGATGATAATTTAACCATTAATTAGCGTTCTCCCTAAGAATCATGCAGATGGTGATAAGTGACTAGTCACAGAAATCAATTATTTTACTTCCATTTAATCAGACTTGTTGAAAAACTTTCACAAAACAAAGCATTCCTTTTTTCTGACAGTGGTTGCCATGGAAACCAGGAATTAAGTTTTCTTGGAGATTGGCGGAGAAATGCCCAAGGAAAATTGTGAAATTGACACTTTTCAGGCTGGCTTTTATGATACTAGTTTTATTTTGATAACATTCACTGCAAGCTCCCTTTAGAGGACCACGTTAGTTGTACACAAAATTTTAGTGAAAAATGAAATATGCCATTTGTATTGTGTTGCCTAGCAACAAATGTGACACCATGGAAACCACTTTTCAAAACATTTAAAATTGACCATTTTCAAATCTGATTATCTTTTTACAGCAAAGCTGTATATGAACGACATACATAGTGTCTAAATAACCCATGTCTGGTTTACAAATGCCATGAATAAAAAAAACTCAAAATGTTTATAATTTTTGTTTCCATGGCAACCGAACTAATTGACTGTCAGAAATTTTACAAAATACTCCAATTTCAAAGCAAATTATCTTGCTTATGCAAACAGAAATATGGATGATTTATACACATTCAGGGAAGTCCACATATTATTAACAAAATCCAAATAATGAAAATAATAATATTGTTTAAATAGAGGTTACCATGGCAACCAAACCATCAGATAGTCCGTGATTTTACAAAAAAACGAGCATTTTTAAAGCAAAATATCTCCCCTAAACAAAGGATTTGATTGTTTATTTAGGTACACATTATGTAACTAGCGCCTGATTTTTAACATCAAATTAAAATATACAAATGAATGATCTCAATTCGTGTAACCATGGCAACCAAAACATCATACCATCAGCGATTTCACAAAAATGGCATATTCAACGAAAAGGGCATATTCAAAGTAAACTATCTCCTTCCAGCAGGACAGAATATGAATAATTTTAAACACATTTTACATAATATACATCTGCACTACAAACACAAAATAATAGTTTTTAAAATTCCTGATTATAGCTACCATGGCAACAGGAATTGCCAAAAACGGTTTAACTCTGTAGCAAAGAAATATTATGAAAAATGAAGTTTGCCCAATGAATAATGTGAAATTTACACTTTTTAGACTGGCTTTTGTGATACAAGTTCTTTTGATAACATTAACTACTAGGTCTGTTTAGTGAAAAATGAAACATGTCATTTGTATTATGTTCCCTAGCAGCAAAAGTGTCACCATGGAAACCAACTTTGAGCATGGAAACCAATTTTCAGAACTCTAAAAATTGACCTTTTTCAAATCTGAATAACTTTTTTACAGCAAAGCTGTATATGAACGACATATATATTGTCTAAATAACCCATGTTTGATTTACAAATGCCTTGAATAAAAGAACTTAAAATGTTTATAATTTTTGTTTCCATGGCAACGCAACTAACTGACCATCAGAATTTTATAAAATACTGCAATTCTAATGCAAATTATCTTGTTTCTGCAAACAGAAATATGGATTATGTAAACACATTCTGGCAAGTCTACATCTGTTTAGCAAAAAAGAAAAATTGAAAACAATGAAATAATTTAAATATAAGTTACCAATGCAACCAAACCATCAGATTGTCAGTTATTTTACAAAAAAGAGCATATTCAAAGCAAAACATCTCCCCTGAACAAAGGATCAAATTGATTATTTAAGCACCTGTTACGTAACCAGCACCTGATTTTCAACATCAAATTCAAATTTACAAATGAATTATCTCAATTTATGTTACCATGGCAACCAAAACATCATATAATCAGCGATTTCACAAAAAAATGCATATTCAACAAAAAGGGCATATTCTATACAAACTACCTCCTTCCAGCATGACAAAATATGAATAATTTTCATCATGTTTTACACAATCTTTATCTGTTATACAAATACACAAATAATAGTTTAAAGACTCCAGATTAGATTTACCATGGCAACAGTTACAGGAAATGTCACAAAAGTTTTTAACTTTATGGCCAAAAAATATGACAAATATTGATATTTGCCCAAGGAAAAATGTGAAATTGAAACCTTACAGGCTGATATGAGTTTTCCTTTGATTACATTTACTACTTGCTCTGTTTAGATGGCCACATTAGTTGCATTTATAATTTAAGTAAGCTATGTTCCGTTCTCTCAGTTTATTGCTTGTTGTCATGGTAACCAAAAAGAAGGAATTTGGCCTAAAATGGCCAAAAAATGTGAAAAGACATTTTTTGCACATTCACATATCCAATAACACACCAATTTTGATTCTGATCTTTATATGCTGAAACATTATAGCTCAAAGGGAGTAGATTAAAATAATAAATAAACCCAATATGATCTTTGTATAAATCATTCCAGACTACCAAAGGTGGGTGGGGTAACACATCTTGGAAAACCCTATTTTGCTGAATGTTTGAACCACTACAATCATTTTCCCTGCCTACTAAGAGGTACATACAATTATTGATAAAAATAGTAAGTGAGTATGATCAAGTTCTAAATGGTATTCACCTTTCAAACAATAAAAGAACATGCATCCGATCTACCACTTTCTGGTCGTTACCATGGAAACAATAACTGTACTATACAGAAAAACATAAACTTGTTTTGGCTTCAAAGCTATAAAATCATTTTATATTGATTTATCCAAAGCTTATTCTAAAATTTTATTCTCAACTATCTTTATGCACATTAAATTCTGTAAAATAATAACTAGGTGGAACAATTCTTACCACTATTAAATACAATTAATTTCATTTCCATTCTGCAAAAGGCCTGTAATTGTTTCCATGGTTACAACCAGAAGCAGGTGAAACCAAATTCATGTTTAACAGTTTATGAAACTCAAAGGTCCCAATTACATATTGGCAGTATTCAAATATGTCAATATCTCTGCCACTATTTTGCATATTTGCTAAAAGTTATTGAAATAAGTTTTTGTTATATATCTGATTACCCTACTGACTTTAAAGGACTGTAAGTGTTACAAATTATTCAGTTTTCATATCATATTGATAATGTCAATAAAACTCAACTCAATTCTCCTTTTAGCTACTTCAAAACTTATTATTATTAGCTGGAATCACTTTAACACTTCTAGAGATAGATAGGCCGTATTGTTTTCGAAAAGTTTTAATGATGTAAATTTCTTATATATCTGGTTACCCCACCCACTTTCAACGTTAATGATTGTTACCAAATAAAACTTTACTTATTAATTTTGCTTAAATCATATTGATAATGTTAATATGTTTCAACTCAACTATCTTTTATACACATTGGGAACTTGCATTATGACCATCTGTACATTTTACTGTTTAAAGGCGCAATATATTTGATATCCGTTTTACAACAGGTCTGTATTTGTTTCCATGGTAACAGCAAGAAAGAGGTAAATCTCATACATGTTTTTTACAGTCTATAGAACTTGGAGGCCCCTATCAAGAATTGGCAGTATGCAAATATGCTATCGTCCCCACCACTACTGGGAAAACTTGTTTAAAAATCACAAAAACTCGTTTTGGTGTTATATCTGGTTACCCCACCCACTTTTAAAGTCTATAAATATTACTATATCAAACTTAACGCATTAATTTTGCTGGAATCATATTGATAATGTTAATATATCTCAACAAAACTATCTTTTAAACATACTAAAACTTGAATTATATCCAACTGGAAATATTTAACCACTTTAAGATGCAATTTATTTAATCTCTATTTTGCGACAGTACTCTGATTGTTTCCATGGTTACCCCCAGATGGTGGTGAAATCTACGCATAATTTCGTGTTTTATGAAAGCTAATACCATTGAGAACTTACCATTAACTGTATATGTCTCTATGTACGCCGGGGGAATGGCTGTAGTAGCTCAAAAATGCCAAAAAATAGGCCTTTTTTCATACCTGGATACCCCACCAACTTTGGTTGCCATGGTAACAAGGAAAATGAAGTATTTTGAACATTTTTATTTTTTCATTACTGACGCCTAGCATCAGTGGATATCCCTAAAATAAAATTCACCCCTTTTGATATTTCCTGTCTCAACAACTATCATTCAAAAATGGTCAAAAAGTGCAATTTCAGGCCAGTAGCAATATTCACGTTGCCATGGAAACCAAATTGAGACACAAAACCAAACTAGCGTGTGTGCAATTTTTCAAGTTTGTATCGATGCTTCGTATGCTATATAAACTAATGTCTACACATTTGTGTCTGTTGGACATTTTATACCGTAAATTTAGGCATTTTTCCAATTTTGCTATTATGTTGCTACTTTGGTTGCCATGGATACCGAATATAGAAAGATTTTGACCTTTTTTATTCTTTCATTTAAGACACAAGGCATTAGTGTATATTCCTTATGCTGACACCTTTAATCTCACTTTTGCTGTAAAAAGATAATTTGTATAGAAATTTGTCAATTTGATCCTCCAAAAATATTATAGAGATAGCCCCTCTTCGTTGCCATAGAAACATACTCTGCAAGTTTTTTTTATCCTTTTCCATTTGTGATATTGAAAGTCAATACCTTATTTATTTTTGTCATAGAGCAGAAACCATTAGACTTTAAAAGATAAATAGGCTGCATTGTCTTCAAAAAGTGTAATTTTTCATTTTTCCCAAACTAGAAATCATGCTTCTGGAGGCAAAATCTTTAACTGGTCGTTGCCATGGTAACGACATGACAATAACCGTTTCCCTTTGGCTATGTGACTTTTATGTTATAAGGAATCTATTGCGCCAACTTTTTTTGGCATTCTGAAAAAGTCACTTATCAGCTTTTCTACTGGGCCTGCATGATTCTTAGGGAGAATGCTAATTAATAATGTTTATTTTGCCAATATGGTAAGTCAAATATACACTTCAGAGCTCCAATTTAATAAAACTATTACCTCTGATTACGAAAACGCGTTTTAAGACTTGGATTTGTCCATTTCTAATGACATTGTTTCAAAATTTATGATAAACGAGACGATTTTGATTTTGAAATTGTCAATTTCCCATATTAGATGATGTTCCTCGCTCTACCTCCTATGGATTCTATATCTCTCAACTCATTCGTTTTGCTAGAGTATCTAGCCATGTTGCTGACTTCAATACCCGCAATCAATTGTTAACTCAGATTCTTCTTCGACAAGGCTATCGGTATCATAAACTTCGCAAAACCTTTTCAAAATTTAATCGACGATACTAAATTCCAAGCTGTAAATCTTTCTTGCGCACAAAGGCTTTCGGAACCTGACTGTTATGGTGACTTGGTGTATAAATTGAAAAAGATAGTTGGCTCTAATAATTTTTCAGCGCAATTTATTAAAATGATTTCCCATTATAAAAAGATTGGCTATAACATTAATGTATTGCAGCAGACTGCATGCTTGGTGGTCAACCGAATCACGGTTGGCAACTTTGCTTTCCTCTATAAGTGCACGCCGGTGAGTCGGACTTCAGACTCTATGATGGTTGCGACTTAAAGAATTATCTATTGATGAGATGGTAGGGACCTGATTCTTTGGCTTTTGTCAGGCCCTACGGGGTTTACCTGTTGGATTTCTTTTGCTCCGATATTCAGTTTTTTGTACTGTTAAGTCCCTATCTTTGTTTTATCTCCTTTTTATATCTTGATTTATATGTTCTATGAGATGGTCCATTCTTTCATGCAAACCAAACATATATTTGTATTGGTCCACAACAGAACTAAGGATGATGTTGGCTCCATGAAACCGGTTTAAGCCCTCCGGTAAAATAATTTTACTGACCGTTCCAAGGCGGTGCTTCTTTTGTGGATTAATTGTGTTATTTAATTGTGTGTTTGTCATGCTTTCGCGTCTGTTCATTGCTGCCTTGTGGTCACCTGCTGGGAAAGGGCTAATCTCTTGGCTCTTGTTTGTGATGTTTAATTGTGTGGTACTTGATTGTATCGATTCCTGATCTTTGTCGCCTCTCTAACTTTTACATGCTAAAACCAACAAAATTAATTGTGCACCTCTGTCAACACGGGCATCAGATTCTTTACCCTGCACTTGGGGTTAAGGGTTCATCTTTCTTCATGTACAGCGAAGACTGGTCAAGCTAAGCTTTTGTCCAGGTTGATCTAAATCTTAGCAAAGGGCACATAATATTAAATGTGTTTTATCACGCACTTGTGTATACTATCATAAAAGATGGCTCATTAAACATGTGTGCATCTTATCCGGATAACATTGAAATTCTTATACGTCATAAAATTGCCCATTCATCAATAAGACAGAGTGGTTACTTTGATGTTGTTTTAAACAATGTTCACGAATAAGGCTGTATTTGCGCGATTGTTTACAAGCAAATTATAGTGTGAACATATTAATGATGAAAATGAATAAAAAAATATCGTTACAGAATACAGTATTCGCGAAACTGGATAATAACGACACGTATAGTAGTATTTTATGAAAATCCATAAAGTGCATGTGATTATAAAGATTACTACGTCAGGTAAGTTTTTTGTTTGTTTGATTTGATTTTTTACGTCCCATCAAAAATGTTTCAGTTAAACAGGGACGGGTCTTCCTGGGTTGAACCAGTACTAAGCTAGTATAAATGTGTCTTGCTCAAGGACCACAACGCAGTGACGCCGGTGAGGCTCGAACCCGCGGCCTCTCGGTCTCGAGTCAAGCACTGAGCCACTGCGCCCCCTACGACAGGTAAGTACACAACAATGAAATCATTCAGGAAAGTCCGTCACAATCCGAGAATCGAATCGTGGAGGAGCATTATGCGTAGTACTATGTACCAAAAGCTCCATTTTGTCAGCCGGAACTGGTGTATGGAAAATTAGTTCTGTAGCATGTGGGTTCAGTTCCATTAAAATCGATTATTCTGATTATCCGAAAAGTTTAATCAGCAGAATAAAATGAAGTTTACGTGGGTTTTTTTTCAATAAAGTATAGTTTATAGAAAAAACATAACTTCATTTATAACTGTTTGTTTTGCTGAAATCAGACTTGTAATTGTGTTACATGGTTTCTGTGACGTCAGCGTCACGTTATATAAAGTCAGCGTCACGTTATCAGTAGATCCAAATGTACATCCGTGGTCTTATTCCACGGAATTTCGCGGAATTGGCCGAGGCAGTTCCGATTGCCATGAAACCTGTCAGTCCGGTCACTGTTTGTACACGCATTCTACAAAAATAGACGAAGATCCGGGCTAAATACAACATTCTGCCTAAGAATATGAATTCATTGACAGTAAAAAATAGAATAAGTATTACTTACTGTCACTTCACAAGCTGAACTGCCACTTGTTCCAGTGTATTGATTCTGCAGATAACGATGTGTATGATTGCACTACACCAATCCTTAAAGCGCCAAGAAAAAAAAATGCATCTGAAAATGTCGTCTGCTAAAGTCGTCTGCTGCAAAAAATTGCCTAACTTTACTGATATATTAAGTATAGGCGCAAACAGTGGGGACCCAGAACAGACTGCTCCTATAGGAGCAGTCTGATCTGGGTCCACACTTTTTGCCATAGTGGCTTCTTAAACATTTCAGCAGACGATAAAAGCAGACGACTTTTGTTGCGATTGGCGCATTAAGGGCTAAGTCAGGTAGTAAATCACCAACTACTGCAATCGAAAGACAGCTGAAAGTGACGTCAAAACGGCAGCACATATCACTATGCTTAGCCGACAGCGGCACATTTTAACCCATTTAAGCCTAGCGTCCTTTTTTGTGAGACATAGGCAAACAGTAAAAATCCAGTTCTGACGCCGCAGAACAGTACAAATCCAGATCAGACGCCACAGAACGCGGCGTCTGATCGGGGTCTCCACTGTTTGCATATAGGATGCTTAATTAAAATCTTAATAAAAATGAAAAGTACCCCACAACAACCCTTAAAATGGAAATTGACTGGTCTAATTGATAAGAGACGGAAGTTCCATTTGGCATAAATGGGTTCATGATACAAGAAACAATATACAATATTGCCACACTCACAGATCCAAACCCAATCCATGCAACCATAGGACGCGACATTAGGAAACAAATAAAGAATCAGAAATAAGGTGCTTAGTTCATTTCAGCTCTTCCATTAGCAATGATATGAAATAGGCACACCTAATGGGCAACCAACCAGATGGCACAGTTATACGGTTTTTGTGTGAGTGGATACTCTAGTGAGTAAAAGTTGACATTAAACATCATTCTTAGTATAAGGAAATCACATTTAGCTGTAAAATAATACTGCAAGCTATTTGGAAGGAAGTCCCCGTTGGATATCATTAGGCCTGTGTATGCAACATGTAACATGTGATTGCCTCTTTCAAAGGCGCGACGATGCATGCTACAATTGACGTTTGGCACAAAACGTTATCACTTCCTGGCGTAACATTATAAGATTTGTGACGTCACGTTACGGGGATCTCACAGCCGCTTGCTTGAAAGAGCTATCATTAACGTTCAAGCTCTTGGTGATCGATCAAATCCCTCAGTCTTATGGCTAAAATCTTCGCGATTCAACTTTATTTTTTCTATTGTTTTCATTGTCAAAAATGATCATGGCACATTTTCAACAGTATAATAAGGTTCTTTGTTCGATCGAATCGACTCCGTATAGAACTCGGCGACAGAATGGAAATCAGGCCTTCATACTGCAGATGAATAGAACAGAACAGAGCCTCCAATCTTAACAGCAACCAACCCTCGTTGTTGGTTGGTTACTATTAATTTGAATGTTGTCACATCCTATGGTGCAAAACAAAGACGACAAAAACCATTTAAAGGGAAAATTAACAAAAACATAGTGGGTGTATTTTTTTCTTCAATTTTAGGTTACAGAACACCATAAAGAAACGCTGTATTACTTACTGGAATCACCATATTGGTTGGCTGTTTTGACGCACGCAGGGGTTTGGGTGGAATCTAAAATGTTGAGTGGACCAATCGCAACCAATATTTACATTTAAGTCAGAGCACGAGTTTTCAGTTCTTATCGCATATGCGTAAATGTCTCCGATAGAAGCCCACGCTGACGTACCCCGCCAGGCATTGAGATTATAAAACTTGATTACAGTCTCAAACTCAAAATAAAGCGCAATGATTGGCTGCTTGCGGACACGTAACCGCAAGCAGCCAATCAATGAGCTTTATTTTGACGTGTCCGCAAACAGCCAATCATTGCACTTTATTTTGAAATAAAGCACAATAATCAAAATAAAGCGCATTGATTGGCTGCCTGCGGACACGTGTCCGCAAGCAGCCAATCATTGCGATTAATTTTGAGTTTGAGAATGAACTCAAGTTTTATAAACTCGATGCCTGATGTTGACCTGAGTCGTCATCTACGTCCATTCTTCGTGTTATGGAGGAGCGATCCAGGATCTTTCGCTGTATGTTGATTCGATAAGTATTGAAATCAAATAGTATTATGAGCGTTTAAACGTCACGCCCTCCCCGTCGGATTTTGGTTTGCGTACATCCTTTCTATTGAATGCGTTTTCTAGGGTGTCTTCGTCTTTCTTCAGTTATGCAAAAGAACCGAAAATAGAAATGTTCCCATAATCCATAAACTCTATCGCTGCCACCAAAGTCGAGTAAAGTCGCCTTCGGTGCCGTTTGCTGATCTGCATTAGAAATCAAAATTACAAAATAAGTGGACACACAGATCAGACTGCTCATTATAATATCCGAGGGTCCACACTATTTCCTACAACTTGAAACGCATGACCCTATTTTCCTACAACTTCAAAAGCATTTGTTGTTTCAGCAAAGGTGTGCAGTAGAGGCAATATTTTCGGATCTTGTTCATCTGGTTAAAGGAACCAGTTAATGTGATTTGGATCTTTGTCTAATCTGGTTACATTACGTGTTTTGTTTAAGATGATGCTTTTCGTCTCAGTCAACATGTTTTAGTCGTGTTTGGGCGTTTCCTAAGTAAAGCCAGTACTAAGCAGAGGATAAATTGTCTTGATCAAGGAAACAACACGGTGCCTCCGCTGACGATCCAACCAGCGAGCCCTCGATCTCAAATCGAGCACTCTACCACTAGGCTAATGCGCTTCTTATGGGCCAGCACACGTGATTATAATACTTAGCTCAATGGCTAGCAGCTAATGCTTAGACGAGCATGCACATTCTCACATTCTCTCTTGAGCCTTTACTGCACACATACACAAAATATGAAAAAGTATGATGGCTAGAATCGAAAATCTAGCCTCTATCCCCACTAAATAGCTGAAAGGCTTATTTAGAGAATGACTGACTTTATGCATATGCGATATCCCAGCCAGAAGGCTATGTTGGTCCACAATCAGCCCACCAGCGAAACGCCATTTGAATGGCGTTCGCTGGTGCGCTGATAGTGGCCCGCCTTTACTGTGCCCGTTTTCTGTGTATTAAAGTCAAATGGGATGACTCAGCTAATTTTGGGGGTGTTTCTATTTCAGACCTACTGGCAATATGGCGTCTCCGCTACGGGATGAATACGAGCTGCCTATCTCTGATGAACTCTTCTCCTCGCGATCATCCTTCTCAAGTAGATATGAAATCCTGGTTCCCTACAGCACTATCGAGCTGGAACCATCAGAAACAGATTCAGTCAGGGACAGCACGAGGAACAAAGACACTCTCACAGACGACCGTGAGAGATACGCGAGTATTGACGTTAAAGGTCAAACTAAAACTGCAGCGCCATCTACTATAGATCAGCCAATCAGACAACCGTCACGGTATCAGGCAATAAAGGCGAAAAAACTACTCCCCACCCACTCCACTCACACGAGACAAAAATCGTTTGCTATTGGTGAGGAATGGGAACAATTTCAACATAGGAAATTTCAAAGTAGAAGCTGTCCTACAACCCCTATTTCTGGGCGTAAACAAAACCAACATATATACGCAATTGATAACCCTGGTTATGCAACTGGTAAAGAGACACAGAGAGCGGACGGTGACCAAATGGTGGCATCAAGAAAAGACGTTGATGCATTGCCATTTCATTATTTCTTTTCCATGCCTTCTAAAACATCCAGAGACTATCAGATTTGTCCGAATCCTTACAACAAGCGGAATCATCAATTCCACAGCACGTTGCACTGTCCATGTTTCTTCTTTTTCTTCTTTATATGTTGCCTACCAGGTGTTCAGTTTATGCAGATGTCAGATAAGAAATTCAAAAAAGGACAGTTACTTAAAGCGAAGAAGTATGGAAGGGCTTCAACCATCTTGTTTGTGTGCGGTTCAATAGCGGGAGTTGTCTTTCTGGGCGTGGCTATATTCTTTGCAGCTTCATATGTAAGGCAATTTGTCTCTTAGGTCCCTACGTAGCTGTAATAATAGCTTTAAAACAAATATTTTCAAACAGAAAAAGACAACATATGTGTGTAAGTAAGTTAGTATACCACGGCTTAGTCAATACGATGATATATTTACACATATCCAAGGGTGAATACTTTAACGCACGTGCTCTTCAGTAGCACGGTTTAGCACCCATTTTCAAGATTGGGACTACTATATTAGTTGGGACCTGTAGTCCTGTATGAAATTTAAGCGAATGTATCTCCCTTGAATTGTGTATATTATATTAACGTGCATCATACTGGGCGTAACGGGCGCTAGATATTAAAAAAACCTCTGAAATGTTGTACTGATAACGCGAACTGAACATGAGTAGAACGACAATAAACCTGAACCAGCCATTGAGGTGTTTGAAGGTGCTTACATTAATTACACTAACCGAACGAACACATTCATACACCATTTATTATCAGAAAAAAGACCAAATGGTGGCCCCAAGAAAATACGTTGATATATTACCTTTCAATTATTTCTTTTCTATGCCTCAAAAAAACTTCCAGAGACTATCAGATTTGTACACATCCTAACAACAAGTAGAACCATCAATTCCACAGCACGCTGCACTTTCCATGTTTCTATTTCTATTTATGTGTTGCTTGCCAGGTGCTCAGTTTATGATGCTGTCAGATAAGAAATACAAGAAAGGGCAGTTACTTGAAGTGCAGAAGTTTGAAGAGATTCAACTATCTTTTCTGTGTGTGGGTCAAAAGTGGGAGTTTTCTTTTTGGTGTAGCTATATTCTTTGCTGCTTAACATGTCAGGCAATGTGTCTCTTATTGCTATAAATCAATCGCCCCAGTAAAATATACCATGGCTAATTCAAAACGGTGAAATATGTACATATATCCAAGGGAGAATACTTTAACACGCATGCTCTTCATTTTGTCCCTTTTCAAGATTCAGTATACTGTAGCTCCTTAAGAACAAAGTTGGAACAAATTTAAAGGAAAGATGTTGCACTTAAACCAACTTCTTTCCGTTAAGATAAGTCCTGTATGGAATGGAAGCGAAATCTCCCTTGAATTGTGTAGACATTTCCTTACGTGCATCATACTGGGTGTGATGGGCGCTATAGTTTTATGAATTCCTCTCAACTTCTGTACTTATAGCGAGAATGGAAAATAAGTAGAAAGAAAATATTTGTGAACTAAAAGAGAATTTGATGCTTACAGAAACAGAACAAGCATATATACATGTATACACTATTTACTATAAGAAATACAAAGACCCAATAGCGAACAAGTTTTAACATCAAGAAAAGACGTTGATACTATGCCATTTCATTATTTCTTTTCCATGCCTTCGAAATTATCCAGAGACTATCAGATTTGTCCAAATCCTTACAATTCTCACCAATTCCATAGCACTATACATTATGCATGTTTCTTCTTTTTCTTCTCTATATGTTGCCTACCAGGTGTTCAGTTTATGCAGATGTCAGATACGAAATTCAAGCAAGGACACGTATGGAAGAGCCTCAACTATCTTGTTTGTGTGCAGATCAATAGAGCGAGTAGTCTTTCTTGGTGTAGCTATATTCTTTGCTGCTTCATATGTGAGGCAATTTGTATCTTAGGTGCTTTAACTCAGGTGCTGTAATTATAATGAAAAAACAAATAATTCCAAACAGGAAATTGGACGTTGGTCAAGGCAGTATACATGAGCACATAATTACATTCGCGTGCAACACACATGCAATATATTAAACCGTTCAAACTGCGTGTTAAAGAATCACTACTTACAGGATTTGTAATTCTTTGCTCTGAGTTCATAAACTTGTCATTTTATTGAACAAAATTTACATGACTTTACAAGATGAAGATGATAGTGTAACGTAATTCCGTGAATGGCATAAGAATGTGTTTCTGGAAGCATAAATAATATTTAGAAAACTTGTTTAGGCGCCTTAACGAGTTGTTGGCAGTAAAGAACGACTGCATGCATTATCTGAATACCATCTGGATACGATTTCGTATTCAAATGCTGCAATTTTGTTTTAATAGTAAAAATAAATGGGATAAGTGTATAAAACGCCTTCTCCTGAAAAACTGCTACCACAATTTGACTGTACGACAGGCATAGAAATGTTGTAGAAAAATAGTAGTCCTAACTCTTTGTAAAACCAAACCATTCCTGGCAGAAAGTTGTGCGAGTTGTTTAGCCCCTTAAATAGTTTAGACACTGCAACAAAATGAATTGTATACGTGCCACAAGACGATATAGAGAAAGTCTCCAACACTGATTGTGATTCGCCACCTCATACATGCTCAATGGTTTGCAGGCATCTGCACATTTTCAAATTGATAAATCTGAGTTTTATGTACGAGCTCTAAATAGCATTGCATACTGTGTTAAAGGCCAAAAAATGCTTTGCATGCAACTTTCTGTGTATTCTTATGTGCAAAGGTAAAATTCCTGCGATGGAAAACAAGGGACTGAATAATCTGGGTTAACAGGTCCTTCAAAAATATAGAGAACCTACAATTGCTGAAACCAGCTAAGTCGATTATCTGACCCTTCTTTTGTGGATCTTTTTGTTATTAATGTTTCACGTTTGTTTTAATTATACTGTCTTGTCTGTTCCTCGCAGCCTTGTGATCACCTGCTGGGAGAGGGCTGACCTGTTGACTCTCTTGTATGTGATGTTTCCATTTCATTTTCCCATGTGGTGTCTTGGGTCAGTTGTGGTATTCTTGATGTTTGCCTTCTAATATACTTGCTCGTGGTGATAATTTAAAAGTAGCTTTGTCTTGTTCCACATATAAACTAAGGTTGAGGTTGGCATTGTGAAACCGGTTTAAGCCATCCAGATAAATGTTTTTACTGACCGATCCAAGGCGATACTTCTTTTGTGATTATTTGTGTTATTTATGTCTTGTGTTTGTCAGGCTTTCGCGTCTGTTCATTGCTGCCTTGTGGTCACCTGCTGGGAAAGGGATGTCCTCTTTGCTCTTGTTTGTGATGTTAAATTATGTTTTTGTCACTTTCTGATGTGGTATCCAGGGTCAGGTGTGGCAGGTGTGGTACTTGATTGTATCGAATCCTGATCTTTGCCACCTTTTTACTTTGAATGATATTTCGGACTGAATTGTTGATTCATATGCATAATATAAATGATAGTTATGCCAATGCAGTGTAGCTCGAACGTGTGATGCTGCATGGAAAATAATCTGCTTATGACGTTGTTAATTCCGTGTCACTCTTGTAGAGTAACATTTACCTTCATTTGCCAATCGGCTTAACGGGCAGGGTCCTATCTAATGTTTCAAGATCTGGTATCTCGTCCCAATTATCTAATATGTGGCAATAGAATTTGCTTCAACTAATCGGCATGCATTGGTCCAACCTTCTCAGTTAGTTTGCACAATAAAACAGTCCTGTAGGGAATATATGAGCCCCGACATGAGATTTCCGACATTGTGGTATGTGCGACCAGCAAAACCTCAGGTCAGCCTGCGCATAAGCGCAGTCTGGTCAGAGCCTTTTCTAGTCGTTTGAATATCCTATGACTGTAAAGCTAGTGACTGAACATTATTTGGAGTTTCTAAGATTAACAGGAGACTGTACAGACTCGTCTGAGTGTGCACTTGTCAAAAAGGTTGAACTTTTGGCGTTTCTGCATAAGCCGTTTGATTGTAGTCTATCCATTGCCGATTGAATTTAGTTGTTTGCTGTTTTGGTCATATTTTATAGCATATTCCTTTCGACAGCTTCTAAAAGCTTCTATAACTTAACGTGTATGTTCATGATTTTGAACATTTTACTCAAGGACATAATTATGCTACTAAGTATTTCCAACATTGAAACCTGTTCTATATTTTGCATACGGTTTGCTTTATGCGTGGACTGTCAATTTATGAAACAAAAAGGATATGTCACCATGCTCAATTTTTTCTTAATATCATATGGAAGTTTTCAGCATTTGACCAATTTTCTAAACAATTGAAAGAATAACCTAACTCCTAAATATCAATGTAAAATAGTTGTAATCTTCAGCCAGCTTCGTTCTTTTAATTTGTATTATTTCTCATGAACTCAATCCTTCTAGAAAAATGACAAATTTATTTGTTATCCCAAGCTGTGACAAGATATTTCATTATATATTTTGGTAATTCCCCAAAAATTGGATTTGCTTTTTTTTTTGATAAATTATTATTAAAAAATGTGGCTTTGAAAACTTTATTTTTTTATTTTTATTTCATGGACTATAATAAAAACTTTTAGACATTTTTTAAAAAACAATGGGGATCACCACACTAATTGTCTTTCAGGAGGGCCAAATAATTACAATCTACATGTTTTCTAGCATCTAGTTTTATACAGTTGAGTTTTACTGCCTTTAGTTCATTGCCGAATAATCTAATCAAAGATAAACACTTCAGAGCCAGTATTTTATGGTGATTTAGTTTATAAATTCAAAAGGATTGTAGGAAAGGCTTATATTAGTGATCAATTCAAAACGATTATTTTTGAACGCTATAAAAATAAACTTGGATATAACATAATATCATGCGACAGTCTGCATGTCTTTCTGTAAACCCAATCACAGTTTAGAGCTATGGTTTCCACTTTTACTGCACGGCAATGGGTCAGGCCGTAGACTCAATGACGGCCCTGACGTAAAGTTTTCGTCCTTGGGAAAGCCTTTGATAGTGTATGGAACGATGGGTTATGGCAAAAAATACTTACACATGGCATACAAGGCAAAACATTTGATATAATAAAAAAAACATGTATAATATAATTAAATCCTGTGTTACAGTAAATGGTTGTTCGTCCGGACTTTTCAAGTGTCAACAGGGGTTGAGACAGGGTGAAGATATGTCTCCTCTCCTGTTTTCGGTTTACTTGAACGACCTAGATTATTTTATGCAACATCTGGATCTAAAAGTATAGAGATTAATATTCATGATCATGAACATATAATATTTTAATCTTATTTGTAATTTTATATGCTGACGATATTCTGGTTCTAAGTGATAATCCCAAAGACTTTCAAGACATGCTTAATGTTTTTAACGAATATTGCAAGAAATAGAAGCTAAATATAAAGATTGACAAAACAAAATCAATGATCTTTGGCGATTTCGCAAGAAACAGAGCTATATCATCTAACATTGCAGGGAATGAAATTGAAACAATCAAAGAATTTAAGTACCTTGGTGATCTTTTAACGAAAAACGGGAGATTTGTTCAGCATATAAAATATCTATCAACATTGGTGAAAAAGTCAATGCAGTTATTAAGAAAACGAATAGTTAATTTACACTTGTCTGTAGATTGCAAGATAAAAGCTGTTTGACCAGACAACTGTGCCAATATTATTGTATGTAAGTGAAACTTTTGTTTTTTAAAATTTACAACCATTAGAAAAAATCATTTAGATTTCAAAAAAAGCATCCTAAGAATGAAAAGCAGTACCCCATTGATCATGGTCTATGGCGAATTTAGTCTATTTTCCCTAGAGATTCAGATAAAAACAAGAATGCTAAAATTCTGGGCAAACAACTTAACTGGCAAAAACACTATAATTTCCCATAAAATATATAAATCATTACTGTATTTGCATAATAATAACATATATTCATGTAAATTGATTTCATGTATTCAACGATTTTACAAGATGTTGGATTGAACTATATATGGATAAGTAATAATACAGAAAATATAAATTGGCTTTGCTGAGAAGTTAAAAGTCGTCTTGAGATGCTGTTCGTGCAAAAATGGAATTCCGATGTCCAAGCAAGCCCAAAATGCAATTATTATAGAATTTTCAAAACAAAGTTAAAAATTGAACCCTATATTATAGAACTTCAACCCCGTTCCTTTATCGCCTTGTCTAGTTTCAGAACAACAAATAATCGACTTTCTGTTGAACGGGGTAGATGGGAGAATGTTGAACGTTCACAAAGATTCTGTAATCTTTGTTCTGGAAACATGTTGGGCGACGAAATCCACTATTTGCTTGGATGTAAATACTTCACAGAAGAAAGAAAGAAATATCTACCAAAATTCTGTTTACGGCATGTGAATACATTCAAATTTCAAAAATTGATGTCTACTGAAAATTTGAAACTGTTAAAACAACTAAGTAGGGTTATTTCTATAGTGCTCAGTAAGTTTTAGTCCCTGTTAACTGAGCGCGCACCCTATATTATAAATTGTTGAAAAGTTATTAGCTGATTAGAAATTATTACCTCATATATTGTATTATGCAATCTGAAAGAATAAAAGTTATGTTCTGTTATGTTATGTTGTGGTTGATGCCTGATACTTGTCATTGGCTTGGCCCACCATTGCTCAACATGAGGTTTTGAGCCCTTTTCTTTGTTTCACCATAATATGTTAATTTGATTAGATTGTCTCTCTGTGATGATACATTGCACACAGCAGGGAAATATGAACGGTCTGTGTTATTATGTGGGAAACAACACGGTAATGATTATGATGTAATGAGAAATACATATTGCAAAAAAAATAATTATATGAGCCAAGATCTGACAAAAGGGATCTACTGACAATAAAAGCTAAAAGTGAGATATCTACAGAGAAAGAAAGACCTAGCTGTTGTGAACAATTACAGAAAATTTGAAGAGATTATCTTTACAAATAACAAAGTTATGGGCGTTTAAACTCGTATATATGATGCGTTTTAAACATAACGTCACTTAACGTTGTATATGACGTTCTGACGTCAATGCCATTGTAATAACTTATGACGCTAATACAAAGACGCTAGGAGCAATATTACAAAAATGCTTCATGTCTCTGTAAATTTGATGTGTATGCAATTGCATAGACTGCACAAATAGCCCACATACGCACATCCCCTGTTTAAAAAAAGCATTTGAAATGAGGTATCCTGTTTTCAAGGAAGTGTGTAGTCCATATGCGCAGCTGTTGCCATGGCAACATACATTATTCGTATTACTTAATTTTATCAGAACTGTTTGCGCCTTTGATTGTATTACATGTTAGAAGCAATTTGAGTCTATTGTAAGAACATGGAAAATTTTGAAAATTTAGACGTTTTTTGAATTTAGAATACACAAAAACTGCTAAAATGCCCGAAGGACCCTTTTCTCAGATCGGCGCTCATATATTTGTCATAAATGTGTTTTGAGTTATCAGAGTCATTCATAAATTCAAATTAAGAAGACTATTTCCAAGAAAAACCCCGCAGTTTGTTAAATATCGATCCTTAATTAAGCTTGCCTTAAGGCCAATGAAAGTTACCTTATGGGGCGTCTCATCTGTGTCTACGCTGTTTGTACATGTTCCCTTTTTAAATGTATTCAGTCCGTTCCAAGAGTGCGACCGTAAAGTTTAGGCTAGCCCGTGGTCAGTGTGTCTACCTTGTAATGAACATGGGTTAGTATGTGAGTGTGGATTTCCTGGTCATGCTCATTTTCTTTGTGGGGATCATACGACTTATTAATATCTCCGTTCTCGTCTAGTATGCATTGATTCGTACATCGCTTCCTATACATCTTTCGTCAAATAAAATAATATAATAGTGTTCCCATAATGATAAGGACACCAGGATTGAACCAAAACTCTGTCACAATTCGTATTAGTGATCAAAGGCCCTCGAACAGTCTTAATGGATGATTGCCCATAAAACTAGCCAAATAAAAGTTTCAAAGAAAACGATATTTGCTTCAATCCTCGAATTATCTCCAAAAAGGATATTCACATTGAACAAAGGATGGGTTGAAAATTCTGTTTCTCCTTTTCAACATGTAGGAAATGGTAAAGTTTTTTTTGATATGACCCCATTGATTAAGCTAATCCTTTTGCATACAGTTGTAGTTTGTCAAAATGCTCAAAAATGTTATAAAAGCTCATTAGTCACTACTTTCGTACAAACATGTAGCTTAATATCCATTTACAATGGTATGTTACAGTTTGTAGTTATGATGCACCTCAGTGAACAGGTCAGGCTAGCAGAAGAGTAATACATTTACAGGTAATAGTCAAAAGTCATGGACAACATACCTATTTACCAAAAAAATGTAATATTGTATACCCGAATTCTATGCACATGCAACACTTATGTTTTAAGTTTCATGCTGCAAACATAATATGTCAATGTATTTGGGAGAATACCTTGTTATGTGCACTGAATGTCAGGCTTTAATTAAAGCACAAAAGTATAGTTTTCAATTATATATAATCCTAGCCACAGGCTCTCACAATTTGGGAAGATTGAATAGGAGACTGTTTGAGGTTTTTCGACATTTAATCACTAGGAATAGTGCAATCTTTCTTATGTTGTTGTCCTTCTTGTATCTCTCATGCACGCACTTATAATCTGGAGTCTGGTGTTTGGCTGTTTCAAAAGTAATTGACTTTTCCAGATTAGCATAAAGATTGGTGTAAGCAATAAAATTGTCAATGGTTGCTTAAGCCAGATGTGCTATTATCATAACCTGTTAACACGACCTATTCTGGCTAATGACATAAATGCTACTAGTTGCAATCTTAACCTGTCATTGGCCGTACTAAATCATCATTAAGAAATATTATTTTCACACGTCCTCCGTCAAAGATGACAGGACTATTTATCACAATAATAATTTCAGTAACCGTAACGTCAACTAGAGGTACAAATCAACGTGTCACTTGCCAAAGTTTTTACAACTATCACGGCATTATCTGTTCAGTTAATTCATTCAACCAAGGCTAGAATGCAAGACCATGACAATACTTCGTTTGTGTGTTGCTTTTGTTGTTCTTCTCTGCTTTTGTTTCTTTCTTTATTTGTATGTTGAGGCAAGAGGTCTTTGGTGATAAATTTTCAAGATTTTCTTTTACCCCCCACCCCCCCCCCCCCCCCACTGAATACCAGATGATCAACGGTCCTAGATCTGAATTTTCATTTCCTATTTCAGATTCTGAAGCATGGCAGAGTCTCGCTATACACATCATTTTGGAATCTGGATAACATCTAAAGGTTATCTACAGAAAAACCTCGAAATTCGAACTTCGTTTTTTTTCGAAAAACTCGCTAATTCGAAATTAATTTGGGACACACTGGATTCAGAGATTTCAAGACTGTCTATAATACATGTAACATATGCTTTGGTGCGTAAAAGAAACGACTCATTTAACGCGCCCAAAACTTATGTTTGATAGAATGTTTTGGGGCTATATGTCCATCTCCCTATAATTCTAACTACTGATAATTCGAAATAAAACCTCTAGTCCCGAGGACTTCGAATTTACGAGATTCGACTGTATAAAAGTACTGTAACCAATACCAATACATATTGAGGTGCCATCATAAATAGACTAGTCGGTGGGGCTTCAAAAATAGGCTAACCTTGAACTAATTGCAACAGAAATGCCATTGGTTTTATTTGCTATATTAATATGCCTGTGATCACATACTAAAAGTTGCAACTCCTATCTTGTTGGGAAGTGTTCATATTTTCGACTTAAAATGATCACCTTTATGCTTAAAGTGGCCATTGAAGATCATTTTTATTCAATGGATTACTTCTTCTACATTTGTTTTAAGTCCTTTTAGCTTTGATGATAGAATTTGATTTGATTATATGAGTAATACACATTATACATATCTTATTAAACACATATGATATCATATAACATGAGCCAAAATGTTGAAAATCAGTGGTTGATTTACCCTACCCACCAATGTATTAAGATTAGAAACACAATAGTTATGTTTACATTTATATTGCAATTTATTAGTATTATTCTAACATTCATAACAAACTGATAACCCTTAGTGACTCTCACAATAAATATACCAGTTGTTGTTGTAGTTGTTGTTATTGTTGTGATTGGACGATGTCGCTTTCAACATGTTTTTTTTTCAATCATACAATGATGGTCAGTTATCATTGCTCCGTTCCACAAGCCGTTTACCAGTACTTAGTGAACACCATGTATTGTCATCAGTAACTGAAAATCAGTGACAGGGGAATAATAATCTTTATGGAAGTATGTATCCTTATTAAAATTAAAGCTCACATCCCCCCTACTGCTGTCAAAACATTTAAACGTCAGATTATCAATCAGACTTACTACCAGTCAAGGAGCTAAATATTTGAAAATTCGATTGGCATAATTTTCCTGTCAGAAAAGGTTTGACTTTATCAGTTAAGACTAGCCTTCTACAACATTTCTAGACACGTTGTAGGGTCTAATTGTTGTAGCAGTTTTCCAGGAGGATACGTTTTATATCCCTACCCAATTTCTTTATTTACTTTTAAAACAAAATTGCGACATTTGATTAAGAAATGGTATCCAGGTGGTGTCAAGCTGATGCATACAGTCGTTCGTTACTATCGATACCTTACTTTGAGGCCTAAACAAGCATCAAAATAAAATGTTTGCTTCCAGAAACACACCTTTATGTTATTTATGACATTTACGTTACATTTCCAACTACATCTTATGAAATCATTAAAATGTGTTCAATGGTTTCATTTGATAAGCTTTATAATGAGTTTTGGGTTTTAGATACAACATTCCTAAACGACAGTTAACTGACTATTTCAAAACTGCAAGCAGCTTGTTTATATCATAAATACTTTATAAATTATAAGCTGTTGAATATATGAAGATCCCGAATTAAATGTTGAATGTAGTAAGAACCTTTTCACTTTTACAGTTATCATGCTATGCTATCATTAACTTTTAAAACCCATATATGAACATTTGATGGATTTATACGATTGAAAAGCTATCCATAACATCGTTTCTGGTGTAAAGTAGCATTTTGTTGCTTGTACGGAAATATGTAACATACATTACACACTTTGAGACTTGCTATTTATACTGCTAAATACATTATCTTATAGATCATATGGTAATTAATTTCATTTCAAAACAGTTTTTGTGTTAAATTTATAACAAGATACCAGTTTGTCCTAAAATAATTATCAGTTATTCTCAAGAAACTATATCTATACACTAAAGTCGATGTATATACACACATTTACATTTGTGAAATAGTAAATTTTTGGACGTTTTTTTTTTTGTCTACAAAATGTTCATTTCGATTCGTCCAAAGATAAAGATTTTAAAACTCATAACAAATAAAAGGATAGTTCTTTAATTACAGTAGAAGAATACATTCCAATTTCTGTCAAATATATCAAAGTGACATATATAACCTTATAGAATATATCATCATAAGAACCTATGTTTGTCCAAACTGTTAAAGACAGTATATAACTGGGCCTGAAAAGCTTATATATGTGTGGATGTAGATTTTTATAATATTTATCTGAAAAAAAAAACTTAAATGAAAGAAATCTAATAAGTTATTTAAAAATATTTTTCGTGTACCCAGTTTACTGGTGTTCACATTATACAAACATAGTCAGTAACAGTTTACTTTTATTAGGTGGAAAAGTTAAATGTTTAAAAAAGCATACAGTCATGAGATCTTACTTAGATTTAGCAAACAATGCTTATATAGCTGATGCTAATTTCCACTATACAGAATGTGGTATGACCAAAATATTACAGGAATATTGTCAATGGAATCCTTAATAACAAAGCGTTATATTAATATAAAACATTAGAATGAATTGTAAACTCACCAGTGTATTGACTTAATGAATAAGTAGGATAAAATCAATATCAACACAGTTTTTTTTACTGTAATATGTATCAGAAATGTTTTCCTTCTTCAGACAGTAAACAAATGCGCTACATGTGAGCAGCAAAGGCTCTAATAAGACTGACCATCTCGTAAATAGAAAATTATGTAAAAGCGACCAAAAATGTTGAGGGTATTGATTAATAGACACACGCAAAAAATCAACTGTTCTAACAAACATTAGCCTTAAGAGGGCCCTTAATTCAGTACAGTCATTGTCATCAATGATAGACTTACATGTAATGTCTAGAAAGTACACATGAACTTAATGAAAGTATATATACGTATCGTATTTGCCATGCTTCCTTTTGTTCAATCAACAACATAAGAAATCATATTTCATTTACTTGTACATTGTATTAAGGTTATTATAAATCTCAGAGGTTGATAAAGCAGTGTTTCTATTGTCATTTGTGTTATGTGTGTATGATATAGAATATCAAATATCCAATACCATGTCGATTCGTTCTTTGACAGTAGTATAAGTATGAATTTCGTTACCTTTAGATGAAAAAATAATGTTGAACGCTTTTTTGTAATTTATACAAGCTCAAATGAAAATTTGGAGCAGCATAAGAGATTTGGGTTCGTATTGCACATGGCAAATGCATCTTTAATCACCCATATTGATGCAGCAGAGATAGCGTTCTAAAATGTGGCCTATGTCTTCATCTATACACTTACTTTGTGTTTTAGAGCAGCAAAGGTTATGTTGTGTCTAACTACAAATTTTCACAGGATCGCCCGCTCCTTCATTGCTCAACACTGGGTTATGAACCAAAATCAAATGTGCTTGCTCATTTGATTTATTACTTGTTTACTATTTATAATCAATTTAGTTTGCTTTGAAACGTGCAAAGGATGAATTGGATGTAATTTTTGTATGAATGATTATGTTGAAACTTCTCATTTGACATGCTAAATATCAAAATGATTTTATATGAACAAAATGTCACGCTTAGACCAAGTCTAATTGATAGAAATAATGCAAAACAATACTACCAATAATTAATGGGAGTCCATTCATTTTGCAATGGCTACAATATAATACTTACAATGCAAGAGAGTTTTTCTAAAACAATAAGCCTAGATCTTTCAAATTAATTACCAAAAAGAAACTTTAAAACAGAATCTGTCCTGTTGCAATGCTTCACAACATTTTAGAACCAGACAAAGCATATGATAAGTGTGACCATTTTCGTAGCCATTCTTTTTGTATATGTTACTAAAATAATTTGTATTCTTTCTACACCAAACTGGATATGCTAAAAAAATGAAACGTTCGCGTTTGTCCCTGAATGTTATCAATATAGTTGTTTTGTCGATAGCTGATAAGCTATAATTAATATGTTTTTGGTGCCTTACAAAGCAACTAAAATTGTTTTATATCAATGTTTCATTTAACTTAAGATGTATCCAGTTAAAAATATCTTGTATATATCATTCCAAATACAAAAAAGAAGGAAACACAAATGTTTCAGAGGGATAAAAAGATATCATGTAAGCATTTAAGAAACATTATTTGATCATAAAATATAAGTAGTTTCTAAAAAATGTTGCTTACACTCTGATTTAAAATGGCGTTTTATGTGATTAAGGTTCAAGTTTCTTCCTTTTTATCAGTAATGCTTTGTTGGGTTTTATTCTTAGTTACTTGTTTTGTCAAATAATACAATATTCATCATTTCTCTCATTACTCGGCACTCCAATGACAGTAATTTACATACATTACTAGTGTAAACTCATATAGTGCTGTTATTGCATTAAAATATTGTATTTAATAGAAAGTAACGTATGTAACTGTAATAACAGGTGTCTGAATTAGGTAAAATCATATTGCTAATCATTTGCTTTCAGTTAAAAGATAATATTGATATGTAAGAATAAGGAATAATTTGATATAATAACACTATAGGATTTCCTATTATTTTAGCGTAACGTAGTGAATTGTGCTATTGCAGGGTAACGCCTCGACTGCTAAAGAGTTAATATACTTTATTATGTGACTAGTATAATGTGGTTTTAGAAAATAGTCTACAAACCTGATTCCTAAGAGGTCTTTTCGCAGTCTATGGTCTAAAGACAGTACTACATTAAATATTAATACATTTGAAAATAAGTAACATATATAACTGTATTACAATATGATATATTGTTAGGTCATTAAGTCTAATCACAACAACATCAACACTGTTAAAATAATACTTATATGTTGTAATAGAAAAGTAAACAGAACTATTTTGTTTCTAATCTTAATACAATTGTAATATGGTGGGTGGGGTAATTTAACCCCTGATTTTTAACATTTCGGCTCATTTTATATGGTTTTTATCATGTGTTATACTTATATAATCAAATCAAATTCTATAATCAAAGCATAAAGGACTTAAAACAACTGTAGAAGAAGTGTCCAAATGACTAAACATGAATCTTCAATGGCCACTTCAAGCATAAAAGTGATAATTTTTAAGTCGAAAACATATATACTTCCCCACAAGATAGGACTTGCAACTTTTAGTATGTTGCTCAAGATAACCCAAACAGTCGCAGGATTGCTGAAAAAATTCTGTTGCAATTAGTTCAACCTTATCATTTCTACTGATTAGACTAAAAGGTCCGGGTTCGATTTTGATATCCTTTCAAAAGAGCGCCAGATCAAGTGCGGATCCAGAGGGGGGGACAGGGGGTCCGGACCCTCCCCCCCCCCTGGAAAATCACAAGTTGACAGAGGTTATTTTGTCAGACTGACCTGGACCCCCCCCCCCCCCCCCCGGCGAAAATTCCCGGATCCGCGCAAGCAGATAATAAGCGAGACTATTAATTTACCAGTATCTGTATCTGTTTAAAATACAAGAAAATCTGGGATAGGATTTGGTAAGTAATTTGAAACTAGCCCCACCCCCTCCACAAACACGCGAACACACGCACACCGGTGGATGTTGATGTTGTTTGTACTTAGGCGGTTTATTTCGTTGTTGTGTCTTTCTTATCTTGTCTACAGATGGTAGGGAGCGCGTTAAGACCTTGTTGTGTGTTGTTGATGCTGTTGTTACCTTTCTAAGTATCTCATGAACTACATCAGTCATTTGCCGTTGATGTGTCTGTGTTACTAATAGAAGTGACATGTGGCCGTGACATTTCCACTAATATACATGGTGACTTCTAACAACAGGTCAAAGGACATGGCTGATCATTAATCAACGCAGGTCATTATTTCGACATATATGTTTAATCCGAGGCAACATCCGTGGCATTAGTGTTAGTTTTACCTTATTATTGACATTATAAAGCACATATATTATGAGTAAAATATATCAATCGTGATTCATCCAGGGGGGTTCCTTAGGACTGGTTGTCGGTGGATTATGAGCACTATTCCTTATTATTTGATTTATACTCTTGTAAAACATAGCGTCTCTGTGAGCTAAGCAATTATTTCTTTTCAAAATTACAAAAGCAGAATCACGGGATAAAATAAATGTACTTTCCATGTAGCACCTGCATGCCCACCTCGGTTTGTGATGGTGCTGTCTGGTGGGGGTGATTATGTTGTTGCTAGTTCTTTTACTCTTATTTGTGTTCAGCAATATCGTGCTAAGTCCTGGTCCCAATGGCCAGCTGTTGTGAAGTCAAATATATTCTTAAAAAGTTTATAAGCTGAGAGTGTAGGGTGTGCAAGTTTTCTGGGCGTAACTAGCTAGTATCTGCCATTTAGGCCTCATCATACAGTGACCCATAATGCTCTAAAAGCTTTTTTTCATGTTCAACTCAAGTAAGCATGAGATGTATCCTGCTCATAAATATTAAAGCCTGGTTTGTGATGTACAGTAAAGCCTGTATAAAACGGCCACTCAAAAATAGATAAAACAAAGATCTTAATGACAACTGGTAGCTTATTGAAGGTCGAAAGTATTGCAAAATGCTACAAGGGGTGAATTTTGCAATGCGTTTAAGCGGCATTATGCGATAATTGGTCTTGAAAAGCAATTTTCTGTCTTTTTGAGAGTGACCGTTCTACACAGGTTTTACTGTATATTGTGTCATTTCTATTGTATGGTAATCATCTGGCTGAGGTGGAGAGTCGATTGCCTTTATCTGTGGTGTGCATGCGTGCGTGTGAGCGTAGGTGAGAGCGAGCGAGCGTGCGTGCGTGCGTGCGTGTGTGTGTATGTGTGTGTGTGTGAACATTTGTGTTGGACCGACTCAACGACGCTACTTCTATCTCAAGACAACTTTCGTCAAGGATTTCTCCATTAACCCGTCAGTATTTTTAAAGGGTTAATTGATGCCTATTGACATATCTTATCACTTTGACAGATCCGATGAACCTGTCATTAGCTTTGGACCTTTGCCCTTGCAGGGACAATCGATGATCGAATAATGATCGGAAGATGGATCACTACAGTGTCAGAACGTGAGACCAACATGGTACATGTATAATATTTATGGGAGGCATTGCGATAGTGTTACAAAAACGTCTACCCCTTAATTCTATCAGTCCCCTTCTTATAACTGAGCCAGTGCAAGAGATTTCCAACAATGTGGTATATGCAACCAGCAAAGCCTCTGATCAGCCTGCGCATAGGCGCAGTCTGATCAGAGCCTTTGCTAGTCGCTTGAGTATTCTATGATTGTTAAGCTACTGACTGAACACTATTTGGAGTTTCTAAGCTTAAAAGGAAGCTGCACAGGCTCGTCTGAAGCTAAACTTGTCAAAATGACACATTGTTGGAAATCACATGCCACGGCTCATTATTTATTATTTTAAAATTGTATTTACTTCATGTACTCTAGTTCTTTAAGGTTGAAGAAGGATGCCAGTGCTCTCAGAGAGGACTGAAGATGATTGTGTACTATATTATACGAGTAAAAGGGAAAATACCAGTCTAATATCATGGGGGATCCAGAGGGGTGACAGGGGTTCCGGACCCCCCGCCTAGAAAATCACAAGTGGTGGCTATAGTTTCCTTAGAAATTCTGGTACAGACCAACCTCGAGAAGCAATAAAAGTATTTATAAATAAAGAAGACCCTCTGTCCAGGTAGCGTGTGACGAAGGTGACTGACAAAGGTTCATACGGAGCAGTGCTGTACACACACACACACACACACACACACACACACACAATAACAAAAAATTGATGGTTCGGGCGAAAACCTAGACATCTAGCACAAATGGAAAACTGCGTATGCATGTTTAACTGGCATCAGGTAAACGACTACCCAGCGAAGACCAAGATGAAGTCCCGCATAGTGCGACATTCCATCAGGATCTGTACTGATTGTTGAAATGGATTGAAATATAACAGGAGTAAATGCATGGTGTATCCAGCAAAGATATGTGTGTGTAAATCAAATACTCTGATCAGCCTGTGCATCGACTCAGTCGGATCAGAGTCATCACTGTCCGCATGACGAAACCATGAGTCCATAGATACCCAATCAGTGTATGGTGAATATCACTGTCCGTTCCAATGCGGTGACTCTTTTGTGGATCGTTTTTGTTGTTTATGTTTCGTGTTTGTCATGCATTGCAGCCTTGTGGTCACCTGTGTTGGGAAATGGCTGACCTCTTGGCTCTCTTTTATGTTATGTTTTATTGTATTTTGTCACTTCCCCATGTGGTATTCTGGGTCCGGTGTGGTACTTGATTGTATCGATTCCTGGGCAGCGTTTCACTAACAATCTTAGCGCTAAGAAAATCTTAGGCTTAAGAACTTCTTAAGGATTGTCGTATCTTTTTCTTAAAGTGCGTTTCACTAACATTTTCTTAAGCGCGGTGCGTTTCATAGCATTTTCTTAGCTAAGAATTCTTAAGCTACTCTTCCGTCGGAGGTAAGAAAATCCATAGCAACGAGCGCGCGGGCGTAAGCGCGGACGTAATTGAAAGCATCAAAACAGATCAGAGAAAAATTGGGCGACAACTATAAAAAAGGTCTCAAATACTTTAAAAAGAGGGTGGTGCGCTAATCATTCTCGTATTACATAAAAAAATAATTCATGAAAGTTACTTTGATTCTCATCACTCTGATTAATAAAAATAAGTGTGACTGATCTAGTAAACACTTGTAAAAATTCAGCTCTTGAAAACTCTTGTAGGCAAAATAAGCCTACGGAACGGTTTCGATTCGCCGCTTTTAAAACTTCTGACAGGGAGCGCAGTGTGCTTGACTCGAGACCGAGGGGCCGGGGGTTCGAGCCTCACCGGAGTCACTGTGTTGTACATTAATCCTAGCTTAGTACTGATTCAACCCAGGAAGCCCGTCCTTTTACGACTGAAAAATTGTTGATGGGACGTAAAGAAGCAGATCAAACGAATAAACAAACAACACTTCTGACCAAGACTGTTGGTCGTTGAAAAATGCACAGCATCTAGCTGTTAACATGTGCTACATTTTATGACTTTCACGGGCCATGCGATGACTGGACATGACTGAGGGTCTGGATGGGGGGGGGGTCTGGTATTCACTATTCATTAAAAATTTAGCCCATTATTCATCTCATTAAAATTTTGGGCTATTCATTTAAATAAGACCAATTATTCATTAACAGTAAACAAGGTGGCAAAGAAATCTGATTATTCACTATTCATTATATTTTTCTTCAATTCATTAAAAAAAATAGGATTATTCATTATTTTTTAGGCCCTCAATATTCACTATTCATTATTTTTTGGCACATTATTCACTATTCATTATAAAAAAGGGCCATTATTCACTAATCATTATACCCCATCCAGACCCTCATGACTGTTACAGGTTATGCGTAGGCATGAGTTCGAAGACTATCACGGATCATGCAATTACTGGTACGGGTCATGCGGTGAATGGGCATGAGTTCCAAAGAGTTATTTGTCTTGCAATGCATTCGTCATTCCATATATTGACATGCGTTCTGATGCGATGATTCGGCACGACTCACTGTTAATGTTTTGACTGTGTATGTGTTTTGCAGACTATCGTGTGTCATGCAAAAACAGTCACGGGTCAAACGTTATGAATTTTCATGACTACTGTCACGGGTCATGCGATTACTCGATACGAGTTGGGAAGTGTGTGATGGTTCATGCGAATACTGGGCATGGCTGTCAAGGTCATGTGATGACTGAACATGAGTTCTGAATAGGTTCATGCGATTACTGTACATGACTGTCACAGGTCATGCGATGACTCGACATAAGTTCCAAATACTGTCACGGTTCGATGACTGGAGATGACTGTTACGGGTCTGAGTTTTGATGACTATCACGGGTTATGCGATGACTGGGCATGAGGTCTGAAGGCTATCATGGGTCATGCGATCACCGGACATCACTGTAACAGTTGATACGCTAAATGTGCATGTTTGTTCTTTAGACTGTTACGGGTCAAGCAATGGGTTCGAGCCTCACCGGCATCACTGAAGCCCTAGAAGGGCTTTTAGGGATACAGGGACATTGGCAAAAAATTTAAAGGGATACAGGATATTTTTGTAAATACTTGGAGGGATACTGGATGCTTGGATCAGTTTTAGGGATATGGGGTACAATGCTTTCTGAATTTTGGGAATATTTGCCATATTTATTTTAGGGATATGGAATATTTTTCAAAATAATAAAAGGGATATGGGATACTGGGACCCCCCCACCCCTTTCAGTGCCACATCACTGCGATGTGATCTTGAGCAAGACACATTTATCCTTGCTTAGTACTGGTTAAACACAGGGAGACCTGTCCCGCCATAACTGAAAAATTAATGATTGGGACGTAAAGAATCAAACCAAAAAAATCGGGAGGTGATGTCGTTTGAAGAGATTTCTTATCTAAAGCTCTGGTGGCCCTTTTGTTCAGCATACAAAACCATTTGTGCAGTTTTGGACTAGGGCATTATGAGGAATATTTCTGTAAAACTATTTTGAATTAGGACCAGTGGTTCAAGAGATGTCATTTAAAGATATATTATCTAGAGCTATGGCATCCATTTTGTTCTGTTAGCAAAAGCATTTGCGTATCTCTGGTAGAGAGCATCATTAGAGTTCTGGTGGCTCTTTTTTTCAGCAGAGCGAACCATTTGTGCAATTTTGGTGGAGGGTATCACGCGGAACAATTCTGTGAAATTATTTTGAATTTTGACAAGTGGTTCAGATGTCGTTTAAAAGATTTCTTATCTAGAGCTCAAGCGGCCCGAATGACCATTTATGCAATTTTGGTTGATGGCATTATGGGGAACATTCCTGTGAAATCATTCTAATTTGTACCAGTGGTTCAGGAAAGAAAAAAGTTTACGGACGACGGACGAAACCGATCACAATAGCTCGCCTTGAGCCATTTAATGCCACTATTACAAGGCTTTATGTGATTGGCGACGTCATAAAAATCGAACAGGCAGCCAGATGATGCTAAATGATGCTAGGGTACTCCATTCAGTGATTTGCTACTCGATATATCACATGACTTAACCATTGGGGTGTGTTAGAATTGTTTGCTTCACTTTCAACATGTGTAGATCTACCTAGTCTGTACCGAATAGCGGAATGATGCTTCTATATTACGAATCGCAAGGCAATCTGAGTTGAAACTGGCCCCGAGATTATAAAAAAATATGCTCAACTTAGCTCGCACGAAATTGTTGGCATTTTAACATTTATTAGCATGATATAAATACAACATCTGAGGGACTTAAGGCAAGAAACTTTTTTATATGTCAGTATTGTAGCTTTTTTATGAGCAGATGAAATTTCGTGCTCACTTGAGTTGAGAATGAAAAAAAACTTTTATAAGCACCCGGCCTGCATGCAAAAAGACACACCTGAAAGAGTTGTCCTACTCTTTGATCCAGAGAAAAATGAATTAAAGAATAGTTTCACCAAAAAGAAGTTTACTGATGTAGCCAAATTTTTGCTGGTTACTGATATGAGTGTTGGGCCTAAATTTTACTGATTACCGATATTTGTACCTAATAGTTACTGATTACTGATTTTGTGGCCTAACTTTTACTGATTACCAACTTTTGGGCCTATATTTTACTGATTATTGATTTCTGATGTACCCCATTGAGACCCTCATGACTGCCAATTTGATCTTGTGAGCTGAACCGTATAGTCATATTAATATCAAAAAGTTGCCCCATATGAACGTTTACTTCAACTGACAATCTGATTTTCAAGAACAATATTTTCATAGGGTCAAACTTGACCAGAGAAAAACTAGGTCAATGTAAACTTAATCCCTGTGGTACTCTTCGGGAACTATGTTGACTGAAGAATGGCGTGCGGAAAATGACGACAGACATTAGAGGATCACAAAAGCTCATACTGAGCCTATGGCACAGGTGAGCTAAAATAAAGGGATGCTGATTTTTAAAGACTACCATTTACTGTGATTTGACTACCATTCACTTGGTATTGCTGGTGTAGAGTGGAGGGGATTAAAGTTATAGATCACTGTGGTACTCTTGGGGAACTATGTTTGCATAATGACAACGGACATCGAAGGATCACAAAAGCCCATATTGACCATTCACATGCCATTGCTTGTCTAGAGAGAAGTTAAAATGTAAACCCCCTGTGTGCAGGTGAGCTCAAAATACAGCATTTTACAAATGAAATGATTTACCATGGCAAAAGCGTTTAGATGCTTAGCTACATGTAGGGTCGTTTTTCCAACATCATTTGGTTTCTTAGCAATAGTCGATCATGCATAGTCTGAAAAGTTTGTTGTACTGCACAAGTTTGTATACAGTTAAACAGGAAATTGTAAATATGTTCTTACACATCAGTTTTATCATATGTTTGGGTACTCAAAACAATTATCTCATTGAGACGCGTCTCATTGAGACGGTTCTTCTGACCAACCACAACATATGTTTTGGTTAAGAAATATGAAAGTTATTATTTTGTTAAGCATTCTTAACTAAAGGCCTGCCGTTAAATCAAAGTCCCTAGGGCCAAACTTTCGTTGTTTTATTTGAAGTTTGAATAAATATAGCTGATCTATAAAAGGATAACCAGTGCATAGGCTAAACATGATTACTTTCACTTTTATATATCCAAAGATATGCTGTATGTCTAATGGAGACATACAAGAACCATGTCAATGCGATGTGCTGTATGAAGAACATTTGCACACAAACAGGAGCAGTCTCACTGAGTCTGCCCTAAGTACATTCAAGTCAGCATATCTTTAGATAGCAAATATGGAAGATGCATGTAATAGTGAACAAAATCTGTTAAATGCAGCTGTATATATTACATATTGGACTTTAAAAGGTAGTTTAATGTTTAAGGATTCGAATTAATGAGAGTACACTGAAGTGGTCATGTATAAACTGAAAAAAAAAACCCACACACACCTATTAATTAAACCCTGTTTTTTTTTAGTGAGCTTCGTCTAGTAAAACCCATGCTACACTCTAACACTTCATGGAATGTTAACTTCTTTGAAAGTTTTTTATCCAATTGTGTCTTATTCAAACGTTTCACTTTTTCAAATGGTGCTACTTCGAATCCTACACAAAACTTGGGCCTCTGGGACTTGTAGTTGTAGTAACTCCACCTTGTCTGTTTCTGTATAGTAAACATCTCTGATTAATATCTGAAAGAAAAACATTACTTCTAAGTTTCAAAGTGATAGACAGCGTTTAACATAACAATGATATCAAACACACTTTATTAACCCATTTAAGACTAGCACATTGAGAAACGGTGCAGATCCAATCACACATTACTAAGACAATGTAACATTCTACAATGAGTATCCAATGGTGTGAATAAAGCCACTATCCAAGATCAAATTTATTCTCAATGATAATTTGAGGGGGGATGGAGGGGATGGGTAGTAGAGGAGGAGATGAGAGGAGGGGTGAGAAGATAGGAAGAGGAGATGGAGGGGATGGGTAGTAGAGGAGGATAGTGTTTAGGAGGAGGAGATGGGTAGTAGAGGAGGAGATGGGAGATGGAGATGAGAAGGTAGGAGGAGGCGACAGTTTAGAAGGAGGAGATGGAGGGGATGGCTAGTAGAGGAGGAGATGGGAGGAGGAGGAGGAGGAGGAGGTGAGAAGATAGGAGGAGGAGAGTGTTTAGGAGGAGGAGATGGAGGGGATGGCTAGTAGAGGAGGAGATGGGAGGAGGAGGAGGAGGAGGTGAGAAGATAGGAGGAGAGTGTTTAGGAGGAGGAGATGGGTATTTGAGGAGGAGTTAGGAGGAGGAGGTGAGCAGATAGGAGGAGGAGAGTGTTTAGGAGGAGGAGATGGAGGGGATGGGTAGTAAATGGGGAGATAGGAGGAGGAGAGTGTTTAGGAGGAGGAGATGGAGGGGATTGGTAGAAGAGGATATGGGAGGAGGAGGAGGTGAGAAGATAGGAGGAGGAGAGTGTTTAGGAGGAGGAGATGGAGGGGATGGCTAGTAGAAGAAGAGATGTGAGGAGGAGAGTGTTTAGGGGGAGGAGATGGAGGAGATGGGAGGAGGAGGTGGAGATAGGAGGAGAGTGTTTAGGAGGAGGAGATGGAGGGGATGGGTAGTAGAGGAGGAGATGGGAGGAGGAGGAGGAGGTGAGAAGATAGGAGGATGAGAGTGTTTAGGAGGAGGAGATAGGTAGTAGAGGAGGAGATAGGAGGTGAGAAAATACAAGGAGGAGAGTGTTAAGGAGGAGGAGATGGGTAGTAGAGGAGGAGATAGGAGGAGGAGGTGAGAAGATAGGAGGAGGAGAGTGTTTAGGATGAGGAGATGGGTAGTAGAGGAGGAAATAGGAGGAGGAGATGGAGGAGATGGGTAATTGAGGAGGAGATAGGAGGAGGAGGAGGTGAGAAGATAGGAGGAGGGGATGGGTAGTAGAGAAGGAGATTGGAGGAGGAGGAGGTGAGAAGATAGGAGGAGGAGAGTGTTAAGGAGGAGGAGATGGGTAGTAGAGGAGAAGATAGGAGGAGGAGATGGGTAGTTGAGGAGGAGATAGGAGGAGGAGGAGGTGAGAAGATAGGAGGAGGAGAGTGTTTAGGTGGAGGGGATGGGTAGTAGAGCAGGAGAAAGGAGATGGAGGAGATGGGTAGTCGAGGAGTAGATAGGAGGAGGAGGTGAAAAGATAGGAGGAGGAGATGGGTAGTATAGGAGGAGATAGGAGGAGAAGATGGAGGAGATGGGTAGTTGAGGAGGAGATAGGAGAAGGAGGAGGTGAGAAGATAGGAGGAGGAGAGTGTTTAGGAGGGGATGGGAGATAGGAGCAGGAGATGGGTAGTTGAGGAGGAGGAGGAGGAGGTGAGAAGATAGGAGGAGGAGAGTGTTTAGGAGGAGGAGATGGGTAGTAGAGGAGGAGATAGGAGGAGGAGGAGATGGAGGATATGGGTAGTTGAGGGTAGTTAACCACAACACCCACCATTTTCATCAGTAATGCCTCACTGTCACATGTTTAAATATTGGAAACTGTGATGTATGAAGTCTGAACTGTGAAGTGTAAACTTATATGTGTGAAGTAAGAACTATACACTATGAAGTATAAAGTGTGACATGTGAAGTATTAAGTGTGAAAAATGAACTGTGAAGTCTGAAGTAAGTAGTATGGTGTGTGAATTATAAAGTGTGAAGTATGGACTGTGAACTTTGAAATGTCACTTGACGTTGTCTCCTACACATAATTAAAAAGTGTGAAGTATGAATTGTTAAGTATGAACTTTGACCTATGAAGTGTAAAGTATAAACTATGAAGTGTTAAATGTGAAGTAAAAAGTGTGGGCTATGAAGTATAAACTCTGACGTGTGAATATGAAGTGAGAAATATAAAATGTGAAGTATGAACTGTGAAGTCTGAAGTATGAACTATGTAATGTGAAGTATAAACAGTGAACTTTGAAATGACATTTAAATGTGTCTTCCACACATAACAATGAACGGTGAAGTACGAATTGTAAAGTGTGGAGTGCGAAATATGAAGTGTAAATATGTAACGAATCTGAACTATGAAGCATGTAGTCTAAAGTATGAAGTCTGAATTAGGATGTATTCACTATGAAGTGTGAAGCATGAAGTCTGAACTATGAAGTATAAAATGTGAAGTATGAACTATGAAGTATTGACTGTGAAAAATGCAGAATGAAGTATGATAATTGAAATATGAACAATAGAGCATGAACTGTGAACTTTTAAATGTCACTACAGTTGTGCAACGAAGTCTGAACTATGAAGCATTTAGTGTGAAGTATGAAGTCTGAATTAGGAAGTGTTAATTATGAAGTGTGAAATATGTACTATGTCTATGACGTCTGATTTTTTAAGTGTGAATCTTGAATTATGGAATGTGAAAACTGACGTATGAAACTATGATGTGTGAACTGTGAAGTAAGAAGCGTCGACTGTGAATTGTGAACTATGGACTCGGAGGAGTGTACTGTGACGTTTGGAGTATAAAGTCTGAAGTATGGACAGCGAAAAGTGATATTTCAAAAGTCCAAACTTCACATTTCAAACTTCACAGTTCGACTTCATACTTCAATTACCATACTTCACAATTCATGGTTCACACTTTACAGTTCAGAGTTCAAACTTCAGAGTTCAAACTTCACATTTCATACTTCACAGTTCAACTTCATACTTCAATATTCATACTTTACAATTCAAACCGTGCAAAGTATGAAGTGGGAAGTGCGTAGCTTTAAGTATGCCAAATGAAGTGCGAACAATTAAGTGTGTAGAATGAAGTCAGAACCATGAAGTGGAACGTATGAACCATGAGGTATGAACTGTGAACTTAAAAATGTCTTTTTACGTTGTCTCACTCACATAACTATGAATTGGGAAGTATGAATTGTAAAGTATAAAGTGCAAAGTATGAAGTGAGAATTATGCAGCCTTAAGTCTGAACTATGAAATGTGATGTATGAAGTGTGCAGTGTGTGAAGTATGAAGTCTAAACTATGAAGTGTGAAATATGAAGTGTGAAGTGCTAACTGTGAAGTGTGAACTGTGAACTTCAAAGGTTACTTTACATTGTCTCCCACACATGACTATAAATTTGAGTATGAAGTGCCAAGTATGAAGCATGAAGTCTGAACTTTGAAATGTGAACTATGAAGTCTGAACTATTAAGTGTGAAGTTTATACTATGAATTAAGTGTGAAAACTGAATTATGAAGTCTGAACTATGAAGTATGAACTGTTAGGTAAGAAGCGTCAACTTAGAAATGTGATCTATGAACAAAGAATCGTGTACTGTGACGTTTGGAGTATAAAGTCAGAACAATGGAAAACGGGAAAGTGTCATTTAAAAGTTCATACTTCACATTTCATACTTCACATTTTAACCTTCCCAGTTTATGGTTCCCACTTCAAAATTCTGACTTCACCCTTCAGAGTTGAAACTTCACAGTTAAGATTTCACATTTCATTCTTTACATTTCCACTTAATACTTCAATGTTCATACTTCACAATTCAAACTGTGCAAAGTATGGTGTGAAATATGCAGCCTTAAATCTGACTTATGAAATGCAAACTACTAAGTGTGCAGTATGAAGTGTGAACTATGAAGTGTGAAGTATGAACGGTAAAGTATGAACTGTGAACTTCAAAAATGTTATTTTGTGCTGTCCCCCATTGCACATAACTATAAAGTGTAAAGTATGACTTTTGGAGTATAAAGTGTTAAGTATTAAGATTGAAGTCTGAACAATGAAGTATGAAGCATGAAATATGAAGTGTAAAGTATGAACTATGAACAGAAGGGTGAAATGTGAACTATGAAGTGTAAAGTTTGAATTCTGAACTGTCTAGTTTGAAGTACAAATGAAGTGAGAAGGAGCTTGAACTGTGAAGTATGATGTATGAAGTATGAACTAAGAGGAGTTTACTGTGAAGCTTTGAGTATGAAGTCTGAACTATGGAAACATAAAGTGACATTTGAAAGTTCATACTTCATAGTCTATATGTTCATGGTTCACACTTCACAGTTCAGACTTCACATTTCATACCTCATAGTTCCATTTCACACTTTACTGTTCATAATTCACAATTAACTTCACACTTCTGGTTCCAACTTCAAATTTCATACATCATGCTTAGTAATTCACACTTCTAATATCACACTTTAAGATCTTCTTTTTTAATGTTTAAACCTTGTCATCGAAATGCTCTTGTTTACTATGCAATAATACATTAACCCAATATTGCAAGATTGATGCGATTTATATTGATTAACAAAAATGTAACATGCAACAACACACACCATTTTTATCGGTAATATGTCACAGTAAGGTGTTTAAAGATCTAAAACCTAAGTAGTGTAAACTTTAAAGTGTGACTTGAAGTATGAACTGTGAAGAGGGAATTATGAAGTGTGGAGTGTTAAGTAAGGAGTGTGAATATGTACTTAAAAGGGTATCCTTTGGAAGCAAAGAATGCACCAAAGAACTGAAACTAGAGTGTGCATATTATAGAGTCAGAACTATGAAGAGTTTCTGTTGTATTCCATACATTTAATAATGTATGAAGTATGAACCATGAAGGAGAAGTATGAACTGTTAACTTTGAATTGTCAGATTTTGTGCCAAATATGAACACTGCCAGTCAAAAAGTGAAGACAAGTTCATACTTTAAGCCTTAAGCCAAATTCTAAGTCTATCTGACCTTAATTGTCCTTTTGAGTCCAATGTCATATTGGTAATCTAGAACACTTGTTAAAATCTAAACTCAGTAGGCAATCATTGTGCCAAATTTGAACACCCTTGGTCGAAAAAATGGAAGAAGTGTTCCTTTTAGGAGTAGAAGGACATATTTTTAATATATTTTACCTTGACCTTTTACTCCAGAGTCATATTGGCCATCATAAACCTTCATTGTAATCTACACATCATAGGTAATCATTGTGCCACATCACCCTAAATCAAAAAATGAAAGAGTTTGTGTTACGAGCAAGTTTGAATGACAAATGGACCCGACTACAATATACGTCTAACATATTATCTGACTTAAAGTCACTTTTCTCAAAAAGGATGGATATAATTTTTTAAGTTCGTTGCAGGCAATTCAGAGCAAATTGGGAAGATCTTGATGAGATTTGTAATTTTAAGACATCTAGGTTGAAAAACTGTTTGAAAAAGAGAGCATGTTTTCTATTTTTCTTATGAGTTAAATGATTCTTTACATCCCAGTCAACAAACGTTTGGTCATGTTGGGATGTTTCATCTGCGTTTAACCAGTACTATATAAGCAAAATATTTGAGTGCAGAACTGTCTGTTTCTTTAATTATCATTTTAAATGTCTCATTGAGACGGTTCTTTTGAGTACCCACAACATATTTTTTTTTAGATAAAAGATAAGTATTTTTCAATCACACACACTTATCTGGAGGTAGAGGCACTCTTTCAACCCTTTTCTTGCTGTTCACGGCAATATCTGTCATCTGCTCTCTTCTGCTATCTATGTTTTTGGTGGCCTATATTGCAAACAATATGGACACGGATCAAACTGCTCCCTTTCCATCGAACTGTCTGATCAGGGCTCATAGTGTTTGAATTATCAGCAGGATAAGGGTTAATTCAGGCACAATTTGAGTACAATGCTTATTTTGGAATACAGAAATGAAATAGTCAGTCGAATCTCGTAAATTCAAAGTTGTTTTATATTTATGTATTGAAAATTCGAATTATAGAGAGTTATACATAAAAATATATAACCCCCAAATGATATGATTGTTATCATTTATCAAACATATGTCTTGGGTGCGTAAAAGAAACCCTTCAATGAGACATTTCTTTTATGCACCCAAACACATATTTTTTTAAAGACAGTTATAAAAATGTTTCATAAATAGGTCCTATAAGCTCTTATCTGGATCCAATGTGCCCCAAATTGATTTCGAATAATAAAGCGAGTATTTACAAAAAATTGGCATTAGAATTTTCGAGCTTTTACTGTAATTATGCCCCCAATTACTTTTCCGGCTGCCGAAAAAGCAAATTTATAGAGAATATTAGCTAGCAAGCAAAATATACAGTTATTAATTGTTACGCTTGCGTTCAATTATTAAGAGATATCATATTTAGAACGCAAATGTTGCCATCTAACTAAAAATACATACACTTGTGTAGTCTAATTTGGCGCATCTGCTAATTTGACTCACTCCAATATTATTCCCCAAACAACTCTAAAACATTATTTTGTGGTTTCATAGTATGAAACACATTAATAGGTGTATGACAATAACATTTTGTGGTGTGAATCCAAATTAAATATCAAAATAATTAGAAAAAACTGTTTTTCACTAAATCCCAAGACCCCTTCTCCACAAATCTGGTATTTAGAAGGTTGTTTTGTCATTGATGGTAATAAAACTGCCAAGATAATGTGCTGCATTGATTGTAGAAACCAAAAACTTGTATTAAACCCAACAAAAATCTTATATGTTCAAGGCAACCAAGAAAATAGACACAGGTGCGCCACATTAGCAGACATTTTTCCCGACTCTGAAACAGGGGGGTTAATGACGTTGAACGCTTATTATTCTATTATTTGCTTAAAAAAATTCGTGAAGTTTTGCTCCTTTTGCTGAAAAATGATTTTTCTTCACTCTGATATAGTAAATAATTCTGAGTAGACCAGCTAACACTTGCAAATTCAGCTCAAGCTCTTAGGTGCGCCAAATTAGCCTACAGCACGGTATACAGTTTGTCTAAATGTCAGACAGACATGCTGCACCTCACTGTGACCTCATTATCACAGCTTTCCCCCCACAGTAATTTTTAACCCCCCTCCCCCCTACAGGGATGGTCAGATGATAATTGGGATGATGCACATCTTGAATTCCCCCACAGGACCACAGTTGTCAGAAACATGATCTTCTGCAATGATGCAAATATAGTTAATATACCCCAAGGAATTTATCATTGTAGAGTGGGGGCAATCACCCTTGAGCGGTCCCCATACATAGTGCAGAGCTTTTTATGACCATATTTCCAGTAGGGGATTCCCGGGGTCATATGTTGAGGGGGGGGGGGGGGGGGGGGGGCAGTGGTATAAATGACTGGTGCATTATTTGATTGAGAGAGGTATTTTTGTTTGTCTGCAATTCAGGCTTTACAGCCCAGTCAATATATAAATAATGCATGTTAGCTCGAACACATTCTTCTGTCAGATAGAAAAAATGAAAATGTTTTGTCTGTCTTTGGTGATACTTTATGTCCCAGTCAACATACTTGGAACCAGGGCTCACCCTGCCATTAGCCATTATAGCCATTTGCTAATTTGCTATTAAAAATGTAGAGTGGCTATGAATATTAAATATTGGCTAAAAAGTAAAAAAACACACACTCTAGTCTAGGTGGTTCAAAAATTACATATCTGCCAAAACGTTTATTCGATCAGCTTTTGGATTTTCCAATTCCTGCACACTTTACCATTGTCCCATATTTATCTCTTTGAATGCTGGATTTTTCAATACCATCAGGGTGTCAAACGATTAGGATCGAGATCAGGCCCAACAATTTGTTGGGCCTGACCTGGGTCCAAACTGTTTGCAAAGGTTATTAGCAGATGGCAAGAGTCATCGGTTAAATATAGAACAACTTATTGAAACTATTTTCTGGCTAAAACCTTGGCTATAAAGTCAATTTCTTTTGGCTCCAACCTTTTTCCATTTGGCTAAAGTGTTGGCTACACCAAATTCTGAGCCAGGGTAAGCCCTCAGACAGATAAAATGAAAACGTTTTGTCTGTCTGTGGTGATGCTTTACGTCCCAGTCATCATTTTTACCACCCTATCTGGACGTTTCTCGAGTTGAACCAGCACAATTATGCAGATGATACAATGTCTTGCTCAAGGACACAACACAGTGCCTTGTGTGCAGTACTTCTTGAGGGGCTCAAACCAGCGACACCTGGACTCGAGCTCAAGTCGAACACTACCATCAATAGGCCAATGCACTCCTTAGCAGTACATGTAGATCTAACATTATCCTTACTTAGGCTATTTTCTATGATAGGGCTGTTTCAGCTGAGAAGTCATGTACTCACTCTGAAGATCTCTTGTGTAAACACATCGAGCAATTTATCTGTGTAGACTATACAAAGACAGGTGTCAGCAGGCTCCAATTCCTCACTTTCTCTTGTGTCAGCAGACAGGTCGAATGAAATTATTGTTAAGTCCGTGACACAATCCTCTTGATTTATAAAACAAACAATAAATGAATAGTTCAAAACGTGTCGATTCAAACCGAAAGTAGGATCGATTTCGTAGAACTCGGACTCTTTACACAGTCTGCATCATTTCCGGCGACAGGTACTCATCTAAAGTAAATTCCCTACGATAATTTTGTCGATAAATAGTACGTTTTGACAGAATAATAAGCGAATTTTGTTCCGTATGCTGGTTGGGACAGATGAAGGCGGCCATATTTACGAAATTTTCTGAAAGATAAGATCGCCTCCCCCCTGTCGTAAAGTTACGACAATATTTAAGAAAATCTTAGCGAAATCCTTAAGAATTTCGTAAGTCGATGGCGTTTGTGAAACGCATACCGTTCTTAAGAATGAACTTAGGAATTTCTTAGCCCTAAGATCGTTAGTGAAACGGTCCCCTGGTCCTTACCTACTTACTTACACTGATTGAGTTGATATCCAGAATACTCCGACTATACGCTTAGCGCACGATTTGTTTTGATGGTTCATATGTATGGTTTGGATGGTTTAAACTGTTAGCCTTTAAGATACAATGAACCATCCAAACGTTATTGTTTTGAACTGGGTGTAAGATTATGCAAAAATAGGGTTTCTTTAGCTCTTTATCTATCTGTGAGTCATGAGCCTCTTTCTTTGTTTCATCATGGTGTGTTTATTTGATAAGAGTGTTTCTCCATGACGATACATTGCATTAGTTAGAAGGCTTCCATGCGAGCTGAACATTTCTTGTACTTCAAAAACAGCAAAATCTAGGGCGAAGATTTGGTACCAGTAAATTGCATTTAAGCCCCACCCCCCCCCCCCCCCCCACACCCCCCGGTGGCTTAGGCTGCTGTCCGTTCTAAGGCGGTGGTTCTGTTGTTGTTGTTGTTGTTGTTGACTTTCTGTTTATTTTTACTCCCATTGTGGGAGTCTGTAATTGTTCTATGTTTTGTTGTACGTTACATTATGTCCATTTCAGTATTGCAATCATCTTGATGAGGAAGAGATAGCTAGTTGCTTTGCTTAATTTGTCTGCCTGGTGTCTCGTGATGGTTGAGTTGCTCTTCCTTGCAATGCCATGGGTATGTCTGCGGTTTGTGATTGTGGTATTTTCTGGTCATACTCACTTACTATTTTTAAAATGGTTTAACGTAACTGGTGAAAATAAATACATTTTGAGCCGCGAAATGAGATTTCAAACAATGTTTTTATGTGCGACCAGCAAAGCCTCAGATCAGCCTGCGCATACGCGCAGTCTGGTCAGAGCTTTTGCTAGTCGCTTGACTATTAAATGACTGTTAAGCTACTGACTGAACATCATTTAGAGTTTCTAAGCTTAAAAGGAGGCTGTACAGGCTTGTCTGAGTCTACACTTGTCAAAACGCCACACTGTTGGAAATCACATGTCGTGGCTCATTTATCTCCTAAAAACGGGTCCAATGCACTATCTTGTCTTTAGATGTCTCCAACATGTGAATTATAAAGGGATCATTACCTTGTTACGAGTGAAGGACAGCGTCATTACTACTATTAATGGCGCATAAAGCAGGTAGTTATTAAATGGCCATCACTTTCCACCCACCTGTCCCTCTAAGGGGGTCGCACCTGGAAAATTTGTAGTTTCTCAATGCTACCTTCTGTACCTCTTGTCATCAAAGGGTGCACCCTGGGAATGTAAAACCAGCCCACTCAGTCTATGCGAAACACGGACTGACCTACGCTGAGTCATTTGAAAAAGATTACCCAAATTATAATATGGAACATACGAATGAAGGAAGATTCTGAATTGAAAACTGTAATGTTACTTTTGGTATTTTATAGTGTATATAATCGGTATACTCAGTTTTACGTGAGTTTGTTCACGAACATTTATAGACGCTAGCATGTACCTTGGAGTAACCTTTACAGAAGATCTATCATGGTGCAAGCACATTCAGAACACAGTAGCAAGGGGAATAGAACAGTTAGTTTTCTACGTAGAAACCTCCGTGACTGCACACCACATGTAAAAGCCTCTTTATACAAAATAATAGTACATCATATACATCTGTCTGGCAAGCAAACATCAAAGCCTTGGAGCAGGTCTTACCAAGAGAAGCTAGATATGTTTTCAACGATTTCTCAAAAAAAAACACAGGATGTGTCAGAAAGATGTTTGACCACCTCGAATGGGAGCCACTTGAAATAAGAAGAAGACATGACAGGTTCTCTGGCTCAGCATGCTCTATAGCATGCAGCATAACTTGGTCGTCATACCTGCCAACAGATACTTGGGCGCTAGTGACAGCCACACCAGATGGGCAATCAAGTTTTTTGAAGAGAGAATTAGCGATTCAAACTACTCAAACGCCTTCCCAATAACAACCGGAGAGTGGAACAACCACCGAGAGTTGTGCCTCCCTAGAGGAATTCAGGTCTAGACTCTGGACGTGCCCTGCTCCATTACTGGCATTAGAGAATCACTGTACACAGTTTTAACCAGCTTTTAGTTTTATCAACCTGAACATAGTCTTTTGGGTGTGCTGAAGCCACCACAGTACCTTGCCCCGCGGAGCTAATTACGGTCTAGGAAGATCCCAGCTATTTGACTGGAAGAAAAAAGACTGCTTTTGTTTGCCTTTGTTCAAATATGATTTCTTCAGGACAAATAGTTTATATATGGTTAGCGTAAAACACGCTATTCGTAAAAGCTTACACTTGTTATAGACTTACTGCTGTTGCAGTTATACTTGTAAATCGTGAGTTCTCTCCCCTTAATCCTCAGGTTCAGAGACAAATGGTTCCTCTGGCTTACCGAGTCTATAAAAACATATTGGCAGGCATTTTCGTGGTTTCATGCACACTAACCGTTTCAAAATGTGCCAAACACCGAACCACAAGGTTGGAAAGTTGATTTCGAAATGGACTTCTTGTTCCATCGTAACACATTAACTCATTGGTGTTCTTGCTTTACTGAAACAGGAAACCTGATCTGGTGTACAAGAGAAGTGCCATTTCATGTTAGCTGGTTCAAATGAGCCACGACATGAGATTTCCAAAAATGTGGTATATGCGACCAGCAAAGCCTCAGACCAGCTTGCGCATACGCGCAGTCTGATCAGAGCCTTTGCTAGTCGCTTGAATATTCTATGACTGTAAAGCTACTGACTGAAACTCATTTGGAGTTTCTAAGCGTAACAGTAGGCTGCACAGGCTCGCCCGAGTCTAAACTTGTGAAAATTCCACAAGGTTGGAAATCACATGCCGCGGCTCAAATGTAGGAATTGTACAATATGGGTGTTTGTTCACAAACTTTTATTTCAGCTCTTGGTTCGTCTCTTTTAAAGCTTTAATTAAAACTTTACATAACATTCCAAGGTGCACTGCAATATAAACATTGATTTCGCTAAATTACATGCAATTTGTTGCTCACCCTCGGGGAGGCGATAATTCACCACATAACAAAAGTAAACATCTGATAATCGATTGATCGGCAACGATAAGGTATTACGCAAGTTATTACCTGTAATAGTGTCACGTTAAAGAAGTATTGACATTTTATGTACGAACAGTGTAGTCTAAGATTTTTGCACGTATGTACATGTTGGGCTTGGCACCGTCTGTTCACGTTAATGGAGAACATAATGGTATCCTAAAGTCTAGACAAAAGACACTAAACACGCTTCAGTATGTTCATTTCGTGAGCGTTGGAAACATACCGACCATCGCGTGTCTTCTTTGGCAGAAACTCCCTTTTTAAAAGGCACGGCTGGGGTACTTTGCAGTTTTTGTCGTAACATTGTGTATTGGCATATCTGGCGATAAATATTAGTCACGAAACAATCCGTGGCTGCAAATATGAAAAATTGCGACGCAGATCAGTCTGTGCATGTGCACAGTTTGGTCGATGACGGCCTGTCATATATGACCATTCTAAATCAAAAGTTGATTTAGTCTGGAGTGAGACTCCTCAATATCAGATTCTCTCATGATTATCCATGGTATATTTGCTAACAGTTTGAACCCTGATCAGGCCCGACGAAACGTTGGGCCTGATCTGAATCCAAACTATTTGAGACTCTGGTGGTTTTCCTGAGAGAATTTTTCGAAAAATAGTTGATGCAGACGACAAAAGGGTATGAAAAATTACCCATTTGGCAAAGGGCTAAAGAGTGGGATAACGCCTATATGATAATGAACATATCTCATGGACTGGCTTATATACTAATGCGCAGAATTTCGGTTCTCCATGCATTGGTGCGATCGCTAATTGATCGTTTTATGAGTACGGTAAATTTTCCAAAATTTCGGAAACTTTTCTCTTTCCGTTCTCAAATAAAATGTTGGTAATCAGGGCAAGAATTCACAAAATGCTTGTCAGAAAAGCAAACAATAAAGACTCTGCCCAGACTGCTTCTTCAGAAAAAATCTGTTTCACATCTTGGGTGACAAGGTACCATTTTACATGGTGTTTACTTGACGTCATAATGTTGTATAATGCAGGTATGGTTATATGTCCATAAAATGAAAATAAAACGCCCCTACAGGTTGAATTGTGTCAAAGGATATTAGCTATTGCAAGCTATTATAGCTCAACAAGAAAGGTAGATCACATGACCGCTGACCCATTTAATACCTTAGACCCATTAATGGAGGCTCATCAAACTTTAAAGATCCATAGAAAACTCTAGTATTTACGAACTCTGCAGATTTGATTTCCTTTTTAAAAAATCTCATAGCATCTTCTGTTGTTTTCAACTTTGTGGTTTACGGGACTGTCTGGATCAAGGGTATTTTCAAACTTGCAAAATATTCCGCGTGCAGTTTGTTCTCCTAGTATTCCAGCCTCTTAGGAAAAACTCTCAGTTGTCTTTTCATAGTGTTATGCATGTGAACGAGTAAGCAAAATGAGCTACGGCCATGGTCTGATACATGTACATGAATACAATCGTACACGTGTAATCTAGCATTAGGTAAAGCTTCTCTTAAAGCTTCATTTAGCCATAGCTTTTCTTGATCAGCTTTGCTTAACCTTAGCGTTTCCTATTCACATATGTTTAACCTTAACTTTACCTTATCAGCTTTGTTTAGCCAAGGTTGTTCTTAAATCAACTTCGCTTAGTTTTAGCTTTTCCTTATCAACTTGTTCAGCCATAGATTTTCATAATCAACTTTTCTTAGCTTAGGATTTTCCTACGCTATTCTTTATCAGATTTGTTTTACCTTAGCTTTTCCTGATCAACTGTTTTAGCGTTACCCTATCTAATCGGCTTAGTTTAGCTTAAGCTGTTCCCAATCAGCTTAGCCTTAGTTTTCTTAGCCAGCTTTGTTCAGCTTTAACTTGTCCAAATCCGCTTTGTTTGTCAATAGCTTTTTCATCAGTTTTGTTCAGTTTATAACTTTCCTAATTATGTTTGTTTAGCCTTCGCCGTTTTAACCAGCTTTGTTAAACTTAGCCTTTCCCAACCAGCTTACCTTTCTTAGTCAGCTTTGTATAGGTATAGCCTTTTCTAGTTGGTTTTGCTTTTAGCCTTAGCTTTTCTTTATTCCCTTTGCGTAGCTTGAGCTTTTCGTAATCAGCTTTGTTTAGCCATAGTTTTTCCTTATCAGCTTTTTCCCTCCTTACCTTTTTTAGCCTCAGCTTTCTTAATAAGCTTTGTTGAACTTTAGCCTTTTCTAATCAGCTTTGTTCAGCCTTAGCATTTGCCTTTCAGAAGTATTCGGCGTGAGCTTTGCCTAATCAGATTTATTTAGCCATAGGTTTACATTATCAGTTTTCTGCAGCCTCGGCGTTTTAATCAGCTTTGTATAGTCTTAGATTTTCCTTATCAGCTTTGATCAGCTGGAGCTTATCCTTGTCAGCTTTGTTTAGCTTTAGTTTTTCCTTATTTATTTCAAACATCACATCAAAGGTGTTTGAAAGGGTAGTCGTTGATCAGATTGAAGCCTACTTAGACCAGAAAAAGCATTTGTACTATTTTCAGTCCATTTCCACTATATTTGAACATTCACTTGGCTGATTTATAAATTTCCCCAAATGGACAAAGGTAATCATGTTGGCATGGTCTTACTTGACCTCAAAATAGCATTCGATGACATTGTAGCTCTTATGTCGTTAGATGCTTCCATTCATATCGGCAGGAGAGTCGGCAACTAGCTGCTATCTTGGATACACTCTTGTAAAGTGCTGAAATAAAGTATGGTATTCTTCAAGGGTCTACATTGGGACCCATTTTATTTTTAATATATGTGAACGACATTGTTGGTGTGGTCAACAATTAATCACTTTTGTATGCATATGATTCTACGATCCTGGTGGTGTATAGACGTATTCAAAACAATGCGGGGTTTTCGAAAAGGGGACTTGAGAAAGTAAGTGATTGACTTATTGACAACAAGCTATCCCTGCATCAAGACTGTTTGGGTCAAAAAAATGAAATCAGAGTCAAACTTGAGAATCTCCTGCAATAGTACGCAAATTAAACCTGAAGAAAGTGTCAAGTATTGAGGTGCAACTTTAGGACAATAACTCAGTGGTGAGAGCAGAGTCAAACTAATAATCCAAAAGGGCAAATGCCAGGATAAAGTATCAGGAAGCAGAAGTCTTTGATTATGAACACCAAATTGCAACTATTCGTGTCACTGATACAGTGTCATTTCGCACGTGTTCTTTGTGGTACCTAGATAACTTTTGTCGTGAAAAGGGTTCCCAGTCACATATAAGACTGGGAATAGTTTCTAAAAGAGTAGATCAGATTATTCTTAATCATGTTTTAAGATAAAGGCAGAAACTTTACCATATTATATGATCGAACAGTTTGTTCCAGCTAGCTCTGTACACCAATACAGTACAAGTTTCAGGGATATTGGTAGTTTTCCATTCCAAAAGGTAAGTTTTGGTAAGAGTTCTTTTGTATATTGGGGATGTACTATATGGAATGAATTAACTAATAGAATAAAAAAAATACAATGTTTTCAAACTTTTAAAAGAAAGGCGAAATATTTGACTTGACTACAGCTGGTGACTGGGACTGTGTGGCGGCGGTAGAGCGTCTCCCTGTCCTTCACTATAGTGTAGATTTTATTTTCTTGTCCTTTGGGATCATGGGTTTCATTGTGGATTTTTGAAACTATTAGAGGGTCACTGATGGCGCCTAAATAGCCAAAACTAGCTAGCCTGGTCCAGGAAATATGCACACTCTAGTTTATTTGGTGCAGTCTTTGCTTCCAAAGGATACCCTTTAAAGAACATATTTGACTTCACTACAGCTGGTGACTGGGACCCTGTGGCGGCGGTAGAACGTCTCCCTGCCCTTCACTATGGTGTAGATTTTATTTTCTTGCCTTTGGGATCATGGGTGTCATTGTGGAACTTTGAAACTATTAGAGGGTCACTGATGACACCTAAATGGCAGAAACTAGCTAGTCTGGCCCAGGAAATATGCACACTCTAGTTTCAGTTCTTCGGTGCAGTCTTTGCTTCCAATGGATACCCTTTTTAGAACATATTCATTTATTATGTTGACAGAATAATAGATTTCAACAGTGCTGAACCCACATGTTACATAACTAATTTTCCTTACGCCAGTTCCTGCTAACAAAGTGGAGCTTTTTCGTACATAGTACTACGCTTTATGCGCCTTACGTACACACAAGTCTTGATTTGATTCTCGAATTGTGCCGAGCTTTCCAGATTGTTCATTTTCTGATCATACTTTAATTTAATTTCTCCTAGAATCCCAAGGTTTAACTTTGTAGCATTTTCTGGTCATACTACTTTTCTTATACTTCTTATAGAATCCCAACGTAATTTCATTTTTAGTTATCAAACAAGCTTAGGTTGCCACCAAATCTCAAAGCATTTATTTCCAAAAGTTTTGGTGTAGCTTGTCTTCAGTTTAACTTCAGCATATAACAAGAAAAACTATAACATGTGTTACATATTATAAACAGCGTTGTTGAAAGGTTCTTATGAGTAATAATATACCCAACAAAAAAAGAAACGCACCACTTAGAACTGTTCAACTCTCAGGAAAACCACAAGTGATAGGCCAATTTAGTTTATATCAGTGCAAAGGCATGTCAGCTACTGCTGCGTCACGCGTCTTTTGCAACCAGGCGTCGAAATTGCGTTAAAGAAAATTGGTCACGAACCAAGTGGGGGTCAAATTGTAAAGTCACAGGAAATAAGCGTTTTTATTGTGCTCTCTTGCTGGATAAGTTCAAGCAATTTGATTCATCTCAGTAGACCAAATTGTACCCAGTCACTTATTCTTTGCAAATTTTATCTTTAAATTCATCATTCGCGATAATTGAACGCTAGGTAGGCAATTTTTGTGACTAGCCTATGGATAACGATTCCACACTGGAGATAAACCTTACTAGCATTTAAAGATTTCAACATTGTTTTAATCAATTTAAATGATCCTAACTGATGAAAATGGGTTTTGGAATAACAAAAAAGCATCAATTAACACATTGGTTGCCACACATAACGACAACATATCGTTTTCATAATTTGCTTATGTAAAACATACTCGGAATTTCATTTAGACAGTAGCGTTGAATTAACGCTTCCAAATCTCCTTTACCCTTCGAATCAATGTGTTTTGTGCCTATACAGTGAAGGTACAGATGCTCATCTACGTCGTATTAAAGTTTTAGTAAAATATAATCAGAAATGAATATTTCATGACAATTAACATTTTTGTGTTAAAAGGAGATCTTAATGGTAAAATCGTAGTGGTGCGTTTCTTTTTTTGTCGGGTATAGATGAAGGATAATAATGAAGCTTTTTTCGCAATGAGATATACATTAAAGCGGCTTTGAAATGAGTCATTAAATGCTTGACATTTCGCTAATACATAAACTATTCAATCAGACGGTGATGGGGAAGCAAACTTTTGTGAAAGCTTATGCTTGTTTTCAAACCACAGCGTCATCGACACCCTTCGATTATGAATACATAAATATTAGACTTCTTTCTTAACATAACTGCTTAGTATTAACAGCTAAGAAGTTATGTTGTAGATTTCTTCTGTTTGTGGACTCTGCCAACAAGGCAGATATATGTGTCTTTATCATTGAACATACAGTTTTATATATCGCGCAATCGGCTGTGTGTCACACACAAAAACCAGCTTTGAAAATTCATACATATCGATAGGAGGCTTATGTTTAAACATGGAATGGCATGGAGCCATAGAGTAACGGTATTAGGAGTTGTGTGTGGCGTATTAATTTATTTATTTATAATCTTTTTATAAGTGAAATTCATAGTCCCATCTCTAAGAAGTCAGAAGATGACCTCTATGTGACTGGGTATTGATCTCAGAGAAACTAAAAGACACCACTCTAAACATAGCACGCCATTCCATGATCCATTACACTCCATGCTTTACAAATTGCATACTAGCATGATAAGAAGACACCCACTTCTTATTAAAGAAAAAACAGCAGTAGGTCGCATTTGTAAGTTTAGACTTCCCATGGGGGAAAACTCCTTTAAAAATGATCTTTTTTTTAAAAACCAATACTTGGTTGTCTTCAGTTTTTTATGAAAACCAATACTTGTCCGCGGGGAAAGAAAACTTCTCAAAACAAAAATATAATATCCCATGCATTTTCCTCCTTTAGGTGGAAAGAAATCCAACCCTAGTCATGAATTTGCGGGTTATAGGAAAATTCTACTAGAATGATGATGATGATGCTTCGCATTTGACACAATTTGCTTCGATCCTCAGGTCAAACCAATCGAATGACCTATTTTCCGCGTTTTGCCTTTAATCTTTCTTAGGTAATTCTCTGCTTAATCATATTTCTCCTTGTATGCCTTTTGTCCGTTCTGTTTGTTTGTTTAACATTTTCTTGCTCCTATTTTCTAATAAATGAAAAGTTTGTTTCTGTTTTATCGTGACACGAAACAATTTAACCACACACACTGCTAAATATAGAATGAATGACGTCACAATTATTTACTTATTTAAGACTTTCGTATCTATAGTTATGAATTAATCAATAAGTTCGCCCCAGAAAAACGCTGATAACATATAATTGGAAATATTTTCTTGGTAGAAATATTAATAACAATTCTAAGTTATTCTAAGTGAAACCATTAGACCAGCTGAAGAGTGAAAATAGGCACAGCCCATGGGTAATACAGGTGTTGAACATCCGACATTTACACTGAAAAGACACCCCATTTTAGACGTTTTAAATACTATTTTAATAAGAGACGTCTACATTTGCTTATATTTTACCTTTTGAAAAACGAAACATTTAATCAAAACGTTATTCATTGAACAATAACTTTGATCACACCCCTCTCAGGAATAGTCCATTTCAAAACCAATTACAATTATAGGCTAAGTAACCACTGTTTCATAAATGAACTAATATTAGTTACTTATGCATTAATAAGTAACGCCATAGAAAATATGTTTATCTATAGCTTCTCTACTTCATAAGACTTGATTTCTTCTTCGCCTTTATTCTATATTTTCTACCAAACCAGTGGATAATAAGATCTAGGATCTCCTAAAACCATTAGCTTAGGGTTCTAAGCATCTTCGCAAGCCACGTGTACTAGTTCCACTTCGTTCCATACGCACGTATATGCGAAGATGGGCTCTAAGAAAGTAGTAGCTTCTCTATAAAACTTTGATGTCTTTGACTAATAAAGTATAACATTGGTTCTAGCTTTAAGATATAGCTTTGACTACTCCTAAATATATAGCTTCACTTCTATCAAAAATATATTTAGCTTAACCTCCTCCATTATTTTTAGGTTTATCTATGTGTTTTGATCCACATCCGAACTAAGAGTGAGGTTGGCGCCGTGATACCAGTTTAAGTACTCCAGTAAAAGTATTTTTTACTATTTTTACTGACCGTTGACGGTGCTTCTTTTGTGGATCGTCTCTGTTAGTTATGCTTCATGTCGGTGTGTGTTGTACTGTCGTGTTTGTTCTTTGCAGCCTTATGGCCACCTGCTGGGAAAGGGCTGACCTCTTGGCTGCCATGTTTAATGTGTTTTGTCACTTTCCCAAAATGCGTCCTGGTCAACATCTCAATAAAGGGTATATTAGCGCCGTGAAACTGGTTTCAGCCCTCCAGTAAAATATTTTTACTGACCGTTCCAAGGTGGTACTTCTTTTCTGGATCATTTGTGTTATTTATGTCTTGTGTTTGTCATGCGTTCGCGTCTGTTCATTGCTGCCTTGTGGTCACCTGCTGGGAAATGCCTGACCTCTTGGCTCTTGTTTGTGATGTTTTATTGTGTTTTTGTCACTTTCCCATATGGTATCCTGGGTCAGGTGTGGTACTTGATTTATCGAATCCTGATCTTTGCTGCCTTTTTACTTATATTTTCCTTAAACTTTTATTTTAATGGCGCGATCTAGCTTAAGCTTTTCCTAGAACCCTAGCTTTAGCTTATCCAAATTTTGTAAAGCAACTTTTACTAAAACGTTATGTGTAATATCCGAATTTATTATACCCTGAAAACTTTAGCAAGGACGTTTTGGGATTTTTTTAATATCTTGATAATCCCTAGACCAATTCTTAAAATATTCCACACACATGTTCAAATGACTCAAACCACGGAGAACGATTTGCGTGCCAAAATTGCGATTTTTCTACAATGAAAATACAGTGCGAAATTTGTTCACAGGCTGGCATCTGATGTATGGTTAGATTTGCCATTCCATGATATTTTAGACCGTGGCCCATATGCACATGAGTTGACATCATATTGTTAAAAGTAAAAATGCGTAAAATTCATGCCATCCGTAGATCTATTTTGCTGAGACAATTGCAGGAAATGTACAAAATATGAAACCTGTGCAATTTGCACAGGTTTCTTATTTTGTAATTTCCCGAGGGCGCACAAGGAATACCTCAAAGATTTTTGTAGCAGATTCTGTAAACTTTAATATTCCCTATAACCAAGAAAAATATTTTGTAAAAATTGTCAATAAATGTTGCATAATTTTATTCATTAATTTGTAATGTTTCGGCGCGCCGAGTCTTTAAAGCGGTTAACTTCAAAGGGGACATTAATGTCTTTAATTAGACAGAGGTCTGGTTCTAGTTTCAGTTTGACATTTTACTAACATTAATGGGCATCGAAATTTTGTCTCTTCCGGAATTTGACATATTTGTCTGCCCGTGGACTTCTCCCAGTTATGGCATGGTCAGATGTTCGCCGATACTATTATTATATACATCTAGCAAAACTCATCTCACCATAGAACACAAGTCTACGCTGTTCGTCAAGATTAATGAGGAGAAAAAAATATCACGTCTAAAATATTTCTGCACTTAAAGGTCTTCCTTCGAGAAATCGGGCCAAATTGTCCCTTGATTCGCCATGTTTGGGACACCAAACAGGTTTTTCTACACAATTTTAATTCAAATTTTAATTTGCTAAAAGGTTGCGATTTTCCAATATCACGAAGGCTCTTAAATAAAAAATTGAAGTTCGAGAGAAAAAGAAAATATTTATACTCAAAGTACAATTGAAAATGCAATTGGCCAGCTAGGTGCATGTAATTCTTGATGTGATCTCTCAATTGAGCTTTAGCGAGTGGATTGTCTGCATAGCAAACAATAACTTTCTTATTGCACCAGCATATATTTGCACTTTGTACATTGTGAGATATTTGTTATAAAACAGTGGAATATCAATAAAATATGCAATAATTTGCAGCTTTGATATATAAGTTTCTTCTTTGGCGGGGTATAATGTCGTTCTGCGATGCTTTTATTCTTCTTGTAATAAAGGTTGCCAAATCAGGTAAATAAGATAGATGTTTGAACATCTGGCAACCACATTCGTGGATAGCAGTCATGGCAACAGTGGGCTTGTGGGGTGAAGTTATGTCACACATAATGTCAGCTTTCCACACCGTTTCTTCTAATTTTTCACGATGCTACGTAAGTTCTTTCCCGTTATTCACACCGGATAGACGAATTGAAACGTTAATACTATCGACGAACGTAAAACAAGGCTCTATCTGTTAATAAATAATTAATTTTACGCTACTGTAAATTTATCGAAATAATGAAAACAAGTGGATTCGTAGGCTTCGAATTCTGAGACATACTGTCGCACATTATTATCGTAGCAATGACCTCTTTCCGTGCCAGCGGTGACTTTGTCGTCTGCTGAAAAGAGTTTGGACCCACGTCAGGACCCGATCTGTGGCAATCTTTGTTTGTTTCTTTTGCTTAATTTGATTCTTTACGTCCCAGTCAACAATCTTTCAGTTATGTCAGGACGGGTCTTCCTGAATTGAACCAGCACTAAGCAAGGATTAATGTATCTTGCTCAGGGACAAAACGCAATGACGTCGGTGAGGCTCGAATCCGCAACCTCGAGTCAAGCACAATCTGATAGTATTCCTGAGGAGATTTTTTTTGGAAACGTTATTTTTGAATAAAAGCCAGCAGACGACAATTAAAGCCTGAAAAAATACCCTGCATGCAAATAGTTAGATGGCCAATTACGCCTGTAGCGGGAGCTCTCGCTTTAAAACCGTCAAGGGGTGAAGGAACTGGTAACTTGACCAAATGTCAAACACATTCCAGCTGAAAAAATAACATGTATCATGCACAGACGACATGTAACCGAATCTGCTGTTTTCATAATATGTAGGATCTCCATGTAAACAACTAAGAGTTGGCCACAATTTTAATGGCGTTTCGCTGGCGGGCCGATGATGGCTCGGCACTGAATGCTGGCTGGGAATTTGTGCAGGATCTGTTTTTCCAGATTATTATAAGAGATCGCAACAGCTGTCGTTGTGCCACAAGGATTTGGTAGAACCTAACCCTTTTATGACAAGATTTTTTTTATATTCCGAGTCCTTCGGATATAGGGTTTGGGGCGTTAGAGTTGTCGCACTTTCCTTTGCCTCACATGCGCTGACTCAATGAAAAGTATAGGTCCGGGTCCGTTTTTCCGGAATATTTTGAGGAGTTTCTATCAAACTTGGATATTGCTTTTAGACTTTGACAACTACGAGTTGTTTTTAAAGCTAACCTTGAAACATATTGTTATTAAGTACGAGGGCTGTTCAAATATGAATGCAAGTAGCTTCATAACTTTCGTCACACATATGCTACGACAAAATGTTATACGTTTCTATAAAGGATTATATGTCACCTTTAAACTGGCACCAGACCTAAAGCAAAATACAGTATACTTATCGAGTTGTCGCCCTTTGAATGAGGGTCACTTTAGTATACTAACAAACTCAATGCTTCGAACATACCAGTGATATAGACGAGCGTATATTTCTTCGATAAATCGGTGAAATTTCTTGAAATTTTTAAGGAAGTATCCCCATATACTTACATAATGATTCTATGAAAGTTGCGAAAATTCGACATGTTTTTGTCAAATTACATCGTATCGTTTTCACTAAGTCTCTTTATGTTTGCAAATAAATGGTAAACAAAACACCACCTTTCAGTTTTCAATCAAACTTTTATCTAACAAAATGCACGACGCAACAGTTAAACTAGTTTTAACTCAAAGACAATATGTTAATCGCTCATTCTGAGTTGTTGCTACAACTCATTGAAGGATAGTGGGTAATTTTTTAACGCTGAAAAGCATTTTTATTAAGTCAAAACTGCTTCAAGAAAAGGGGTTATAGAACTTATACTTAATTTTGTTGCCATAACATTACGGTTTTAATCTAAATTTGAACGTTACCTTTAAGTCTTACCAAAATAGGCATTATTTACAAAAAAAATACTCACCTGGTTGAAGACTAAACAGATTGAACATATTTTAGATAATGTCAAAACGTCATTAAGAAATAGAAAAATGCTTGAAAAATGACATAAAGTGTGATAACTCTGTAAATAGAGGACGGAGCGTTTTAAAAACTTCCTAATGACATATTAAGCATGTTTTAAGCAAAACGCAAAGAAAAAGACACCGCGATGTTCATTATTGCATCACCAGTAGATAACTCAAAATGACGTTTATCATAAAATTGATGACGTCACAAACGTGCCTGTTTACTCGAGATTAAAACCGAATTATATAATTTTTTTCCTGCAAGCAACTTTGTCATTGTACTTTAAACTTGCATCTAAAATTTGGTGCCATTTTGTCTCAAACTTACAAAGATATGACACTACATCCGCACATGTACCGAACCGTGCATGGCAATTTGCTTGAGAAAAACGCCAGTATGCAGGCATGGCCTTTATATCAGCGTCTGTAACTCGAGAAATATAGTGAGTTTTTCTTTATGTTTGGTGCCATTTTAAAGGCGACAAATAGTTCTTTCCAGAAAGGTATGACATGTTGTCGTAGCATACATGTGAAGAAAGTTATGAAGCTACTTGCATTCAACTTTGAACAACCCTCGTAACACACATGTGTGGTTACGATACACTGTTAACAACTATTGAGTAAAAGTTCTGGATTACTTAGTATATGTTTGTACATGGTCTTGAGTGAGAGTAGCGATAAGTAGTTAATCTATGATATGCAAAAAGTGTTTGTTTTATTTGCTGGTTAGCTTAAAGCTATAAGCTGACAATGTTAAATGACCCGTGCCACACGAAAATGTGCACACCCCATTTGCGAAAATAGAGGTCCCTGATCAGACTGCGTGGATTTGGGTCTTCTATTTCGCATAAAGGTCGTTACGTATCATAAAATATATGGACCAGCACATGTGATATTGGTGTGTATCGCACATGCGCAAACGCCTCCATTAAAGGCCAAAGCTGAAATATCCAGTATATATGAAAACTCAGACCGAAATTGAGGCATCTAGCCTCAATTTCGGTCTGAGTTTTCATCTACACCATACGAGCAGCGAGGGCTCTATCTAGCAGGTGCATCGGAACCTTCGTTGTTCAACAGTATGAACCAAAATCGCATGTGTGGGCTCACTCATAGAACTGTATTGCTGATTTATCGCTGCACTTTCTCAACTGAAAGGTACGTTTACCGGTGGTTTGGCTCAAATTATCGTGTTGTGACAGTGTTGGTGCACCGTCGTCGTCTTCAATTAGCGGCATGCTTGATTAACCATGGTGTCGTTATTGTTGTTTTAAATTGCGCCTAGCACTGATATTCAGTCTCCAATGCCTTATTTCTGATAATGGCTCCCTTTGATATAATTATAATAGCAATATCCTTCTTTCTTCTGAAGTAAATATATTTCATTTATATTTAAAAAAAATGATATAGAAGGAGACTAATTTGAATATGAAATTATTCCATAGGTTGTACTTTTTAGTTACATACATAAATGCTCCAAAAATTTCAGGCATGTCGGGGACTATTTTTTCGGTGTTGAACCGGTACATATACTAGGCAGTGAAGTGACACGATACCACGGGTAGGATTCTAATCCGTGACCTCTACGTTTAGTAACAAGCCTTAAGGTCCACGAGGTCTGCCCGTTGAAGCACTTCCCGTGGGCACTCGTATTCTATGCTGTTTATGTATGATTTGTTTATATTGTTGTTGGGGTTTATTGTCATTTTGGACTTTATATTGAATATTCATGTTCCCCTCTACATTTAGTCTTTATCTCTTAGGTCGTATCAAGATACCCTTGAATTGCAATTACCCAGTCTCAAATATATTAGAACATCTATAAACCGAAGAATTTGATATTAAATTTTGTCATAAATTAACTCGTTTGTTCATTAGCTCGATAGTATCGGTTATGCAAGAATTGTTTACAATTTCAAAGGAAACATTTTAATAGAATGGGTGATAATTTAAGGTTTAGGTAAATACAAGAAGATGCCTATCTTTATTCTTATGAAAATACACTACGATGTAAATGAGGCTATCGAGACTATTATAAATTTGTAAGGGTTTGATAAAATCTTATCAGAAATCTGCAAGCTCATGGGGAGAAATTTTCACTCACTGAAACAGTCTTAGGCTTTGAGTTTCTCCCCTTACAAGCTAAAATGCCAGCTTCCGTAGCAAAGGCTCAGACGAGACCGCACATTAACGCAGTCTCGTCTGAACATTTGATACTCGCATACACAGAGTAAGCTAAGACCAAAATTTAGACCTTAAACCCCAATGTGGAGCTATACATTGTTTTTGTGTGTTTTTTGTGTTTTTGAGGGGGGTGGGGGTTGTTGTTTTTACGCATAATTATGAGCTTGTGAATTATTTTCTATCGTGGGAGCTTTTGTAGTCGGGCGAATTACATAAGTTTCCGCAGCATATCTTTCTTCAGCACAGAAAATTATGCAAATGAGACGCTCGTGCAATTTTTGTACGTTCTTACTTTGCTTTTTCAAGCAGCCCACCGATTTATGAATACCAAAATCACATGTACAATATACTGGCTCAAATAAAAGAAATATTCCTAAATATATAAAACTACACAAAGTCAATGGTCTGGAAAGGGGGTTCATATGTATAAAGATGTGGGATTCGCTTTGATGATTTTATCTCATTTTTCTTAAATATCCCATGAAAATGAAATAATTTGGTCTCAGTGAGACCAAATTATTTCATTTTCATAGGATATTTAAAAACGGGGGGGGGGGGGAGGGGTGTTCGAGCGAAGCCACTGAAATTGTACGTATTGTATGTTATTGCGAGAACTATTAAAGGAGACAGGCGTATCGTATCAAATTGCAATTGTATCACCTGCCTTTTCGCGGGTTAGTGTCAACACATTGCATATTTATTTTTCACGCAATCACCATATACATGTTTATGTTTTTAATCTTTAAGGACTACATTGATTGACAGATGTTTTTTATGTATCAGTATATATTTTTCCCACGGACATTAATACAAACTTGCAAGCTAGGGCTTTACGACAGAATTACAGAGTCAGCATATTGTCACAAAAAGTGGTTTAAGGGGATATATCTTTCAAAAGCTCTAACTTGCATGAATTTTTTCCTATATAAACAAAAATGCTTTTTTATCAAGGTGGCCACATCATTGTTGTATGAACATTCACCCAGAGTATCACAATACTTCAAACGGTATCAAACCAGGAAGTGACTCTAAAAGACTGATAAGCATGCTGCGCATTGCTCAAAAGTTGTACGTTGGGTCGTAGAGTGATCTATGTGAGATGTATACATTGTTCATACAACAATCTGGCCAAAGGTATCCGTCTCCTTGATAAAATAACGTTTTAGTTTATACAGGAAAAAATCATGCAAGTAAGAGCTTTTGAAATATATACTCAACGTCAGTGAAAAGTTACCAGTAAATCACATACACTTAAAATTGGTCAATATTTAGTTCGTTCTGTACGAAGAACTGCGGATATTTCAAAACTCAATTTTATGGCATAGAGTCCCATGCATCACCATTATTGAATCGGGTATCCATCACACCCGAATGCGTTGTAATCATTCCGTGACGGACCATGTAGGCTTTGCTGGTCGCACATACCACATTGCACTAGCTCAATTATGATGATAATGCATGATATTGCATAAGGCATTCTCCTCTGCAAACATTTGATTCATTCAAATTACATACGCGTATGCATCACAGAACACAAGTGGCACTTAAGGGGAAACCTTGGGTAGGTTTTGATATAACAAACAGAAATAAAATGAGTAGCTATTAATCAAAAGTGACTTGACTAACCCCTTTCTTCAACATCTCTCTCTCTCTCTCTCTCTCTCTCTCTCTCTCTCTCTCTCATACATCAAGCAAGCATAGATCCGCCCACTTTTCCCAAAATTATGATTATACCACCGCCTTTCCATTGCATTGTATAGGAAAATGCAAAGTTTTGGTGCTACCTTAAAGTTTGATCCTCATTTTTCGCGTTTAATGGGATAACCTAAACCATTTTGGTGGCGTTTTCAATGAACATGTCTTGGGCATGTTCTGGCATGTTGTCTTCTGAAAATGATGATTTCAAATTCTTAAAAACTGCAAAAAACATAAAATGCACGTACATCACGTGCACCATAGTTTCAGGGCTCGTGTAACTGTTTTATCTCTCCAAACCAGCGTGTCGTTGACCAGAAACATGAACGTAACAGTAGCCAAAGAGCTGTATAATATATTTTTTGAAATATCGAAATTTCGATACTGGTAACTTTTCATTGACGCTGAGTATATATCCCGGTTCTGAATGGGGGACACTAGTTAGTATCTTGAAATTGTATACTTGATAAGTTTAGCTTTTTTACTTTCCAAATGCGTTGATTAGACTGCGCGGATGCGCAGGTTGGTAAGTGCCTTTGTTGCTCAAGGGGTTCGCTTAAAATAAATGTGACTGAGCCTAAATTAATAAAGCACAATAATACAATCATATGAGCCGCAACATGGGATTTACAACAATGTGGTAAGTGCGACCAGCAAATGCTCAGATCAGCCAGCGCATACGCGCAGTCTGGTCAGAGCCTAGCTGGTCGCTTGAATATTCTATGACTGTTAAGCTACTGACCGAACATCATTTGGAGTTCCTAAGCTTAAAAGGTGGCTGCATAGGCTCGTCTGAGTCTACGCTCGTCAAAATGCCACTTTGTCGCTGCTAATTATATTTTTTGTTTATACATGTAAAATTATGATTTAATACCAAAAAGTAGTACTATATCTGGAGTACTGTTATTTAATTCCATCAATCATTAACTGTTAACAGCCTTTCAGATGTATGATTGATTTAGTCAACAGTTATTGTATACAGCCATGACATCTGTCGTAGTGTGAAATGTACATGATCGTTCTTTTCAAGACCTGTAAATTAAAACTTTATTATTTACTGATTCTCTCGAGTCAGCCCGCGACAAACTGACGAGATATATTATTAATGTATTGATTTATTGTTTTTCTCACTGCCACGTGGTATGATTTATCGCTTTAATGAAAATCAACTTAGAGTGGTGATGCACGACCCGAATTGACAAGATACTGCCGCGGTTGTAGCTCGAACTGCTCTGAATCCTAAAGTATTATTTCGATCATTCAAACTATGTATGCTATCATAATATGAGCCGCCACATGTGATTTCCAACAATGTGGCATTTTGGCATGTGTAGACTCAGACGAGCATCTGCAGCTTCCTTTTAAGCTTAGAAACTCCAAATGGTGTTCAGTCAGTAGCTTAACAATCATAAAGTACTCAAGCGACTAGCAAAGGCTCAGATCAGACTGCGTATATGCGCAGGCTGATCTGAGGCTTTGCTGGTCGCACATACCACATTGCACTAGCTCAATTATGATGATAATGCATGATATTGCATAAGGCATTCTCCTCTGCAAACATTTGATTCATTCAAATTACATACGCGTATGCATCACAGAACACAAGTGGCACTTAAGGGGAAACCTTGGGTAGGTTTTGATATAACAAACAGAAATAAAATGAGTAGCTATTAATCAAAAGTGACTTGACTAACCCCTTTCTTCAACATCTCTCTCTCTCTCTCTCTCTCTCTCTCTCTCTCTCTCTCTCTCTCTCTCTCATACATCAAGCAAGCATAGATCCGCCCACTTTTCCCAAAATTATGATTATACCACCGCCTTACCAACTTAAGCACGAAATGTCTCGTAATATGCAATACCTACACTGAATGATGTAGGTGCTATAAAATAGTTATACCATGGCTGTCCATCTGCTAGTACAAGAGATGATCCACGAGCTACGTACGGGCGGACAAACCATTACAGCGGGCCGATAGCTGTCCGCCTGATGGGATGCTGTCTGTGCATATTCGGATGCTGAATAAAATGGTGTCGTATTAATCTGCTATTAAAGCGACATCCATCACTTTGTCAGGGCCAGACACATTATATAGGGTATTTGACTCTCTGTCTTATGTTCATTTCAAGATTTCCGCAGTCATGCTCATTTCAAGAAATCAACATAGGCCTATCTTCATTGACTTCATTCGCATGCGTGCGAGGTTGAATAAAATCAACTGCGCTGCAGTAACACGTTTATCTAAATTACCCTATCATGTATATCAGGAAACCTAACATCTCAATTAAATAATTATATTTTGTTACTTTACCCACCTTCGTGTGCTGGTATGTAGATTTTACGATAACGGTTATTTTCGCTTGTTTCTCGGCGTAAAATGCCAAATGAACGGCATGTCAGGACCTGATTTACGAGCTTTTGCTTTTGATGCGAACTGATATGAACATGGCTACATGAAAAACGAACTTTGAATGTGATTTGTCGATCGATGAACGATCAGCCTGACCCAAACCTTTGCTGTTAGCATACACGTGATATTAACTCTCACACGGTCCCCGCAAAACGCAGAGTCAAACCTGCCTGCGCGATATATATTTGGTTCCTTTTACTTCGTCTGTTGTTTGTATTGCTGCGCTCCGACTCTTCGATATTACTACGCCGCTAGGTGACGCGACAGAGCAATTCTCCATTATCGCGATATCGCTATGAAAGTGCAGTCAGTGTGTTGTTTACCAATAACCGATGTAAACGTAGTTTCGCAAACAGGAAGGATATCAGAGTGATGCGTTTGGAGAATATATTTCTTATATTGGATATAGTATGGTTACTTGAAATGGGATAAATTCTACTGACTTTCTTCGAAAACAAATATGTTTCCACGGGAGAAATTTAAAGTGTTTGAAATCTGGATTACGCTAAATGTGATTCTGACAGGACTTCGTGTAGCAGCATCAGCCTGTCCCTCAACCTGTTTCTGCCCGTCCCTCACCAGGATTGTGTACTGTCCCCGGAAAAACCTGCCCTTCATCCCAAGTGGAATTCCATCGGAAACTGTACAGTTAAATTTGAATGATAATAATTTTCATCCCATAATTAAGCGTGAGAATTTCACTAAGTTTTCTGATCTTGAACAGCTTTACCTTACCGGATGTGGCATTGAGTATATTGAAGTGGATACTTTCGTAGACAACAAGAGGCTGAAATGGCTCGACATTGGCAAAAACAAACTGAAGACAATCTATGACTTTACATTCAGGGATCTAACATTTGAACATCTTTTCTTAAATGACAATCCAGGTGTTCACATATCAACACGGGCGTTTGGGGGCTTAAAGACAATGGGGCTTTACATACAGAATAATGCCATCGATAAACTTTCTCTTGAAGTACTACGACCCATGAATGGGACTTTGAAAACTCTCTGGTTGGATGGAAATAAATTCGAGAATTTCAATTTTGAGTGGTTGTACCTTTTCCGAACTTTAAGCCATTTGAGAGTGGGAGAAAATCCTCTTCATTGTAACTGTGAAGCCGGATGGTTACACGGCTTTTATAAGGCTACCTCTCGGATATTTGAAGGTGGCTCGCCTCCTTCTTGTCGCTCACCGAGTAGTCTTAGAGGGAAAATGTTTAGTAAACTAGAGACACCCGACTTCAAGTGTGAACTGCCTGTATTTAAAAATGTCGATGTTGTATTTGACTCTAACGTCGGTAAAATGACATGTTTAGCGTCAGGGGATCCAGTACCAAAGATATACTGGATGAAACCGAACGGCGAAGCCGAAGTTTTTATTCCAAAATCAGAGGATTTAACAAAAGAAATGGAAGGAGTGTTGTATGTGACCGATCCTAGGTCATCAAATAAAAATAGATATCAGTGCGTCGCTAGCAATCCAGCTGGAAACGTCACGTTTTCTCTGAACGTCGCTTGGCCATCGACGCCTAAATATAAGCCGGAGGTGGACGAAAAAGACGTCATGAAAGACGTTTATACGGATATCAAACAAGAACCGGGTAAAGAGGAGCTTGATAAATACTCACAAAAGAAGGAGATCAAAGACACGTATATATATGACGATGTAAATAATAGTCCTAAAACTGCACCAGTTAAGCAGGACGATCACGGTGTGCAATTTTCTCTTGGAGATATTATTGGAGCGGTTGTGGGGACGTTCGTGTTGACGTTAATCGCGTGTATAATAGTGTTTCACTTTTTCAGTCGCCACCACAGAAGCCCTACATATCAACAAAATGGGGTCACAACTACACCAGACTTTAAAAGAGGGCCACCTAGTAGATATCAATTGGATGAAGTCGAACACAGTTTAAAAATGCTTGAAAAGAATAATATTGATATCCACGTGTGACCAAATCTGTAAATATTAACACACCTGGATAAACTTAGTGATCTAATAAAATCCAGTTTAAGTATAGGGCCTGTATAGGGCGGTCGTTATATATTCTACAAATTGAGTTGAGAAAGCTGTAACTTGAGTGGATTACTGTGAGATCGTTCATTGCTATTGTGCATAAATTTATGAGGGCCCCAGATAATATACTCAGCAAAAAAAGTTAAGGAAATCTCAGAAAACCATGCAGCATAAAAACACCAAAGCAAACATTCATCCAATTTTTATTTATTTGTTTAGATACATGACATCGGTTGAGAAAAATGTTTACTTTAGTTTGCTAGCACCAATACCTTTGTTTTGGCACAGTGTCAAGTAACCCAGGGGTCAAAGTCATTTTTCGCAAAAATGACTACAGAGGATTTCCCTCATAAACACATGAAAAACATGTAAATTTTCAAAACTTGAAATGCAATTTCATTGAATGTCACATGAAATTAACTTGATAGCCTTAAACATCACATTTCGAGGATGAGAATGCCTTCATCAGTAACGAGTGTGTCCCCAGTCAGCAGCAAGTTAGGACTAGCACCGGTTTCGCATACTCTGAATACTGGTGATTTGGTGCTGAGGGATCAACATCAATATCTCCTGCAACACTGCAGCGAAAAGCTGGGGGTTTCTTGATACCATTATTATGCGTTGGACCCTCTGTCCAAAATTGTCATAGACATGTTAAAATTTGAAACATGTCTGATGAGTGAACTGACCAATCAATTGCCACAATATTTTTTTTGCTGATTCTAGTGAGGTATGTTCCTTCATTGTCATCCTAGACCTGGTACTGTCACTGGTTTCCGCACAAAAAGTAGGACAACAGACCTCAACACCTCATCCATGTACACTGGACTGATCAAGTGTCCCTCTATAAGCACCTGATCTATCGTCCTGGGTTTTAAACATCTTCATCTCCCGATGGGACCTGGCGAACGTCAATGTATGAAAACCTATGTTTGCTAGATAAATTGAATTTTGCGAAAAGTGGAGTGAAAACCAGTCAACTTTGAAATGAGTTTACTAAGCTGCTATGGGTGCTTCAGACCAAGATAAAGCGTCATTATAAAGAAAAATGGACACATTATACTATTGTGAAATTCAAAAGTCTTTAAATGTTTTAGATCTTTTGTCATAGCCCCTCAAACACAATTTCCCTAACTTTTTTTGTTCAGTATATGTTTCACTTTTAAAAGTTCTAAAAGTGCAAAATCGAAGACGAATTCAGCAGAGTTGTTTTAATAGTTTTTCAGTTTTACTCTTTTAGAGCTCTTTAATAAACCCATTTGAACCGCCTCACAGAGGCAACATTATTCACTCATTAATTTGATTTACTTTAACCGTGATCACCAATGCAGGTGCCAACATTTTCAACCGAAGAATGCATGAATAAACACCATCCTTTTATATTAACTCTTCAAATATTTGAGAGTTTTAAAGGTCGTAAACAATATAATAAAAGCTAACATTTAGGCCGATGAAAGCTTTTATAACCTAAAGGGGTTCCTTTTAATATAAATGTCATCCCCCGTTGAGGATGAAAGAGAGGTTTAGCCCCGGGAGTCCCGGGGTATTTGATGAGAAAAATGACTTGATCACATTGTTGACAATTCAAATACGATCATGACCAATATTGAAAGCTGACTGTAAATGGTCTTTAGATTATCGCATTTGGAACAAGAATTAAACATGTTCAGTGAGGATTGAAAATAACAAAATGTTGCAGTGTTAATGTTTTTCATTCTCTAAAAGCACCATTATTTACATGTATGTAGTAGTTATACCATGGGTTGTCCATCTGTATGTGGAGATAATCAACGAGCTTCAGCGAGTGGATTATCTTACGTACAGGTGGACAAACATGGTATAACTATTTTATACCACCTACATCAGTGTAGACCTTGCACATCGTCAGATATTTCGTGCTAAAGTAGGTAAGGGTGGTATAAGGAGAAATCAACAATAAATGGTGTTAATGTTTAAATTGTGACATGAAAAAGAACTATAGATTATGTTTCATGATAGTACAGATATGTGTATATCTATGTTAATATCTTACCCCACGGGGTCGGTGCAATTTAAATGGCAATTTGTATCGAAAAAAGAGAAATTGAACAGCCATCTAATTGAAATTGGAGACTCTTGGCGTTGATTTCTCTTTGATCGAGCCAAAGCAAAGGTGAGAATGTGTTTTAGAAGGTAACGAGATTATTACTTTAGATTAACCTATATGTCCAGCAAAAGGTCAATTGCAAACACAACCACTCGCCGGGAATGGAGAAGAGCTGGGTGCCACAACATTGTTTTGGAGGGTGGGGCGGAACTCAAATTCTGACAAATTTTAATTTACAATTGCTCTGATCGTAACCCACCTTTTAATTTTATACATGTATGCACAGCTGATTGACGTCTCACGACCTTGATCAGTTAAATTAAAGGCTTATTTCGGATATTCTTGCAAATAAATGGTACATGTTAAAGTTATACCCTGGGCTGTCCGCCTGTAAGTGGAGATAATCCACGAGCTTTAGCGAGCGGATTATCTTACGTACAGGTGGACAAACATGGTATAACTATACTCAACAAAAAAAGTTAAGGAAATCTAAGAAAACCAAACATCATAAGAACACCAAAGCAAAGAATTATTCAATTATGATTTATTTGTTTAGATACATGTCATCGGTTGAGAAAAATTTTTACTTTAGTTTGCTAGCACTAATACCGTTGTTGTGGCACAGTGTTAAGTAACCCCGGGGTCAAAGTCATTTTTCGCAAAAATGACTACAGAGTAGTCCCTCATAAACACATGAAAAACATGTAAGTTTTCAAAACTTGAAATGCAATTCCTTTGAATGTCACATGAAATTCACTTGATAGCATTAAATATCACATTTTGAAGATGAGAATGCCTTCATCAGTAACGAGTGTGTCCCCAGTCAGCGACAAATTTGGAATAGCATCGGTTTCGTATACTCTGAATAATGATGATTTGTTGCTGAGGGATCAGCATCAATATCTCCTGCAACACTGCATCGAGAGGCTGGGGGTTTCTTGATGCCATTATTATGCATTGGACCCTCTGTCCAGACATGTTAAAATTGTAGACATATCTGATGAGTGAACTGACCAGTCAATTCGCGCAACATTGCATATTCTAGTGAGGTGTGTTCTGGCATTGTCATCCTAGGCCTGGTACTGTCACTGGTTTTCGCACAAAAAGGCAGGACATCAGACCTCAACACCTAATCCATGTACACTTGACTGATCAAGTATCCCTCTAGAACCACCAGATCTATAGTCCTGGCTTTTAAACATCTCCATCTCCCGAGCGACATGGCGAACGTTAATGTATGAAAACCTATATTTGCTCCGTAAATTGAATTTTTGCGAAAAATGGAGTGAAGACCAGTCAACTTTGACATGGATTTACTTAACCGATATGAGCGCTACAGACCCAGATAAAGCGACAGTATAAAGAAAAACAGTCACATTATACTATTGTGAAATTCAAAAGTCTTTAAATGTTTTAGATCTTTTGTCACAGCCCCTCAAACACAATTTCCTTAACTTTTTTTGTTGAGTATATTTTATTCCACCTATACATGTATGCACATTTGATTGACGTCTCACGACCTTGATATGTTAAATAAAAGGCTTATTCCGGATATTCCCCAAGACAGTTCTTGCAAATGACTGGTACGTGTAATAGTTATACCCTGGGCTGTCCGCCTGTACGTGGAGATACTCCGAGAGCTGTAGCGAGTGGATTATCTTACGTATAGGTGGACAAACATGGTATAACTATTTCATACCACCTACATTACTGTAGACCTTGCACATCACGAGATATTTTGTGCTAATGTTGGTAAGGGTAGCATCTGTGGTGAACTGTGTTACTGGAGGATAATGTTCATAATTCGCATTCGAAATAATTCGGCCTTGTCTTGAGAAAACCTGTCTTCGGAGTTTCCCAGTAGGCACATAAAAGCGTGCCACTATCGGCCCTCCAGCGAAACGCCATTTGATGGCGTTTCGCAAATGGCGTTTCGATGGCTGGCCGATAGTGGCCCCAGATTGTATGCTGACCAGGTCATACTTATACCAGCCTGTTCAAATAGACAAGATAGAATCTAGTTGAAATTTTGAGGTGGCAGGTTTACATATTGTTTAACAAAGGGGCTGATCAGACTGCGCTCATGTACATGCTGGTCTGTGCCTTTGTTAGTCCCATGTAACAACATCAAGGTTGTTACGATGCCTATAACATCGGCGACGAGCAAAGGCTTGAATCCAGTCTCGACAGAGCCCACACGGGATTTTACCACAAAAAGTGCATACAGCATTAAAATTAGCTACGTTTGTACGTTAACCATATTTTGGGAGCAAGACACTGACACATGATAGGAGGTCACTGCTTTCTAATGAGACATTGGCTTAATGGGTTGGCTGGGTCCCTTTGGTCATTGTTGACAGCATCTCGGATTAAAAAGGGATTTAAGCTATTGAGATCCCTTAGCATTTTGACCTGCACTTTTATCTGATAATTGCTTCCTTTGACAACTTGAGCGGTTCGTTAAGCCTTCCGAAAAATTAAGGGTCAGGACAGCAATCTTATTATTCAGTGGACAGCCCAGATATTATGTTTCACCCCTTTAAAAGGGTTTTGTCCAAAGACCAGAGCCTTCGCTGCTCACGCACGCAGAACCCACAATGGGCGCCTATGATGGTTAAACTAATAACTGGGCCCGAGGTTATATTGTGCTCAACTCAACTTAGCATGAAATTTCAACTGCTCATAAAAACTAAAATCCTGAATAATAAATACATTCTTGCTTTTTAAACTCTTAGATATTGTATTTATCATGCTGATAAATGTTCAAAATTTTTGGCATTTTAACACTTTTGAGCATGATAAATTTCGTTCTCAGTTGAGTTGAGCATGAAAAAAGTTTTATAACCTCGGCCCCGGGCCTCCAGGTATGAGTACGTCAAAAACATTTTTCTTACTTTACTTCTCAACCAAAACGTATAGTATTGGTACTCAAAGAAGCATCTCAATGAGACGCTTCTTTGAGCTCCCGAAACAAATGTTTAAACTAATGGATTAGAAAATCTTCATTATTATCAATTTTACGTCTGAATTATTTGTTGGACCACGGATCTGTTGTCAAAGAAAACATATGTTGTGGGTATGTATTAGAAGCTTCTCGACGAGTACCCACACTGTGTGCGTATATCTAGATATAAGTGTATAAATGTTTGCACATTTATTAGAAAATGTCTGTACTTATTTGCTGCACATGCACGTTTTAAGACAGGCTTTATGCTAAGATGTCCCATGGACTAGCTCATTTCTTAGCCGTATTCATTTTGAAGGATTTTCTCAAGCATATTGATACAATAAGTATGGGATAGTCCATTTGGTGTTTTAATGGGTCAAAAGTCGAACTTTTTAAATTGTGATTTTTTTCTTTGCCTGATGAAATGCCGCCTTATGCGGCATTTAGGCGGCATTTCATCTGGGTCTTCACTTTTTGTCAAAGTACATTTATACCGTGTCAAGAATGAAATGGCTGCATTTTTTCTTCTATATATTGGAGAAATACTGTAAATTGCATGTGATAGGATCAGAAAAGACATCGATTTTTGTATCTCTATAATATATATTATTGGCCTCTTCGCTAGAAAACCTGATTTAGTTACATGTGAAAACAAAACACAAAAACAAAGTCACAGATCAGCCTGGATATATTCATATTGCATATTATGTACAGTAAAACCTGTGTAAAACGGCCACTCTCAAAAGACCACAAATTGGTTTTCAAGACAATTATTGCTTAATCATGTCAAAAGTATTGCAGAATGCTCCAGCAATACTTTCGACCTTCATTCAGCTACCATTTGTCATTAAGCTCTTTGTTCAGTCTATTTTTGAGTGGCCGTTTTAGACAGGTTTTACTGTACTTTTATTGGTTTTTGATTGGTTGTGTTAATTAGACGTCGTTGTGATATTACATTTAACGCCATTTTGTTAAGCTTTTTTTTTTGGGGGGGGGGGGGGGGGGATTTACCTTGAAATGGATGCGAATCAATCGTCTATTGACGTTTCGTTTGCCCAGCGATTAATCCCAGTAGTTTCTCAGTCAACAATGTCACTGTAGCCTGTACATGTCTTCACAGCCAGTGACTCTCCTCCCGCCGGAAGAAACGCCATTCAAATGGCGTTTCCCTGGCGGACCGAGAGTAGCCCACTTTTATATGCTTACTGGATACAATTCGATTATCTTCCTTTCTATTACCATCTAACATTGTACATAGAATTGTCAAAAGGAAACAAGAAAATACCATGGATAAATAAAGGCTATGAGCTGTAGTACGTACAGTAGTTCGGGTCAGTTTGGTCTCTGTCAAGTCTGTGTGTAAATGACTTTAGGTAAGAGTGCGTAACGGAAATTTTATTTTCTTATTTTTCAACCAAAACACATGTTGTGGGTACTATGTTGTGGGTACTCAAAAGAACCGTCTCAATGAGACACCCAAAACATATGTTAAAACTGCTGGGTAAGAAAATATTTACAATTTTACGCTGAAATATTTTGCCTATCTAAACGTTGTTACATTCATAACTCTCTTGCACTCAGGATGACCAAAACTTTATTGAGGTTTCGTCATTGTGAGTGCAAAGGGGTTAACAGAGAAAATGCAATTTTGAGACAGGGGCGGATCCAGAATTTCTGGAAAGGGGGCTCATATCTATAAAGGTGTGGCGGTTCGCTTTGCTTTTTTTATCTCATTTTTCTTTAATATCCTATGAAAATGAAATAATTTGGTCTCAATGAGACCAAATTATTTCATTTTCATAGGATATTTAAGACCGGGGTGGGTAGGGGGTTCACCCCCTCTGGATTTGCCACTGTGAAAATACAGTTTAGTATAGAATGAAAGCCGTTTTTCTAGAGCAGGGATATAGATGTATTTTATTTTAGGTTCCAGACCCTGAGAAGACATTGTGCTTCTTCTATATAACAAGAGCATTCTTTATTTACTTGGGTGAAAGTTTTCAGGATTATTCCTGAATTCAGGATTTTGAGGCTGACTTTCCATAGAAAGTCAGCCTCAAAATGCTGAATGCGGGAGCTTACAATAGATTCCCTGGTTAATTTTCTGATTAGCTTAACACATTTACTCATTTAAACTTGAAAATATTAAGTTTTGTAGGCATCCTGCAAGTTTTAAATTTTGAATTTCTAAAGTTCAGGATTTTGGAAATTTTGAACTTTCATCCATGTATTTAATTGATAGTCATAACCAATCATATTTTCATCAAACAAAAAACTTTCAGTAGAAAACATGTCCCTTAGAAGCGCCACTCACAATAGAAGTCGCCTGCTTTCGTTGTCTGTTGAAATGTTTTAGAAGCCTCTTGGACAAACAGTTTAGACCCAGATCAGAGTCTGGTCTGTGTCCACATTATTTGTCCATCTGCTTACACTAATCAAATAATGTTAGGAAACTATGCAGCAGACGACCTTAACAGACGACATTTCCAATTGTAGTATTTCACTGGCGCTTTGGTCATAGTCAGTTGACTTTTCAAACACATTTTCATCAATTTTGGTCCATTGTAAATGTAAAAGACTTTCATTAGAATACGTTCATATATGTATGTTGCTAATTCCATGAATCATATTGTGCTAAATATTTACGTTTTAAGTTATGTATTTGTGAAAATCATTAAAATACCATTAATTGTCTTTCTTTGAAAAATAATGTTACTATGAACATATATTTGTTGTTGTTAATTAAGATAGTATTGACACATCACAACGAATCTGTTCGTATACACAATCACACCATGAATAGCACTCGAGTGTCTTTGACTCCAAACCCTAAGAATCAGGACCCGAGGTTATAAAACTTTTTTTCGTGCTCAACTTAACTTAGCATAGAATTTCAAATGCGTATAACAACTAAAATGCTTAAAAATAAAGACTTTTCTTGCTTTCGAACTCTCTTATGTTGTATTTAGCATGCTAAACATGTTAAAATGCCAACCATTGTTGGCATTTTAACATTTATTAGCATGATAATTTTCGTGCTCAGTTGAGTTGAGTATGAAAAAAGTATAACCTCGGGACCAAGATGTTCACTTCGAACTAGCGAGAATATATACACAAGTAGGTTAAGACTGGATGGAGTCCTTAATTTCTTAAAAGAGATATGGTAGAGTACGTTGCAAAAACCACCAAATGCCCTTTGATGGGAACTATTTACGTTTTGCCTTATAATGTCGCCTGCTGGTCACATTTGCAAAATCAGTTTGGACCGATACTGGACCAACAGAATGTCGAGCCTGATCTGGATTCAACTGTTTGACTCTCTGATGGTATTCATGGAAGATTTTTTCAAAGGTTAATTTTGGAAGAAAAAATAAAAGCAGACGACAAAAGGCATACAAATTTACCTTCTAAAAACTAACAGGTACCGTATGTATCCTAAATGTTCGGATAGATATACCTGACCAAACAGCGTTAATCCAGATCAGACTGCCCCCGAAGGAGCAGAACACTACATTGAATTTGCAATTCGAGCACATCATTTCACACTTCTAAGCGGTTAGTCAAAATGAGCCGCGGCCTGAGATTTCCAACATTTTGACATTGTGACAAGTGTAGACTCGGACGAGCCTCTGCAGCATCCTTTTAAACTTAGAAACTCCAAGAAGCTTAACAATCATAGAATACTCAAGCGCCTTGCGAAGGCTCTGATCAGACTGCGCGTATGCGCAGGCTGGTCTGAGGCTTTGCTGGTCGTACATACCTTAATGGTGGAAATCATTAATTATATGACAAATATGACAAAATAACTTTTAAGTGCCAAAATCAAATTACTCAGAAAGGAAAAAAAAAACACGTGTAAACAAAGTAGTCCTAGATCAGTCTGCTCCGAGAGGAAGAGTCTAATCAGGGTCTATTGGTTTGCTAGCTATAATAAATTATTTAGTGATCACGCCAGTCTGGTATCAACTACTTCAGTTTAGAAATTCGGAACTTAAAGTTTAGGGTGACCGAATTTTTAGGGAATATATGGTACTTCGAATTATCAGGCTTCGAGTTATCATATTCTGAATGATCAAATCAACAGTACACACTGGAGTTGTATCTGCTTGTGAAATGGTCAACCATTGTGGTTGGTTTAACACTTATCGTGGTCATCATTTTTTGTGTGACAATATTATCTAGATGTATTTTGGTTTAACATGGTAAAAGTAAGTAAGGGTGAAAAGATCAGGAAACGATACAATCAAGTACCACACCTGACCCAGAATACCAATGGGAAAGTGACAAACTCACAGTTAGACACCACAAACGAGAGCCAAGAGGCCAGCCCTTTCCCAGCAGGTGACCACAGGGCACATATAAACAGACGCGCACAAAGGCAAAGCAAACACAAGCCAGAAAAAAAAAACATAAAAGATCCACAAAAACACAGGAGCATGGTAACCTGCAGGTGCTTGAAATTCTCTCTTTATATCACCTTGTACAGCATTAAAACCAAAAGCTCACACTGTCATTACGTAATGACAATATGAGGTTTTCGGTTTAAGGGTTTAGAAGTGATATAAGGATCGAACTTCAACCTCCTGTGGGTAAACTTGCTCAGTATACGAGCTTTTGTAACTTATTGCAGAGGCGAGCAGCGAAGGTTTTGACGAGGCTGCGCATACACACATTCTCGTCAAAGCCGTCGCTGCTCGCACACCGAAAGTAGGAAGATACACGAATGATCAAGCCAACTACTGATCCTCCAGTTTCTCATGAAACCTGTCTTAAGCGGCCACTCAAAAAGAAGACCAAACGTTGGTGTTCAAGACCGATTATCGCTTAATGCAGGTCAAAAGTATTGCAGAATGCTCCAAGAGAGCATTCTGCAATTATTTCGACCGTCATTAAGCTACCATTTGTCTTTTAAGATCTTTGTTTTGTCTATTTTTGAATGGCCGCTTACACTGACGCCCACGTACTTGTACTGCGAATTCGCGTTTCGTGCGCATTTTCAATGCGTTGTACGTACGTACGATTTAAAGTGCGTTGAAAACGCGAATCAACTCGTATCAACGCAAGGCAAGATCATGAATATTCAAATGAGATGGTAAGCGTTAGTGCGTTAACCAATCAAATTGCCTATTTAGAAAAATCGATATTGAAATGTGTTGATTCTGATATAGGTAAATCTAATCTAAAGTTTGAAATATGCTATATCCTTTTGCGTAAAGCCCCATTCTCACTGTGCCGGTGTAGCCACGGTTCATCCCGATGCAGGACAGCCGGTATACCGTGATGCACCGGGACACATTTCATAAAAAATAAATTGCGTTCTCACTGTGCCGATGTTACCCCGGTGTAGCCCCGGTTCTCGAGAAAGCAAGACGCCGGTTGAACGCCCGGTTAACCACGGAGTACTTACGGTGCAGCACGGTGGAGCCACGGTTCGTGCCGGTATACCACGGTGTTAACCAGGTTGTTTACGGTGATGTCCCGGTAACTGCCGGTTGCGCCACGGTTACATGCCGGTGGGGCCACGGTTGCGTCCCGGTGCTACTCTACACTATAAAACCAGGATAAAAACGTAGAGTAGCATCAGTTTTCTTCTGTCTCTATCACGTAACAGTTATGACACAAATTGGACTGCACATCCATATACGAGTTACTAGAGGAATCATGATCTGTGTAGCGAATGCAAAATTGCCTAGTAACCTCGCAGCTCATTTGCATGACAAATAAGCAGAAGCAGACCTGTTTTCTTACGACGAGGTTTAAATGTTGTTGATCTGGGCCCAGAATTACAATGCCTCCTTAAAGTTAAGGAAGACTTAATTTAAGTTTTGATACTTCAACATGTACATTAAATGCTTAATAAATTGCCAAGACCGGTGCAGTACTCATGGTCAAAGATATCATTGTGATCTACAGAAAAAATGAAACTATTTTGGTTTTAATCAGTTTGGAAACGTTATTTTTCGCATCCTGGAAATTCAATACTTAACTTAAGTACTCCTTAACTTTAAGGATACATTGTAATTCTAGGCCCAGATTGTCTTGCTTTTTCGTAAAAATATATAAACACTTTGAGCGGGGCATGTGATTTCCAACAATGTGATATTTTGAGAAGTGTAGACTCAAGCAAGCCTGTGCAGTCCCCAATTAAGCTGTAAAGTTGTTCGGTCAGTAGCTTAACAGTCATAGAATAATCAAGCGACAAGCAAAGGCTCTGATCAGACTGCGCCTAGTTGCAGGCTGATCTGAGGCTTTGCTAATGGCAACTACCACATTGTTGGAGATCTCATGTCGTGGCTCATATATGCTTGACTCTTCAGTAACTATAAGTGCATTTATTCATAAGCTTTGTAAATGAGCACATTTATACTGCTGACAATTTAACCAACTTGTGACGAATGGACTTTCCCATCCTTATCATTTGGATGAATCCACTTTCATTTTAGGTGCAGCAGGAGTGACTTTTCATTTTTATTTTGCATTTTATTACATATACATAGGCAGTGGAACCGCACGGTTTATCACGGTGGAGACACGGATGTTCCCGGATTACGCCGGTATCGCCCCGATGCCGTCCCGGTGGAGACACGGTTGCTCCTGGCGTCTTCCCGGTTTATCACGGTATTTGACAGCCTTCCCGGTTACTCCCGGTGAGTCCAGGTTGTTTTAAACATTTTAAAACAACCGGGGACATGAGCCGGTTTAACACAGTTCAACACGGTTCATCCCGGATCTCCAAGGTTGTCCACGGTGCCGCCACGGTTGTGACACGGTTCATCACGGTTCATCCCGGATCATCAAACCGGGGTGAACCGGCACCTTAAACCGGGACAGTGAGAACGGGGCTTAAAACAATATCATTTCTTACCTCAATGTTTTATTTTGCTATTAAATCCGTTTAAACGTCTTTTATCCTTCCTCTAATGTATGACTATGCATCAATGCATTACACTGCGGATCTGCGTTGCTACGCAGTTATAAACGTTGATTCGCGATGATAGATCAACTGGATCGATTGGTGGACAGGTAAATGCGTTTCACTGCAGTTCAACGCATTATCAATGACGAGTAGGGATTAGCTATTTGGAATTCGCGTTGAAAATACAGTGCGTATTACCTGCGTTTTCAATGCGTTTTCAACGCGAATTTGACAAGTACAAAAACGTGGGCGGTAGGGTAAGACAGGTACGTTTAATGCGCGACTCATACATGTATGAACTCTCATGAGCTTGCTCTATTGTGTGTTTTTGTTGTTGTTTTTTCAAATGCTTGACCAATGCGTATCATCTCTGTTATTATTCAGTACAGTGTATATGTTTCCGAACCCCTTCGAATGGAAACACAATGATTATTTAGTTAACAACTTTCTGTCGCCGATTTTGTCCCAAAATGGATTAATATATGGTTTCTTTCATTGAGAATTTGGATTATCTTCATGCTGCGACTCCTTTAACAGTTCTTACGTTTTCTCAATAAACATACTTTCATTAGATTGTGATGTATTCTACATCTCAAAAATTGGCGTTATCAAAAACTTTGAACATTATAGCCAAACGGCGCCTCATAAATCCTAGAATTGTGATAAAGCCGTGGTGGGGTGCCTCAATATCATATTTGCGGCCATTCATATGCATATGATGTAATCCCTTTATTGTGATAATAACACTATGATGTGACTCCTTCGAATAAAAAAGCCCAATATCATAGATTTGACCATTATATGTTGAGCATTGATATGAAAAAAACCAACAATGTGGTATGTGCGACCAGCAAAGCCTCAGATCAGCCTGCGCATACGCGCAGTCTGATCAGAGCCTTTGCTTGTCGCTTTAATATTCTATAAGTGTTAAGCTACTGACCGAACATCATTTGGAGTTTCTTAGCTTAGCAGGAAGCTGCACATGCCCGTCTGGGTCTACACTTGTCAAAATGCCACATTGTCTGAAATTACATGTCACGGCTCAATTATGTTGAGCATTGATATGGGAAAACCAACACTGTGACTGTACGTCACTCGGTGCGTCACGAGAAGACTCAGATCAGCCTAGGCATCAGCTCAGTCTAATCAGAGTCTTCGCTGTCCGCATGAAGAAAGTTTGGCCCTTAGTTACCCACTGGACGCACAGCGAAAACTGACCAGACTGGGCAAACGTGCAGGCTGATCTCAGTCTTTGCTGTGCGCCGTGGGCGCACACTCATTTTGTTGGTGTTGTCATGCCATGGTCAGTCATATGCACATTCAGTACATTGTGCATTCCATTGCATAAGCCGATGATTGAAATAATGTTGACTGGAATATCTAAGGTCTGAGGTTTATCCCATCACTGTTAAAATTGTTCAGTATAACGTGACAGACGTGGATTTATACTTGGACTCATTTAACGAAGCAAGAACTTCGATTTACCATATATAACAAATTATGGTAACTTAAACCGAATTTGGTGGCAGCTGAGCTGTCACTGGTCTTTGTGTAACATTTCTACTGCTTTAATTAGCTATGTTCTGTTCGGTTGTATCTTTCTACTGCTTAAAGTTTAAAACAGGTAGTTTAATAATAATAATAATAATAATAATAATAATAATAATAATAATAATAATAATAATAATAATAGACTTTATTTAAAGAGGGTAACACATTAAGTGACAAAACTAATCTTCCATGAGGCCCTCTAATCAATACATATACATGTAAATACAGTTGTACATAGTGTCTGACGGTGGTAAAGCAGAAGACTGTTCGAAAATAGATTTGAAAACAGGGCTTCCTCGCCCCATTGCATGATTGTAGAAACAGTATGATTTTGGTTAATGGAAATTTATTACAAGTCTACTGCCATTGAAGAAACGTTTGCCTAAAAGTATTTAGAAGGAAATATGTGTAAGTTTACACCAAAAGAGGTGGCAGTCTAGCTGTCACCTCTTTTGGCATGAACTTACACTTATTTTAACAATGCAATAAGATCATGCTTCTGATTTGACCTCTATGTTTTTCCACGAATGTTTTTCTTTTAACACGTTTATGTACATAATTTACATAAAAAATATAAACAGCTTTTCTGGAATCTGATAAGGTGAACGTGATTTGGTACAGATTTTAAAAGAGAGCAGATATTTATAGTGCTAAAACAAGATTACACTCAGTTCACAAACAGCGTTGCCGTGGCAACACAGGTATATGTTTTATTTAAATCATTTCCCTAGATTATCTTGATGTCGGCAATTCTCAGGTATAATAATAAATTTGATAGGAAATCTACGTAAATGCGGATGAATCTGGCTGCTAAGTGTTTCCACTCAAGCAAACATGCTGTACGATCGATTCCACTGGATCGAACACGGTGAAAGGATCGAGTTTGGAAAATAATACTCATTGTTTATTAAACAATTGCTTTGAAATCGGCAGCTGCATCTAAAATATATGAGCCAGAACATGTGACTATGGTACTTATCGCATTAGCGAATATCGAAGGCCCTGGCGAGGTTGCACATGCGCGCAGTCTCGCCGGAGCCTTTGCCGTTTCCACATGCAAAGAATCATAGAAGATGAAAAGAAGACTTGCCCACCTTGCCCTTTACACCAGCTTTACTTGAAAGAATGTTGGTTTAAAAGAATGTCATTAAGAACTGTCTTCATGTGATTCAGCTCATACCGTATGAGCTTCTTCATGTGAAAACCTCATTTCGTTGCTTATATTTGGTACCTTTAATAACTTCATACCTACACACACATTTCAAGATTCCAGCCTTTCCCTTATGATATTGCGTTGGTGCAAAGTTTCGAAGATTGTAGATCCTTTTTATTGACCTGGAATCGATGTTTGGGTTCTTTGTCATTTTTTAAAAAACATTTTTTACAAGTACAGACCACATTTAAATTGCCTATGCTAATTTAATTACTTACCAGATACAAAAGTACTTGAGATAGTTTAGAGCAATTATGACATGCTCATTGCATATGCGTTGTAATTTAATGCCACGTGTTTCAAGCGAAATTTGCATTGTTTTCATATATTGTACACGTATTGGAATAGAACGGTTCTGCAAAGTAAAACATGTTTTAATTTGTTATTCCTCATCGCCAGGGGGATGGGGTTCTGAATCGATTCAACAGGTACCCGTATGATGATATCGGTTAGAAATTGTCCGCAAGTGACAGAAATCGACCGACATGATCACTTGAGGTATCACTAAATACTAACACCACCTTCCTTGGTCGTTTCACCCCTTTAAGTATGCATTTCCTGTCCCAAAACGTTATGTATTATACAATTTCAGAACTTTTCAACATCTTGACGACCCAGAAAATGTCCGAAAGGCAGGGTGTACTTATTTTATGCTGTTTCAAAGCCTATACTGTATTATAGTTTATGTCTGAAACAGTGTGAAGTTACTTTTATAACGTGTGATTAATTTGGGTTTGTAGGGCACATAAATGTGTATCTATATGCTAAATCATGAATTATTCATTCATTAAGTGTAAGTAGTAATTCTCTGAGCGCAATAGGTAATTACTTACATAGGTCAAATCCTGTCTACATTTCTCATCAATTACCAGTGTGTTCTATAACTAGAAACATGTGATTACATTATGTTTAATGTTTTTCCTTGGTTCTCGTGTAGTTTCATAAAATAGAAACATGATGTGCATGCATTAAAGCTGTTCTTTATACAATAAAAGCTTGTTATAAGTAGCGGGTCAAGGTCCAGAGCGCGGATCCAGAAAGATTTGTCAGAGGGGGGTCCAACGTTTTGTTTTTTTTTAGTTTATGAGGGGAGAGAGGATCAGAGTACCACTAAAACGGGGCATCATCGGCCCGCCAGTAAAACGTCATTTAAAATGCCGTTTCGCTGGCGTGCCGATAATGGCCCAACATTGAATGCTGGCTTGGTAGCTGTGTGAATTTTTATGGGATCTGGATCAGTATTGCTAGAAAACCATATATTTTTGTGATTTTCAGGGTAGGTCCGGACCCCCTGTCCCCCTCCCCTCTAGTTCCTCGCACGAAGGGCAGTCAGGTATTCTTAAAAACACTATCGAAGTGATACACAGGGCTGGGGTTCATCGTATTGTTGAGACTTTAATTTAATCTGGTTGTTATTGCGATGTACAGATATATTTAATATTAGCAATTGCTGACTTCAAAATATTCAATATTTTAAATAGCCTGTGTAATGAGCAGGCTTGTAAACAGTAAAACCTGTGTAAAACGGTCACTCTCTAAAATACCAATAAATGGTTTTCAAGACCGATTATCGCTTAATGCAGATCAAAAGCATTGCAGAATGCCCCAATCCAAGGGGGGCTTCTGTGGTCCTTCGCTCATTTACATATAAGGCACTGTTTATGCACCCACTTAGGCTTTAATAAAGGAGTTATGACTGTGTCCTGTCAATGTCCTACGCCTATTCGTATTTAGTAAAGGTGTGGGGCATTGGTAATTCGAATTTTGAAAATGTTCTAAAATAGGTACCAATCTTGTAGGGTTGACGTGACAATTCCGTCTGCACAATGTCACCCCTACTGTCCTGATAGTATAAGTTATTCCGCCTGGAAAGGCGAAGAGGTGTATTATTGTTTGTTTATGTTTGCCGCTCTTATATAGTGAGCTATATGTATAGGTATCAGGCCTTATTATACGAATATATATATATTTAGATAAGCTGACCTTCTGGAAATGGTCCATCAAATGCAACTCTGCATTTCTACTTTTGAAAATAAACCTCTCTGTCTATCTCTGCAACTCTTGCCTCTTGAAAATAATCCACTCTGCCACTCTGGAATCACTTTTACGACGTTATGAAAAATAGTCCACTCTTCCACCCGGATTCACTTTTGTGGCCATCTGGAAATAAAATACCTGTGTATCTGGAATAACTTGCGTGACATTTTGGAAATAGTTCACCCTGCCACTCTCGAATTAATTTAGTGGCCTTTTGGAAATAGTCATTCTGTCACTCTGCAAACACCGTTGTGACCTTCTGGACAGAATCTACCCTGGAATCACATTTGTGGACTTTTTAGAAATAGCCCCCTCAGCCAACCTGCAATTGTTTTATGACGTTTTGACATCAGCTAACAAAATCCATTCTGGCAACATTTTTTTTCTGTCACACTGGAATCGTATGCATTTCGTAGCCAGTTGGAAATAGTCTATAAAGGAATGCCACTGTGAAACGCTGAGCTGTGTTTGTGTTGGTGGGTGGCGATAATCCACAAATTGGTGCCAGAGTTGCATCCATTAATGTTATTATTCCAGTATATTGGATTAGGCAGCACTCACCTACAATGAGGTCCAGATAAGCGTTTAAGTTGGAATAAGTGTTTGATAATAGTCTTATTTAAGTTGTGGATGCTTATAATAACGGCCTTAGCCAAACTAATTGCGTGAGTATATATATAAAAAACGTCTCGGTGGGAGAACCGGCTCACTGAGATGGCTTGAGTACGAACTCATTGTCATACAATGCAAAAACTAATCAATCAATATTCATTCTTAGCTCGACATAATAACAAACCTAGCCAGTATGCTATCTCGGGCCATTATCGGCCCGCAGCGAAACACCATTTAAATGGTGTTTCGCTGGCGGTCCGATTGTGGCCCGCTTTTACGTGCCAACTGGGAAGTATATTGTCCCATGACGCTGGTCATATAAACGATTGCAAATTACAAAGAAAGTAATTGGCTAAACTGAGCATGTAAAGGTGAAATGTCGATGGCAGGCTAATGTCCTAGGAGACATATGGAGAACTGAGGAGTCTTGTGTCAGCTGACATCGTGTCCTTACATTACCTAGCAGTGGTTGTAGAAATTAGCGGAGACGGACGCATCTGAAGAATTAATGGATTCCCATGTTAATCCATTTACTAGTATTCTAAATGATACCTTACATTACTATTTTGTTTATCCTTTTGGCTGGGCCAAACTCTCATATGAGCCAGTGCATGAGATTTCTAACAATGTGGTATGTGCGACCAGCAAAGCCTCAGATCAGCCTGCGCATACGCGCAGTCTGATCAGAGCCTTTGCTAGTCGCTTGAATATTATAGGAGTGTTAAGCTACTGACCGAACACCATTTGGAGTATCTAAGCTTAAAAGGAGGCTGCACAGGCTGGTCTAAGTCTACACTTGTCAAAATGCCACATTGTTGGAAATCACATGTCGCGGCTCATATAATACACGCATATGCCGTAACATTCATACTCAAACATACAAAGCAATCGACCAACACAGCCGTAAACCAGACCAACATTTTGGACAAGCAAAACACCCGTGATTCCTATCGATTTTCATATGCCGATTCCTAGCTTGCTTCGGAAAGTAGGGTTCTTCTCCTGGAAATGACATAAAGGAGGGTCAAATATTGTAGAAAGCAGCTGTCGTTCATACCAAGAGGGCATTTAACTTTAATTTGAATAACTGACTAAACCCTGACCAGGAGCAATACCCCACCATTAGATCGTTCGAAGCCGGGGGATTCATCTGAAGCACAAACCTGGTGTAGCTAGTAAAAGGAGTAAGTGTCAAAATAAAACACAGAGCTTTACACTTGTTTTCAGTAAATGAATAAGTTGAGAATTAGGTACTGTAAATTCGGAAATTTTCGCGGGGTTTTATTTTCGCGAAACTTCGCATATGCGAAGTTTCGTGAACATAAAATCCTCTAAAAATTTCCGAATTTACAGTACTCATAGTATTTGAGTACATGTATATGAAGCCAGAGCCCTCGCTGCTTTCTGGCTTCGGATTCGATGCACGGGTCAAGAGAGAGGCTAAGACAAAATAGGGGTGTACATTTATACATGGACGTTTAGACCAAATGCGATAACCTAAGCTCTCGTGTGCTGTTGTACGAAACTACCATTTCTTGATCAAGTTGATGGGCTGTATTTCAGCTTCGATGGGTGGGTATGTATTAAGCAGAGGACTCTGAAAGTTTTAACAATACATTTAAACATTCAAATGTGACAAGTTCGTAGATTTATTGCATTTAATAATAAGAAATCGCCTAGATTGTTTGCTTTGTCCAAATGTCAATAATAATAGGACTTATTTCTGGTGAAAGACCTATTGAAATACAAAATGAAGTCAATTGTTGTTTCAGCATATTGACTGTGGGGAAGTCGAATTGTGTTCCCTCACCACAGGAAAGAGTCCTAGAAATACTTGATTTGATTTATTTTACCAGAATATATGGTCCAGAACTTGAGGTTGTGATATACTTATCACATTGACCAGCAACGAAAGCTCATGCGAGTCTGCACAAATGCGAAAAACCGCATGAGCCTTCGCTGATCGCCTTCACAAAGTTTAAAACTGGATAAGTCAGCATAGACGTTTAAAGGAGGCTTTTGAGCATATGCGATTATAACCAAAATCTCGCAGAATGTGAGCAGAATGTGAGTCTACATACCTCTGGATAAGAGAGCATACAGTAAAACCTGTGTAAAAAGGCCACTCACAAAAAGATCGAAAATTGTTTTTCAACTTAATGTCAATGGGAACATTCTGCAATACGTTCGACATTCTTAAGTACCATTTGTCATTAAGATCTTTACATAGGTTTTACTGAAATTGAATCTTTAATTTCATTATTTCTAAACCAAAACATGTTTTTGGTGCTTAGAAGAACCGTCTCAGTGAGACGGGTCTTTTGAGGACCTAAAACATATGCTAAAACATGAACATTTTAAACGCATTCGTTTCTTGCTTTAGACCTATGAAAACGGTTTACCTTTTATACGACCCATTTTTATTCGGTCCTCGGCGTTTACAATTATAAGTTGTAGCTGAAACACAATAGAATTGTTTGATTTTTACGCCCGCCTGTTGATGAAAAGATTATAACACTTTGAGTACAAAGATCTTGTATCAAAAGTCTAGATCTTGTAAATATAAAATCTAGCAAATTTGGTCCGTATAGATTTCAAGAATAACAAAAAACAAGAGATCTTATGTTGGTTGATTTTTTGGGTCAATTGAACTTGATATAATAAGTGGAAGCTGAAGATTATTATCGCAGTTGGAGTGTCTCAGGAAACCACAACCTAATTTCCTCTCTCTCTCTCTCTCTCTCTCTCTCTCTCTCTCTCTCTCTCTCTCTCTCTTGGCTGTGACTCTCTCTCTCTCTCTCTCTCTCTCTCTCTCTCTCTCTCTCTCTCTCTCTCTGTCTGTCTGTCTGCCTGTCTGCCTGCCTGCCTGCATGCCTGTTTGTCTGTCTGTGACGATGTGTTCTGCTACATCTCATCAAGGTCTGTACTGTTGGCTATCATTATAATCCTAAATAAGCTCCTTTGCGTGCAATTACCCACACGTATAAAACAATAAAAATGGTAAGCATTTAAAACCGGGCCTCTATCAGACCACCGGTGGCCATATTGTGGCCTGAGATTATACTTGCTGTCTTAGAGGGAGAAAAAATGCCCAATACAGCTAAGTCTCCGAGAAGCTTGTCAACAAAGGACAGAGCAACGTTATTGATGCTGTTTCCTGTGTTTGAGATGTAATTGGGTGAGACAAAACAATGCAGGCGCGCTGCATTGTTTAGTCGCACCCAATTATTTCTGGTGTCAAATGCGGCTTGCGGTGACTAAACCACGAAGTTGCGGTTATCAGTTAAATTCTTTTCTACTGCACCTTAGCACCGCTAATTGCATCTATTACAATAGTGTCCTCGATTGAGAATCTGATCAGTTTACATTTGAGTGCAGTAATAAACGTCTTTATCCATTAACACTTTGCTTACTGGTGGCATCTGCTGATACATGTAACCTTTCAAGCAGTTTTGATCCAGATTAGACCGGACAAAACGTCCAAACCGTTTGAAAATTCTGATGGTATTCATGATTTTTTTGTGAAAAAGTTGATTTTGAAAAATAGAAAACCGGCATGCAGCAAAGGTTCAACCTGCAGGTATGTAGGCTTGTCCGCCTGTACGTGGAGATAATCAACGAGCTTTAACGAGTGCATTATCTTACGTACAGGTGGACAAACATGGTAAAACTATTTTATGCTACCTGCATCAGTGTAGACCTTGCACATCATGAGATATTTCGTGCTAAAGTTGGTAAGGGTGGTATAAATAACGTGAATCTGTGGTCCATGTGGACTGCATAACATATGCGCGTTTCCGCATGTTGTACATCCACTCAGTTGGTCATTCTAACATCTTTAGTGGCCATTCTTTCTGTTTTGCTCTATTATAGTTTTGGCTTTCTTTCTTGTCGCGCTTTCTTTCTACCGAGAACTACAAAGATGTTGGAGACCAGATATTTTAAATAGATCTTAATTAACTTTTTGAATGCTTAGAAATGTTGCAGGCGTTTTTGTCGTCTGCTGACTTTTTCTCAGATACTTTTTTAGGAATACCATCAAAGTGTCAACAATTTTGGATCCAAATCAGGCTCGAAGTTTTGTTGGCCTTATATGGGTCCAAACTGTTAGCAAATTAATGCAAATCATCGGGTATCAGCAGATGACACAAGCAGGCAAAAAGTTAACTGCAAAGGTCAGATCACTTACACTTTATGTGGGCGATCAAGTTTTCTACCCCAAGGCAGGTCTTGTTAAAACTGACTAAATGATCTCTTGCGCCTTATTTTGTCAATACATCAGGTTAATAGCCATATCACGCAGATTGACCAAGTCTAATATATCTGCTTTAGAAACCTCAAACTTAACATTTACACGCCAAGTCTAGGGGCTCAAGACATTTGAGAATTTGAATTGTTTTGCTTACATTTTGAAAATGGTGTTTTGAGATCAATCACTTTTCTGAGACACCTTTAAAGCGTTTAAGATCTATATACATGTATGTGCATAAGAGGTAACATGTATTTAAACCGTATGTAGGAGGAGCTGCGCTCACAAAGTACCCACTGGATGCACCATGAGCTATTATATTTTCCAGAAAGCGATTGACAAAGGCGCTGATCAGTCTGCGCATATGCGCAGGCTGGTCTGCGCCTTTATTTTTCGCATGCAACAAAGTCAGGGTTTCTCACGACGAGGCATTTCGAAGCCGATTCTCTAACTACTGCAAATTCGGAAATTTACGCGATATTTTTCTTTCGCGAATAGCGTTGAAAGACATATTTGCGACGTTAAAACTTCTAGACTTGTGCATGACTTTCCTCTATCAATAAACGGCGGAATGATTTCACCATTTCGCGAGGATTTTAATTTCACGAAAATTTCCGATTTTACAGTATAAGGCATGCATTTTCGTGGTAATAGTGACTAATGCCCTTTGTTACACGACATGACTTAGTTGGGTGTACCTTTGGCCCAAGCCCAATATATAACACCTTTTTGGGCGTGCTTTAACTATTTTCCATTATTGAGCAGTACAAAGGTATCATTAATTTCATCAGGCACTTAGCTTAATCGCTATTTAATTTTTACGCCAATTTCGGATCAAATAGCGACATCTAAGATGGATAGCCCGATACCCATTTCATTGTTATAACCAGGGCTCCTAACCATGTTAATTTTAACTGTCAACCCAATTCCTTCTTCTTATAAAATAAAGAAGAAAATAATGTTCACTTTTAGATACTATACCAGCGAAATAATGATGCTATCAAACGTAGGTAGCCCGAAGTAGTGTCGACGTCAACGCCAGTGGTGTTGATTTGGTGACGACTACTTTGCAGCTTTAGGTATTAGCTAGTCCGAGTTTTCTCTGACGTTTTAGTGGCTTCTCTGCCACAACCGTCAGAGCAACTTAGCTATCGAAAATCCAGAATTCTCCCAGCCAGTCATGGCTGGGCACTTTAAATGAAAAAGAAAGATCGGTGACATAAATAGTTAAAATAGGGTCAAGTTATGATTTATCTCTAAAATAAAATGATATTTTTCATTTAAATCTTACAAAGATGGAAATTATCTACACCTATAGTAGCCTACCCTCTGTACGCATATAGTTGGTGATTAAGCTGTATTCATTACCCATCATTTCGCATTAATCACTTTAAAAGTGAAACTACTTTTATTTTTCAGTCGTATGTTCATTAGTTTTATCATTTTAAGCAGTTATCTATGGATCATCAATTCATCTGTCAACATTTTTGGTAAAAATACCCAATTTTTGATAGGTGAAAAAAATCTGGATTTTCGTAATAGGAGTTACTCTGATGTTAGTGGCAAATATCAAAATATGGAAAAGCCACTTAAACATCAGAGAAGGCTCGGATTAGGTATTAGCATAATCATTCTGCTCTGTTTATTCGGGTAGTTCAATGGCATTTAAAGTTCTTCTGGACAACCGTCATCTGTGATGTAATTGGGCTGACGATGACGGCACTTGCGCCAATGTCATTTTTGAAGTTGCTGGATTGCAAAGTGTGCCCACAAGGTACGTAGATTGTGTATACCAATTGGGACAGTTTCATCGGGACAATGCTAATGGGCCCGCTCAACTTATGGAATCGATCGACAGAAGAAAACAAAAAAGTGTCAGATGTTTTAAATCAAATTCCAATTCAAAATATTAATACACCACGTGGACTATGATGTAATTCGGTACCTCAAAGTTGGAACTCCACAAATATATATTGTAGATAAACTTAAACATATATTACTTAGGTGACATGTAGGCACACTGGGTCGGGTACTTCTATTTCATGTAGGTTTTTATGTTCAACATGTTTGTCAATATGATGAGCACAATTACTAAGTAGTAGATTGCTCGACTAACCATCGAGGGATGACTGGTTCGAGCGTCACCCGAGACATTTTTTACTGATGGTAAGGGTTAGGTTCCGTTTGGTTATGTTGATAAACACATGGTTGGCTATCTGTCTCTTCTTTTCTGGTTTACGTTTAACTCCGTGCCTGCGTCGTCTTTTGGTGATGATGATGATGATGATGATGATGATGATGATGATGATGATGATGATGATGATGATGATCTTTGCGGCAAACAGTTTGGACTCATATCATGCCCGACAAAACGTCAGGTCTGATCTGAATCCAACTGTTTAATGCTCTGATGGTATTCATGAAAGAAATATTTCAAACTCTTGATCACCAGGCGACAAAAAGAAACTTTACTTGAAAATACCCAGCATGCGAACAGTTAAGCGCGTGAGTCGACATAGCAGTAATCTCGAAGGTCGCTTATACTTATATGATACAAATTGTATATATTAGTACCATTTACATATAAACTGCATAATCACTATATAAAAAAGTCAGAGCACCAAAGTTTGTATATTTAGGTATTCAAATAATATTGCTTTCACTCAAATGCACTGATAAATGTTTCTTTTCAGTTTTAAATTTACAGCTCATCTTATTCATTTCATTGCGAAATAAAATTGATGGCTTACCATGCATAAACGACCTTATCCAAAATACTGGCAATACATGAATTAATTAGGTTTTGTACTTGATATAGGAGAAGTCTTAACCAGAGATTCGTAAAATCACAAAAATATATCAATCTTAACTAGCAATAGCAAAGTATTCACCCGTACCAGAAATATGAAGCATTTTTCATATCTTTATTACTGTTATCAATCCGAAGGCTCACCCTGATACTGACCAATTTTATGAAGTATATCAGAATTTTCGTTAGGGAACTGCGCGATGATTTTTTGAAAATGATCTAGGTTTATGAAAATGTATTTGTTTTGTTAACAGTTTGAAAAATGTTACAGCCCGTAAAAAATTATGTAGGTTTATGAAACTTTATTGGTTTTGTTAATAGTTTGAAAAATATTGTTTCTGTATTCATTAATCTCAGAACAATAGATCAAGAAGTATTGTTCATCCTCTTCTGCACCTATAGAGCATTTGTCAACCATATAATATTCATAGGGCTATTTAAACTTCTCATCACACTGACACATTTTTCACATCTACAGTGAGTCTGTATTTACAGCAGCATGAGTATGTGCCTAATTTTACTGATGTTTACTCTTGTATTATACCACTCGTCTAAAATATTTTGGCAATCGTTTACTTTAATATATTCGTAAACTTAAAAGTTGACTTGGATCTAAAGTCAAGCTTGATATTTGATACACTATACAACTGCTTTATGCCACTGTACCAAGAACATGGCTTTAACTCTACAATCCTGAACATATCAGTACATTATATAAGAATGATCCGAATGCATATTTTCAACTCTGTGCCAAAAACCAAACATGCATTTTCTATATCTAAAAAGGAGTCGCCGTTGTCTTGATAAACCACTCGTCTTGTAAACCATGGGTCGCAGGTTCAATCACCAGCTTCATCAGTCTGTAGGGTGAGACTTTAAGCCATGGTCCCATAGCCATATGACCTTAGATGTTGTGGGACTTTGAACACACACACCCACAGACTATCTAAAAAGGTTATCCCATGCTCAGACGGAAAAGTTGTAGATTATTTGTATACCCCGAGACTTTGTATAAAGTAGTTCTGGGCCAATATTCTTATACATTTTATTCAAAGATATATTTTCTATCAAATTACAATGCTCCTGAAATTTCAGAGCCATATAGCAGAACAGGCTTGGCAGTTTGATCAAATATATGATTACTAGTATATATATTGACTAATGGTTGGAAAGTTAAAATAGTCTTCACTAATTTAAAGAATGCATTCAGACCCTTGTTATAAAAATTGCCCTAGCTAAGGAAAATGAGACAAAAAGAAAAAAAATGTACAAAGTTTTTATACCACTTTTTTAAACACGATTACTTTTGTTTTATTAATGTTTACCTGAAGGCACCAGTCTTTCTGTCTTAACATTTGTTCAATTTATCAACTTTTTTCTCTTGTAGTCCTGCCTAGAACAGCGTCATCGGCATAAATAAAACAGTTGAGAACCAAATCGCGAAAATCTACAGGATCACTTGTCACATCCAGGTATATTGGCAAGTCATTTATATAGGGGATCTTATATGGGTGATCATGTTTTGTTGAATTTATTATACGAGTTGGGGAAAAGAGATAAAATGCGAGGCTTGCCGAGCATTTTATCTCTTTTTCGCAACGAGTTTAATAAATTAAACAAATACAGGAGCACGAATGTTAGATTCTATTTATCATATGGCATTAAGATTACTTTGAAATTTCATTTCTGCACGTTATAATTTTGTCATTATGGACGCAACATTGTTATGGACGTCATAAAGTTTCCCGAAAATCTGTAAACCACTAGTGGTTTATCGATTTTATTGCAAGGCGTTATTTCACTTCCAGACGCGACGTCATAGTGATAAAAATGTTTAAAACGAGGTTGGATTGAGGTAACCACCCTGTCTCACGTCTAAATTCAAATGAACAAATGTGTTTATCCTGTCTTTACTACAAGTTAGCCTTTTTAGAATGCATGATTTTAAAATATGTTATAAAATTTGGACCCAACATCTATTTTTAAAAGTATTTTTTACTACCTGCACGAATGACAATATATCAATTAATTAAGGATCAAATATGTTTCTTATAAATCAATGATTTTATTATCTATTAAGTAACTTGCCAATGGTCATCCCCCGGCATCTAATTTAGGTAACTGTGCACAACCCCCATGCAGGAAAATTTCTCATGGGTGCCAAATTGTTCATTGGGACCCCCTGAATGCGAAACGAAGTTGTCCTAAAAATTGGTATGGGCTATGTGAAAATGTATGGTTTCCATGGCAAACTCTTATATGATTCTGGGGTAGGCCTACAAATTCAATCCTATCTGAATTTGAGACTACCGTCTGAATTTCTGTGAGCGTTATAGTCTTGTCTAATTCCATATTATATGTATTAATCTAATTGTCATTGAGAAGTGATTGAATACATGTAGTTTGTACTTATTTTTTTAAAAGATAAAATATATATTTTCCTATGTCCACTGCCTTAAAATGTTCTAAAAATCATTTGGTTACACCTGATCACCAAAGTGTGACTTTTTGTTCACTCTCAACCCACACAACAGACCTGAATATACCTTAGGATCATGGGTACGAAGCCTATCAATTTGTTTACTAACATTTGCTTAAATCTGCCTGGATATCAGTTTCTGCTTCTTGCATACTCTTTTTACAATGTAAATCAATGGTCTCTTGCAAAAGGAAGATACGATTTTTCATGATCAAATGTTGTAACGTCAAATGCACAGTTTTGATTTAGGTATAATTACTCAGCAACGCCAATATCTGTATGTGACATCACCAGACTGAGATGATGTGTTGTCTATTTAGTCTACATATTTTGCATATACGTAAAAGTAAGTTTTTATTTAATGGGAATCATCCTTAATGGTGTCTAACAGCAGGATATCTTAGTATTAATATATCAATTTTGTAACAGCCTGAAGAATGAATTCAAAGAAACTAATTTATGATTCGTGGGATGATAAAATGTACTTATTACCTGACATTTAGAAATTATTTAAATGTGAAGCTACCCAAATGTGCTAGATGGCTAGGTGCTAGCCTGAACCATCACTTGTCCGTACTTTGCGTGTAGTACAATCGGCAAGGTGTGATATGATGAGCATTCACTGCTCTCCTATTATGGCATATATCATTTGAGCCGTGGCACGAGATTTCCAACAATGTTGCATTTTGACAAGTGTAGACTCGGACGAGCCTCTGCAGCCTCCTTTTAAGCTTAGAAATTTCAAATGGTGTTCAGTCAGTAGCTTAACAATCATAGAATAGTCAAGCTACTAGCAAAGGCTCTGATCAGCCTGCACGTATGCGCAGGCTGATCTGAGGCTTTGCTGGTCGCTCATACCACATTGTTGGAAATCTCATGTTGCGGTTCAATTATCATTTTCCTTTGGATTAGCTTTTATATAGATCTCAACAGCTTGGGTTTTCTTAGGAATGAAGACCCTTTTACACTCAAACATGTTACAAGGAATTATCACCACGACAGCCCTAATGGAATTGTATCTGTTTGAACCCCTCAAATGCCACTTTTAACTCTAACGTGCTGCATTCTTAACATAGAATCTTCCAGCTGATTTTATGGGTTGAACCAACATAGTTATCATCATATAATTTGGCAATGGTCCTGTTATCTGGGACCATTTTCTTTCAAGAACGTTGCCTGTCTGAGTGATTAGATTCAGAGTCGATGTTAAAATTGAGCCGTGGCATGTGATTTCCAACAATGTGGCATTTTGACAAGTGTAGACTCAGACGTGCCTGTGCAGCCTCCTTTTAAGCTTTGAATCTTCAAATTATGTTCAGTGAGTAGCTTAACACTCATAGAATATTCAAGCGACAAGCAAAGGTTCTGATCAGACTGCGCGTATGCGCAGGCTGATCTGAAGCTTTGCTGGTTGTTGGAAATCTCATGTTGCGGCTCATATCATTTTCCTTTGGATTAGCTTTTATATAGATCTCAACAGCTTGGATTTTCTTTGGAATGAAGACCCTTTTACACTCAAACATGTTACAAGGAATTATCACCACGAGAACCCTAATGGAATGGTATCTGTATGAACCCCTCAAATACCACTTTTAACTCTAAGGTGTTGCATTCTTAACATAGAATCTTCCAGCTGATATTTTGGACTGCTCCAACTTAGTTATCAACATATAATTTCGCAATGGTACCTGTTTTCTGGGACCATTTACTTTCACAAACGTTGCCTGTCTGAGTGATTTGGTTCAGAGTCGATGGTAAAATAATATTATTGTGTTTCCACTGGTCTAATAACATCTCAGTAGGCATATAAAACTGGACCACTGTCTGCCCACCAGCGAAACGCCACTGGATGTCGTTTTGCTAGTCTGGGATGGTATGCTGGCTGGGAATTTAACTACGATGTGTGACAAAATCAACAATATGGCATGTAGGTCCAAAGAAGAATCGGATCAGCCTGCATACCGTACCACTTGCTATATTCTCATTAGGCAACTGCAAATTCAAGGTCTATTCAAATTGATACTGAAGAGTGGTTAATCTGTGTGAATGCCCATGTTGATCTAAGTCTTTACTGCGTGCAAACATCATTTTGTTGGTTTCACCATGTATTATAAAAAAGTATAACTAATGTTATAATTTCTGTGTTTACATCATAGATGCCCCTGCGATGTCACAGTATTGCTACTTTGTAGGGGACCGGTGTAAATTGTTTATTAAGCGACATGCAAATCAAACATATGCAAAGTTATATTTTATCACGTTAAAGCATTGTAGCATTTTGTCCTCCCAGCGATAAATTCAATAAGACCGAATTAATCGAATTTCCGATTTTTCCCTCGGATAAAAAGAGAACTTACCATATAACACGGGAGATACAGCAAAGGCAGATCAGATACATGTACCAGTCTGCTAATAAGTGTTGTTTGTAACACTTAAATGCATATACTTTTCTAATTGTGTTTTCTTTCCAATTTGTTATTATAGATGAGACGAAGCCACGAAGCAAGACAATTGTATGTACTATATGAAATTAAGACGACAGTGTTCCTTTGGAAGGACTAGACTAAACCCGAAGATCGGACAGCTCCATGCAATAGGGACGCATCACTTTTTTAATTATTGTTTATTATGTTTTCACCACTTCTAGTATTGCCATAGAATGCAAGCCTGTGAAAATGTTTAGAGTACTGGACGTTTGCTTTATCTATCTGTTACCTATTTTGTTTTGTGCAACATATTTAAGACGTATGTATTTGCTTTTGGTTACAGATATGCCAGGAACATTAGTATTCATTTGGGTTACAAATTTAGGACTTATGGGGGCACTGACCGTTCCAAGGCGATTCTTCTTTTATGGATCCCTTTTGTTATTTATGTTTCATGTTTGTCTTTGTCATGCTGTCTTGTCTGTTCCTTGCATCCCTGTGATCACCTGCTAGGAAAGGACTGACCTCTTGGCTATCCTGTGTGCTGTGTTTTCTTGTTGTTTTTTGTCCCTATCCCATATGATGCCCTGGGTCAGGTGTTGTACTTGATTGCTATGATTCCTGATCTTTGCCTTCCTCTTTACTTTGATTGAGGATGCTATTTTAGGATGATTTCATTTATGAATGTAGACCGTTTTTAATGCATGATATATCATATAAGACCCCGACTTTATTAAACTTTTTCATGCTCAACTCAACAGAATATGAAATATTATACAAATGCCAACAATTGGTGGCATTTAAACATTCATTAGCATGATAAATACAACATCTGTGAATTTGAAAGCATGAAAACTCTTCATTTTTTCAGTGTATAATTTTTTATCAGCAGTTGAAATTTCAGTTGAGTTGAGCATAACCTCAAGGCAAAGTCATTTGGTATAGCTAAATTTTATGTTGCATTATTCCATAAATTTGAACCGCGTCATGAGATTTCCAACAGTGTGGTATGTGCGCCCAGCAAAACTTCAGATCAGCCTGCGCATACGCGCAGTCTGATCAGAGCCTTTGCTGGTCGCTTGAATATTCTATGAGTGTTTAGCTACTGACTGAAAATCATTTGGAGATGCTAAGCTTAAAAGGATTCTGCACAGGCTCGTCTGAGTCTACGCTCGTTAAAATGCCATATTGTTGGAAATCACATGTCACGGCTCATATTTCAGATCAATCCTGCAAGGAACTTAATGCCCAGGGCAACATCAGGGTGAAACTAGTCAATAATACCACATACCTTCATTCTGCGTTTACTAATTGATCATAAAGAGCAAAATAAAATGAATGGTGTGTTCTGTGCCATAGGTGCACAACGTATTTACCCGTAATACACGGTAATTGCAAAATAAAAATAATATATTCTAATGTTAGTTTTCCGTTTTGCGAAACTTTTCTGAAATTCTTCGTCAATATAACTACATTAAATTTTTTAACAACTAAATATAGATTAATAAAGAGAAAAATCAGCATGTTAAATTACGTGTTGTTTTTCAAAAAAAACAGCGGACGCTGTAAATTTGCTCATAAGTATATGGTGCTCTCTGCAAATGTGCATGTTTGTCTGTGCCTCCGTTGTGTCCCTTTTCACATGACCAGGTTAATTTCCAATCTTATATTGTTGTAGTTGAATTAAGCCTTCTTTACGTCTCTAATCTGTCTCTCCACGACAAAGGATTTCCATCGATTTTTTCGTGTTTCGTTTCCATGGGAACGGAAACTGGGAAAAGAAACTGTTTTTGTCTCCTCAGGCGCTGTGAAAATGACAAGGCAATGATTATCTCTGACAACGTCTATATATACTTTATCGAGAGTCTGGCGTGGCGGCGAGAAAATTGCTGAATAATGCATTGGCAGTTCTCAGGATTTGGTGCTTGTCTCGACTGATACTGTTTTTCACATACACAATTTAACATACACTTATGTAAAGTGTGCAAATCGTGCAAATACATTAGTCAAACCCCCGTTCATTCGGCAACGCTCAAAGCGATTTAGGATTTTCTCTAAATTTATTCCAAATCGCCGCGGAAGCGTAGACAGCCACACGATTTAGGAACTTGACGCTTCCAGTACGCTTCCACTACACTCTACTACGCTTCCACGATCCCACTACGACAATGAAGATCTGGTTACGCTTAGTCTACGCTGATGACGATGTAGCTGCGACCTTGGCGATGGAGCTACGCTTTCGTTGCGCTTTTGTATCCTTTCTATATAGAATCTGAAATCCGATAGCTTCTATTACGACCTGGGCGCTTCTAGTGCGCTTCTACTGCGTTCTTGCCGTTTCTGCTACGATTCGTGTCATTTTGGTCAAAATCTCGAATCGTAGCGGAATCGCCGTCCAGTGGAATGGGGGGTTTAGTAAACGATTCGATAGATCATCTCAGCAGACTTTTTTTGTCTTTACTTTAAATTATATACTAGTCAAAACTGAGTTCTAACCCGCCACGCGTGTTTAACTCTTTTTTTTTGGCAAAGCTACATGTATAAGCACTATGTCAATTCAATCCCGAATAGAACAGAATATCAGTAAACGTAACCACAAAACAGCTAAGCATAATTCATAAAATTGTACCTAGGAAGCTTTGACGAGTACAGAAACTTTCATTTACAAGATTGAAAAGAAGTTGCATTGGATGGTGGGATAAAGTTTGACATACGACCCACATGCAGGAGGAATGTTCGTTTCAGCACTTAAAAGTTCAATATGAATTCGGTTTTAGAAATGAAACCGTGTTGGGGGTAAAAGTCATGTCTTACAAATTGTTGCAAAATGCGAATTTTAAAAATGGAGGTACCAGTATTCAAATAGCTTTACTGCTTAGGGTAAATGAATCGTCTGGCTATTTCGGGATACGAAAAGATTTTAGGTTTTGAAGAAAATCAATAAAATGTTGGTGGCCGGTTAGGACTTTTGGCCAGTATATATTAACAAAATACATACTTAGTTCTTGTAGATGCTCTTTCACTTGGTCAGACTTGCATTTACATTTACATGTATTTATTTTCTGTACGCTCTGAATTGCAAGTGATTAATTATTGCGTATGAATGTATAAGATTTACTTCAGTCAGTAAATGTACTTATCATAACCCTTTATGTTCTGGATACTGGTAAACAACTACTTTGGCTTTGGCAAACAGTGAAGACTCAGATGAAATGCCGCCTGTTCACTAAGATAAAACACTATTCAATGACAGAAACACATCATTCTGTAGAAATTTTGAAATGGCTACAGAATGTACTATTCATGAATCCACCAGAATGAAAAGGGTTTATTTGCACTACAGCGCCATGCATAGGCGCCCAGTCATGTGTCAGAAGAGTGGCACGCGAGAAAAATTGAGACTAGTATCACGCCCAGACACATTCACGTGAGGGCGACACAAAACATAGCTGTATAAACCCACCTTCCCTTTGATAATATATAAGAAATTTAGTCACTTCAGTAAACCAATACAGCTGAGCCGCAACATGAGATTTCCAACAATGTGATAAGTGCGACCAGCAAAGGCTAAGGCCAGCCTGCGCATACGCGCAGTCTGATCAGAGCCTTCGCTAGTCGCATGGGTAATGTATGACTCTAAGCTACTGACTGAACATCATTTGGAGTTTATAAGCTTAAAAGGAGGCTGCACAGGCTCGTCTGAATCTACACTTGTCAAAATATTACATTGTTGGAAATCGCATGTTGTGGCTCTACTGTAAACCCCATTATGACACAAGCTATTCATACCGAGGAAGTGGCATGAGTTGGCACGTCACGCGAAACCTTGAGGTTCAGTTCGGTTTTAATTTAATTTAAAACTGGTTAGGTTAAGTGTTACGCAAGACACTTGACTACACACGCGAGACACATTGTTAACCTTCAAAACGACAACTATAACTTTCACAGGGCGACACTTTAACATTAATTCTTTGAATGAACAAAGAAGTTGTTTAACAGCTACTTTGTGATGTTTTTTTGTTTATTTCTTTTATTTGTTCTTGCGCGTTTGCTCTAGTTTTTCTTTTCGCTATTGGGTCATTAAGGACACCAGACACACTTTCTTGAATATTTTTTTATGTAAATTTGCTTTTCTGAATCATATCCCGTGATGTGAACCACCACAATGGTACATAATTTGTGCATTAAATGTTTCTTACAGTGTAAGAGAGTCCGGAATAGAAGAAAACGTGTTGTTTTGCAGAATTAAATTGCACCGCCCTTAAATTAATGCAATATCCACGGTCTCTCAGAGGGTTTGCTTGTTCAGCAAAAAAGAAACGTATTCAAGACAGAAATAAATTAATGATCGCATATCATTAAACAAAAAAAATCGTATATTACAAGAACATGATGCAGAACAATAATTTCAATCGAGCTGATCAAACTTTAAGAAATTAAGATAATTCCAAGTACACAAGCACATTTTTTCAGTCAGTTTTATGTGATTTATTGAGGCACGATGCATTTTCCAAGAACATTGAAGTATACCATTTTGGCTTAGTCGCGATAAAGTCTGATTTTGTTGTATTCGAACAACAAAGGTGCATATTAGTCTGCGCATCCGCACAGTCTGATCAATGCCTTTGTTGTCCGCGTTCTGGCAATAAGGTTAACGCGACTTGCTGCATGCAAAGTTTCAACATTCTAACTAGTCTTTGTAGCTGAACAAGCTTGTTTTAGCATTATATGGTCGAAATCACCTAAGACAGGTTTTCTCATTTCGAGGCGCATTTAATAATGGCAGGGTAAAATGCTGACAGAGGAAAATGAGGTTATTTGAAACGTTATGTCTTTGATTACATGCACATATCGAGTGCATTATACGTTTCCTACGTCTGAACCTTAGCCCACCAGTCACGCCTTTTTGTCGTCTGCTTCTCTCGTCTGCTCATGTTCTAATGTAGCCTTCATTGCAAAATATATGTACCCATATCAGACTGCTCCTTGGGAGCAGTCTGATTAGGGTTCATATTGTTTGCTTCAATGAAAAAGTATAGTCTGAAGTGCACTTGGATATATGCAGCAAACGTAAAAATTTTCCGGGCATAATAATATTGGCGGGATAAGAGTTAATGATTAGTATCCCTGTAGCGGAATAAAGGTTTCTTATCTTTATCAATTGAACCAATGGTTGATATAATGAAGTCACCATGATCAATACAGAGGAAAGCCAACGGTTGAAATAATGAAGGTATCATACTCAATACAGATGAAAGCCAACGGTTGAAATAATGAACGCACCATAATATATTTAGAACTGAGGAAAGCCAAGGTAGACAACATTATCGATATAGAGGAAAGCCAACGCTTGTAATAATGAAGGCACCATGACCAATACAGAAGAAAGCCAATGGTTAAAATAATGAAGGCAACATGATCAATACATAGGAAAGCCAACGTTTGAAATAATGAACGCACCATGATCAATACAGAAGAACGTCAACGGTTGAAATAATGAACGCACCATAATATATTCAGAACTGAGGAAAGCCAACGAAGACAACATTATCGATATAGAGGAAAGCCAACGCTTGTAATAAGGAAGACACCATGACCAATACAGAAGAACGCCAATGTTTAAAATAATGAAGGCACCATAATCAATACAGAAGAATGCCAATGGTCAAAATAATGAACGCTACATAATATATATTCAGTACTGAGGAAAGCCAACGTTTGGAATAATGAAGACACCATCATCAATATAGAAGAAAGTCAATGTTTGAAATAATTAGGCACCATGATTAATACAGAGGAAAGCCAATCGTTGAAATAATGAAGGCATGTTAACATGATTAACACAGAGGAGACCCACTGGTTGAAAAAAATGACGGCACCATGATCAATACAGAAGAACGCCACGATTTGAAATAATGAAGGCACCATGATCAATACAGAGGTGAGCCACTGGTTGAAATAATGAAGTCAACATGATCAATATAGTGGAGAGCCACTGGTTGAAATAATGAAGGCAGCATGATCAATACAGAGGAAAGCCAATCGTTGAAATAATGAAGGCAACATGGTCAATACAGAAGAAAGCCAATCGTTGAAATAATGAAGGCAACATGATTAATACAGTGGAGAGCCAATGGTTTAAATAATAAAAGCAACATGATCAATACAGAAGAACGCCAATGGTTGAAATAATAAAAGCAACATGGTCAATACAGTGGAGAGCCTTCTTTTTTCTTCTTCCTACCCTATTTGCTGTAGAATTAAGGTGAGTCGAGAGTATGAAAGAATGGAAGAGAACTGTAAACAAACTGTAAACACCCTGATGGTTGCCTCTGGGCTATCAAGGTAAATTGTAACAGGGCTTATAAAATAAATGATCAAACACACACAAAAATATAGTTGAAAGCCAATGGTTGAAATAATGAAGGCAATATGACCAATACAGTGGAAAGCCAATGGTTGAAAAAATAAAGGCAGCATGATCAATAAAGTGGAGAGCCAATGGTTGAAATAATGAGGGCAACATGGTCAATACAGAGGAAAGCTAATTTTTGAAATAATGACAGAACCATGTCAATACTGAGGAAAGTCTATTGTTGAAATAATAAAGGCAACAGGATCAAACTATCAATACAGAGGAAAACTAATGGTTGAAATAATGGTGTCATTATGATATCACAGAGAAAAGCCAAAGATTGAAAAAATAAAGCCAATGGTTAAAATAATTAAGAAAACATTAACAATATTGAAGAAAGCCAATGCTGGTTGAAATTATGATGTCAATGTGATCAATACTGCAGAAATACAATTGTTGAAATAATGAAGGCGACATGGTTAGTACTAAGAAATCCAATGGTTGAATCTATGAAGGCTACATGATTAGTACTAAGGAATCCCATGCTTGAAAAAATGTGATCAATACAGGAAAAAGCCAATGTTTGAAAAATGAAGTCCACATAATCAATACAGAGGTAAGCCTATTACTGCCATAGTTTGGTATATGATTGTGGTAGTCCCTGTTTTGCTATTGTCCATAATGAGGTCAGACAAGAATTAACATGGTCAGTGTTGGGGACAGCTATTGACATGATCTATGCCTAAGATATAACAATTATTTCAGTCAGTGTCTTAAGTCATTGCAACTGGTATAGTGACACACTTACGTTGACTTTAATTTAATATAATTATGAAAAGAAAATAAATGATTTGGCCAAATAACAAAGTCAATAAACATTTCGTCCAACTTAGTATACTAATATAGAAATATCAAAAAGTGTAATGATTTATGCAAATGCATGTAAAAGAAGCAATTTACCAGAGTAATCAAAAACCCAAACCCAAAAAGTCAATATTAAATAATCAAGTAACCATAATTTATAATAATCAAGTAAATAATTTATTGGATTGATTATATAAATTTCAACATGAAAACAACTTATTAAATAATCACATTAAATAATCCCTTGAAATAATTAAATCAGTCAGTAGTTCATATTTAATTTTAAAACAAAGTGGTATAATAATCTGGCACACTATAATTCTATATGCTTTATCGGTATTTTGGCTAGAGAAGTATTTAGTTTAAAGGTCTTGATACGAGGAATTATCCAAAAGTTCTTGGCCAATTGTACTTTGGGCTACCAGGGAATGAAAAATTGACCATGTTTTTTCAATATAATCTCCCTTCAAGGCAATGCACTTAGCACATTTCTGTTTGAGCTTTCTTATCCCTTCAAAATAGAAGACCTTTTCCTGGTCCCCAAGTACTCATTTACTGCCTCTATGAAGCCTTCATTGCGTCCATACTGTGTACCACGAAGATGGGATTTCAGTTTTGGGACTATTCACAAGTCAGAAGTAACCATATCAGGAGAATATAGAGGATGAGGAAGGATTTAAAATCCACATACAGTCGCAGCAGTCATGGCTCTTTGCGAGGTGTGGGCAGGGGCATTGTCCTATCAGAGCAGAACACTGTGAGTCAGTTGTCTTCGCCCCTTTCTTGCGATTTCCTGGCGTAGCCGCCTCAATTCGCCTGCATAATATGCATCGTTTATCATGCAGCCTTGCTTAAGATAATCAACCATTTCCCCCTTTCACTATGGGTCAAAGTGATGATCCCATGTCTCATCTTGGGTTACAACTCTCTCGATAAAATTGCAGGGGTCATCTTCATAGCGAGACAGGAGATACCTAAATATATCTTGCTGAGTCTTTATCTGATCATCAGTCAACATTCGCGGCAACCATCTTGCCGAAACCTTAGACATACCTAAGATCTCAGTTTGGATGGATTGTACTGCCCCAAGACTTATGCCCACTTCAGTAGCTATGCTCCTCAGTCTCTCCTGCTATCACACATAACGAGGGTGTGCACGACCTTGATATTTTTATCAGCTGTGGCATCTTTAGGGCAGCCAGACCGTCCATCTTAAACTCTGCTTCCCATCTTCCACTGTAATACAAGAAGAAGACTTCTTTCCAAGGGTTTCCACGAAGTCTTCATTAATTTCCTTGGGAGGCATTCCTTTCTCCCAGAAGTACTTGGTAATAGCACTGATTTCAAATTTCTCCATTTTGCAAATGTGCCGCACCCTCCTCTCTTAAAAGTGCTTTACATACGCAACCGAGCATGACCGCATGCTTTTCACACTCCCAGTGTCATTCAATTAGATTAAATGACCGACTGACAAAGCTTTTAATTCTATGAAAACTCATGGAAGCATATTAGGCCAAGAACTTTTTTATCACGCCTCGTACTTGTATCTTACATGCTTCTAATTTGACTCGAATGTTTACTCAAAGAAAGCTTAAAGTCTGAAATAGTAAGTGAGTATGATCAGGAAATACCACATTCACAAACTATATATATTGTTTAGTGATTTCTAGAATCATCTATATCATTATTGTAAAGAAAAATTTATTATTTTATAATTTTGAATATTATGGAAAGTAATAGGAAAACAAAACAATCCCAAGATTTCTAGAAAATCGTGAGACATCTATTTTTAGAATAAAAGTCTCTCTTTAAGATTGCTGGATAAAAATCTTGTAATATAAGCCTGTAATTTCTAGCGGCTTTTTTCTGGTGATTTCCAGATTTAGCCTTGATAATATATATGGGACCAGCATATACTAAGTCTCATATCTTATCAATTGATACCACTAGAACTAGGATTACGTTGAATTGTGTCAATCTGGATTAGTGAACATTAATAATCCACGTAGTGGGAATTTTTGTAACTTTTTGCACTAAAATTTGGATTCTATGTGATTCATGATTCTAGGCTACAGAATGGGACTTACTTCTAAATCTGTGTCCCAATAATGGAAATCACGTTTGTAGATTTAAATCAGTGATTTTCAGATAAATTAATAATTTTCTGGCTGGTAACATGCACCGATTCAGACAATTCCGTCAGTGGGGGTGCTAAATTTTTTTAGCTCACCTGAGTCTTTGGCTCATGGTGTGATATTGTGATCGTTGGATGCCCGTCGTCCATCATCCGTCGTCAACAATTACTTCAAAGGACTTCTTCTCCTTAACTACTAGCTGGATTTTAACCAAAATTTGGCAGGAATGATCCTTATACGGCCCTTTTTAATAATTGTTCAAATGATTTCAGGTCCGTTGCATATCATACAGGCTAGAATAAATTTTCAAGATGAAAACAATAAAAAATCTTCTTGTCTAAAGCCACATTGCCTAGAGCCTTGATATTTGGTATGTAGACCTCTACCAAGTCTGTTCAATGATATAGGGAAAAAATGAGAAAATCTTCTGGTCTAAAACCACAAGGTCTAGGGCCTTGATATTTGGTATGAAGCATCGCCTAGTAAACCTCTACCATGTTTTTTCAAATTATACCCATTCGGTAAAAATGGGCACATGTTTTGCATAGGCTTATATAGGAAAAACATGAAAAAAACTTCTTGTCTGAAATCATAATGCCTAGAGCCTTGATATTTGGTATGTAGCATCACCTAGAAGACCTCTACCAGGTTTGTTCAAATTATGCTCCTGGGGTTAAAATTGGGCCCGTCCCAGGCGTCACCAGGGACATGGTCAGCTTTCAACAGATACCTATGTAAGCTTTAAACAAGGCTCATGTAAGCAATTTAGGGCCACTTGGCCCTCTTGTTTGTTATAGTCTTCAATGTATTTCAAAGAATGATGTACGGTTGTCCATGGGTCCATGGTTCCAATTGCTTCTCAAGGGGTGGGGTCCCATACCAGAATTTATAATTAAACCTTTAGCAGCTTGTAAATTTCCAAGGGGGGGGGGGTCCAGATACCCTGCCCCCTCCCTGCTGGATCCTCATATATTTGTAACACCAAAAATTGGCCTGTGTAATCCAAATTGCCAATGAGTGTTTTGGGGGAACTTAACAAACAGATCATAAAGCAAAATATGAAGTGGTATGTGCAAATTGTCTGGAATTAATTAGGGGTTTTTTAAAAGTGCCTTTACTTATTTTGATGAGTATGTATTTCGATGAATTTCGAGCGTACATTGTAATTCTACCGAAACATTTTTACAATACCACTGAGAACTAGCAATTTCTGTTTCTTACAACACCACAGGGAAATAGTATGGAAGACCAATCGCGAAATGCCACCAAAAATAGGAGTCATCGATTCTGTGGACACAGAAATTCCAGCTTAGCATTGGTTAATATATGTCAGGTTATTGCATACAATTTTAAATATAATTGAGCCCTGGCATGTGACTTCCAACAATGTGGCATTTTGACAAGTGAAGAATCAAACCAGCCTGTGCAGCCTCCTTTTAAGCTTAGAAACACTCATTGAGCAGAAGGTAGATCACTAAGAGACTGGTCCTGGTTTCTGATGTCCATGTTACAGTAGGTAAGTTCCTCATGAGATGCCTTGGTAAAACGTAGCATCTGTAGTCTATCATTCCTGCAACATGGGAAATGAAGCCTGTAGCAGACACAAAACAAGACCTGTATAAGACTGTCTCCATTATTGACTTAAATTGCATCTTTGAAGCATTTACTAACCAATAGAAGTTTCATCTGACGTGAACATTTAAATCCGCATCGCCATCGCCATCAATATAAGGAGGTCTGGGAGATAATGCATTGCATTATAAGGTGTCTTTCATGCAAACCAAGTATCTATGTGTCTCGATCCACATCAGAATTAAGGGTGAGGTTGGCGCCGTGAAACCCGCTTAAGCCCTCCAGTAAATTAATTTACTGACCGTTCCAAGGCGATAGTTCTTTTGTGTATTTGTTATGGGGTTTTTTCTGCCTTGTGTTTGCTATGCCTTTTTGTGCGTCTGTTTATATGTGGTCACCTGCTGGGAAATGGCTGACCTCTTGACTCTCGTTCGTGGTGTCTAACTGTGAGTTTGTCACTTTCCCATCGGTATCCTGGGTCAAGTGTCGATCTTTGCACCCTTCCTTACTTCGACGGTTCTGGTCAAAACTTACTAGCGGCCACATGTGATTTTAGCAATGTTCTGAAAGGCTATAAGCACTGCATCAATTCCATTTTCATTCCAAAATCGATCAGCATATCAGTAAACGATACAACAAAACTGCTAAACAGAATTCATAAAATTATACCCAGGAGGCTTTGACGAATACTGTTACCCCCATTTTCAAAATTTACAAGAATATGCTTTAGATGGTGGGGTATGTTTTGACTCTTTGACCTACATCGACGACCCACAGGCAGATGGATAAAGTGGATTATTTTAAAAGTCATGTACCACAAATTGTGACAGAATACTAAATTGTGCGAGTTTTGAAAATGGGTGAGCCAATATTCAAATTGGGCAGCCTGCATGTACTGTTGAACATTTTGTCAATATCTTTACTGTCCAGGGAAAACAAATTGCCATGTAACGTATTTTAGTATAAAAAAACTACATTTCTAGTCCCACGAAATGTTCAGACGAAATGATTCTCATGGCAACTTATAGTTCAGCATTAACCATGCTGTGCTACGAGTCAGATGTTCGAGTACAGCATGCTGTACTTGAAACCAACTAAATGCTAAGTCATAGCACCCGTACCAAGTAGCCTGAAATTATTATATTCATGAGTATTAGTGAAACGAAATAAATCAGAGAGAAAAATCTAGGAACATTTAGGGGGTGTCCTTACTAAATTTCTAATATTGTAGTTGTTAATTGTCATTGAGTACCAAACTTGGTACCAAATAAATGCGAAGATATAACCCCTTCGCCTATTATAAGATACGAAAATTATCTTATTATCATACACATGAATATTAATGAAAACATTAGAAATTAGAATAAAAAGTAGAAAAATAATGGGGGTGTATCTACAAAACTCATATCTCAGTTTCAATTTATCAAAAACTTCAAAACTTTGTATCTTATCAAAGTACGAAAGAGGGCAAATATCAGGAATCGATACAATCAAGTACCATACCTGACCTAGAATACCAATGGGAAAGTAACTCAGTCCTTTCCCAGCAGGTGACTACAGGGCAACAATAAACAGACGCGCACGAAAGCATAGCAAACGCACAACAGAGATAACATGAATGATCCACAAAAGAAATACTGCCTTGGAACGGTCAGTAAAAATATTTTACTGGAGGGCTTAAGCCGGTTTCGCGGCGAAAACCTCGAAAGCCTATATATTGTTTTTTATCCTGATATTTGATAGGTAAATTATCTAATTTCAATATTCATACAAATTTGAGAAAAAACGAGAAAAAAAATGCAGGAAAATAAGGGAGTTTACCTACAAAATAACTTTTATCTCAGCTGCTGATGCCCCTAGATTACTAAACTTAGCACCAAATTAATGCTAAGTAATAGGAAATTTACCCAACTGTCTAACATGCAAATGATCTAATTTGAATATTCATAAATATTAATAAAAACAGGAGAAATTAGAGTAAAATCATAGAAAAATAGGTATTTACAGAATTTCTCATATTTCAGTTGCCTATTGTCCTAGAGTACCAAATATTGTACAAAATTAAAGCTTAGATGCAATCCTTTTACCTTATGATAAGATATTTAAATGATCTAATTATCATATTCATGAATATTTATAAATAAAAACATTGCAGACACTCAGAGATAAGAGAAAATTATAGAAAATAGTGGGTTGTACCTATAAAACTAATCATATCTCAGCTGCCACTTATCATAAACTTCAAATCTTGGTACCTAATCAAAGCCTAGTTATTGTTCTTTCAATCTAAGGTTTGATTTACAAATTATCTAATTTAGATATCCATTCATGTTAATGAAAACTTAAGAAAATAAAAAAAATAGAATACAAATTAATTGGAATGTACCTTCAAGATAACTTATATCTCGGTCGCTAATTACCTTATACTACTAAACATAATTTAAATGAAAGCTATTATATCTTAGCATTAATCTGGTACCACATTTGGTAGAATTAACAACTTAGCAGCTGAGGTATAGCTATTTTATTTCATTTTTCTATAAATTTTTGTCTTATTTCTAGTGTCTTCATCAATATTCATGAATATTAACATTAGATTGCTTGCATATCTGTTAATTACTTCAAAGTACCATGTCATAGAATTAATTTGGTAACAAGTATAGTTGTATAGCATAGTATATACATCTCCAGCGTAGTTGCTTTAGATTAAACCAGCATTTCTAGCTACTTGCATTTCTCGATGCAAAGTAAGTGAGGGTGCAAAGATCAGGAATCGATACAATCAAGTACCACACCTGACCCAGGGTACCAATGGAAAAGTGCAAACACACAGTTGAACATCACAAACGAGAGCCATGAGGTCAGCCCTTTCCCAGCAGGTGACCACAAGGCACATATAAACAGACGCTCACAAAGGCATTGCAAACACAAGACAGAAAAACATGAAAGATCCACAAAAGAAGTACCACCTTAGAATGGTCAGTAAAATATTGTACTGGAGGTCTTAAATCAGTTTTACAGCGCCAACCTCGCCCTTAGTTCTGATGTGGACCAGGGCACATTTGGAGTGGTGACAAAACACAACATCCAAGAGGGCCCTTTCCTAGCAGGTGACCACAGGGCTACAAGGAACAGACACCACAGCGCACAACACACACCAACATGAAGCATACCTGTTACTAACAAAAACGATCCACAAAAGAAGTACCGCCTTGGAATGGTCAGTAAAAATACTTTTACTGGAGGGCTTAAACTGGTTTAACGGCGCCAACCTCACCCTAAATTCAGATGTGGTTCAACACACATAGATAATTGGTTTGCATGAAAGACCCCTAACTTATCAATGCATCATCTCCCAGAACATATAAATCAAGATATTACAAGGAGATGAAGCAAAGATAAGGACTCAACAGTAAATGAAACTGAATACCAGTGCAAAAGAAATCCAACAGGTAAACCCCGGTGGGCCCGACAAACAGCCAAAGCATCTGGCCCCTACCATCTCATCAATAGATAAGTCTTTAAGTCGGAACCGTCATAGAGTCTGAAGTCGGACCCACCGGCGTGCAATTAAAGAGGAAAACAATATTGCCAACTGTGATTGGGTTTACCACCAAGCATTCGGTCAGTTGCGATACATTAATGTTATAGCCAATCTTTTTATAATGGGAAACTGTTTGACTGAACTGCGCTGAACAATTCTTAGAGCCAATGATCTTCTTCAATTTATACACCAAGTCACAATAGAATTCAGGTTCTGAAAGTCCTTGGCGCAAGAGAGATTTAAGTCCAGCTTGGAATTAAGATATCAAATCATAGTATCGTTATAAAATTTAGAAAAGCTTTTGCGAAGTTTATGATACCGATAGCCTTGTTTTAAGAAGTTTCTGAGTTAACAATTTATTGCGAGTGTTGAAGTCAGTAACATAGCTAGATGATCTAGCAAAACGAATGAGTTGAGAGATATAGACTCCATGGGATGTAGAGCGAGGAACATCACAATCAAAAAATGGGAAATTGACAATTTCAAAATCAAGGTCGTCACTTTTATCATACATTTTGATAGAAACAATATCATTAGAAATTGGCAAATACAAGTCTAGAAATGCGGCTTCGGTATAAGAGGTATTGTCTTTTCTAAGTTGGAGCTCTGAAGGGTATATTTTACCTAACATATTGTCCAATTAAACATTATCAATGTTTAAATTATCGTCCAAATATCTGGAAGTAGTGTTAAACGCATCAATAACATGAGCCTGCTTATCATCAGAAAGAGACATAATAAAGTCCCTCTCATAACAAAACAAGAATAAATCGGCAACCAGGGGAGTACAATTAGTGCCCATAGGGATCCCAACTACTTTTCTATACAGCTTGGTGCCAAATCTAATAAAAATGGTGTCCAACAAAAAGGTCAGCGCATCACATATATTTTGACATGACCATGTATGATAATTTTTAGGTTTTTCCGAAGTAAGATATGCATTTTTGTCGTTACATGCATGGTAAGGAGAGCCTTCTCTCTGGAAGGGTTTTTCAATAAGATCAATAAGTTTATCTTTAATTAAATTATGAGGTAAAGTAGTGAAAGAGTAATAGTAGGAAAATCATAAGTAGACAAACTGGTCGCAGCGAAATCTCTAGCTTTAAGTTTATCTAAAATTTCACCTGAATTTTTAAGACCAAAATAGGTTTTTACCAGATCTCTCAAATACCTATTCACAGTACACAGGAAATATGCACACTCTAGTTTTAGTTCTTTGGGGCAGTCTTTGCTTCCAAAGGATACCCTTTTTAGAACACATTTGATAACATGTTTTTAACAGCTGTAAGACACGAGGTTAACAATTTAGAAAGTTCTGTTGTCGTACAAGAACCAGAATTAGCAATACATCTTGCTTTATAGGGCTTTATGGAGTTTAGGTAACAAGTCTAACGTAGGAACTTTGTCTTGATTTTCTTTAGCTTTGACACCGAAATTTATGGTTGTATGACAACCATGCCCATCGACAATCACCCTAAACATTGAAATTTCATGTGATCTAGATCGTGCCTCTGGGCAGAGTAAAGTCAACGTCAGCCAATAAATGTATTTGTTTATCAACGTTTATGTGACTTCATCCATGTATCACAACGGCATTATATACACGAGTTTCGCTCCCTTGCTGTTCTAGCAACCCCGTTACAAACAACATATTCCATTTTACAAGTACAAACTTGCTGCAAAAGGCAGCAAAAGGATGCAAGGCGAAAAACACGCCTCTATTCGCTTTGTATAAATCTAATTTCACCTACATTGTATTTGTCTTTCACACCGTTTCAGTGATTGGCTTTGACCATTATTGCATTATACTTCACAATATTTCACAGTCTAAGCTGTCTTTAGATAATTTTGCATGCTATTTTAAAGCGGTTAATAATCCGGAAAGTGTATTTTATACTCCTGACGAGGATGTCCTATACTTCAACGAAAGATATGCCAAAGGTGAAATCCAGGTAATGTTTACTGAGCTAGATGAGCCGATATTGCTGTCTGAAATATCAATAGCTATCAATCAGCTATTAAATGGGAAAACTGCAGGGCCCAATAGGCTCATAAATGATTTTTTTGTCCATGGAAAGCATGTTTTATTACCATATATGCATACGTTATTTAATAGAATTTTCACTCTCGGTTACTTTCCAGATGCCTGGTCTATGGGAGAAGTAATTCCTTTGCACAAAAAGGGGGATAAATCTAATGTTGATAATTATCGAGGCATAACTCTGTTAAGCGTTTTTGGGAAGTTATTTTCCCGATTATTAAACAATCGCCTGACGGGTTGGGCCAAGAACTATGCTGTTTTAATTGAAGCACAGGCTGGTTTTCGTGAAAACATGTGCACAGCTGATAATATTTATGTATTGCATGGCCTCTCGGCTCATCTTTTAAACAATAACAAACAATTATACTGTTCTTTTATTGACTTTTCAAAAGCTTTTGATTATGTTGTAAGGGATATTTTATGGTTCAAGCTAATAAAATATGGCGTAAGAGGTAAAATGTTGGATATTATTATGTCAATGTATAAGAATATTAAGTCTAGAGTTAAGTTGGACAATAAGTTGAGCAAAGGGTTTTCATGTATGACAGGTGTCCGTCAAGGCGAATGTCTATCTCCAATCCTTTTTGCTTTATATCTTAATGATTTGGAGCAAGAATTAATTACTAGGGCGCAGATGGCGTTGATACTGGTCTACTTAAACTATTCCTACTCCTATATGCGGATGACATCATAATATTTTCTGAAAGTGCTAGTGGTTTACAGAATGGTTTGAACATACTTCATGATTATTGTCAAAAATGGAAGCTTACTGTTAATGTCGATAAATCTAAAGTCATGGTATTTCGAAAGGGTGGTAGACTGGCTCAAAACTTGGTATTCATGTATGGAGACATAAACTTAGAAATTGTCAAGAAATTTAATTATTTAGGAATTGTTTTTACCCCAGGCGGTTCATTTTCTGAAGCACAGGCTACCCTCTCAGGTCAAGCTTTGAAAGCAATATTTGCTATGAATAGGTATTTAAATAATTTTGTTCATTTAAAGCCTAGTCATATCTTGGATCGTTTTGATAAACTTATCTCACCAATTTCGAACTACGGGTCTGAAGTATGGGGGTTTGCTAAGCAGATAACATTGAGCGTGTTCATTTACAGTTTTGCAAAAAAACTCTTGTCTGTCAAACAGTGCACCCAGAATGACTTTGTATATGGAGAACTTGGTAGGTGCAGTTTTCAACTTACTCGTTATCGTAACATTATAAAATACTGGCTAAAAATTTTGCATTGTTCAGAAAGGAAGTATGTTAGGATAATTTACAACATGTTGTATAACTATTGCATAAACTTCCCCAATAAGGTAACTTGGGTAAAGCTACTTCGCGATTTACTTGGTAATCTTGGTTTCATGGATGTTTGGCTGCAACAAAGCGTTGGCGATAGCGTTTTATTTCTTAACTTGGTTAAACGACGATTAACAGATTGGAATTCAAGGCTTAACGATTCAACCCGTGCTCTATTTTACAGGAACTTTTCATTTGGGTACAAAACTTATTTGGACTTTGTTTCTGTTGGTAAACTCCGTTTTGCACTCTCCAGACTCAGATTATCTTCTCATCATCTCGAAGTTGAAACTGGGAGATGGGCTAGACCAAATGCAACTCTTTTTGAAGAGAGACGCTGTACTTCATGTCATTCATTGGAAGATGAGTTTCATTTTGTTTTAGAATGTTCTAGATATAACGATTTAAGGACCATATATATACCTAATCATTACAGAAGAAGGCCAAACATGTTTAAGCTGGTTGAACTATTTAAATCCGAAAGCAAGAAAACTCAGAAAAACTTATCATTGTACGTATTCGAGGCTTTTAAAGTAAGAGAGCAATTTGTCTTTGGGTAAAAATATCTTGGTATTGATCTATTTATAATCACTATCCACGTTAATAATAATGATAACAATAATAAAAATAATAATAACAATTTATTATTATTGTTTGTATTATTGTTATTATTCTGTTGTTGTGGTACCTTCTCCACTGTCTATTTACATTTACACTTGTATGCATATTTTATGTACTTAAAAGCCAGTGACAATAATATACTGGCTATATATTAAAAGTGGCATTGTCGCTTCATTGTAAGCCTGAACATATAGATTAAATACCAAGGACCCAGATCAGTCTACACTTATATAGACTGTTTTCGTTCCTTGGTATTCGTGAGATTAGCTATTGAATACAATTGAATATAGTTGTGATATCAGTCCGCTGTCACTTTATTTGTTATATGTCTTATATGTTTTGTAACAGATGGGCCAATAGGCCTTGTGTTTAATAATAAACTTCCAAACTTCCATAATATTTTAGTTTCGAGCATAAAAATTGTCGATATGTCCATTGTCCAATTATTGTTGTTGTTTAGTTTTTAAATAAAATTTTAAGTATTGATTTTAATACTTTCAGACTGGGGACTACAAGATAATGCAAAATTGGTGTCGGAACTGAACTCGGTCGAACCTGGTTGCAAAGGTTATCAGCAGACGACAAACGTTATCAACAGCGGGCAAAAAGTTAAGAAAGCCATGTCCAGGAACTGTTATGTTGATCATGGCTGAATAAACAATTTTCTCATTGTAGAAAGCGCTTAACCATCTGAATAAACACTCGATCCATTTACGCTTAGGATAATTTCCGTCCGTACAAACTAGCTTTATACTCTTTGCCTACTAGTGTCGTCTGCTGATAACCATTGCAAACAGTTCGGGTCCAGAGACCAGGCCCGACAAAACGTCGGGCCTGATCTGGATCCAAGCTGTTTGGCATTCTGATGGTATTCCTGAAAAAAATATTTCGAAAAAAAAAGATTTTGAAAACAGATCAGCAGACGACAAAAAAGCTTACAAAATTACCCAGAAGGCAAAAAGATAATGTCTAATTATGACAGAGACTCATCATTCTATGATTTTGAGGTCAATACATGATATAAAAGATGTGTATGTCATACATATGCGTATAGCCTATCACACAATGACGCACGTGCATAAACAAAATTGTACATATTCAAGGCAGATCACCTTATTGTTTTCGAGGACCATAATGTGGATGCATGGGACGAATATTCACCATTTTGAAAAGGGACGCAACTGATTAGGATCATTTATCCTTTGGTGTGCGTAACTATGTTTTGCGTTATGGCTGTCTCTTGGACATTAAGTTCCTTGTTTTGTTATGCATTCAGGTTTGGTGGTTATCTCGCTGTGGAAGAGAGAGCTTATTGATTTGACTCGTTCAAATAACGGACCTATACTATTATGCCTTTAGTAAGCAGCCCTTTTCGGAGCATGAGTTGGGCTTGCGTTTTCTGCAGATGATTTAAATTTAGTAGATTCACCGTATAGCATCGTACACCGGATATAGCGATTGCCGAAGCGAGGAAATCCTCACATGTTGATGTACAAGGTCGGTGTTTCTTCTATTATTTTTCATATTTTATAAGATTCGACTTAAAGGATATAGTGAAAACATTGTTAAGACATTGATGTTTATCGGCGGCTATGAGAATTAGCCAGGAATAATCGGTCAGCACTACAATTGACAAAATTACCTGCCCAATCACTTGAATCTTACACGACTTTTGCCTCGTCTCCCTGAAATATGTTTATTTTATCGAATGTGTCGCTAAGAAAGATATATGGCTTCTACATTGTCATTAGTACTTGCCAACGAAGTTTTACTTCCCGATTCCATTTGGTTCCATCAATATTTAGGAGGAAAAAACCCTCCTGCTGTACGGTCTATAGCAGTCTGTTGACACATCAGTGTACGTAATATAGCAAAATCAGTGTACGCACTATAGCTAAGAGACTAATGCAAACTTTTCTCGATGTAAATGTGAATAACGTCTAAAATTTAATCTGCATATATTTGCATAACAGAAAAGAGTATTCTCATGTTACTGGTCGCTTAATTTTCATTGTTTTATTAAGAATACACGGAAATCGTGAGACAAAATACTTAACCTAGATGATTGCAACCATTCTACAATTTATCTGCAGTGTTGAGCATTTACAATTTTAGACCAAACTAAGGATGTTGCATTCGGTTAACTTTTAATTTGCTCTTGGATTTATTTAGCTGCCCTACTATCTCAACCTGAAACAAGTTTAGAGTTTCTTAAAACATCAAAAAAAAAGCTGCTGGGAATAAGAATAGAAGCAAGGCCCGAGAATAATTAATTTAGGCCTTGACGCAAAATAAACCGGTCTTCCGTGTTTTCGACAAATCAAGACTCAAACCAGTCTCCTTAGCTACAGAGTGTCTAGATTTGATACTTTCAAATGAGCGAAAAACAAATGCGCTGATCAGACTGTGCGGATACGCAGGCTGGTCTGCGCCTTTATTGTTCACAAGTCCAGAAGACAAGTATACTGACGTCATATTGTTACCTTCCGTGAATGTCTCAGCCTGCAGTTTTTGGCATGGTGTATACAGATACACACTTCTGAAAACTTAAGTTTGCAAGCAGAGAATCTACAGTATCCCTTTATCCAAGCACAGAAACCTATCATGCTAACACACCTATAAAATCAAGACCCCGCCAAATCACCCTTTTAAATTAGAGTAAAGGATGCCTCTAGGTGGGTACATGATGAAAGACGAAAATAACAGCCAAAGAGAGAATCGCCGTAGTCGATTAAAATTCGAGATAATTGCGCGGATCTAGAGCGGGGACAGGGGTCCAGTACAAATCACAAGTTCTATCACTTAGCAATTGGACTCCACCCCCTTGGAAAAAAGTTTTGACGCCCCCCCTCCCCCTGGATGACATATGTTGGACCGGCCTGGAATTTCAGAAAGTGAAGTAGGTCACTGGACCCTCCCCCCACACACACATATAAAATAATTTAAATAAAAACGCCTGAACTTGCCTTTGCGTCACCAATTTATCGGATGAGACTTAAAGCCATGGTTCCATCTTAATATGACCTTAACAGTCGGTGGGTCGTTAAACAAAAATACAGCAATTTTCAGTGGACCTGGACCCCCTGACTTGATCCACGTGTGCCCTTAATGTGCAATTCCAGGGATTTACGCCAGGGGATGGGTGGGGGCATCGTCTCTGTCATTTTTTGTCTGCAGACAGTGCGGGCCCAGGTCTGGCTCGACAGATCCAAACTGTTTAAAATATATTTTTTTCATATACAATTTCTAGAAACAAAGGCGCCGATAAGACCGGCGGTGCGCAGGCTGGTCTGGGCATCTGTTGTTCCAATGTATCAACAATTTAAGGCAAATTTCTCGCGACAAGTTACATAGGATCTTTAAAAATTCTAAATTAAATATCAAGATCTACACTCCTAATGCCGGGGGTGTATAGTTTTCGTCTTTCCGTTTGTCCGTTCATCCTTTTCTAAGTTCGTTAGGTTGTTAGTTCGTTCGTTCGTAATTCCGTTAATTAATTGCTCTCTCTCTCTTTCTCTCTCTCTCTCTCTCTCTCTCTCTCTCTCTCTCTCTCTCTCTCTCTCTCTTAGCGGACGCAGATCCAGAAAGTTTTGACTCTGATATAAAAAAAAATCCAATGCCGTTTTAGTTGGTGAGGGAAGAGAGGATCCAAATACCACAAAAGCGGGCTATCATTGGCCCGCCAGCGAAGCGCCATTTGATGGCCCAGCATTAAATGCTGGCTTAGTAGCCTTATGAATTTTAGGGGTATAGCTTTGTGACTTTACAGGGAGGGGGGAGGGCTCTTGGCGACCTGTCTACCCTGGATCCTTGTATAACTTACATGTTTAGCATGTTTTCATGAGGTTTATGCCTTTGTGTGTGTCTGTTGAATTTCTCTGTCTGTCTGTCTGTCTGTCTGTCTGTCTGTCTAAGTCTCTATCTACATGTACCTGTCTGTCTGTCTGTCTGTCTGCCTCTCTCTCTCTCTCTCTCTCTCTCTCTCTCTCTCTCTCTCTCTCTCTCTCTCTCTCTCTCTCTCTCTCTCAGCATGTATGGTGTAGTTCTTGCAGACCAGGGATCACGAGCTAGATACCGGGCATTTCAAGTCTTTTGTTGGGACTCTAAATCAGTCGTTCCCGTTCCTGTTTAACCTTTAATAGCTGATGGAAGCCCATTATCCTTAATTATGCATCATTTATCCGTAACCACTACCCCTCCTATGATTAAAAGTGGGGCTAACGTCTTGATTATTTTCCAGTGCCCTGTTATATGCCCCACTCCATCACAAGTGGACATACTTGTGTCGGATGATTCCCCTGCTTTTAGCCCAACTATGTATAACAGAATTTTTACTTGGGTAGAGACCAGAGCCAAATCAGAATTAAGAATGAGGATGGTACCTTTAAACATGTGGAAGCTTTCCAGTATTTCTTTTACTGACAGTTTCAAGGCGGTACGGTGCAGCTTTTGTTGATCGTATTTTAAATTTATATCGTAATGCTGTCTTCAGATTTAAATGTTAAAAAATCAGGGCCCGGAATTACAATGCCTCCTTAAAATTAAGGAAGACTTAAGTTAAGTATTGAAATTTTCAACACGCTATATAATATTAAATGCTAAATAAATCGATGCTGTACTTGTGGTCAAAGATATCATTGTGATCTACAGAAAAAATGAAACTATTTTGATTTTGATTAGTTTGAAACGTTTTTTTTCGCATCTTGAAAAATCAATACTGAACTTAAGTCTTAGGCATTGTAATTCCGGGCCCTTGCCTTTACCCCGTACTGTGGGGTTGGTGTGTGTATGTGTAGGGAGGGGGGCAATCAAGACGTTATAACCATCCAAAGATCTTCAATGACCCCGCTACAGTATCTAGTAAGTTTGTCGGTGTTGGCGGGTAGGGACGGGGCAGTGGTTTCAAATGCATTTCACTGTCACAATGCGTAAACAAATCTGAAAACTTTTTTGTGTGTCTGTATCATAAATCGATGCGTCCAATGACAGACAGTGCAGTTCCTGATAAGAACGTGCCTCTAGCAGCTAACTCTATATTGTTTCATAGTCCTAGGACGTTTATTCATGCGCGGTTCCAGAGGAGTGGGTACTTGGGGTTCCGGTCAACTCCCTCCCATTTCGCTGGCCCGTTTTGATTACTGGGTATAGGTTAATATATTTAATTAGTTCGTGTTAGTAGAGGGTGGTAGAAAAAGAGGGTACTCGTCACTTAGCGATTTTAAAAATTATTCATCAAATAAAAAAAGGCCTTCCTCTGATTTCTACTTCATTTTCAATTATGATGCACCTTACGTAATTTGTTAACTTAGGCTAACTTTTTTATAGGTTTATATATTAACAAGCCCCCCCCCCCCCCCTTCACTCATTGATGAGCTTCGGGGAAGGGTCGTAACTAAGGTTGTGAGAACTTGTGACCCAACCCCATTGCTGCATAAAATTTGGCAATAAAATATGTTTAAACTTATGAGCTTCGGGCCAGCTTGTTCAAAGATCCCAACCCTTTTGCATATGGGTGGTGTTCCTGCAGCTTATTCAATCATGAATCAATATCACAATTAAATATTTGCGGTGCTACGAGGTTTAGCCCAGCCTGTGTAAAGCAAGTTCCAACATTTTCTGTGCGAGACGGTATTCGGGCCAGCCTGCTTGAACACCCAAAAATCACAGTGTGCGGTCTGCGATAGAACATCATTGTTATTTGTAAAAAAGAAAATTATACTATAATAGATGAGATCCAACAAAGTGTACAAGTACGCCCAAAATAAAGGGAACACTTGTATTTAATGAAGGGGGGGGGGTACTCTTATATGTTCATACATACATAGGCTCGGGTCATTTTGGGGGTTAAAAATTTTGAATCTCACTATATTTCATTTCGGAAAAACGAATATTTTTGGGGGCATGAACATTTTGTGGATATTTTTTGGGGTTATCACAAAATTGGACTATATTTAGGGCTCACTTCTATGTATTTTAAGGTCTTTTCTTAAGGTCAAGGTACAGAATGGGGGATATTTTTTGGGCTGCTAAAATTTCAAATATTTTTTTGGGGTGTTTGAAATTCCTGAAATTTTTTTGGGGTGAAATATAGATGCTGGCCCAAGCCTAGATATGCGAAAAAAATAGAGTACCCCCTCCCCCTTGGGATAAGGGCTAGCCTGTTCAAATATAAAAAAAAAATACTATGAATTACGACCCGAGATTATGCGAGTTTTGGGTCTGTGTGTTCGAATATCCTAGACCTTTCTGTATATGACGTCGAAGCTGGGCCTTCGCTTCTTGTGTACACAAAGTTTGAGAGGGTTAGTCAAAATGACAGACTGACAGATGGACGGATGGACGAAAAGACAGAGAGACAGACAGACAGACAGACAGATAGATGCATTGCTGGCATATGCGCAAGCTTGGATATTCCTTAGTTGTTTGACATTGTAATAAGCATTAAAATTTGAGCGGCAACTTGAGATTTCCAACAATGTGCTATGTGCGACCAGCAAAGCCTCCGATCAGCCTGCGCATACGCGCAGTCTGATCGGAGCCTTAGCTGGTCGCTTGAATATTTTATGACCCATAAGCTACTGACTGACCATCATTTGGAGTTTCTAAACTTCTCAAAATGCCAAATTGTTGGAAATTCCATGTCGTGGCGCAAAATAGAATATTGTTTTTAAATTTCGGACATAGCACACAGTATATTTTAACCTACTCTTCTACCTAAAGTCCAATGTCATTGGTACTACGGTTGTCATATAATTGGCAATTAATTCAATTTGACTATTTTGTCCAGTGCCGTCCCAGGAAGGTGGGGGCATGGGGCACCCCCCCCCCTCCGAAGAGGCCGATGAGTGCCCTATTTTTCGCGCATTAAATGATATTGCGAGTTTATACGGTAATGCATAATAATACTTAGATTACCTAGATGATAACAGATTACCTACAATTCTGCAGAAAGAAAAAGGTGGTCGTGGGGGCACAGACATGGCTGTGAGATTGGCTCTGGCTTGTAAATGATGGAATATTTTAATCTCCTGTAGTCTGGTCGCGGAGGATAAAACACTTTTGTGCCCCCTCCCAGTCTCAAACCAAACTCTGCATTTTGGTGCGTGGGTGGGGGTGGAGGCACTTATCCCCAGTCCCAAGGCTGTGGGACTGGAGTTTGTGCCCCCTCCCCCCCCGCCCCCTTATCTTCCATTCCGTTTTTGCTTTAATTGCAAATTCGATGTAGTCCAGTAATTCCAAAGCTAATATGCAATAGCTGTGCCCCCTACCCCACCCCCACCCGACCCGACCAGACTCAGAGAAATTACAAAAAAAAACCCTAGGCTGCTGCCATGCTGGGCCTATGTTATTGGGTTGGGGTGAATGAAAAAGCACAAAATACAGGGGAACCTATGCCCAATTTTTCCAGCATTTTTTTTTCAAATTTTAAGCCCCCCCTCACCCTCACATGGGCTCTACAGTTTTTCTGAAAATTAGGCTGACTAAGACTTGTATTGCAATTGATATGTTCCCCCTCCCCCACATGGGAACCTTACCAATGCACCAAGAGGACGACAAGGAAATGCAAAACAAATAGTTAGGAACAATGTGTTTGAGTGTACAACCTTACTTAAAATTGAGGTTAAAGAATATGGAAAAATGGGTTTCTAAATGGCTTGAAATGCATTCTCAGAGACAAAGATTTTAATGAGAGTGGGGTTCAATCCCAGTCTCATACTCTTCCCACGTCGCTGCGTGCGCCGTCGGTTCAAGCCTTTGACTTTCAGTCCCCCCCCCCCTTAGTAAACAACCCCTCTGGGTCCAGCCCTTTTTGTACATATATTTCGTTGTATTTAGTCTATGGCAATATGTTGTGTATGATTCAAACTTTGATCTACATTTTCAGCTGCAATACAGAAATGGTAACAAAGGGGACGTCACGATGACTTATACCATTAGTAGGCGGGGCTCTGTGCTACGTCTGACAGATAGTAATTTGTCTATGTATATAGAACTGTTAAAATTATAGCACTAGACAAGATTTTCACAAAGGTTTTGTCTGGCTATCGACCGTACACTACGAGCAGGATTTTTTGCTATAATACGTACACTTCCCTCCTATAGACCGTACACTAAAACGACTAAAAGAAGAAGATTCAATCAATAAATGCAGCTTCAAAAATACGCTTAGGATATTTTAGTGGGTTCCTATGATTTTCTAGGGTATTTACCAAGGTTCTTTATGTATTTCGTATTAATAGTGTACTTTAACAGCCTTTAAAACACGTTTTTTCGTGGCAAACAATAGAAAATCATCAGTGATTAGCGGAACATTTCTGTTTTTCGTAGCTGCTATAGATTTTCGCTGACCATTTGTTGTAGTGAGAAATATGCATCGATGTATCAGCAACGTCAGAAAAATATGTCTGCAATGATATTTCACATGTATCAATTAGAAAACGGGATAAAAACTCACCTCGTACATCAACGTGTGAGGATTTCCGAGCTTCGACAATCGCTATATCCGGTGTACGATGCTATACGGTGAGATTCACTTTCAGTGAGAAAATAGAAAGAAATCTTTACGTTTCACATAATCAGCAAACTCATTATTTTATGTTTGTATGTAATAATAGAATTTAAACATGGAATTGTCAGTGTTAACGCTTGTTGTAACCTAATTTTCTCATTAACACTATGACATTTATCTAGTTGGTATGGACAGAAATCATTGGCGTAGCGCCCATAACGCAGTATATGCACGTGCGTAATAAAAATAGTAACACTCAAGGGAGCTCATCTAATTTGGTAAAAGTAATTTGCCATACCTTAAGGAACTGCTCTTAAAGGAAAGAATTCGCTCCCTATGGGAGCAAATTCTTTCCTTTAAGAGAAGTTCCCATTGTGAAAAGGGACGTAATTGTAGAGAATCATTGCTTGATACAATAGTCTCCCTTTGATGTGCGTAACTTTTTCAGCGTTCTGGCATCGTCATTGAAAATTATCCTAAATGGAGTAAACGCTTGTTCAGATGGTTTAGTGGACAAGGCAGTTATAAAAAGAGAATACTAGGTGAGTGTATTTTGATATCAAGTTTACCAGGCAAGGCTTTGAGAACGCTAGTTGACATCGCGAGGCTTGCCGATCGATTCAACATGCGTTCTCAAAGCCGAGTCTGGTAAACTTGATATCAAAAGACACGAACCTGGTATTCTATATTTTTCAGTTTACCCATTGTTTCTCTCTTCAAACTATCGATAAGGACGTAATTTTATATGTTTGTGTTGATTCAACGTCATTGGCGACGTCATTCAAAAAGTGCAACGTCATCATGACCTGATTAAGGCACATGCCGTGAGATAGACCCCTGTTATTTCTAGTATATATCAATGATATTGCAAAACAGTTGCTAAGTTTAACACGATTATTTGCTGATGACAGTTCTCTATTCTATGCTGCAGCACGCCTCTCAGACATAGCAGGTATTATAAACCATGATCTCATTATGCTTTCTAATTGGGCCATACAATGGTTAGTCAAATTTAACCCTCTTAAAACTGAAGCAGTTCTTTTTACTCTTAAATATTTTGAAACTTTTCCTCAATTGATATTTGATAACACTCCAATAAAATTTGTCGAAGATCACAAACATCTGGGCATAACTTTCAGCCAAAACGGTCAGTGGCACACACATATTGAACAGATTGCAAATACAGCGTCGAAAATATTAGGCATAATGCACAAACTCAAATACACTCTGAGCAGAAATGCATTAAATCAAATTTATCTATACCACTTATTACCCATCATAGAGTATGCATCATTAGTTTGGGATGGCTGCACACAACAAGACTCTAACACTCTTCAAAAAATACAAAATGAAGCAGCTCGTATTGTTACTGGACTAACCAGATCGGTATCGTTAGTCAAATTATATAACGAATGTGGATGGACTAATTTATCAGTAAGGAGACACCAACAAAAACTGCATTTTATGTATAAAGTAAATAATGGACTGGTTCCATCATATATTACTGATTTATATCCCCCATTAGTAAGTGAAATTTCGGGGTACCCCCTCAGAAACAACAACAACTTCTCCACACCATTTACTCGAACTAATATATCACTAAGATCATGTATTCCATCAGCCATCAGAATGTGGAACACTCTTGACGAAGGCCTCAAAATCAGCCAACAATATCTTCCTTTAAGAACAACCTGCAAATTACTACTTTTCCTAATCTACATGTACCTAACTACTTCAAATCAGGAAACCGATATCTATCAGTAATACATGCTCGAATAAGAAACAATTGTAGCAATCTGAATAATGTTTTATTTATCAATCATCTTCGTGAAAATCCTCTCTGTAATTGGTGCAATGAAATAGAGGATAGCGAACACTACTTCTTTCATTGCAACAACTACAGAAACGAGCGTCATCTATTTTTTGAAGCTGCAAGAGACTTTCAACCACTAACTACACAATTATTGTTATACGGAAATGAAATAGTTGACAACACACTTAATTCAACATTATTTAGAGCAGTACATGATTATATAAAGAGCCCCAAACGTTTTGACAATACATAAACATATTTTTCTTTTTGACTTGGAAATTCGAGTATATTTATCTCACTTTCTGCTATACCCAATCTTCCCTATGTCGGAGGGGCAGGCCTGCTCCTTAGTACTGGTGGACCCATCAACTGGGTGAACATTGACATGGAGTATTCGATCATTGTAATAAATGTTTCACGAGTGTGAAAAGAATACAATAGACGCATATCAGATAATTGAAGACAAGCGGTTTGGATGTCGATCCACTAGGATTGGCAGACAGATTTTTTGCCTCTAATGATCTGAATGATGCTAACCTGCACTCTAAAATGCACTCATAGACAGTTATTTATTTATTTATTTATTTATTTATTTATTTATTTATTTATTTATTTATTTATTTATTTATTCTTTATGATTTTGTATAGTTGAAGATATGTTTTGTAGCCATGTTTACATGCTTTGATTGATCTGTATATGTAGGGGGAGGGTCGTAACTAATGTTGCGAGAACTTGTGACCCAACCCCATTGCTGTAATTTGTGGCAATAAAATATGTATAAACTAAACTAGATAGACACTGTTTATCAGGCAACAATGCAGTCAATATGCGAGGTAACTGATAAATTCAGATACAAGCACTATGACAAGTCAAATGAGACTAAAATCTGGATTTGCAAAGAAAGATTGTGGTATTTCTTGATGATACTCAATTACTTTTTTGATAAGCCTTATTTAGTTAAATAAAGCAAATTATTTTGATACTGAAAAAAAGTAGGTGAGCATGATCAGAAAAAAGCACAAACACTCAGATCAAGCCACGGTACCGTGAGGAAGAGCCACAGAATATTAACAGTAACAAAAGATCAGAAAGTCAATAGAAGCAAAGCAACCAGCTCTCCCTCGTCAAGATGATTGCAAAACTAGAAAGGACACAAGGTAATGCATACCAAAACAAAGACCAAACACAGATCCCAACAAATAATGGGAGGTACATAAAACAATCAATCAACTACAACTGAACCACCGCCTTAGAACGGACAGCAGCCTAATGCCAAACACAGATCCCCGCAAACAATGGGAGGTAAATAAAACAATCAATCAACTACAACTGAACCACCGCCTTAGAACGGACAGCAGCCTAATGCCAAACACAGATCCCCACAAACAATGGGAGGTACATAAAACAATCAATCAACAACAACTGAACCACCGCCTTAGAACGGACTGCAACCTAAGCAACCGGGGGGGGGGGGGGGGGGGGGGCTTAAATGCAGTTTACAGGCGCCCTAAGATTCTTTTGTTGTTAAAAAACAAAAAAAAATGTTTAGCTCGCATGGCGGCTTCCTTGATGAAACAAAGAAAAGGGATTCTGACTCACAGATAAGCAAAGCTAATGAAAATCTCAAGTTGAGCTACGATGGACTCAGCCTGTCAAGTATCAGGCACCAACCAACCAATTAAAGCTTTATGTCAGTCCGTCATTTCTGGATGGGCGTACTCCTCGTTTCCCTTTTCATGGATATATATCGTATTTCACAGCTTATTCCTTTTTCAAGAGTTTTTTTTATAATTCCAATGACTTCAACAATAGAACTATATTTACTTAAACAAGGCCACCAACTTCATAAACTTCGTAAAGCCTTTTCTAAATTATATTGCAGACAATGTTGGTTTAACATTCTTCTGTTCTCGCTCAGACTGGTTGCTTTTCTTAGGCCAAATAAAAAATAAGTGTGTTTTGGGTAACAGGTCTAAAAAAATTTGGTAGAGTAGGGGCACATTTTTTTTCAATTATTTGTCTGGTAAAAAATATAATTGTGTTTATTTATTTTATTTATTTATACAATTTCATAGAGGGTGACACAATAAGCTGTGTTAACTATTCTACCTTGCGGCCCTCTGCAAAATACAACTAAACAATAAAACATATATACAACCAGGGACTCTCTATCACAGTATGTAAACTGAAATAAACATCCTGTACCGTTCCTCCGCTAGCTCACGCCTTATAAACGTGAAAAACAGCACTCGTGCGTAACCAGTAGTCGGAAAATGCGTGTATTTAGGTACATGTACACGTTTCGATTTATATTGTTAGCGATACAGACAATACACATTCGAACAAGGTAAGAAAAGCCATTTTATCTATTTTATTCCGTTTTATTTCATGATTTTAACGGTTTCCTCCTTTGCATTTTGCTTTGTTAAAAAACGACTTGCTCACAATCAGAGCCGTTCTGTGTCGAAAACGAGCGTAAATGCCAGATTGCACGGTTTTAGTGGAATTGGCAATCACATGTATACATGATTACATGGTTGTAACTGTAACAGTTACTTAGATCTATGGGAAAAATGAATTTTAATAGGTGGGCCCTCGCAATTACAGCTGTACCAACAACTCTCACATCACGATTTCCGACAACTGGTTACGCACGAGTGCTGTAATTCATAATGTATAAGGCGTGAGCTAGGAGGAACGGGTACAGGATGTTTATTTAAGTTTACATACTGTGTCTATACAAAGGGACAGGAAACACTGTGTTAATTTTGCTGATGATGAGGTAGTTTGATCATTCAACTGAACATTAGTCCGGGTAAGTCTGGTTCCCGTCACGTGTTAAACATTTAATCTGCAGCCAATCACTGCCATCGAAACAAAATACTGTTTTCTTAATTTTAAGAGATTGGCAAATGCGGAGAACCAGTATCGACCAAAGTAAAAGGTATGGTTGACCTGCAGGAACTGGACATGCGCAGACAAGGGCTAAACAGGAACAGGAAGATCACGTGACACTAAACCAGAGTGAGTTTGATCAACTTTAGTCTAACCGCAGTACCTGCAGTTGAATGATCGAACTACCTCAATAAGAATTATCGTGTAGGTACACTACCATACTTGCAGACATTGTAAGAAGGAGATAATGAACTGATTGAAAAGTGATTTATATGGGGAATAGATATAATACTTAATTATTTATGAAGTTTAAAAACAACCAGTACATAAAGTAGCCTTTGAGTTTCAAAACCATTTAATTTTCAAAAAAGTTGCATTGTGCTTTTCTCCAGGAAATCACATCGATAGTTGGTATGAGCGCCAGAGCTCCTAAAATGTACACATCAGGTACATATAACAATATAATAGATACAAACATCAAGTTACAATGATGCTAAATGTTAAGATTGTGTGATTCAGCGTATGGTGGTAAAGAAGAGATATTAATTCAAAAGTGTTATTAAGTAAAATTTGACATTAATGATAAATTGTAAATTAACAATTTACGTTCGACTTTTGTGTGAGTGAAGTGGCAAGTGGTCAGTAATGTAAATACAGAGGCGAGTTCAATAATGCGAGTGCTCGCCGAGCGCTCGTTGATTGGTACCTATCTTTATTCATAATGTGTAAAGCCTGACATCAGTACAACGAGCGCCCGAGAGCGCTCGCATTATTGAACTTGCCTCAGGTAACCACTTATAGGAATTGGTTACCTGCTTTTCCATTTCTGACCACTTGTAAACCGGGAACAAGCAGGTATGGTCAATCCACACTGGCCTACAACAGTATTTGAACATATGGTAAAGATTTTTAACCCTTTGTTTTGAAAGACCCTGATACAACACAGACCAGCAGATACCGCTGGATTAAAACAATTAGCATCACAGTGAATGATACTAAAAATACTTAAATGTGACTTACACCATATCATAATGTTAAGACCAAGTAAACATTCATAAAAACTTTGCAACCTTTGAAACATATAAAATAGCTGCATTTTAAACATCAATAAGAATCTGGAATCTAGTAATAGTTAGGGTCTCTGGATATCACTGAATACTACAGTAAAACCTGTCTTAAGCGGCCACTCAAAAAGAAGATCAAAACTTAGTTTTCAAAACCAATTATCGTTTAATGTAGGTCAAAGTATTGCAGAATGCTCCAAGAGAGCATTCTGCAATATTTTTGACCTTCATTAAGCTACCATTTGCAATTAAGACATTTGTTTTGTCTTTTTTTGAGTGGCCTCTTAAGACAGGCTTTACTATATGCTTTAGCATATTGAAGTAAACCAGATATTATCTCTTTGATTAAGAGTTTGGAAAGTTTCGCTTCTCAAATGCATGAAATTATATCTAATTTTTTTCAGAAACCTGAAAAATTCTTGGTTTCACCAGTATATTAAGGTAGGAATTTGAAACTGTATTTTGCGTTCCCATATTCATATTTTGATATATTGTGATATTTTTGCAATTTTTGTTCATACCGCCAATATCGCTAAATAAAAATACCCGCCAAATATATGTGTTTCTCGCTCCTTTGTGTGTCTTGTTAGCGTGGCTGCATCTGTTCTCGTTTCTCTTCCCCCTCGCGGCCATGAATTGGTCCCTGGTCTGTGAGTGTGGCATTTCCTGGCCAAGTTTTTTTTTAATCTAGTACCACACCGGGTAGGCGGCAATCGAAAACGTTATCAACAATCGACGAACGCGGATCAAATATCGATAGAAACAGTGTTTTCGATTCGAAATCACTGTTTCTATTGATTTTTAATCTACGTTCCTCGATAGCATTGGCGTTTTCGATTGCCGCCTAGCCGGTGTTAGTACACCGGATTACGATACTTATCAGCAAGCAGCTAAGGTTAAGCAAAAGGTCTACCAAGTTTGTTCAAATAATGATCCTAGGTTGTCCTTGACCTACTTTACGTCAAGGTCAAATTTGCTTCCTGATGCAATTAAAAGAGAATTTCTTTTTGAAAAGTTAATTTTTTGAAAACTGTTGAAGCCAAAGTCATTATTCTCACTTGATATGTTTAACTTAATGAGACAATGACTAATAATAGGTTCTAAAGGTCAAGGTTGACCTCTGACCTTTCAGCTTAGGTCGCTCATATTGGAGTCACATCAATATATTAAAACATAGTTTTCTCAGAATCCACTGAGCCATTTGATCTCAAATTTCATATGAAGACTCCTTATGATAAGTTAGCTTAAATTTATACAAATTGTTTTGGTCACATGACCAAGATGGCCGCCATCCCGTATATGGTAAAAACCCTTTAAAAATATTCGTCTCCAGAACCAGAATGCTGATGACCTTGGGACTTGATCTTTAGCATTGTGGATGTGGTTCCTACCAAGTTTGCACAAATGATGATTCTTGGTTGATCTTGGCCTACTTTACGGCAAGGTCAAATTTGATGTCTAACGCATTTATATGGGGAAAAGGCTCAGCAAAAGGTCTAAGATGCTAATAGTATAAGAGCCTTCTTCGCATAGCGAGGTTCAAATGGATTAGCCTTTTTTCCACTTCCGATCTTCCCTACAAATTTACTGATAATTATCATTCATGGCCAGGTATCAAAATGTTTTTAATTCGACGTGATGATGATACAAAATGCGTTTTATTGATATTACATAAGATAAATGGGGTTTTTATCCTATGTTTACGTCATAACAAAACTTAATTGACGCATACCGTTTCAACGAGTTCTTTTTTCTCATAAACAGCGATTTGCATCGCACTGAAGTTTAATTTATCATGATATCAAAAGTTTGAAGTATGCCAGAATTCTGCACAAAACCAGCTTTATGTTAATCTGTTAAGTACAAATTTAATACTTTATAATACAGTGATTCTAGGGGTTTGACCTATTAGCCATTTATGTCCCAATGCATTCTTCCCTCTGGTCTGATACAATCAACTGAAGATTGTTTTTGTTGTTGTTGTTTTTGTTGTTGTTGTGTTTTTGTCTTAGCAAATAGTTTAGACCCTGATGAAATGCTGCAATTTGCGGCATTTCATCTGGGCCTTCATTGTTTGCCAAAGTATGCATTAAGGAGTCACTAGTATCATATATAAAAAGGGCTAAATTCTTTCTTTACTAGTGGATATAAATTGACAATAAGCATGTCCATTATATGTTCAAGGATTTCCAAATAATTATTCTTTTTTTAGTGTTAACCCTAATGAAAAGCGGCATTTCGGAAAAATTATTGTTCATTGCTTAACATGCTTAAAGTGTATGTTCGTGACTTTTAACATTTTACTTCCAAAATCAAAAGTGTCCTTATGTACTGATTTAATTTTCTCAGATCATTTATTCATCTGCTAAGTTAATTACAGCACTATTTATTGCCATCATGTAACTATCTGGGAGCAGCCATCTTACAGCTATTGGTATTAACCAGGCACGCATTAACCTGAGTTTACCTCTATATGCAGGTCAGCTAAAGGATTGAAGAAGCACCTTCCAGTCGTTTCTCCATTTCAAAATTGGATAATGGATATTCTGTTTTAATTACAATCAACGGCCAACTCATCGAAAATTAAAATGTTACAACTACAAATGTTTTAAAAGAAAAGTATTTGGTTTTTCATTAACTTTCATTTGGTTTTAACCTTCCTTTTGAACCAAAAATGAGGAAAATTGTTACATAATATGTCGTCTGCTATAGTAGTAATTAGTGTTTTAAAGGTTAAATTTTAGAAAAAAAATAAATATTGGCCAGGTATCACAATAAACTCATCAATGCACACGCTGCCAAAAAATAACTCTGAAACATTGTTATTTTTGAAATTATCAAGGATATATAGCTTTGCTTGAGTTGTGTGTAAGCTACAGTCTTCCTGTGTAGAGCTCATTGACCTGAAAAAGGCCAGATCCCTATAAACAAGCAAAATTAATTAATTACAGGCTAACAGAAGAGCATTCACAAACATTTAATGAGGGATTATTACTGCCATACTGTAAGCTCTATAGTAAATGCATTTGAAAAAAGTGTGATTTTTTCCCTTCAATGTATTTTGGCAACATCAGAGATTATATTTTACGATATCAATTTTCTCTCTGTACCCAAACGACTAGCGGGATGAATGGGTACAATATAGGCTCATCAGTTATTCTCTGAGATCAATGATTATAGTCTGACATAAACTAGACGAGGAAATTCGTTTATTGCTGTGTAAACAGTAAAAAAATCATTTCTCAGTCAGGAGAGATTCTTTATGATCCCACAGTAAGAATGTTTCCTCTCAAACCCTGGGATATTCCGGGGTAACTTCACTTTAAATAGTGCTAATAACAATTTCGTCAGGTCACTGTTTCTCTCAAAAAGTGATAGAATGAGAAGAATTGAGCTAAAGTACTGCCGCATTAATAAGAAACACGAAAAATCGACTTTAAGTGCATCTTTTCACGTTATTTTCTCTTGAACTTTTCGATATGCTGGTAGAAAAAGCTGCAGTATTTTTTGACAAAATTTTCAACCTGGTGTTTTTGCTCATTTTTTCTGTAATTAGATGGAATTTTGGCATTTTTTTGGTTCTTTTCAACGGGGGAGTTTTACTGATGGTAGAATGGACATAAACTGACCCAGTTTATTAATAATATGTAACGGTTGACTAAAATACTCGATATCGTTTCAGGTCAGTAATCATCGCATTGGTTATAGCATGAAGAGTACCATACATATATAGAACTGCTGCATAAATTAGAATCGCGAAAAAATGACTAGATGTACGTTTTCAATTTCTATTACCTTGAGAGTAGTAATGCCACCCATTACTACTCTTGAGCATTCAATAATCGTGAAGCATTTCAGGCACTATTTTGACAAAAGATATTGCCTGTTATTACGGCTTATAATTGTGATTGTTGAATTTGGGCATTTTATTCCACTTATTTGACACATGAGTATTACCATTACACATGTACGTAGTTGATAATGTTTAGGCCATTTACCACTGATAAAGTTGTTTTATAAAACTGCCCATAATAGCCAAATCACGCTGTTCGAGTACAAAATGTCCTTACAAACATAGCAAACAGTATTTACCCAGATCAGTGTGTGTGTGTGTGTGTGTGTGTGTGTGTGTGTGTGTGTGTGTGTGTGTGTGTGTGTGTGTGTGTGTGTGTGTGTGTGTGTGTGTGTGTGTGTGTGTGTGTGTGTGTGTGTGTGTGTGTGTGTGTGTGTTTAACGTCCCACCAACAGCTAAGGTCATATGGAGACGGGACCTCTGCTTAATGTCTCATTTGACAGACTGGTGAAGCCGGGGATCGAACCTGCGACTCCTAGTTTACAAGGCAAGTTGTTAATCCACTACACCACTGCGGTTCCTATTTACCGGGATCAAACTGATCGTATTGGATCAGTTGGATCTGGGTCTACGCTGATTGAATCCGATGCTATCAACTTAATGGCAGTGCTTAAAAAATAAAACTGACTTGTACAAAGCAATCACGCTTTAAATGTGTGATGCTTTTGACACTTACCTGTAGAAATTTAGGTACAAATATATAGGCCGTCACATGGCTGTTACACCGTTTAAATTCCCCCCGCCTTTCAGAAAGTCTAAAAATATCGAAATTCCTAAGAGATTAGGGATCAGGGCTGTGGTAGTAGCTTTTTCAAACAATTTTCTTCTGACACTGCAGGATATTCTAAATCCAGATTTGAGCTTTATTTTTGGACAAATACAAGTAATAGAATAATATTCCAGATTTTCGCGTTTCTTATTATTGCGGCAGGACTATAGTGGTACAAATGTAGCATATAGAGGCACAAGTATAAGCTTTTCAAAAAAGCTTGCCGTCTTCCAGCACTTCACTAAAGAGGTTGTTGTCGTACAGCAGCCATTTGAAAGCGAAGCTTCAGTAGCTGTTTCATAAACGAAAAATGAGCCGCGACATGAAATTTACAACAATGTGGCATTTTGACAAGTGTAGACTCAGACGAATTTGCGCAGCCTTCTGTTAAACATATAAACTCCAAATTATGTTCAGTCAGTAGCTTAACACTCATAGAATATTCAAGCGACTAGCAAAGGCTCTGATCAGACTGCGCCTCTGCGCAGGCTGGTCTGAGGCTTTGCTGGTCGCACATACCACATTGTTAGAAATCTCATGTCGCGGCTCAAATGATGATGATCTGTCAAATGACATACCCACCTTATCGCCATCTCGGGGGGACAGGGGGTCCGGACCCCCCCCCCCTTAAAAAGTCACAATTTTATAAGGTTTCTCAGCAATACTGGTCCGGCACCCCTGAAAAATTCCAAAGCTACAAAGACAGCATTCAACGTTAGGCGTTCATCGGCACGCCAGCGAACCGCCATTTAAATGGCGTTTCGCTGGCGGGCCGATGGTGGTATATTATAGATGTATTTGGATCCTCTCTCCCCTCATAAAAAACATTGTCAAAGCTGGACTCCCTCTGACAAAACTTTCTGGATCCGGCATGGCAATGAAGGTTCTGGTCAGACAGCGCGTTTGATCAGGATCGTCTAATTATTTGCTGCTTGCTGATGTGATAGTAACCAGGATCTCACGTGCTGCTCATATTTAAGGTAAATTCATTGTTAGATGCATGCCAGAAAATTGGTTTTATGGCACAAGGGAAATGGGTCAAAGCAATGGCATCGTAGATGATCGTCATAAAACGTACATAATGTTGATTTATACCCTCAGAGGCCGTTGTAAGATGACTGGCCTCTAACAGCATGCCAAAACTACCTATAAAGTAGCTTTGAAAACAGTGTAACGTAAAGATATAGTTAACGTACCACTTCAGACTTTTTCGATACAAATCTGCTGTTAGCAAAACTCTGTTACGAAAGGGACTCCCATTCCCAAGCCATGCATCAATCTACAGGAAGCTGCTCCAAACCATCGCAATGATTAATACAGCTTCTATTTTTTTTATCTTGTTATATTTTGTAAATTTGTCAGAAAAAGTACATGATTATACATGACTTTGATCTTCAAAATGTTTTTGAAATAAAATGATTTTCAGAGTTCCTTAACGATGCCATCCGAAAGACCACCACCTGGTCTGGTGTATGTGCTAATCTGCTATATTTCATATCCTACCCAATCACGGTAATGTCATGACATTCGAAGTTGAATTTGCGATTCAGTGACATTCTGTTTTCGTACAGTGCCGGATAAAATTCACGAACAGTGACGTCCTGCCATCCGCTTTTCTCGGCAGTTTTACAGACTTTTTTCGTCAAAATGATTTATTTCACTAATTTCAAAACAATTTATCAGTATATGACCATTCGATTTCACTCAGAACTGTCTCAATTACCGCCAACTTTATTTTTTAAACATGGGGGCGCAATTATATTGACACACCGGCATGTCCAATTTAGATGGAATAATGTTATGCGATCATAGCGTATTTATACATGAAACTGTATTATCATATTGGACGAATGTCCAGGCATTTCAGTTTATATCTATTCATAACAACACTCAAATTGGCTAAACAATTATGTATGTTAAATTAATTGTGATTATTTTCACACTTTTTAAATCCGTTTCAAGAACTATTTTACTTTATGTATAGTCGTTTCTGTCCATTAGCGAGGTCATGCACGAAATTTATAGCTTCATACAACAACAACATAGAGGTACTTTTCTCCTCGCAAAAACTAACGGATTTGCAGCGATCGCTTGATTCCAATGGACAGGAGAGGAATGTCGAGGTATGCATAACTATTTTATAAACCAGCTTACTTTAATGTCGGGATTAATGTATTTTTCGATTTCCAGAATAAAGGCAGCAAAAGATTCGTTTAATAAGCGGTGCTATGACCTGATTTGTAAACACAATATAGGAAATATGTACGGAGGATACTTTTGGTTTTGCTTATTTCATATAACTATTTAATAACCTGTGCTTGTATTTATTGACCTATCCATCTGCTACTGAATTAAGTAGCATTCATACAATGCCAAAACTTGATCGGGCCTGATCTGGATCCACTGGTTGATATCCTAATACGGGGATTTTTAGCCTGATGATTTGTATTTTATACTTTTTGTATCTTACAATCTTGTATAGAAATGGGTACATGTCTTTATGACGTATCATTAACTGTCTCCCCTTCACAGGTTCTCGGTCCTTTCCCTTAAAAAGTTGATTATTACTTTTGCAAACAGTTTGGACCTAGATCAGGCCCGACATAAAAAGGTCGGGCTTGATCTGCATGTGAACAGCGTCAGGTCTGATGTTGATCCACTGATGATGTTCCAAGGAGAATTTTTCCAAAATTATTTTTTATGCAAACAGTTTGACCCAGATCAATCAAAACATAACAATGTCCGTCCTCGCTCTGCATCCACGCCATGTGCGGATCCAAATGGGGGGGGGGGAGGGGCCAGAGGACCCCTTCTTAGATATCACAAAATATAGTTTTTTTAGCAATTGGTCCGGACCCCTGAAAAATCACAAATCTACCATGCCACATTTTTATGTATTGGCAAAATCGGCACTCTAGCGAAACGTCATTTAAATGGCGTTTCGCTGGCGGCCGATGGTGGCCCGCTTATAGAGGTACATGTATTTAGATCCTCTCTCCCCTCATTAAATTAAAAAAAAAACGTGTAAAAGTTTTACTGCCTCTGATCCGCCATGCAAGCAGTGTCGTGTTTGATCTGGATCCAAACTCTTTGACACTAATTTTTAGGCCCTCATTATTCACTTTTCATTATTTTTTGGCTCATTATTCACTATTCATTATAAAAAGGGCCATTATTCACTAATCATTATACCCCATCCAGACCCTCAGTTCTGACCAGGCAGTGTATGACCTAGGTCCTACATTGTGAACATAAGCATAGAAGGGCGTTTCTCGCGCGCTCGGCATGCGAAAAAGATTAGCCATCTACGTAGAATGGAACCTTCTAAATGCCGCCTGCCTATGACACAACCGTTCACGGGCTGTACGGTAGAATTATACCGAACAAGGATGGGACAAACATTTAGACTGGCATCGATTTTCCGCGTTTCATAATTTTAGAAATTCACTTTCTTTAAAAAGGGCAGTGTTCTATATTTCAGAATGTTTTAAAAATTATTTTCGGCAATAATTGTAGGTGTTAAAAATTTCAGAGTGTTCAAATTTTTAAACATTTACCGTATATCTTGGTGAATTTGTCAAAACAGTTTTTTTTCTTAAGCAAAAAATTTAAACCCAGATCAAGCCCGACATAGTGTCCAGCATGATCTCGCTCCAAACTGTGTTTGACACTCTGTATTCCTATTAGATTTTTATCCTTTTGCAAACAGTTTTGAACACAGATTAGGCCCGATGGGCCTCATGTTTGAAACTGGTGCTATTCTGATTAAAAGAAAAAATATAAAATACAAATCATGCAGAAAAGTATGAAAAATTAATCCCAGAATCCAAAGAGTTATTTTTACTGTCGAAAAGCCCAATATGCATGGCATTTTAGCACCAGACCCTAGCTACTTTGTACAATAACGTCAAAGTCATTTTGGCGTTTTACAATAACGTCAAATAATTTTGGCATTTTAACATCACTTCCTATAATGGCCTTACACATAAGTCCAGATAAAGCATTAGGGTGTGCACTATTTGCTTTAGCTTTAAGGGATGTGACCCTGTCTTTTTTGTTGTTGACAGGATGGAATTTCCCTTTCTTGAGGCAAATTTGGTGTGAGGGGTGGTTAGGGTGATCTTATTCTTTTCTCCCTCCTTTCTCTGGAAGGAGTCCCAACATGACTGAAATATTGGCGACTAGGACTTTAAGCCTTAACTCAATCAATCAATCAAATTAACATATTTTTGAAGCTTAACTTAATAAGATATTCTTATCTATCAATTTTAGCAGCTGTTTTAGGCTTTTTAAATTTGAGCTGAAAAAAGGTTCAAGTGTCTCAATGCAGTGAAACGGCGATCATTACGTTTTATTGGAAATTCTCGCGTGAACGGCTCTCCCAATCGGAGCACTATCCGCGTACGCCGAGCTTGCCGAATTTCGACCAAGGGTGGAAGTGGCGAGGCCTAATTTGCCTCTTAATGGTTCGTACAACAAAGTAAGCTCAGAAATTGCCGACACAAAGGATGGGCAGGTGAGGCAGTGGCATATGCAATTTTGGTGCCAAAGAAACAGCCTGTGATATATTAAGCAACAACTCACTGCCAGCGCGAATTTATTTTGATTCTAACACAAAAAGGATGTGAACTAGACTTCATTCGATGGTACAACATCGCAAATACCCGCTTTTGAGCTAACCAAAGCATCTGCACAGTTTGAAGTTGCTACATCCAACCGTTTAGGAGGAGATGCATTATCAAGAAGGTACATTATTTCACTTTTGACCTTGACCTGTCATGGACAAACAGAAAACGTTGCCCAGTATCCTCTACATCATATGACCTATGCACCTGCAAAGTTTGAAGCTGCTATGTCCAAGGGTTTAGGAGGAAATGCATTTACAACAAATATTTGATTTAACCTTGACCCAATGCCAAGGTCACATGGAAAGGTCACCTGCAAAGTTTGAAGTTGTTACGGCCAATGGTTAAGGAGATGCATTACCAAGAAAATACATCATTTGACCTTGACCCCAAGGTCAAGGCGGTCAAGATCACACAAAATGTTGCCCAGTACCCTTGACTTTATGTGACCTATGCACCAGCAAAATTTAATGTTGCTACATCCTATGGTTAAGGAGAAGATGCATTTACAAGAAAATACATTATTTGATCTTGGCCTTGGGATCAAGGTCACACAAAATGTTGCCTAGTAACCTCGACAATATGTGATCTATGCGCCAGCAAAGTTTGATATTGCTACATCCCTCGTTTAAGGAGAAGATGCAGTTACAAGAAAAGTCATTTTATGGCCTTAACCTTTGGGTCAGTCACACGAAATGTTGCCCAGTGCCCTCTACATCATGTGACCTATGCACCTACAGAGTTTGAAGTTACTACGTCAAAAGGTTTAGGAGGAGAAGTATTTACAAGCAAATTCAATATTTGACCTTTTACCTTGATCTTGGGGGTCAAGGTCACACGAAATGTTGCCCAGTACCTTCTACATCATGTGACCTATTCAGCTACAAAGTTTGAAGTTGCTACGTCTAACCGTTTAGGAGGAGATACATTTACAAGAAAATTCAATATTTGACCTTAGACCTTGGGGTCAAGGTCACATGAAGTGTTACCTAGTACCCTCTACAGTATGTGACCTATTCAGCTACAAAGTTTGAAGTTGCTACGGCTAACCGTTTAGGAGGAGATACATGTACAAGAAAATACATTATATGATCTTTGACCTTGACGTCACACGAAATGTCGCCCACTTCCCTCTATATCATGTGACCTATTCAACTACAAAGTTTGAATTTGCTATAAAAATATGAACGAATCCTTCAGAGTCCATAAGAATTCATCATGAGCTGAAACACGTTTTGAACGTACAAAAGTAGTAAAAACGACCATACAACGTCTAGTGTCATTGTTACAATGTCCTATGTGATAGGTGACATCATTAAACTCAAACTGGCTACCGATTGACGTCACGCCAGTCCGTGCACTGATTTATCAACCAATAATTCACTGGGATTAACCATTGGCTATATGGACGAGGTGTGTCAGAATTATAATAAGCAGCAACTTTTAAGTTTAAATACAAAATAGGCTGTTATTAAGTCCCTTTTATGGCTTTTATTACTTACCATACATTTTGAACATATAAGTATTTTCATCTATTTTAATTTAGCTATCATATTTCTATAGTTTTAAACTGCATGTAATTTGTAGAAGAGATATGACATGCTTTGTCCACCATACACATAAAATTGTAAAGCGGGACTACTTTTTTGATACACTTTTCCTCCATTTTTCTAACAATTTTTGAAAATTGGCTTTTGGTGTATATGCTTTATCAATGCATTGGAGTCAATTAAAAATTAGCAGATGTACTCAGCATGCGCATAAACAAGCTTTTGCAAGTAATATAACATGTATATTTGTTTCCCTTTTTGAAAACAATTTTATTTCCCAGCTTAGCAAAACCATCTTTTTCGAGTGGAATATTATAAAATGGAAATGATGTTTCTGTTAAATAATAGCTTGGGTGTATTGCAAAACAAACACTCTTCATATTGATATATAGCTTTGGTTGGTATTTCTTTGAGAATGGTCTTTTTGTACAAATTTGAATTGGCCAAAATGTCACCAAATAGTGTGAACACCCACCTTAATATAGAGTGAATGTGACTGTTAAAAGTATACATCGCGACCCGATGAATGCGCATGCGCCAATGTACGATCGCATAGGCTCATGTATAAACACAGACTCGCCAGGGCATACACTGCTTGCAAAAGCAACGTATGGATGTAGATGAAGCCTCATACCAGTATTAGACCTCTAGCCCCATTACGTTAGCATGTGCATTTTTTTCGCGTGGTAATTCGAGATTCTTACTACCTTCTTTGCCTACTAGTGTCGTCTGTTGATAGCATTTGCAAACAGTTTTGATCCAGATCAGGCATAACGTCGGGCCTGGCCAGGATCCAAATTGTTTGACACTCTGGTGGTAGTTCGATTCGAACAGCTGTAGTCGCTATATATTATAATGACGCATAGGATCCTACTAGAAAATTAGCTGGTAGAACTTCGGTCATATGTGTGGCTAAAGTTGCGAGTGTAAACGTCAGTGCCCATCTATTTAGCCAGGAACGAAGAGGCCGGGTTAGTACTGTGATTCTGAATATAGGGCGTTGAACTGAACCATCAGCTGTCGCATAACTGCACAAATACTGCCTGATTGTTGCAATGTCTTGAAATATTGAGTACTCCAGGGAGATCTGGAAGACATGAACAGAAGTGAATCTAATCACATAAAATCTCTCTTAACGATGAAATAAAATTGTTTTATTGGAAGATTTGAAGAACAAAAAATACGATGCTCTCAAATAAAAATGGTTAATGCACCAAAGCAAAATCGCCCTTCAGATGAGAAGCTTTAGAAAGTTCAGAAAGTTAACATTGGGTCATCCTAAGAGATATTGGTATTTATCGTATGAGCCCCGACATGTGATTTCCAACAATGTGGCATTTTGACATGTGTAGAGTCAGATGAGTTTTGTAGCCTCTTTTTAATCTTAGAAACCCCAAATGATGTTTGGTCAGTAGCTTAACAGTCATAGATTATTCAAGCGACTAACAAAGGCTCTGATCAGAATGCGCATATGTGCAGGCTGATCTGAGGCTTTGCTGGTCACACATACCACATTGTTGGAAATCCCATGTCTCGGCTCAATTATATTAACCCTTTTAAGACAAATGAAATTTCCAACTCATATCGATTGGACCAGTCCATTTCCATTTTAAGGGCTGTTGGGTACATTCAAAGTTTAATAGAACATTTTATAAGCAAACAGTGGACGCCCTGGTCTGGTTCTACACTATTTGATTATTGCCCACAAAAAGGACGCTATGGTTATATGGATTAAGTCCATGCACAGCTATCCAGTGGGGCTAGACAAACCTAATTGTTGGTCTGTGCTTTCACATTCTTTATTAGACTGGCTCCAGTCCTCAAAACAATTTTTCATCAATGTGTCATATCATATACTTGTAGCCAGTCTAACTCTGATGGCTCTGTTTTAAAACGGCCATCAGAGTTAGACTGGCTACAAGTATTTGATATGACACATTGATGAAAAATTGTTTTAAGGACTTGAGCCAGTCTAATTCTTTCTTTGTTTATGTTCGATTAATACCAATATATCATGTAATGACTGAAATATGAAGTGAAGCTTTCAAGGTCGCGAGGAATTCTGACTTCAAAACATGTACGTAATCGAAATTTAAAAATGAGCAAATTTAATCCGACACAAATGATCAAACAATTACATATCATCTTTTATTAGAGTATTTATGGAACAAAATAAATAAAATATAAAAAAATAGGCAAAATGGAAAGACCCTTTTAGGCATACACTGTACAAAAATAAGTGTAAGTTAACACAAAAGAGGTGACAGATGGGCTGCTGCCCCTTTTGGTGTAAACTTACACTTCCCTTCATGCTAAAACAACTTGAAGACAGCATTTCTCCAGTGATAAGTGTTAAAATATTTCTACCTGTTATTGCAGTAGTTATTCGGCAGATCATAACATATAGCTTTTAAAGCTGGCGAAAGGTTGCACCAAAATCCTGATCCAGTTCAGCTGCCACCAGATTTGGTGTAAACTTAAGCCTTATTTTACAGCTTATGTTGTTAAAAACCCTCACAACAGTATTGAGACAGTTTTCACACTGCAAACAAATATTTCGTTTACACTGCTACGAAATGGCTAAGAAATTGCATTCTGAACCGTATAGATTTGTGATTTTTCAAGGGGGGTCCGGACCTTCTACCTACACCCCTCCTCTCTGGATCTATGCATGAATCTCAATCCAAAGTCATTTCAGAAAATGTTCTTTTCACGGAACGTTGCTCATGAATATCAGTCAATCTCTAGGATTGTATTTTAAGAAGTTTTATGTTTGATTTCGTAACTGTTTATGTAGGTCTTCTAGTAATCTCGTAATCTACATTCTAGAGCTATTATGTTTGTTTTTCAAACTGCTTATACAATGATTACTATAGCATGGAAGGATGCGAACTTATGGAAGATATGAATAAAGCATACTCTCTAGATAATATGAACTAAACAAGAACACTCGGACAGAGGTGTCAAATAATGTTGTAATATTTTCATTCAGCCGTTTTTTTTAATCTTTCAGCATACTGATTGATGTTAGTTTTTAATTAAGTATTTACATAATTGCTGGTTATGGTGTACTTCACACTGGTATATATATATATAAGAGTTAAGTTACGAAACGATTTACCACTAGAAATATGAAGAAGTAAGTGCCTTTGCCCAATCAATTGAATAAGCAGCACAGTGTGACAAATAACGTCTTTTCACACTAACCATGTGAATACTATACAGATTATTATGTTCTCTTTCATTTCATTCAGACGAAACATAAATTATTTATTACCTAGACTTCTTATTTTTTGGAAACCAGATACACTACCTAGAATTACTAACTGTTATGGTGTACATGCCTATATGCCTCAACATCAGTATTTAGCGTTTTTCATGTACATCATAACCGTCTATACTTCTTTGTGCTATATCTTAAAGCATAAGATATCAAAACGTAACAACATATATGTGTGTGATGGCAAGTACAGACCTGAGCACTTTCTCTTTATTCATAAGACAAAATTTCATAACAAAAATTTTTACAGCCAGCCAGCATCCTTCGTTCCAAATGTAGTTCCTTGCTTAGGAAGTAGCTCAAGGTTCAAAACACATAGACTGTGCATCAACTCATCCATAAAACCAATCTCTCAATTTTACAGCCTATCTGAAAGAAACTGATAACCAATCAAATATCATATATAGACAAAAATTCGTGGAATACATTAAAACGTTTATCTCTATAACTTTCAAATCTAAATAACCAAACATTTTTGCGAACCATGAGGGTGGGTGGGTGGGTAATCGCACATAAACCCAACAGAATTTCTCATTTGGTCTGTCTAGCCTCGAATGACCATACAAAATCAAAAATGATGATTTATACCCTTGCTGAACAACCATTGCACCTAAATCACTAACATGAGCTAAACTAAGGAAATTCCATGAATTTTTCGTGACGAACAAGTGAGTTCTTTTATACCGTATTTGCTGTAATACAATTACAGAACACATGTACCCTCTCTATAAATCCTACATTTCTTCAATACTTGAAGAATCCAAATAAATATCGCATTGGTTAATAAATATATATATGTTCCTAAAAGGTTATCCTTTGGAAGCAAAGAATGCACCGAAGAACTGTAACTAGAGTCTACGGCCATTCTTCACCTTTACAGCTCAAACATTGGGAGCTACATTTATTCATGATAACCAGTTTCTTATCAGTTTTCTAAGTTAACAGACCACACTTACCAAATTTGTTTTGCCTTGATGTTTTAATTCGGTTAATTGATCACAGGGTGTTTGATTGCTATCCACCTCGTAGAGATAAATTGCAATATAGGTAATATGCAGGCTTTTTCTCCTCATGCACAGGAGTGGAGGTTTTTTGCTGGGCGACGAGTATCTCGTACCAGGGTGATTTACACTGGTATACATGATCAGATCAAATATCTTATTGAGTATGCTGTCTGTTGACAGTTATGGTTATTTTAAACGTGTGCCAAAGTTATATATTAGTTGGTATAGAATAGACGTACTCTGCATGTTTGTTGGTTATGGTAAGAAATAAAAGGACGGGATAACCGGTCACCTCCAAAAATCAACAACACAGTAGTTGTTATTTTGGTTGAGTACATTGAGGTGATGGCCATCTCCTAAGATGAGCATGGTGGATCGAAGGCAAGACAAGGGAAATATAGTTTTCTTCTAACTCGAAATGCACTGGGGTCCCAAACCAGTTACAGATGCAGAGGGGGTACAAGAGGTTCGCTTGAACTCTCTCCCTCTCTCTCTATCTCTCTCTCTATCTCTCTCTGTATCTCTCTCTCTCTCTCTCTGACACCGTTATTAAGTATCCTATGAAAATGAAATAATTTGGTCTAATGGAACATTAAGATAAAATGATATAAAATCAACACTTTTATACATATGAAATATTGGATCCGCCTCTGAGTATAACAGACACAATATGTTCCAAAGGTCACCGAGCAATGTCCATGTGCTTATTATAGCAGAAATGGTTAGTAGGTCCAAAAACGGCACTGCAGTATGCCATCTAGAAAAAGAACTAAATCTGATAACTGTTCTTTTATGAAATGTTACTTAGGCCAGTATATGAGAATTTAGTACTTGTCGCATATGTGCACAAAATGGCCGGGTCCCATAGCACAATCGGTAGCAAGTCTGACTGCTGATACAGGGGTCCAGAGTTCAATCCCAGCCCCATTCTTTTGTGGAGATTGACCTAGAATATTTTCTACGGTCATTCTTCTCTAGGCTGTTGTTAGTTACAAGGGAAAGTATGTGCACTGAAAAATGGTTAACCTCTTTGTCTAGGTTCGCCCAGGAAAATTTTTTGCTTACGTTAGCTGACCATCTCGACATGTCCATACTATTGACTGGGAGGTTAAACCACAAAAACAAAAACAAAAACTAAATATGCAAATGTGACATATTATAAAAACTACCATGCTTACATACCCGTACATTTAACAGAGTCATTTGCTTCACCTGCGCCCATAGCAGGTCCCACATGTACCTTATATAATTGGGAACTGAAAATGGTTGTCAACACACGCTGGCCTGAATATTCACTGCCTGCATAAACCTAAATATCTGTTTGAATGCGTTGGCATTTTGCTGAGTTCAAAGCGCTTTTCCTACGAGATGATAAGATTATATATAATAGCTTAATAATGCCAATTTAGCCTACATGATTTGTGTAGCGTGAATTATGACAAGGGAATTTAATGTTGGCATGGGTATTTGTTAGTGCTCATCCTTGATAAGCATATTCCTTTGTAGCCAGCACATGGAATTTTCGATCCTATCGCATTGTCGAGCAACGCCGCTACCAGAGCATTCACTGCTCGCATTCACAAAATATGGTTGTAGATGAAGACTCAAGCTAAAATTTAGTCCTCTAACTCTGCTTGATACTTCGGCGTGATGAATTAAACAGCCTTTTGCACATATTGTTAACCCAGGAAATCAGTCCTGAATGTTGTCCAAAAGTGTATGCCTTTTATTTAGCTGAGATTCACTTAAATTTTAGACCAGATATTTTCCAAACAGTCTCCAAACAAGGGCATATGATAAGATCAATGAGAACAGATTTCATTTGGCAAAATCAACAAATGTTGTTGCCAGTCAACCACAAAAACGGGCTTTCCCATAACGTGGTTCAAAAGTAAAACCGATCAGATTCTGTAGTAATGAACTTCATTAATACAGAGAAACCCTACATTACTTATTTTACTAAACAACAGCTGCTTCTCTATGTGTTGTTTGCCTGGGCCAGACTCTCGTACAAAAATTTATGCCCGTATAAGTAGTGTCGACTCCCGATAATTAAACCATTTTAGATGCTACTAAATACTTCCCATATTGAAATTTGTTCAATACTCTGCATACAGTTTGTTTTATGCATGGAATACCCATTTATGAAATAAAAAGGATGTGTCACTGTGCTTAGTTTTTCATAATCGCATATTGAAGTTTTAAGCATTTCTAAACAGATGAAAGAATAACACTAGTTCTAATTATTTTAACTAAAATTACTGGTCATGACCTGAAACCTTCTAGAGAATATGCAAGTTTATTTGTTAACCCAAGCTGTGACAAGAAACTGCATGATATATTTTGGCAATTCGTCGAAAATTGGAACTTGTTTTTAGAATATATGATATATGAAGAAATCTGATGTTGAAAACCTCAAGAATTTGTTTTTTATTTCATGAGTTATTATAATACATTTTAGAAAAAGGAATAAAAATCTGGGGTCACTCATCTAATTATATTTCCGGTGGGCCAAATCTAACCCAACCCCCATTGATTTCATGTATAATTCTATATAAAAAGTTGCAGCTTGACACTTCGATCATTTTGATGATGCCCCTTTTTTTATGAAGTAATTCAACATTAAAATGCTAAAAAAGGGAAGAAGAAAAAACAGACTGAAAATACGTGCCCACCCTGGGAATCAACCCAGGGCCTCTGGTTCCGTGGGCCGACACGCTAACCACTAGGTGTGTGTAGCTAAAATGACCGTACATCTAGAATAGACAATCCGAGTCTCGGCCAATATCGTAACTGATTCCTAACTTTCTATATATTTATGATATATGATATTATGGCACATCGTATTGATTCTTTGTTTTGATTCTTTACATCCCAGTTAACAATTTTTCAGTTACGTCGGGACGGGTCTTCATGGGTTGAACCAGTACTTAGCAATGATTAATGTGTCTTGCTCAAGGACACAACGCAGTAACGCCAGTGAGGCTCGAACCCGCAGTCCAAGCACTCTACCATTGGCTACTGCGAACATCGTATTGAATTCGTAACAAATGTTCGTGGGATTCACGGCGAATACACTCGAATCCTACTAATGCTATCGTTACCTGTTCCGTACTGGATCGTAGAACACATCACGAATGTGTTGAAAATTTTACAATTTTCCTAGAATCGATTCTAGTTGATTTATGGGATTCGTGGTCTGTGTTGAATGGGGCATAAGTAATACATGGCTCAACTTTTGGTAGATATCGCTATACCACTTGAAAAGGAATAAACTCTACCACATGCTCATTTTATCTTGTTAAAATATTATATTGATATGGCTAAGTGCAAATACATGTTGTATGTTTTCATCCATGCACAGCGTGAGAATATTGCATAAACACACCGGGTAGGCGGCAATCGAAAACGCCAATACTATCGAGGAACGTAGATCAAAAATCAATAGAAACAGTGTTTTCGATTGCCATTTGTCGCCACACTGGCGACAAATGGGAATCGAAAACACTGTTTCTATCGATTTTTGATCCGCGTTCGTCGATTGTTGATAACGTTTTCGATTGCCGCCTACCCGGTGTGATAAAGATAATGAAAACCGCGCCCATAGTCAACACCGCCAGGTAATTATGCAGAAAAATGATATAACTCATAAGTCTTTACGTCTGTCGTATAGATGCTACACGGGAGTACTGACATATTTGTGGTCTTGTGGGTAACGTATTTTACCATTTTAATATGTGATAGAGTACATCCTTAATATTGTTGCAACCATTATGGAAATCGAGTGACCGAAAGCCACGATGGAGTTCTGGTGCCATGCCCAGACCATATCCCTGATTTGTTTAAATGGTGCAATTCGGTGGTGTATGGTAACTCCTGTGACATTTGAGGCTATTATATAGGCTAGCTGTCTAGCTCATTTGTTAAAAGTTTCACCTGTGCCAAGGTCCAATATTCAATTAACAATCTGTTTTTCATGCTACAAATAGCCGCTATGGAATCTCATTTTATCTACCCTGAAATGCCGCTGCGTTCTGGGTATTTACTGTTGGCTAATGTCCCAGACAGAAATGGGCTGGAAAGAATATTTTTCATTGATATACCGTTTTACGTCAATGGGGCGTTTAAATAGATATTACTTTTAAAACAGCTTAACTTTTTATGCAATAATGAGATAACCCAAGTACCTGTGAATCGTTTTCCATGAAATGCACATTAGAGCAATAAAAATGGGGTCTTCCACATATACTGAACTGTGAAAGCACGGATCAGAATGCTCTGATCAAAGCAATCAATATTTGATAAGACATGTCACTAACTTGTGTCTGTCAAATAAATCACCAAACGTGTCGTCTTTCTTTTCCTTTTCACCCTGGGACGAAAGACAGTACAGGTATAAGCCAAAGGTCCAATGATTTTGCAGTGCATATTTCATCAACAATTTTTGTGGTTGATATTCTAAAAAAGATAAGCCTATTTGATATTAATGGGTTTCCCATGCTCTATAATCTTCATGCAGAAAATTTAAAAATAAACAGGATCACTTTGCAAGGGCCCTTCGGACGGTCAACGAAGGCCCTGATCAGCATGCACCTCTACAGGGGCGCATGCTGGTCAGGGCCTTTGTTGTCCGATGATATAATTATGTTGGAAGTAGAAATATATCAGCTTTATAGGCCAACATAGGCATCTTTGTCCCAGTATACACAAATGCTTGTGCGATAAGGGCTGATTTATGATATCGTTGATACAATCGTGCATGATAAATGCATCAGCACTTATGATGTGCAACAGATACGAAGGATCGTGTCTAGGGAAAAACGAACAACGTTTAATCTTCCAATTGAGTCCTTGTGGAACCTCGGAGCATCACAGCGAGGCGCACAGTCACGAACAGCAAGTCTGCCTTAAGGCCACAAAACGGTCAACTTTGAACCTCTTGCAACCTCAGAGCATCACAGTTAGGCACACTGTCACGAACAGCAACTATATAAGGAAAGTGGTCAACGTTGAATCTTCCAAGTGAGTCCTCGTAGAACCTCAAAGCATCACAAGGAGGCGCACAGTCACGAACAGCAAGTCTGCCTTAAGGCCACAAAACGGTCAACTTTGAACCTCTTGCAACCTCAGAGCATCACAGTTAGGCACACTGTCACGAACAGCAACTATATAAGGAAAGCGGTCAACGTTGAATCTTCCAAGTGAGTCCTCGTAGAACCTCGGAGCATCACAGCGAGGCGCACAGTCACGAACAGCAAGTCTGCCTTAAGGCCACAAAACGGCCAACTTTGAACCTCTTGCAACCTCAGAGCATGACAGTTAGGCACACTGTCACGAACAGCAACTATATAAGGAAAGCGGTCAACGTTGAATCTTCCAAGTGAGTCCTCGTAGAACCTCAAAGCATCACAGCGAGGCGCACAGTCACGAACAGCAAGTCTGCCTTAAGGCCACAAAACGGTCAACTTTGAACCTCTTGCAACCTCAGAGCATCACAGTTAGGCACACTGTCACGAACAGCAGCTATATAAGGAAAGCGGTCAACGTTGAATCTTCTAATTGAGTCCTCGTGGAACCTCAGAGCATCACAGCGAGGCGCACAGTAACGAACAGCAAATCTAACTCCGCAAAACGGTCAACATTGAATCTTCCAATTGTGTCCTCGTGGAATCTCAGAGCATCACTCTCGCGAACAACAAGTATATATATGCAAAACGGCCAACGATGAATCTTCCAAGTGGGTCCTCGTACTATCTCAGAGCATCACAGCGAGGCACACAGTCACGAATGGCAAGGCTTACATTCAATATTCCAAGTGAATCCTCTTTCAACCTTAGAGCACCACAGCGAAGCGCAGTCACGAACAGCAAGGCTAATGAAAATGGTCAACGTTGACTCTATCAAATAAGTCCTCGTACTACCTCAGAGCATCACAGAGAGGCTCACAGTCACGAACAGCAAGACTACGGAAAACGGTCAACGTTGACTCTTCCAAATGAGACCTCGTACGACCTCAGAGCATCACGGCGAGACGCACAGTCACGAACAGGAAGGCTAAGGAAAAACTGTCAACGTTGACTCTTCCTAGTGAGTTCTCGTACTTAAGGAAAACTGTCAACGTTGAATATTCAAAATGAATCCTTGTGCAAACTCGCAGCATCACAGCGAAGCGCAGTCACGAACCACAAGGTTTCGTATTAGAGAGCGTCAAATTTAAATGCTTTTTCTTGAGACACTTTCGAAATAAATGAACAAAAAACATACTGAAATGCGATAGAGTTGTATACAACATACATGTACTGATTGGATCTGTGATCTGACAAACAACAAGGCAAAATGTATTTGTGGCGACTTATCTGGTCTAGACCACATGTGTTTGTTGTTGTTTTGTGTCAAGTCACAATACATAAATTGGATAAAACAGGTGTATCTTACTTCTTATAACCTTATTAACGTGAAACTACACATTGACAGTAAAACAAGGCTTAGTGATTATGTATTTAATGTATATAAATAAATAATAAATAAATTAATTAATAAGCAGATGAGTGACAAAATTAAAGCAAACGATTATAGTGAAATGGCGTTTGTTAGCAACGTTGACTTTCTACTGATCCTTTACAAAAGTGGCTTTCGCTGCTGTTCGTTCCAAGGCGGTGGTTCTGTTGTTGTTGATTCGTTGTGGATTGTTACTCCCATTGTGGGATTCTGTAATTGTTCTATATTTTGTTGTGTATTAATTTGTGTCCATTCTAGTTTTGCAACCATCTCGATTGGGAAGAGAGATCTGGTTGCTTTGCTTTGTTTGTCTTCCTGGTGTCTCATGATTGTTGTGTGGCTCTTCCACACGATGCCATGGGTTTGTCTACAGTTTGTGATAGTGGTATTTCCTGATCATACTCGCTTACTATTTTTAACAGACCCCTTCGCAAAAGTTTTCTATAGTTTACTCATTCTGCTGTACAACTACAATACGAGATCTTATAACTTTATCCAACAAGGCAGGTAATGCAAGATGTTTAATATTGCAGTGTAGCGAGACTCTGTAAAATCTTCATATGAAAAAGAAAGGAGTACCAAAGGAAATCCATGATGGCATGTTGGGACATCCTCCCCACTCTATTGTAAAGAATTCAAACACGCAAGGAAGGTTACCGATGCTATTGTACAGAATTCAAACACGCAAGGAAGGTTACCGATGCGTTTGTTCATCCCCAGAATATCGGTCAAGGCACTATGAACAGAAGCAATGTTGATACTCATGATGTTTGCTATATGTTGGATTATAACATGTCTATCATTTATACCAAGCATTGAATCGCCTCAACATGATGAACCGTGGTCACAAATTTTAGGTGACCTGTCGGGTCACCTAAAATTTGTGACCACGGTTCATTAGGTCATTATCATTGCTCACTTTGCCTCGATTGAATTCAGCAAGCCTTTACACCATGTCATCATGGTCTCAAAGATATTTGATAAAAGTTCTGATTTCACTTCTGTCGATTTTAAATAGTATCGCTACCATGTACAACAAAACTGTATCACCTGGCTATGCGACCCATTTATGCCGAATGTATTTTTCCACCCTTTCAATTGGACGAGTCCGTTTCCAATGTTAGGGTTGTTGGGAGGTATCTTTCATTTTTATTCAAATGTAAAAGAAACTGGCGACAATACCATAGGTACCGAAATTTCATGTACATGCCCAAATATTTATTTCTAATTTTTTCCTGGTGAGGCCTGGTACTTTTTGGTCTGCCCTAGTACATCTATATAAAAGAATTTAAACCGGGGGAGGGGGATATGTAAACTAGACGTACTGCTTGCTTGGTGGTCGTTATTAAGAAAAAAACAACTGTATTTTTATATTTATCCAGATAAACACAGGAAACGACTTGCTGATCAAAAATGCGAAAACGTGATAACCTACTAGAACATCAAGATACTTGATGAAATTCTCTGCAATTTAAACAGATAAACATTTAAAATGAAAAGAATGCAGAGATTATTCCTGCAATGTTAGGTGTTTCTTACTCTAAAATTGTTACCTGCAAAGTGGTCCCAGTGTGATATTTTAGGTACTTTCTAAAAAGCGAAAGTGGCTGCAAAGTTACATGGCACACACAAATCAAATAGAGATGTGATGTAAGTATTTGTTAGAAATCTACCAATGACAGAAGCGTAAAATATCCTTTTGTTTTTTATGTTTGTTTTGGTATGTCCTGCAGTTTGTGTCATCCCTGTTACCGCAGTTACAGTTATAGATAATACAGAGTTACTATTCACGAAAATGACCTTGCACTGGACTTTTGTGCGTTCATGAGCGGAAATTTTATATAAAAAAATATTTACTTATTTTAGAAAAAGTATGCTTAATGGAAAAAGTGAAATAATTAACTACAGTAAGTAGTTAGTAAGACAGGTAATTCTCAATTGCCCATTTTTCTATAAAAAAATAAAATGCTACAAATAGAAAAAAATCCAAACATTTAAAAAGTAATGTTACCTCAACCTCAATATTACTGAGTAAACATTTTCAAGATTTTGCTTCCATAAAGCAAAGTAATTTTTAGTTTGGGTACTTTTTATCATCCCTATTACTGTCATTCCTGTTACCAACCAAAAGTGACACTTTTTAGAAATATGATCAAATATAAAAGGTGGTTTGCAGTAGAGGACTAGGAGAATTGAAATTTGAAAAAAATGGCCAAAAAAGTAGCAGAAAAGACCATATCCTAAGCTAGGGTGATGTTTCAGAAGTATAAACACGGACATTGCAATATATTTAGTCTTGCAAAAGATGTCTAATCACATGGTAACCATAAATCCCCACCCCTTTGCATGCTTCATAGTAGGCTTGTGACTGCATTACTTCCTTGGAATGACAATAAAAGTAATTTAGACCAGATAAGTCACATTTCTTACCAGGTAGGGATCACACGGAATTCCGCGGCTAGCCTTTGTCGCGGATTTCCGTGACATTGAATTTTTTGGAAGGTGGCGGTTTTCCGTGACTTTAAAAAACGCTAAATATATCTCATTGGGGAGCAGTTATTGTTTGTACTTTATAAGGGTCACGGAATTTCATGACATCCTTTGTAAATATCTACCATTTTAAGTTTGTGCACGCATGATATTTGTTGTATCGTCGTCAACCTTAGCTCACCTTGAGGTTTGCTTTATCTCTTACATCGGTGAGAAATGAGCCCTTTTCTTTGTTTCATTTTAATGTGTTATTATGCCCCCCTGGATGGGTCTGGTGATATATTGTTTTTCCCTTTGCGTCTGTCTGTCTGTCTGTCCGTGTCAAAACCCTGTCCGCTCTATAACTTGATTACCGTTAAAGATATTTCAATGACATTTCATACATTTGTAAAGCACATTCAGACGACGTGTCATGCACAAGAATCATAACTCTTGCACGTTTATTTATCAAATTATTCCCCTTGTAACATAAATAAGGGCATTTTGTCCACTCTGTAAGTTGAGCACTGTTAAAACTATTTGGTTGAAACTTCATACACTTCTAGAGCACAATGAGACAATGCGTCATGTACAAGAATGATAACTCTGCTTTGGGTGTTTTGGAGTTATTTCCCTTTGATCATTTGCAATGCTATTTCGTGTCCCCTCTATAACTTGGTAACAGTTGGTTGGAGATATTTCAACGAAACGTCATATATTTGTAAAGCACATTCAGACAACGTGTCATGCACAAAACCATAACTCTTGCATGTTTATTCTTCAAATTATTCCCCTTGTAACATAGCTAATTGCAATTTTTGTCCGCTCTGTAAGTTGAACACTGTTAAAGCTATTTGATTGAAACTTCATACATTTCTAGGGTACAATAAGACAATGTGTCATGCACAAGAATCGTAACTCTGTTTTAGATATTTTTGGAGTTATTTCCCTTTGATCTTTTGTAATGCTGTTTCGTGTCCGCTCTATAACTTGATAACCGTTAGAGGTGTTTCAAGGAAACTTCATACATTTGCAATGTGCATTCAGATGATGTGTAATTCACAAGAACCATAACTCTTACATGTGCATTTTCAAATTATTCCTCTTGTAACACATTTTTGTGATTTTTGAGTCCTAAAAGGGGGAGTCATTTTTTTCGTAGAAAAACAATCTTAGTTTCTCTGTGGTGATATATTGCATTAGTTGGGAAGCCTAAATGCGAGCTAAACAGTTTTGCGTTTTAACAACAAAAAAATCTAGGGTGAAGAATTGGCGGCTATTAAGTGCATTTAAGTTCCCCATAGCATAGGCTGAAATCCGTTCTAAAACAAAAACAGTAAGTGAGTATCATTAGGAAATACAACAATCACAAACTGCAGTTAAACTCGTAGCATCATGAGAAAGAGCCACACAACAAACACGAGACACCGGGAAGACGAACAAAGCAAAGCAACCAGCTTTCTCTTCCCCATCGAGATGATTGCAAAACTGGAATGTACACAAAGTAACGCACAACAAAACATAGAACAATTACAGAATCTCAAAATGGCAGCAACAATCAACAATGGATCAACTACAACAGAACCACTGCCTTAGAACGGACATCAGCCAAAGCCACTTGGGGAGGGGGGGGGCTTAAATGCAGTTTACTGGCACAAAATCGTCGCCCTAGATTCTGCTGTTGTTGAAGCACAAAAATGTTAAACTCGCATGGAGGATACTTAACTAATAATACAGTGCATCATCGAAGAGACAAGCACTCAAATTAACGCACTATGACGAAAAAGAGAAAAGGGCTCACGACTCTCAGATAGTCAGAGCTAAAGAAAACCTCAAGTTGAGCCACGGTGGGCCCGGCTACAGCCAAGCATCAGGCACCAACCTACCGATTTAAGCTTTACGTCAGAGACGTCATTGAGTCTGAGGCCTGACCCACCGTCGTGCATTTGAAGAGGAAGCCACGGCTAAAACCCGTGATTGGGTTTGCAACCAGGCATGCAGACTGTCGCATGATATCCAAGTTATATCCATCTTTTTTTTATAACGTTTGATAATCTTTTTGAATTGATCACGAAAATTAGGGTTTCTAACAATTATTTTGAATTTATAAACTAAATCCCCATAAAATATAGGTAATGATATGCCCTGTTGCAGAAGAGCTTTTAACCCAATGTTGTATTTAACCATTAACTCTGAGTGTCTGTGGTAGAGTTTAGAAAATGCTTTTCGAATTTTATGATATCTTGATTTAATAACTTAGCAGTCATAAATAGGGTTCTGTTGTTGAAATCATCAATATTAGAACACACTCTCGCAAAACGAATAAGTTGCGAAATATATACACCATAGGAAGGTGAGCGAGGAACATCTCCATCAAGAAATGGGAAATTTACTATTTCAAAATCAGAATCATTAGACTTCAAGCTAAATCCTATCTTGAAGAAAATATCAATCCGCATCTTTTACGAGATGTTTGAACTCTGTGCGCCAGGGCGTTAGTCTCTGACAGCCTGTTACATATGTTACTGTAATAAACTAAGGAAATAAGCAAAATGAAAGTTTGAGCTACAGAAAGAATGCATTAAGCTATCTATTTATTCTAATTTCTTATGTAGTTTGAAAGCTGGATGCCTAAGCTACATAAAAGCAGCATTTTGAACAAAATAACAGCTTCAAATGGTGCTATATGCGTTACATAGATTAAATTTTCCTTTGAAAATTGAAATCGTGACTAATATCATTTAATTTTATAATCGATTTGTGCATTTCTTCAAGTGTTTTAATCTTAGTTAGCTAAAATACTCATTCGACTAATAGAAAGAAACAAATGTTTGCTTTTCTATCTCAAATAAATTGTTTTATATGAGCTATTAAACAACTCTACCCCAAACTTTAAGTATCCGATTTTGATATCTATTATTGAAGAAAATTATATGAAAATATTTGACACTGGTGGATATCTTACATTTTTGGGACTGTCATGCTAATGCAATAAAGAATCTTAGATTTGCAAGTTTGACATTAGGATCAGAGTACTTATCAAAGCATGTAACGTATGTTACATGGCATAATGAAAGAGCAAGGAAATTGTCTTGGAAGTAAGAGATGATATTTCAGGAAAAAAAACTATTTTTCACGTGTTTTCCTATTAATCTATAGCCTCTGGTGCCTTAGTCTTAGTAATTATTGTCATTGCTGATTACAAGCCCATGGACTTGTGTTACAGATGTTACATGTATTTATAATCTTTTTTTATCACATATTTCCTTATGTCTTTAATACTAAAATATATAGACATAAAAATAGAAAATAATAGTTCACATTTAAATGACACTATTTAACAAATATTCCTATTAAATATAAATATTCAAAAACAATCTTTATTCAAGTCAACCTCATAATGTCTATCATTGTGTCTGCTTTTATGGCAAAATAATCACCCATTTCGTCACAACCAGTAGAATCATGGCATTGTATTAGGACTGCAAACTGAGTACAATCCTTATCCACTTCACCCCTTTGGGAATTGTGCAGATATACTTACCTTAACGAACGCTTCAAGCTAAATCAAATAAGAGATGTTTTCACTCTATCAACCAGGGGGTTAACCTGGAACAGTATGTTAGGTATGTTACCATATCAATTTTAGAATAAATGAATTGAAAGTCTGAGAAACAGAAAGAAGACATAAAACTATCTATTTGTTTGAATTATTCGTGTAGTTTGCATGCTGAATACCTTTGATACACATGAAGGTTTTTTTTTAACAAATATACAGCTTCCTATGGTGTTATATGTGTTACATTAATTAAGATTATCGTTTAAAATTGGTAATTGTGACAAACATCACTTATAAGCATTTCGTGTAATACTCATCTTTTGCCATCAAAGGAATTAATTTTCTTTGTATGTGTGGCCTGACAAATAAATTGACTCAGCTATAACTTGAATCCTTAGCATTCTTCAAAAGCAGAAACAGCATGTCAGTGTCATGGGATCAAACACATGATTAAATATGGGTTTAATGCCATTTCACATATATGCATACAATGGAGTAAGACTCTGGTATATGTCTCTTCCTGTGAAGTGGCAATAACAATCTTACTGCAACTGCCTCTGCATCGGTGCTAGTCAAATGATAACCTTGCTCTTATTTTGCAAAAGCTATGTCTCTACCGTGTACCTCTAAGAATACTTTAAGATTTCTGACATTGGTCAAACAGAAATTTGATTGGCTGCTTTTTCTTTGCGTCATTTGCCATGGAACCTTTCAAGTCCTTTGGTGCTTAAGTCATCAGGTCTTAGATCAAAAGTATTTTGCTGCGCCTAAAGAACTTAATACGTTTTGTTTAGTTACAATGTTGACTCTTGATGGTTTTGGCAGACAGTCAGAAACAATTTCTGTTACACCTTGAAAATCATCTGGTATATTAGAAAGAACACGAAGTTGGACTTTGCTATCAATTATGCTTGCTACTGGTTGTTGTTTGTTGACATTGAAGCAAGCCTTAAAAGAATGTAAAACCTTTGATTTCTCAGTTTTTGCAGCCATATCATCAGCTGTTGCATTCGAAGAAGGAAAGTGGACTATGTGTAGAATGAAAAACCAGTAGTTCTATATTTTGCCTTATGGAAGATTTATACAGAGTAAACAAGTTGATAAGGTTACCCCATTGCATGATCCATTGAAAACACTGAAATTGAAAACACTTGCCTCTGACTGTATTATCAAAAAGGATGTCACGACAATGCCCTTGCTCATTTATTACGACGAGTTATATATGTTACATCCTTTAATAAGCGCTCTAATCTTAGAAACCTAGTGAATCCTTGAAGTGAAAGGGTCTAATTTACGCCCTGTTCATCCTGCATTTCATTGATTTACCTGCTGTGATACATCTAGCTCGTTTATCTGAAGGGAAAGAGTTACCTCTTTTTCAGCACCTTTGAAGTACTAAGGCTTTAAATAAGTTTTTGAATGCTTGGGGAAAGATAATAAGTGCAGAGACATTATTAGATGAAAATATGTTTGTTGCATGTATGGAAAGGCTACATTTATAAGAGTTAACCAGTTAAGATATGATTCTTTTTTCTCAGAAATATCAAGGTACATCATTCCAGGTACTCATTGCTTTTAATGGCATAGCTTTCCTCCTTGTAAAGCTTTAGTCTTTCTCCTACTTGCAGAGTGTCACTTGAAACACATATTCAAAAAGGGCCAACTATTAGGAATTCATATCAGTTTTCGAATGTTCCAAGCCATGAATGGCAACATTGGAAAGTTGATAATGAATCATCAATTTTGAGTGGACTGGTGGTAAAATTGCAATACAGTAAATGATTGAAATATTGTGTGATGATTCTACTAGTTGCAAGGAGGCGGGTGATAATAATTATTACCACAGACCCGGACAACGACAAACGTTTAACATGAGTGTTAAATCGATGAGAATTTGTTTGGACCATTTCATTTATTGTATTCTCTTGTATAAGTGTAAAACTATCTTTTCTATTTGTGGCTCTATATTTAGCATTATATACACAGTATTAAGAAATGTGTCCAAAACGTCATTGATAGCATCTGTAACAATAGTCCATGGGCTTGATAATCTGAAAAGATCATAATTTCTAGTGCTTTGGCACCAAAGACTTATAAGTACACATTAAATGTCCTGATCTTAGAAACTTGATGACAGCTTGCAGATATATGAGCAAGACAGACTTAGAAAATGTAAAATATACACACGCTGGTTTAAGCCCTCGAGTAAAATATTTTTACTGACTGTTCCAAGGTGGTACTTCTTTTGTGGATCATTCATGTTATTTCTGTCATGTGTTTGTTATGCTTTCGTGCGCGTCTGTTTATTGATGCCTTGTGGTTACCTACAAGGAAAGGGCTGACCTCTTGGCTCTCGTTTGTGATGTCTTATTGTGAGATTGTTACTTTCTTTTTGGTATGCTGGGCCAGGTGTGGTCCTTGATTGTATCGATTCCAGATCTTTGCCTTCTTTCATGTGTTTTACTTAAACGGTAATAACACAATTTGCTTCTCAGTAAAACCGGGAGTAGGGCTGTGTATAAGACAATATATTTAAAATAGAAAAGCAAACTTGGTTTTTCCTATTCATCAATTGAGTATATGTTTGTAAAATCTAATAAAACAGTTTTAAACCAAGATATAGTAGTTGTTTAACTAAATGACGATAGCCACAATTATGTCTTTTAAATTATAATTAGGTTCACGTAACGCACATAACACCACAGTTAGTCGTATTAATGCTAAGCAGCTTCCATATGTAGTAAAGACATCCAGTATGCAGACTATAAAAATGTCAATTTATTAGCTAATTTGAATGTCTTCTCTCTGCGGCTCAAACATTCAAATAGATAAGTCCATTAAGAGGCTATTTTGCCCCCCCCCCCCATGGAGTCAAAAAATAGAAGTTGCTTTTCACAAGTTTCTTCTAATTAGTTTATTAGAACAATAGCCAAAGTGTAAAAGTCTGGTATTGATTCGACAAGTACGGTTGCTATGGTAACAAGAATGGTCCGCAAAAATAGGCTGAAAATAGGAAAATGGCCATTTTGGAGCAAATATAAGACATGTAACAGAGGAATTAATATAGAGCACAAGCAAATACCAAATAGATATTTTATCAGATGGTGAGGATTATTACAGCACACAATGTATTAAAAGGTTTGTTTGGTATTCGCTTGTGCTGATACCTAATTCTTAAAAAAATCGGTCTCCAAAAGCCTTAAATTTGGCACAAAATGGCAATTTCTCTATTTTTAGCCTAATTCGTCCGCCTTTTTTTGTTACCATAGCAACGGTAAAAGTAAAATAAAAGCCTGGATATTACACTTTGGTTATTCTTCTAACAAACCAATATCATGAAATTAATGAAACACACCTTCAGTTTTTGGCTCCAGAGGTAGCCAAATTTGCCCTTTAACGCTCGTAGCTCTTTCTTATTCTCAAATTGATATAGTAACAATTGTAACAAGCTGTTGGAGGTTAACGGCCCAACTTACAGAGTGAAAACAGTTTTTATTCAATGCACCTTGAATGGTTATATAAGATGTAATATGTCTGCACATCCAAAGAGGATTGGGATGGAGCAGGCCCTTACTTAGCTTTAAAGTCAAAATACTGTTTGATGATTTTACTTATTACGATGATAATGATGACACTGAAGCAGACACAATGATGGATGTTGTGTATGAAGTAGGCTCAGATGATGATTGATGATTGATGATTGATTTTGAATATTTATAAACTGCCCTGTTCAAATGTGAAACAGTTTTCTCTGTTTGTGTCCCTATATGTTTTAGCATTTTACATATTAAGAAATATATGAAAGTAAGTTTATTTATAACATGTGTAACAAATATCTATAGGTTTGATAACATGCACTGAATATAATTTCTTAGGTTCAGGCACCAATGATAATAGATTTATAGGGAAACAGGTAAAATATATTCATTCTTTCAGAAATAGTATCTCTTAAGTAAAGACACTTGCTCACTCGTTATGCCATGTATCATATGTAACGCTCTCTGATCTTTAAAACTTGGTGACAGCTTGCAGATCTATATGTCTTTATCCTACGAGCCAGCCTAAAGTCCCTAAACATGCAAGTATTTTCACAATTTTAGCCCAAACTTTCAAATTACATTTTCTTTATTTGATATAGTAACGCATGTAACAGGCTGTTTCAGATTAACGCCCAAACTAATAGAGAACAAACATTCTTTATTCAATGCAGCTTGAGTTGTACTTCTAGCAGGAATGTGTCTGCAAAATTTCCTCAAGGAGATTAAAACATTTTTAGGCATATCTTACGTAAAGACAATGAGCTTGCCCATTTATTACATCAGGTAACATATGTTACAGCCTCTGATATTAGACATGTTGCAACAAACCTGCAGATTTATGAGTCTTTTCAAAAAGCAAATAAATTCCAAACAATGAAAGATAATCATCGACTGCAAACATTTTTAACTATTTTACTCTAGTTTTAATACCAAATTTTCACCTTAAAACTGGGTAGGGTTGTTTAATTGCTAATTCCAAAAAAAAAATATTTAAGATAGGGAAAAATACTTAAATTTTTCTGTTAGCTAATTGCATAAGCTAGCCTGACATTGTTAAAACATTTTGCAAAACACACAGAGAGATTGTGAATGTAAATGATGTTAGCCACACTTGCAAATTTTAATGGGTTATCTGATTTATGTAACGCAAATGACACCTTAGGAAGCCGCAATTTTGTTCAAATGCCTGTCATACGTAGTTAAGATATCCAGTATGCAGACTATATGAATGACTTTTAAAAATAAATATTTAATGTCTTTAATTTGTAGCCCAAACTTACAATTTACCTTTTCTTAATTTGATAAAGTAACGTATGTTACAGGCTCTTACAGACTAACGCCCCGATGCATAGAGTGCAAACATTTCTTAAAAGACTCGGCTTTTAATTCTCTACAAGACAGGATATGTCTGCAAAACTCCCAAGAGGGGGAAGCAAACCCATTCTCAGCCATCCGTCTACTGTGCCATTCGTTATGGACAAGTCCAAGATGGTTATGTTGTTGTTGATCAATTGTTTATGTACTCCCCACTGTTTGTGTGTGTTTTTGGTCCTCTGTGTTTGTCTTTGTTTTGGTATGCATTACTGTGTGTCCTTTCCCGTGTTCCAATCATCTTGAAGAGAAAGATTTTGTTTTTATTGTCTCACCCATGTCTTGCCATTTTATATGTTCTGTGGCTCTTCCTTACGGTGCCATGGGTTGGTCTGCAGTGTGTGATAGTGGTATTTCCTGGTCATAATCGATTTCTTTTACACTTCACCAATAACAAACACATCAAGATAAATTTCATATAATGTATTAGGAAAGAAATTTGACATTATCACAAAGAAGGCCAAATTCAACCAAGCTATATTTATCATTATTTTGAACAATTTTTTGGACCCATATCCCAAATACAATATACAAAGTCCCATCCGGTTCTAAAGAATATCTTTATAGGGTTTTTACGCTATGTTAGCACGACGGCCAACTAGGTCATGTGATTTTAAGGTTCTCAATAAAATGTTGATCTCTTATATCATAGGCCTTCAACTTTGTATAGCCAAAATCCAGGGTACACAGCAGTTCAGTGATTTGGAAGTCGGTTGCGTTTAGGGAATTAAAAATGGTCTAATTTGTCGAGTATATAAAAGGCATTCGATCATGCATGTCTGTTTAACAGACATTATACATTGAGCTTAAACTTATTCTGATATTCGCAGTAGCATAAGTTTTCATGCTTGACTATGCCCATTTTCCCTTAGACTGCTTAATAAACTGGGTTGTTTAACTTCAGCTATGCCATCTAATGTAATCAGTGTGGACAACGCAGTGGAAATTGTCTTCTTAGTGCAGACATTCATATAGAAAAATATACATGTGTACAGCTTTTAAACTCATACTTTTGTTTGTTTTTTGTTTGATTTGATTCTTTACATCCCATCAACAATATTTCAGTTATGAAGGGACGGATCTTCCTGGGTTGAACCAGTACTAAGCTAGGATTAATGTTCTTGCTTAAGGACACAAGGCAGTGACGCTGATGAGGCTCGAACCCTCGGTCTCGAGTCAAGCACTCTACTGACTGAGCCAATGCGCTCCCTTTAAACCCATACTGTAAAATACATTTCCAGTTCAAGATTCCATCAACCAAGGGTAGAAAATTTCAAAAACAGAGCCGTCCCCAGGGGGTTCTTTGATATTTTCATATACACGTAGGCTCGGGTCATTTTTTGCGTCCGAAGTTTTGAATTTCATTATTTTTGTGATTTTCAGAAAAAATGATTTTTGGGTATGAAGATTTGTTGGATATTTTGAGGAGTCATCACAAAATTGGACTATATTTAGGGGTCATTTCTATGCATATCAGGGTCTTTACTTAAGATCAATGTACAGCATGGGGGATATTTATTTTATTTTTCAAATATTATTTTGGGTGCCTGAAATTCGTGATATTTTTGGGGTGAACGGTAGATGCTGGGGCCGGGCCTAAGTATGAAGAAAACATGAGAGTACCCCCCCCCCACCCCCCTCGGAAACCAAGCTTTTGTTGTGATTGTTCCGTGTCTGTGCCAGTACATTGCCGTTTTGTACAAGGCGAGCGACTTAATCACTACAACACGGAAGTTTTTCTTATGGCTGCTCCGTAGCTGTACCGGTATAGTACTTAGCTGAGAGTGTTTATTGTTGTGTGTAATTTTAGTATGACCAGAAGCGCAAGGCCACAGCTTAAAGTCTCATCCGATACTGTAACACTCACGTGGAGAAGAGGATCAAACTCGGGACCCCTTGGTATAAGTCGAATACACCACGCCGATTGTTTGTTGTTGTTATTGTTGTTGTTGTTGTTGTTGTTTAATGGTTGTGGTCGTGTTCCTTGGCTATAACCAGTTCTGGCCGAGTGGGCTTATGTTTTGTGTGGTTTTATGTCCAGGAGCATCCGAAGGCTCACCGGCAGTTTATTGCGAAAGCCTATACTTGTAACACACATTCGCACTGTGTTTAGAACTTATTCGAGAAAAGTATTAATTGAGCCGTGACACGTGATTTCCAACAATGTGGCATTTTGACAAGGGTAGACTCAGACAAGCCTGTGCAGCCTTTTTTTAAGCTTAGAAACTCCAAATGATGTTCAGTCAGCAGCTTAACACTCATAGAATATTCAAGCGACAAGCAAAGGCTCTGATCAGACTGTGCGTATGCGCAGGCTGATCTGAGGCTTTGCTGGTTGCACATACCACATTGTTGGAAATCTCATGCACTGGCTCAATTCTTATATCTACGGGTTCAGGGTGGGGAGAAAGACGCCTAGATATCGGTCTGAACCTGCATCATCAGGCTTTGCTCTTGCTGTGTGTATGTAAATGCGAGAAGCGAAGGCTCAGACGAAATGCTTTTTAATAATACATGTATGCTCCTTCGCTGCTCGCATATGCAATTGGTACGATTGTTTAAGTATGGGTCTGATCACCATTGTAAGTTGATAAGTCTCTATGCATGTGCATAATTTGAAACGCAGACCCGAATAAGAAATCCGAGTTGTCTATGTAACCTATGCTCGAGTATTCAATTATTGTAAGTTGTAAGATCATGTACCTGTCTGTACACATCCTGAACTCAACAACCGCTCCCTGCCAAAAATCAAAGTCACGGATATCCATAGCCTTTACAAAAATGCTCAAGGTGACGGGAAGCCGCTACAATCGAAAACTTCAAGGTCACGGATATCCGTGACTCTCGTTTCAAAACTAAGAAAATCGCAAGTTTTTGATACCGAGTAACTCCATATAAATGCCGAGTAACCTGAACAACTCGAAGTTAAGTTGAAGCTAAAGGCAGTATTTTATGCAATCGTTATTGTCCTGTTAGAAAAAATTGAATTTTAACAGCAATATATTGTCATCTTTACCAGCGTCTCCAGCTCCTTCTGACCACATGTTTTCCTTCTCTTCGCTTCAAAATCACCTGACTGTAAACTTTATCTTACGTCATCAGAAGATTGGTTACCGGCACACATTCCAGGAAACTTTTGGTTTTCAAGCACTTAAGATAAATTGGGAAAACGGAAAAGTAGGTACTCGTTGCAAAGTCGCGGACTTCCGCGACAAAGGCTAGCCGCGGAATTCCGTGTGATCCCTACCTGCTTACTAAGTGCAGCACTACCTGTAAGGAAAGCAGCTTTTAAGTGCCTGTATGAGAAAAGGAAAAAAAAAAGTTAATAATTTTATTTAGTAAATCGGGTTTCTTGTTATGGTAAGTTAACAGGAATGACATTTTAAAACAGGATAGTCATCACAATAAGCCGCCTACGAGCATATATAAGTTTCTTGGAACCTATTAAACTGAGCACAATGACATAACGGGTTGGTATATTGTTTGAAATGGTCAAAATAACCTTTTTCCAACGTTCTGACTCATCAGATATTTAAATGGAAAACCGACTGGTTTCTTGACAGAAAACAGATGTTAGGAAAACCGGAGGAAAGTGCGAAAGTTAGTACCGGAGGGAAAATATTAATCTACTTCAGAAACCTTTTATTTACCCTAGTACTAGATACTCAGAAAATAGGAACTAACACGAAAACAGTAGTGTCAGTTATAGAAGCCTTGACCTATGCAGTATTTCGTTGATTGATCTATAATTTCGACTTCGATCCCCTTTTAAAGGATTTGGTTACATGTATTTATCTCTTTGAGTGCCAGAACCACATTAATCAGATAGAAATCAGATAGAAAAAGCCATTTTTTTTTGCTTTCTTCAACAATTAAAGATAACTACTTGTTTGATGGACTAGTTTAGATCCCCTTTTAGAATTTCAGTACCTTATGAGTAAACGTCGCACAAATTGGGATGGACTCATCTAGTAGTCAGGAGAAATGGAGGATCAAAGCAGCGACTGACTCCTTTTGGGACGTGGCCTAATACGATGCTTGCTGACTGTGAGAGTCTGGTATAGTATGATGTTTGCTGATTACGAGGGCTGTGGCCTAGTATGATGATTGCTGATTATGAGGACCGTGATATATGTGCTTGCTGACTATGTAACCGTGACCTAGTATGGTGTTTGCTGACTATGAGGGATGTGGCCTAGTATGATGCTTGCTGACTATGAGGGCCTGACATAGTATGATGGTTGCTGACTATGAGGGCCGTTGCCTAGTATGATGCTTGCTGACTGTGAGGGCCGGGGTCTACTATGGTGCTTGCGGTCAAGTATGGTGCTTGCTGGCTAAGAGGGCCTTGGCTATTATGGAGCTTCGTGACTATGAGTGATGTTGCCTAATATGGTGCTTGTTAACTATGAGAGCCGTGATCTAGTTTGCGTTTATGACTATGAGCGCCATGACCCAATATAGTGCTTGTTGACTATAAGTGCCGTGGTCTGCTTTGCTTCATGACTATGAGGACCGCCGTCTAGTATGGTGCTTGCTGGCTATGAGGACAATGGCCTAGTATGATGCTTGCTGACTATGAGGACCATGGCTTAATATGATGCTTGCTGATTATAAGGGCTGTGGCATAACATGATGCCTATGTTTTTTGACTATGAGTGCCATGGCCTAGTATGATGCTTGATGACTATGAGGGTCGTGGCCTAGTATGATGCTTCATGACTAAGGGCGTGGCCTAGTATGGTACTTGCTGATTATGAGGACCGTGGCCTTGTATATGAAGGTTGTGGCCTTGTATGATGCTTGATGGATATGAGGGTCGTGGTCTAGTATGGTGCTTGCTGAATATGATGACCGCGGTCTAGTATGGTGCTTACTGGCTATGAGGGCCGTGGCTATTATGGTTTTTCATGACTATGAGGGCCGTGGCCTAATATAGTGCTTGTTGACTATGAGGGTCGTGGTTTAGTTTGCTGCATGACTACGAGGGCCTAGGCCTAGTAAAGTGCTAGTTGACTATGAGGGACATGGTCTAGTTTGCTTCATGACTATGAGGGTCGTGGTCTAGTATGATGCTTCATGGCTATGAGGGCCGAGGTCGCTATACTGGCTACATTCTGAAACATTGATATGTTTTGAAGAAAAAAATATAAATTTGACATCACAATGGCATTTCTTATTTAATCAACAAATTGTTGCCTCTTCTAGCCAGATTGTGATAACAAAGTCATCAGAATTAGACTAGCTACAAGTATATGAAATAGTCTTGTACTAGGAAATGATTTAAGGACTGGAGCCATTCTAGCAGGGGACGCTCCCTTGTATTGTATTTGCTTACTATGAGCGCCTGTCCTAGTGTGATACTTGCTGACCATGAGGACCGTGGCCTAGTATGGTGTTTGCTAACTATGAGGGTCGTGGACTAGTATGATGATTGATGGCTATGAGTGCCGTGGCGAAGTATAGTGCTTGCCAACTATAAGGGCCGTGGCCTAGTTTGGTGTTAGCTCAATATGAGGGTCGTGGACTAGTATGATGCTTGATGACTATGAGGGCCATAGCGAAGTATGATACTCGATCACTATGAGGGTCTCGGCGTAGAATGTGCTTGCTGACTATGAGGGCTGCGGCCTAGTATGTTTCTTGATAGCCGAGGGACGTGGCCTAGTATGATGCTTGCTGACTATGAGGGCCGTGGCCTAGTTTGATGCTTGCTGACTATGAGGGTTATGGCCAAGTATGGTGTTTGCTATGATGGACGTGACCTAGTATGGTGCTTGCTAACTACGACGGCCGTGGCCTAGTATAGTGCTTGCTAGCGATGAGGGCTGCGGCCTAGTATAATGATTGTTGTCTTTGAGGGCCGTGGCATAGTATGGTGCTTGTTAACTATGAGGTTTTGTTCATTATTTGCTCCTTTTCAGTGAGCATATGTCAATAGGGCTCTTTTCTCTCAGACTCAAATATTTATGCTCTTTACACCTGTATGTCCGGGTCACAGGCAGATCATTGCTATTGATCCGTGTATATTGACCAGATTAAGCGAATGTGTCTGGTAAAAGTCATTATTGGTGAGGTTATTGCAGGTCACCATGATGCTTCTCTCTCTCTCTCTCTCTCTCTCTCCCCCTCTCTCTCTCTCTCTCTCTCTCTCTCTCTCTCTCTCTCTCTCTCTCTCTCTCTCTTATGATCAGGTGCCCAGAGTCATCAGAATCTGCGGTGCCCATGTATCCAAGAATTTGATTCAGTTTGCCATGTGGTTGTAATGCCAATATTCTGGCCATGCAAGTGTTAAGGTTCTTTTCTCCATATGTTGACCATAATTGAACCAACACATGAGAGTTTGGTATTTTCATGTATCACTGTCTAGCAACGAAGGCTCAGGCTATCACACTGTCGAGCAACTAAGGCTCAGGCTATCACACTGTCGAGCAACAAAACCTCAGGCTATCATACTGGCGAGCAACGAAGCCTCAGGCTATCACACTGTCGAGCAACAAAACCTCAGGCTATCACACTGGCGAGCAACGAAGGCTTTGGCTATCACACTGTCGAGCAACGAAGGTTCAGGCTATCACACTGTCGAGCAAGAAAGGCTCAGGCTATCACACTGTCGAGCAACAAAACCCCAGGCTATCACACTGGCGAGCAACGAAGGCTCCGGCTATCACACTGTCGAGCAACGAAGGCTCAGACTATCACACTGTCGAGCAACGAAGGCTCAGGCTATCACACTGTCGAGCAACGAAGGCTCAGGCTATCACACTGTCGAGCAACGAAGGCTCAGGCTATCATACTGGCGAGCAACGAAGCCGCAGGCTATCACACTGTCGAGCAACAAAACCTCAGGCTATCACACTGGCGAGCAACGAAGGCTTTGGCTATCACACTGTCGAGCAACGAAGGTTCAGGCTATCACACTGTCGAGCAAGAAAGGCTCAGGCTATCACACTGTCGAGCAACAAAACCCAAGGCTATCACACTGGCGAGCAACGAAGGCTCCGGCTATCACACTGTCGAGCAAAGAAGGCTCAGGCTATCACACTGTCGAGCAACGAAGGCTCAGGCTATCACACTGTCGAGCGACGAAGCCTCAGGCTATCACACTGTCGAGCGACGAAGCCTCAGGCTATCACACTGGCGAGCAACGAAGGTTCAGTCTATCACACTGTCGAGCAACGAAGGTTCAGTCTATCACACTGTCGAGCAACGAAGGCTCAGGCTATCACACTGGGGAGCAACTAAGGCTCAGGCTATCACACTGTCGAGCGACGAAGCCTCAGGCTATCACACTGTCGAGCAATGAAGGCTCAGGCTATCACACTGTCGAGCAACGAAGGCTCAGGCTATCACACTGTCGAGCAACGACGCCTCCGGCTATCACACTGTCGAGCGACGAAGCCTCCGGCTATCACACTGTCGAGCGACGAAGCCTCAGGCTATTACACTGTCGAGCAACGAAGCCTCAGGCTATCACACTGTCGAGCAAAGAAGGCTCCAGCTATCACACTGCCAAGCAACGAAACCTAAGGCTATCACATTGTCGAGCAACGAAACCTAAGGCTATCACACTGTCAAGCAATGAAGGCTCAGGCCAGAGCTACGCTACTCGCATACGCAAATTAAAGATGTAGATGAAGATAAAGGCCAAATTTAAGACCAGCCCAACTGATACGTTAGCATGGACGTTTAAATGTGGTTCTGCGCATATGCGATAAGCTCCAAAATCTCATGAAGAGGCTCATTTATGATATTTCTTTAAGATATAGCAGGTTCGTCGTGGTTCAAATACCAATATTTGCAGGTTCGTGCAATAATTTGCAAACAATCCTGGACTATGAGTGACATGTTTTGATACAAGACACAGACACAGAATACTTGATTGTCTAGGGAAGATAGGATAGTGATTTCTTGTCCACTTAGCAGTTCTTAATGTTTTTCTTGCTTTCCCATTCCATAGAAGATTTCTGTCAAAGTGGAAGTAGTTTCTTCATATCTGCCTTTATCATTTTATATTCCAGTAAAATTGCTATATTATTTGAGCCGTGACATGTGAAAATACGCAAGCGACTAGCAAAGGCTCTGATCAGACTGCGCATATGCGCAGGCTGATCTGAGGCTTTGCTGGTCGCACATACCGCATTGTTGGAAATCTCCATGAATGTCATGGCTCCCGTAAAATTGCAGGTTTCAGTCTGAAACATTGTTTTGTTTTGAAGAAAAAAAATCATATAAATTGAGCCGCGGCATGTGATTTCCAACAATGTGGCATTTTGACAAGTGTAGACTCAAATGAGCCTGTGCAGCCTCTTTTTAAGCTAAGAACCTCGAAATGATGTTCGGTCAGTAGATTAACACTCATAGAATATTTTAATGAGTGGTAAAGGGTCTGATTAGACTGCGCGTATGCACAGGCTGGTCTGAGGCTTTGCTGGTCGCACATACAACATTGTTGGAAGTCTCATGTCGCGGCTCAATTTGCAATTATAATGAATTTTCAACTCTAGCTTCTTCTAGTCAGGTGTTAAACAGGGCCATCAGATAGAAAAAAAATTGAGTACTGGAGCCAGTCTAGCTTTTAAGCTTTCTGCCAGAACTTAGTATTCCCGACGGATCAGAATATGAAAAAGTTATGAACACTATATCGCTGAACAGAAGAAATTACTAACTCCATGCGACATAATGGCAGCTGTCGTGACCATTATTTTTCTGGCAAAAACGGACCCTATGTAATAGTTATACCATGGGTTGTCCACCTGCACGTGGAAATAATCCACGAGCTTTAGCGAGTGGATTATCTTACGTACAGGTGGACAAACATGGTATAACTATTTTATACCACCTACATCAGTCAAGACGTTCCACATCACGAGAAAATTAATGCTTAAGTTGGTTATGGTGGTATAAAAACATCTAGCCCAACTGGATAGCTGAGAACGCATGTTAAAATGACTTGGTTTAAACATATTTTATTTGTAATCTTTGTACATAGAACAACATATAAAGACATACAATAATATAAGTATACAAATGGGATTCAGAAGGATGATTTGACTCATACATGTATGTGGTACACTGTAAATATAGTAACTTTACACCAAATCTGCTGGCAGCTGAACTGTCTGTGATCTTGAGGTAACCTTTCAACTGCTTAAATATTATGTTTTGCTATAATTGTATTGACCCGGAGAATCATAATACAACCATGCAACTAGCAGGTTAGCAAAGAGGTAGTTCATGAACTCGAATTTGGAGATATAGCTGTCATGCATAAACAATTCGCAGTAGAGTGACAGGAATTTTAATACTGATTGGCATTTTGGGATGTTTAAAAGAGGTAAAGACAATGGACACGTAAATTTCCAAATAGTTTTCTTCCTTATTTTCAGTAACATATGTTGTAGGTTCACATTGGAATTGCCTCTATGAGGCAATTCCAATGTGTACCTACAACATGTCTTTTCAATAAATTAGTTTTTCACCATAAGTTTTTTTTTAAACAAATTTTCAACCACTTTCATTTATTCAAAGAAAATAGCATGTAGAAATGAACAACTTTTCATGTAGTTTATTTGATGCTTGTTTATCTTGAGATGTTTCGAGTCATGGACGTATATTGCTAAATTACTAATTGCCTGGTAGAGAATCCCTGGCTAAATTTGTTTAAGTAGGAACGTAAACGTAAGGTTACACCAAAAGGGATGGTAGTTTAGCTGCCACCTCTTTTAGTGTTAATTTACATGTATTTTTATTCATGATAACTCGGTTATCAGGTGGTCTGCAGTAAATCTGACTACATCATTGCACTAATCGTTTTAAAGTATTAGCACAGGTTTTGGAAGACGCTGAACTGAATAAGACTGTATTCTTTCTTTCCAGAAAGGTTATCAAGGTCACTGTTTAGGTCCTGAACCGAGCATGTAACATACATTACATGCATAATTAAACATGAAATGGAGAAGTGATTGTGCTTATGCATATAAATGGAGGCTTAATTCGACACCTGGGTGAAATTATTGAAATTATTGAAAATCTGTCACTATAGAGAGAAGAATAGTCCAGAAGTCAATAAAAAATGTCACAGCTTAAGCCTTTGAATACTACAGAAGGCTATAATTGAATTGTTTCTCAGGATGTTTCTTTTTTGTTTGTTTGTTCTTTTTGTTTGGGTTTTTTTTTTTTTTTTTTTTTTTTTTTTTTTTTTTTTTTTTTTTTTGGGGGGGGGGGGGTTAGCCTTCGTTGTTGTTTTTTTTAAAATCCGCCATAACGGATTCTTTGGCAAACCGCGAAGGCCTAGCGCCAAGATGAAATGTCACAGGTCTCTTATGGTAAAACAATTTTCAGGGAATCAAGTAGGGAGAACACAGTAGCTCAGTGGTAGAGTGTTTGACTCGAGACGGAGGGGCCGCGGGTTCGAGCCTCACCAGCGTCACTGTGTTGTGTCCTTGAGCAAGACACATTTATCCTTGCTTAGTACTGGTTCAACCCAGAAAGACTCGTCTCGACATAACTGAAAAATTGTTGTCTGGGACAATAAGAATCAAATCAAACAGACAAATAAAGGGAATGAAATATGTCTGAATCTGGAAACCCACTGGTGTAAGACAACGCACCATCAAGCTTTTCGTATAAAACCAGACGATTTTTACTTACGCTTCTGAACCAACAAATACCACAGATCAGAAAATGCACTAAATGGAATTGATTACATGTACAAGCAAGAAAAATATAACCGAACAAGCTCTTTCTTCCTCTGCGGGACGAGTGCAACCATAGAAAGCACCACTATACAACCAAGTCTTTGACAAACATATTCTCACCCTTACACTGGGTGTGACCCACGTACATTCTATGGGTGCAATAAAAATATATATAGTTAAACCTGTCATAAGCGGCCACTCAAAAAGAAGACAAAAAATTGGTTTTCAAGACAGATTATCGCTTAATGCAGGTCAAAAGTAATACTTTCGACCTTCATTAAGCTGCCATTTGTCTTTAAGACTTTTGTTTTGTCTATTTTTGAGTGGCCATTTAAGACAGGTTTTACTGCAATTCTTTGATTAGACAGTGGCCACTAGTGGTGGGGTCTTCAAATAATAAACAGGTCAAATATTCACCCCTTTCTTTTTAACATTGCAAGAACAGACGAAAACGTAGTTTACTCTATGGTTGACCATTTCATGGACATTCGCACCGTTTGCCGAATAATATGCGTGGGTTTAATTTACTCCATGGATTCGCTTATTATGGGCTTTTGCAACTTTTGTTGAATAACAGACGTGGACGGAGTTTACTCCATGGATAAGCTTGTTCAGTAAATCATTTCATGGACATTTGATAACAGGTGTGGATTAAATTTACTCCATGGATTCGCGTATTTAGTAAATCCATTTATGGACTTTCGCTAAACAACACTGGTGTGGACGTAAGTTACTCCATAGATCTGCTTATTTAGTAAATGTTTTATGGACTTTTGCAGCTTAAGCTGAATATCAGGCGTGGCCGTAGTTTACTTCATAGGTTCTCTTATTCAGTAAATGTTTTTGACTCTTGCAACTTTAGCTGAATAGTTGGCATGGCAGTAGTTTACTTCATGGGTCCTTTTATTCAATAAATAATTTATTGACTTTTGCAACTTAAGCTGAATAACAGGCGTGATTGTAGTTTACTTCATGGGTTCTCCAATTCAATAAATGTTTTATGGACGTTTGCAACTTAACTGAATAACAGGCATGGTAGTGGTTTACTTCAGAGGTCCTCTTAATCAGTAAATGTTTTACTGACTTTTGAACATTAGTTGAATAACAGGCATGGCAGTAGTTTACTTCATGGGTCCTCTTAATCAGTAAAATTTATGTTTTATTGACTTTTGCAACTTAAGTTAAATAACATGCGTGATCGTAGTGTACCTCATGGGTCCTCTTATTCAGTATATGTTTTATGGACATTTGCATCCGTAGCTGAATAACAGGCGTGGATGTAGGTTACTTCATGGGTCCTCTTATTTAGTAACTATTGTATGGACTTTTGCAATTTTAGTTGAATAACCGTAGTTTATTTCATGGGTCCTCTTATTAGGTAAATGTTTTATGGACTTTTTCAACTTTTGCTGGATAACAGACATAGACGTAGTTTACTCCTAGCAGGCATGGCCATAGTTTACTTCATGGATCTGCTTGTATAGTTAATGTTTAATGGAAATTGGCAACTTTTGCGGAATAACAGACATCGACGTAGTTTACTCCGTGGAGCTGCTTATTTAGTAATTAAATAACAGGCGTGACGGTAGTTTACTTCATGACTCTGCTTAAGGACTTTTGCTAAATGACATAAGTGATGACATACTTGGGCGTACTTTACTCCATGGATAAGCTTATTTAGTAAATAATTTTATGGACTTTTGCAGCTTTCGCCGAATAACAGGCGTGGACGTAGTTTACTTCATGAATCCGTTTATTTAGTAAATCCTTATTGAACGGCGTTTCGCTCGTTAACTGATACTGACCCGCTTTTACGAGTATATGCTTACTGTAGAGATGTATGTGGTATTGCTCTTTCTCTCTGGACCAAATTTCTGTCAATAACACAGTATCAGTCTGGCTTTTTTATTTAGCCTGGAGGATTAGCGTAGTAGCATTGTCTTACACAGAAATAATGGATTAATCAGCCGCTCTTGAGATTAATTATTGATTCCTAATGGTTTATTGGCGGATTGAGAATACAAAGTGGCGTCACTAGTCTTAATGTCCTGAAACTGCCAGGCAGTATTTAATAGAGCTGGCTGATACTCATTAAAATACGCAAAAGTTGTTCGAATTCAAGTACAGTACAGATAATATGGTCCAATAATGCATATGGTTAAAATATAGAGTGGTTGTTTTATGTATTTTTCCCATAGGTTTAGACGAGCCTGCTAAGTAAAGAAGAAAGCATAGAATAGATATCGATACAATCAAGTCCCGCACCTGGCCCGGGAAATATGGGAAAGTGATACAAACACAAGAAAACATCACAAACAAGAGAGTCAAGAGGTCAGCTCTTTCCCAGCAGATGCATACAAGGTTGCAGACAAGACAGCATAACAAAGGTAAATTAATAAATGAGCCGTGACCTGTGATTTTCAACAATGTGGCATTTTGACAAGTGTAGACTCAGACGATCCTGTGCAGCCTCCTTTAAAGCTTAGAAACTCCATATGGTGTTCAGTCAGTAGCTTAAGAGTCATAAAATATTCAAGCGGCTAGCAAAGGCTCTGATCAGACTGCACGTATGCACAGGCTGGTCTGAGACTTTGCTAGTCGCACATACCACCTTGTTGGAAATCTCATGCTGCGGCTCGAATAGGATCCACAAAAGGAGCACTGTCTTGGAACAGTTAGTAAAAAAATAATGAATGGCTTAAACATGTTTAACGGTACCAACCTCACCCTTAATTCTGATGTGGACCAAGACACATAGATGTTAAGTCTCGACAGAGCCTTCGCTTCTAGCATACACGAAGCAGTGATGCGGAGGGAGACTCAGACCTGAAACCCTACTATATGTTTATAGAGTGAATTCACGCATATTGCAATAAGTTCTTTTCATGAGTTGGTCCAGCTATACCTAGCGTCTGCAAACTGCGCAGTGCTAAAGCAGTCTATATCATCACCACAGAAGCCCAATGTGACATATATATATGTCACTGTTTAATGGGCCTCGACGCGACAAAACCTGTCTTCGGGGGTTTGTGAACAACACAGGCGCAGACCAGCCTGCGCATCCGCGCAGTCTGACCAGCCTGCGCATCCGCGCAGTCTGACCAGCGCTTTTGTTATTCGCTTTTTAGAAAGTACCATATCTATACTTGCTACAAGCGAATTTTCAATTTTCTAGCTAGTCTCTGTAGCTGAGGAGACTGGTTTGAGTCTCGCTCTTTTCCCCAAAGACAAGTTTTGTCGCTTCGAGGCTCTAATAAAAGTGTCAGTTTACACCAAATTTGGTGGTATTGAATTGCCACTGATTTTGACATAACCTTTCGACTGCTTTAAAAGCATATAGTGTTCGGTTCGCTTGTATTGATCCGGAGAATACTGAGTACAACAATAACAGGTAGAAATGTTTTAACATTTATCACTGGAGACTTGTCGGCGTCACTGCGTTGTGGTCCTTGAGCAAGACACATTTATCCTAGCTTAGTACTGGTTCAACCCAGGAAGACCCGACCCGTCCCTGTTTAACTGAAAGATTGTTGATGGGACGTAAAGAATCAAATCAAACAAAACAAAACTGGAGACTTGTTATCTTCAAGATGTTTTAGTAGGAAAGTAAGTGTAAGTTACACCAAAAGGGGTGGCAGCCCAGCTGTTACCTCTGTTGGTGTTAACTTATACTTAATGTTACAGTCAACTGCGGGTGCTGCGGAATGAGTCGTCATGCGAAAATCTGCTTAGTCTGAATTTCATACGAACAAAAATTAACAGATTAGCTTGCGCACCCGGACAGTCTGATCAACACCTTTATTGTCCAAAATTGTCTACTCCTTACAGTTTTAGTCTCAAATGTGGTGCAGGCCAGTTTGGGCCTCGTGCGAGTGCACAACCATAGACAAAGTTTCTCGCTTTGTTTTTCATCATACCCTATAAGGAGGTAATTTCCTGTAATTACTGCGCTATTTGATTTATACAACAACCTGGAAGCTATTAATATTGATGTCAGTATAACCAAATAAATGCCCTATTCCCTATGGAATTATCCTACAGCAACCAACTATGTATTAAATTGTTTGCTATACATGACGCCATCATTTAAAACTATACTAGGGTAACGTTGAAATCAAGTGAATATCTCGCGCGGATAAAAATCAAATGAACAATATGTACCAAAGTGTATGGCCTTGACTTTCATAGTGCGGAAGGTATAGGTTCAAAGCCAATACAATGTAACGTTCAGTGCCCCCACCCCTGCCTTTACCTTAGTTTACACTTAGCCTTTACAAACATTTTGGACCGATATCAGGCACCGTTTGTTTGTGTGTTTAGACTCTGATGGTTTTCACTGTAGTCATTCCACTACGGCAATTTGGGTCTCGTCACCCACTCCGGTGTTATAGTAAAATTACCTTCAAATAAAGGCTGATAAAAATGAGAACTTTCGAATATGTTTGCTTCGAGATTGCATCGTCTAGATAACAACCTCAGTGTTGTTTTGTCAAAACGGAGATAAAATCAGATTTTAAATGTGTTTTTTCACAGTTATATTTAAAAAATGTCAATTACGGTTTCGTCATAATAATACGGTTTTGTCATTGATTAATTGTCCACGATGACGAGACCGTAATTAGTTATTTCATGCCTAGACATCAAACGTTAAAGTTTTTTGTATAACTCTGAAGCTAAAAGATACAATGTGAATTTGATGAACAAAACTCAGTCAAAACCCAAGCATTTTGGGGCGTTTATCTGTGATTAAATGAAGAAATTGAACATGATGAAAAAGTTACCGTAACACCGGAATAAGTGACGAGACCCAAATTGCCGTAGTGGTATGACTACAGTGGTTTTCCTGAAAAAAGGAAAATGAAAAGATTAATATGATAATACATTCGATAGATGACAAAAGAGCTTGCAACATTTCACAGCATACAAGGTGTTAGAGAAAATGCGCAAATGTAAATGTTAACAATACAAGTGCCACATGCTTCCAATGGCATCAATCTTTACTGTAGAATGGTTTAACATGTGTGCCAGCACATGATATTTTGATACTAATCACATATGTGCAGACTCCTTTAAACGCCAATGCTGACATATCCAGTCGGACAAAAGGTCTAAATTTTGTTCTGAATCCGTTCATGTATACCCATACTTTTTGTCTGCGAGCAGCGGCTGCGAGCAGCAAAGGCTCTAGCGGGTCTGCGAGCATAGAGGGCTCTAGAGAGTCTGAGAGCAGCGAAGGCTCTAGCGAGTCTGCGAGCAGCGAAGGCTCTGGCGGGTCTGTGAGCAGCAAAGGCTCTGGCGAGTCTGCGAGCAGCGAAGGCTCTGGCGGGTCTGCGAGCAGCGAAGGCTCTATCGAGTCTGCGAGCAGCAAAGGCTCTGGCGGGTCTGCGAGTAGCAAAGGCTCTGACGAGTCTGCGAACAGCGAAGGCTCTAGCGAGTCTGCGAGCAGCAAAGCCTCTAGCGGGTCTGCGAGCAGCAAAGGCTCTGGCGAGTCTGCGAGCAACAAAAGCTCTGGTGGGTCTGCGAGCAGCGAAGGCTCTAGCGAGTCTATGAGCAGCGAAAGCTCTGGCGAGTCTGCGAGCAGCGAAGGCTCTAGCGAGTCTGCGAGCAGCGAAAGCTCTGGCGAGTCTGTGAGCAGCGAAGGCTCTGGCGAGTCTGCGAGCAGCGAAGGCTCTAGCGAGTCTTTGCAATTGCGCAGTCTCGCCTGAACCTTCGTTGCTCATCAATGCGATGAAGTACCAAAGGCTGTTTTTACAAATGTACGTGTATCTGCCGCTTATTTCACACAATATTGCGTTTCATTCAAATGGCTTAGAGTTTGTGATTCATTTCCGTGCCCACGGTGTCAAAGTGAAAACCAATAACAAGACTAAATGAATTTTATATCGACTTTTAGTGCATATTGTGTTTCTTATTTTACATGTTCCTCTCTTTTTCGTTTAACGTCCTATTTCAATAGTAATTAAATTTGAAAAATTTGCAAAAAGTCTGCAAACATCCCGTATATTGTGTCGAAATTTTAAAGAAAAAAGGGCTATCGAACAGGAGACCTGGTATTAATTTATATTCAAAAATCGCATCTATTTACGAAATAATCAAAAACGCACAATGGGTGAATTACACACAATTTTGTCTTATTTTTAAATAGAAACTCTGTCGTTTTGCGCTGGATATAAATACCGGTGAAATACCATGACTGTTTGATCATACTTTTGGATTGGTATCAGCCGAGAACATTATGGGGCTACAGGTAGAAATTTCAAAATGTTGAAAAAAAAGTTGTTTGCCAAACTACCCAGTATCAAAGCATATTGATAAGGTTTACGCAACATGACATTTTCAGGGTCTCAATCTTCGCAAACCTTTCACAGAGATACATGTATATTGATTCGAAATATTTGAATTGCTAAACTAAAGCTGTATGCTATATAGGCTGAATCGAGTTACTTAAAAAGTAATAATAATGCTAAGTAATGTAAGTGTATGCAGAGTAATATTAATTTATTCTAAATGGTTTACATGTTATGGGAAAATTCAGAGACCAAATTTTCACAAACTTTTTGGTGGCAAAACACTGAATTTTTTAGTATAGAGCAAATTCTAAAAGTCAATTTTAGCTTCATCTTCTTTATGATTCAGTGTACATGATAGACAGCTTGACACTTAAAAACCACAGTGTCCACATTTTGATTTATCCCATGTAATGCATCCATATATGGTTCAATTACACCTGCATTGAGCTTAATTGTTATAAATGGTCGATGATTAATGTCATATTAACTAAGGACTATATATACTAAAAAAAATAATGGGCGGAAGAAGACACATGCCCCCTTGTGTTGACAGATTTAACAAAGAAAGAATTCATACTATAGGCTCGTCTACAGAATAATATGACTAAATATAAAATTATGATGTTTGAAATTTAAATTAATTCTGGTATCGCTTTCACATTATTTAAAACGTCGTTTTAAGTTTCACTTTAATATCTTAACCGTTATAATAAGTTATGTTTTCCTACAAAAAAGCACAATTGGGTCTAAGTTGACATTAATCTATTTGTGCCTAGTGACCCATAAACTGTACATTCACCAACATTGCGAATTCTCATGAGACGGCGTTACACACTCCCCCCCCCCCCCCCCCACCAAAATATTAAATTATACGACCCTGAAATATTTGCGCATACTGTGTTTTCCATCTAAATATGAATAAAAGTTCATTTGATAAATTTTTCATGGTTATAAATTTTTCATGGTACACTATGACTATCTTATAATTAGTCATAGTGTATAAAATGAAATTTTATTCATATTTTGATAATGGGGGCGGAGGTTTGGACAAATCACCGTGTCTTTCACCTGTGCATTACTCCTGAGGGTATGCGTTGTTTACTATAAAAAGGATCTTACATGAGTGCTCACGTTTTATTGGATTTATCAACGCGCTGGGAAAAGCGATAAAATGCGAGGCTTTTCGAGCATTTTATCGCTTTTCGCAACGAAATTAGTAAATTCAATATTACAAGATAGCACTAAGAGCTAGAATATTAGATTCTATTTAACATATGCCATTAAGATTACTTTGAAATATCATTTTTGGCGTAAAAAAGTCAAGAATTTGTCATTGTTATGTACGCAACGTTGTTTTTGGCGTCATTTCATTACGTAACCAAATTATGTAAACCACTAGTGGAATCATCTGAAACGTTTGATGTAAAACATTTCCAATAAAACAAAAACTAGAGAAAGTAACTTGCATTGATAAGCTAGGGGTCTTTCATGCAAACCAAACATCTATGTGTCTTGATCCACATCTGAACTGAGGTTGAGGTTGATGCCGTGAAACCAGTTTAAGCCTTCCAGTAAAATATTTTTATTGACCGTTCTAAGGCGGTGCTTCTTTTGTGGATCAGTTGTGTTTTTGTGCCTTATGTTTCTCATGCTTTCGCGTCTGCTCATTGCTGCCTTGTGGTCACCTGCTGGGAAAGGGCTGACCAATTGGCTCTTGTTGGTGATGCTTATTGTATTTTTTGTTACTTTCCCATGTGGTATCCTTGAACAGGCGTGGTACTTGATTGTATCGTTTCCTGATCTCTGTTGTCTTTCATACTTTACAGCCAAATGAAATTAATAATGAATTGTATCAAGAGCTCATGTCTCTACATCTACTTGATTGTACACATAGAATGGAATATTATCGAACGGAAGATTCGACTTGCTTTATATTGGTCAAACAAGTACATGTTTAAGAGACATTTACATGTATGACCCCGGGCAGAATGATCCCTGTCAGTATAAACCTTAACATCATGAGCCGTGACCACATGATCCGTGTCAGCATGATCCGTGACCACATGGTCCGTTTCAGCATGATCCGTGTCAGCATGATCCGTGACCACATGATCCGTGCCAGCATGATCCGTGACCACATGATCCGTGTCAGCATGATCCGTGACCACATGGTCCGTTTCAGCATGATCCGTGTCAGCATGATCCGTAACCACAATATCCGTGTCAGCATGATCCGTGACCACATGATCCGTGACCACATGATCCGTGACCACATGATCCGTGACCACATGATCCGTGACAGCATGGTCCGTGACCACATGATCCGTGTCAGCATGATCCGTGACCACATGATCCGTGTCAGCATGATCCGTGACCTCATGATCCGTGACCACATGATCCATGTCAGTATGATCCGTGACCACATGATCCGTGACCACATGATCCGTGTCAGCATGATCCGTGACCGCATGGTCCGTGTCAGCATGATCCGTGACAGTGATCCGTGACCACATTGTTCGTGTCAGCATATGCAACCAGAGAGATGAGTAAAATGTTGCCACCTAGACCATGTAGACCTGGGCCCAGTTGTACTAACGTTTTGATTGATTTATCGTCTGTTGAATTTACGGTCTGTTAAAATTTTCACCAATCAGGTTTGACGTTATTGCTTGAAAATTTAACAAGCGTATCACTAATCAACTAGTTTATGCAACTGGGCCCAGTTATCCAAGTGATTGGGAAGAACCATCGTATCAGCGGAGGGTCCCTGACCTTAGCAGTAGAATTTTCTCTTATATGTTAGTATAGAAATGAAATAATGATCAAAATTAACCCTTTGCCCTTGGGAAATTTTTCATGCATTATTGTGGCCTGCTGACTTTTTTTCAAAATCATCTTTTTCGAAAAGTTCTTTTAGGAAAACCATCTAGGTGTCAAAAAGATTTGACGACGTTTTGTCTGGATTGGTCTAGATCCAATCTGTTTGCATGGACACTAGTAGGCCAGGAGAAGTGTATCAGCAGCCTGGCACTGTCATGCAGACCTGATATCTAAATAATTGGGGGGGACCATCGCTCCCTGACCTAGGCAGAGCATTTTTCTCTTATATGTAAGCATAGTGTGAAAAATGAACAATGGTCGAAATTAGAAACAACAGCAGCTTGACACTGTCATGCAGACCATTGGGAAGTATCCATGTAATATGAAGGTCCCAGACCCAGACGGCAATAATCACATGATTTGGAACTCTCTCCCTTCTGAAATGTCTTTATGACGTAACCTTAAAGTCTGGAATAATTTTATCTTTATAAAGTCTAATTCAAATGTCATATAATTAAATTGCATAGAGTTCATAAAGATTATCACAATCGAAAGTAAAATGAGTTTTTGAGAAAATTAAACTATTTAAATCCCTGTGCTAATCAAAATGGGTTTAAAATCAGTTTGCACTTTGGACAACGCGAAGAAATTACATACGGTGCATGACTTTGCGTCGGCAAACCGCAATGACTTTGTATAAAGGAATAGAGCTGCCTTTATTTAATACATTGTTCATTGAAAAGGTGCACTTGAAAAAAACTAATTTAACCCAGGGTGAAAGTAAACATAAACACAGCTCTTAACGTGCTAGTTAATTGTGCATGCTTTTTGTCGTCTGACATTTTTTTTTCAAAATTAACTTTTTCAGAAATATTATTTCAGTAATACCACCCTTGTGTCAAACAGTTTGGGCCCAGATCTGTTGTCAGGCCTGATCTGTATCAAAACTGTCTGCAGACGACAAAAGTTGCCACTAGTAGGCAGCGTGTTGATTTAAAGTACAACTCCCAGTCGCTTGGACTAGTAAAGTTTAACTTTGAATCAACACTAGTTCAAGTTACAAGTACTTTCTTTCACGCTTTAAATAATATAAAGTTAATTTGATTATTTCAGTCCTTCTCGTTGTGATGGATTCTCCCAGGCATGTTCATATAATAACCATTTATTTATACAATATTTCAAGAGGGTGACATATTTAGCTCGACGGCCAGTCTACCATATGGCCCTCCTCTGAACATATAACTGATATACACTTGCCCAAAGTTCTAAGCGGTCACCTTAAAATCACCATGTATTTGTCCTATTAACACAGGCATTTGGTTCATCATTAATTTCACGTGAAACACCATGGAATGGTATTTTGTATGACATCTCTCAATACAATATGTCAAAACATGAAATTAAAACTAGCTAAAAATGATTAAAAATTTTGTCAAAATTTTGAAATTGCTAGGTGACCGCTTAGAAGTTTGTGTGAGTGTATAAAACATGGAAATAAACGAACGTTATTATGTACATATATACAAGCATGCATGGCATTGCTAAAAAAGGATAACAATGTAGTTTCAGACAAATTAAAGTATCACACAGTCTTATGTCAGGTGACACATTTGTTGTCTACATTGTACATCCGATGTGTTCTGATGGGTATATAAAAATAGTGTGTTCATAAGTAAAATTGCAGTCTCTAAAATGAAATAAATTCTATCATAGCTCTTTTAAATGTATTCAAGGAAGTTGCTTGTTTAACTGATGTAGGGAAAGTGTTCCATAGCTTAGGGGCTGAAACTGTAAATGAGCCGGTGTAAAAAGACGTCCTGTTTTTTGGTACCATTAATGAGCCATTTTCCGATGACCTAAGATTTCTGTTATATGCTATAGCTGTCGGTGTCAGTAAATCGTTTATATATGCTGGAGTTAGATTGTTTAAGGCCTTGTATGTCAAAACAGTCTTGTTATAATTGATTCGTTGGGATACTGACATCCATCTTAGCCTTTGGAACATTTCAACTGATGAGGTAATACTCGTATAGTCAACTTTTAGAATAATACGTGCCGCTCTCTTTTGCAGTTTGTTAATTCTTTCGATATTCAGTTTTGTTGTGGATTGCCCATTTTGTATTTTAAGGCGTCACAAGTAGACATATCTAAATCGGTCATGATTTTTTATATTTTGCAAACAGTGCAGATCCTCTACACTAAAATGCCGCCTCATCTGGCCTTCACTGATGCCAAAGTACATGTTTGCGGGTAACCAGGATGAAAAAGGTAAAAACGTATCTCAGTTTTTCCTATCAAAAGATATTTTGTAGCTGCTGCTTGAAAGAGTCACATCAATGTATAATAGTATTTATTGTTCACTGTAAAGGCGGTAACTTTAATATTCAAATCTGGGCGTAGTTCAGCTATTATAATTCATATGTAAAGAGGGGAATTCAGGTTCTATTTATAATTTGGTGTGGAGTTAAATCGTTTTCTGGGCCGCGCAAACGTGCGTGCATTTCATGAAAATCCTAAAACCCTTAAAGGGCATATCACAAAAAGTCGTATGTTTTTGTCGTCCGCTGAAATATTTAAAGCATCTTATACAATATTTGGTTTAAAATTCTTCTGCAACAGGGCATTATGGAGCCGGTATTTAATGATGCTTTAATTTTAAAATTAAAACGAATTGTTAGAAATCCGTATTTTAGTGATCAATTCAAAACGATAATCAAACGTTATAAAAGTTGGATATTAATGGATATCATGCGTAATCCAACCCAGGTATCTGTAAAAATTAAAGTAATACTTTAAGTCATTATCTGCGATACACCACATTTCGATTGCATTCCGTTGCATATTGTAAAGACAATTCAAACACCTCTCTCTCTTTCTCTCTCTCTCTCTCTCTTTCTCTCTCTCTCTCTCTCTCTCTCTCTCTCTGATCGCCTGGCTCAGCAATTATGTCATCTTCAGTATAATTTTTACAACTTTATTTTGTTCATTTGTCATTCAACAAGTGCGTAAATCTTAATATCGAAACAAAGATGATAACATTTAAGATACAGTCAATGCTTCCAAACAACTCTTATTAATATTGAATGTACGAGATGTGATCAAAAAGTTCTCGACCCGATATGCTTCCGTCAGATTCATTGAATTAAAATATTAGTCAGTCAGTCATTTGATCTAATTGAATGAAATTGGGAGTGTGAAAAGCATGCGGCCATGCTTGGTTGCTTATGTACAGCGCTTTTAAGAGAGGAGGGTGTGACACAATTGCAAAATGGAGAAACTTGAAATCAGAGCGTTTATCAAGTACTTCTGCAAGAAAAGAATGCCCCCAAGGAAATTCATGAATACTTCATGGAAACCCTTGGGAAGCAGTCTACTTCTTAAAGCACATTGAAAAAAAATGGGCAGCAGAGATTAAGAGGGGGGGGGGCATTGAGGATGAGCGACGGTCTGACCACCCCAAAGATGTGACCAATGATGATAATGTCAAAGTCGTGCACACCCTGGTTATGTCTAATAAGAAGCGCGACCTGCGAAGCATACATGTAGCTAGCGAAGTAGGCATAAGTTTGGTGACGGGAATGCTGACTAATGATCAGAAAAGGACTTGGCTCGATAGTTCTAGGTATCTCCTGTTTCGCTATGAAGATGATCCTGGCGATGTTATCGAGCGAGTTGTAATCCAAGATGAGACATGGGTTAACCCTTTTGAACAGAGCCAAACATGCAGAACAAACAATGGAAGCACTCTGGCTCATCCCCTCTTAAGACATTTCAGAGGGTTCATGCAGCAGGGAAAGTGATGACCTCAATCTTTTGGGATAGTTAAGGGATGATCATGATTGCATGATTATCGTGAGCAAGGGCGCACGATAAATGGCGCATATTATGGAAGCAAATTGAGGCGGCTACGCCTGGAACTCGCAAGAAAGAGGCAAGGAAAACTGACTTGCTGTGTTCTGCTCTTGCAGGATAACGCCCATGCCCACACGTCACAAGTTGCCATGACTGCTGCCACTGAATGTGGATTTGAAATCCTTCCTCTTCCCCCATATTCTCCTGATTTGGCTCCTTCTGACTTCTATCTGTTCCCAAAACTGAAATCCCATCTTCGTGGTGCACAGTATGGAAGTAACAAAGACGTCATAGAGGCAGTAAACGAGTACTTGGGGACCAGGAAAATACCTTCAATTTCGAAGGGATAAGAAAGCTTGAACAGAGATATGCTGAGTGCATTGTCTTGAAAGGAGATTATATTGAAAAGTAATGGTCAAACTATCATTCCTGGGTAGCCTGAAGTACAAGGGGTCAAACTTATTGATCATCCGTCGTATATATATATATGTCATAATATGAAAAGATATTGTGAATAAATATTGTTAAAACCAATGTAGACTTTCAGTCAGGCGGTTCTTTTTAATATCATTAACATATCTTTTAATAGGGAATAACCAGAATAATGTGAAAATTACGTTATAAGTGCACTTAATCAGTTCTAAAATAAGGGTGTCTGTATTGACAGCTAAGATATGCATTTAAATGTCACCTATTTGCTGTTGGTTATGCCAAAGGACCAAAATTTCATGTGAGCTATGGACAAATGATCAGAAATGATCATACCAATCAAGAAAGAAAAATACCATATGGCCCTGAGTTTACTTGCATCTGTTTGTTAGAAAGCAGCAGAAAGTGTGAGGATCATAAACTAAAGAACCATAAAGGCGATGTACTTGATAAAATTGACATGCATGCACTATTAGTCAAATGATGAAGTGGACATTAGGAATTATCAACAAGGCTCGAAGAATATCCCCTTTTTCAGGTTAAGTCAATACATGTACTTATATCCACCTCATCGAAGTCACTTCTTGTATTTTGTTATATGACCAGAAACAAACTTTCTTCCTTATTGGCTCAGATAACTTGGGTAAATCGTAACGTTTACTGAGTTAAATGTAACGCCAACAAACCCTAGAGTAAACCAGTTTGACAGCTTGACTTCCATGTACTTTAATGTCATATATGCAATGAACATCATAGGTGGTGATGTTGCTGGCTAACATGTTCACATCCATGTACTTTATTGTCATATATGCAATGAACATCATAAGTGGTCGTGTTGCTGGCTACCATCTTCATATCAGTGTACTTAGTTTAAACATATTCTATTGCCAAATTTTGTACAGCAATGTGGTTGGGTCACACGTTCTCACAACCTTAGTCACGACCCTTCCCCTACATCAGTGTACTTTATTGTCATATATTCAATGAACATCATAAGTGGTGATGTTGCTGGCTAATATCTTCACATCCATGTACTTTATTGTCATATATGCAATGAACATCATAAGTGGTGATATTGCTGATTGACAACCTGGCACCCATGTACTTTATTGTAATATATGCAATGAACTTTTTAAGTGATGATATTGCTGATTGACAACCTGGCACCCATGTACTTTATTGTCCTTTATGCAATGAACTTTAAAGTGATGCTATTGCTGATTGACTGCTTGACATCCATTTACTTTTTGTCATATATGTAATGAACTTTTTAAGTACTGATGTTGCTGATTGACTGACATGTACTTTAATGGCAAATATGCAATGAACATCATAAATCTTGACAGCTTCACGTCCATATACTTGTTGTTTTATGCAGTGGACTTCAAAAGTGTTGATATTGCTGATTTACAGCTTGACATCGATATACTTTAATGTCGTATATGCAATGAACTTCAAAAGTGAAAGAATTGCTGATTGACAACTCGATATCCAAGTACTTTATTGCTATACATGAATATGCAATGGAGTTAATGCAAATAACAGTGCTGTTTGACAGCTTGACATGCAGTTACCATAAAGAGAACTTAAAAGCGGACAGACAGTTGATTTTGCCAGGAAATATTCTATCAAGCCTTTTATGTTACAGGTACTAGCTAGTGTTCTGAAATTTGCATTTTTCGTAAATGAATCAAACTATTTACTCTCTTTTGACGAGGCACAAGTTATGCAGATGAACTACTAAATGAATGCTACTATGACAATCGAAAGATGAGCCTAAAATAATATATCATTTGTAAGAGCTGCCAACGTGTCGGGGCGTATTTGTGGGCGCTGGGTATAATAAGTTTTGATTTAAGCTTTTAACACATTATGATCATTTAGGACATGGTTTCAGTAATGACAGGTATCAATATGTACTGCATAACAACGTAAATATCACTGGCCCATACATATTTATTTATTGCACAGCGGTACATTCCAGAATGATTTTATGCTTTTTTCTTGATGTATTTCACAGACATGGATGATTGATGGGCGGAATACTTTTGCTGTGTATCAAAACATCTCAATATCCACCGACTGACGTCCACTGGGTCCAATAAAGCCTGTATGTTTTGTAATACAAACCTTTTATATCTGAAAGCAAATACATCCTCCAGACTCTAACATTCCCAGTGAAAATATTTGTATATTGCTACAGCATGGATAAAATAGGTTCAGTCGAGTTCGCTTTTATGTTTCGTATAATACGAGACATTTCATTTATACCTGGACATGAGCTACTTGATTCAAAACATTTCTACAGGTATGGATGTGACAGAATGACCTGACTAACTTGAAACAGTCATGTAGCAAAGTATTCGTACTTAACAAAACCATTCATTGTGGTTTCAAAGTAGTTTGCTTTGTGGTCCATTTTTTATTTTTAGATTTTGCCAATAAGCAAACAAGTTGCCTTCTTTAATACGTGGGCTGCACTGCTTTGAAACTTATTTGCTTACTTCGTCAGTAAAGGAGAACCCATATGCTTTATTTCTTAGAAAACATCTACAAAGAATTAGAATATCTACTAACTACTCGAAAAGCAAACAAATATAATGACAGAATAATGTTTCTGCTGCCGTTTTCTCTATTTTACTGTGACTGAGATATCGGTTTTATTTTATATTAGAAACAGCTTGAGAAGGCCATGCACGGATTCAGAAAGTTTTGTCAGATGGGGTCCAACTCTGACAACCTTTTTTAGTTGATGAGGGGCGAGAGGATCCAAATACCACTAAAATCGGGCCATCATCGGCCCGCCAGCGAAACGCCGATAATGGCGCAGCATTGAATGCTGGCTTGGTAGCTTTGTGATTTTTCAGCGGAGCCGGACCAGTCCAGACCCCCTGCCCCCTCTGATCCGCGCATGAATGCTGATCACAGCAAACTTGCTACACACAGAACCACTCGAAGAACTTGATAATTGATTAAGGCTTATCTGCTATCTGTTGTCAGCATTATTAGACAATTATAAATTGTAGCCCAGCTCAATATTGGTATAAGGATGAATTGCTCCATTTTGATATCAAAGCTGGTTGCCACAGCGGCCATATTGAAAACATTTTAGCCATATCTGATACCGGAAGCTTAGTTAGATTGATCCAAAATTTGAATTTCTTCCAATGACAACTTCCAGAAGTGGAATTAAACAGAGGTTTTTAGGTGACACTGGAATTGAATTGCTTATATTGTTTGGGTTTTTTTTCTCCTATATCTAAGATGGCCGCCATAGCGACCCATGATCTTGAACTACGCCATCCACTCTAAAAAATCTTTTCCAGGATAAAATAACTTTCATTGACTGCGCTGTCCAAAAACCTAATGGAGAGCATCAAGACAACATGCAGATTCAGTATTGTTGTTGCCCATCGTAGTCTGATGCAAGTAAGCGATTTCTGACCCATTTGCGCTTCAGACGGCTGATATCTATGGCGCTAATCTGACTATGTGGATGTTTGCTTACGATGAGGCCTATTTCATAAAAAAATGTTGCAGTGCCTGTGACATTCAACTCTTTCTGAATAGCTGATAATTGCAGGCATCGTGTCGCTGTTTAAGAACATTTTCAAAGCTGCCTTTTTGTAATTTGGAAAGCAATGGGATTTGGGACAAGCTGAGTAAGGCAAACGTGAAATAAATCTGTGCAAGATTTGTTCGTGAATTGCTGCAAGATGCACGCGTGGCCTTTTAACTTGGAATAAATCAAGTGAACGCGAACGAAATGGGATTTTAATGATAATATCAGATCACTATCATAGGATGAGATTGAGCAAATTAGGCAAATCGTGCATGTCGTTTCAATCAGAAAAACTCAAATGAGAAAATGTGCTCTCTGTTTGGCATCTGTCACGATGATGATCTCTCTTGAAAAAATAAATTTGAATTGGCTTTCACTATCATCTTGATGTAGATCCGAGAACACGAGATTCTGTGCGAAAGCCTCATTCAAAAAGTAATTCATACCTTTAAAAACCAGACAGAAAACTTCAATTAAATTGTGAATCACCTGATTGGTCATCTTGAAAGAATATGACCAGGAAATACTACAATCACACACTGAAGACAAATCCGTAGCCTGTCTTCAGGCCCTGTAATAAGACAGAGATTAATATATGATACTTTATTACTTCCCCATTGCTCAAAATACAGTAAATAAGATAAGGTGTATATATATATGCTTATATGTATGTGCACATATTATACCGTTTTTCCCTTTATTGGTCTGATACCAGTCTAACAAATCCATGACACCATGAGGAAGGGCCACAGAACACTAACAGTCACAAGACATCAGAACTATGTTCTGTTTGCTTGTCTGTTGCTTTAGTTAAGGCTTAACGTCCTAGTCAACAATAGTTCAGTCATGTAGGGATTCCTCTCAAAGAAAGGGAGAGAGAACAGATGAATGGGATAGACTAGAAGGCCCCGACCCCCACCCAAACTTGCCTCAAGTGAAGCGAATTTCGCCCTACTAAAAAGTCAAATATGACAAGACCAAGCAGGCACACAACCACGATACGATGTTGTTTTGACGTCATCTACCTGCCGGAGGCCGGACATCTCTTCGAAAGCTGTAGCAGAGAGCACACCATCCTACCCACACTCTGTTTGTGCGTGCTTTCCATGCCCTCAAAGTTCAAATGCCCTTGTCTCTTTTCATTTGGTATGAGTTGTATGTCAGAAGTAAGAGTAATTGCATGCGCATGTGATTAATGATAAGAAAAAAGCACTTAAAATCAGAAATAGTACTACACGCCCTCTTTAGAAAGCACCATTCTTGAAAACTAGATCAAGGTAGTTCAAATATGACACGTGTGCATCCTCCTTAACTCTTTACCTGACAGTGTTTTCTACTGACAACCTTTGCAAACAGTTTGGACAAAACTTTGGGCTGATCTGGATTCAAACTGTTCGAAACCCGGATGATATCAACCCGTTGATATCCACGAATTATCTTTCAAATAACTTATCTTAAAACAAAAAACACAGCACTCAGCAGACGACAAAAAATCATAGAATGTCCCAGCATGCAAAGCTTTGAATAATCGTCTGAAAAGAGTTTAAAAACACCAGGATTAGAGGTTATAAAACTTTGTTCATGCTCAATCTCAACTGAGCACGAAATAAAACTAAAATACCGACAAATGAAGAAGTTTCTTGCTTAAGGTCTCTCAGGTGTATTTATCATGCTAATAAACGTTAAAATGCCAACGATTGTTGGCATTTTAACATTTATGAGCAGGATAAATTTCGTGCTCAGTTAAGTTGAGCATCAAAAAAGTTTTATAACCTCGGGGCCTGGCTCTTTAATGTTAATGGAAAGTGCCTCCTAGCGGTGGCTTTAGTGGTATCCCACTTTCTGACAGGACCTACTGGTCCCAAGGGACCAGAATATGCAAAACCATATCACCTTAGGTCCTGACGAGCCCACCTAACACTGAGTCACATGCATGTTGATGATCTTAATATAAGGTTTTGCAATGTCTAGATCAGCCTAGTACCATCATTGACTAATGAGACATACCAAGGTCAAAGGTGATTGACACATTAGTTTCACCTGACACTGAGTCACATGCATGTTGATGATCTTAATATAAGGTTTTGCAATGTCAAGATCAAGCTAGTACCATCATTGACTAATGAGACATACCAAGGTCAAAGATGATTGACACATTAGTTTCACCTGACACTGAGTCACATGCATGTTGGTGATCTTAATATAAGGTTTTGCAATGTCAAGATCAAACTAGTACCATCATTGACTAATGAGACATACCAAGGTCAAAGGTGATTGACCCATTAGTTTCGGCGAGGAAGAATTTTGAATAGTTTTTGAATACATTTTGGTCATGTGACATGGATAATATAGTCATATTACGGTTGTCTGTTTCGAAACATGCACCTTATGTAATTCTACTTCAATTGGCCCCCTGATTTCTGAAAACAAAATTAGCCATGACACATGATTTCCAACAATACGCATACGCGCAGTCTGATCAGAGACTTTGCTAGTCGCTTGAGTATTCTATGAGTGTTAAGCTACTGATTAAACACCATTTGGAGTTTCTAAGCTTAAAAGGAGGCTGTCTAGACTCGTCTGAGTCTACACATGTCAAAATACCACATCGTTGGAAACCACATGTCGCGGCTCAAATGTGTTTGAAATCCAATAAGAACTACCTTGGCTGAAAGGTCAATCATGACCCTTTGTGGTTGCCAAAAGTCATTGTCTGATAAGGTTAAACATATCAAGTTAGTATAATGACTTTGGCTTCAAAAAGTATTGATTACTAATCTTTTCAAGGTATACTCATACTGCCACCCTGAGCTTTGTATAATTTTCGTTCAATTTGCATAGTAATTCAGTGGTCACTTAATTACAGGCCGACGCTATGTAGATGAAGTCCTTCACACTCCTACGACTAGAGTATGATCTGATCAGGTTTACATAGCAGCCTAATGGAGTTCTATAAATAGCACTGACTCTAGTCCTAGGAGTGTTCACCCACATGTCCTGCAAATTTATCAGACTGTTGGAAACAATTTTCTCTTCCAGCAAGTCTATGCCAGCATACCTGCACTATGGCAAGGTACTGTTTGCAAGCTGTTGATGTCATACCCCCTTGACTGGCCTTCCGGGTCCCAATCCATCTGCTATCAGTCGTATCCCCATCTGCCACATTTCCCGAATTTGAACACAAGCTGGTTGAAGAATGGCAATGTATTCCACGAGGGTGGGGTACAACTCCAAGCTTCTTTTAAGCATGCGCAAAAGCCTTACAGAATGCATTCATAAATGTGGCGGCCATACAAGATATGACTTACAATACATACATTTATAATCATAACATATTCACGTCTGTATTTATTTTCAAAAAAGCTGGTAAATTGGGGTGACCTGCTTTTTATTAGCATAAGTTTATTACCCCTTATAAATCATACAGCAACATATTTGACCTTTACGTATAGTAGATCAAGGTCAACCTATGAGCAGTAGGCAAACATATATAGCCCAGATTAGCAATTAAACATGGCAAAACCCGAACTCTATTTCTGAAGAAGTGTTTTTGTTTTGTTTTGTTTTGACCTTATATGGAAATGTCAGCATTTTTGTTATGTGACCTAGACCACATAGTCATTTAGCATGTCTCATCTAATGGAGGCCCATATATAATTTGAGTGCAATCGGCCAAGTTGCTACTAAGAAAAATATGTTCATAAATATACTGATGACAGTCCAACATGACGACCTTAGCTGAAAGAGCAAAGGTCAATCTTGACCTAAGGTATTTATCTACAACAATTGTCTTATAAGAGTATCAATATCTAGTAAGTATAATGACTTTGGCGTCAACGGTAATTGAAAAATCAACTTTTCAAGATTATTCCCATTAAAATGCATTAGGAAGCAAATTTGACCCTGACGTAAAGTAGGTCATGGTCAACTAGGATTATTGTTTTAACACACTTGGTAGATTCAATATTTCCAATAATACATATCAAGTTTCAAGGTCATTGGCCTTCTGGTTCTGGAAAAAAATATTTCAAGGGGTTTTATCATATATGGGCATGGCCGTCATCTTGGTCATGTGACATAAACCATTTCTATAAATATTTGTTTCCTGCCCTTGGGCGTCTTCATATGAAATTGGAGTTGAATTGGCCTACTGGTATCTGAAAAAATGGTTTTCAATATATCGATGGGTACGCAATATAAGCAAAAGCCAACATTGACCTTTGGGGCTTATTTAAAGTCTGCCTCGTCAGGTTAAACACATTTAATAAGTATTATGACTTTGGCTTCAGCAATTTTTAAAATATCCTTGACGTAAAGTGGGTAAAGGTTATCATTTGAAAACAATTAGTCGGTCCTATATCTCTAATGCTATATATAGAGGATCTTATATGAGTGCTCATGTTTTATTGAATTTATTAAACGATTTGGGGAAAAGATATAAAATGCGAGGCTTGCCGAGACCCAACAACCTTATACTACAAACCGAGTAGAAACTTTCTGTCGCGCGAAAGAAACCTTTTTCGCTGGTTAGCACACCGCTAGAAAGAGTGCTTTTGCTGTTTAATCAATTCAACAATACAAGAGAACGAATGTAAGATTATTTTTATCATAAATTATCTATTATGACATTAAGATTACTTTGAAATACCATTTCTGCCGTAAAACGTTATAGTGTTTTTGATTATGCACGCAACGTTGTTATGGACGTCATAACGATTCCCGAAATTCTGTAAACCACTGTAGGAATCAAACATGTTCTTTTATGCATTAACATCTGCTGGAGCCCGAGGGTGGTGTTGAAACCCGAGCTTGAAAGGCGAGGGTTTTTAACGACCCCCGAGGGGTGTAGCAGCTGTTAGTGTACCAGAAAAACATGTTTGATCGTTATTATTGCATAAAGTCAATTTGCCACTTGGAAACTTTGGAAAAACGCTTCGAAAATTCCATTACATAGAGGGTTAAAATATATGAAGCCAAAATCAATACGGATGCTCGAATTGAGTGTCAAAACTCATCTGTGTCTGATTAAGCCTGTCAAACCTAGATATGATATTGAAACAACTTGATCCAGTTGTCTTAAGTCTCAATTATGCTTTAAGCCGCTAATCAATATGTCAAGTGAGGGAGCTCTAGAAATACAAGTGTTCAGCCGACACTGAAATGAAGGCACAGAAGAACCTACGCATTTGCAGTCTCCACAGAGCATCATGCGTGGATCCAGAGGTGATAAGAAATTCACAATGCTATAGGTTTACTCAGGAAAAATGGTCCGGAAAATCACAAAGCTACACAGCCAGCATTTAATGTTGGGCCATCATCAGCCCGCCAGCAAAACGCCATTTAAATGACATTTCGCTGGCGAGCTAATGATTGCACCTCCAACCCCTGACGAAGCTTCTGGATCCGCGCATAAGCATTCCATACTCGTCAACACTGAATATGAAATTCGATGGAGCTAGACTAGCCTTTTGTTAAGAATGACTTTATGCATGTATGATATGAACCATTTTCTCATGTGCAGGAACAAACATAAACTAGAAATAGTGTTTGAGAAACAATGCGCCGCGACCAAAACCACCCCCTTCCTCCAACAGTAGCTTGTCCATAAGGGTGGTGCTCTTTCTTTTACAAGAACCATATCTCCGTAAATGCACATGCGTTTCGGAAGTCCCTCGCGTATAATGTAGTACATTGTATATGTGATATTTTATGACAGACAGGCAGACGGACGGATAAGCTAAAAGCATCAAGAAGTCTGCGGATACTATCTTGAATTTGCAGACAACTGCAAATAAACGTGTAGAAAGTAGTACTATTATTAGTATATCAGAAGGCACAGTTCAAACAACCGCCCCAACCGCCCCATCAGCTGTTATATATATATCCTTATCTTAAAAACAAAGGCGACTAGTATCTGGAAATTTGTAACTGGAATTATCTTCCAAATATGTTGGGCCAAAATCTGCTCTGTCTTTGTGTTTTTCCTTAAATCTGATAAATGTCTTTCTACATTCCAATAATCTGCCCTGGTAATTACAGACCACTCAATACTGATGTCACTCTCATATTGGCTTTCATTCTGCCATGATTAATAGAGGGGATACTGAACCAATCAGCTTCTCCTTACACCATGATTAGCAGACACAAAAATATACATTAACCCATTTAAAGTAAGTAAGGGTTCAAAGATCAGGAATCGATACAATCAAGTACCACAACTGACCCAGGGTACCCATGGGAAAGTGACAAAAACTCACAGTAAGACACCACAAACGAGAGCCAAGAGGTCAGCCCTTTCCCAGCATGTGACCACAAGGCACATATAAACAGACGCGCACAAATGCATACATGTAGCAAACACAAGGCAGAAAAAAACCCATAAAAAATCCACAAAAGAAGCAGCCCCGAGTACTGCCTTGGAACGGTCAGTAAAATATTTTACTGGAGGGCTTTAACCGGTTTCACAACATCATGACCGAACGAACTTGGCTACCCTTATCAGAAGGATGAACCCGTGTCCAACTTCAGGGGTGTTGGGTAGCATTTTGATTTCTTTTCTTTTTTCCAAATTTCAATAGATTTTTTTGTAATCATACAGCCTGATCAGACACCACATTATGCGGTCTGATATCTGGGTCTGCACTGTTTGTCTATGTACCATGAAAAGGACGTAAGGCTTCTATGTGTTGATGGGCCAGAACACGAGATTTGGTATCAAGTTATCGCATGTTAGTAAATTCACGGTTTAAACAAGTGTATTCGATCCATATTTTGGTCTGACCATTCAGCATCTTCCATGTTTTGTTTATGCGAGCAGCAAAGACTGGTGGGACTAAGCGGATGCGCAGGCTCGTATAAGCCTTGGCTACATGCGTTGAGTGCATAACTTTCATGAACTGGGGTGTGAGGGTTAAAATCCTTACTAGCTGGTGGCTTAATGGCTCTAGGCCGCTAGCTTCCGGAAAGATGAATTAATCATGCAAATTATATTTCTTTTAAAGTGCATCATTTAAAAAGCATTTCACAAATTGTTAGCTTTTCATCATTTAGAGCAGCAGTGAGTTACTATCAACAGTGTTTTAGCCCATCAACAGATTGTAAACCCCGCCTAGCGTCCTTTTTGTGAGACATAGGCAAACAGTGTAGATCCAGATAAAACGCCGCAGAACGTGGCGTCTGATCAGGATCTGCACTGTTTGCCTACGAAATGTTATAATTATTAAAATTTAAAATGAAATTTGAAAAATACCATCCAACAGCCCTTAAAAGGAAAATGGGCTGGTCCAATTGATAAGAGAGGGAAATTTCATTAGGCATATACGGGTTAATAATGATGCTTGCGTGTTACAGCGCTATCCAATAAAACACTGAAAAAGGTAAAATGGTATCGGTAGCCATTTAAATATTCAAAGAATTATGGACTGTGGGCAGGTAAGTGAGTATTGCCAGGGAGTGCCACAACCTCGGGAAAGGGGGAAAGGGGGGATGGGTGGTAAAATAACCAACTCCCTCTTCCTCAGCAAGATGATAACAAAACTAAAAATGACACTATGAACCAAACCACAAAACAATGTCGCAATACAAACTCCCCTCATTCAATGGGGGCAACAACAAACAATGAATAAGCAACAACAGATTCTCCGCCTTAGAACGAACAGTAGCCGAGGCCAAAGGAGTGGGAGGCTTACAATATGTTTTACTGGCCCGGGTCGTCGCACTGTTAAATCACACTAAAACGTTCAGCTTGCATGGAGATTTCTCGACTTCTGCAATGCATCAGATGAACAAGTCAAATCTCTATGACGAAACAAAGACAAGACAAGGATCCAAATAACTCACAAAAAGTTAGAGCCTAGCTAAGCCTAAGACAAGCATCAGGTACCAACCCTTCCATGAAAAAGTCAGGGTCTTCAGTGAGTTTGAGGCGTCGTGCAATTAAAGAAGAAGCCATAGCTGGTCTACAACCAGGCATTCAGACTGTTGCATAATCCCACTTTGAATAACGTAACCCTTAAAGTGTCAATGTCAGTAAACATTTCAGCTGACGCAAAACAGAAGCCTTATGATCAAACAATGTAGACCCTACATCGGATATGACTCATTTTAGTACGCGCGCGTTTGCAATAGGTAACGTAAACAACAAACATAAAGACTCTTATTTCTCTAAAATATACATAATTTGGATTTTATTCCATTCAAAAGTGAAAAATATATGTTTGGTAGATATTAAGGCTACCAATTCTTTCCAATGACAAATCATCAGTTCTGACTGATTATATTTAATGAGCATTAATGTTTGTGAAATAGTTTATTTTTGCGCCATTAAAACAGTTCATAGTTATTTGACTTGTCTGCACATATAAAACGCTTTTAGCTACAATGTAAATGATTGATATGCCAAGAATCATGAAGAATTGCAAACTATCTGTGCGAGTATAACAATGCCGCAGTTGTTTTTCTTTTACAGATCCAAATGAGCCGTGACATGTGATTTCCAACAATGTGTCATTTTGACAATTGTAGACTAAGACGAGCCTGTGTAGCCTCCTTTAAAGCCTAGAAACTCCAAATGATGTTCAATTAGTAGATTAACACTCATATAATATTCAACCGACTAGCAAATAGTGAGACAGATATGTGAAAAAATCGTGCATTTTATGATAAAAGCATGAAACTTGGTACATGGCCAGATTAGTAATTATCAAAATTTCTGAGGGTCAGTGTCAAGCCAGAAATGCACATTGACGGCCGCAATCTTGAATTTCAAAATGGCGATCTATTTTCATGTAGTGTCTGTTAAGTTGGGTATCATTTTGCAATAAACTTTTATCTAAAGCTTATGTGAGTGTGAATTTTAATAATATAACATTTTTAATTATCTAAAATCACATGTAGATTGGCATATTATCCAAGATGGTGGCCATTTATATAAGATGGCCGCCATTTTTATATGTTACATCAAGCTTGCTTTATGAAAACATCATAGAATGAACTTAATTCAGATTTTTGCATCAAATTCAAGTTGTTCCAAGCATAGAAAGGCTCAAAATGTGACTTTGTTATTTGTGAACAATTTATAAGAGAGCTTTGATACAATATGGCATCTAAGATGGCTGCCAAAGAAGAATGATTTTATGGTTTTCGTTTTTTATACATTAATATATCATTGAGATTTGTATGAGTGAAATTTGCTTTAGTAGCAATGAATGTTCGTTTCTTAAATACGATAATCGTATAATATGTAATTTTGAAATTCAAGCATAGCATCCAAGATAGCCGACGAATTTGAAAATCCTATTTATTGGTGATTTTTGCTGTTCTTTCTAAATAAATCTATACATTTTTGCTATTAGGCGTTTTCGACATCACGAGCTAGGATGTATAATGCTAGTGAACTGTTCATAATCAAGGACGTATTGGAAATATACACTCAACAAAATCAAAACAATGACTGCATGTTTATTACTACCTGTCTCGAGTCAAGGACAGCAGATGATCATAAGCTTAAGAAGTTTACGCAGTTTCTGTCATGTACATTTGCAATGTATGACTGCAGGCAGCTCGAGGATGTCTCTAGCGTAGAGATGGTCCTTATGGTTACAGATCTCCTACCTCAAGCTTTTATCTGGTGTTATTACCTCCATCTTCCATCATTAAGTAGTGTTGTGCCACAGGCATTTGGTGCACATTAGCTCAAGGGACGACTTTATTTGTATATGACTTCGTATTATCATGTTCACATGAAAAGCCTTCTCCTTCCTATACTTCCATGCATCCAATTTCACCAGCAATTCCTACATGGACTCAGCCTTGATCACCGGATCATATTTGTACAACAGCAACTATGTGCAGTCTGTTCTGAATTCCATGATTAGAGCCTCTTGCATAACAATTAAGAGTAGTTGAGTCAGAACAGAGCCATGATGAACATCAACACCTAAAAACTTCTCACCGCGACAATTGCCAACTATTGTCCTGCTTTTCATGTCCTTGATCATGCCATTCATCAATCACACCAACTACTTGTTGATTTAAAAACATGCACACTAGCTACCTGCTGTCCTTCTCTATGTTAATGAATGTGACGTAGAATGGCTTGTTAGAAGTCAGGAGCAGCTTCTGTAGCTGGCTTAAAATGGAGACCGCAACTATAGTGCCACCATGTCCTGACATAAATCTACACTGCATCTCGTCAATCTCAACTCTCTGCCTGACATGTCTCTCCAATATGCACTCTAACACCCTTATTAATTGCTTAATTAACTTCAAGCCTCTGTTCAGAGCACCCCCTTTGCCTATGTTCATACTGTCAATTTCACTCTGTTCTAACACTCGAGATTATGTTGCAAATTAGGCCAAACACCTCAACTGTGCCAGTTTCCCAAATGCATGAAGAATAAAGCATCTGGATGACAATTGCTGATGATATGTCTGCTTTGTCAGAACGCATCCTGCTAGTTGTTTTTGTGATAATTCCTGTACTGATCAGCTGTTTAGTCCTTCAACTGGGATTTCCTCTGGCATGCCTTTTGCATTCCAAAGAGTTCGAATTTGAGTAACTTCATAATGCTCTTTCCACGCTTCTTTCAACGCTTCTTCACCTAGCGACTGTTGGCCTGCGTCATTCCGGACATGTTATTCCCATTTTTGCTTATATACTAGGTAAAATCATAGCAATGACCAGAAACTAGTACAATCAGAGCTAACATTCTTCCTATAAAATCAAAATGGGGAAAACTAAAAGTACAGATAGAAAGTATACAGTGGTGATGTAGCTCTCCCCTTGAAGTCAGTAACTAGGCTACCTTAACATAACCAAAATCATTCACATGCATGTATATAAAAGTACATACAAACCACATTTACACCAATAATAATAAAATAATAACCACAACAGCACTACTACCTTGGAACTATTTCTAGGACAAATGTTTAACAAGTCAATGAATAACCACAGTGAACAATAAATCACGAAAAGCAAGAGTTGATACAGCAAGGGCAGAGATTCGACTGCATATGCGGTTAGGGCAGCTAGCTGAAGCCCCCGTGGGCTGTAAAAGACCATCACTGTAAATACAGAGCAAAATAACATCATCATTTAAAAACCCTACATACCTAAAAAGACAAAAAGCTTTGGTTTCAACTAACTAGACTGAAGAGGTTTTTGGACTTAAGTATTATGGAATCAAATGCCCGACTCACTAGCAAGCGATTGGTGAGGGAAGCTTTTGCTAGAAACTAAGATGTCTGCAACATTACATATTGGATTGACTTCAGAATTATATAAACTTTGATTACTTTCAAGTAGCTATGATAGTGCCAGCTACATCATCATCACAACCTAATAAGGCTGGCTGCAGCAAATACGTCATTTGTCAAGATCAAGTTGAAAAATTGATGTGTGTGAAAACGGAGGGTTGTGGTCTAAGTACATTTTTTTAATTGTATACAGTTTAAGGAGATATCTAGCCTTTTAAGCCTATGGTAACTTGGTGAGAAGGAGAAAGGTCAAAAAGAAACTTTGATATCTCTATTACAGATTTATAGGATTTTCACTAAAATCTGATGTAAACAAATGGTATTTTATGCAATGGCAATTCTACAAGGGACAGTTTTAGTTTGCTATAGGTACAATAATTCTTTGTATCTCATTTTGATCATATCAATTTTATATAGAACACGCTTAATAACAACATATGTATAAGTGTCTAAATCCAAATTTGGCAACCATCGTGGATGATAGGTTGGATATCCCCTTTACTTTTCAATTCATTAAATATAATAATTTCTTGAAAATCATATTCATAACTTCAAACAACCTCAAAATATGTTCCTATAGAAAGTAAAAATACGTTTCTTTTTTTTCTAAAACTAAATACAAAGCCATCTTGAATACCATGTTATAAGAAGTAAAATAAGAATAAAGTCTGATAAGTTTGTCCCTTGTTTGTGTAGCTATTTCTACTTAATTGCATAATAATTTTGCATGGAAATTCATAACTTGTCAAGTTGGTATACCACCACTATTGAGAATGCAAAATGTTTTTTTTTTTGTTTGTTTTATTTGATTCTTTACGCCCCATCAACAATCTTTCAATTAAACAGGAAAGGGTCGTCCTGGGTTGAACCAGTACTAAGCTAGGATAATTGTGTCTTGCTCAAGGACCACAACACAGATACGCCGGTAAGGCTCGAACCCGTGGCCCCTCGGTCTCGAGCCACTGAGCTCCCTTTGGATGCAAAATGTGACAGCCACCTTGAGACTATGTCCAAAATCTTGTGTTTTCTAAGCCTAAATGACAATTTTTAGGGCAATTAGTATGATTGACTGCCAAATAAGTGGAAATAAATGAAGACAACAAATTGGCTTGTAAATGTATGAGCTTAAAATAATGCAATTTAAAATAGACTGCATATTTTGGAAAACCCAAGATGGTGGCCAGCTTATGAATGGTGTCCATATAACATTTCTACTTTGACAGCCGTCTTGATTGGTATGTTGGATGCTCTCTTCTTTATTCAAAGCCATTAAATAAAGTTATTCTTGAAAGTCGTTTGCATAAATTCAATCTACATTCTTCCAGTTCCAAATGAAAGCAGATAGTATGTTATGATTTGCACATTGGTAGCCATCTTTAATACCATATTTGAACAATACACAACAATAAAGCCATGCTTATAAGTTAGTAACTTGTTTAACAGGAATATTTCTACTTGCTAGAAGTAATTTGCATCAAATTTATAACTTTGTAAAGTTTTATAACATAAATGCACTTTTTAGATACAAAAGTGGCGGCCATCTTGAAAAAATACAGCATCAATCCTGATTTTTTAAAATTAAAAGATGATTTTAAGGTATTGAGATATAACTGATGGCTTTTTAAGTAAAATTAACTGAAGAAAAAATGATGTTTGCAAATAAATGATGAGATTATAATGAATAAGTTGAAAAAGGCTGCCATTTTGGAAAAACAAGATGGCGGCCATAAGAGGGCATTTTTGGCGTGGCACTGACCCTTATTTTTTTTGTTTTGTTATCAACTAGCCATGTACGAAGTTCCATGCTTTTATCATAAAATGCACGATTCTTCTCAAAATTGTTACATATCCGCACCACTAAAAGGCTCTCTTGACTCGAGACCGAAGGGCCGCGGGTTCGAGCCTCACCGGCGTCACTGCGTTGTGGTCCTTGAGCAAGACACATTTATCCTAGCTTAGTACTGGTTCAACCCAGGAAGAACCGTCCCGCATAACTGAAAGATTGTTGAGTGGACGTAAAGAATAAAATCAAACAAACACTAAAAGGCTCTGATCAGACTGCGCGTATCTGAGTCTTTGCTGGTCGCACATACCCAATTGTTGGAAATCTCATGTCATGGCTCAAATATTGTTTACGAATTAATTCCAGGCTTAGACCATATCCTGCTGAGATTTGGTATATGTTGCTTTCGATGCGTTTGTGATTAAAACAAGTCAACTTCTGATACGCACAAATCGAAATGAGTCGCTTGCACTTCACTTGCATAAATGATGGATAACCAAAAGCCAAATGCATTTTGAGTATGTGAAAATGGAACATGTTTGTTGCATTTGAATTTATTCTGCAGAGCAAGGATAAACCCTATAAGTTGGTTAATTAATTTAAGGAAAACAGAAAAGCCGGAGGACACAGAAAGACGAAGTAATTAACAATTGCTGGAATAGTTTTCTCCAAGCTGGAGATTTACATTTAGAAGCAATTTATACACAATACAGGCATTTATGCCAACCAACTAGATAGCAAGAAATGATTGTGTTGTTTAGATGAAGACACAGGACAGCCTGCGTATCCGCGAAGATCAGCGCCTGGGTAGTTTATTTAATCGCTTTGAATGCTCATCCAAATTTAATGACATATACATGTAAGCCTGATTTCCCTGTAGCCGCATACATCTAAACGGCCCTGCAAAAGGTGACCATCACCATTTTTCACAAATTTATTTTTCAAATTGGTTGCACAGCCTCTTCTTTTCATCATCAGTCAAGATTTTAATGTATTCAAAAAATCTGCAGGCCATTTTGGTCAGCTACATGATTAAATTGTGCCCGATTTCATCACAGACCATGACTGAGACATAGGAATGGACTATTTGGACATATTCTGTGTTCTTGGGAATAAAAAGATTCTGTCCCAGAAAACCACTTTACAACAGGGGTCTGTAGCATATCATATCCGAAATAGAAAAGAAATGCTCAGCTCACTAAATTGATCCAAACTATTCATCGGCAGATAATGACGGACTCAAAGGGGTACGTGCATTAAGAGGCTATTTTGGCCCCCCTATGAGGTCAAAAAATAAAATTTGATCTTCACAACTTTCTTCGTATTAGTTTATTAGAACAATAGCCAAAGTTTAAAAGTCTGGCATTGATTTGACTTTTATGGTTGCTATGGTAACAAAAATGGCCGCCAAAATAGCCTGAAAATAGATGAGTGACCATTTTGGAGCAAATTTGAGACATGTAACAGAGGAATTAATATAACGCACAAGCAAATACCAAAAAAATATTTTAACAGATGATGAGAATTATCACGACACACAATATATTAAAAGTTTATTTTAGTATTTGCTTGTGCTGATATCTAATTCTTAAAAAATCGGTCTCCAAAAGCCTCATATTTGCCCTAAAATGACAATTTATCTATTTTGAGCCCATTTTGTCGGCCATTTTGGTTACCAAAGCAACCAGTAAAAATAAAATAAATGCCAGAATTTTACATTTGGGCTATGCTATTCTTCTAATAAACCAATAAGATGAAATTGGTGAAAAGCAACTTTCAGTTTTTGGCTCTAGAGGGGGCCAAAATAGCCCCTTAATGCACGTACCCCTTTGAATAAAAAGACACCCACATGCAACATTGAAAAATGAGGGTCTGTCCTTAAGGCTGCACGGACCAGTTTTTTCGGCCAATTTTGGGGCTTGAGGGGTTGGTGGTTTTGGAAAGATAATTTTGGGTTACCATAACAAATTATTTTCAAATGCTCTGTATCAAAGGTAGCCATACATGAGCCAAAACTAAATGATATAGTTTCAAAACCTATCTGGCCCAATACAAGCCAACCATCTAATAGCCACTATACCCCACCCACTGTTTTTCTTACAAAAAGCAATAGAGCCCCCCTTTAGTTTATCCGATTGTAAAAAAAAAATACCTGCAAGTGACCATTCATTCACACCCACATGAGTGTGTAGATTGGAAGGACACTACCATGAAAAATAATTTCAGAAGTGACGGCGACCAATAAACTTTTTCGCTACTTTCCTTCGAAAAAACAGCTAAATTCTGTGTTTAAATTTACCCATCTGAAAATAGTTCCGTCTGCATTATATCCCCATGTCACAGAGCATACAGATTCGAAAATTGTATGTAAATTTTATGTCATGTGACACATTTTCTCATTTGTAAAAACTCTTTTTAAATTAAGAAATATTAAAAATCATAATTATTGACACCAGACATCATAATTTCAAGGCAGGCTTTTCTACTGTCCGAAAATCGTCCATCCCCAGTACGAAACTTGTCAGTGCAGCCTTAATGTGTAATATATGCTGCTGCTTCGTTCAAATAGGTAAATGGATAGCTCTGTTAACTGTGATTGGATTTCATCTAGCCGTCAGAGTAATAGCTTTACTGAAAGCATATATGTCATATATATGAATGAACCTAAATGGGAGAAAATAGTATTGTTCAAAAACAGAAACTATGAACATGTAGAGTGCCAATTAGAATCATAATGAGATGTGAATAATTATTTTGTATTCATAATATCTTTGTACTACATATAACATGACTTTATTTACTTTTCCTCTCAAATAGTCTATTATTGATATAATAGTCTATAAACCCAGATTATTTACCAATCAGGAACATTCTAATACATGTAATAGTCTATTTCTTCATTTGATGCTTACTGGTGTTTTATAGTATGTTCCTTTCAAATGGCAGTGTTTTGGTTATAGTAGTAGTCGATTTCAATGTTCTGTATCTTATGCTTATCCATGCTTTTGTATGTGTTTCCAGATATTTGATTTAATTAAGTAATGATTTTGAAAGCCGCTGAATATTTTTTTAAATATATTTCTTGTTTTCAGCTCTCATCAGACTTATCAGATCTGGTCATAGGTTATGAAAGTAACCTGTTTAGTGTCCTTTGGATAACAGTAAAGGCTAATGCTATCAACTCCAGCTGCTTGCGTTGGTAAGGTATCATAGAGGCAATATCAACATCTATCACTGGTGTATGGTTAAGTGCCATTTTTCTATTTTCTCTTGTACTTTAAATTGTTTCATAATAAGCCAGAACACTATGTAACTTCGTATACAAAACTATCTATGCACCAAGTAAAAACTCGGTTTTGTTGGTTTATCCATGCACTGGCTTAATTATCATGGTATACTAGGATGCAATACTGACTGGTCAAAGGTCGGTAGGTTTTTACCACAAATGCCTTCAAATATAAGACAATATAAGAGCAATATCAGAATCAATATTGTTACTATTTATACCACTATTAATTCCAGGTCTTTGACTCTTTGCATGCTAGGTAAATTTCATGCTTTTTTGTCGTTTGATGACTTCTTTCAAAACTTACTTTTTCAAAAAATTCTTTCAGGAACATTATTAGAGTGTCAAACGATTAGGATCCAGATCTGGACCGACATTCTGTCGATCCAGATCTGGGTCCAAACTATCTACAAAGATTACTATAGCAGACGATGTGCCCCATCTAGCTCATGATTTTTATTGCATGAAGCCTTATGGAAAATTCCATTGGTCTGAAAAGAGTTAATGACTACAGTAATATTCATCTCTGAATGAATAAATACTATTCCTTCAATGCCAATTTTTGATAGTCATGAAGAGTCTGAAGCTCAGCAGGTACTCTAAAATATACACATATATACCCGACAAAAAAAGAAACGCACCACATAGAACTGTTCAAATATCAGGAGGTTCACATGTGATAGGCCAAGTTGGTTTATATCGGTGCAAAGGTACATTAGGTATTGCTGCGTTACACACCTTTTGCAATCAGGTGTCAAAAATGTGTAAAAGAAAATTGGTCATGAAACAAGTTGGGGTCATAGTGTTAAGTCACAGAAAATAAGTGTTTTTAAATGCTCTCTTGCAGAATTAGTTCAAGCAATTGGAATCATCTAAGTAGACCAAATGGTACTTAGACCCTCATTCTTTGCAAATTATATCTTTAAATTTATCATACGCGATTTTTGAACGCTAGGTAGCCCATATATTGTGACTACCCTTTGGTTAACAATTCCATACTGGAAATAAACCGTACAAAACATGTGAAGAATTCAACATTGTTTAATCAATTTAATGGTCCTCACAGATGTAAATGGATTTTGGAGTAGCAAAAAAGCATCAATAAACACATTGGTTGTCTCACATAACGGCAACATATCATTTTCATACTTTACAAATGTAATGCAGACTCGGAATTTCATGTAGACAGTAGCATTGAAAAAATACTTCCAAAACCCGTTTACCATTTGGCTTGATGAGTTTGGTTCCTACACAGGGAAGGTACAGATACTCATCTACGTCACACTCAAGTTTTAGTACGATTTGATCAGATATAGATATTTCATGACAACTTACATTTTCGTATAAGAAGGAGAACTTAATGGAAAAAAATTATAGTGGTGCGTTTCTTTTTTTTGTCGGATATACATTTAATAGGCTTAGCCGATTTTTGGGGTGGTGAAAACCTTGTTTTTGTGTTTTTGTTTTGGTTGGGTGTGTGTGAGGGGGTCAGAAAAAATGAATATGTGGTAAGGGTAATGTAATGAAGATTTTTGTGGGGGGTTTTAGGGTGGGGTGGTCACCACTAAACTGGGCTATTTTTGCGTCATCTCTTTGTTTTTGCGATCTTTTTTTAAGGTCAATGTGCAGAACGGGAACATTTTTTATGTATGCTAAAATTTCAAGTATTTAGTGGGTAAGCCTGATATTTTTGGGAGGTAAACAGTAGATAGTGGGGCTGAGCCTATGTGGCAAGAAAATTAGGAGCCAAAAACTATTGCTGCCAAATGTCAACGTTTTTTCCTAGCCATTAAGTTTTCATGAATAGTCCGAGAAAGGCTTGCAATATCTCAATAATTTCTGATCTGCTCTAGAGCATGACAGAATAATCCATAATTTATTTGATGAAAGCAATTAAGATACTAAGCGAGTGCTACCAGTTGCATGTATTTGTGTTTCTAAAATTTAGTATTTCAAAGGTTTAATTAACTTAAGCTTGCAGATTTGTTTGCATTGAAACGCGGCTAATTTCATTTACCATACCAATTTAGAGAATTTCAGAGAATTAACCCAGTCTAATAGAATTTTGGTAATTCCTGTAAATATTTGTTCCTTGAAATTGGGTCTGCAGCTTCAGTTATGTGAATTTATCCATTAACCACATAAGCATAGCGTCTTTTATATGGGACTTAGACAAACAATGCAGACCCAGAACAGACACCACAGAATGTGTTGTCTGATCCTGGTCTCCATTGTATGCTTATAGAATGTTCTATAAAAGTTTAAATAAAAATGAAAAAATACCACAAAAGAACCTGAAAATCAGAATTGTGGACGCTTCCAATTGCTAATGATTGGAAGGTCCACTTGGCTTGAAAGAATTGAAGCTAAAATAGAATTAGTCACAACTTTATTGTCTGCTCTCTTATCTGTAGCCTATATTGCAAACAATGTGGTCCCAGATCAGACTGCTCCTTTGAAGCTGTCTGATTAGGGATCATAGTGTTTGCTTCCATGATAGTCTACTTTTAACTTCACTTAAGTATATGCAGCAGGCATAAGAAGCAGACAACATTTATTGACGGGATAAGGGCTAATCCCAAATATGTCAGCTAAATATTGCAGCAAATTTTCGTTGCTTTTTCAGCAAATCAAACAATGTAACTTGTAAGCGTTTCACATTTCATTTTGATCTGCCTCCTCTTATCATAAATATTGGATTGTTTCAATATGATAAAAGCAAAAGAATGATAAGTTTCACTGGACATAAATGGGTTGAATTACAACTTTTGACATGCACCATGATCCATATTACTGGCCATATTAGTGTCTTTATTGTCAAACATATTGTTGTGCCTGATCTGGGGACAAACTGTTTGACACTTTAATGGTATTCCTGATGATTTTATTTTTGAAGAGAAAAAAAATAATAATCTAAAAACAAAATCAGCAGATGACAATAAAGCATGCAAAATAGCCCAACATGCAAAGAGTTGAAAAATAAGAAATGAAAGATACTTCATACACTTCAAAACATAATAAAAATATTTTTCGTTTCTTATGATGAATTAGCTAGTCTTGTCGTTGAAATCTGGTACGTCCAAGTCTCTGAATTGATTTATATTACATTGTCTTTATTCAATATTGATGGCATCATAAAAAACAGAGTATAAACACTGCAGTGTGCTTTGAAAAATCAGTAATTTTCAAAAAGCATTTAAATGAGAAAAATAAATCACAGAACGTTTTTAACTTGCATACCAGACAATATCTATGGAAGTCACCAGTGATGGATATTTCTTGACTGGCTCTCTCACTTTACATGGAAACCTTTCTATTAATTATGTTGACAAGATTAACAGAATGAATAACCTCAACTTTTCTTTATATAAGTCTATTTAAAACATGTGACCTCCTGGGTGGGACCATTTTTTGCCCCCGGTGCTACATATATGAGGGGCATTTGGAAAGTTCTTAGCATGGTCTTTTATCTCACTAACCGATTTACAAACCCTATTATGTGTGGTATCATTTTAAAGGACCATCTTTCTTCTATGTTATGTCATAAATTTCATGAGGATATTATAATGCAGACACGAAAAATATTATTGTGAATACATGCACTGTTTGTATACTGAGAAACGCAAAATTTCAGTGGAAAATGTAACATTTTACCTTTTGAAAAGTGTCCAGAACATGAACAATAGTTTATGAAATTAGATAATTTTGTACCATTTGGTAGGCCACAATCTGGTACAGTTATTATACAATTGATGACCGAGTTGGATGTTTCTAATAACTAAATACTGGTACAACAATACCAAACCCGTCTAGAAAGCAAAGCAATGCGCTGATTTTTTCGACTAAAAATTGCATGTCACAATGCACATATACTGAAGGACTTTAGAAACGCACCAGTTATATATTCACTGTCTCTTCCACATGGTTGATTTGAGGATGTTTTCTTTATCGCTTTTTATCCGCTTACACAATGGACCATAATTTGCCATAGTTTCGATTTGCTAATGCGGTTCATTCTGACGTAACACTGACGCCAGTGTTTTTCAACAATTGTAGTCTGACAGCTGTGAGATTAGTTAAATTTAAAAGCAAACACTTTGAGCTGGTAGCCAGATGTCTTAACCAACCGAAAAACAAGAAACGTTTCAGAAATAATCGGAAATAACCGTTTAATTACACTCCCAGTCGCAGCGTTTTTTTGCTAACGTCAGTCTTAATTTTTCAAACAGCAATAACAGGCGGATGACGTTCGCGTATGTCGCGATACTTTTGTCTTCTACGCTACCGGTTGCGGAGTATCTTGTAGCACTAAAACATTTTGATAATTCCTCATCCTTAGGCTAAAAACAGCCAATTACGTCAAAAACAATAATGACGTCACCTAGACGAAATGAACGTTTCCAGAGACCTAAAACTTCATGATTTGATTTTGTATTTCCTTGTGCTGTCAAGAACCAACATCGGCTCGAAAACTTTTTTGCGCTCATAATGGAAGGTATTGGTACTATGTGACTTTTTGAATTTGGGATGTCTCAGAATAATCGCGACGTCACGGCAACCATAGGCCAAAGCGTTTCGATTTTCTTATTGAATGCAAGCTAAATGAAGGGACTTGACAATTTTATTTTCACATAATTAAAATATTACATTTTGACAATAAATTAGCATTTTAGCAGGTGGTGCGTTTCTAAAGTCCTTCAGTATATTTTGAAAATATATAACCGACAGTAGTTTAAAAATGCCGTGGGTTGGGTGTTTTGTCAAGCACACTTTATGCTCTTTGTATTGAAACCAAAGAAATTTTGTAATCCAGAACAAAGGGAAGATAACTCTTATAAACTTCACATGGGGCAGAGTAAGTTTAGCTATGAGTTGACGTTCTGGTTCATTTCAATTGAAAACGGTGGCAAACAAAAAAGTAAAAATACCTTGAGAGTAGAAATCAATCCATTATGTGATGGTTAACGCGATACAGTGATCAGTTCTTATGCCATCGAAAAAATATGAGGGGTTGAGTTACCCCACCACTTCTTGAAAAGTAGGGGTAGAATTTTCTTAAATGCAGATCTAAAAAAGCCACACTTTTTACGCGATGAAATGATTTTCAAGCATTGTTCGCTACAAATAAAGCAAAACATATACTCAATAGGCATTTGTCGTGCTCCTGTAGTGACACAATTTATAGTGAAAGTATAAAGAAAAGTCGAAAAAAGTCCCATTTTTGAAAGTTTACCAATTCTCTATTAACATTTTCCGAATGTAAAGGTGTTAGGCGTGCAAGCAGTGATCGCATAATATATTTTAATAAAAATTAAGTTGGCCCCTAATTGTTAATTTGTCAAACCATGATCGTAAATAAGGTCCTCAATTTTCCTTCGCTTTTTTGAAAATATTTTGCTTAAAATTTTAGCCAGTGTATAAAGTAAGTAAGAGTGCAAAGATCAGGAATCGATACAATTAAGTACCACACCTGACCCAGGATACCAATGGGAAAGTGACAAACTCACAGTAGACACCACAAACGAGAGCCAAGAGGTCGGCCCTTTCCCAGCAGGTGACCACAAAGCACATATAAACAGACGCGCATAAAACATAGCAAACACAAGACAGAACAAAAACATAAAAGATCCACAAAAGAAGTACCGCCTTGGAACGGTCAGTAAAATATTTTACTGGAGGGCTTAAACCGGTTTAACGGCGCCAACCTCACCCTTAATTCAGATGTGGATCAAGACACATAGATATTTGGTTTGCATGAAAGACCCCTAACTTTTCAATGCATCATCTCCTAAAACATATAAATCAAGATATAACAAGGAGATAAAGCAAGGATAAGGACTCAACAGTAAATTAAACTGAATACCGGAGCAAAAGAAAACCCCGGTGGGCCCGACAAACAGCCAAAGCATCAGGCCCCTACCATCTCATCAATAGATAAGTCTTTAAGTCGGAACCATCATAGAGCCTGAAGTTCGACCCACCGGCGTGCAATTAAAGAGGAAAGCAAAGCTGCCAACCGTGATTGGGTTGACTACCAAGCATGCAGTCTGTTGCAATACATTAATGTTATAGCCAATCTTTTTAAAATGGGAAATTATTTTAATGAACTGCGCTGAAAAATTATTAGAGCCAACAATCTTCTTCAACTTATACACCAAGTCACCATAGAAATCAGGTTACGTAAGTCCTTGGCGCAAGAGAGATTTAAGTCCAATTTGGAATTTAGAAATCAAATCATAGTATCGTCTATAAAATTTTGATGTTTTACGAAGTTTATGATACCGATAGCCTTGTTTAAGAAGTTTCTGAGTTAACAATTTATTGCGAGTGTTGAAGTCAGCAACATAGCTAGATGCTCTAGCAAAACGAATGAGTTGAGAGATATAGACTCCATAGGGTGTAGAACGAGGAACATCACCATCTAAAAATGGGAAATTGACAATTTCAAAATCAAAGTCGTCACGTTTATCATAAATTTTGGTAGAAACAATATCATTAGAAATTGACAAATGCAAGTCTAAAAATGCGGCTTCGGTATCAGAGGCATTGGCTTTATTAAGTTGGAGCTCTGAATGGTATATTTGACCAACCATATAGTCAAAATAAACATTATTAATATTTAAAATATCGTCCAAATATCTGAAAGTAGTGTTAAACGCATCAATAACATCAGCCTGCTCATCATCAGAAAGAGACATCATAAAGTCCCATTCATAACAAATCGAGCATGCGCTGCATGTGCACGCTGAGTCCTTTTTCGACAAAAAATTAACCATCAAGTAGCCGTTGAATTCTAGCTTCCAAACATGTATTATTTGATAGCATTTTATCAACGCGTTGTTGAATTATGATGCCATGCTAAGAACTTTCCAAATGCCCCTCGTATAATATCAAGGCTCTAAGTCTAATGGTTTCAAACAAGACGATTTTTATGTGTTTTTCTAAGCCTATGTAAAACATGTAACCCCCCAGGATAGGGCCACTTTTGGTGTAATAATGTGGAAATAAACACTAAAATCTTATAAGAAAAATGTTCCTTTTTGTTTTGTTTAACTTGTTCACTTCTAAAGCCTACCCAGGAACAAGGGACTAAACTCTCTATTTACCTTTTCCACTAATAAAGAAAGATAACCAGTGGTAAGTCAAAGACAACCACAACTGCAAGTGTTGTCTCCCTTACTACATTTCCAGAAGTTTTTTTAAATATTCCCATTATTAACATAGGAAAAACTGGCGACGTCCCCTGACGGCCATATTTTTCTAAGGATCAATATAGTCTTGGTAGAGTGTCGCCCCAGGACCATTTGTGTCAAATAATTTTCAAATCGGTCCAGTAGTTTTTGACAAAAAGATTTTTAAAGTTTATCATTTTGTTTGCCATGGCAACCAGAATTCTGCATGGAGTTGAAATCTTTAAATACTTTGATAGAGGATCATCCAATGATCATTCCTGTAAAGTTTGGTGAAATTCTACCCAGTAGTTTAGGAGGAGTTGTTATTTAAAGCAAATTGTTGACAGACGCCAGAACGGCGAACAACAGACATTCTATGATCTCAAAAGCTGTCCTTGAGCCTATGGCTCAGGTCAGCTGAATAGCATGGCGAAGAGGCACAATGGTCTACTGAAAAACATAGAAGCATGGACATGAAATACAAATGTGCTGCTGTGCATGAGGACACGCCATATCAGCACAAACAAGGACTTTCCATTCGCCCTAGCTAGGTTTTATGTGCAAATGCGCATCCCAAATTTATCCCTGAGTATGACAAAATTTGACAACAAGAGGGTCCTTGGGCCCTGGGTCGCTCACCTGAGAATGACTGATCAGTGGAGTGGAACCATTTGCGAAATTTTGGTAGAGTGCATCATGAGGAACAATTCTATGAAAATATTTTGAATTTGGGTCAGTGGTTCTGGAGAAGATGTCCTTTAAAAGATTTCTTATCTGTAACTCTGGCGGCCCTCCTGTTTGTTAAAGCAGAACCATTTATGCAATTTTGAAAGAGGGCATCATGGGCAATATTCATGTGAAGTTATATGGAATTTAAGACCAGTGGTTCAAAAGTAGATGTCGTTTAACGACATTCCTTATCTAGAGCTCTGGCAGCCACTTTGGTCAGCAGACCAGAACCATTTGTGAAATTTTGGTAGAAGGTATCAGGAGGAACAATTCAGTGAAATTATTTTGAATTTGGACCAGTGGTTCAGGAGGAAATGCCGTTTAAAAGTATTTCTTATCTGGAATATCTGGCAGCCCTTTTGTTCAGAGGAGTGTAACCATTTGTGAAATTTTGGTAGAAGGTATCATGAGGAACAATTCAGTGAAATTATTTTGAATTTGGACCAGTGGTTCAGGAGGAAATGTCGTTTAAAGGTATTTCTTATCTGGATATCTGGCAGCCCTTTTGTTCAGTGGAGTGTAACCATTTGTGCAATTTTGGAAGAGGGTATTATGAGGAACAATCCTGTGAAATTATTTTGAATTTGGGTCAGTGGTTCAGGAGGAGATGTAGTCTAAAAGATTTCCTATCTGGTTTCTGGCGGCCCTCCTGTTCGGTGGAGCGGAACCATTTATGCAATTTGGAAAGAGGGCATCATGGGGAACATTCATGTGAAGTTATATAGAGTTTGGACCAGTGGTTCGGGAGAAGATGTCGTTTAAAGACATTTCTTATCTAGAGCTCTGGCAGCCCCTTTGTTCAGTGGACTGGAACCATTTGTACAATATTGGAAGAAGGCACCATGAGGAACAATACGGTGAAATTATTTTGAAATTGGACCAGTGGTTCAGGAGGAACTGCCATATAAAGGTATTTCTTATCTGGAGCTCTAGCAGCCCTTTTGTTCACCTGAGCATAACCATTTGTGCAATTTTGGTAGAGAGTATCCAGAGGAACAATTCTGTGAAATTATTTGAATTTGGAGATGTCATTTAAAAGATTTCTTATCTGGAGCTCTGACAGCCCTCCTGTTTGGTTGAGCAGAACCATTTATGCAATTTTGAAAGAAGGCATCATGGGAAACATTCATGTGAAGTTATATGTAATTTGGACAAGTGGTTCAGGAGATGCCGTTTAAAGACATTTCTTATCTAGGAGGGCATTGGCTCAGTGGGAGAGTGCTTGACTTGAGACTGAGGGGCTGCGGGTTGAAGCTTCACCGGCGTCACTGTATTGTGTCCTTGAGCAAGAACATTAATCCTAGCTTAGAACTGGTTCAACCCAGGGAGAACCTTCCCTTTATAACTGAACAATTGTTGACGGTACCTAAAGAATCAAATCAGACAAAACATTTCTTATCTATAGCTCTGGCAGCCCCTTTGTGTAGTGGACTGGAACCATTTGTGCAATATTGGAAGAAGGCATCATAAGGAACAACCCTGTGAAATTATTTTGAATTTGGACCAGTGATTTAGGAGGAAATGCCGTTTAAAGGTATTTCTTTTCTGGAGCTCTGGCAGCCCTTTTGTACAGCAGCTTTTGTGCAATTATGGTTAAGGATTTTCAGAGGAACAATTCTGTGAAATTTTTTTGACTTTGGGTCAGTGGTTCAGGAGATGTCTTTTAAAACATCTCTTATCTAGAGCTCTGGCAACCCCCCTGTTTAGTGGAGCAAAACCATTTATGCAATTTTGAAAGAGGGCATCATGGGGAACATTCATGTGAAGTTATATGAAATTAGGACCAGTGGTTCAGGAGGAGATGTTTAAAGAAAAAGTTTACGGACAAACGGACAGATGCCGGACAAAAATAGTGAGTATGATCAGGAAATACCACAATCACAAACTGCAGACAACCCAGTGGCACCGCGAGGAAGAGCCGCTTAAAAGACTGATCACAATGGCTCACATTGAACCTAGGCTCAGGTGAGCTAACAAGAAAGTAAACATAGAACTTGTTACTCCTCTGAGCACAGAATGAAAAGTGATTAACATGGCAAAATAATTGACTGAAAGACAGTTGTTTAGGTGGATGTTTTTGCTGTAAAGGGGCAAAGTTCGGAATATCCCAGAAGCAAAGTTTTGAAAAATAACTATCATAATACAGTGGTGTTATAATAAGACAAAATAAAGAATACCATTTTCAATTTATTATCCACATAAATCTATAGCAAGTGACATTATTAAAATGTCATATCATATACAACGAATAGATGGTAAAAATGATAGGCAAAAAATGCTCATTAACAGTCTTATTTACAGCTGTTATTACTCATAGGACCAGATATGGTTATTTTATTTGTGTAAAATTTTAATCATTTTCTTACCCATTAATTTAAACATGTGTTTTGGGTGCTCAAAAGAACCGTCTCAATGAGACTGTTCTTTTGAGTACCCACAATATATGTTTTGGATGAGAAATAAAGAAAATAATTTTCCAATACGCACTCTTATCTGGAGGCCTGATTACTTATTAAAACTGGAAATAGATTTCTGTCAATACTCGAGCATCCAGATAAGAATGCATATTTGAAAATTAATTTTCTTGTTTCTCAATCAAAAAATATGTTGTGGTTACTCAAAAGAACCATCTCATATAGATGGTTAATTGAGCACCCGAAACACAGGTTTGAACCGACAGCTAAGAAAATAATTACAAATTTACATTAAAACGTTTGCTAAAACATATGAGCAAGCACGCACATGTGATAATGTTACTTTTCAATTATGTGTAATGTTACTATATTCTTTATGGACAGATATGTACAACTATCCAGTTGGGCTAGGTCCAAAATTTTGGCCAGAGCCTTCACCTACTTCCACTCTTTATGCTTGAAAGTAGCACAGGTTAACCCTTTACCCCATATGCTATATTTAGAACTTTGCATCATTTTCTATAAACAATTCAAATTTTCAAATATTTTCCAAAAAATGATTTTTAAATCTTTTGATAGTCTTGAAAATATTATGGAAAATGGAACAATTGCTCCACTGGAGCAAATGTTCCATTTTTCATAATATTTTACAAAATCTTAGGTTTCAAAGGTGTCCGAAGGCGCTTGTGTGGAGTAAAGGGTTGAGATAGCACAGGTGTATGAGCCAGTCATAGCTTTGACTGCTTACCTATTCACTTGGCAACAGTAAATGTTCTAAAATTTTGAACATTTTTCTCTTTCTGTTCTCAAATAAAATCTTGGTTTTCATGGCTGGAATACAGAAAATGCTTGTCATAATAGCAAACAGGGAAGACCCTGATCAGACTGCTTCTTCAGTAGCAGTCTGATCTGAGTCTTTACTGTTTGTCTAGTAGGTCATTTTGGAAGACAAGTTTTCGAAATTTTAGAACATTTACCCATGTACATTTTTACATGAATACCCCTGCTGCCTCCCATTTCCTCCCTGTAAGGCCCTCTACCCACATACATCACCTTCACCCTTGATATAGGTGCTTATTAAAATAAATGTGGCACATGTATGCGTTATTACTCCCTTATATAACAATACATAGATCACAGTCATTAAAGTATCACAGATTGTTTCTCACTTGCTTTGTAATAATAAAATTTTCCTGCATTTTCATCAACAACAACAACAAAAAATCACAGAAACAAAAGGAATAAGTGTGGCAAAATTGTTCTTTGATGCAGTAGCACCAAATTGTAGAACAGGCACATTCAAATATTGGCATTCTACAGATTATTTTTTACTTAGGCTAAAAAAAAAAGAGGATTGTTTCTTGGGCCCTTTTTTTTTTAAAAACAGATGTGGGAGGGCGGCTTTTTATTTTAATTTTTATTCAGCAGAAAACAGATGCAGGAACTTTTTTTTTCGAAATTCAAACGATTTTTTCGGATATTATTCAAGTCTGGCCATAAAACTTGATAGTGAAAGCCTCTGCACCTATGCATAAAACTTACACTGTTGGGGCTGGATAACTAACAAAATACAGTAGAAAAGCATCGAGGATACCGGAAATGGAGTCGAGAATAAATAAACTAGCCAAAATTACCGGCAATGGACCACAAAGTCCGAGTGAAACCGCATGGTCGTTACCGATAATGATGTTAAGAAATTGGAAAAGCGTTTTTTTTTTCTTTTTCTTTTTTAGAAAGCAATAAAAAAAGTAATGTGGGGCTTTTAAAACAGATGCGGCGGTGCCCGAGAAACATTTGTATTTTTTTTTAGCCTGGGGATTATATCGAAAACATACTCAAGCTAGTCTGCTCAGCTACAGAGACTTGCTAGCATATTGAACTTAGGTAGCAGGTTTATCCAAAATGTGACTAACAAAGCCACTGATCAGATTGCGCGGATGCATCAGATGATCTGTGCCTCTGTTGGTCACATGCAACGAAGTCAGGCTTTTCTGGTAACACTCAGCAAGTGCAGTTGTTGTTCTTGTGAAATGGTTTAAATACATTTTACCCATATAATCCTAGCATCCTTTTTGTGGGAAATAGGTAAACAGTGCAGAGCTAGATCATTTTGTGGTGTCTGATCAGTGTCTTCACTGATTGCTTACAGGATGTTCTTTAAAAATTTGGAAAAAGTGAAAAATACCACCCAACACCCTAAAATTGGAGATGGGCTCGTCCTATTAATAAGGGTAGGCAAGTCCATTCAGAATCTGTTTAAATGATTTTATTATTTTCCATCCACTGTACTTTGCATTGGGTGTATATCAGTTCAGTCAACAATATTTTATTCAATCACACTCAGAGAGACCAAAACTCATTTCTGAGTGCAATAGGTTATTGCTAAACACTTGTTTAGGGTTTTTTCCCAAAGAAGGGAGAGGCACAAGAAAAGATAGGATAGAAAAGACAATTAAATCCACTGCTGTCCTTTAAACAAGTGAGCTAAACTTTTTGTCCTCTGTTAATACCAGTAACCTTTGCAAACAGTTTGGACCCTGATAAGGCCCGACATTTTGTCGGGCCTGATCTGGATCCAAACTTTTGCCACATTGATGGTTTTCCAGTTTTTTTTTAAAGAAAAAAATAAAATCCTAGAACAGATAAAGCGTGCAAAATTACCCAGCACTCAAAGAGTTAAATGTTTTCCCATGCTATATAACAATAGTTGCATCTGCTAGGTAATAATTAGGCAAGCAGAAAATAATCCACCTGACATCTAGTAGAAACAAAAACATTCTTTTCCATTATAAGTCTTCAACCCATTACATGTCAAAACAACTTTATTATGACATATCCTTCAAAATAATGCTCTTTTCACCCATAACAACGACTTAATAACATAACATGTTAATCTTTAAGTAATGCATTTAACTAATAACAGTCTACAGTTTTCTGCGTTTGAAAGCTGTTAAACATACAGGGGCAGAATCATATGGGAATTCTGGAGAAGATTAAGTCTACATAACTATCTTGAAATAGAATTAACAGACGTATGCAGGCGCATCAAAAATCCCCTGTGAAGCATCAATAACATGTATTGTTTTGAAATTGGCATTAAAACATTTCTTTTCCAATGTCAATATTAGAGAAACAATGCTACCAAAACTGGAAAGCTCTCATATATTAAACCAATAACTTATTCCTTAGCCTACCAGTCAAGACTTTTGATGTCTGCTCCTCTCATCTGCTTATGTTCTTAGGTAGCCATTATTGCAAACAATATGGACCCAGATCAGACCGCTCCCAGCAGGTTCATATTGTTTGTTTCCATGAAAAAAACTAGTTTGAAGTGCACGTGAATACATGCAGCAGATGTATAAGTAAAAAGCAGACAACATTTTCAGGGCAAAAAAAGATAGTGGTAGGTCAGCAGAGTGGTTTGAGCCTTACCCAGTTGGCATACAGTCTCAGGCCACTATCATCCCACCAGCAAAACGCCATTGGATGGCGTTTTGCTAGTGGGCCAATAGTAACCCGCATTTAAATCCTTACTGGGTAACTGGTCAGAAGTTTTATCACTACTAGGGTCATTTAACCCTTTTCATTCTGGACGCAGATATACAGGTACGAGGCAAACAGTGAAGACGCCGATGAAATGCCACATTAGGCGGCATCCCATACTTATTGTATCAATATATTTGAAGAAGAAGAAAAAAACATCAGAATGAAAAGGCCTAATAGTTTTCTGTATTATCTAAATCGATTTCTCAAGAGTCTGGTCAGTTGTTTTTAATTCTATACTGTCATCTTGAACAGATTTTACAACATCTGCTTGCCTTTCAGTAAGGTTCTCATTTATTTGATCCTGAGACACCTCCTCTGACACTTGCTGTGAATGTTCTTGACTTGTCACTTTCTCCAGACTTTCATTTTCAGATTGTTTCTGTTCAGTTTCAAGATCACCTAGTTTACCATCCAAAACATCAGTGTCCTGTTCACCCTCACCAGGAACAACTCCATCAACTGTCAGTTCAATTCTAGGAAGTTCCTGAGGTCTTTTCGGAGGTGTTTTCACAATCCTTACATTTTGTATCCTCTTTTCAAACTCTTCCCTATTACCATCTAGTAGTCCTAATTCAAATGCATTATCTAATTCAATCAAGTCATCAACCATATCTTGATACCTTTGATCCATCACAGCAAAAGTGTTACGAGCTTCATTGTTAATCTTCTCACGCTCTAGAACAGCATCTCTACCAAACACCATATTTTCTGTTCCTACAGTAGCTGTACTCAATCTAGAATGTTTCACAGTGCCATCCTCCATGAACGACATTCGTGATGATAATGGTGTAGCTGATCTACGAGGTATATCAGCAACCTCGAGATGAGATGCGAACTTCACAACACTTGTAGGTCTCTCAGTGTCTGACTTAAGTCTCAGTTCTATAGACTTTTCTTTATCAGAATCTTTGGAGGGGTCTGTGTCTTCTTCTGTATCACCTGTGTCAGTCTCAGTCTCTTTAGCAGGAGTCTGAGATCCCATGCTTGATATCTCGGTGTCTCCTGGGGTATCTCGGGTAGTCTCTACTTCACCAGATTCTTCATCCTGTAAAATATATGAGCCCTGACATGTGAATTCCAACAATGTGGTATTTTGATATTTGTAGACTCAGACCAGCCTGTGTAGCCTCCTTTTAAGCTTAGAATCTCGAAATGATAATCGGTCAGTAGCTTAACACTCATAGATAATTCAAGCGACTAGCAAAGGCTCTGATCAGACTATGCGTAGGCGCAGGCTGGTCTGAGCCTTTGCTGGTCGCACATACCACATTGTTGGAAATCTCATGTCACGGCTTATATGGAGTGTGTCATTGCCATAGCTCCCATTATACAGTTAGACACCTGTGTAATAAAATATAGAAACATTCAAGGGAGGTCACCTGATGTGACAAAAGTGATTTTCCGTACCAAAAGGAACTGCTCTTTAAAGGAAAGAATTTGCTCCCTCTGGGAGCAAAATCTTTCCTTTAAGAGAAGTTCCATTTTGAAAAGGGATGCAATAGAAGAGAATCACTGCTTGTTCCAGTTGTCTCCCTTTGATGTGGGTATCTTTTTCAGCATTGCATGTCAGAAGAAAATATGGACCTTGTCGCGAGAAAACCTGTCTTCAGGGTTTGTGACCAGTTAAAGCTCAAATAAGCCTGCTCAGCTACAAAGACTTACTTGAATAGTGAAATGTTTAGACATTATACTATTTTGGGAAGTGAATAATAAAGGGGCTGGTCAGGCTGCATGCATACACAGACTGGTCTGTGCCTTTGTTGTTCACTTGCAACAAAATCATATTTTTCTCATGACAAGGCTTATAAATCTCTTGTGTATCTGATCAGATAAGATTCAAACCATGTTGTGCTGTACAAACTATCCAAAATCTTTATAAAAATGGATGTCGCTATTTTGCATATATGTGATATTTTGTATCATTAATGAAAAGGCAATCATCTCACTGAGATGGTTGTTTATGTAAGTACACATTTTGTAATTTTTTCAAGTGTGGTTATCATGGCCACACATGACAGTGTTCATCAGATGATGGTAGATGCAAAAAAATAGGGTGACCTTGTGTGAAATTTGCACCAAAAATTTGCTATTTGCCAACATTTTCATACATTTCAGCATGAAAAATAAATAATTTAAATATGTGATGAAATAGTTATACCATGGGTATACCATGGCCTGTACGTGGAGATAATCCAAGAGCTTTAGCCAGTGGATTATCTTGCGTACAGGTGGACAACCATAGTATAACTATTTTATACCACCTACATCAGTGTAGACCTTGCACATCACATGATGTTTTGTGCTAAAGTTGGTGTGGTTGGTATAAAAAATATTATGACATAGATATTTGGTGGTCTTGACCATTATCACAAGACCATTATCTCAGATTGAAAATTTGGGTGATAACTAAAATCCATGTAATGATCTCTTGTCATCGTATAGGCTGGCCCATATATCATCATTTTTTGTCAGAGAAAAATCTGCCTTATCCACTAAGTATACCTCTTTCCTTGGTGTGTCCTCTCCCTCATCATCGGCATCTCCTGGTGACCTTGACCCAGGTGTGGTTGCCGATTTAGACTCTACTGGGGAACCAGCACTACTTCTTATCTCCTCCTGTCAACAAATAGCACTTCGGTTAACAAGTATGCCAACTCACCATACAGTGAAGCAAGTACCTTGAATTCTTTTTTATCAATGGGAATTAATTAATTGATTAATTAATGGGAATGTCATAAACAGATGCACTGACAATCTGTGAAGACCCAGATGAGATGCTGCACTTTTTGCTAAATTAAACATTACCAAACATTTTGCAGCTCCAGACTCTAGCCTCTTACAATGTGCATTGGAACATCCTAGGACTTCATTGCACCAGGAATCCATCAATTAATCCTAAGTCTGCCATTATCGTTTGTCCTGAAAATGTTGTATGCTGTTTACGTTAGCTGCCTATATTCAAGTGCACTTCAGACTTGATATTTTCATGGAAGTAAACAATAAGAACCCTGATCAGAATGCTCCTTTTGGAGCAGTCTGATCTCCTTTGGGAGCAGTCTGATCTCCTTTGGGAGTAGTCTGATCTAGGTCCATATTGTTTGGATTATAGGCTACCTAAGAACATAAGCAGACCAGAGGAGCAGATGACAAAAGTGGTGACTGGCTGGCTAACGGTTTAGAAAGGTTAAACATGCTATATTTAGTGCCAATATTAATAACCTATGCTATGATTCATGGAGAAAATAAAGAATAAGTAATTTGTTACAACCTTGTTATAGTTATCCAATCCAATAAGAGCATATTCTATTATAAAAGCACAGCGAGCTGTTTTTAATAATAAATGCCAAAGCAGTGACTTGAGAGCAGTGATGCAATTTCATTACTAATATGGATGAAACCAGTGTGGGTCCTGAGAAGCAGGCTTAATCATCAGCTGATCTTTTTTTATCTTTTTCTTTTTTTAAAAAAGCATACATCTGTAAAAGTTACATTCATGGCTTTAGGTTTATAAGTTGGTTTATCCCTTAAGTCTTTACCTCCTAGTGTCATCTGTTAATAACCTTTGCAAACAGATTGAACTCAGATTGTCGGGCCAGATCTGCCCCGAGGTTATAAAACTTTTATCATACTAAACTGAGCATGAATTTTCAACTGCTCATAAAAACTTAAATGCTGAAAAATAAAGACTTTTCATGCTTTTGTCTTCTCAGATGGTGTATCAATTGTTGGCATTTTAACATTTATGAGCATGATAAATTACATGCTCACTTGAGTTGAGCATGAAAAACGTTTTATAGCCTCAGGGCCTGGATCATCCCTGCCAACAGACAGTTATTAAACTTGCAGCAATCAGATTCAATAAGCATTGCTATTTCACTTGTACCAGTGTAGAAAGATGGCACAAATTGATCCAACTTCTGATATTTTGGTACTCGTCGCACCCGGCACAGGCTCCCCTTGCCAAAGCATATTCACAGCAAGGGCCAGACAACTAGTCAACTTAACTCTTTGCATGCTGAGTAACTTTGCATGCTTTTTGGTCATCTGCTATTTTCTGCTTCTGTTTAAAAAAAATTGTTTCAGGAATACCATCAGAATGTCAAATACTTTGGACCCAGATAAGGACAGCTATTTTTTCATGCATGATCCGAGTCCAAACTGTTTGCAACGCTTATCAGCAGACGACAAGTTGCCACGTTAAAGAATGACATTAACTCTTTACCAACTATTGTCAGCTGCTGATAACCTTTACAAACAGATTGGACCCTGATCAGGCCCGACAAAATGTCGGGCCTGATCTGGATCCAAACTGTTTACCACTCTGATGGGTTTCCTGAAATATTTTTTTTTTTTAAAGTTTATTTTGAAAAAAATCAGCAGAGGACAAAAAAAAGCATGCAAAATTTCCCGGTAGATGTGATAAGTACCCTTTTTACATTGGCTTGCCCATTTGTCAACTGTTGGCAGGCACTAACATGCATTACATCTTGGATAGTTCTTTAATCATATGCAATGCATTATTTTTTGCCTTGACATGAAAGAGGTCAGTCTTGGGGGTTTGTGACCAGATAATGGTCAAACTAGCCTGCTCAGCTACTACAGAGACTAGCTAGATTGCAATTTGGTAAGTAAATTCTTTCCAGAGAGAGAATTAACAAGGTACTGTTCAGACTACAAAGATGTAAATAAAATGGGCCTGGTCGCGACAAAACCTGTCTTCAGGGTTTCCGATCCTGTCCTACCAAAACCTGCCTGCTCAGCTATGGAGACTAGCTATGAAATTGAAATTTTGCCTGAAGCAAGTTTAGATATGATACTTTACAAAAAGAGAATAACAAAGGTGCTGATCAGACTGCGTGGATGCGCAGGCTGGTCTGTGGCTTTGTTATTCTCAAATCGTTGAAGACAAGTTTTCTCAGGATGAGGCCCAAATAATACTCTATTGGGTGAAGTTCAAGGTTTCAGTTAGCCACTGTAGCTGAGCAGACTGGTTAGAGGCTTCTCTCGTTTCAAAGTTTGTTTCCATGATGTGGATCATATGTTTCAAATGCAGTTCTGAAAGGTAAATCACTCCATTATTTCTAGCATCAAATCCTGCCAGTAAATTCATCATCAAATGAGCCGTCTGACAGGTGTTAATTTTGACAAATTTCAAATTTCAAAAATAGCAAATCTACAGTAAGGTAAACTACTTAAATATTGTCCTGCTGAACCCAGGTATATCCTCTTTTAAATACAGAGTGGAGCAAGATCAGCTGGCTTCTTAGAAGCCAGCTGATCTGGATCAATACTGTGTTCCATTAAGTCCTTGTATCCTTGGTAACAAATGCAACTGGGCAACTGGACTGGTGAAAAGTAAGGACTGAGAATATAAATCTATCAGCAGGGTTGAATTTAAACTTAGCTAAGCTGACAGACAAAAATCATTAGTAATGATAGAGTTGATTTTTTTTTAGATTAGATATATAATGCATAAAAATTTGTTTCTGGTCTTAGGTCAAGGTCACCAGAACTTAAATATTACCATGATATGATGAAAATTTGTTTCAGTCTTAGGTCAAGGTCACCAGAACTTAAATATTACCATGGGGTATGATAAAAATTTGTTCTGGTCTTAAGTCAACGTCATCAAAACTTAAATATTTCATGGGATGATGAAAATTACCTTCATTAGAATAGCTTCCAATTCCTGATCAGCAGTGGGTGTGAAGACTCCTTCCCTCCCCGGTTCAGGTGTACTAGTTCTAGAGTCTTTACGTCGGGCCCGTCTACTCTCCGCTCGACTCTGTGACCGAATTCTTTCTACCACTGATGCTTGCTCTGGCTCTTTCTCCTGTAAGCAAACAATTTTTCAAGACTTTCAGGCAGGGCACTAACATATGTCCAGATAAACAACCTTTTTGAGTGTAAAATTGTGAATGTTTTCTTATTCATCAGTTTTATCATTACAGTAAACCTGTCTTAAGTGGCCAAAAGAAGACAAATATTTGGTTTTTAAGGCTGACCATTGTTTAATGCAGGTAAAAAGTATTGCAAAATGCTCCAAGAGAGCATTCTGCAATACTTTTGACCTATATTAAGCTACCATTTGTCTTTAAGACCTTTGTTTTGTCTATTTTTGAGTGGCCAGGTTTTACTGTAATTGGTTTGAGTGCAAGGTAAAAGATACAAGAAATTTTACTTATTCTAGTCATGATATGTTAAAATTGAAAACCGACTCTTATTTAAAGTTTCTTGTATCTTGTGTCTGGTGTGTGCTAAAAAAACACTCTCATTGAGACAGTCCTTTTGAGTATCCCATGACATATATTTTGGTTAAAAAATAAGAAAATTAATTTTTAATTGTACACTGTTATCTAGAGACCTGGGGAAATATATCTTAGGCTAAGTATATAGCTCAAGGACATTCAAAACCCTCCTACAGTTTTGAAAGAGTAAGGATATTTTTTACAGCATTATGGTTTATCATCTCAATTGCTAGTGGACAACATATACAGTGCAGTCCTATTATAACACACCTCAATATAACACAAATTTGGATATAACATGGTCATATTGTGGCTCCCCATTTTTTGATGAAGTTTTACAAAGAAATTATCGGAAAATGAGCATACATTGGTCCTATTACTCCTTTTGTTAAATTGACCCTTTATAACATGGTTCACTTATAATACAGTCCATTCATATGGACCCAAATATAATGTTATAAAGGGACTGTGCTGTGCTGTATTTTTACTTTTACATGGTGCAGCACTGAAGTGAGATTTTACATTTTGCACTGAAGTGAGATTTTACATTTTGCTAGCCAATGCATGCTTTATACTAGACTATACATATGTGTGTGTGTTTTTTTTTTTTTTAAAAAAACAGTATTTCTTAATATTTAGCGTTATCTCAATATTAATATGAGGCAATGATTCGGCCTGTAAAATATAGTTAAGGCCCCCACCCCCGTTGACTTCGGCTACTGTCTGTTCTAAGACAGTGATTCAGTTGTTTTTAGTTCATTGTTTGGCGTAGCTCCCATTGTGGGGTTTTACATTTAGTCTTTCTTTTGTGATGTAGTTCTCAGTGGAAGCTAGATGCACTACTGATCTACTCTATTTTCAAAAGAAGGTATAGAGTTTTGCAATATTTATGTACACAGTGCAATTATTTAGCTAAATACAGCTTTTATGGAAGGTTTGATTGAGTTAAGACTAAAAGTTCTAGTCAACAATATTTCACTCATGTCGGGACTCCTCCAAGAGAGAGAGAGAAGGAAAGAAAAATAAGATACAGTACGGCCACTAAAAAAAATAGACAAAACAGAGGTCTTAAAGACAAATGGTAGCTTAATGAAGGTCAAAAGTATTGCAGAATGCTCTCTTGGAGCATTCTGCAATACTTTTGACCTGCATTAAGCGATAATTGGTCTTGAAAACCAATTTTTTGTCTTCTATTTGAGTGGCTCAGCTTAAGACAGGTTTAATGTAGATTAAAAGGCCCAACCCCAGCCAAAAATTGCCTCTAGTGAAGCAAAATTCATCCTGCCAACAGGCCAAATATGACCTCAAGATCTTCTTTCTTTCTCTTCATATGTTTTCAATGTTTGATATCATGTGGGCATCAACGCGAAATAACCTATCTTTGGAGGTTTGCAAACAACAAAGGCGCAGACCAGCCTGCGCATCCACCCAGACTGATCAGCACCTTAATTATTCGCTTACTGGAAAGTATCATATATTAACTTGCTTTGAGCGAAATCACACTATTCTAACAAGTCTCTGTAGCTGAGGAGAGTGGTTTGGGTCTTGCTTTTTCGGAAACCCTGAAGACAGGTTTTTTCGCGTCAAGGCCCGTGTGAGAATGGTGGAGATTTAATTTCGTCTCAATGAAGAAAAACTCACATTGAAACATTAACTTTTTCTACGCAATTTTTCAGGAGTAGTACAGATGCATTTCTCACAGTACCTCAAGATCTGGAAATTCAACAATACACCATGACTACTCAATCTTCTTTCTCTTCGTACGTTTTCAATGTTTGATATCATGTTTGCCTCGACGTGAGAAAACCTGTCTTCGGAGGTTTACGAACAACAAAGGCGCAGACCAGCCTGCGCATCCGTGCAGACTGATCAACACCTTTATTATTCACTTACTGGAAAGTATCATATATTAACTTGCTTTGAGCGAAATTACACTATTCTAGCCAGTCTGTAGCTGAGGACACTGGTTAGAGCCTCGCTTTTTCGGAAACCTCGAAGACAGGTTTTCTCGGGTCGAGGCCCATGTGAGAATGGTGAAGATTCCGTTTCAATGAAGAAAAACTCACATTTAAACATTCACTTTTGGGCCTTGACGCGAGAAAGCCTGTCTTTGATGATTTGCGAACAACAAAGGTGCAGACCAGCCTGCGCATCCGCGCAGACTGATCAGCGCCTTTGTTATTCTCTTTTTGAAAAGTATCATATCAAAGCTTGCTACAAGTGAAATTTCAATTTTCTAGGTAGTCTCTGTAGCTGGGGAGACTGGTTTGAGTCTCTCTTTTTCGGAAACCCCAAAGACAGGTTTTCTAGCATCGAGGCCCATGTGAGAATGGTGAAGATTCCGTTTAAATGAAGAAAACTATTGAAACATTCACTTTCACACAGGGCTGTGGAAATACCATGCCCGACTTGTCCGACCAGGTCCCATTTCATTTAGGACAAGTCAAAAATGTCTATTTACTTGTCCTTGGACAAGTACAATGTATAAAGTTAATAAAATTCTGTATTTCATATTTTGATTAATTATTAAGAGCTCACATCTTGCATTGAAAACAGTGTGGATCCTGATCAGCTGGCTTCTTAAGAAGCCAGCTGATCTGGATCTACACTATTTTCAAGAGAAGCCAGCTGATCAGGATCCATACTGTTTACAAGAGTTGATATTATATATCTGTTTTTGAAAGGATAATTTGTTAAGCACTGAAAGGTATTTAAGCTAGTTTTTTTTCTTTTGGACAGGTAAAATTTTCTATGGACAAGAACATTTTGGCTTTTTACTTGCCCCTGGACAAGTAGAAAATTTTACTATTTCCACACCCCTGCTTTCACAGTACCTCAAGAAGATCTGGAAATACAACGATACACCATGACTGCTCAATCTTCTTTCTTTCTCTTCGAATGTTTTCAATGTTTGATATCATGTGGGAATGGTGAAGATTCCGTTTCAATGAAGAAAAACTCACATTGAAACATTCACTTTTTCTACGCAATTTTCTTTTCTTTGGCTTTACAGGAGAGAGGAAAGACAGAGAAGAAAGGAAAGAAGAATATATGAAAGACAGAAGAAAGTAATAGGTTAAAACATATAGAACAAAGACTAGACTGTAATACAGTGGTACATGATACCCATCAGGGGACAAAAATAGTTAAATATAGCGCTCATCCTGCAAACACATGCACTTGTCCTTTAAAAGCACATGCAATAAAGAACATAAGGGAGCAATATGTAATATGACTTGCTCGAGTAATTCTTTACAAAGCACTTGTCCTACAGGACGAGTGCTTTGAGAAGAATTACTCGTCCTTTCTAGATTTCATATGTAATTACGAGCGGACAAGTGGCATTTTTGTTCCCTGCCTGTCTTCAAGAAGCTGATGAGACATTAATCAGCTCTTGTCGCCTTGGTATACCAAAATCAACAATGATTTCAGCTGTGATACCAAATATGTCATAAGCTCTGCATTTAAATCATGTTGTTAAGGGACCAAAATTAAGATTTCTAACCACTTGCTAAAAATGGCAAATGATAATTTTTCTTACTTGCTAAATGTGATGATCAACTTGCTAAGTCACTACATACATGTATATCGCTAATTAGAAAATGATCCAATTCATTTAGTGTATGTGTTGACAAGATTGTGTGCCAAAAATTAATTTCAAATATTATCTCCTAACCTTTCTGAAAGCACACTTTGGTTATCTTGAAAACAGTGTAGATCCAGATCAGCTAGCTTCTTCAGAAGCTGGCTGATCAGGATCTACACTGTTTTTCAAGCAGTTTATGCTATTTTGCATAATTTGGAAAGAGCAAATTGTATTTATTAGCTAAAAATAGCAAGTGATGGTAATTTCAACTTGCTTTTTGGAAAAACTACCAGCATTTAGCAAGTTAGCAAGTGCTGAATTTGATCCCTGTTGTTTACATATATTTTGTAATGAAATACATGTATATCAATAACAAAGTAGCCTAGAAGATAAGCATTTTTGTAGCAAGCATTTTGATTTCAGCCAGAGTATTGAAAGCATGCCTTGGTCTTTTGAAAGCTCCTAAAGGTTTGACATTGGGTCAGGCTGTGACTCAATAATGCCCTGACCTTAAGCTTTCATCAGTGGGTTGGTGCCTGATGCTGTCTTTGGCTGGGCACACCTTGGGGCTTAGCTAAGGGTTTCCTTAGCTATGACTATCGAGTTAAGAGCTCTTTGTTTCTTTGTTTCATCACAGAATGTTAATTTGATTTGACTGCTTCCCTATGATCATACATTGCATAAGCTCCATGCAAGCTAAACAATTTTATGTTTTTAAAACAGCAGAATCTAGGGCAAAGATTTGGCCAGTAAAATCCCCCCTACCCCATCCTTTGGTGGCCTTGGCTGTTGTCCGCTCTAAGGGTGGTGATTTTGTTGTTGTTTATTCATTGCTTGTTGTTGCTCCCATTGTATTGGGTGTTGCTTTTGTGTCAGGTTTTTGTTGGTGGTGTACATGTAGGTCTTTGTGTCCTTTCTAATTTTGCAATCATCTTGCTGAAGAGGAGATAACTGGTTGCTTTACTTCATTGTGCTCTTGGTGTCATGTGGTTGTCAGTGTTCAGTGCCTCATGGGTTGGTCTGTTGTATGTGATTGTCGCATTTCCTGGTCATAACCACTTGCTTTTTGACAAAAGTTGATGTATCATGCAGACCAGACTGCTTTTGACTTGGGGTCTTCACTTTAAACTTGTATGACAGCACTTTTGTGAACTGAAATATTTGATTACCAAGATTTTAGTCAAAACCAATAAGGCTAAAAAAAATAAAAAGTGTTTCTCATGCCACTTTTTTGAAAAATAGATGAGGCAGGCAGGGGTTTTTTTATTATTATTTTTATCTCCCAAAAAACTAATGAGGCACCTTTTTTTGGTTAATTTAAGCAGTATAAAAACGTTGCTATTTTAATTTTGACATATGAATAAAATAAATGAGGTGACTATTTTTTTTATTCAAGTCTGAGAAAAGACAGATGAGAGGCATTTGAAACAGATGAGGGAGGGCTTGAGATACATTTTTTTTTGGCCTAAGAGAAAAGTGTTCAAAATATTAGGACATTTACCAATTTTCGCAAGCCAAGGGTACTAAGTCCACTTTGTTCCTTACGCCTAATGAACGAAGTGGACTTAGTAACCTTGGCTTGTGAAGATGGACATTTACCATACCTTCATTTCTTTCTCAGATTCATAGATCATTCTGGTGAGATTTTCTCGTCGATCTGCATCATCCTCGTTGAGCTGTATCTGTGAAGCTATAATGTTGCGGGTACACAGCTTACGGACCTCCTTCTTGATCTGAGCTACCATGTCCATATCTTCTGTAGCACTAATACTGAACATCTCTAGAGCACTTGCTATCTCACTGAAAAAAAATCAGTCCGAAATGAAGATATTTCAATATGAAATCTTACATGGGAATATGGTCATTTTTTTCTAATTCATACTTTTAAATCAAATCTGTGCATCCAACCATTTGACCTGTGTAATGGCAGTAATGCACAGCTTTACTCCCTCCCCCACCCTCTCCATTCCACCATCTCCCCAAATATGGATTAGTTTATAAAATACATGTAATTTATGCTATCTCTTACTTGCCATATTAATAGACTATAAGGCATTGTCATTCAATAATGGTGCCTTGACTTTAAATCTGTTATTTAAAGGTAAATTCCTAACATTTTTGTAAGGTTATTTTCGAATGGACAATTTCCGATCAGCAGACAACAGAGACACAAATAGCTGAGAAAAAGTACAGTAAAACCTGTCTTAAGCGGCCACTCAAAAAATAGACAAAACAAAGGTCTTAAAGACAAATGTTAGCTTAATGAAGGTAGAAAGTATTGCAGAATGCTCTCTTGGAGCATTCTGAAAAACTTTTGACCTGCATTAAGCGAAAATCGGCCTTGAAAACCAATTTTTGGTCTTCTTTTCGAGTGCCCGCTTAAGGCAGGTTTTACAGTGAAAGGCTAAAACTGTAAACTTACTCTCTGACAAGCTGACTGGACTCGACCAGGAACCGGTCCTGTAGAACCTCGGCTACTTCCTCAGTCTTCACATTGAGAACTTTCAGTGTGTGACAGGCTTAAAATTAACAATAATGCCATAATGATCTATAAACTTACTCTCTGACAAGCTGACTGGACTCGACCAGGAACCGGTCCTGTAGAACCTCGGCTACTTCCTCTGTCTTCACATTGAGAACTTTCAGTGTATGACAGGCTTAAAATTAACAATAATGACATAATGATCTGTAAACTTACTCTCTGACAAGCTGACTGGACTCGACCAGGAACCGGTCCTGTAGAACCTCGGCTACTTCCTCTGTCTTCACATTGAGAACTTTCAGTGTATGACAGGCTTAAAATTAACAATAATGACATAATGATCTGTAAACTTACTCTCTGACAAGCTGACTGGACTCGACCAGGAACCGGTCCTGTAGAACCTCGGCTACTTCCTCTGTCTTCACATTGAGAACTTTCAGTGTATTTATAATAATGAAATAATGATCTGTACACTTACTCTCTGACAAGCTGACTGGACTCGACCAGGAACCGGTCCTGTAGTACCTCGGCTACTTCCTCAGTCTTCACATTGAGAACTTTCAGTGTATGACAGGCTTCAGCTCTCACCCCTGGCTTCTCCTCATACCGCACTGCCCATAGAAGACAGTCAACAACCTGCTCATTTATCAAACCAATCTTCCCAAGGGCTGAAAATAAAACATAGGCTTTTTGAAATGTTAATTTACACTAAAACCTGTCTAAAACGGCCACTCTCAAAAAGACCAAAAATTGGTTTTCAAGATAAATTATCGCTTAATGCAGGTCAAAAGTATTGCAGAATGCTCCCCTTGGAGCATTCTGCAATACTTTGGAGCTTCATTAAGCTACCATTTGTCATGAAGATCTTCTTAATGCAGGTCAAAAGTATTGCAGAATGCTCCCCTTAGAGCATTCTGCAATACTTTCGACCTTCATTAAGCTACCATTTGTCATGAAGATGTTCTTTTTGTCTATTTTTGAGTGGCCCGGTTTTACTGTATCTGTATTCAGATAAAAGCATACGGTTACCTGGTTGTTGAGGGCCTCATGAGAGATTCGCCTGTATTTTGCTAAATGTGTAACTCTCTGAATATAAAGACTTTTATTATTACTAAGTAGTATTGTAGCAAGAGAAGGATCAACCCTAATGAATTCGGAATGGACAAAACTCAATTGAGTTGTGACCCATTAGCTTGTGCAGTGCAACTTTATCAATTATCTGCACATTTTTGTTATTACTATATGTGTCATATACTGTACCTTGGTTTAGTCTTTTTTTTTTGTTTTTGGTCTTAAAGACAGGTGGCAGCCAATTTGCAATATTAACCATTGAACTGCCACTTAAAATCTATGTAGCAGACAAATTTTTCCATTTTTTTCAGCTGCCTCAAGAAAGATTCTCCTGAAGTATACTCCGTCCAGATAAGAGATGTTGGGCGGTTCTTAGCTAAGTTCAACCCCTGGACAAATACATTTGGAAATCGGCTAGTCAGGTTGCTTTGTTCGCGTATTCACCCATCTGTGAAACTCTCCATACCAAAAGTATATACCTGTAGTCATATAGTTAATAAGCATATCGAATTATTGAAGATGAATCTGATCAGCCCAGATACCTTGTTTGAAATATGTACATACATCTATCTTAAACACGTGCGTGTATCTTAAAGTATACAACCAAAACATCAATCTTCGACAATAAAATCTACAATCACACACGTTTTATTGATTTATAAAATATATGTGTACCCTTTCCCTGTGATCCATTTATTGTACCCTTAGCATGCTGAATTTTAATGTGCATGTGAGTGTGTGTGTGTGTGCGTGGGGGGGGGGGGGCTATTTTTATGTTGTTGTTTTAATGTCATTTTTTCGAATTCAGAGCTAAACAGAATTTGGAAGAATATTTTCATCGACTATAAACTTTTAACGCGAATATTTTAAATCATATAAACTTGTGTACCAGTAGACGCACACAACTGCAGCGAAAATTAGAGATGAGTGTTTTGAGTTGATTTGTTTGTTTGTATTGATGTTTTGCGTCGCTGCCAACATTTTTGCAGCAATGACGCGACGTTTCCTGGCCACCTAGGTTGAACCAGTACTTAGCAGGGAATAAAGTGTCTTGCTTAGGACATTTCGAAGTGCTTTCATTGAACCTTCTCAAAATAGTGATTCTTTAATCGCAGGTCTAACACACTACCACTGAGCAACTGTGGATCTCAAATTATTTGAGTTGGTACTTTACATCCCAGTCATGCGCGGATCCAGAAACATTTGTCAGAGGGGGATCTAACTTTGACAACGTTTTATTAGTTGATGTAAGGAGAGATGATCAAAATACCATTAAAAGCGGGCCATCATCGGCCCGCCAGCGAAACGCCATTTAAATGGCGTTTCGCTGGCGTCCCGATGGTGGCCTTACATTGAATTCTGGCCTAGTAGCTTTGAGATTTTTCGGGGGATCCGGACCAGTATTACTAAGAAAACCTTTTTTGTGATCTTTCAGGGGGGGGGGGGAGGGTCCGTGCCCCGTCGTCCCCCCTCTGGATCCGCCCATACCAGTCAAGGAATTTTCAGCCATTTCGGGACGTTTCCTGGGTTGAACCAGTACTAAATAGAGTAAAATGTGTCTTGCATAAGGACACAATATGGTGCCTCCAGAGAGACTCAAACCAACGGCCCCTTTATCTCAAGTCAAGCACTCTACCACTGGTTGACCTTACAGGTATTATACAGCTATTTGGTCACTGTATCGCCATGTGGTATGTCCCGGTCTCATTTAAAGCTTATGGAGATATGAACCAGTTGTGGGCGTGGCTAGACAGTGACCCAAAAGCCGATTATTAACTGCGTCATTAATGACAGCCTGTTTGTTGGGTTAGTTCAATAATGTGTAATCACTAAACCTATATTACATGTATGCCGTTTATATCCGTATATCATGTGTAAAACATTTCGACCTCCGTACCAGTGTATGCAGCTTTGCGTTTTAGATGGTTACTTGAGACATGGCTGTATAGTAAATATAATACCAAATGAAATTACAGATAAAAGCGCTGTGTAACCTGACTCAATATCTTTATACATGTAGCAGCAACAGCCGTTCTAACATAGACCAGTCTTCCTTGCTGATCTTGGCTAAAATCCACATAGGTTCTAGAAGGTCCTGACCAGTGAGCAATAGTATATAACCAATGTGTCTGTAAACTTTTCTGCGAAAGTTTACCGGGCATACTAACCGTATAAAGCTGGACGCCTTTGTCGTCTGCGGTCCAGTTGTTTTGCACGATTAACCCTTAAAGCGCCAATCACAACCAATTCGACTGATTTTGTCGTCTGCTGAAATGTTTAAGAAGCCTTTCCAACAAACAGTGTAGACTCAGACCAGACTGCTCCTATACGAGCAATCTGATCTGGGTCCACACTGTTTGTCGCTGTACTTAGCTTTGTTAAATGTTAGCAAAAAATTGCAGCAGACGACAAATGCAGGCGGAATTTTCTGATTATTTTTTTTTTGCTGGTGTTAAGGGTTAAAGTGTACCTATGCTGTTTTACCCAATTTACTGTTGACCAGTCTAAATTGACAGTGAATGGCAGTGTTCTGTCACACACGCCCAACGTCCGTTACCTGGTCGCACTATATCAAGCCTTATTTCACATTGAAATCTAGGATGAAAATGGAAAATTTGTTTTCTACTGCAGTGACCAGTCATAATTGGCATTTTAAAATTTCAAACACTTCTCTCTTTCCATCCTCTAATAAAATGTTGGTTATCAGGGTTAAATAGTAAACAGTGCAGACACTGGTCAGACTATCTGGGTCTGCACTGCTTTGACAAAGCCTTTTTGGTACGCAACTAACGCTGGAATCCTACCGTAAGTTTGAAATCAGCTGTTAACTGATATTGGAAAATTGACTTTCAATTAAATATTTATCACCTGGATTTTTCATTTTTTTCTACTGGATTTTGTGAAATGACTCAGAAGGAATGACACACTGAGCTGACTCAGACTATGACAGGTAGACAACGTGGAATCATGTCCATTACTCCATTAAAAATTGATCTATAATAATGAACTACCACTCGTTACACTGAATAATATATTCTCATCATACAGATCTCCCTTAGAATGTTCAATGTTTGCAATTACTACCATACATGCACCAAGAACATTATCAAAGCTATAGTAAAACCTGTGTAAAACAGTCTATCCTAAATAGACAAAACAAAAATCTTAATAATAATTGGTTGCTTAATGAAGGTCAAAAGTATTGCAGAATGCTTCCCCTTGGAGCATTCTGCAATACTTTTGACCTTCATTAAGCCATAACTGGTCTTTAAAACCGATTTTCGGTCTTTTTGAGAGTGGCTGTTTGCACAGGTTTTAGTGTATATGATAAATATTGTATTTAAAAAAGACCCTAAGATGCAAAGAGTGCTACAGGAAAAATCGAAATTCTAAGGGCAAGGAAAATACATTAGGTATCAACACTTGATGCATTTATCAAAAACTAAAGTAAGCATGCCAGAAAATGTCACAATTACAACAAGATCTGTACAAATGCCCTTTTTTGATCATTTGCATAAAATTAAAATGGACTTAGTTACCCTGCTAGCTGTTTCTTCAAGTGCCTACTCTGACCTTTAGGCAAGTCTGAGCTAGATAGATAATACAGCCATTTTTCACTGTTTTTCAGATCTAAAGCAACTGATTTCCTTCTAAAATAAAAGCCAGTACCTTAGCTAAGATGAATGAAATGCTACAGTATTGACACCAAACAATCAATAAAAAGAATGAACTGCTGAAGTAATTAACTTTTTAATTTCTTTTCCCAGCTTGGAATCACTAGACCACCAGCAACATTGCATGTCTGAGATATGTAAAAGCATTGAAGAATGAATGGCAGGCTTCACAACCTGGACTGGGCTGGATTGGCTCAGTAAATGGACAAAATGCAAGGTGATCTATCAGGCGCATTCCTGAGGCATTTTATAGATTAAGCACTCTTGAGGGGGTCTGGGGGTACTCCCCCCTATTTGGGGCCAAGGGTGAAGCCCTGAGGCAGAAAATGGTTTTAGGGCATTTCAAAGGGCAAAAATGAGCCCTCAAGACATGCCACTAAACACTATAAGTTGCATTTTTCTTCCAAAAATCAAATTAAATACTGTATGAAACCTGTCTTTAAGTGGCCACTCAAAAAGAAGACCCAAAACTTGGTTTTCAAGACCGATTATAGCTAAATGCAGGTCAAAATAATTGCAGAATGCTCCAAGGGGAGCATTCTGCAATACTTTCAACCTTCCTTAAGCTACCATTAATTTTGTCATTAAGATCGTTTTTGTCTAGTTTTGAGTAACTTGTCATTAAGATCGTTTTTGTCTATTTTTGAGTAACTGCTTCAGACAAGTTTAGCTGTAACTGAAAACCCTATACTTGCAGCGTCAAGTTGTACGCACATGGGTATTTGCATACACGTAGGTATGCCCCTGCCTATGCAACTGTCTACCCTCTACTCATAAACTAGTTGCAGCTGGACCCCAGTTAGGAAAATCCCTTGCACAGAAAACTTTGAAAATCCTCTAAGAAAACAATTTCTAACTGATTTTGATCACAAAAAAGTAAGGGAGTACATAGGACCAAGAAATGCCACAATCACAGACCAACCCACCGCATGGTGAGGAAGAGACATAACAGCCACATTACAGCAAGAACACAATTTAAGTAAAGCAACCAGCTCTTGATCTCTTCCTCAGCGAGGTGATTGCAGAACTGAAAACGGACATTATCTGAGTACTTCATTACAAAAAAAGGACCAAACACAAAACCCCTATATTATAAACAATGGGAGGAATAAAAAAAAACAAACAATGAATCAACAACAACAGAACCACCGCATCAGAACGGATAGCAGCTAAAGCTGTGATTGGGTTTATAACCAGGCATGCAGGCTGTGGCATCATATTTCTGTTACATCCCACTCTTTCATAACACTTAATGATTTTGCACTGATCAGGAAAAGAAGGCTTTCCAACAATTTTTTAGTTTATAAACTTAATCACCATAAAATACTGGCTCTGATATGCCTTGCTGCAGAAGAGTGATAGGTGCATCTTTCAGAGTTCCAGTAATTACTGGAACTCTGAAAGATGCAACTATCACTCTTCTGCAACAAGGCATATCAGAGTCAGTAATTACTGAAACTATGAAAGATGCAACTATCCCTCTTCTCCAATAAGGCAAATCAGAGCCAGTATTTACTGGAACAATGAAAGATGCAACTATCCCTCTTCTGCAACAAGGCATATCAAAGCCAGTAATTACTGGAACTCTGAAAGATGCAGCTATAACTCTTCTACAACAAGGCATATCAGAGCCAGTAATTACTTGAACTCTAAAAGTTGCAACTATCACTCTTCTGCAACAAGGCATATCAGAGACAGTAATAACTGGAACTCTGAAAGATGCAACTATCACTCTTCTCTAACAAGGCATATCAGAGTCAGTATTTACAGGAACTCTGAAAGATGCAACTATCACTCTTCTGCAACAAGGCATATCAGAGACAGTAATAACTGGAACTCTGAAAGATGCAACCATCCCTCTTCTCTAACAAGGCATATACTTGAACTCTGAAAGATGCAACTATCACTCTTCTGCAACAAGGCATATCAGAGCCAGCATTTACAGGAAGGATGAAAGATGCAGCTATCCCTCTTCTGCAACAAGGCATATCAGAGTCAGTATTTACAGGAACTCTGAAAGATGCACCTATCACTCTTGTGCAACAAGGCATATCAGAAGCCAGTAATTACTGGAACTCTGAAAGATGCACCTATCATTCTTCTGCAGCAAGGCATATCAGAGCCAGTATTTTAATTTCAATTGCTGATGGTCCAGTCCAGTCCATATACATCATACCCAGCTTTATATTTACAATGAACAACATCAATTGCTGCTCATATATTAAAGCAAGGCTGTTAATGTTACACTATCTTTCCAAAGCATAAACAGGAACTTTTTCTTCAACTAGACTGACAGTCTGGGGAACCATGATAAGGAAAATATGCTTTAGATTATGACTATCTAATTACATAATCTTGAGTAGTATTAACAGCTGAGAATGATCTATTGTTTCTGTTATATAACTAAGCTGAAGTTAATCTTGTCATGCTGAATATTTTATGCACTAGACTCCTCCCAATTATATCCTGTTAACCTGCAGCATTCCAGTTTTAAGCATGTATTTTCAGTCAGAGTGGAAAACAGTGTGGATCCTGATCAGATGGCTTTGTCAGAAGCCAGCTGACTGGATCTACATTGTTTTGAAAAAGGATAAATCTGGATTCAGCGGTACAAGAGTTAACCCCCCATAAAATGCATACCAAACATCTCAACTGACATACTCATGGAAATGGAGTATTAAAGAGGTCTATTCTGACATTTGGTAAACTGGTGCACTTCTTCTTCCACAATCAAAGAAACCAATTCATAATAATAATTCTTGAGAGCTGTTCTAGAACAATTTTCTAGAAAAAAAAGTGCGTGAGGGTGCAAAGATCAGGAATCAATACAATCAAGTACCACACCTGACCCAGGATGCCAATCAAGAACATTTGTGTGACCTGACTTAATTCTGAAAGAGTTCTAATAATGGTCAAGAACAGGTCTTGAACTTTTCAAGGACAAAGATGAAGTTAATTCCAGAGATTACTAGAAATGTTTTGAAATGTAATTCTAGAACATATTTAGAACTTTTAGAGTAAGTAAACTCTGCAAAATTAATGTTTTAATAGAAAATAACACATACAGAACAGTTCTAGAATCATATTCTACAAAGTCTGCCCTCCAATAGGTCAATCCTTCATACACTTTTGATAACCTTGTGTTATGAGGTAAAAATTAAGCATTTTTGAAGTAAATTATTTTTGGCATTTTTATACCAAAATTGTGTCATTTTGTAAATTTATTTTTTTTAAAATTTGTTTCTCTTTCCATTATTGTTGTGGTTGTTTTATCTTCCTTTAATTTGGCATGTGCAGATGTATGATAAAACCAAGCTAAAGAAAGATTATCCTTTCTTAACCCTTGTCCTGCTGAACCAAAATTTATCTGTTGTTTTTGAAAACACTGTATATCCAAATCAGGGGCCATCTGATGAGGCCATCTGATCAGGAACCACACTGTTTTCCATTATGTATGTAAGTGTGTACTTAATACAACTGGTATGCTTCATTTTAACAGGAATAAAGTGGGGAGAAGCGCTGTGCAGAAAATAATATTCAGCATGACAAGAGTTAATTAAGTCATCTATCAAGCAACCAGTTTATCTTTATGGAGTGGATTGAGCCATTTAAATTATTAGAAAGCTCTTGAACGCGTATTTTAACTGTTCCTGGATTTTGGGAAGACGGGGAGACAGAATACACAAATGTCTTTGGTTCTCAATTTATTCACTTTTCTGCTTATAAATTTCTCTATTCAACAAATAAAATAATTGGTAATTCCAGATTATAATACATACATAACAATTTTACTGCGTTTGAAGAATATAAGTTGCTGGTAAAGTCCAAGCTTAAATAAATTTATATGTAGTTGGCTGAATCCAAACTATATGTTTTAACTTTGGTTGGCGATTCCTAACTCTCTTCCATAACAAAATTCTCTCAAAACTGGAGACTTAAGACACACCCATTTTCAACCTTTCGACCAACCAGTTTATCTTTGGTGCAGTATTAGCATGTTCAACAAATAAAGTTTTACAATCATATAAACTATCAAGATTAACCCAGATGTGGTAAACCTTGATAGATATATGAGTGTCTTAACATAGCCTTCATAATCTTATTAAAATGGCTCAATCCACTCCATAAAGATAAACTGGTTGCTTGATAGATGACTTTATTAACTCTTGTCATGCTGAATATTATTTTCTGCACAGCACTTCTCCCCACTTTATTCCTGTTAAAATGAAGCATACCAGTTGTATTAAGTACACACTTACATACATAATGGAAAACAGTGTGGTTCCTGATCAGATGGCCTCATCAGATGGCCCCTGATTTGGATATACAGTGTTTTCAAAAACAACAGATAAATTTTGGTTCAGCAGGACAAGGGTTAAGAAAGGATAATCTTTCTTTAGCTTGGTTTTATCATACATCTGCACATGCCAAATTAAAGGAAGATAAAAAACCACAATAATAATGGAAAGAGAAACAAATTTTAAAAAAAAAAAAAATTTACAAAATGACACAATTTTGGTATAAAAATGCCAAAAATAATTTACTTCAAAAATGCTTAATTTTTACCTCATAACAATTGCCAAACATATTTGAGCCTTGGTTGGCAATATGGTGACCATGTTTTTGAAGATGTTACTAAGAGACCTTCCCCTGCCAAACAGTCTGGAGCTCTTCTTTACACTTCTAGAATTATACTGAAACAAACTGACTTAAGAAGAGTTCTAGAATGCTGCATTGTGGGGCATTCCACCTGGGTCTTCAATTAATGTCTGCAAAAGTCTCCATTTATGACTATCCACTAGAAAAAATGTCAACCTGCTGAGGGCTTTCTTTGTTGCAATTATTCTGTGTAGCCTATAGACACATACAGTAAAACCTGTGTTAATTTACGGCCACTCTCAAAAAGATCGAAAATTGGTTTTCAAGACCAATTATCGCTAAATGCAGGTCAAAAGTATTGCAGAATGCTCCAAGCGGAGCATTCTGCAATACTTTCGACCTTCATTTACATTAAGCTACCATTTGTCATTAAGATCTTTGTTATGTTTTTTTTTTTTGAGTGGCCATTTTACACAGGTTTTACAGTATATTAAAATGATAAAATTATATAGTAATATGGTCCATATTTGATAGCAAAATAATTTTTTTGCCACCTGCAGATTTTTTAACATTTTTTTTCAAATTCATACCTTTCATGAACACCATCAGAGTGTCTAGCTCCATTGGAAGTGTCTAGCTCTAATGGCTTAAATTTGTAAAGGTTATCTCAAAGTCCTATTTTTTTTAGGAGTCACTGTGGTTTAGTGGATAAGCCACTTACATGTACCTTGTAAACCAGGGATCGTAGGTTCCATCCCCAGCTTCACCAGTCTGTCTGATGAGACTTTAAGCTGTGGCCCTGTCACCAAATGACCTTAGCTGTTGGTGGGACGCTAAACACAATAACAACACAACAAAGTCTGTTTTCTAGAAAATAGACTAAGTCAACTTATTGGTAAAATACCAAGACAAAGTCAAAAATTAAGACAAAAGCTTCTACTGAGTGCAGAAAGAGTTAATAGTATCAGGTGTTCATTAGAAACCTGACCATATAGTCATTATAGGTTCATAGTCTAAACAAAAATTATGATACCTCTTAAAGAACCTGTAGAGTGTAGGTATTGAGTGATTATTTTGACTATTGTTTTAAATCTGGTAAACTAATTACCACAATTAAGCCAACAGACCTGAGACCTCCCATACTCCACCTGGATGCACCTCATTAACACCTCTTTAACAGAGATGTACCAAGTCATATTAACACATTAAAAACACCAAACTGAATGATTTTACCACTTTGATGGATACAAGACAGACATAAGAAGTGGAAGGGCATGAAGAAGAATGAAAAAATGCATATGAAAGAGGGCCACTATCAGTCCACCAGCGAAACACCATTCAAATGGCGTTTCGCTGGTGGGTAGATAGTGGCCCAAGATTGTATGATGGCTGGGTGCATGTATAAACATGGTTAAGTGGCTACATTAAGTGGCTAACAAGACCAGTGTGGTTTTATCAAGACGGGTTATTTTTGTTAGCTATTTTATGGCTATTATGCATGGGTTATTTTTGAAAGCCATTTTATGGCTATTATACTTGGGTTATTTTGAAAGCCATTTTATGGCTATTATACATGGGTTATTTTTTAAAGCCGTTATGTTATATGGCTATAAAACATCGGTTATTTTTGAAAGCCATTTTATGGCTATTATACATGGGTTATTTTTGAAAGCCATCATATGGCTTTTATACATGGGTTATTTTTGAAAGCTATTTTATGGCTATTATATTGAAAGACATTGGTTGACATAGGTTGACCTGAAAATGTTGTATGGTTAATGTCCACAGTGTGTTTATTAGGATGAATGTGGTTATTGTATTTACATGTAGTCTCACATTCCCTTTTTTCAAAGAATTGTACATCTTGCATATCATGCATTTTGAAGTTATCTCCTATTCAATCAACTTTACAGGAGAAAGTAGGTCATATAATTTGAGTTATAGGATATGTTTTAACTGAATTATAGGATGATGAAAAACAGAAACAGTTTTTACCTGCAGTGCAAAAGATTTAAGTTAACAAATTCATGATATTTTAAACTTGCATAAACACCCAAACATTCCTATCACTGTGTGAAATAGATTTCCAGACAGGTCTGAAAATAAGCTAAGTACTGCATTCCCCCTAATAATTGTACTGTACTCATAACTTTTTTATGGTAATAGTAACACTCTTGTGAAATTAAGAAATTTGATGGGCTTTTCCTCTTCTGAAATGGCACTATGTAAATCACTCTTATGTACAGAATTCACCAATAAGATGGGTTTTACCTCTTGCAAAATTACCTGTACCATATATTATATCAATTGGCTATGCCTCTTGCAAAATTACCAATATGGTAATTTGTAAATTACCTTTACCATATACTATATCAATTGGCTATGCCTCTTGCAAAATTACCCTTATGGTAATCTGTAAATTACCTTCACCATATACTATATCTATTGGCTATGCCTCTTGCAAAATTACTCTTATGGTAATCTGTAAATTATCTTTACCATATACTATATCTATTGGCTATGCCTCTTGCAAAATTACTCTTATGGTAATCTGTAAATTACCTGTATCTATTGGCTATGCCTCTTGCAAAATTACCCTTATGGTAATCTGTAAATCACCTGTACCATATACTATATTTATTGGCTATGCCTCTTGCAAAATTACTCTTAAGGTAATCTGTAAATTACCTGTATCTATTGGCTATGCCTCTTGCAAAATTACCCTTATGGTAATCTGTAAATTACCTTTACCATATACTATATCAATTGGCTATGCCTCTTGCAAAATTACCCTTATGGTAATCTGTAAATTATCTTTACCATATACTATATCTATTGGCTATGCCTCTTGCAAAATTACCCTTATGGTAATCTGTAAATTACCTGTATCTATTGGCCATGCCTCTTGCCAAATTACCCTGTAAATTACCTTTACCATACACTATACTAACTACAAAAGAAACCCATCAGTCACTTCTCAGGGCAATTATGGAAATCAGAATTAAGAAATGAAAATATATTTATGCCATTTTCCGTAGCAGTCAGTTCTGCATCATTCTATTGAATAATGCAACAGTTTTACTCAAATCTGTTTATGCTATTCGCCAGTGTTTAGACGAGGGGTCATTTTCAAAAATGACAAGTTTTCACTTGAGAATGAATATCTCATTTAAATCAGTTCACTTATGTTAAATTCGTCCAAAAACAGACATGGACTTCTCCTGCAGCAATAACTGCCTCATAACAAGGTCAAACCAAAAGCATGTGACGCCCCACAACATTCTTGGGAATCCACGCCCATTCTTAATGGAGAGCAACCTGAAGCTGTCGAAGATTCCGAGGTTGCACTGAAGGATCCCGGATGCGTCGCCAGAGCTCACCCAACAACTGCTCTATCGTAATGAGATCCAGGCTAACTAAATTTACCGGGTTTGTTTTGGCTTCTGCACTCACTTGATTGCCTCATCAGAGAGGGACATACCGGTTATTGGACGAAATGAACTGATTAAGACTAGAACTCGAGTGAAAAACAAATCTCTGAAACTTGTCATTTTTAGAAATGAAGTTGTCTATACACTGGCGTACAGCATGAATGGGTTTAAGTAAAACTGTTACATTATTCAATAGTTTGATGCATAATTGATTGTTCAAGAATATGGTATAAAAATATATTTTGATTTTTTAATTATTTTACCATAGTTGCCCTAAAAGGTGGCTGATGTTTTTTTTTGTAGTTGAGTACATATCTATTGGCTATGCCTCTTGCAAAATTACTCTCATGGTAGTCTGTAAATTGCCTGTATCTATTGGCTATGCCTCTTGCAAAATTACCCTTATGGTAAACTGTAAATTACCTTTACCATATACTATATCTATTGGCTATGCCTCTTGCAAAATTACCCTTATGGTAACTGTACCATATACAATATCAATTGGTTATGCTTCTTGCAAAATTACCTTTATGATAATAATATTATGTACATTACCTGTACCATGCTAGTATGTTAAAGCACTCTAAAGACTTGCATAATTCACCAATAAGATTGGTTTTACCTCTTCCAAAATCACAGCTATGATAATAATTATGTAAATCACTCTTGAACAATTCACCAATAAGATTGGTTTTACCTCTTCTAAAATTACATACATTGTATATGGTAATATGAAATAATTCCACCAACAATATGGGGTTTTACCCTTATGGTAATCTGTAAATATTACCTGTACCATATGGTAATATATAAATCACTCTTGCATAAATTTACCTATAAGATGGGCTTTTTCTCATCCAAAACTACGCCTACAGCACTATGTAAATAGCCCAACAATAAGTTAGGCTTTTCTTCTTCAAATGTTACTGCCTATGGTACTACATGTATATTAATCACACTCCTCTTCCAAAATAATACCCAAAGACACTACACAACAACTCATTCTCGTGAGACCTGACGATACCTCATCTAGATCTCTCGCATATCGCCCTTTGCATCATGGGTAGCTAGCGATATTTGGCTAGTCCCGTTCAAATCTCGCTCTCCTGTAGTGACAGAATTTATTGTTAAAAATTGCAAAGTCAAATTTGAAATTTTATCATTTCTCTATTACGTCGATATTTTCAAGATGTAAACCCATGAGTCATGCAAGCAGTGTTCGCATAATATATTTTAATAAGAAAAATGGTGGGTGAATGGCGGCTCAATCCCAGTGTGCACCGAGCGAAATGCGACAGGTGAGTACGTGAGTGCTGGCTGTCTGCGACAATGCACAACAACTGGAATTTTTCACTGCCAACCATTTATAATGAAGAAATGGGCAACTCCATGATGATTAAAGCACTGTGCATAGAGGGTAGTATTTGGCATATATCTGTTAAAGAATCCAAGGACAAAAAGTTTCAATGTTTCATGGTATGGCTCTATTATTTACTTGCATGTAAATGTCAGATTACTTCAAGATTCTATAGTAAGTTTTCTTTGATTCTTATAGAACTCCAAGATCACAAGACATCATGTCTCATTACAGCCCTACTACTGTGCTCTAAACAATACCTGTCAAGCCACTAAAAGACCAATGTCAAAGAAAGTGTGTCTTCTGTCATAGTCAGAGTGGTTGTCCAGATTGCTAGGTTTCTTATTTCTCACCAAGACAGGCTTTGATGGGGAAGGATAGAGCTGGTTGCTTTACTCTGTCTTCCATTGTTATTGTTCTGTGGCTCTTCTTCACGGTGCTGTGGGCTATTCTGCAGTGTGTGATTGATCATACACACTTACTTTTTCCGAACATGTTTAACCCTTTATGTACTAATGGATTCTTCCTTCTGGTTTGATACAATAAACTTGGAATGGTCCATTGTGTATTTTGAGGAGTTACAGGTTATACTTTCCAAATAAAAATTGTTATGTATTTCTTTCTCTGAAGCTTAGCAAATAGTGTCAATCATGGAGAAATGCTGCCTTTAATGATGCAGCTTTTCATCATCTGGGTCTTCACTGTTTGCCAAAGCACACATTCAGGGAGTCACTAATATACAAAGGGTTAGTAAGAAACTAGAAATGTGTCAATGTGACACAGATGCCCCACCCTGGGCCAATGTATGAGAGAAAGTCTTCATACAGGATGGGACTTACGGACAAGGGTGATGCCATATGCTCCCCCCACCTCTTTGAAAATGCTGGGGGCATAATATACTACTTTCTTGACCAGTGGTTTAACAATTGAGCTGATCAGACTGCAAGGATTTTTGTTTGTTTGTTTGTTTGTTTGTAGTTTTTTTGTGTTTTTTTTTTGCATATGGCATAAAACAGGTTTTCTCATGACTCATAAAGTGCCAAGAAAAAAATGCATCTGAAAATGTCATCTGCTGGCGTCGTCTGCTGCAAATAATTGCCTAACATTACTGACGAATTGAGTACAGAAGCAAACAGCGTGGACCCAGAACAGACTGCTCCTATAGGAGCAGTCTGATCTGGGTCCACACTGTTTGCCATAGAGGCTTCTTAAACATTTCAGCAGACAAGAAAAGCAGACTTCTTTTGTTGTGATTGGTGCATTAAGGGTTAAAAGGCTTCATGTATCATGTTAGCCTTTAAAAGCCAGACAAAATTAGCCAGAAATAGGCTACTCAGACAGGAGTTAATTTTATTGGCAAAAAACTTCTTTTGTTGCTGATTGAACAGTAGGAGAGATCAGAGGATGTTATGATGGCTTATAAATTGACCATTCAAATTAATCAGGGCTCTACCAGCGAGAAAAGTCTTTAATCTTTAAGTTGAGGGCACCAAGCAAGTTACGCAGACAGGAAAAGCCTGCGAAAACAAAATAGTTCCAGATCGGCTGTCTGATTCAGGGCTATTCGTTTTCTTTATTCGGCAATTTATTTATCAATTTATTTATTATAAATTTGGATGGATTATTCTAGATCATCATATCGTATTCTATTCAATGTTTTAAAAAATTCTTAATTAACCCTTAAAGTGCCAATCACGACTGCAGCAGACGACAAATTTTGCGACATATTTCCTAATTTATGAAAAAACTAAGGTATGATATTTCATGAGAATCGTCTGTCTCATGAAATAGCATGCCTTATTTTTTTTTTTGTCCTGCAAATTATAGGTAGTGTTTTAAGGGTTAAAGAGTTCAGTCTTCTCAGCAGGCTGCACAGGCAGGATAGAGTTACTTTTATTGACAAAAAGTCCTTTTGTTGTTGACATTCAACAGCAAATATGGCAATTTCATGAAACATATTGAACCTATTGGAAGAATCACTGTGGTCGAATTATCAACAATTTAATCAACAATTTACATCATCACTTAATTAAACTAATTTCAAAGTCCCTGCAAAATAATCCATTCTAATTCATTAATACTACAAAATATGCCATATTTCCTAGCCATCTCATGTTCAAATCAAACACTTAACTAGGCACCCTGACAATCTGGCATCGAAAACAATGCAATAGTAAAGTATACGAGGGGTGTTAAAAAAATATGCGAACAGATGTTGCCATTCCCTCAGTTTTTGACTGAACAGCGTGAAACTTGCATTGAATGATGCCCAAAGAATTCTGTATGCAGAGTGTAACTTTACTGACATTATCTTTATGCATGATAAATCTATGGTTGTTATGGCAACGTCACCTCGCAACACCCGGCCATAAATGTAACAAAACGTAAACTTTTGACCCTCCGAAAATGACGTCTATCACTTGTGTCTGATCCAATATCGTCTCCAAACTTTAGCACAGTACAGCGCCAAATCTTGACAACGTCAGTGAAGTCACATCAACGTATGACGTCATTTGAGCGTAAGGGGCCATTTTGTTTATACAAGGTGCATCAAAATGAGCGTCGAACAGAGAACAGCGATCAAATTCTGTGATCTCAATGGAAAAAACAGAAAAGAAACTATGGAAATGTTGGTCAAGGCATACAGAGATGCAGCAATGAAGAGAATGGCATTGCATAAGTGGTACTCGCGGTATGAAAACGGATACGAAAGTGTGATGGAAGAACAGCGCAGCGGACGTCCGACATCAATAACGTCACAGAAAGTTCAGGAAATCAAAGAAGTCCTGAATTAAGACAGCTGCATCACGGTTAGAGAAGTTAGCCGGCAGGTAGACTGTAGTGTTGGGACAGTACATACTATTATTCACAAGAATTTAAATATGAGGAGATTATGCGCAAGATGGATCCCTAAAATGCTGTCAGAGTGTCAGAAAGCTCAAAGGGTGGAGTCATGCCAGCGTTTTGTTCAGCGATTAGAAGGAGAAGGGGAAGATTTTCTCAGTAGGATTGTGACTGCAGACGAGACGTGGATCAGTCTATATGAACCGGAATCAAAAGAACAGTCTACAATGTGGAAAACTACCCAAGAAATTTAAATGCAGTCGTTCAACGAAGAAACAGATGTTCAACATGTTCTTCGACATCCACGGCGTCATCCTTAGCCATGCCGTTCCGCAAGGACAGACGGTCACAGCAAATTACTACTCAAAGGTCTCTATTCATGGGTTAAAAGGTGTAGAAAGTGCATTTCATTCAAAGGGGAGTACTTTGAAAAGGACGAATGCCTTAAGACGGAAATTACGGAAAGGTATGTGAAAAAACAATCAATAATCACTCTGAGATAACGCGACGTCTACGTGACGTTGGATGACGTTGGGCCGGGTGTGACGACCCAAGGTTACCATAACAATGGACGTTTTATCATTCTTGAAGTCAATTGTATCAAATTTTCACTGGAAATACAGAATTCTCTGGGTATGATTATGTGCAAGTTTCATGCCTTTCAGTCAAAAACTGAGGAAATGGCAGCATCTGTCCGCTTATTTCTTGAACACCCCTCGTAATTATTTGTTAATTACTTTACACTCAGATGTGATCAGTTTCAAATCAATGATTATTATAACAGGCTTTCTGTTGCACTTTGAAGATATAGTAAAACCTGTGTAAAATGGCCACTCAAAAATAGACAAAATAAAGATCTTAATAACAATTAAATTTGGCAGCTTAATGAAGGTCATAAGTATTGCAGAATGCTCCACCTGGTCTTGAAAACCAATTTTTGGTCATTTTGAGAGTGGCTGTTTTACACAGGTTATACTGTTCTGTATTCTGCCTATTCCACATGTCTTCCAAATCCCAAATATAGATGAAACTGCATGCATTCAGTAACAACTTTACTATCCCCTACAACAGCATTTTTATGCCAAAAATGAAATTAGAGTTTTGATACTAAAAATCTAGTGAAAATGCTCCAACCCTAGATTGGTCAGAAATCTCTTGAGAACCAGCAAATAAAAATACTCTGGCCTAGCTTAGAGAACGTTATGACGACTAATAAATTGACAGTCCTTAAATAACCATTCCGGATAATCAAATATCAACCATCAGCAAGAAAAGGGCTATAAGAGTGAAAGCAAATGTCCAGAGCAGAACTGCACATAAGTGCAGTTCTGCTCAGGGCCCTTGCTGTTCACCGCTTCAGTTGTAGAATGGGTTAATATACTATTTACGGCCGTCATTGAATGAAAGCAAAACACTTCAACATGTCTAGACCTATTCTTTTTACATTAGTTACAAGAACATGTTTCCCGTCACTGTCGTTTTAGATTTTGTTCCCAGTAGCGTGAACTATATTACTATTGATTAGTTCATTTTCGGACATTATTTGAGTTTCCTCGACAGAAATGTCGCCAAACTAATCCAAATATCTAATTTGTTCTTATTCATGCTCTAAGGAGCATTCTCTAATTCTAGATATGAGTTGGCATAGAGACTTGGTCGCTAATTTTATGGATTTCAGACCTCGATCTGTGTTATATTTGGTTTTTGTGTTGCTGATTTACATCTCAACAATTTTTCAGTCATGTAGGGACATTTTCTTGTCTTTTCCTGTGTTGAACCAGTACTAAGCAGAGTATAAATTTAAGTGACAACACAGTGCCTCCAGTGAGTCTCGAACTAGCTACCCTTCGACCCCACATTGTTTGAAATAAGCAATTGCCCACTTGCACAACACAGGTTGAATTTGCTGGGGGCAAGCTGATAGACTGGGAAGGTTGCCCTATGGACAAGTAATTAGACTTTGTCATATGGTCTAAAACTATGAAGCTAAGTTTTCGGACTAACATGTCAAGGCAAACAGTGCAGACCCGGATCAGACTGCTCCTAGAGGAGCAGTCTGATCAGTGTCTTCACTGCTTGTCATTGCATCTTCGTATATTGAGCCTATCAGAATTCTTAGATATGTTAAATGATCATGTGGCAGGGCAAGTTAAAATTGTGGGGGACAAATTAATTTGCTTTTGTCTTCAAGTTGCTCCTCGGACAAGTTGAGTTCTCTGGCTTGTTTCTAACACTGTCCCAAGTCTAACACTCTACCACTACCTTGCAAATGTTATCAGCAGACAACCAAATATTGCCATTAAAGCATTGATGGTCTATTAAAGGTTGATTTCATTTAATGCAAATTCTCCAGAGATATTTCAAAATTTCTTAAATTTTCTCTGTAATATATTTTTTATTGTATTCTGTCTGCTTTGAAAGATTAAACACTTTTAGAGATTTACAACGTCTGCATCAGTCTGCAAGAACAAATAGAAAAATATCTTGAAACAATCCCTGATAAAAGAGCCCTAGTGCAAAAGAAAATGCTCTGGCCCTGAGGTTATAAATCTTTTTTCATGCTCAACTCAGCTGAGCATGAAATTTATCCTGCTCATAAATGTTAAATGCCGACAATTGTTGGCATTTTGACATTTATTAGCATGATAAATACATCATCTGAGAGAGTAAGGAACAGATCTTTATGAGCAGTTGAAATAACATGCTCAGTTGAGTTGAGCATGAAAAAAGTTTATAACCTCAGGGCCTAATTGGGAGTTTTGTTTGTGAGAAGTGTTGGAACAAATAAGCCATTATTTTATGGCCAAACTATTATGTTACACTTGAACATGTCAATTTTGGTAGTTTGATCTATGAATTCCAAAAAGGTTTTTCCAGTACTACTGGTAAATTCATCCTTTTTGCAGAAACAATTGACTTCAAATAAGAAACTTTGAGTGAAACTAAGAAAATTAGAAAATGCTGTCTGCTTTATATTCAAGTGCACTTCAGACAAGATTTTATCACGGAAGCAAATATGATAAACCCTGACCTTGGGAGCAGTCTGTTCTGGGTCCATATTGTTGGCAATAAAGAACACATTTAACAGATTAGTCTACAAGAGAGCAAATGAAAAAGTCTTGACTGGCGGTAAAAGGGTAAGTACAGTTTGGGTGTCAGATACGTATGAATTTGATGCCCAGACTAATCTGTCACTACCAGAACAGGGGTTTTTTTTTCATGATAAGGTTCATACAGGACTTTAGTTAAGAGTGCATAGCGAAAATTTATTTTCTTATTTCTCAACCAAAACATATGTTGTGGGTACTCAAAAAGAACCATCTCAATGAGACAGTTCTTTTGAGCACCCAAAACATATGTTAAAACTGATGGGTAAAAAAATATTTACAATTGTACGGTCAAAATTTTTGTTTATCTCAATCTGTGTTCATATGAAGGACTAGGTTTCATGGCATAGCATACATTCTGACATACCAGATTAACAGATATCTGGCATTCAAACATTATGCTCAATGAGATTGACTACAAATGAGCCATATCCCATGAAACAGGAGAGCAGGTCTGCTCAAATTAAAAACTGTTAATGGACCTTTTATGCCTTTGGTGTAAGTATAGCTTGACCACAATCATATGGTAGTTTTTATTATTGTTGTGTTTGCCAACATTACTCTTTTGATACAACTGATATTTTCCAATTAATTCAATGAAGCCTTGACAAAAATTTATAAAATTCTAAAACATCAAAAAGTGTCCTCATCAAAATAGTGCATTTAGTTGAAAATCAACGACAGATTCATGATCATTATACAATTGCGCATTCTTTACAGGTTAACATCAGATTTTGTCAACAGAGAGCGAATACTGTGATGTCCACCAAGGGTTGACAAATCCTGACAAACATTCTGTTGGACAAACTTTAGGTTACAATGTATCAGTGGACGACATAAGTCGCTGCTAGCAAGGGAAGATTTAAATCTCCATTATTGTATCATGTTGTCAATTTTCTGCATACATACGCACATCATTGTAATAAGGTATCAGAGGAAGTCAATTTTCTGCTAAAAGTAAGAGCTCATTAACCTGCAGGATCCATCACCAGACACCTGCTCCTTTGTTAATGACCTCTCAGAGAGCTAAACAACATTCTTTCATTCTGCACTGCACAACTTGTCACCCCTAGCACTGCACTTCATCATCCTAACCCTTAAAGCGCCAATCGCAACAAAAGTCGTCTGCTTTTCTCATCTGCTGAAATGTTTAAGAAGCCTCTATGGCAAACAATGTGGACCCAGATCAGACTGCTCCTATAGGAGCAGTCTGTTCTGGGTCCACGCTGTTTGCTTCTATACTTAATTCGTCAGTAATGTTAGGCAATTATTTGCAGCAGACGACTTCAGCAGACGACATTTTCAGATGCATTTTTTCTTGGCGCTTTAAGGGCTAATACAAAGAATCACAGCATAAGAAAACATGTTTCCTCCATGCACATGTATATATGTGAAAAACAAGGTGCAGATCAGAATGTGCATAATAGCATTTGTTTTCATGGGCGGATCCAGGATTTCTGGAAAGGGGGTTCATATGTATAAAGGTGTGGGGGGGTACGCTTTGTTGATTTTATCTCATTTTTTTTAAATATCCTATGAAAATGAAATAATTTGGTCTCGCTGAGACCAAATTATTTCATTTTCGTAGGAAATTTAAAAACGGGGGGCTGGGATGGGAGTTCAAGTGATCCCCCTGAACCCCCTCTAGATCCGAAACTAGATTTATCCAAATTGTCACGTTTTTGCTAAGAAGTTTCTAGCTGTAGCTGAGCAGGCTGGTTCCTGTCTTACCTGGTTGTAAACTCGAAAGATCTTTTTTTATATATATATACAAAACATAGTATAACCAGGTTTATGTCTAGAGCAGGTGGAACTTAATTTCATGTATGTCCTTGATAAAAATCATTCATGTCGGATTCATGTCAACCTGTATATGAACAGAAATAATCCACCAAAAGAAGCGTCATGTGCAGTTTAGAAACTCGGTGGCATAGTGCTATGAGTGTAGATGACAACAAAAATTTTGGATTGCTGATATGACCTTGAAGTCAAAGGTCAAGGTAAAAAATATGTAAACTCAATAGGTTTGGCCTGTAATCCGAAACCCTCTTACTTTTTTTATGTAGGTGGTTCATATTATGCACACTTATTGTCTATGGTGTGTAGATGACTTCAAAGCATTCAAAATCCTGATATGACCTTTGAGTGGAAGGTCAAGGTCAAAAATACTTAAACTTGGCATGTTTGGAGCATTACATTTTTCATGGAGTTGTTACATTTTTGGCACAATAATTGGCCATGGTGTGTATATGACAATGAAGGTTTCTTCTTCCCTATATGGCCTAAGAGTCAAAGGTCAAGGTCAAACGTTTTGTCTGTATGGCTCCTAATGAAATCTCCTCTTACTCTTTTTGAAGGAGGTTGTTCATATTGTGCACAATGATTGCCTATGGTGTGTTGATGACAATGAATGATTGTCTATGGTATGTTAATGACAATGAAGGTTTCCGACTCCTTATATGACCTTGGAGACATAGGTAAAGGTCAAATATACTTTAAATCTGTCTGCTTGGCTTGTAATGCTAACTCCTTTCACTTTTTTTTTGATAGATAGGGCTCATATTTGTCACATTTGATTGCATGTATAGCGTTTAGATGACAACAAAGGCTTTGGATCCCCAATATGACCTTAGAGTTGAAGGTCAAGGTCAAAGATGTTAAATTAAAATTAAACTGACCACCTACATTCTAGAATAAGTTTATATCATAAATAAGTCTATATTATTTATAACCATATAATTTAGGTCCTCAGATTTGCAAACTTAGGTGATAATGAGTGCATTATGGTTAAATGCTGGATCAGCTTTAAAATGTTTAACCTGTTTTGAGAATGTTATTTGATGATTTGTTGTTTTAATACTGACAGAAATGATGTTTTCTCAGCAACTGATCTACCCTAGTATCAGACCACAGAGGTTGGTAAAACTCTTCTGATTTTAATCTGGGAGCTTTACAATGACAGCTTCACATAATTGATGGAGAGGCCTGGGGAAAAAGGCTTCATATCTGATGATGTAGTTTTCCTCTTCCAAAATACCCCCCAAAATAACTCTCATACATGTTACTTCAATGTTACCCTATTGCACTTAGAATGGCCAAAACTCATGGAGGAGTTAAACAATAATATTCTCTTCACCTTTGAAAATATAAGGAACAATCAAGTTCTACCATTGTTAAAGAACATTGTTCAAGATTCAAGCACTGCATGGACATCAACTGTTGCTCTAAACTGTTCAAGAACAGTTAATGTACAATGTAAATTTTTAGAACATAAAATTGGATAAACTTTTAAAAAACACCAGGTCCTGTTCTTGAGAAGTCTTAAATAGCTAATGAACATTTTAAGAACAAAGTTCTTGAACTTGACATGAAAATTAGCACTTGAACTGTTCTTGAACACAAAAAAGGGGATTCACAGTAAAACTTCAATAGTTCGTGGTGTTTAAACACACAATCCTCAAGCCTGATTTCTCAACCTAAAAATGTCAATGTCATGAAGCAATTAAAATTTTATAGAAAGGCTCATGCAGAAATTAAAACACAACACTCATGTGTCCATTCTCTTCCCCCTTTTCCGTTGCCACCATCCCACTAGACTTGCATGTCATCTATTTGTACTTTTCGTGGCAGATCAAATTTGACATACAGTGAAACTGAAAAATAGACAAAACAAGTGTTAAGGGGTCGATTTTGACGAAACTTATAGGATATCGAGAGCACATGATATTTATCATTTGTACTAAGAATGAATGAAATCTGACCAATAGGTACTGAGATATGGTTCCGGACGGACAAAAAGTGAGGAGGGACGGAATGAATGGAATGGACAAAATGGATGGACTGACGATGCCAAAACTATATCCTTTCGACTTAGTCGGGGAATAAAAAAGATCTTAATGACAATTGGTAGCTTAATGAAGGTCAAAGTATTGCAGAATGCTCCCCTTGGAGGTTTTACTGTACATGTATAAATATCCAGCTACCTGGAAGGGGGATGATGCCCCTGCATTTGGATCCAGATACTGGGGCCCAACATTTTGTTTTGTCAGGCATGATCTGTGTCCAAACTATTTACTGAAATTACAAGTCTACGAGCAGACATAGCTAAGGACACTCCAGGCAAGAGAATAGGGGGGTGTACACAATTGCCAAAACATGCTTTTCAGAAGACTATATTGCAAAGCAGTATCATAATGCCAAACAGCAATTTATAGATGTTTTATTGCTTTATGTTTATTGCTTGGCATTTATGACAGAAATAAATCCACCCTAAAAAACACAATAAAAACCTAATGAATTCTCTTTGATGCATATCTTATCTTAAACTTGTTAATTTACACCCATCAGATTCCAAACTTGCCTCATTAAATTTGACAGATTGAGAAAATATTTCATAATGTAAATAACACATGTTTATGGGTTTTCTAATTAGTATTTATGAGAAGCATTTGTGTTTTTCTGCAAAAGTGCATTAATTATAACTGTAAAAGCACCAATTTAGCATTTTATGTCAACGGAACAACTCACTATATGCTGTCATATGCGTATAGCTCCCATTAGGCAGTTACACATGTGCGTAATAAAAATTTTCGATGTCAAGTGAAATCATCTATTGTGAAAATCAGGCTTAATTGGGACTGCTCTTAAAGGAAAGAATTCGCTCACTCCAGGGAGCGATATCTTTCCTTAAAGAGAAGTCCCCTTATGAAAAGGGGTTTAACTGATGAAAATCACTGCTCATTTCCATAGCCTCCCTTTGATGTGTGTAACTCTCGCAACGTTCTGACTACGCCCATGGTTGTTGATTGAACAGAAGATAAAACCCAGACACGAACCACTTCACTGCCATTGGCTTCAAGTGAATACACGAACCAGCTTGTGAGATTTTGGTATTTATCGCAATAGGATACGAATGATTTGATTTGATTCTTTACATCCCATCAACAATCTTTCAGTCTTGTAGGGATGTGTCTTCCTGGGTTGAAACAGTACTAAGCTAGGATTAATGTGTCTTGCTTAAGGACACAATGCAGTGACGCCGGTGAGGCTCGAACCCGCGGCCTCTCCGCCTTGAGCCAAGCACTCTACCACTGCGCTCCCTTGGATATGGATGAAGGATCAGGTCAAAATTTAGACCTCTAGCCCCACTAGATTGCTGCACAGAATGACTTACTCCTATGCAATACAACGTATCACTGGCTCACCAATATTGATCAATTATCTCATAAATATAGCCAGAGGAAGCATTTACAATTCAACAAAGAATTCTGCATTGATTACATCATAACAAATTAATCTGAAAGAAAATATAACTTATTGACCCAATTTCGATTAATCATAGTCTTCTCAGAGCAGAAAAAAATCACATTTCCATAATCAATATGGAAATGGGTTAAAAAATGGGTCAGAATCTCCTTGGAGGAAAATGCTGTTACTTGTATGTGCTTGCAAGGCAATTGTTTGCTACTGTCCTGCCAGCCTAGAGTGACATTGATGTCATGTTTTGTTTACAAAGTTAGCAGGGACTTATAATCGATAGATCACATGTGTATTAATCCTATCCACAGGATAGGATTAATACTCAAGTGATCTATTGATTCGCGTTAGCTCAAGTGGAGTGTACAAGTTAATGTTTTACTTAACAATTGTCAACAAAATATTACGTCACTGTCACTCTTGGTTGGCATGACAATAGAGCTTTGTATGCTGGGTAATTCTGCATTCTTTTATATCATCTGCAGTTGTGTTTTTTTTAATGTTTTTTATTGTTTTTTTTCAAATAAACATTTACAAAAGCGTGGGTCCGATCAGGTCTGACATATTGTTGGGCCTGCTCTGGGTCCAAACTGTTTGCAAATGTCATCAGCATGAAATAAAAATAGCCAAATATCTAACAAACAAACAGAAACTTAGGAGAGCTAGAAAAGTACATTTTGCATGACATACATGACTGTATCTCTTAATTAAGAGCCTTTGGCAGACTTTTGGATAATTTCCTGGTATTTTCTTATCTCTAACAATTGCCTTTCACTTTATAATTATCATTCATGGCTCATTTAAGGTCTGATGATGATGGCAAAATCAAGGGAGGCATTTATTACAATCCCTATGATGCATCATAAAAAGCTACAATTCTGGCAAATTATGCATCAAGGCTGCATAAAACAGTTACTGTAATTGCCCTTACATTTAGATACCTTTTCTCCTTACCATACTAAACCTAACATTGTCCAACCACATTCTTTTGTAGAGATTCAAGCATATGCAGCAAATACATGTGCTGTTAAAATCACAGACAAACATTCTGCTTTCCACTGTCTGAATCCTGATGTCATTATAATTACATAACCTTGCTTTTGATTGGTTGACTGACAAAAAATTGATGCAATACACAGCCAGAAACCTGAGGCAAGTTCAATAATGCGAGCGCTCTCGGGCGCTCGTTGTACTGATGTCAGGCTTCACACATTATGAATAAAGATAGGTACCAATCAACGAGCGCTCGGCGAGCACTCGCATTATTGAACTCGCCTCTGTTGTCATTACATAACCTTGTTTTTTGTACGTTCTACAATGCACTGTAAGAATCATGATGTCATTACATAGCCTTGTTTTTCGTTAGTTGACGTTGCAATACACAGTCAGACACCTGTTGTCATTACATAACCTTGTTTTTTACTAGTTGACTGACAAACATTCTGCATTAAACTGTAAGATTCCTGAGGTCATTATATAACCTTACTTTTAATTGGTTGATCATAATCATAGCCTTTTTTCATTGTCCAGAGAAACACTGGCAGAAACCTGACATCACTACATAACCTTGATTTTCTTTGGTTCACAGACAAAAATGCTTCAATGCACTGTCAATAACCTGATGCCATTACATAACCTTGTTTTTCATTGGTTGAGGGAGAAGCATGTTGCAATACAATGTCAGCAGCCTGATGTCATTACATAACCTTATTTTTCATTGGTTGATGAAGCAACATATTTCAATATACTGTCAGCAACCTGATGTCATTACATAACCTTGTTTTCATTGGTTGATGGACAAACATTCTGGGATACACTATCAAAAACCTGTCATCAATACATAAACTTGTTTTAATTGATTGGCGTTTGCTAGATCAAGGCTCATTTGTGATACTAAATACATGCAGATCAAAAAGGCCTAAATCAAAAGAATTAAAATGGGGTTAACTGGATTGAAAATTGCCATTTATGGTGGTAATGTGTTGGTTACACAATGTCAATGCTACTGCTTAAGTGTAACCCTAAACAAAATGTCTGACCATTAACTCTTTGACTGCTGATGATGTTCTGGACTTTTCCATCCAAACTGGCAATAGATTATTTGTTCAAGAAAGCAAACAAGGTGCTCCCCTAACTGGAGCTACTTTGTTTGCACATATTTATCCCTAGTAATTTAGTTCTGGCAATCAAAATACATGTATGTGACTTTAAAGGGTAATTTAAGAAGATAGTTTTAGAGGGTAATTGTGGATAACTTTAAATTAGAGGCAGGGTTTTCCCCGACTCAAGATTGAGAAAATGCTGTCTGGGACTCTCAAATAATAATCTTGAGGTTCCTACAGGACTCTCAAAAATTGAGAAGGAATTAACAATTTAATTGATTTATAATTTAAATAGATTTTTTTGAAAACAAATAGCTTGCAAAGTAAGTACTGCTTTGAATTTAGATGTGAATTTTTTTTTTTTCATTTCATTTGTTTAATAGTTCTCCATATCAATATGTAGAGCTGTGCTTTTACATGGGACTCTTACAATTTGCACTAGGACTCTCATGAACCAAAGGTGAGAGTCCCAAGGACTCCTATAATACAAAGCCGAGGGAAAACCCTGTAGAGGGCAGCTGTTTTCGAAAATGTCATATGGAGAGCTGAAACAATGTTTCAGCTCTCCAAATGGCATTTTTGAAAACATTTACCCTCTAGATAACTCCTCTTTTCTTGCATCACAGCTCAAACATAATTATAGGTTTTCCATGATAATGCCAAAAAATCATGGATTGATTTGTCTGTTAATGTCTTTACCTCACGCGACTAATCTATCGATACCGAAATTGATCGACACTTTGTGTGCTTATCCCACTCAGCAAAAACATGCCTAATCTAAGTGCAAGCAATTTTCCATTCTTTGATGTCTACTAATTTATGATGGAAAATGTTGGAAAAAGACCCTTATGATTTCCAGAAGAGAACTTGTCGATCCATAAAATTAGACTAAAAGCATGAGTTATAGTAACACTTAGAAACATTATAAACTGACTATAATTTATGTAAAAAATCAAACAATTTACTATCCAATCAGATTAAAAATAAGATATATAAACAATTGAAAATATCTAAGACTGCTTTACAAAACAACTAAAACTGAGAGATGGACTTTGGGGTTTAAACCCTCATGATTGCTGCAAACTGAGTCTGCTTATGTTTGTGGATGCTACATGTGTCCAGCACAGCACAGGTCAAATGGTCTTAATTGGCTATAAGTGCTTAAATGCATATAATGATATTGCACACTGAGTGGTCAAAACTATGTTCAGTTTTGGCCACTTTGGGTGCAAGAGAAATGCCACTTCCTGCTGATAGATTTTAGAGATGATTTAAGATAGGTAGTAATTTTTTGCATATTCATGATGCTAATGAACAAGTTTAAGTTAACTTGGATACTCAGAGACAAGCTTGTTTTAATATTGTTTTATACCACAATTACTAACTTTAGCATGGAATATCTCGTAATGTGCTAATGTAGGCAGTATAAAATCATGGATCAGTATCTCCAGTTCTCCACACTCCATAACTATTACATAGCCAATATTGCCAGAAAAAAGACAAGGACATCACACAGGTGTTATATTAGAGATGACCTCAGACATAATAATTTATCAGCTTTCCTACCCAAAACCTTTTATGGCCTCAGAATGATTTTTTTTCTTACTTTTAATGTCCGCCTATTGAGCAAAATGCAACAGCATTTTCCTCAATAGGCAGACATGAAAAATGATAAAAAAATCTCATTTCTGAGGCTACAAAATATTTTGACTATGGGCTGGGTAGGTGGTAAAATTGCAAAAACCATTTACAGTGCACTCCTGAATCCATGGTGGTATATACTTAGATATTTATCATAAATTACTGTTTTTCAGTATACTGCAATGTAACCACCATATGCAGGCATAAGTTGTTGTGCAGGTAATGGCCATTTTCTCATGTCATACATCATATTTAATACCACCTATCAAAAAATTCAGAGAAGTGGAAAAACAGATCTGTAACAAATTGATTGATGTATGGTGGAATTAAGCATGAGATTAAATGCTATTTCCAACTAAAATTACAAAATTAAACTTCTTTTTATCATAAAAGTTTAATCATATATTCTTATCTCTGAAGTAACTAAGGTTCAGATTATTAATTAGAATTGTCTTGGAAAGATTATGAATAGTTTTCCATGCAATATATGTATCATTTGTCAGGCCTCAAAGAACCCTGAAATTCATATTTTTAAGAAGTTTATACAAAGAAACTGATTTATACCAGCACATGAATTGCCTTGTCACCATGAATTGCCATGTTAAGACCATCATTTGACCATTAATTGCCTTTATCATATGACATCGCATCTGGGAGTGAAATAACGCCTTGCAATAAAATTGGTTTACAGATTTTCGGGAAATGTTATGATGTCCATAACAATGTTGCGTACATAATGACAACAATTATAATGTTTTTTACGCCAGAAATGAGATTTGAAAGTAATGTTAATGTCATACGATACTAGATAAATAGAATGCTCTTGCATTAATGAATTTATAAAACTGGTTGCGAAAAAGAGATAAAATGTTCGGCAAGCCTAGCATTTTATCTGTTTTCCCCATCTCCTTTAATAAATTCAATAAAACATGAGCACATGTAGGACCCTCTATTTATACTATTTGAAACTTTTAATGCAATATTAACTCTTTGCATGATGAGTAATTTTTCATGATTTTTTGTCACATGCAGATATTTTACAACATGACTCTTTTTTAGAATATTCTTTCAGGAATAACATAAGGGGGTCAAACAGTTGGGTCCAACCTGTTGACAAGGTTATCAGCAAAACAAGTCGCCACCATCAAGGAAAGGGTTAAATACCCAAAACTTTTTATGATTAAATCAGCTGAGAACAAAATTTATCATGCTAATAAATGTTAAAATGCCAACAATTGTTGGTATTTAAACATTTAATAGCATGATAAATACAGCATCTGAGAGACTTCTTTATTTGTTGGTATTTTAGTTTTTATGAGCAGTTGAAATTTCGTGCTCAGTTGAGCTGAGCATGAAAAAAGTTTTATAACCTCGGGGCCAGGTAACCACAGCATTGCACTTTTTTTCCTAATTTCACACCTGCAAACATGTAAAAGTAACAAGTTTTTGCTGGAATATATTCCAAATCTTGGATAAAATCTTTCTGCAGGATAAACGGAATCAAGCTATGATTTAACATTAATCTTAATTTTAAAATTAATTCCAAATCTTTTCATCTTATCTTAACTTATTCATCTTCTTATTCTATCTACTTAAAGACCTTATTAGCCTGTTTTAGATCCTCCGACATTAGTTTATACCAGTTGGCTTTAAATTTGCACCTGCCTACTAATGAGTACCGGAAACTGGTTTTAATATACAGGTGTTTTGGCAAAAAACAGTACCTACCCAGATGCAATGCAGCAATCACACCAGATAAATACAAAACAGGACAGATACCTTGGACAGCTTAGCTCAATCGGTAGCATGTCACTGCTGGCAAAACCACTTGATTGATTCTACTTATAGTTGGTAAATATTCTGAAATTTCAAACACTTTTCTCTTTCTCTTTTCAATTAAAATGTTAGTTCACAAATTGCTTGTCAGAATAGCAAACTGGGAAGACTCTGATCAGACTGCTTCTGATCTGGGTTTGCACTGTTTATCTTGGCCTTTTTGGCAGGCAACTTTAGAGCATCTACCATACTGTATATAAGAGCTGTCCCTATTGATATAAGCTTAAATCCCAATCGGCTTTGCTATTTTGTAAATCTGGAGAGCTCATCAACATCCTATTGATTCATTTCCTGTCCTTATGTGTCAGGCAGCATGAAAAGAATCTTTGAAATCAGTGTAGAACTGAAGAGGCTATCTGATCAGGATCTACACTATTTCCATGCAGCCTACGTATACAATGCCAATTCAATAAATGGAATGGTGCCACCTATTTTTCTACAAGGAATCCATATATGGAATTTTCAAGACCTTAGCATGCAATTGCAGTATCAAAGATAAAGAGGGCTTAAAATCTGATAGAAAAGAAAACTGACTTACAAACAAATGGCCAAGCCAAAATCAAGATGCCCCTCCCAAGGGACTATTAACCGGACTAGCACAATCACACTATGCAAGCCATGTTGTGAGAATATCTGTTTTAGCAGTAAAATTTTAAAATTCTTAGATATAGTCTATGTTACCTAGTAGATAGCTGTTTGTTTGTTTGTTTGATTTGATTCTTTACGTCCACTCAACAATCTTTCAGTTATGCGGGACGGGTCTTCCTGGGTTGAACCAGTACTAAGCTAGGATAAATGTGTCTTGCTCAAGGACCACAATGCAGTGACGCCGGTGAGGCTCGAACCCGCGGCCCTTCGGTCTCGAGTCAAGCACTCTACCACTGAGCCACTGCGCTCCCTGTAGATAGCTGTAAGTGCTACCTGGTCACATATGACGTATCAAAACAAGGCTCATATAAGAGCAAGCCCCAAAGTTATAATATTTTTTTCATGTAACTCTACTCCACTTGAAATTTATCATGCTCATAAATGTTAAAATGCCAACAATTGTTGGCATTTTAACATTTATAAGCAGGATAAATACATCTGAGAGTTTTAGGTAGGACAAATCTTTATTTTCAGATGAGAAGTTAAAATTTCATGCTAAGTTGAGTTGAAAAAAGTTTTATAATCTAGGGGCCTGTCCATTTTCAGAGTTAAAGTTTTCATGAGAAGTTAAATTCCATGCTAAGTTGAGTTGAGAAAAGGTTTGTAATCTTGGGGCCTGTCCGTGGCCTGTCCATTTTGCCATGGACTGACTACTATGAACTGACCATTAATATCCTGGCCAATCTGGCCCAATTAGACAATAATACTGGATCTGAGGTTCATCTGAGGTGACAGCTAATAGGACTAGCTCACTCTCTGGAGATATAAATCAATGCTTTAATTAATGAATATTTTGTTTTATAAGGTCTGTGAAAACTGCACAGAATATCTTAGCTATAGTGCTGTTGATGTCACATATACAAAAGAGCAGTTTACAAAACTAAAGGTTGATCACTGACAAAGTTAATAATTAACTCGTTGACATTGGCTAAAAATGAGTCAATGTTGAATCAATGCTGAGTCTGATGGGCCGAAGATGATTTTTTTCACAAAACCAAAGTTGATTCAAGTTTTAAAGTTAGGGTCATAACACCAAATAAGGTGGCTGAGTTGTTAGAGCATTAGACATGTTAGACTGGGGATCAAAGGGTTGCTATTTCCAGACTTACTGGAGTCACTGTGTTGTGACCATAAGCAAGACACTTTATCCACTGCTTACTACTGGTTCAACTCGGAAGACAGGAAATCGTCCCAACATGACTGAAAAATTGCTCACTGCGACATGTAACAACATCAACACAAACAAATAACAAAAAAGAAAAACAGGCTTTCTAAAGGCTGGCACAATGTAACAAGGTTGCTTTTCAACCAATCATGGCTCTTTAATTTCCAAGTGGTTGAGTTTTTTCTGCCAAACCATGTGGCAGTTAATCCAAATATTGATTGTGCTGAGTGAGTGTTCTGACCTTTGTTTAACATCTGCTCAGGAAGTACTTACTGCATCATTAAAAGCAATCATATTGCAGAGAGGTCTCTAAGCCAACCGTGTGCATAACTTGCCCTCTTTTTAAAACAGTGAAGATCCAGATCAGCTGGCTTCTAATAAAGCCAGCTGATCAGAATCTGCACTGTTTTACAGCCACATGAATCCATATTAATAATGAAATTGCAAACTGGGCTGGCTGGGAATTAAAAAAATTGGCAAGCAAACAAATTGCAACTAAAAGGGACATCATTATTTTGATCATTACAATATAAATTTTACCCTAAAAATTAGGACAGACATGCCTGAAAAAACATTGTGAACCCTAATCAGGCCCTGCTTTTGAAGTGCCAGTGTTCTAAAATGTGTGGATCTTTACCCCAGTGGAGTTTGTTGTTATACAGAGTTGAGCTCAGAGCGGGGCTATAACTATCAGCTGTCCCTACAGGGTGGGTCTTATTATACTAGAGCAATGAAAAATATTAGCCCTACTTTTCTCTGTATGTAAGGAAGGCAGTGGTTACAAATTACCCAGGTGCACAGATGGAAGAGCCTATCTACAATATCATGAGTGGATCCAGAGGGAGGACAGGGGGTCCAGACCCCCCCCCCCCCTCCTGTAAAATCACAAGTGGCTATTTAGGTTTCCTTAGAAATTCTGGTACAGACCCCACTCAAGAAGCAATTGGACCAAGAATTGCTTCTTGAAGGAGGTCTGTACATATGGCCCTCGAGCTCTGTGAAACTGATGACTAAAAAAAAGTTGTCAGGATCTCCTGACAGAATTTTCTGGATCTGAGCATGAATATACAACAATGAGTTATGCTGATTTTCACACTGCGCAAAAGGGTACTATTTTGAACATTTCTTCTCACTTTGCTGTCAGAGCTTATGTCAGTGAAGATCTCAAGAGAGATGCCATTTTTGTCAGCCCGACTTCATGAGTGATGGTGCCTATTGCAGTTTATAGATAAGAGAAAAATGTCTTAATTAAGACAGAAAATAAGATGATTATATGTCTGCCATAGTGAATGCTTCAAGACATAAATGACAAGTTTTTGCAATATTCAAACATTTTTTGACAGCCAAGAAACAAGCTTATAAATTGAATTCTGGATAATTGGTATTCTGATAGCTTGAAGTACTAAGCTTGGTAACCTGTTTTGGAAACAGTGTAGATCACGGGTTTAGATAAATAAAAAATTTCAGTGTAGAATTGTAAATATTTTCTTACGCATAAATTTTAGCATATGTTTTGTGTGCTCAAAAGAACCGTCTCATTGAGACGGTTCTTTTGAGTACCCACAACATATGTTTTGGTTGAGATATAAGAAAATTATTTTCAGCTAGGCACTCTTAAATAAAGGAATGGTAGATCCAGATCAGCTGGCTTCTCAGACCAAGATCCACACTCTTCTCCACTCTGCTTGCTATAACAATGTCATGCTTATATTTGGAATCATGCAAATTGATTTTATTAAAATTAGGGGAGGAGTGTAGTACATAAAATATCCAATATAATAGGGGGCAAAGCAATTTCACTTGTCTCAAAAGGACATGATTCTCTATCCACTAATGAACAGTTTCTATACTTTTACCTGTATTAAGCAATCCCCTGTATCAAGAGGGCCAAGCACTATCCACAATTACATAGATACATTGACAGTGTAGACCTAGACGAGATGACACAGCATAAGCATCTCATTAGTATCTGCTCTGTTTCCTAGGATAAAAACAATTTCATGACAGAGATAAGACTAACCTGTGACCCCTACTATGTGCAATGGACCATCTAATTCTTTATTGTACAGTCAAGCTACCTGGAAGAATCTATCTGGAAGAAAGGGATCTATTCGGGTTTGACATGGTTAGGGTTTATATAGATTAAAGTGTAATGAAACTGCCCATTAAGAGTAAAATATGTTCGCTTGAGACAAGTGATTGCTTAATACAAGTGAAGAGATACTGTTCACAAGGGATACACTATTTTGTTTCTTTGAGACAGTTGATTGCCTAATACAGTTGATTAAAACCTTCAGAAGCTGGAAACTATCATTCACATTACCTACTTATCATAGGTCTGCTTAGCACAATAGGCAGCAAACCGGATTGGTAAATTGACTTCTAAGGACTGCACAAGTTTGAAACTGGGTCCAGCCACATAATGTCTTGGAGAGAGTACTCTCTTTCTACCTTGCGTTGTCAGTTACAGATAACAGTATATGAATGCACATAGTAATTGGGCACCCGGATAGCTCAGTTGGTAGCGTGTTTAGCTATGACTAGCTAGATACCTCTGCCACACAGGTTCAAATCCCTCTAGCATCGCTTGCAAAAATATCGATTAGTGAAAAAAATCCAATTGATTCTGCAGTAATATGTATCAATGGATTGACTGTCACCTTCTGGGTGTGGTGGTTTCACAGTGTATTTCCCGGTCGAATGCTGAGAACTGCACTGGCTTTCCCCCACACTAGACAGTCGGCCTCTTAGAAGCAGAGTTGCTTAAGTCTGCCGTCTATTTCCAATAACTATCGGAACTATATATAGTTATAATATACTGGCCATCATGACATTACTGAAAAATGGTTGAAAGCGACGTTAGACTCTAACACAATAGCAAGAACAATGACCTAAATATTGTCAGGAAGATCAATTTTTATTTTGAAAACAAGACCCGCTTTAATTAACTCTTTGCCTACTGGGTAATTCTGCATGCTTTTTTGTCATCTGCTGTTTTTTTTTAAATCAACTTTTTTGAAGAAAAAATCAGGAATATCTCCAGAGTGGCAAACAGTTTAGATCCAGATCAGACCCGACATTTTGTCGGGCCCAATTCGGGTCCAAACTGTTTGCCAAGGTTATCAGCAGAGGACACTAGTAGGCAAAGAGTTAATTTCTCACTAATGGTTCTATTTTCTTGAGATTAATGTAGAAATTGCATGATGGAGTCAAAAGTGGAACTAATATAGTTTAAGTTTCCCCAAGTGATTCCATTAACATCCATTAATTTCCTGAATAGATGACTTCAAATACCTACCCAATATCATGCTTTTGCAAACAGTAAAGATCCAGATCAGCTGGCTTTTGATGGATGACTTCACACATTGCTCTGCCTACCTACCCAATATCATGCTTTTGCAAACAGTAAAGATCCAGATCAGCTGGCTTTTGATGGATGACTTCACACATTGCTCTGCCTACCTACCCAATGTCATGCTTTTGCAAACAGCATAGATCCAGATCAGCTGGCTTCTAATGAAGCCAGCTGATCAGGAGCTATACTGTTTGATACTAAATTAAAAGATAAATGTCATAAAAGTAAATTAGATTGATAAATCGCAACATTTGGCAGGCAGAAATCTAGAGGTTCTTTTTCTAAAAAAACTGCTTTGATCTCTTTCACAGCTTCTGATAACCCTTGCAAACAGTTTGGACCCAGATCAGGCCCGACAAAATGTCCGGTCTGATCTGGATACAAACTGTTTGACACTCTGATGGTATACATTCCTGATTTATTTGCTGAAAAATCTAATCAGAAATGAGAAGAACGAACGCCTGTTAGGGTGTTTCATTTTTTTAACTTTTTCTCGGATCACCTATATAATTAAACCAACTATTCTCTAGTATAAACAATATATCCAGACCAAATTTCAGCTCAATCCATCAATCTTTGAACCTCCCCCTACCTGGTTGAATTTTTGACCCTACGGCCGCATGTAGGCAGTTTTCACTACAATAAGGGTATCATTTGGAACTTATTCCACCAACATTCTTTTGTTGTAATTGTGTAATACCCATAATTTGAAGTTGTTTCAACTCATTTAAACCCATATTTTATGATAGAAAAACTGAAATAATATACTGATTCAGTTCATTAACATTACAAAAATGTGTGTTTTTCCTGAAAATAAAAAAAAAACATTTTGGATTGTTTTTCAAATTTGCAAGCATGCAAGGCACAAAACAAAGGGCTCTTGTCAGTCATTTGGTCTAAATCTTGACCTTTATGTTTAATGCTTAATGATGTACATGTACTGATTTGATCTTACAGGTGTAATTATAACAATACCATATATTTCAGATTGCTTATCTTAATGATGAACTACATGTAATGATGTCTCGTATAATACTGACTGTTATGTTCTAATAGATGTTAACTGAGACCTCAAAGTGCAATTTTCGATATGCCAAAAAATAAGTTGAATATGAGCAAGAAATGCCACAATCACACACTATAGACGAATTCACAGCACCGTGAAGAAGTAGCAAAGAACAATAACAGAGAATTGGTATTCAGAAAACAATAAAAGTAAAGCAACCAGCTCTCTCTTCCGCAGCGATGTGAATGCAAAACTAGAGAGGACACAAAATTCTGCAGAACACAAGAAGGCACTTACACAAAGCATACACAGCAGTCAGCATCATTCAATAAATAGTCATCTAAAAGGAATACAACAAAAGACTCAAAGAATCATCGGAATATCTTGAGAACAGGTTCATATATATGAAAGGATATAATTGATCAATCTTTAAGTGTAATTTCAGTCCATCAACTTCCTCAGGTCAATGTATTCCACTAGGACGTAAAGATCATAAAGTATGAAAACAACAAAGAGAGCAGCTCCCCATCACATCACGTACAGTGTCTGGCAGCCGATAACACTGGTGCCAGCTCAATGTATTGCACAAACATACCCGTGAACAACATTATTATTATGTGTTAGGACACAACAGCTTTAAACACTCGACCGAATCATGGCTCCACATTACTTTTTAAATAGGAGCTTGGTAACAGACTTGGGGTCAATTACTTTGAAAATGTAATTAATTACTTACAATTACATTGGAAATTGTTCAATTAAATTACAATTACAATTACATGGCTTTTAGCAAAGTAATTAATTACATACAATTACTTTGCCAAATGTAATTAATTACATTACAATTACATTTCACTGCCACTTAGATAGCTTCATCAGATTTAAATTTCAGAGATATATGAAATTCATGAGTTAAAACTTCCTAAAAAGTCTGAGTAAACTTGGAATTCTAAATTAAATATATGTCTATTAGGTTGATTTCATTTTTAGGACTTCTTGTATTATTGTCAAGTGATTCAACTTAAAAGAAATGAATACACATTGACCGGAGAAAAGTCTTCCAATTGTGGAAGATAAACCACGGAAATGATTTCGTAAGACTAGCTTAAACGCCAGATAATTTCTGTTCTCAAAAAGTGTTGATAATTAAGAAATCTATGTTGCCCTATGGGACATGAAAGTTGGCATAAAAAAAGTACAAAAAGGAATATCAGATAGTGATGAACTGAAATATTACTTGTGTGTAGAATGCTGGCTTTGCAAGCAAGAGGTTGCTATTTTTGTCCCCACTGGATCATCTATTTTATTTAGTTTTTCTTTTTTGTTATTATATCAACAATGATAGGTCCCAGGTTCACTGAACGAGTGAAATCCAATTTAATTTTCTGAATCACATTTTATGATTATTATCATTATTATTATTATTATTATCATCAGGCCTCCAGATAAGAGTGCGTATTGGAAAACTATTTTCTTTATTTCTCGTCCAAAACATATGATGTGGGTACTCAAAAGAACCATCTCATCAAGACTATTTTTTTAAGCAATAAAAACACATGTTTAAATTGATGGGTGAGAAAATGATCACAATTTTACGCTCACAATTGTGTCATGCACCATAGCATATGAGTGTGTTGATACCAAGTGGGAAAATTTAACAAATTGCCTTCAAGGAGTCAATTCACTAACAAACACTATTGTTTGAGTAAATACTATTGTTGAGCTTTTCACACCTTCTTTGTTGTTGTATTGTTTTGGTAGCTTAACTATTAAAGGTTGGTTGTCTCAACGCCTTATCTTTTATAAGCAGATGAACAAAGAATATACTATTTGCTTAGAAAGGGTGCTTTCAAAATATACTGACGGGCTTTAAAAACGCTACACCAGGATAACAGCTTTAATGTATGTCTCAAAAAAGAATGCAAAGCAATCAATTTGATTGTATATTAAAGAGTGTGCATTTATGAGTAACACATGAAAAATGTGTCCACTTCAAATTAATTAAAAGCATCAAAAATGTAAATTCTTTGAGATAGGGGTCAACTTTTTCATTTGACAAATTTTATCAGTGAAAGATCCTCTATTTCTTTAAATCAAGAAACACCAGAAGCATAAAATGTGTGTCATGAACTTTGTAAGTCATCGAGGAATGACTTTTATTTTCATTGGCAGGTCTGTGATACAATAGTTCTGCTTTTTCGACGTTTATCTGTGTGAACCCATTCATTCGATGACATAAAAACTCTGCTACTTAAGAAACATTTCAGTGACGAAAACTTTACTAAGCAATTACGTCGTTGAGTTTAGTTGTACGATTAAAACTTAATTGTTGACTGAAGAAGCCACTTCATGATGACATCATCGAAGCAAAGAAAGTTTACATTCAGCTGTCTTTTGTAAGATATAGCAGGAAGTTAGTGTAGCGTTTTTAAAGCCCGTCAGTATAGTAGCAGTAACATACAGTCTGTGTCTGAGGTAAAATTGTTATATGCTATCTTATGTTTATACTAGCATGACTAGTTCCAATTCTCATTTGTTCCATGCTGCTTTCAACTTTTCATATATTGAGTATATGCATTTACAAAGACCAAGAACCATTTAGCAGCACTTTAAATATCTATGATGTTCTTAGATAACTGAAGTTCATAACTGATCTTTAAAGTAATTAAAAAGTAATTGAAAGTAATTGTTAATTACTCCCATTTTTGACCCTGTAATTAATTACATTCAATTACTGTAATTAAAGAAATTTCTTAATTGCAATTACATGCAATTACTTTAGAAAATGTAATTAAATTACAATTAATTACAATTACAATTTTAATTACCCCAACTCTGCTTGGTAAAAGCATCAAGTGGCTAGCATGTTGTCACCATATTTGGGAGTTGCATATACAACATACTTGAAGCTCCTGGCCTCAGGCAGGTATGGGAATTTAACTTAGTGCTTTGCAATTTCCCATTTTTAGATGGTGATGTTCCTCGTTCTACATCCTATGGAGTCTATATCTCTCAACTCATTCGTTTTGCTAGAGCATCTAGCTATGTTACTGACTTCAACACTCGCAATAAATTGTTAACTCAGAAACTTCTTAAACAGGGCTATCGGTATCATAAACTTCGCAAAACATTTTCAAAATTTTATAGACGATACTATGATTTGATTTCTAAATTCCAAGTTGGACTTAAATCTCTCTTGCGCCAAGGACTTTCGGAGCCTGATTTCTATGGTGACTTGGTGTATAAGTTGAAGAAGATTGTTGGCTCTAATAATTTTTCAGCGCAGTTCATTAAAATAATTTCCCATTATAAAAAGATTGGCTATAACATTAATGTATTGCAACAGACTGCATGCTTGGTAGTCAACCCAATCACGGTTGGCAACTTTGCTTTCCTCTTTAATTGCACGCCGGTGGGTCGGACTTCAAACTCTATGATGGTTCCGACTTAAAGACTTATCTATTGATGAGATGGTAGGGGCCTGATGCTTTGGCTGTTTGTCGGGCCCACCGGGGTTTACCTGTTGGATTTCTTTTGCTCCGGTATTCAGTTTAATTTACTGTTGAGTCCTTATCCTTGCTTTATCTCCTTGTTATATCTTGATTTATATGTTTTAGGAGATGATGCATTGATAAGTTAGGGGTCTTTCATGCAAACCAAATATTTATGTGTCTTGATCCACATATGAATTAAGGGTGAGGTTGGCGCCGTTAAACCGGTTTAAGCCCTCCAGTAAAATATTTTACTGACCGTTCCAAGGCGGTACTTCTTTTGTGGATCTTTTATGTTTTTGTTCTGTCTTGTGTTTGCTATGTTTTGTGCGTGTCTGTTTATATGTGCTTTGTGGTCACCTGCTGGGAAAGGGCTGACCTCTTGGCTCTCGTTTGTGGTGTCTTCTGTGAGTTTGTCACTTTCCCATTGGTATCCTGGGTCAGGTGTGGTACTTGATTGTATCGATTCCTGATCTTTGCAACCTTATTACTTTGTTGTTTACAACTCTTTCTATTAACTACCTAGCAAAAATAGTGGATATGATCAGAAAATACCGCAATCACATACTGCAGACACATACGTGGCACCTTGAGGAAGAGCCACACAACAATCACCATACACCAGGAAGACAAAATGTACCATATTCATGAAATTCAGACAGACTCTGGGTGGTTCGAAAGAGGCTCCCTCACACACAAGTTTACCAACTATAGCTAAGACAGATATTGACTTGAAGTTTCTTGCCCTCACGATTATCTGATAGCAAGAGCATTCGTTAGATATGCATAACTGCTTACAACAGCACCTTCATGAAAATGACGTCAGAAGAGACGACTACAGAGAACGGGAACTTGTTATCAAGTGTCTGGGCGGCCATTCTATTCGCTCAAGAGGTTGGCCTCGGGCAGATGGGGATGATTTTTAATGAGAGCTCCTGCTGCACTACACCATACCATATTTCTTAGCTCCTGCTTGTATATCATGAAGCTTGCTATGTTGTCCAATGTAACACCACCAGGCCTTCTCACAAATAACATTTTTGCCAAAATACATGACCATGAGTATAGCACCATGGTTCCTGCAAGCCAGAGGTGTTGCTGAGGTCCTATGATTGAACTTCGAGTTACATTCTATGGGAGCAGACGTGTACACACCTGGACATTCTGCTACAATTGCACACGTAGCTAGGCAGTCTCTTCTACAACACCTATGGTACCTTCCTGAGCACCTTGTGATCCTTGCCTTTTTATGAGTTTGTGGTTCTTAATGTGAAGGAAGATATGGATACACAAGTTCATTTGTATCCTCCAATACCTGAGCCTGTTCTCAAGATCTCATGAGATGCTTCTGTTTCCTTTTGGATGACTTCTTATATCAAACATTATACTTTGATCTCTTTGAATGTCACTATCACTCAATCAATCACTATACACCTATTAGAACAACGTAACAGTCAGTATTATGGGAGCCATCATTAGTACATCATTAAGACCCAAAAATCTCAGAAATATACAGGTACTGTACAGTTTTGTTATAATGATATCTGTAAAATCAAATAAGTGACCATCAGTACATCATTAGGTATTAAAAAATTTGACAGTTTGATGACTCAAATATGAGCCTTCTCGAGACTGGAACGCTTGCAATTGGAAAAAAAATCCAAAATTGTCTTTTTTTCAATTTTCAAGAAAAACACATCTTTTTTGCAATGTTAATAACTGAATCAATATATTAATTCAGCATTTCTATCATAAAATATGGGTATAAATGAGTTGAAACAACTTCAAATTATGGGTATTACACAATTACAACAAAAGAATGTCGGTGGAATAAGTTCCAAATGATACCCTTATTGTAGTGAAAACTGCCTACATGCGGCCGTAGGGTCAAAAATTCAATCGGGTAGGGGGAGGTTCAAACATTGATAGATTGAGCTGAAATTTGGTCTGGATATATTGTTTATACTAGAGAACAGTTGGTTTAATTATATAAGTGATCAGAGAAAAAGTTCGAAAAATGAAACACCCTAACGCCTGTCGCCTGTGCATGCAGTTCCTATCACTATCACCTTGCACTATCACACCCTACCCCAAATCCCCCCTCCATACCTCTGCTGGGAAGAATTTGCTATGGATAAGCTGGCAGTGATTCTTTGGAATCATTATAGCTGCTGTCAGGTACATCTCTGAGACATTTTATAGAGTACACACTCTTGAAGGGGTCTGGGGGTACTATATATATATGTATGGGGCCAGGGGTGAAGAAGCCCTGTGGCAGAAACTGGTTTTAGGGCATTTCAAAGGGTTAAAATGAGTGCTCAAGACACGCAACTAAACACTTTTAGTTGCATTTTCCTCAAAAATCAAATTAAATACTGTAAAGACTGTCTTAAGCGGCCACTCAAAAAAAGACCAAAAATTGTTTTTCAAGACCGATTATCACTTAATGTCGGTCATTAATCTGTAATGAAAAGTAGACATCTAGTCTCTCTGAAAATCTGTGCCTTTGCCTGCTTGTGTCTTTGCATACAATTTGGACCTAAATCAGGCCCTGAGGTTTTAACTGAGAACAAAATTTGAACTGCTCATAAAAACTAAAATACTGACAAATGAAGAAGTTTCTTGCTTTAAGTCTCTCAGATGTTCTATTTATCATGCTAACAAATGTTAAAATGCCAACAATTGTTGGCATTTTAACATTTATGAGCAGGGTAAATTTCGTGCTCAGCTGAGTTGAGCATGAAAAATGTTTTATAACCTAGGAGCTAGGCTAGACAAAATGTTGAACGGTTTACTGGGTCCATACTGTTTGACACTCTGATGGTATTCCTGATTGAAATTTATTTTGGAAAACATTAAATTTGGAAAAAAAAAAAAACAGCAGCCCACAAAATATCATGAAAAATTACCCAGCATTCAAAGATTTGAAGATTTTTTTTTTGTTTTATTTGATTCTTTACCTCCCATCAACAATCTTTCAGTTAAACAGGGATGGGTCTTCCTGGGTTGAACCAGTACTAAGCTAGGATAAATGTGTCTTGCTCAAGGAACACAACGCAGTGAAGCCGGTGAGGCTCGAACCCTCGTCCCCTTGGTCTCGAGTCAAGCACTCTACCACTGAGCCAGATTTTCTTTTTTTGCATGATCATATGACCTCTCTACTTTGACCAAACCACCTCTGATGGTGGTGTACTCAGAACACCTTCTGCGCAACTTTTCTGGAAAAGGGGTTCATATGTATAAAGGTGTGGGGGTTCTCTTTGCTGATTTTATCTCATTTTCTAATAAATATCCGATGAAAATGAAATAATGTGGTCTCACTGAGACCAAATTATTTCATTTTCATAGGATATTTAAAAACAGAGGGTGGGGAGGGTTCAAGCGAACCTCCTGAACCCCCTCTGGATCCGCCACTGATAGTCACTCTGGAAATGTGTGCATGCATGTTTACAATTTGACTCCATGAATATGCAACAAGTACCATTGCTCCAAAGGCATCCATATGTTTGGCTTCACAGAGAAAAAGAATAAAGCTAGAAAATTCTTGTTTATTCCTCGGAGCCTTCTGTTTCCCTATTTAGATTTTCTGAACCTCTAACTTTTAACAAGAATGCAGCTAACAAGTGTTTGTTGATATTTTCATTTCTTCAGGGAAAAATAAGGCAGAACATATTTGTGCCACCCCTTAAGAAAGTGGTTAACTCTTTCCTTGCTAGTGGCAACTTTTTGTTGTCAATAATAACTTTGCAAACAGTTTCGACCCAGATCAGGACCGACATAAGGTTGGTCCTGATCTGGATCCAAACCGTTTGCCGCTCTGATAGTTTTCCTTAAACTAAAAAAAAAGTCAGCAAAAAACAGCAAAAGCATAAAAATTACCCAGCATGCAGAGTTAAATGCACATCACAGAGGAATTCGGTCATTCCTTTAAAGTACATGAATAGTGGCTTACAAGTTGGGATAGATTTCAAATTTAATTCTTGTCTAAATCTTAATCTATTTCCATACTTTGTGTGTGCTTACAGTGAAGGCTCTGGTGAGACTCCATATATGTCCAGGCTTATCCAAGTCTTCACTAGTTGCCTTCATATTAAGTACCACAATCTCCTGAGCTTCAATTTGTTAAAGACTAGATGGTATTCAGTAAAGAGGCGGAGAAACTAGAAATGATTTAGGGCAGACCATATCTGTTATTCACTAGGAGAAAAGTAATTCAATTGAATTATTTCATTAAGTTAAAATTTTATGATTAAGAAATTCTTTAAAAGCTGTATCATTTTTTTGCATTGGAATACTTACAGAATTATGTAATCCAGGCCTAGGAAACAGGGTGAGTGCCATTTATAGCACTCCATTACATTACTAAGGAAAACTGATCAGATCTGATCAGTTTATTCGTAAACCCTGTTCATAGGAGTATCATCAGCCATGGGTGCTGCCATGCATACTCACAAAGATATGGCTGATGGCATAATTCTGTAACCATGACAACTAGCTCTGTAACCATAGCAACATGGTATACCAATGAAGATATGGCTGATAACATAATCCTGTTACTATAGCAACTAGTTCTGTTACCGTGGTAACATGGCATGCCTGTGTAGATATGCCTGTTGGCATAATCCTGTTTCTTTTACAACAGCAACATGGCATACTCTAGAGGATATGGCTGATGACATAATTATGTTACTAAAGCAACATGACATACCAAGGAGGACAGCGGTTGATAGCATAATGTTGTTACCATATCCACTAGTGATGTTACTAAAGAAACATGGTATACACTAGTAGATGTGGTTGATTGCATAATTCTGTCTCCATAGCAATTAGTTCTGTTTCCACAGAAACATGGCACACACCAGCGGATATGGTAGTCGGTATACTTCTGTCACCATTGAAACTAGTTCTATTACAATAACAATGGCATTTACCATAACAATGGCATGCCCCAGCAGATATATTGATGGCATAATTCAACTGACCATAGCAATTAATTATGTTACCATAGCAGCATGAAATTCATACAAAATATATGGTTTTTGGCATACATGTAGTTCTGTTTTCATAGAAGCTAGTCCTGTTATCATAGTAATATAGCATGTCTGCAGAGTTTTGGCTAAAGGCATAGGTCTGTTCCATAGCAATAAGACTTTGTCAAACAAATACTTTTCAAAATTTATGATTCATTAACAAAACCAAGCAAATCTAACCTGTATCTAAGGGGTTTTTTTTACAAGCGCAAAATACCACCAAACATACAATACTTCCCAAAACAATGTAGTGTAGAACCAAATCAGATAACGGTCTGATAAATTACTTATAAATGGTCTTTAGACTTCAAAATGCAACAGCTGATTTTTTCACCACTCTTATTTAACTAACTCATCCCATCTCCATCCCCAACTCAAGAACGGGCTGTCTTATATTATCAGGATCAGCATTTTTAGCAAATCTGTTACTGCTGTTCAGTTAGTCCATGTGTACACATCACACTATAAGGTAAGGGAGAAAAAATGCTGTTTAAAGATAAAATAAAAATGACAGAAGTTATCTTTCCTAGAAAAAAAACATCAAGCACATCCCACCAATAGTGATGCCACATAATGTGGTATCTCATCAGGATCTGCACTGTTTGCTATCATAAAGGATGTATTCAACAGGAAATAATTTGGAAACTGCAACCAGTTAACAGTTATAATGAATAATTGGTCATTGTGAAATGACTGAAAATGAAAGAATGGAAAGATCATTCAGCGTAAATCATCATGCTTTTCATTAACTGCAGTTGAAGGGGCATCATCCATATCGGCATAAATGGGTTAAGACAAAGGTGTAACTTGAACTGACCTTGAAAAGCAAGGGCCTTGACCTTCCAGATTGTGTCAAAGGTAGCCAAGTGCAGTAACTTAGCAACAACTTCTTCATCTTTGATCTCTAGGTTACCACAGGTAATACACACTTCAGACCGGACCGACACATACTCATCCTCAAAACACTGCAGGAATGCTGGCAGCAGTTTGGCTGTCATTAAACCTGAAACATAAGGACCCTACAATTAAATATCTATTTAGCATGGTGTGTTACAAAAAAGCAAAATTCTTTCCATGTTTTGTCTGTACCTTGTTAAAGATAAACATATGGATCTATCAGGTAGATTTTGCACAGCCTTAATCTCTGACTCTATGGCTCAAGCCCTATTATACTCATATTACCAGGCTTCAATTTTCGGCCAGGGTGGAATATTTTTTGTTATCCATGTTGTGGGTTTGTCATAATATGAAGGTCATTCAAGATCGTACACAGCTGGCTTGACTTCATCATAAATGCTGACTTCCTTGAAGAAGGGGAGTAATCCAAATGATCACTTCTACCTAGATTATCTGCCTTGGTAGATTTAGCATAGTGTTCAGGCTAATATACAATCTCAAATAGCTATTTCAGAAAATCAACTATAGAGCATTGGTCTTCAGTTCGATTCCCAGCCAGGGTAGGATTATTTTTCAGTTATGCTTTGTCCATGTCCTAAGAACAAATGAGCAGCAACATGTGATTTCCGACAATGTGGCATTTTGACAAGTGTAGACTCAAGACAAGCCTGCATAGCCTCCTTTTAAGCTTAGAAACTCCAAATGATGTTCAGCCAGTAGCTTAACAGTCATAGAATATTCAAGCGCCTAGGAAAGGCTCTGATCAGACTGCGCATATGCGCAGGCTGGTCTGAGCATTTGCTGGTAGCACATACCACATTGTTGGAAATCTCATGTCCCGGCTCAAATATAGATCAATGCTAATGCAAGGATTTCTACCATAAAGTTTGTCCTAGAAATAATAAACCCATAAAATCCATCTAATATATTGACGAAAACTTCAATGTTTCTTTAGGAAAACAAATCAGGATTGAGATTTCATGTGAATTGTCTGCTGGCAATCCTCATTTTCCCCTAAAACTAGAATGATATCACAATATTTGTCAAATGTTGCAGCTGAGATAGAGCTAATTGTTAAAATTATTTATAACACCTACATTGTTAATTATAGTTGAACAAAATACATTGTACTCCTAAAGAAATGTACGAGGGTACTTAGATGGCATTTTTGTATTTGTGTTTTACCTAACAAAATAAGAGTTGTCATTCCAACATTCTTACAACCTCCTAAGGCATTCAATTGCTTGAAAGAAGTGCTTTTTAAGGCAGGTTAGACTATTCGTAGTTGATATGCTAACATACGATTTTGCCCAACCTGAGTTACAAAGAGCTGAGACAGGTTTGATATACATATAGTGCACAGTAAAACCTGTCTTAAGCAATCACCCAAAAAAGACCAAAACAATAGGTTTTCAAGACCAATAATTGCTTAATGCAGGTCAAAAGTATTGCAGAATGCTCCCGTGGAGCATTCTGCAGTACCTTTGACCTGCATTAAGCTACCACATGGCTTAAAGACCTTTGTATTGTCTATTTTAAAGTGGCCACTTAAAACCGGTTTCACTGTATATTCATATACTTACCTAACTGCCCAACTTTACTGATAGCCTCAAGTTTGATCCTCTCATTGCCCTCTAGAATGCGTGCCCTCAGGTCATCATGTACATCTCTCCCATGTCCTGTCTTCCCGAGGCACTGGGCTGCAGACTTCCTCACTTCACCATGCCAGTCATTCCACATCAGGTCAGACAACTTGTTGGTGATATCCTAGACAAAACACAATTTCATACTGTAGCTTAGACTTGTGCAGTCCATTCAATTAGATTTTATATTTTCATGGAAACAAGTAACTCTCAAATACCCATCTTACTAAATTTTCAAAGAAACTGAAAGAATTGAATGTCCATTCACATCCATACATAACAGCATTGACAACCCTATATGAAGGTCGGTTCTAAATTGCATAGGTCCAGTCCAAACAGTTTGAAAGAGTTAAAGTGCTATTAGGGAGGATACTTTCTTCTTAGTATGATGTGTTGATTTAGGGAGAAAAAAACAACAATTATTTCTACTGTTTGGACGATTGCCAGTATAACTGTAGCTCAACTGCCCTTTTTGAATCTGAGTTCGTATGTGGCTGGACCAGGATTCCAACTCACTACCCCACTATTGCAGTTCATAGTAGTCAGATTACCAATCCAACTTGCTATTGACTGCCCTATGCAGATCGGCATATAAGTATTGCTAAATGAGCATAGAGTTACGTAGTTGGTCACGTTATGGTGCTTTATTCACCCCATTGGACAATTTCAGCGTTTTCTTTCATACTTCTAACTGTTAATCTGTTTCGTCATTTTACACTTATTGAGCAAGGACTCTACTAAGATTTAAATTCAATACTTAACCCTTGTCCTGCTTAACCCAGATTTATCCCTTTTTTGGAAACAGTGTAGATCCAGATCAGCTGGCTTCTAAGAAGCCAGTTGATCTGGATCCACACTGTTTCAACTCTGCTTGCAAAAACATGTTCATAACTGGAATCGTGCAAGTTAATTGGATACAAATTGGGGAGGGGGGGGGGGGGGGGGGGGGGGGTGGAATGTAAAATAAAAAAGTTTATAATTGAACCTGCAACATTTTGTTTACTAAACTGGCCTCAAGGCTATAAAACTTGAGTACAGTCTCAACCTCAAAATAAAGCGTAATGATTGGCTTCTTGCGGACACGTTACCAACTTGCATTGTGCATGTAAAACACTATGCCCCCATCAATATGTCTGTCCATTTGACATTCAAAGGGCCCTAATGTGATAACATTTAATGAAATTTGTTCAAAAGAAAATCAGCTAATTTACTCTCCCAGCTCCAATCAGTTCAAACATAAAGACCCTAACACAAATGGTTCTAGAGGTATCTAGCTAACAAAAGGTGCACCTCATTTTTCAAAAGAGTAAATAGAGAATACCAGGTTGTGTCTTTAGATATCAAGTTTACCAGGCAAGGCTTTGAGAACGCTTGTTGAGGCTTGCCGAGCAATTCAACATGCATTCTCAAAGCCGAGCCTGGTAAACTTGATATCAAAAGACACAAACCTGGTATTCTTTTTATCAGTTTACCCATTGTTTCACTCGTCAAACTAGCTATTATGACGTAATTTTCGATTTTATTGTTGATTCAGCGTCATTAGCAAAGTCATTCAAAAAGTGCAACGTCATCATGACCTGATAAAGGCACATGCCAAGATAGACAACATTTATCAGGCAATGTGCAACAATGCAGTGAACTGATAAAACTAAAAAAAGAGAACTCCTAAAAGTAAAAACAATAGGGTTCAGCTATTTTCATAGGATATCCACATATGAAATAATAAGACCCTAGCATGCATCGTTCCAAAGATATTGAAGGCATAAAAAATACAATGAATGAACAAACAAACAGACAAGCCAAAAGCAATATTTTCAAAGTTTGGGGGCAAAAAAAAAACATTATCATTCCAGTAGCTTTTTTCAATACGATGCGAGGAATATGGTGCAATGAATGCGGAAAATATTTTAACATTTGAGCACTGTGCAACATGATGAAAAAGCCCTTGCATTTATTGCAGACCCAGATCAGACTGCTCCTTCAGGGTCCTCACTATTTGGTATCCTACAAGCATTTTAAAAATCAAGAGCCTGATGATAAAAACTTAGGCCAGATCTTCTATATTTTCTGGTTCTCAGGAAAGCCTACTCTGTGAATTCAGCTCCTCAAGAAAAAAAGAATAGTCATTTTGAATTTCATTTTCATCCTCTCAATTCTCCATATTTTTCAGATAAAATATATCAACTTGACTTGCATTTTTGATCAAGAATGATTTCTATTCAGTCAACCACAGGTTTAGATAAACAAACATTTTCAGCGTAAAATTGTAAATATTTTCTTACCCATAATTTTTAGCATATGTTTTGGGTGCTCAAAAGAACCATCTCATTGAGATGGTTCTTTTGAGTACCCACAACATATGCTTTGGTTGAGAAATAAGAATATTATTTTTCTGTTAAGCACTCTTAACTAAAGTTGTGAGTCAACCCAATCTATTTGCTTCATTTTTTTCTCCTCCTATCCTCCAGTTTGTCAGAAATTTCACAGAGAATTAGGTGATAAAATACTTCTGGCCTCAAGGTTATAAAACTTTTTCATGCTCAAATTAAATGGGTATGATTTTTTATCCTACTCATAAATGCATTTTAACATTTATTAGCAAGATAAATACATCTGAGATTTTCAGCATTTTAGTTTTAAAGGGCAATTGAAAATTCATGCTCAGTTGAGTTGAGCATGAATAATATTTTATAACCTCTGGACCTGGCCCCGAGAATATAAAACTTTTCATGCTCAACTCAACTGAGCACGAAATTTCAACTGCTCATAAACACTAAATACCAACAAATAAAGAAGTTTCTTGCTTTAAGCTCTCAGATGTTGTATTTATCATGCTAATAAAAGTTAAAATGTATTTATGAGCAGAATAAGTTTCATGCCCATTTAATTTGAGCATGAACAACAATTGTTGGCATTTTAACATTTATGAGCAGGATAAATTTCATGCTCAGTTTAGTTGAGCATGAATAATATTTTATAACCTCAGGGCCTGGTCTTTTGAGAACAGCTAAACAAAGTGTTGAAAGTTTACTATACATGCTTAAAGTACCTTATTGATGTCTCCACGTAAAGTTGGAAGTATCTTACAGGCTATAACCTTGTGTCTCCAACTGCTACTGTTGAGCTGCTCTGCAACCAGTGAATGAACAAGGTTCTGCAAGGAAAAATTCAACATGTTCCTTGGTAAGTGATGAGCTTAGACCAAAATTCTTACCAGATTCTTCACTTTTGATATTTGATGTGCTATCAAGTCTAGCATGTATGCACAATTCAAGAATGGCTTTATCATTGGTCCTTTTTATCATTATTATCAGTTTTCAAGGTAAACATCATAATAAAAAGCTGATATACACTCTATAATTTCATCACTGTAATTAAACTTCACAAATGCTAGCAAACTGAAATAATGCTAACAAATCAATGTAAATTATTCTGCCTAAATTTGGTGCAGCATATGCTGCACCAAATAAAGGCTAAAAAAATGCTATACTGTTGTGGTCTCTACTAATATAAAAGGGCTGATATCTATAGAAAAGAGTCAGTTTTAGGAACATTTCAAGACCAGTAGGTGGTTTTTCAGCACCTTTCAAGGCAGATTTTATTTTTGAGGACTTTTAAAGGAAACACTTTTCAAACCTGTGCAAACCCTGAAGGAATATGATGTATGAACTCAGGTGACACTCAGTATCCCCAACATGGTGATGCCCCTCTCATAATTTACTGTATCATCTGTGTTATACCTACCGAGGTGACACGAAGTATTCCTAACATTGTGATGCCCCTCTCATGTTTCACTGTATCATCTGTGATATACGTACTGAGGTGACACTAAGTATCCCCAGCATGGTGATGCCCCTCTCATGTTTCACTGTATCATCTGTGATATAGGTACCAAGGTGACACTCAGTATCCCCAACATTGTGATGTCCCTCTCATGTTTCACTGTATCATCTGTGTTATACCTACCAAGGTGACGATAAGTATTCCCAACATTGTGATGCCCCTCTCATGTTTCACTTTATCATCTGTGTTATACCTACCGAGGTGACGATAAGTATTCCCAACATTGCCATGCCCCTCTCATGTTTCACTGTATCATCTGTGTTATACCTACCAAGGTGACGATAAGTATTCCCAACATTGTGATGCCCTCTCATGTTTCACTGTATCATCTGTGATATACCAACCAAGGTGACGATAAGTATTCCCAACATTGTGATGCCCCTCTCATGTTTCACTTTATCATCTGTGATATACATACCAACGTGACGATATGTATTCCCAACATTGTGATGCCCTCTCATGTTTCACTGTATCATCTGTGTTATACCTACCAAGGTGACGATAAGTATTCCCAACATTGTGATGCCCCTCCCATGTTTCACTGTATCATCTGTGATATACCTACCAAGGTGACGATAAGTATTCCCAACATTGTGATGCCCCTCTCATGTTTCACTGTATCATCTGTGATATAGCTACCGAGGTGACACTAAGTATCCCCAGCATTGTAATGCCCTTCTCATGTTTCACTGTATCATCTGTGTTATACCTACCGAGGTGACGATAAGTATTCCCAACATTGTGATGCCCCCTCTCATGTTTCACTTTATCATCTGTGTTATACCTACCGAGGTGACGATAAGTATTCCCAACATTGTGATTTGGTTTGGTTTGTTTTGTTGCTTTACGTCCCAAGTCAACAGCTATGGTCATTGCGGGACGGTCAGTTCACCTAACCACACGTTTTCCTGGGCAGGCTTGAACAAGCGGTTAACCAGTAATTTGTGCACATACTTTCGCTTGTAACTGACAACAACCCTTCTTGAATGAATCAGCGGAAGGGAGGAGAATGACCGTAGAAATTATTTCATGATCAATCTCCACGAAAGTATGGGACCGGGCTGGGATCGAACTCGCGACCCCTGGATCTGCAGTCAGACACGCATCTGTAGCCAGACACGTAACCAACTGCGCTACGCGGCCCGGTCCAACATTGTGATGCCCCTCTCATGTTTCACTGTATCATCTGTGATATACCTACCGAGGTGACGATAAGTATTCCCAACATTGCCATGCCCCTCTCATGTTTCACTGTATCATCTGTGATATACCTACCGAGGTGAAGATAAGTATTCCCAACATTGCCATGCCCCTCTCATGTTTCACTGTATCATCTGTGATATACCTACTGAGGTGACGATAAGTATTCCCAACATTGTGATGCCCCTCTCATGTTTCACTGTATCATCTGTGTTATACCTACCGAGGTGACGATAAGTATTCCCAACATTGTGATGCCCCTCTCATGTGTCACTGTATCATCTGTGTTATACCTATCGAGGTGACGATAAGTATTCCCAACATTGTGATGCCCCTCTCATGTTTCACTGTATCATCTGTGTTATACCTACCGAGGTGACACTAAGTATCCCAAGCTTTTTGATACCCCTCTCATGTTTCACTGTATCATCTGTATTATACCTACCAAGGTGACACTAAGTATCCCCAGCATTGTGATGCCCCTCTCATGTTTCAATGTATCATCTGTGTTATACCTACCGAGGTGATGATAAGTATTCCCAACATTGTGATGCCCCTCTCATGTTTCACTGTATCATCTGTGTTATACCTACCGAGGTGACGATAAGTATTCCCAACATTGTGATGCCCCTCTCATGTTTCATTGTATCATCTGTGTTATACCTACCGAGGTGACACTAAGTATCCCCAACATTGTGATGCCCCTCTCATGTTTCACTGTATCATCTGTGTTATACCTACCGAGGTGACGATAAGTATTCCCAACATTGTGATGCTCTCTCATGTTTCACTGTATCATCTGTGTTATACCTACTGAGGTGACGATAAGTATTCCCAGCATTGTGATGCCCCTCTCATGTTTCACTTTATCATCTGTGTTATACCTACCGAGGTGACGATAAGTATTCCCAACATTGTGATGCTTCACTGTATCATCTGTGTTATACCTACCAAGGTGACACTAAGTATTCCTAACATTGTGACGCCCCTCCCATGTTTCACTATACCTACCGAGGTGACACTAAGTATCCCCAGCATTGTGATTCCCCTTTCATGTTTCACTGTATCATCTGTGTTATACTTACAGAGGTGACACTAAGTATCCCCAGCATGGTGATGCCCCTCTCATGTTTCACTGTATCAACTGTGATATACCTACTGAGGTGACACTAAGTATTCCTAACATTGTGATGCCCCACCCATGTTTCACTATATCTACTGTGGTGACACTAAGTATTTCCAACATTGTGATGCCCCCTCTCGCGTTTCACTATACCTACCGAGGTGACACTAAGTATCCCCAGCATTGTGATGCCCCTCTCATGTTTCACTTTATCATCTGTGTTAAAACTACCATGGTGACACTAAGTATCCCCAACATTGTGATGCCCCTCTCATGTTTCACTGTATCATCTGTGTTATACCTACCAAGGTGACACTAAGTATTCCCAACATTGTAATGCCCCTCTCATGTTTCACTGTATCATCTGTATCATCTGTGTTATACCTACAGAGGTGACACTAAGTATCCCCAACATTGTGATGCCCCTCTCATGTTTCACTGTATCATCTGTGATATACCTACCAAGGTGACACTAAGTATTCCCAACATTGTAATGCCCCTCTCATGTTTCACTGTATCATCTGTGTTATACCTACAGAGGTGACACTAAGTATCCCCAAAATTGTAATGCCCCTCTCATGTTTCACTGTATCATCCGTTTATACCTACCGAGGTGACACTAAGTATTCCCAACATTGTGATGCCCCTCTCATGTTCACTTATATACTTACCGAGGTGACACTAAGTATCCCCAACATGGTGATGCCCCTCTCATGTTTCACTGTATCAACTGTGATATACCTACCGAGGTGACACTAAGTATCCCCAGCATGGTGATGCCCCTCTCATGTTTCACTGTATCATCTGTGTTATACCTACCGAGGTGACACTAAGTATCCCCAGCATTGTGATGCCCCTCCCATGTTTCACTGTATCTACTGTGATATACCTACCGAGGTGACACTAAGTATCCCCAGCATTGTAATGCCCCTCTCATGTTTCACTGTATCATCTGTGTTTTACTTACCGAGGTGACACTAAGTATCCCCAGCATTGTTATGCCCCTCTCATGTTTCACTGTATCATCTGTGTTTTACTTACCGAGGTGACACTAAGTATCCCCAGCATTGTGATGCCCCTCTCATGTTTCACTGTATCATCTGTGTTCATCACCTGGATGAGAATCTCGCCAATCACATCAGATTGACACACACCAAAGTGAGCAAGACATTGGGCAGCTGCCCATCGGTCAACTGGATTTTCACTCTCCAGGGCTTCATACAAGATTACCTCAGCCTAGAAGATTTAAAAGGCGATATAACAGCTATCAATTACTTTTGAAGGGATGCATCAGTTATTGTAGATTTTGGTTTTAATATCGAATGGCAATACATAACTGTTACATGGTAAAAAAAGCTTATTGCATTATCATGTACCAATTTATTAATTCCACAATCTAACCAAACTTATTATTACATTCCATATTAGAAGATAAACCAATGTTTAAATAACTAGAATTCCGTGAATCGGATGTGTGGCCTGGCAAAACCTAAGTCAAAAAAGGGCCATAACTCAGTCAAAATTTTGCAGATTATCTCGACTTGACCTGAATATTACAATGCTTTACCCTTCTGTAAACTTTGAATGAAATTGATGCATCCATTCAAAAGTTATTGATCAGAAACAAAAAGTGTTTTGCCACCGAGGATGATGACACTGACAATGATGCAGATGGAGATATCATCCCTATGTGTCTGCCATTCTTTGCAGGTGACACAAAAATCCTTGTGTTTCAAAAAGACGAATATGAAAATTGATGAAGTGCCTGTAAATATTTACAGTAAAACCTGTCTTTAAAGGCCACTCAAAAAGAAGAGCAAAAATTGGTTTTCAAGAACGATTATCGCTTAATGCAGGTCAAAAGTATTGCAGAATGCTCCAAGAGAGCATTCTGCAATACTTTCGACCTTCATTAAGCTACCATTTGTCTTTAAGATCTTTGTTTTGTCTATTTTTGAGTGGCCGCTTAAGACAGGTTTTACTGTACCTTCTTTGAAGGTCTACTAAGAGAGTAGAGTGTAATAGCTGCAGCCTTCCTGACTTTGTCAACGTGGTCATCTAACAAACATTCCAGAGCCACAAACAATCTCTCTGGCAATGCCTCGGAATGTTCATCCTTCTCAAAGTAGTCTAGCTTGATTCCCTGGTCAGACGGAGGCTTGTACTCAGCAGCTTTAGCACACGTGGCTACAGCCTTCAGTCGGACATGTGCCTGGATGTCAGCCATGTCTTTAATCAAATCATCTGGATTGCTGTCTGCATACTGTCCAGAGAGATGCCATTTGTTCCTCCACTCATCAACTGCATAAAAAAATCAAACAATCATAAATTCAAATACACAAATTAAATGAAGGTTCCAATCACAAAGACACCTTAGACTTACAGGTAAGATTCAAACCAGTCTGTTCAGCTAACAGGTGCTAGCTAAAATCTTGAAAAAGAAAAACATTATATTCCCAGCCCGTGAAAAATAAAAGTTGCTAATCAGACTGCAGGGCTGTAGAAATACCATGCCCAACTTGACCAACTGGGTCCCATTCCATTAAGGACGAGTTAGAAATTTCTATTCACTTGCCCTGGGACAAGTTTAAAGAAAGTTAATATGATTCCGTATTTCATATTCGTTAATTATGATAAACTCACATGTGAGGAAAACAGTGTGGAATCTGAAGAAGCCAGCTGATCTGGATCTACACTGTTTTCAAAAGAGTTTATATCTGGTTTCATACTGCTTTTAAAAGAATTATACATGTACCGGTAGAGGCCTTCAGATTTACGGTGGGCCCGGGTCATTGTCCCATCATTTCAAAATATGACCTATCACTTTCAAAGGCAGTGGCCCAGTGGACCCATCCTTTTTAGCTGTGAAAAAATCTCACTTTTATAAAAATATTCATCTTACATCAACAAAACAGAAAGTACATGTAGGTTGTCAATACAGTAAAACCTGTCCTAAGTAGCCACTCAAAAAAGTCTAAACAAAGATCTTAGTAACAAATGGTAGCTTAATGAAGGTCGAAAGGATTGCAGAATGTTCCGCTTGGAGCATTCTGCAATACATTTGACCTGCATTAAGCGATAATTGGTCTTCTCTTTTGAGTACAGGTTTTACTGTTAAATTAGCAGCCAACATACAGATATGCATACAAGTGTCTGTGTCAGTGTGTAGGTAAAGTATACTAACCTAATGTCAACTGTGATTAGTTTGATAAGCTTGGGCCCATCATTTCAGAAAATGACCCACCATTTTTTGCTCCTTGAGTCACTTTGGCCCACCAATCTTGAAAAAAATCTAAAGCCCTGCCGGTATGTTGCTTAAGCAGATTTAGGGCTTTGTTCACTCGCTATCTGTTCTATGGGACAAGTAAAACATTCGGTGGACAAGTATCTTATGACAATTTGCTTGTCCCTGGAAAGGTTCGGTGGACAAGTATCTTATGACAATTTGCTTGTCCCTGGAAAGGTATTTTAAAACTCTTGCTATTTCCACACCCCTGGTCTGATCAGCACTTTGTTGTTCACATAAAGCATAAACATTGTTTCTCTTGATGAGACCCACACCATCAGCTTATTCCTATTATACCACTTATGAACACCAAACTAATTGAACCAAAATGTTTTCCATAATTAACAAATGCATAAGGAAATAACATCTTGTTTAATGTATTAAGGGTAGAAATCTTGGAAATTTTATACTACTGCATTTGTTGAGAAAAAATTGCATAAGGTTTAAATCAAACTTTCTTTAGATGCATATTGTATATTATATTAAGTTCTAAAGTTCCAAAGTATCAAAAAATGCATCAATAATGGTCAAATAATTAAACATAACTAAATAAGGAACAGATAACTCTGAAATGTAACCTTAACCCATATAAGACTAGCAGCCTTTTTGTGGGGCATCGGCAAACAGCGCAGAACCAGACCAGATGCCGCTGATCGCGGCGTCTGATCAGGTTTTCCACTGTTTGCTTACAGAATGTCCTATTAGAATCCGAATAAAAATGAAAACTATAACCCAACAGCCCTTAAAATGGAAATGGACTTGTCCATTCGATATGTGTGGGAAGATCGATTCAGCTTGAATGGGTTAAGACAGAAGTATCAAAGTAAGATGGTAAGCTCTTACACAAAAGTACATTTTGATTCCAATACAATTTGTATAACCTTCAACTCTTGACCAGCCAGTGTCGTCTACTGATAAACTTTGCAAACAGTCTTGAGCCACATCAGGCCCGACAGAGCATGAGGCCTAATCTGGATTCAAACTGTTTTGACATTCTGAAATTATTCTTGAAAGAGCTTTTTGAAAAAAAAAATATTTAAGAAAAAATAGCACACAACAAAAAGTCATGAAAAATTTCCAAATATGCAAAGAGTTCAGCTGAAGCAACCAACATATGAGTCGCCTGATTACAAAAACAACAACATTTCATTTGCATCCACCTAGTCTAATCAGTCTTCACTGTGTGCTCTATGGCTATATAATGACCCAAAGTTTCTTCAGGCAGACAGTGAAGACTCAGGTCAGCCTGGCCAAAGGTTGATTTTTTTATGCTCAACTAAACTGAGCATGAAATTTTCAATGCACATTAAAATTCAAATGCTGAAAAATAATATTTTTGCTTTACAAATCTCAGATGTTGTATTTAACCTGCTAACAAATGTTAAATTGTTGGCATTTTAGCATTTATGAGCATGATAAATTTCATGCTCAGTTGAGTTAAGCATGAAAGTGTTTTTATAACCTTGAGACCTGGCCATCCATATACTGACCAGAGTCTTCACTGTGTGCTCTATGGGTAAATAATGACCCATAGTTTATTTAGACAAACAGTGAAGACTACGATCAGAATGGGCAGATGCCCAGTCTGATGCGAGTTTTCCTTGGGTCCACATGCCCCTTTGTTGCTTTGGCCATGAGGTGGCTCATCTATTTTAAGCAGGTAAGCTCCAATATAACCTTAGCAAGAAAGCTCTGTTTCAATCAGTTCTTGCAAAAGTCATTTGAAAAGAATTTTATGTATAATTCAGTTAAACTGTCTAAAAGTAAACTCTATGTGTCTTGATTCACATTAGAAATAAGGGTGAGGTTGGTACCGTCAACCCTGTTTTAGCCCTCCAGTATGTTCCAAGGTGGTGCTCCTTTTGTGGATCTTTTTTGTTATTTGTGTTTCGTGCTTGTCTTTGTTATACTGTCTTGTCTGTTCCTTGCAGCCTTGTGATCACCTGCTGGGAAAGGGCTGACCTCTTGGCTCTCTTGTGTGTGATGTTTTCTTGTGTTTTTGTCACTTTCCTGTATGGTGTCCTGGATAAGGTACTTGATTGTATTGATTTCTGATCTTTACCTTCTTCCTTACGTTGTCCAAAGAGGCAATTTCATTCAAAAATGTCAGTCACAACTGTACATATAGTAACTGGCGATACAAAAAGATAACTTCTATAATGCAATGAAAATAAGTTCTCTGTACCTTCTGTTTTAGATAAAGCCTTATAAAAATAAGTTCTTTGTGTCTAATTTTGCATTCATTTGCCAAATGAAAATAAGTTCTCTGTGTGTATAATTTTAGATTGCCTTATAAAAATAAGTTTCCTCTGTCTAATTTTGTATCGCCTAATGAAAGTAAATTCTCTGTATCTAATTTTGGATCACCTTATTCTGTGTCTAATTTTAGAAAGCATTATGAAAATAAGTTCTCTCTGTCAAATTTTAGATTGCCTTACTAAATAAGTTATCTGTGTTTAATTTTTGATTGCCTTATAAAAGTAAGTTCTCTTTGCCTAACTTTGGATTGCCTTATAAAACAAGTTCTCTGTGTCTAATTTTAGATTGCCTTCTAAAAATAAGTTCTCTGCATCAAATTATGAATTGCCCTATAAAAATAGGTTCTCTGCATCAAATTTTGCATAGCCCTATGAAATAGGTTCTCTGCATCAAATTTTGGATTGCCTTATAAAAAAAAGTTCTCTGCATCTAATTTTGGATAGCCCTATGAAATAGGTTCTCTGCATCAAATTTTGGATTGCCCTATAAAAATAGGTTCTCTGCATCTAATTTTGTATTGCCCTACAAAAGTAAGTTCTCTGTGTCTAAATTATAGATTGCTTTATAAAAAAATAGTTCTCCCTGTCTCTTTGTATTGCCCTAAGTTCTCTGCATCTAATTTTGGATTGCCCTATAAAAATAGGTTCTCTGCATCAAATTTTGATTGCTCTATAAATAAGTTCTCTGCATCTATTTTTGTATTGCCCTATAAGAGCAAGTTCTCTGTATCTTATTATTTGGGATTGCCTTATGAAAATAACTTCTCTGTCAGGCTAGAAGAAACTCATGAAAGCTCCCACAAAGTCTGAGTCAGCAAGAGTTCTAATATTTGCTAAAAGCAGTAATGATACCAGAGGCTGCAAATAAGAGAAAGAGTTTGAAAAGCAAATTTACATATTTGACATGCTACGGATGCGTGTCTGACTGCAGATCCAGGGGTCGTGAGTTCGATCCCAACCTGGTCCCATACCTTCATGGAGATTTGTCATGAAATAATTTCTACGGTCATTCTCCTCCCTTCCTGAAGCGTTGTTGTAAGTTACAAGCCAAAGTATGAGCACAAAGTACTGGTTAACCACTGGTTCAAGCTTGCCCAGGTAAAAAGTGTAGTTAGGTGAACTGACCGTCCCAACATGACCATAGCTGTTGACTTGGACGTAAAGCAACAAACATATTTGATATGAATTATTTAGGTATAGTTGCGAGAAAACTTGTCTTGGGGGTTTCAAATGAGTAAGGCTAAAGCCAATCTGCTCAGCCACACAGACTAGATAGCAATGGCATGGCCAGAATGCTGAAAATGTTACGCACATCAAAGGGAGACTACTGGATCAAGCAATGATTCTCTTCAATTGCGCCCCTTTTCAAAATTGGAACTTCTCTTAAAGAAAAGAATTTTCTCTCAGAGGGAGTGGATTCTTTCCTTTATGAGCAGCTCCTTATAGTATGGAAAATCACTTATATCACATTAAGTGAATTCTCTTGAATGTTACTATTTTTATTACACATGTGCATAACCTGCATAATGGGTGCTACGCCAATGGATAGAATGCTGAAATTCTATATGAAGCAAATATCAATGATGCTTATCAGATGTGTGGATGCACTGGGCATTTTGTTGTTTGCATGCAACAAAGTCAGGACTTCTCACAACAAGGCCCAATTGTTAAACCATTACTTGACTGATGGAATTTCATCTTAGGTGATTAATGGGGTTCCATTGCCCATTATATATTTGAAAGAATTAAAAAATTTAGAATAAAAAAAAATTCTCTCCCAGATGTTTCTACTTTAAATTACAAAACAGTTCAGACCTTATGAGACGCTGTAAAAAGCTGGTGTACCTTTTAATGGGTTTCTAATTCAAGAAAGGGTTTATAACTATAACGATCAAAACAATAAAACCATTTTTTGTGGCTATTCTTAACCTTAGAATGAATACATATGTCAAAAGATAGTCTGTTGCAAAATACCAATAATGTGCCTCAAACATACCATTCAACTCTATGCAGATATGTTGGATGACAATGTTCTGAGAAGATGAAAAAACACAAATGTAAAGTGAAATTCAGGGACTTATCTTAACCTCTCTATAAGGGTTGTAATTTTCACCCAGATCAGTACAATTAAGTTTGGAGCTTCATTTATATACTTTAAGGGGTCTCTTAAAAAAGTTTAAAAAATCTCTTAACATAGCAACTAGTACATTCTCTGCTAAAATATGTTATCTGTGGCATCTCATCAAGGTCTACACTATATTTATTTTACCCGTTTTCATGTTTCCTATATCATAAAATAGTATGGGCTGAATTGTAACTCTTCACATAACTAAACTCTAGCAAATTCATTTCATCTGAACAAAGCAAAAATTGGAACTCGAAATAAACTTCTGAAAACAAAACGCATGCATCTTGGAAACACAAGAAAGTTTAAACAAACTGATATATCTTGGATTTTTAATATTGACTGCCATTTTGATCTTCACCAACTTGGAGAGCAGGTCCCAGGGTTTGGCCTGATATGGTGACTTCTTGGTGAAGTCTATCTTATGGGCTTCACCTGAATAAAACAGTTCTGTAACTCTATAATACTTGAATTAAGAAATTCATTACAAGTGGGCTAAAATGCACTAAAAGGATGTTTTATTTATTTATTTTTATGTTTTTACCATCGAAATTCTTATAAATTTCATATAAAATCAAATCAATTAATAGTATTTACAATATCAACAATTTGACTTAGTGCACAGCTAAGACCTAGATAGGCCTGGGCATCCGCCCAGTCTGATCAGAGTCTACTCTGTGCACTAAAGCAGTAGCTAAGGACCTTAACATTCTTCATGTGCCATGCATAGACTCTAGACAGACTGGGTGGATGCCCAGACTGCTCTGAGTCACGGCAGGGCAAAAAGTCAAATTGTTGGTATTGTCATGCCCTGGCTCAAATGTTTATTACTAGTGTAAAGGATAAACCACTGACCTTGTACCCAGGGGTCCCTAGTTTGATCCTCAGCTCCACAGTCTGTCCAATGAGACACTAAGTTGTGGCCCATCACTTGGCTTTTCAGCCTTTGGTTGATCCCGCACATAAAACCATAAAAAACACCATAAAACCACCTGGCTCAGCTAATGCCAAGAAACCGCCATAAAAATGGCAAAAAGCTTGATCTTTATCAGAAAGCTTGATTTTCTTTTGGGGTTTGTAATACATGTATAAAAAGAAATTGTTTAAAAAACACATGTAAATGAGATGTTTAAATCTTCAGAAAAAGAAGATAGATAGAAGAATAGAATACTGACTGATCTGCATCAATGACGTGTTTGATTTTGCTGTCTTCCTGGTTCTGGGGTCAGCTGATTTACGACCAGTGGAATCCAGACCCTGTGGCAGTCCACTCAGTAGATCTGCTGTATCCTGTCAGAGGAAAAGAAACTCACATGCACTCTTGTGTTAGCATGGGAACAGGTTAGATTTGTGATGAAAACAAAGTTATATCAGTGCTCTAGATAAAAGTGTGATTGTGTAATTGAAAATTAGTTATTTAACTACTAAATCAAAACATATGTTGTGGGTACTCAAAAGAACTGTCTCAATGAGACGGTTCTTTTGAGCAACCCAAATGTATGTTTAAATTGACGGGTAAGAAAATAATGACAGTTTTACGCTCAAAAAATTTGAATAACTTGACCTATGGTATCAGTGCTCTAGATAAGGCTTACAAACAGCAAGTGGGCCAGCAAACAAGATATTGGTACTTATCACATCATCAAATACCTTTGCTGCTTGCATACACAAAGTATGGAAGTAGATGAAAAACTCAGAACAAAATTAGACATCTAACCCCGCAGAATATGTCTGCATGCGCATTTAAAGGATTTTGTACATGAGCTGTAAGTGCCAAAATTTCATCATGATGTGCTGGTGGTCCACGTCTTCAGAATTCTGTAAAATAAACCTTGGCAGTTCTCGGGCCTCTCTATAATATCACGAGACCATATAAGAAAATGTTTCAAATACTATCAGAAAGTTTAATCTTTACTAAATGAGATTACATTTAAAACTGTCATATAATTGTTTATAAAATGATTCTTGATTATATGAAAGAAGTTTATGATGAATTTTACAGATTAGCTATAACCTTTCGGTGCTAAAACAATTTACATGTTCGAAAACAGTATGAAACCATCCAGATATCAGCTCTCTTGTAAACAGTCTAGCTCCAGATCAGCTAGCTTTTAAAAAAGCCAGCTGATCAGGATCCACACTGTTTTCAATGCAACATGTGATCTCATAATAATTAATAAAAATATAAAATATAAACTTTTTATAAACTTTATACAAATTTTGCACTTGTCCAAGGACAAGTAACTTGAAATTGTTAACTTGTCCTGAATGAAATGGGACCAGGTCGGACAAGTGGGGCATGGTATTTCCACAGCCCTGGGCAAGTTATTGGAGCACTGAAAATCTATTGCTTTTGTATGGAAGAGCAATAGGGCCCAGCAAAAAAAAAATGATTTCAGGTTCATTTCTGCATGTTCATAATTTGAAATTTCAGATTGACATTTTGAAAAAAAAAAACAGCACTTAATTTCAGATTGCTAAATTTAATTTCAGATTAACATGCTTAAATTCCAAACAAACATCTTGAAATTCCAAACTTACATCTAGAAATTTCAAACTAACATCTTGAAATTTTGAATTAACATTTTGAAATTACAGATTGTGAATTAACATCTAATATTTCAGCTCCACAATCTGAAATTTCAAGATATATTTTTGTCATTCCAAAATGCTAACTTGCAAAGATGAACCTGAAATAATTTTCAACTTGGCGCTATTACTCTTCCATACTATTGTGGGTTATTTTCATGTGACAAAAACAAAACTGAGCTATGTCATGAGAAGTAAACATATATTGATGTCATAAATATTAGAATAACAAGTGGCATTGAATTGGTAATAATATTGTTGAAACAAAACTAAACTATTGCACAATGCATTTAAAAGTCCTTCAGCATGCACAGCTACATTACTGTACCCTCAGCAAAATTTCTAATTGGTCACCTTACATTTTTACGCTAGTTTTGAAAGTAAGATTGGGTTAAACGAAATTCATGCTTCTATAAATCAACCAAGGATTTACCAAGACTCTGAAAGTCATTTCATTAAAAAAGTACTGGTGCTTCTTGCACAGATGATGCTAGAGTAAAGGTACCCTCAATTCAAAAAGTCACATTTTTTCTGCAATATGAAATATTCCACAGAGACGCTATCCATTTGTATTTTTGTTTGTTTGAAGATGTTTCTGACTGCTGAGATTTAAGACGAACACGCTTCAAATGATTTGCTTCATTCGGACTTCTTGTTTCTGTTACGTAATAGCATGAAGACAAACACTGCCAGCAGCTAAATCATAGAAATTCAGCTTTATGCATGTAGTTTACATAGGAAGTTTGCACTGTTCTGTGCGCCTTATTATCTGCGACACAGCATTGAAATTTTCTGAGATTATTCATGATCACTAGACGTCACTGTTCTAGTTTGGAAATTGGGAAAAAATGCAAAGTGTTGTCAAAATGATTTTTTAAAGTTTTGCATCAAAACCGGAAGTGCACAGCAGCAGTGAAATGTTTGTCTTCACAAAATGGACGAATCATGTTCTATTCTGTTTGGCATATCTTGTTCAGATAAAATAAAATGCATACAACAATTTGAGCACGAGTTAGCACGAGTTACTGATAAAGTTAAAAAAAATACATAAAAATTCCACTTTAGTCAAAATTTTAAGTGTTTGGTGTTTTTTGAAGTTGGCAAGCCCGATTTATTACCAACTGCACTTAAATTTGATATAAATTTCACTCAAAACCATTTTTCTAAAAAGCATATTTTTGCATTTTTAATCAAAACAAACTGTGAATTGAAAGACAACTTTTCTGAAAGACCTATAAATTTTTGCCCATTTAATAGCACATATTTAGACAAAATTTCAGTTCAATAATTTTAGCGCTTGGTCAGAAATAATGCGTTTAAAAAGTGACCAATTAGAAATTTTGTTCAGTGTAAGTCTAAATTTTGGTCTAAATCTTCATTGCCTTCAATACTTGACAACACCCCCAGATAAGAGTGTGTAGCTGAAAATCATTTCCATATTTCTCAACCAAAACATGTGCTCTGTCTACTCAAAAGAACTGTCTTAATGAGACTGTTCTTTTGAGCACTCACAATGCATGTTTAAACTGATGGTTAAGAAAATAATTGCAATTTAATGCTGAAAAAATGCTTAACTGGCCCTTTGTGACAAGACTGTATGAATGCGGACCTTCACTATTCTCCCATGCAATAAGTACCTAAAATGCTGTGTGCTGGCCAATAATGCAGTTTAGTCCTTTTATAATGCTATGTTTGGATTCCATAGCAATCGACTGTGTTATATGTGAACCCTGTTATAAAGGGACAATTTTACAGAGGAATTACAGGAAATTACCATTCTATAATCAATGGAAAAAATTTGGGAGCCACAACATGACCCTGTTATATCCAAATCATTGTTATAATGGGGAATCAAAGGTCCAGATAGGCAAAACATTTCATTGTAAAATTGCAAATATTTTCTTATCCATCAGTTTTAACATTTGTTTTGGGGACCAAAAGAACCGTCTCATTGAGCACCCACAAAATATGTTTTGGTTCAGAAATAAGAAAATTAATTTTTGATTATGCACTCTTATCTAAAGGCCTTGGGAATGTTATAAAGGGACTGCACTGTATTTAAATAGGCTAGCTGCATATAAGATGGAAAAGGGCCAAAACTTGACTGCATGACTGCACAGGCTGATCTGAATCTTTACTGTCAACCATTGTAATTATTTCCTTCTCCTATGACATAGCTCAACACATAAAACAGTGAATATCATTTAGTGAGCATATAATATCAAACATGGCATGTGACTCAAGGGGGATAACTCTAACAAACTAACTGGCGTGCACAAGGGCCATGTTCCTTTTGAAGATTTTGGTTGTGTTTGGATCAGGTTCTCTGTGGTATTCAGGGTCAAATCCATAGGGCACAACATCATTTAAATCCTAAGAGGTAGAAGTAAACATATTAAAGAATACATATCAAAAGTGTCTTTACAATGTACATCATGCATGTTTCCATAATTAACCTCTATGTATTTGTCCAAGATTCTTAAGGTCGAATTGTGCTGCAAATTCACTTTTGATCTGATGAGTATATAAAATCTAAATTTCTCATTTTTTCACCAAGCCATTCCTTTGATGTGATTCTAGCAAGTGGTCAAACTCACCATTTGAGATAGTTTACAGAGCCAAAATGTATTTAAACATACATTATTAAAGGTTGATTTTTCTAACCCCCCCCCCCCTCCCCTCCACCCCCCACCCCCCTTTTTCATTTTGCATCACTTTCTTTCTACTCATATTCACTTGTATTTGTAAATAATTTATTGTCATGTTTGTTATTTCATTTATGCTATGCTTGTGTTAAGAGGACCTCAGGGAAGATTGGTTATACCAACTGAGTCACCCTCATAAAATAAATTCCTTACTTACTTACTTACTTACTTACTTACTTGCTTGCTTGCTTGCTTGCTTGCTTGCTTGCTTGCTTGCTTGCTTGCTTGCTTGCTTGCTTGCTTGCTTGCTTACTTACTTACTTCGGCCATCATTTTGTCGTGTGGCTGTAATTGTTCTTTGGCTCTTCCTTGGGGTGTCATGGGTTGGTCTGCAGTGTGTGATTGTGGCATTTCCTGGTTATACTCGCTTACTTTTTGGTGGAGTAATAAAAGCAGTGTTGACGTTACAGATGAATTTATGCATCTGATCTTGAGCTCTAAATGAGTCGCCAGTCAATTGTGCGATGCCTCAAAATTACCCCTAATATGTTTATCCAGTCACTCAGTTATATGTTGATATAAGTTAACACACCCTGCCTTTATAGCCAATGGCAAAGTCTAGTGATATATTGATTAACAAATCACTGGATGGAACAGTGTGACATCATTTAGGGTCACTTGGCCGATGGTTTCATCTTTTATGACATCACATATCCCATAAAGCCTTATAATACTGATCTTTTTTATGATATCTCATATCCCATAAAGCCTTATAATATTGACATTAGATGGTGTAACATTGTTTTAACAACTAATGAGCCCTCAATATTCAAGTGCAATTCAGACTAGATTTTTATCATGAAAGCAAACAATATGACTTCTGACCTGGATCCATATTGTTTGCAATATTAGAGGCTACCTAAGATCCTTAGAAGATGAGAGAGCAGACCACAAAATTGATGACAGGCATGGAAAAGGGATTAACCCTCAATGCGCCAATCCCTACCAAAGTCGTCTGCTTTTCTCGTCTGCTGAAATGTTTAAGAAGCCTCTATGGCAAACAGTGTGGACCCAGATCAGACTGCTCCTATAGGAGCAGTCTGTTCTGGGTCCACTCTGTTTGTCTCTATACTTAGATTTGTTAAATATGTTTGAAAAATTTGCAGCAGACAACTTTAGCAGATGGCATTTTCAGATGCATTTTTTTTCTTGGAGCTTTAAGGGTTAATACTGGCTGAATCTCTAGATTCACCTGTCAAATACAACTGTCTTATCAAATACAACTGTCTTATCAAATACAACTCTCTTATCAAATACAACTTTCTTATCAAATACAACTCTCTTATCAAATACAACTCTCTTATCAAATACAACTCTCTAATCAAATACAACTCTCTTATCAAATACAACTTTCTTATCAGGGAGCGCAGTGGCTCAGTGGTAGAGTGCTTGACTCGAGACTGAAGGGCCGCGGGTTCGAGCCTCACCAGTGTCACTGTGTTGTGTCCTTGAGCAAGAACATTAATCCTAGCCTAGTACTGGTACAACCCAGGAAGACCTGTCCCTTTATAACTGAAAGATTGTTGATGGGACGTAAAGAATCAAATCAAACAAACAAACAACTTTCTTATCAAATACAACTCTCCTATCAAATACAACTCTCTTATCAAATACAACTCTCTTATACAACTCTCTTATCAAATACCACTCTCTTATCAAATACAACAATCTTATCAGATACAACTCTCTTATCAAATACAACTCTCTTATCAAATACAACTTTTTTATCAAATACAACTCTCTTATCAAATACAACTCTCTTATACAACTCTCTTATCGAATACAATACTCTTATCAAATACAACTCTCTTACAACAATTATTTATGACTATGTATTGATGTACAGTAAAACCTGTCTTAAGCGGTCACTCAAAAAGAAGACCAAAATTGGGTTTCCAGACCAATTATTGTTTAATGCAGGTCAAAAGTATTGCAGAATGCTCCAAGGGGAGCATTCTGCAATACTTTCGACCTTTATTAAGCTACCCTTTGTAATTAAGATCTTTGTTTCGTCTATTTTTGAGTGGCTGCATAAGAAAGGTTTTACTGTATTGCAACTAAAGAAAAACAAAACAATATAAAACTGCGTCAACACTTACATCTATTGGTTCTGGTAATTGTTTCCATCGTTTATGTCCCTTGTTGAACTTTCTCTGTTTCAGATGATCCTTTAATAGTTCCAGCTTCTCCTCCTCAGTTTCAGGGTACCAGCGTTCTGGGGCCTTCGGGAACTCATCCTGAAGCTTTTTCTTATACTTGTTGTTGGTTGCCATGACAATCTTGTGCTGATCACCAAACAGTTCATGGATCTGCTCAGTTCCTAGAAATATCAATTTTTTTTTAAATCTTTTCTTCCTTTAACATAAAATTATAAGGAGTTTTCCATACCCCAATTTGAAGCTAAATGGTGGCCTTACCTCTAAACAAAAATAAGCAGAGATCAACTGCAGAAATTGGATCATTCAGAAACAATAAGACTTTCTATGATCTCTTGTTAAATCATTCAAATTATACAGCTTTGTTATCTTGCTGCCATGTGGCTGGCTGTCTGGTAATTGTTTAGGTTTTACTCTTGTGCTATTTTTTGTTTGCTGTATGAATCAAAAATGCAGTTAAACCTGTTTTAAGCGACCACTCAAAGAAGACAAAAAATAGGTTTTCAAGGCCAATAATCACTTAATGTAGGTCAAAAGCACTGCAGAATGCTCCTGTGAAGCATTCTGCAGTACTTTGACTTGCATTAAGCTACCACATGAATGAACAACCTTTGCTTTGTCTAATTTTGAGTGGCCGCTTAAGACAGGTTTCACTGTAAAAGATTTTTGGCTCCTCTATAACCTTATTAAGGGGTCAACTGCATCCAAAATGTTCATTTGGAGAGGTATACTGTCAACTTTATGTTCACAAATTCAATTTGACTGTTACACTTTTAATTTAGCAGTACCTTAAAAATATTATTTGGGATGTAAAACTGGTGATATGCCTTCCAAAATGAATATTTAAAATACAGTTATCCCAATTCTAATAAACACGAAAAAAATAATTTCAAAAGAGCAGTTATAATATTCACAATTTTGTCCCCAGAGTCAGTGACTGCCAGCTGCATTAAATAACTTACCACCCAATGAAAACCTACATTATGTCATGACGTCAAGTATCTGACAATATATGGCAGAATTAACTGTCACAAATTTCTGAGATTATCCAATTGGACATCATGTAACATTCAGTACATTCACATTCACACCAGTACATTAGAATTCTTAAATTTTAATGCATTTTAAATTATTAACCCATTTACCTGAATGGAATTTCCCAGTCTTATCAATTGGAACAGTCCATTTTTGTTTTAAGGGTTGTTGGGTTGTATTTTTCATTTTTACTAAAATTTTAATTGAACATTCTGTAAGCAAACAGTGGAGAATCTTATCAGACACCGCATTCTGCGGCATCTGGTCTGGTTCTGCACTGTTTGCCAATGTACCACAAAAAGGAAACTAGGCTTATATGGGTTGACGAGGGATACCTACTGCTGATAATGAGTATACCTGTTAACTGTTCTTGTTGGAACATATTATCAGTGTCATACATTCTTTCTCCAATCTCTGGGTTCATAAAGTCTCTCAACTTTGGAGGGGGTGGTGGCTTGTAACTTTTTACTTCAATGTCTGCAGCTGTAGTATTGATAGCACCTATCACAAAAATATAAGGATATATGATCAATTTAAGCATTAGCTAAGTTACATTAAGTTAGTTCTTTGCCTGCTAGTGTCATCTGCTGATAACCTCTGCAATCAGTTTGGGCCAAGATCAGACCTGATCTGAATTCAAACTGTTTGACTGATGGTATTCCTAAAATATGTTTTTTAAAAAAGGTGATTTTGAAAAAAAAAAAGCAGACAACAAAGAATATGTGAAATTACCCAGCATGCAAAGAGTTCAAAAAATCTTCATCATACAGCAGCTAAGGACTTGTGGCATCTTTCTTCAAACCTCCACGAAATAATGTTTTTAATGATTGAAGATGGTGCTGGTTAAATCTTAAGGCTGATTTGATATTTTTTAATTTCATTTGCTTCATAAAAGGTAATGCCTTAACACTAATTACATGTATATCTTAAAGGCCAATACTCCATTGGCCTTTTCTAAAAGTAACAGGGTTATGCACTTATGGTACTCTTATGCCCTTATACTCTGTGCTCGCTTTCAAAACTGTGACAGTTTTGTTTGATATAACACATTTTTTTAGCATTGGCTAATATAGGCCAGCTGTGTTAGAATTTGTGTTCTTATGTAATTTGAGAAAATTTATATAATGCAAACCTTTTTTCAAAACTGTAATTAATTCCACCCTGTCCATTCTACTGTGTAGCCAGATACATGCACTGCAGTTGCAATCATCGAAGCATGCATGCCAATGATAACAGTTACTAGCACATCACAAAGGCGCTTTGATCTGCACATATTCCTGCGCATTTTCCTTTGATGTTACATCACTTCTTGATCAAGGCTTACTGATTTTTTAAAGTTAAGTAAAAAGATTTCAATTTGATCCAATGTGGCATTGTTGCAGCATTTTTGAAAGATTTAAAGTACGGTAGATGTTGACTAGCAATGCCATCAAATGTGCCTTGATTTTGCCACAAAGTTTGTTAACAAATATATTACTGGTAATGTTTCCTATAGGTTTGATAGATAGAATTCACCATAGTGTCAAGTTCAAATACAAAATCATACTGATAATTTAAAAGTTAACCCTTTGGATACTTAGAACCCCTAAACAGTACATGTACTATGGCGAATGATGAAAACCCGGATGAAATGCTACAATATGCAGCATTTCATCAGGGTTAGCACTGTTTGCTAAGATGAAATTCAGGGACTGCAGTACGTCTAAATTTGGAAATTCTAACATGTGACCCTTTATATGTACAAGGAACAATCCCAGGCTTATTGTATCAAACTAGATGGAAGAGTTTATTAGTATACAAAGGGTTAAGCCAATCAGAGAAGCATACATATATACATTGTTACGATATGCTAGAAATATATACAATACAAATATGAGCTGCCACACAAGATTTCCAACAATGTGGTATGTGCGACCAGCAAAGCCTCAGATCAGTCTGCGCATACGCGCAGTCTGATCAGAGCCTTTGCTAATTGCTTGCATATTCTATGAGTGTTAAGCTACTGACTGATAATCATTTGGAGTTTCTAAGCTTAAAAGGAGGCTGCACAAGCTCATCTGAATCTACACTTGTGAAAATGCCACATTATTGGAAATCACATGTCAGGGCTCATATGTACAGGCAGACAAAACATACAGCAAGCAATTATATTTTATCTTACCTTAGCCCTAGGCAAGAGGGATATATACACAGAAAAACAATTGTAGGATATTAAAATTGTTCTGGTTTTATTACTTTTGCCAAAATAATTTCCAACCAAAGTCGAGTTAAACAATTTTGTGTTTTAAAAACAGAATCTAGGGTGAAGGTTTGGCGCCAGTAAAATGCATTTAAGCCCCCTGATGGCTTAGGCTGCTGTCTGTTCTAAGGCGGTGGTTCTGTTGTTGTTGATCTATTGTTTAATAAAGTTCCCATTGTTTGTGGGGGTTCTGTGTTTGTCTTTGTTTTTGTTATGCAATACTTTGTGTCCATTCTAGTTTTGCAATCATCTTGAAGAGGAAGAGAAGTCTGGTTGCTTTGCTTTTATTGTCTTACAGATGTCTTGTTATTGTATATGTTCTATGGCTCTTCCTCACAGTGCCCTTGGTTGGTCTGCAGTTTGTAGTTGTGGTATTTCCTGATCATACTCACTTACTTTTTGTATCTAATAGAACTACCAATATGCAATTCAGCAAAATGCAAAATGAAATTTATGGGTCATCGGTCACAAAATGCATTTTAATCATTTTTAAATGTTTGCAATCTTTAGGTTTAGAAGGTTAAATAATTTGGAACTGTACTGCACTGTACTCTAGCTAATGAAGCACAGATTAAAATAAGCATGCATTTTGATAGCAATCATATGGAACTATGAAGTGCATGCATATTTAGATTAGCTTATATTGTATTGAATGTTAGAGATGGAATGGAATCTAAATATCCCTTGAGCCAACTGTTTTTCTGAGTATACTATCCGAAATCACTCATTTTATTAATTGTCCATAAAAGGTATGTTGTGGGTACTCATTTGAAGTGTCTCATCAAGGCACTCCCAATAAACACCTCAAGAAAGGATATCATAATTGAGCTGTGGCATGAGATTTCCAACAATTTGACATTTAGACAAGTGTAGACTCGGACAAGCCTCTGCAGCCTCCTTTTAAGCTTAGAAACTCCAAATGGTGTTCAGTCAGTAGCTTAACAATCATAGAATACTCAAGCGACTAGCAAAAGCTCTGATCAGATTGTGCATATGCGCAGGCTGATCTGAGGCTTTGCTGGTTGCACATACCACATTGTTGGAAATCTCATGCCGCGGCTCATATAGTATAAGAGAATATCATTACATCTTATATGCAAAAAATGATATATCTATGGAGTAGGGATATGTATGTTTAAATCATTAAGCATCAGTATACATCATATGCTGTTATTAAAGGCAAATCACAAATCTATGCTGGAATTAGATTGTCAATCCTAATATATTCACTATAATTAGCAATTTAGCATCCATGCCCAATAAACACAAGCCACGTTTTAGTCTGTTGCCTTTAAAAAAAATGCATGCTTTAAAATATAATGAACTTCCAAAGCATACATCTTTGGTTAAAATCAAGTTAAGTTAAGATTATAGAGCAATCAAGGGCATTAACTATATTGATATAACTCAAATCAGTAACATAGAAAGCTTCACAAATCCAAGTATCTAACCATACAAATTTTCAATTCAAAAACATATTTACTCTTAGAGCGATTAATATCAATAAACTTTGACTATTGTGCCAATCTGAATGTGACAATAATAATATTTTTGACGATCTTTATATCCGACAGTCATTTTCCTGTATATTTTATGTAAACAACTACATGTACACATATTAGTGACTGGAGAGACAAACTCAAAACTAAAAGTGATATTGCCTTTCAAGCATCAATAAATGAGTCTCCTTATGACTTCAAATCAAGGAAGTGCCTCTTGCACCCAGTGCAGAGCCAGATCTTTCTGGTCATCTGCATTGTCTGACCAGTCGTCATTATTCATTCTATTGGTAACTAACAACCCTGAGTAGCTTAAGCAAACAGATGCAGATACTAGCCTGATCTAAATCTTTGCCAATCAGAGAACATTTTACTTTTATTCAGTCACATTTGGGGAAACACACCATGGATTTCTTAACCCTTTACTCCAGTGGCTGTTTTTAGATTATGACATCATTATCTATTTTTAGACAACATTGAAAAAATTCAAGAAAAATTTAAGTTTTAAGTTTTGAATACTTTTGAAAATATTATGGAAAATGGAGCATTTGCTCCAAAAGAGCAAATGCTCCATTTTCCATAATATTTTCAAATACATGATATTTCAAAGGCGTCAAAAGGCGTTATTATGGAGTAAAGGGTTAATGTGTTTATGCTGCATCAGACTATTGTTTCAAACACCATACTTCTGTACCTTTAACAATGTACATTTACAGACACCATACTGATCAAATGTCAAAAAGTCAATGACCAGCCTCTCACATTGAGCGATAATTATTCACTGTTGCCTATGTCCACGGCTGTGTCAATTTGAAAGTACTGCGCAACACAATTATCATGAAAGCAAGGCAGACATTTATATACATGTACATATAAACTGTCCACAAACATATCTGCAAAAAGCAAGTTAGTAATAAGTCTGTCATTCTCATAAATACAAACCAGCCATCTTTGATTCTGAAAGATTATAACGATAAATAAAATAGATAAATTAATGTCAAAGCCCTCAATAAGAGTGAAAAAAGATTGCTTTATTTTCTTATTTCTTGGTGAAAACATATGTTAAGGTATTCACTGAAAGCATCTCATTGAGATGCTTTCAGTGAATACCTTAACAAATGTTTAAATGGAGAAGAAATGGTTAAAAAAGATGGTTAAGGCTAAGAAAAAATATTTAATTGTTTCTTGGGCACCGCCGCATCTGTTTTAAAAGCCCCGCATTACTATTTTTATTGCTTTCTAAAAAAGAAAAAGACAAAAAAACGCTTTTCGAATTTCTTAACATCATTATCGGTAACGACCATCTGGTTTCACTTGGACGTTGTGGTCCATTGCAGGTAATGTTGGCTAGTTTATTTATTCTCCACTCCATTTCCGGTAATGCCTCAATGTTTTTACTGTGTTTTGTTAGTTATTGAGCCCCAACAGTGTAAGTTTTATGCATAGGTGATGAAGTCAAATCTACTTAATGTGCAGAGGCTTTCACTATCAAGTTTTATGGCCTGACTTGAATAATATCCGAAAAAATTGTTTGAATTTAAAAAAAAAAAAGTTCCCGCATCTGTTTTCTGCTGAATAAAAATTAAAATAAAAAGCCGCCCTGCCGCATCTGTTTTTAAAAAAAATGGCCCGAAAAACAATCCCTTTTTTTTTTAGCCTAATGAGTCTTTTTTAGGGCTGTTTATATGAGCAATCTTATACTATATCAGCAAGTTCTCTTTTTTATGCACTTGAAAAGCTATATATTAATGTTAGACTTAAAGTATTCTATCAAGCCAGAAGCATATTGACAACTATCTTAACTCATAAAAATTGATCTTTAAATTGCCATGCTGAACACAGATACATGTATATTGTATTTTGAAAACAGTGCAAATGTTGAATAAAAATTGGAGTTCAAGAATATGCACTCATCCAATTATGACTGGTGCCCCAAAAAACGGTACAAACGTAACACGCTACATAAGATGACCCAGCATCTCTTCAGGGCCTGTAACAGTCATGCTTGGTTAACAAAAATAGATTTCAGCAGGGGAAAAAGGGAATTTGTTTTTTGCTATCAGCAGCTCTTAAAACAAATGAGTAATGATGCTCTCAAAATATGGGTAGATTTATTCAGCAGAACAAAATGTGCCTAAACTTACAAACGGTTTCTTCTGCAAAAAATGAAAAGATTTTTTCAAACCTTTAGTCATTCAAATGAATATGTCTATCATATATTGTTGTGTTTTTGTTGTTTTTTTCACCTTAAATAATAAAATAATCACTAGATAGGGGAAAATATAATTAGTATATTGAATACGCTAAATATTCTTAAATTTCGAACACTTTTCTCCGTTCTCAAACAAAATGTTGGTTATCAGGGCTGGAATTCACAAAATGCTCGTCAGTATAGCAAACATGGAAGATCCTGATCAGACTGCTTCTCAAAAGCAGTCTGATCTGGGTCTACTTTGTCTAGGCCTTTATGGCTCAAAATATTAGAACTTTTACAGTAAGCACACAAAAAAATCTTGATCTGAAAAGAAAAGGCATTTATTTAAACTTCATCATTGCAAAGCACAACAATTTTGTGAACAAAATTACTGGTGAAATGATCATTACGAGTCTCAATGCTTTCCCATGAAATGGCATTCAAAAAAAAAACAGGGCTCATTCTAACTTTTAAGAATTGTCAAGTTCTAACCAATGTCCAAAACAGCATGGAAAAAGCATGACTTGAACATGGATTTTCATTCATTCAACAATGGATTCAAATACTTATAAATGCACATTATTATTTAAAGAATTTATGCAAGAATGTAGAATTTTTCTTTTAACTGAATTCAATTGTGACTTCCCTTATTTTTTGTAGCAACCATGCAAGTATAAAAAGTAGCTTTTTTACACTAGATCTCAATTAACAAAAATGGTGCCAGCAGAAAAACTACTATTTATACTGTTTTATCAACATATTCACAGCGATTTAGGTAAGATATGTAATGTAAGAATAACGATCACATATGTTTGTTTAATCCATTAACATTTGCCGGGTCCATCAGATGCGGTTTGAGCACTTTGCCTGAGGATCTCCATTTCATTTTTGTTTGTTTGATTTGATTCTTTCCGCCCCATCAACAATCTTTCAGTTAAACAGGGATGCGTCTTCCTGGGTTGAACCAGTACTAAGCTAGGATAAATGTGTCTTGCTCATGGACCACAAAACAGTGATGCCGGTGAGGCTCGAACCCGCGGCCCCTCAGTCTTGAGTCAAGCACTCTACCACTGAGCCACTGTGCTCCCTGGATCTCCGGTTCAAACAACTTCCTTGGGCCTGGCAAATGTTATTGCATGAAAAAAGTGTGATATAGTAAAACCTGTGTAAAACGACCACTCAAAAATAGACAAAACAAAGATGTTAGCTTAATGAAGGTCCAAAGTATTGCAGAATGCTCCCCTTCGAGCATTCTGCAATGATTTTGACCTAAGCGATAACTGGTCTTTTTGAGAGTGGCCGTTTTACACAGGTTTTACTGTAGTAAAGTATGTATACCTACTTGTTTATAAGAAATAAGAACATCTGGAATGGCATATGAAATTTTGATCCTTATCCCATATGCACATAAACCTGTGTAAAACGGCCTCTCAAATATAGACAAAACAGATATCTTAATGACAAGCGGTAGCATAATGAAGGTCAAAAGTATTGCAGAATGCTCCCCTTGGAGCATTCGGCAATACTTTTGACCTGCATTAAAGTAAGAAAGGCGGCAAAGATCAGGAACTAGGTACAATGGACACAATGATAATGTATTAAACTATCTTCATATTTTAGCAAGAGTTACCACCTCTGATTGTTTAACCATTGTCTGCAGTAAAATGAGTAAAAACAATCAAGTAGGACACCTGACCCAGATTACCACATGGCCATAATTGGTCTTGAAAAACAGTTTTCTGTCTTTTTGAGAGTGTCCGTTTTACACAGGTTTTACTGTATATAGTATTTCTTTAAGCATACAAGCTCAACTGTTCAGTGGGGCTAGACGTCAAGTTTTGGGTGTGAACCTTGTGTGAGCATGCTGTGGAGGCTCTGGTGTGACTGCAAATAAGTTTGTTTTGTTTGTTTGATTTGATTCTTTACGTCCCATCAACAATCTTTCAGTTAAACAGGAACAGGTCTTCCTGGGTTGAACCAGTACTAAGCTAGGGAAGTGTGTCTTGCTCAAGGACCACAATGCAGTGACACAAGTGAGGCTCGAACCTGCGGCCCCTCGGTCTAAAATCAAGCACTCTTCCACTGTGCTCCCTAACTGCAAATAAGTACCAAAATCTGCTCATTCATATTTTTTCAATGGTGTGGAAAAATCCATGTTGGAGGTCAGGAGGCATGCCAAGTGAGGCAAAAGGTTATCTCTAGGGAAGGCATTTCCTATCAGATCTGCATTGTAAAATCAAAGATAAGCAGATGCTTCTACTCCTCCGCCCCCCCTCCCTCTTTCATTTTCTTTTGTAACTTATCAGAATTTGATTAAGTCCACCGAACACCCACAGAATGACCTAATACCTCAGTAATTTAATGTATGTTTCTTAGAATGTGTTTATAGCGGGGCTATTGCTTTAGCAGGCTCATGGTTACATCAAAATAAATGCTGAAAACAGTATAACTGCTGCTTGTATCTTGCTTGTTTCACAGTAAAATTTCATTACCAAGTTCTTCTTTTTCATCATGTTTCTTTGCTCGCCGTAGACCAGCAGGCTGTCTGTAGAATGGGGCCTTGTTGTCATCAGAGTAGGGGTCTAAAGAGTGTGGGGCTGCTTCATCTAAATTATACACTTTCTCCAACAGCCTAAATACACAACAGTACAGTAAAACCTGTGTAAAACGGCCACTCAAAAATTGACAAAACAAAGATCTTAATGACAAATGGTAGTTTAATGAAGGTCTAAAGTATCGCAGAATTCTGCAATACTTTTGACCAGCATTAAGCCATAATTGGTCTTGAAAACCAATTTTTGGTCTTTTTGAGAGTGGCCATCTTACACAGGTTTTACAGTATGAAGAATTAACAGTGTTACCTTACCATAAGATAGGTGAATGCCCCATGATATTGGTCTCATCACGAGAAAACCTGACTTTGTTGCATGTATGGTTTTCTGGAGAAAATATAATTGTATGCATTTTGAAAGGCGAAATGCCTTTCAAAATGCATACAATTATATATAATATTTTTTTCCAGAAAAAAAAAAAAAAAAATGTGTGCCTGTGCCTACCCTATCTAAAATTTTAAGACATGTTACCCGAAACCACTTATTTTTTATTTGGCCTTTACATTGAGGCCAGATGTCTAGTTTTTGGTCATAGAACACAAAGATATAAATGCATTTATCATATAAGGTCGCTTCTGGGAGTAATAAAATTTCATCTATTAAATCCATAAACCACTAGTAGTTTAGATATTTAGTAAGGTTTATGTTATTTTATGACATCTATAACAACTTTTGCATTTAAAAATGTAATTTAAATGTAATTTTCATTTAAGAAATGAATTCGATTTTTTGAATGTTCATGGAATCATGAATACTTCGGGTTGCTTGCAAAGTAAGTGAAGCCCTTGAATTTATTGCTTATATTTACATTTTATCATAAATGTCTAAAATATAAAAATTATTTTTAATTTAGGAATTAAAACAGTTTTGTATTTAAAATTTATCTGTATTAACGGTTTAGTCGGAGTGTAAAACGGAAAAGCGTAACAGCCAGCTTGAACACGGACAGCCAATGGAGCATAGAAGAGGCTTGTTTTGCACGTGCAACTCAGCTGTGGCTCGCTGTCAATAACAACACATGTATCAATTCTTGCGAATGAGTTTGATGCTTGAAGCGTATTGCAAGGGCAAGTGAGCTTGGCAGCTGTCAATCAAATGTGTGTTGTTAATGAGGCTATGAACAGTTGCAAAAATCTAAAGATTCATTAAAGGATTGCTTTGAAAATGTAAATATATGATAAAATGATCTAACATCCGTGCTCCTGTATTGTTGAATTTATCAAACTTCTTGCAAAAAGCAATAATTTTATCTCCTCAACATGTTCAATAAATTCAATAATACATGAGCACTCATGTTAGATCTATATACAGCATATCTTTGTTGACTCTTTGCATGCTGGGTACTTTTTCATGCTTTTATCATCGTCTGCTGACTCTTTTCAAAATTAAATTTTTCAAAAAATCCTTCCAGGAACACTATCAGAGTCAGAGTGTCAAAAGGTTTGGATCCATGTCAGACCGACATCAGAGTCAGAGTGTCAAAAGGTTTGTATCCAGATCACGACCTACATTCTATTGGTCCTGATCTGGATCCAAACTGTTTGCCAAAGATATCGGCAGACGACAAAAGTAGCTGCTAGCATCGAGAGTTAATACAGTAGGAAACATAACTTTATCCCCTTCTACTAGTCAACCCAGGAAGACCCGACCCGACATGACTGAAAAACTGTTGACTGGGATGTAAATTACACAATGTTTGTCCTTTACCCAAATATCCGTAATTCTTCTCAAATTGGGTATTTTTTTTTTCAAAAGTACCCAAAACACCACATGTTTTAGATGAAAGATAAAATAGAATGTAAAAGTCATTATATACTAACGAAGCTTCTTTTTTCTTCCATTTTTTCTTTGGCACTCTTTCCTTCTTTTCAGCTTCATCTTCAGAATCACTCATTGCTTCAATCACCAGGTCAGTTCTCTCTGGGGCACCATACCATTTCTATCAATAACATATAGAATTCTAGAGTAACATACATATACGGTATACAGCTTCACATTGCTTCAATCACCAGGTCAGTTCTCTCTGGTGCACCATACCATTTCTATCAATAACATATAGAATTCTAGAGTAACATACATGTACAGTATACAGCTTCACATTGCTTCAATCACCAAGTCAGTTCTCTCTGGTGCACCATACCATTTCTATCAATAACATATAATTTTCTAGAGTAACATACATGTACAGTATACAGCTTCACATTGCTTCAATCACCAAGTCAGTTCTCTCTGGTGCACCATACCATTTCTATCAATAACATATAATTTTCTAGAGTAACATACATGTACAGTATACAGCTTCACATTGCTTCAATCACCAAGTCAGTTCTCTCTGGTGCACCATACCATTTCTATCAATAACATATAGAATTCTAGAGTAACATACATGTACAGTATACAGCTTCACATTGCTTCAATCACCAAGTCAGTTCTCTCTGGTGCACCATACCATTTCTATCAATAACATATAATTTTCTAGAGTAACATACATGTACAGTATACAGCTTCACATTGCTTCAATCACCAAGTCAGTTCTCTCTGGTGCACCATACCATTTCTATCAATAACATATAAAATTCTAGAGTAACATACAAATGTATGGTATACAGCTTCACATTGCTTCAATCACCAGGTCAGTTCTCTCTGGTGCACCATACCATTTCTATCAAAAACATAAAATTCTAGAGTAACATACATGTACGGTATACAGCTTCACTCTCTGGTGCACCATACCATTTCTATCAATATCATAAAATTCTTGAGTTACATACATGTACAGTATACAGCTTCACATTGCTTCAATCACTAAAGCAGTTCTCTCTGGTGCACCATACCATTTCTATCAATAACATATAAAATTCTAGAGTAAGATACAAATGTACGGTACAGTAAAGCCTGTCTTGAGCTGCCACTCAAAAATAGACAAAACAAAGGTCTTAAAGACAGATGATAGCTTAATGTGGTCGAAAGTATTGCAGAATGCTCTCTTGGAGCAAGCTGCAATACTTTTGACCTGCATTAAGCGATAATTGGTATTGAAAAAAAAATTGTCTTTTTTTTTGAGTGGCCGCTTAAGACAGGTTTTACTGTATTTGGTAAACAACTAAACATATTTCAATTCAAACTTAGCTCTTGCCATAATCTGAACTAAAATTACGGTTATAAAAATGTAATTTATCATATGTCTAGATGATTCAAATAAGCCAATGGCATACTGTCAGATCATATCACCATAACATTGTATATATGTATCAATGTACTTTATCTTCACAAAATAGTGATGAAACCAACCCAGAACTCAGGTTTGAAAAACACTTGAGCTCAATACATGTACATTTCATAGTGTAAATATGCGGCATTGAGCCGGGCTAAAGCCTTAGATTTTTTTTTTCTGCTGAAATCCAATTATGAACATACCTTTAAAAGTGGAACCAACTTTTCTCTCTCATTGGAACCGTGTGATGTCTTTTCATATACAATCCAGTTAGCTGTGTTCTTACTGAGTAGAGACATCAAATAAGCATCCCAGTGATTTCCTCTTTTCTCTTCTTCTACTTCTGAGGACACCACACTAGCATCACTCCTAGTTTTAACTTTAACCACTTTTACTTCAGGAATAACCTTTGCTTCAAATTGAGTTTCAGTCAACTTTCTATCAGGTTTGATTGTTGATTTAGTTTGTTCTTTACTTAATGGTTTAGTTTCTGTTAAGAACACACTTGGTTCTGATGATTCTTCAGTCTCTTCTTCTAAGTCATCAAGCGATGTTTTCTTAGGTTTTAACATTTGATGAGTTTCTCGTTTCTCTTCTCGCTTCAAAGCTTCAATATGCATCTGTCTTGCTCTCTCTATAATTTTCCTCTTTAAAGGTTTCAAGGGGGATTTTGTTGATTTTGTCAGCTGACATGGCATGTGTCTGATATCAACTCCTCTGGCATTATGCCTTCCAATAGGAAATTTAGATTTCACTGGCACTGTAACTATGTCAGATATATCGAAAGCTTCATACATGTACTTTTCATCGTAAGGCAGGGCAAAAAAGCATCTTTCTTTCACAACTTCTTCTTCGAAATTCAAATCCAAAGACACTTTCTTCAAATACTGCCTGCTCACTGGTTCTGGAGACTGACCTGACCGTCGAAATACCACAGAGTCTGGAGCAAGCCTGCTGGATTTCTGTCCTTCTTTCAGGTCTGTATCATCTGACCCAAGCTGTGGCATTTTCACCCTTGCTGCACATGGGAACAGCAGAGGGGTTTTCAGCCTTTCTGTTGCCATCCTGCTCATTTATAAACTTTTCCCTGCTGCTAAATCAACCCATTTATCTGCTGATCTGATATTTCATCTTCAGTACAACCTCACAAATCCTAAAAAAAGATAAATAAAGTTTTGTTACAACAAAGGTTTAGATAAACAAAAAAAATCAGCGTAAAATAGTAGATATTTTCTTACCCATCAATTTAAACATATGTTTTGGGTGCTCAAAAGAACTGTCTCATTGAGCGGTTCTTTTAAGAACCCACAACATATGTTTTGGTTGTGAAATTACAAAATAAAATTTTCATTACACACTCTTAACTAAAGTCCTGTTACAATATACTGTGTTTTGAGTCCCCCCAAAATACTACACTTTACTTTAGATGAATCGATTTTACAAAGTACTTATAATTTATACTTCCTAAAATAAAGAATACCGTAAATGTAGTTTATAAAGAAGTAATAAGGAAACAGGTAATTTCCCTTTTCATTCTATGAGGTTAGATTTTTTTGTTTGTTTTGATGCTTTATGTCCCAGTCACAAATTTTTCAATAATGTCAGAACGTTCTCCTGTCTTCCTGGTTTGAACCAGTACAAAGCAGGGAATAAAGTGTCTTGCTTAAGGACACAACACAGTGACCCTGGTCAGTCTCAAACTGCAGTGACCCTTTGATCCCAAGTCTAAAACTACCACTGAGCCATTGTGCTCCTCTATCATCTGGTACAGTGATAAGCAATTAATTCCCTATTTTTTATTTAGTGATTAGCACTTTTAGCCTCAAGTATTTCCAAGGGCAAACAGGTGGATATTATCCTCCTGGAGTTGTTATTCAAGATGGAATACATGTGCTATGGCATAGTCGGGATCAAGCAAGTGCCTGGATATATGTATGCCTTTCTAGGAAACAGGAAGCCTGGATGGTGCTCATTCATCCAAGGCAGATGTCCACTCTGACCTACCACAGGGAGCTCTGCTTGGGCCATTGTTATTCCTAGCCTAGATAAAGGACCTACCAGAGTCCTTGAGAACCTCAGACTGTCCATTGTTTGCAGACAACAGGATCCTCTTCTGCATTGTTAACAATGATACAGAGGCCTGACAGCCCTTGAAGAATAGGAAAAGGCTTGGCAGATGCGTTTTTACTCCACTAAATGCTCTGTTCTCAGTGTAACATCTGGAAAGAGGAAGAAGACTTAAGTCTAAGAGTCCAACTATATTCGCCATGGACTCCCGACTATAAGCAGTCACCGAGGACTTATCATGGACGAAATATATCGCTGAGATAGCCAGCAAAGCTAACCATTTACAAGGATTCAAGAGACAGAACTTCAAAGATTACTCCAGTCAGGTCAAAGCAGCAACTTAATAAGTTAATATTAATACAATACTGTTTTACCCTGGTAATGGAGTACGCATCCTCCGGTATATAGGACCACACAGACAAGTTGATTTCAGACTGAGAGCCCTTGAACAAGTCAACACTGTGGTGCCAGATATGTCAACAATAACTATGAGTACTATGAATACTTCTGTTTGTTTCACAGACATGATTAAACTAAGGACATAGTTGGGAATGGGAAAGTTTGGAAGATTAACGCTATGATGACCTGATGAGCTTTGAACTGTCAGGTACTTATCAATAGATATAGTTCCACATATTTTTTGAATGAATATTGTGGAAGAGAATTAGTAAAGAGGATTTGACCTCATCCATCAGTCAATGGATTCAGGGCTATAATCACCAGACCCAGCCCTGCTTACAGATACAGAGCCCTGATTGTAAAGAGGTTTAATGTTTTTAACCAGTCCTTTTGGACGACTGTTAAACATTGGCCATGTTCCCATCCCACATTACCTGAATTACGTCCCGTTGGCGTACCCGGTCCTATTAATGAAAGGAGAAAAGTCTACCCCACACTTTGCTAGAAATCCACCCCTGCTCAGACATAGAAGCATAGAGTGAAACCTATTGCTGTTTTTCTCTTTCCAAAAGCAACCTGATATTAAATAAAGGTATTTTAACTGAATATAAATGTGGTATTGTCAATTTGGCTAGTGCCCAATGTTAGAGGCCGTGCAATGTTTGGGGACATGACTGTAAATAGTGAATTCCAGTGAATGATTGTCAGTTTTGGCGTATCAACAGTAAACTATCTTGATCTTGAAGTAAATGATGTTGGCTACTGCATGGCACTGTAAGTTTTTTGCCAACCACGATAAAAAGTCACATGGTCAAAATGTTATCATGTCACATTGTGGTAGATACACCCAAATGAAAACAAAAACAGTGGAAGATCTGGTGAGTCATGTGAGTGCTACTAGAACTAAAATGAAAATTGCAGAATAATGAATTAGTAGGGACCGGTATTGTAAGGGGGTCTGTTGGTCAGAAAACTGTATATATATGATTAAACTTTAAATATCTACTAGGATGCTTGATTCGTGTACATATAAGAACTTTTTAAATACTGTTTAATGCGCATTTCTTAAGAAACTGCCTCACTGATCTCATTTTGCCGCCATGTTGTTTCCAGTTTCCAAGGTGGGAGGCTGATAAACGCACGGCTGATCACACGGTCTCTTAAATACGGTAATTATTGTAGAACCAGTCAATCATTTACAGTTATCGAACTTGATTGTTAAACACACAAGTATTAGCTTCTATAAACAAAAAGGCAAGAGAGGACAACCCAAAATCGCTAACCTGAGTTAAAGGGAATCATTGATATGTAGTGACAGTGTCATTCCTAACAGCCTCGCTTTTGGGTTAACTCTTTAGCGACATGGTTAGGGTGGTCGACCGTCACGCAGGAGTTCTGGGTTCGAATCCTGGCGGACCCAAAAGATTATCCCCTTGGAATTACTTCACTGGTGGCAGCGGTAATTCGGTAGCGCCTGAGTCGGCCTCTGGGAGCGGTAGCGGGCTATACACAGTTGTGGTTGATGCCCGGCTTTCAGGAAATAAAAGGGGAAAGAGTGTAGTGACAGTGTCATTCCTAACAGCCTCGCTGTTGGGTTAACTCTTTAGCGACATGGTTAGGGTGGTCGACCGTCACGCAGGAGTTCTGGGTTCGAATCCTGGCGGACCCAAAAGATTATCCCCTTGGAATTACTTTAGATATCTATGTTGTAGAAATTGAGATAGAAGACGTATTTTCTAAAAAAAAAATGTCTTAGAAGTGAAGAGTTTCCAAGATATTAAAGGCAGGAGCGAAAAACCATATGAGCCACAATCTGTGAAAGCAGCCTTAATGACGAAGTCGTCAAAATTTAGTTTATTATACTTACTTTATCTACGAAGTGTTTAGAAGTTATCCTGCAAATTATATGAAGTTATCTCCATTATTCATGGAAGTCTTTTGATACTATACACTAACTAAACTTTAACACCCAACGTCAGAAACGCAATGACGTTAACTATTAATGACGCCAACGTTAACTTCCTGATTTGCGGCTTTGTTAGATGCATAAATACATGCTATTTCTTGATAACATACTTTTTTTATTATCCTTAGCATGTGTGCAATGGAATTCGCAGAAAAGTTGACACTGATTCATTTTTGCCTAAAGTTTGCACAATCTGAAAATGACTGACCTTACTTTAAAAAATCGGACAGTTGCTAAGGTAAAGTTGTTACCATGGCAACATATGGCATGATAACGAAGAAGTTTAATCAGAAATTAATGCCAATTTTATTCTACTATCCACCTGAATAGGTTTTAAGGCAATATATAAACATGTCAAATTTCTTAATTTTTGGTGTTTTCCAAATGATTTTTACATTAAAAGGTCAAAATATCATTAAGGCTGTTTTTTTATAGATCGTGGCTCATATGTATTTTATAAATCCAATAACAGTCAAAGAATCAACATCTACTGCGGCTCATCAGGGACTCTCTATACATTTTTTTTGTATAGAACGACCCTGGGCTCATGTAGCTAACATCTCTATTTTGATTGAATTTGGTAGAGCAAAAAACTAGTAAAAAGTCGCTTATTTAAGGCGGAACCCCTCCCCATCTGTAAAATGGAAAACGATTGCATGAATGATATGGCAAGATATTGAAGTTTCTTGGATTGCCGGAATTACTTTTTCAAAGAGGGGCAGTGGTGTTAAAATTTGACAAAAACTTCATTTTTAGAAGTAAAATTGCGAATTTCTGAAATCCATTTGGAGCAACAGATATACGACACCGGCAAAGAAAGACTGAAAAATGATCATTGAGTTTTATATAATCCTGACCTGGCTTTATTATGAAGTCAAAGTCAGAAATGAAATGTCTTTATTTTTGGGTGAAAATCAGTATTTTTATAAAAAATAATCCAAATTTTTGTAATCGGACAGGTAAAGTTTTTAAAATTTATAGTTTTTATTTATCTTGTTTTAAATTTGATGCTGCGTTATTCAACTTACATATATCCTGTCGTGTTTATTTATAAAACGTGCAAAAATATTTGCTTGTTTTGTCTCGAAAACTGACATTTTTATATTCAGGTATATTTTGGGAAATGCATGTTTTGCAATTTCATAGATATCGGGCATTGTCATATTATGAAAATGATGTACATATAGTAAACATACCAAACGGAAACAGCATTTATCATGTTCTGTGGTATCATATCAAGCATTGACACACGCTAAAAGAGGTTCAAGTGACCCTGGATCGCTCACCTGAGTATTTGTTTAAAACCTCTTATCTATATGTATCTATTAAAAACTGACCATGCTCCTGGTGAACCCTTGGTGGGGCCATTTTTGTCCCCAGAGCTCTATTTGGAGCAAATTTAAGTATGGTCCACTGGGTGATATCAGAGATCTAGACCTAGTGGTTTCAAACCAGGAGATTTTGTAAGTTTCAATTTATAAGTCAATGTAAACTGTGTGACATCCATGATGAGGCCATTTTGACCACATAACCATAATTTGAGCAAACTCGGTAGAGTACCACCAGGTAATGTTACATACCAAAAATCAAAACTTTGGACATTTTGTTTTCTGGCAAGAATATTTTCAATGTTTTCTCTAAATAACCTTTTGATCGAGGAAAAATCTGGCAAATTATAAGTCGCTCAATTGAAGTGGAATCTCTCCCTACTTGTAAGATAGGATTGCGATATATGAATGGAAAGTTTTATAACTGTACAATATGAAACCACTGGAATTACTTTTCAAAACAGGGGCAGTGACTCTTCATTAGGCTTCGAAGAAGGACACCCTCATTCAAAGAATCATATATAGCATCTAAAATAAGCAAAAGTTGGCTGGGTGAAAAGAAATGCAAAAATGCAAATAATTTCAAAATTTTAAAGCAGTAGGGGTGTATGTTTAACCAAATAAGCAATGCATTAAAACAGTTAGGCCTATTTTAATGTAATAAATAAGAATGCGGATCTGACAAAAGGGATCTTAAGACATCCAAACAGTTATTACGTAAGAGACATTTGAAAAATAATTAAAATAACATAAAATTACATGCCTTAATATTATCATGAACATGCTTTTAAACTTTGATACCATCAAATAGCAAAAGTTTCTGATTATACTATTTTTTAAAGTTTTCTATGGGGGTCGTTGCCATGTGAACACTCGGATCACAACACCTACAAGTGGGTCATTTTGAATGACTATAATACGACCTAGAAGATATAAATTTATGTAACTTCATCTGCATTTTCATTATTACATGTATAAGACATGGGAAAACTTTATATTTGCTAGATTCTTATGCTGATCATGCAATAATCAACAAACAAATATAGACCAACACTCTGACGTCATCACACGGTTAATGCCATTCTTGATGTCACTTTCCTAACCTGATTACACATGATTACACATGTTGCTTCTAACATCCATATAATCATCAGTTTCGAAGAATATCACTTCAAATTTTCAGGAAATGCTCTAAATATGTAATACTTTGCAGATGTAACATTAGCCAGATTTTGATTATCGCGGCCATAAGGTATCTTTCATCATATCCTGGCCCATATATATATGCAGAATGGAAGTAACGGATTTATCATTTTGACATCATTGTTTAGTACCATGATTACATTTATTTTAATCTATTGCCTTTTAATTTGCACATATTCTCAGTGCGTACGATTTGAACGCATTCCTAATCAAGTATGGTATTTTATCCATCGGCTAATTAAAATATATTAGGTTTTGCGTATTGGTATTATTAGCAGCATGGAGTTTGTGCATCACCCAATTGTCCTCCAAAATCTGTTTTAAAGAGTAACTATGTTAGTGCTATAAGAAGAACTTGCTATTTACCTTCATGTCTCGATGTTCATATTTGCCTATGGTGGGTATTTCAAATTATCAATTTAATCTTGGAGTTAAAGGTCAAGGTCAAATTAAGACAAAATCTGTAATACGACTCATAACATGAACTACTCTTTCATTTCTACAACCGAGGGTGTTCATAAATGGCACAATGATTGTCTATGGGGTGTGGTCAACGTATGTTTCTTATCACCGCCTTGCCATTGGTGTCAAAAAACAAGGTCAAATATACTTATAATCAGTTTATTTCTTGTTACACTAACTCCTTCTTCATTTTTTTTACCAATGGTGTTCATACTTAGCACAATTATTGCTTTAGGTATGTAAATTACAAAGTATGTTACATATCACCGCTATGGCCCTAGAGTCGAAGGTTAATTAGAATCTGTCTAACAGTGGTATGTTTTTGACAGAGGTGCTTCATATTTTGTAGAAAAATTGCCAATATGACATTTGAGCCTAAATTTTAAAAATAATTGAAGCTGGTTGTATGGACTGTAAAACAATATCTCTAACATGTTTTGTTGTAGATGGTTCATATTTTGTACACTGATTGTCTAAGGTGTTTTTTTTGTCAATAATAGCTTCTGACTGCTGATATGACCTTTGTATCAAATTAAAGGTCAAACTGCTTAAAAACCTATATTTTAAACCATCAAAGTTGTATTAATCATTAATGAGTTTATGACTCTCCTAGGTTCTATGCGAGGGGTAATAAAGAGGTCCTTAAAGGGTTTAGTTATTATCTGATAAAATATTTATATTTATCTTAGTGAACCTATATAGGTGGTAAGTCCCCTCTTAGAGCCCCTCTAGTTCGACGAGATATTGAAATACACTCAGACATATAATAATCTTTCTCTTAGCAGATAGTCTGCTGATGACCACTCCTAAACCAAAATGTAGACCTTTAAACTCTGCATATACGGCATGTAACGCATTCTGTTTAGGAAGAGTTATATAAATGATCATATTTGGGACACTGGCTGTCTATGGTTTTATGGTGGCAAAATCTCCTCCTAAACTACAAGCTAGATTTTAACCAAACTTTGCAGGAATGATTCTTATATGCCACTCTTAAATAATTGTTCAAATAGCTTAGTTCATTGCATATCTAGGTCACATGGGCTAAAATAGATTTTCAAACTGAAAATCTTCTTGTTTGAAACCACCATGCCTAGGGTTTTAATAGTTGGTATGTAGCATAACCTTGTAGACCTCCAGCAAGTTTTTTACAAATAATAACCCTGTGGTGTAAATGGCACATCCCTTGAGGTGGCATATTTTACATAGGCATATGATCAACTGCTGGGAAATGGCTGATCCCTTGGCTCTCTTGTGTGTGGTGTTCACTTTCCCATATTGTGTCTCGTTGTCAGTTGAGGTACTTGATTGTATCGATTTCTGGGTTTTGCCCTCTGCTTTACTTATATATGGGAAAACATAAAACAAACCATCTTGTCTGTAAAGACAATGCCTAGCACCTCGATATTTGGTCAGCGACATCACCTAACTAAGTGCGCCTCTACCAATATTATTCAATTTGGAGCACAGGGACTATTAAGTGGATCCGCCTGCGAGCTCAGACGTTCACTTTAGGAATCTATTGGGAAAATCCTCTTGTCTGACACCATAAGGCATAAATAGTATCACCTAGTATACCTCTACATTGTGGCCTTTGTGCCCAACTGGTCCCACCCTGGGGTCAAATCTTTTACATAGGCTTATATATGGAATACTTAAAATAGTCTAGTCTGAAACCACAGAACCTAGCGTCTATATTTGGCAGAAAGCATCAACTAGTAGACTTACTAAGTTTGTTGAAAATTATGGCCCTGTGGCCGAAAATGAGGCCGCCCCAGGGATCAATGTTTTATATATAGCTTATATAGAGAACATTAAAACACATTCTTGTCAGATACTAAAAGGCTTGATATTTGATATGTAGCATCACCAAGTGATACTCTACCAAGTTTGTTCAAATTATGGTTCTTTGGTCAAAATGGCATCGTCCTGGAGGTCACAGAGTTTATGAGGCTGTAAGTGTTCTTTGACCCTTCCTCACGGTGCCACGGGTTTGTATGCAATGTGTGAGTGTGGCATTTCCTGGTCATACTTTCTTTTTACATTGCCTTACTTATAGTGAAAACATAAAAACATGTTCTTGTCTGAAACCAGCAGGCCTAGAGCCCTGATATTTGGTATGTAGCATTAGTTGGTAAACAATATTTAAATATGTTCTAGTTATGACTCTGGGACCGAACATGGACCACAAGGCAGGTCATCAGGAGCATGGCCAGTTTCCAATAGATACCTATAGATAAGACGTTTAAAACAAAACTCAGGTGAGCGATCTAGGGTCACTTGGTACTCTTTTTTATAATGTCATGACTTGTTTTGATATCATAGTACATGATAAATGCTGTTTCCATTTGAAATGTTAACTATATGTACCTCATTTTCTTAATATGGCAATGTCCATATATACAAGTAATAGCAATACGTGCATTTCACAAAATATACCTGAATATCAAAATGCCGGATTTGAGGTAAAAACGAAAATATTTTGGTGGGTTTTTTAAGTATACACGACAGAGATATATGTAAGTTGAATAATTCAGCATCAAATTTGAAACAAGATAAATAGCAACTCTGTAATTTAAAACTTTATCAGCCAGATTACAAAAATCCGTGTTTAAATTTATAAAAAACACTGATTTTTACCCAAAAATCAAGACATTGAAATTCCGGTTTTGACACCATAATAAAATCAGAGTGGACTTATATAAGACTCAATAATCATTTTTCAATATTTCTTTGCTGGTGTCATGTATCTGTTGCTGCAAATGGATTTCAGAAATTCGCAATTTCACTTCTAAAAACGAAGTTTTTGCCAAATTTTAACACCACTGCCCCTCTTTGAAAAAGTTATTCCAGCGATCCAAGAAACTTCAACATCTTGTCACATCATTCATACAATCATTTTCCATTTTACTGGTGGGGAGGGGTTATCGGTCAATTTTCGCTAGTTTTTGCTCTACCAATTGGTCCACTGTTTGCAAAGGTTATCAGCAGATGACAAAAACACCGCTAGCAAGGAAAGAGTTTAACCCCACTACACATGTCACACACATTGGATAAGCAAAAATATTTAATGGATCTAGCTACGGAACATCCTTTGTATGTATACTTAACTACTAAAGAAACCTGACACATACTGTGTGTCAATTTTTGGTAGTAATAAATACGATGCACACATGTCTTTCCATTGTGTAATTTGAACAAAGGTAGATATAAGAAGCATTGAGATTATTTGAAAAGGTGAACTCATTTCAGACGTCAGCTATCAAAATGTGACGTAACCCCTAAAATCAATTTTTGCAAGAACAAAGAAATCACGCGAAATTCAAGAGAAACCGCTTAAGTGTGAGTCTTTGTTATTGCATTGACATCTTCTGGGCATTCAAATAAAGCATGCATGCATTGTTCAACACAAAGGCCTATTTTCATTTTCTGAACGTCGATTTTACGTTATAAGCGTTTTATAAGCTTTTAAAAAGCACTGCCACTTTATCAACTTTTTTCACTTTGTATGATGTTTGGATTGCATTTTGACAATGCCTCAGTCCTTTTGAACTCCGTAGCTGCCGCCTACGCCCATTTAGCGACGTAAAGCGTTACAATTACATACTGATATTTGCATACTGCAAAGCTTGAAGTTCATACGCGATTAAAGTAAAGTGTAGACAATTGACCCTATAGCAAAGTAGACAGCACATACTAAACGGCGACAAACGTTAACAAAGAATAAACGGTTATTATCCATAATTTACGTTGTTTCTTAATTGACGTTAAATTTGGTTTATTCAGCTTTTACCCTTTAACGTGACGCGAGACATATAAGTTCTGATCCTTGAAAATGCATTCCCTTACAATGTTTGGTTAACTCCAAGGCATTTCAGTTTCTAGAAATTGCTTAAATAAAGGGAAATAAACGCTACCATTTAGGGCTGTTTCACATATACACCGAATCCGAACCGAAACCGAACCGAAACCGTAACGGCCACCGAATTGCATCGTTTCTTTTTCGGCAGACCTTTCACATATGAACCGAATCCGTGGACGAAATCTAAGAAAATGCCTGTATAATTTCGACTAATTTCCCTCTCAGATAGCAGAAATACCTTTACAATACAAATTGTTCCATGTCACTGCATTAAGTTCGTGGTCTTTATAGTCGCTCTGGGTATTGTCCCACAAAAGTCTGTAGTCAACAGTATTGTGCTTGTAAAATAATTGCAAAATTGTCTAGCTTGACAATCCATCAATGGCTTTCATGATTACTTAGTTATATACAACGCACGTGGTTGTGTATGTGCAGATTTTATTTAATTTACCTGTCGTGTTTGCTGAAATTCGGCCACCGAAACCGAAAAAAATAAAATCAAAATCGTGCACGTTTTCGGTTCGGCGTTCGGTTTCGGTTCGGTTTCGGTTTCGGCGCATATGTGAAAGCGACCATAGGGTTTAAGGCATTTTAATTTTTCGGTTCGGTTTCGGTTCGGTTTCGGTTCGGTTTCGGTGTGTATGTGAAATGGCCTTAAGACGACGTCGAAAGCACAAATTAAAAACTCCATATCATACGCCTCAGCAAGAAATTGCATTTTTTTTAAAATGCACTTTTGTCAGTACTGATATTGGCCTTGCATACGTGAAAAAAACACAATAAAAAACATCTAGAAATACACTAGTACTCCCGAGGCAAAAGTGATAAAAACGGTATTTTTGACGTCGTGACATTATGTTCTATATTTGATATATATTTTTCTCGAAGGATACTTTCAAATGCCTTATTATTAAAATAAGCATATCGGCTTAGCTCTTTAATTTGTTATTTACGAGTTTGAAGCAAGTAAAAAGTGTCAGGTTTCTTTAGTAGTTCAGTATATTAGACTTGCATTGACACATTGAAAGTTCTGTTATTGTGCAGATGGTTTTCTAGCGGTGACCCAAATATTTTCTTGGCATTCTTTTGAAACATCATTTGCAGTTCCTTATTATTTTTACAAAATATTATGAGCAACATACTCATACGGCCTCATACTCCAATGATCGTGTTATGATCTACAATCGGGTGTACCTAAATACAGTAGTCTACAGTAGTATACAGTAGTATACAGTAATATACAGTAGTATACAGTAGTATACAGTAATATACAGTAATATACGGTAGTATGCAGTAGTATGCAAAGTAATATATAGTAATATGTCAAAATTGAATTAAAAAAAGAATGTTTTATCAAATTAAAATGTTTTTTTTTTCCAACTTTAATGCATATTTTTTCTTTGACCAAATTCAGCCGCATATTCATCTCTAGTATTACCACGCTTTGAAAAATACATTTCCAAATATTTATTTGCCTTTTTTCTTTCTTTATTTATTTATTTTTTTTTTTTGGAAAATTTAAAAATGTTTTCTAAAATTCATTTTTGGTTAAGTTATGCATTTCTACAGTCTGTGTTTAATATACAAATCCTACTACAGTCAGAGAGTAGGAGTGTGAATTTATCGCTAATTCGAACGATGGCTATATTGCGTTCACCCGTCCGTGCGTCACGCAACGAAACAGCACAGATTCCAATACAATTTTACAGGAATGATATTCGAATGCTGAATGGATATTTCATGACAAATAATCACTTACGTACGTAAGTTTAAATTGTCCGACTTGCAGGGATCTATGCCGGACACTCCCTGTTTTATATTGTTCTCGTTCGGGTATATACTTTTTCCTGTGCTCTTTCCTTACCACATCAGACTCGCTGTTCGTGTTTGAGAGATGAGAGATGCTTTTGTTCAAGTTATTGCCATTTTGGGCAGTATATAGGAGTCGCTAGTTCAAGTCTCATCGGGGGCAAAGTTAAAATTATAAAATCGGAATATATCGCTTCTCATAGAATAAAAAAATAGATTTGTGAATTAGAAGCGGGTTTACATTTATTAAGAGTTAGAGCTAGTATGGAGACCCGTACCTCGGGTAAAGACTGGGGAATAATGTTGTTAACATTGAAACCGCGGGCCGCTAAATCCCCTCAATTTTAGATTTTTCACTGACAAAGATGCAATGTACAATATTGTCGTGTCGCTGGTATGTAAGTAAGTAAAATCTTAGGGTGACAACATTTAGCAATACAACTTATCTTCTACGAGGGCCTCAAAATAAAATAGAATTAATGTGTACACATGTTTCACACAAGCTATCAAAATTAAACTGTTAACACTTGTGCCGCTGGGCAAATTAATCCCCTACGCGTTCCATTACCGATATTACAGATAGAAAACATTGGATCCTGATCAGCTGGTCATTTTACACACAGTCTCCAAAGCACGATATATCTAGGTCCAGCAGGACAAGTGTGAATTTGAAAGCTACACAAGTTCTCAAATAATTTCCCAAGGAACACTATCAGAGAGTCAAACAGGTTGGATTAAGACCAGGCCTGACGTTTTGTCGGTCCTGCAGACAAAGACAGTTAACTGCAGCATCAATTGTCAGTGCAATTTTAACTAAATTAGTCAAAGGGCAAAGGGGGCTCTCTTGGGAATCAATTAGGATGAATATGGGAATCGAACTTCATGCTTAGGGCATGACACTGGATTTAAAGGTAGATTTGCCATTCTTTACAATAATACTGTTGAAATTCAGGTGCCCCCTACCCCCCCCCCCCCATTCCTTCAAGATTTAGATATTTAAAAAAAGAAATAATGCACAGGTTTTATCTTTTGTGCACATCCTTTAATGTCATCATGAAACGTTTTATAAACTCTGTTTTATATTGATATACGCCTATGCATAAAGCATGGCCAACGGCGGCTTGGCATGAGCTTATGAACACGCATAGGTGATAATTTATTTCAAATCACAGCACATCAAGTGCATTACAAAAAGAACGGCATACTAGAATTGCAGGGATGGACTGATGGGATGGACCCGGACTCGGACTGGGTAATGTCCGCTTTATTGGTGTCATGTCCTCAACCAAGGTTGAGCAATGTCTGGCCAGATTTCCCATGGGGTATCTGTTTCAGAATGTTACTGTAAATAATGTTCCTTCATGGCACACCTGTTTAAGAATTATTGCTTGTAGTTTTGTCAGTTGTTTAAATTTGAAGGAATGACATTTCCCAGTCTAGTTGGTTGTTGGATTTATTTATTTATTTATTTATTTATTTATTTATTTATTTATTTATTTATTTATTTATTTATTTATTTATCTATTTATTTATTTATTTATTAATTATAGAATATCAGATGAAAGCTAATAGTGAAGAATATTAGATGAAAGCAAATAGTGGAGACCCTTATCAGACGCTGCATTCTGCTACATCTGATCTGAGTCTGCACTAATATTTTGCAACATTTTGTCATAGGATCAGTTAAGCAACTTTTAGCGTAAAGTTGTTATTATTTTCTAACCTATCAATTTTAACATGTGTTTTGGGTGCTCAAAAGAACCGTCTCCGTCTCATTGAGACGGTTCTTTTGAGTACTCAAAACATATGTTTTGAATGATAAATAAAGAAAATAGTTTTCCAATACGCACTCTTATCTGGATGCCTGATTTATGTCTCAAAAAATGGAAGCTAGGCTTATATGGGTTAAGGAGATGAAACCATTATATACGTAAGCATTTGTTGTACTGCATGTTTTTTTTTTTCATGAACTTTTCTGAATAAATAATTCAAGACTTGTGTTAACGATCGTCGCCCTCCCGGTGTTAGAAAAACCGCGGTCTTATCGAAATTAATTAATAGCAGAGATCAAATGAAGTGCAGTATTTTTTTTCGCAGAATAAAATGCAGATTATTGATGAGCCTGCTCGTAAGATTTTGGTGCTATCGTATATAACCGGCCAAGTACACACACAGCTAAGCTGCCAAGTGAAACTAGTGGCATATTTTTTTTGCATTAGGCTTCATCTCCACCCTTTCTTTTTGCATGGGTGCAGTAAAACTCTGTCAGAACCGCGCATATGCGCAGGCTAGCCTGGGGTATGCAATAAGTGCATGATCTGACTCAATTAATGAATTGTAGGTTTGAATATATCAGTAAATGATAATAAATTCTAAACCCCTACTTTTTGTATGCAAGTTACAAAAAATAATGTTCTTAATGTTGAGACTATGCATATGCGCAAGGTTTTCTTGACCTTTGTTGCTCGGACAATGGATATTAGAGGCAACTACAGATTATGTTTTAACTATTTAAATGATGTGATAAAATCCTCATGGATCTCCTATTTTGGCTACCTAAAAAAGACTGACTGACTGACGGTCAGAAAAAATGAAATGTTTTGACAGGCCGTAAACTTTAAATGTAAAACGCCAATTTTCATGCGCAGTCAGCACCAGCTTGCGCATTTTGTGAGCTTATCAAACACGTAATTTTGTGATAATCATAACACGTAACCTCAAGGGTTTCATAATGCTGCCAACAAATGGTACCCACAGTGCTCATTTAACTTTAAAAGGACAGTTACAGTCTCGTTGAGATTTGATCAAACCGTTTGGCACAACCATAATTCAAATTATTCTGCACTTATTAGCACTCAGTTCTAAATCAGATGTAATTCCAATGTCATTAAAACTGTGAAAAGATGCTCTGCATTTCTGATCATTTCATCAAATTGCCCATTTAAGCTTTAAATACATATCATTCAGAAACCTATGCCACTGCGTTGTACCCCTACTCAAAGTGGCAAACATATTGGATCCTGATCAGACTCGACTTTTTTTGTCGGGTTTCGAGCCTTACTGGCGTTACTTCATTGTGTCTTAGATATGGTGGCTGGTTTGTGCCATTTCGCCATTTAGTTTTTTCCGTCTTTCTGCCTGGGGTTAAGGAACGGTAAAAAAGACAAAATAACGCCAAGCAAATAGAGGAAATAAAGCAAAAAAGCCACGCAAAAAAAAAAGAAAAGACGAAATAACGCTTGGCGAAAAGACAAAATAGCAAATTGCGCCGCACGAAATGACGTAAATACGAAAAACAAGCACGAAAGGACGAAAAAAGGCCATGCAAAATAACACCATTTAAACCCCTTATTTTTTTGGTCTCTTCATGAGGCTTTTTTTTTCGTCTTTTCGTCTGATGTAATTTCGTCTTTTCTTATTTCGAGTGGCTTTTTTTGATTATTGCGTGTTTTTTTTCTCGTGGCGTTATTGCATCTTTTCGTCGCGAAAAGACAAAATGACGAGAAAATGCAACTCGAAAAGACAAAAAAAGCCAAGCGAAATGACGAAAAGACACTAAGCCAAAAGAAGAAATAACGCCCAAACGAAATTTAAACCTTAAACATGTTAAAGCGCTTGCCAAATGCATCTGGTTTCTCGTTTGTTGCACTGTGGATAATGTAAATGTAGAAGCAACAAGAAATGTCACAAACACGTGACGAATGCCCCCAAAGGAATTGGTCTAGCACAAGACACATTTAAGGAAAGATAGCTATAATATAGCAAGAAAAACCTAGAAATGAAGCCAGAAGTCAATGTCAAGGTCAAAATGACTCAAAATTGTATGCACCACTCCGCCATCCCAAGAGGAATCACCACCCCAAATTTGGGATTCCTACATCAAATAATATAGGAGATATGCTCTGGACACAATAATTCTTGAAAACTAGGTCAGAGGTCAAGGTCACAGTGACCCAAAAATGGTTTGTGACACTCAGGCATCCCAAGATGCATTTACATACCAAATTTGGAATTCCTATTTCAAAGAATATAGGAGATATGCACCAGTTTCTAGAAACTAGGTCAGAGGTCAAGTTCAAAGTCACAGTGACTAAATTATGGTAAGTGACACTTCGTCATCCCAAGATGCATCCACACACCAAATTTGAGATTCCTACCTCAAATAATATAAGAGATACGCTCTGGACATGATTATTCTAAAAACTACGTCAGAGGTCAAGGTCACAGTGACCCGAAAATGGTACATGACACTCCCCTATTCCAAGATGCATCCATACACCAAAATTGGAATTCCTAACTCAAGGAATATATGAGATATGCTCGGGACACAATAATTCTTAAAACTAGGTCAGAGGTCAAGGTCACAGTGACCCAAAAATGGTATGTGACACCCTGTCATCCCAAGATGTATTTACACACCAAAATTGGAGTTCCTATCTCAAAGAATATAGGAGATATGCACCAGACTCAATGTAGTTTCTAGAAACTAGGTCAGAGGTCAAGTTCAAGGTCACAGTGACCCAATTATGGTACCCGACACTTCGTCATCCCAAGATGCATCCACACACTAAATTTGAGATTCCTACCTCAAATAATATAAGAGATATGCTATGGACAAGATTATTCTAAAAACTAGGTCAGAGGTCAAGGTCAAGGTCACAGTGACCCGAAAATGGTACATGACACTCCGCTATCCCAAGATGCATCCACACACCAAATTTGGAATTCCTAACTCAAAGAAAATAAGAGATATGCTCTGGACACAAAAATTCTTAAAACTAGGTCAGAGGTCAAGGTCACAGTGACCCAAAAATGGCATGTGACACCCCGTCATCCAAAGATGCATTTACACACCAAATTTGGAATTCCTATCTCAAAGAATATAGGAGATATACACCAGACTCAATGCAGTTTTCAAGAAACTAGGTCAGAGGTCAAGTTCAAGGTCACAGTGACCCAATTATGGTACGCGACACTTCGTCATCCCAAGATGCATCCACACACCAAATTTGAGATTCCTACCTCAAATAATATAAGAGATATGCTCCGGACACGATTATTCTAAAAACTAGGTCAGAGGTCAAGGTCAAGGTCACAGTGACCCGAAAATGGTACGCGACACTCCGCCATCCCAAGATGTATCCACACACCAAATTTGGAATTCCTACCTCAAAGAATATAGGAGATATGGACCGGACACGAAAGCGGGACGGACGGACTGACGGACGGACGGACTGACGGACGGACTGATGGACGGACGGACGGACAGTGCGATTACTATATGCCTCCCAAAGTTCCTTTGGGGGCATAAAAATGTGTACCTAGATTAGAATACTGTCGTAGGAGCAGGCTAGGCTACGAGAGCAGTCTGATCTGTTTCCACACAGATTGGCCTAGATATATCTAAAACATTTTAGTAGTGGACGAAAGCAGACGACTTCTGTTGTGATTGGCGCTCTGATGATAGAACCCAGTTTATCTAAATTTTATATTGAAAGGGAGCAGAGGCGGATGATACTATCACCCGCCTCTGTACGAAGCTACTAAAGGATTTGGATTCAGATCGAGCCGATATTCTGTAAGTCCTGATTTGGGTCCAAACCGTTTGTAAAGATCTGATAGTCTCTGGTTTACCAGGCGCATTCATTTCTATTTACTACCGTATTGAAATTCGAAACGATTGAAATTGCATCGATTACAAATGATTTAATGAGAAGGAGGCGCATTATTCGTTAAGCTTCAGCCTGACGTCATTAACTGCGCGCTTTGTAAACCAGAGGTAAGCCCAAAGATCACCAGTATATGACAACATTAGGCAAATTATGTTTGAGCGGAAATGATACCGTGATGGTATATAAAATGAGCAGCAAAACCACAGTCAAAAGAGCGGATTTTCATTCATATGAGGGAATTTTCCAGGTAATGGCCACTTCCGTTCGCCATATAGTAATATTACCTCATATAATATCTTTGTATGTTGTCCCCTGCTCAAAAATACGAAAATTGTTGGGTGGGCTGTGTAGAAGTGTGCATTAAAATGCACATGGAACGATTCTGCCACATATTTGTTCTATTGGTGTTTGATGAGATTTCAAAAGTAAGTAATGGTGCAAAGATCAGGAATCGATACAATCAAGTACCACACCTAACCCAGGATACCAATGGGAAAGTGACAAACTCACAGAAGACACCACAAACGAGAGCCAAGAGGTCAGCCCTTTCCTAGCATGGAGTCAGCCCTAACCCACATTTCAAAAGGACACAAGAAGTGAAGCATAAACGAAAGTTTCAGCAATTTGCCTATTCCATTACTGCTGCCCTTGTTGTCTTGAATTAAGCAAAAAATCTGCACTTTTCTCCACCAAGCCTGTCCTATTAGCACACTGGTACATGTAAATGTAAAAGCACTGGAAGGTACTGCAACGAACCGGTGGAGCGGGTGTAAAATATACTGACAGACGTTAAAAACGCAACACTTGGATAACAGCTTTAATTTAGGTCTCGAAAAAGAAGGCAGAGCAATGCTTTTGATTGTATGTTAAAGAGCATTTATTTGTAAGTAAAACATATAAAACTTGTCCAACTAAGTCGAACTTAATGCATTAAAATGTAAACTATTTGAGATAGGGGTCAACTGTTTCATGTGACCAAATGTTATGAATGAAAGATTCCCTACTTCTTTAAATCAAGAAACACTAGAAGCATCGAATTTGTATCATGGACTTCGTTAGCTATCGAGAAACCACTCTGATACTGATTGGCAGGTCTGCGATACAGCTTATTTGCGTATGTGACGTTTATCTGGGTGTGCCCTTTCATTCAATAGCTTAAAATCTCCTCAACTTAAGAAATGTTTAAATGGCTAAATTCATACGGAGCAAATAACGTCGTCCAGTTTAGTTGTACAATTAAAACTAAAGTGCTTGCTGAAGAAGCCAACTCATGATGACATTATCGAAGCAAAGGAAGTTTACATTCAACAGTCTTTTGGAAGATATAAGGGGAAGTTAGTGTTGCGTAATTAAAGTCTAGTGTTTTCTTGGTAACCTAGCAAAAGTTTTATTGAGGAATTTTATTACGTTGCACAGGGAGCATTGTTGACGCATTGGTACAACGCACTGATGGCTGCACAGATGTGCGATGGTTGCTGGTGCAGACTCACCACAGCATTTGCTGTTTCACATAAACGGTACACAAATCGCCATATGAACCAGCACATGATATTTCGTGACTGTGAGCCTCTGCAAATGTGCAGACTCGCCAGAGCCTTCACTGCATGCCAGCATATGGAATATTGATACTTATTGCATTGTCCAGTGACTATACAGCCGTAACAGAGTCTATGCTGCTGGCGTGAATAGCACACAAATTGCCATTTGAACCAGCACATGATATTTCGTTACTGTGACGAGGCTCTGGCGAGCCTGTGCAAATGTGCAGACTCGCCAGAGCCTTCGCTGTCAGCATATGAAATATTGGTACATATTGCATTGTCCAGTGACTATACCTGTGCAAATGCGCATACCCACCATAGCCTACGCTGCTGGCGTGAATAACACACAAATCTCCATTTGAGGCAGCACATGATATTTTGGTACAGTGACGAAGGCTAAGGTAAGGCTGTGCAAATGTGCAGACTCGCCAGAGCCTTCGCTGCTCTCACAAACTAGTATTAAATCGCCATTTGAGCCAGCACGAGATTTTCGAACTGTGACTAAGGCTCAGACTCGATCAAGCAAATGTGCTGTTTCAACATAGACTTCTCTGCTCGTATTAAAAAGTTAAAAAAACAACATTTGAGCCAGCACATGAGGTTTTGGTTCACTGACGTAGGCTCAAGCGCCAGAGCCTTCGCTGTTCGCATGATTGAAACCAAATTTGCCTTTGAGCCAGCACACTACCAGGGGGTACCTGTTCCCTTGTTCCCCTGGGGGGAAGAGGGGAAAAAAGATACAATATCGTCTTTGTTCCCCATTTTCTCTTAAAATTTGGCCTTTGTTCCCCTATATCCTTGAAATAAATCCCCCTTTTCCCCCTGTTCCCCAAAACCTCTGGGAGATTTTAGTATCTATCATACTCATACTATGACGATACAGGCCTGTATGATTCATTTTGGTCAAATTATTATCGATACTTACATTTCCGCGGATTTTTCCAGCGAACACATAATCGGGGTGAGATAAGACATAAAACAAATTTTCACTTATTGGGGATCGGGGGAAGAAGTCATATTATTTCAGGCGAACAAATACATAATTTGGGAACAAGCTAGGGAACATAAGAAAACAAAATTTCGATTTTTGAGGAACAGGGGAACAAGCCAAATTATTTCAGAGGAACAAAGGAACAGGTATCCCCGCCCCCAGGAGTGTGTTGCCTTGTACTCAGGGCTCTAAGTCGATACCCAGCTCGTCCAGTCTGACTCGAAGCCATCTCCATATGGCCTTAGCCGTTGGTGGGACATAAAACACAAACTCAAACAATCAATCAAGCCAGACAGTTTTGTCTTTTTTCAGATCACATCTTCAAATTCTACGCTGAACAGTTTATTTCAGCTCAGACCACATGCCCGTAATGTAAACAATCTGCGGAGCATGCACTATAAGGCTAGCCATTAACCTAAGAACCAGACCTCTGATTAAGGTCATGATACCAATAAATAAGGACATGACTCCAATAACTAAGGTCATGACTGCAATAAATAAGGACAAGTCCGGGTCCGAGTCCGGGTCCATCCCGTCAGTCCATCCCTGCAATTCTAGTATGCCAAAAAGAACAGCATGCATTAATTAGCACTGTACTGATAAGAGGTCTTCTGGTGTATTAATGACCGAGATAAACGCAATTACGTCTAAATAGGTGTAAATAATGCAGCATATTAGGATATAATTAAGTTCATTACTTTGAACCAGCTGTGGTAAGAGATTATCAAACACTCTTGAACACCAGTAGCATTTCAGATACAGTGCTAGTACTGGCACTAGCCAAATATAGCCAATACTATTAACAATGAACGGCAATGATGTAGATCTGTCCATTAACGACTAAGATCAGTTGTGCGTTTCACAAGCATTACTCAGAATGTTCTCCACCTGATTAAAACACGCATACTCGAAATGATGAGCGCAGTGTTTCAGTGTTACGAGTGATAGACACTTGAGATTGAGGAGTCGCTGCCTGATCCTTGAGCAAGCCACTTTGTAGTACTGGCTCAGCTCAGACTGGTTCAACCTAGGCCCCGCCATGGCATAAAAATGCTGACATCAACACAAATTATAGTACTCGAAAATTATTGCCATATTTTAAACTTCAGTTATATGGTATTTATCGCATATGCACAACAGCCTCCTTTTAAATGCCCATGGTGACGTATTCAACGGGGTCAGTCTACATCCATACTTTGTGTATGAGCGCAGAGAAGATTCTGCGTCTTCGTTCGTCATCCATGCAATAAGAAAAAAAAACTCAAATTGCACGACGCTAAGAAAGCCATGAAAGTTGACCTTCAGCACTGGTCCTATATAATAAGTATTATTCAGGTATTGGTCACTGTATCGCCACGTGGTATGTAATGTCCCAGTCTCTTGTAATGTTAACGGAGATAGGAACCGTGCTGTGGGGGCATGGCTAGACAGTGACCTAATATTTGAATAAAAGGAGTGTCAGATTGTGTATGGAAGCAGATGGAGGCCTTTTGACTTGCGACTTCTGACTTATCACGACGCATCCTACTTATGATTTGTGGTTTTGTGCTAGTTTTGGTGCAAACCTGAAGCAGGGGTGTATTGCAAATTTGCTACTGTATATTGTTTGAGAAATACTGATCATATTTTTATGGAAGCCGACAATGGACCAGTGACTTGTGACATTTGGACTTGCGATTTCCGACTTGTGATGTATAACTCGCGACTTTGGGTTTAAAGAAATGGCCGATGGTGGAATACGTTGTAAGTCTATGAATACTCGTCCATACATGTACCTTACTCTCAGGGTACGTACCCGTATCTCTAGACATGAAGAAGAAAAAATGCAAGGAAAAATTGCCCCACTCCTCTTTGCTTTTATAATAAATTAAGCTATTATTTTTAGAACCATTTTAAAAGTATCTTTATTACGCCGACCTGTCATGTTAGCCGATGGATGTGTTGGGAGGACGTTTCGAAGTTATGAATAGATGTAAGAATTCGGGGTCGACCCTAGCTGTTGGTCGTTCATATTAAAAAACATATATTTCATCCATGGTTTCCATGGGTACGTCTTCAAATTATTATTTTCTTTCTATTTGCACAGACTCTTTGAGTTTAGACGGGTGATGGAGACACTTTGCTTATTTTTGGAAGGATTATTTGGGCCTGTGCACTTCACAAACGCGCAAATCATTCAAATGTATCCAGAGGACTAGATGTTTAAGTCTGAGCCTAGCAGCGACGGCTCTGGCGAGACTGTGCATATGCATAGCATTGGGTCGTCTGACCCTTTCACTGTTTGCCGATGCTATAATTACTGAATTCCTCATGTGCTGATGCTTATAAGTTTATGAATTTAGCTTTCAGCTGCCAGTTTTACTTGCCAGGCCAGCTTGGGCCTGTGTGAAAGCCAGCACTTGAGATTCTGATACTTATCACATTGTTGAACAGCGAAGGTTCAGGCGAGCCTGCACAAATGCACTCACGTGCGAGAACCTTTACTGCTCGCATACATAAAGTATAGATGTAGATGAAGACTCAAATTAAACTTAAGCACGTAGCCCTGCTGGATACGTCAGCATGCTCGTTTAAAGCAGGCTTTTACATTTGTACGAGATATAAAATGTTGGGTCCAGGCGAGCCTGCGCGAATGCACAACAGAGCCTTCGCCGCTTGTATGCACACATTTTGGATGTAGTTGATTTCTCAGACCAATGTTTGCACAGTTTACAACTGCGGGCTTTTAAAGTATATTTGCGCATATGCAACACGTACCAAAGCCATCTATATCATATGTATGATGTAAAAACTCAATGTATATTATTAAATGCTTTATGACTGCAAGGTACCGTAATAGAATATGTAACTGGACTGGCAGTTAACGTTACTTAAATTTCACTTATATCAATCTTAAACGAGCATGCTTGTCGAATTTACAGCCGACTACAAAGGTAGCCTTTGAACCATCGCTTGGCGTATCATAGTTACTAGAGAACTATTTTAGTGGTTTAATTTTGCATTTGCTGAACCCACTCTTTTTCATTCTTTTCATGTATTTCAAGCTCTAAGTATTATTTGTTTTAGTTAACCATTTATTAGCCTCATATCATGTTTTCCTTTTATTTTTTCCGTTTCTTGGTCAATATCGACCAAAATCAATAACGAACAACCGATATCTTTGATCTTTTTCTTATCTTATTTTTTAGAATATTAGCATATGAAATATTGACAAAAAATAAATATTGACAACTGGACCCAGGCTAACCATTCATATGTACTAAGCTCTGCCTAGTAGGTGCATGATCCACTGGAAGCAAATAAACACAGAAAATACGCATCTTCCAATAAGTCTCTATTCATGAACAAACTGGAAAAACGTTGGAGTTCACCCCACACACACACACCACTCCCCAAGCAGTATGCATAGTTCCTCAATCAAGTCTAATAAACGAGTCTAATAAACGAGCAATGACCATAACACCTATGGGACATATTGAAACTGACCCAACTACATCGGCAAGAATACCAGAATAAGGAAGAAGGCAAAGATCATGAATCTATACAATCAAGGACAACACCTGACCCAGGACACCGAATTGAAAAGCGACATAAAACACAAGAAAGCATCACATACAAGAAAGGCAAGAGGCCCCCCTGCGAGAATTTAAAGAACAGTTCAAGAAAAGTTCTTTCATTATTCAAGAACAAGATTCAAGAACTGGACATGAACTGCTCTTAAAGTGTTCAAGAACAGCTCAAGAACATTTTATGAACGTAAAATTGGACTATTTTTAATAACAATTGTTCTTAAAAACAGTTCTTGAAAAGTTCAAGAATGTACTGTTCTTGAAAGAACATTTTGTTCTTGAAAAGTTCAAGAACATTCTGTTCTTTAGTAGTTCAAGAACATACTTCTTCTATTCCAATACTGCACGTTTCCATGGAAACACAAATCTTTTGAACCAGAATCTTGAGAAACATCAGATGTAAAGTTTGTGTAAAGAAAAAATCCAAAAAAATCAGATCCATAACCCATGTGCCTGACAGCCAGTTGTCATTGGGTAACCCAGCCAACTACTAACCATTGGGTCACCCATCCAACTACTAACTATGATCCTGTTCAATAACTTCACAGATTGTCCATCAGCTTGATCCACTGCCCAGTTATTAAAATGGTAGAGAAATAAGATTCGTATTATCTTTCTTTACCTAAAATTATTACTAAGTGCCAAATTACTTAGTGCCAACCCGAAGTTCACAAATTGAATGATGTCCATTTTTTTGGTCAAATGTTTGAGTCAAGATATCATGTTTAGATATCACATTACTTAGGTACCATAAATTAAGTTATACATATGGTGTTCAATATAAGTCTTTGAAATAATCAAGAACAAATTTAGGAACAGTTCAAGAACACATTATGTTCAAGAAAAGTCTTTGAAATAATAAAAAAACAAATGTAATAAGAACAGTTCAAGAACATATTATGTTAAAGAAGTCTTTGAAAGAGTCAAGAACAAATTTAAGAACGGATCAAGGCACATAAATGTTTGGCCTGTCACGAGAGACACCCCCAACCCATCCACGAATCATCTCCCAGTACATATAAATCAAGACATAAAAAGGAGATAAAACAAAAAACAAGGACTCAACAGTACATACAACTGAACACCGAGCAAAAGATATTCAACAGCCAAACTCTAATTGGGTCTTTCGTTTTCAGAAGCAAGCCGATATACAGGGAAGTCCAACCAACGTACATCACCATTACTGACGCGATGATCATATTGACTGTGGTACCGTAACGGACTATATGTTACGGTTCGATATACAGGGGGAGGGGGTATACAGACTTTTTAAACGATATATCGACATATCATTACTCAAATTGATTATTGCGTTTTTAAAATCATGAACGCCGCATATGCTTATTCTGGATAAATCTATTTTCATCTATGATATACTGTCTTCACATGTTTGCAAATATCAGCTGAACAAAAAACGCTGTTTTGATAAGTTAGCTTTATTGTACAATTTTACGAGTGTATATACAAATATTCCCTCTTGTAGGCGGGACGAGTCGAAAACGAGTTTCCCCCTACAAGAGGGAATATTTGTATATTCACGAGTAATTGTACAATAAAATTCTTGTATCATGACCAATAAAACAACCACATTTTAATTTGTTCATCAGATATTCAAGTCAATTAGAAGCTCCACCCTTGACAGTGTCTTGTGGAAATTATTGTACAGCATAGATCAAAGGAAAGGCGGCAAAGTCATGATACAAGAATACAATGTAATCATACTGGCCGTTTCATTGATTATGGTACTCATGCCATTCCTTAGACAAGTATGTACAACTGTCAAGTGAGGCACGATGCCTTAACATTGATCTGAGCTTCCCCCTACGTTTCAAAATTGTAAATGTGAGCTGCTTATAGTATTGACACAATGGAGAGAGTGTCGAAAGCTTGACAACTGGACGTTACAGGTTCTATCCTACAAGTGCCCAAATAGGTAGGGTATTGGCCATTTATGAAATTGTCCTGGAAGAAATGTGAGAACTAACAGCCTCCTCATATAATATAGATCACCAGGACACCTTTTTAACATCTGTCAGCTATAATTGTTTTATTGATACCTAATAGATTAATTATGATATCTGATTATGATAAGAATGATGACCTGTGTTGGAATGACCAGTATTACAAAATAACTTTCGGAGCGCAGCGTCCGCCATTATTGTATAAATAAATAAATAAATAAATAAATAAATAAATAAATAAATAAATAAATAAATAAATAAATAAATAAATAAATAAATAAATAAATAAATTATGAACATTCACATATTGACTAGTCAAAGCCCACATCACTTCCTCAGGGAAACGCATATTTGCTCCAAAATTGTAACAGTGGTCACTAATTAATGATAGTAAGGCTGTCTACTGTCTTACCTCCAATTGTTTACCATGAAGGCAATTTACCCATGTTCTTCATGTTTATGTAATGCATTTTGTTTTATTTTGAATGGTGATGTTGCATTTATATCAATATAGTCTCAAAATTTCATGGTGAAAAGTAAGCAATTCAATGTATTGTTTAGTAGTTCAAATTTCCGTGCCAGTTGAAATATTGAACTAGAAAGTCAACATTTTTAGTTTAGAAGTTGAAATGATAAATTATTGCAAGGGACAAAGATCGTAGAAAAAAAACAATTTAGAAATGCCGACAGTTTGTAATGAGAGGATGAACTCATCGAAATTTCAAGTTCAAAAGTCATGGGATTAGAAAATATGAGATTAGGCTTGATCCTAAACATGATGAAATTTGAACTTGAAATTTCAACTTATGTACCCTTCTGTATCGTCTCTTGTACTTAGGATGCAGACAGTTGAACTCGATGTAAATTTTCATACTTTTAACTCCATTTTATGGAACATTCAAGCATTACAATTTGAATATTGGAACCACAAGCTGTCTGGTGATTTTATGACCCTCACATTTCACATTTCGATATAAATGAGCCAGATATTTAACATTAAAGGCTCATACGAATCTGCGCATGTATGTTAACTTGTCTCGCAAATGTCTTTGCTGCCTATACAACTGAAATAGGGCTATCAACAAAGGCAGCCTCTAGCCCCACTAGATTGTTGTGCATGCATGTTTCAAGAGTGATTCTACGCATGTGTAATTCAAGCAATCACGAACTGTTTGATAATGTACGCGTACAATAAACGGACGAAAACAAAAGTATGATAATTTACCCACCCAACATGCAATGAGTTAACCCCTATTCTGCCAAATTCTTTAGTCTTTAAATTTTTTCTGCTTTTTACGTCTGCTGCATATATTCATGTGTACTTCACATGGAATCAAACACTATGAACCTTGAGCAGACTGATCCAGAGGAAGCAATCTAATCTGGGTCGTTCGCAATATATGCTATCTAGGAACATAACTAGGATTTTTTTGTATCTCGTATGTCCTGTTAATACACCCCGTGGGTGGGTGGGGGTTACTTGGGGATAATTTTGGTACGGGTTTGCGAGCAAGTTTTTATGAAACCTACCCTTATCATATACTTGGTCTTCGAAAAAATGACCTATTCATATACTTGATTGAACAAAATGTTTACATATTCACATACTGTTCTTTGATTTTTACATACCCTCTTTGCTGTCTGTAAACACAGTTTACAAATAAATATTACAATTTTGGTTTCTGAGCTGAATATCTGAGCAAAAATATGAGTACATTTGTGTATTTTCAAACAGGATGTCAGAAAACGGGGAACAGTCATATAACAATGATGAAAAACTGGGTCAGTCATATACTTTTTCTTAGAAAAAGGGGGGCTTGTCGTATACCTGGCAGCACTGAAAAAGGGGGCTATCCGAGAACTGTTAAAGTACTGATATTTTCCATTTTATCTTAAGTTAGAATAAATTTCAGAACATATACACAAATTAAATTTAAAAATCCGTTCATCCTCTTTTTCAGGAAGAAAAATCGCACTCAACTCACATAAATCTTGTTAAGCAGATACAAAGCTGGATATTCAGTGAAGAATATTTTCAGAAGTAAAATATTGACCAAAATAGTACCCTTTTTAACAGCCATGAAAACTATTATGTGCCCTCACCGACTGCTGCCAATCGGCGATGACTGCCCGTGAGTGTTTGAGTACAGTGGTTCTCAACCATGGTTTTCGCTGTCTGGTCAAAGGTATCTAAAACATTTTAGACCCCATGGTTCATTGATACATGCAGGATACACTCTGATCGCACATGATGGACTTTCAGGCTGACAGAATGCTTTGCTAAGCATATGTCATTTTGTTGGTGCTCATTAATTATATGCTTTAAAATCAATTAAATCTCGATTAAAATCAGAAGGGCTCTGGTAACAGTTTCATAGAATTTAACTTTTCAAAGCTAAAGTAGGACAGTTGTCAGTCACTAGCATAATGGCCTGTCCAGTGAAAGTTTAATTAGAATTACTGATCATCACCAAATGACTTTGTTGTAAATAAATAAAAACAAAAACCATCAATGTTTTCATAGAATCCATTTACATTTTTCTGATTGCAATAGCAAAGCATAGAATCCATTTTCAAATGTTTCATATGAATTTTTATGGGTAGCTTATTAGTCTATTCATTTGATCATTCCAAACACAACTCTTTGACATGTATTTTGGTCTAAATTCATCCTCATCAGACGGTATCAAAAGGAAGGATTATAATTGATAGGTGCTAAAAAGCTGTCACAGTGAGCCATACAGGTAGCCCCAAAGTATAAAATATGTGTTTCTCATTGTGGAATGGACATGCATTGTTTCTTCGGCGGTATAGAATGAGAACATGTTTCCGTGTTTCACCCCTTTAGATCCTAAATTTATGAAATGGAATCTTCCATTTGGTGAACTGGCTTAATCCATACTACTAGCTTTCAGTAAATAAAAGAAAAAAAAATCATGTCTCTGAGTGGACTGCTCCTTTAGCGGTACTAGTCTAAAAAGTGAACATGTTTTGCGCGTTTCATCCCTTTAGATCCTGAATTTCTAAAATGGAATCTTCCAATTGGTGAATTGATCTAATACAAAAACTTGTCCCTGAGTAGATTTTCTCCTTTATTCAGGAACAGTTATAAATTAACACTTTACCTTATCGTCTATTGATAACCTTTGCAAAAAGTTTATCAACAAAATGTCAGTCCTGATCTGGATCCAAACTGACAAAATGTCGAACCTGATCTGGATCCAAACCGTTTGACACTCTTTTAGTGTTCTTGAATGAATTATTTCGGGAAAAATGAAATAAGTCAGCAGACAACAACAAAAGAATAAACAAATACATAGCGTTAAAATATAGTAATTTCATCCTGCGACCCCTTCAGATACAAAATGGGCAAATCCATGTTTATTGTATCAATCTATACTACTAAATAAACGAATTACCGCATAAACTGAAAAATCGAGGTCATTTTCATGCTTGATTTCTTTACTGTTACTTTAAGATATTGCTTTCATTGATAATCTCGGTTAGGATGAGTTTTCATTTAGCATTGATTTAGAGAATTTTGGAATTAAGTGTGTTTTCTAAAAGAACTGCGCCCTCTGGCGAATGTTTCTATATTTAGTGTATGTCACGTTCATGGTCACGCGTCACTATTTTTAGATCGATTGGGTTTCCAATACAAACTGAATGGAGATGACCGAAGCGTTCCGAATTTTTGTGTATATGTCATATGTATATGTGTATTATGCTGTGTCAAGTCGGCCATATTATAAACAACAATGGGGAAAACGCCGCCAAACTCGCCAAAGAAAAAAAGATATGGCTGTAATTTTAAATAATCCCTTATCAAAACTGATTATTAGTCGCGGTAATCATCACACCTTTCTTCGACACGCGCTTAATTATCCTAAGTGTCAAGGTCGCTGCGCATAATGTACTGTTTACATCGATTGGCTTGGTCGTACCACTTATATCACGGTAGGCAATGACGCTATCAAATATTATTAGTAAAAGGCGCCTCGCTGAAGTTTTTCTGTGATTTTCTTGACGAGAAGAAATAAACATAACCGCATTTACAAGTATCAGCTTTTGTAAAAAGAAAATAAAAAAAAAATCGTCGGTTCCGGGTCATTTCGGCCCATGGTCATTTCGGCCCAATAATCCCTTTTTGGTTCTTAGAAAAAAATAAATCTCACTCCTAAAAAATTTGGTAAAATTGGTCCGCGCGGTAAATGCGAGCAGAAAATAACCATTTTAAGGGTGTCGCGCGCAATCTCACTCTTTAAGATTTCAAAAAGTTGACAGGTATGCAAATAACGAAGTAAGAACTACACCAAAATCACCACCTTAGAACGGTCAGGTGCAAGCTACTGGTGAGGGCTTGAGGTTGAATTTGTTTTTAGCTCACCTTAGCAGCATATGTCAGCTTATAGGTAGGATGCCCATGGTCCGTTGTCGTCAACAATTTCAAACATCTTCTTCTCGGAAACCATTTGACCAATCAAAGACAAATTTTATGTGGAGCCTCTTTGGGTAGGGGGAACGAAAGTTTGTTTGTTGCATCTGGGTCACATGACCAAGATGGCCGCCACGCCCATATATGGTAAAAACCCTTCAAAAATCTTCTTCCCTGGAACCGGTGAACCAATTTCCACGAAACTTGGTATGTAGCAGTGGTGACTCTGCCCATCATACTTTGTTCAAATGATGACCTACGGTTGACCTTGACCAATTTTACAACAAGGTCAAATTTGTTAACTTAGGCTTTTCTACAGGAAAAAGTGAAAGCTGTTGATTTTTTCACAAATATTTCAGCCTCTGACCTGAAACCAACTGAAATAATGAAGAATTGTGAGTATTGAAGGCCGAGGTCATTTCTTGACCTTGGCTAAAGGTCATTTACGTATATGAAAATTAAAACTGTCTTTTCTCGGAAATTGATGGGCCAATCAAACCCAAATTTTATATGTTAGCTTTCAGGTACAAGCAGGGTTCCAGTTTGAGGGCAAATCGGCGAAATACTTCGCCCCAGACCGCTCCGTTTCGCCTATAATGGTCGTAAAAAGGGAAGTGTATTTCGGCATATGGAGGCGCGGTGGCTCAGTGGTAGAGCGTCGGACTCGGGACCTAGAGGCCCCGAGTTCGAACCCCACGACCGCTGTGTAGTGTCCTTGAGAAAGGCACTTTCACCTTCCCAAAGTACTAATAATACCCAGGAAGAAGTGGCTCCGTCTCAACATGACTGAAAAATTGTTTACCGGGACGTAAAACACCAATCAATCCAAACCATTTCGGCATCAGTGTTCCTTTTCAGGCCATTTTGGGGGGCGAAATTCGGCCCCACTCCCAAAGGCGAAACACCTCCTTTTTCCCAATTGGCACAGTAAAATTCCCAATCAGAAGTTGGAAGAAAAATAAGGAGAAAAAGTTTGTTTTTTAACCACGAAAAGTAACGACATTTCCAGGTTTGCCTTTGAAGAAGATAATTTGGTATACAAAAATTTCCTTAAATATTGTATTTCTTTGCATTTTGAGTGTGGAAACCACTCATTTATTGGTTTGGGCAGCTACCACTTAAAAAATTGCAGACTAATTTTTCCGACATTGTCCCTATTTTTGGACAGTACCAGTAACCAACACAACACTAAACTATAATAATCAGCAGACCTTAGTATAAACTTAAATTGACACTAGCTTTAAACAAGTACAGACTTTTGGGGGGGGGGGGGGACTCACAAAACAGTAACAAAACAAACAGAACTTCTATAAAATAGTTAATTACTACCATTGATGGCAACTAGAGTTATGAAAGTTCAAGACACCTTTCTCTGACTCACGCTCAATAATCCTAAGTTTCAAGGTCGCTAAACAGCTTACATTGATAGGCTTGGTCGTACCACTTGACGCAGTAGGCAATGACGCTATCAATAAAATCTGTTTAAAAAAGTACATTGTTCAGAAATAAGAACCTGGATTTGAGCGATTTTTGGCATTGTTTGGAGGAAAACAAATATAGTAAAAGTCACCTCGCTGAAGATTTTTAGTGATTTTCAAGATGAGAAGATATAAGCATAATCATGTTTACAAGTATCAGCTTTTGTAAAAAAAATTAAAACTCGCCGGTTTCGGGTCATTTCGGCCCATACCTATTTGGGCCCATGGTCATTTCGGCGACTAGAATCGCCAATACAAGTTTCAGATTTCATAAAGCTGTGAAAAATTAACACACATGAAAGGGGGATACAAGTTTCAGCTTTTTTAAATGCAAAATAAAGGTAAATTGACAATCATGAAATATTTCCGCGCTTGCGTGGGCTCTTTTCTAGTATGTATGAAAAAATCTATCAGAATGAAAAGGGTTATTATTACAAGCGGAATTCGAAGAAACCGAGTCTGTTGTTGTTGTTGTTTTTTTTTTGTTGTTTTTTAAATAATTTTGTATGTTCTCTCTATTACTGAAAGATTAGTTTTTCCTGATTATTTGAATATTCAGTTCCATGAATAAATAAAAATTTAATAAGAAAACTTAATGCAGTCACAAATCAAAACAGCTGGATAAATAAATAAAATCTATTCTGTTTTTTTTTCCTTTGAGCATGTTACCATCTCACTCTACAGCATTAACTTCCCTGCTGGTCAGAGAGACAGGTAATCATCGCTGATAGTTTCTCATCTCTGCTCCGCATATTCTACTGGTCGGTCATTAGGATATTATACAACCCAAAATGTGTCTTAAACACAGGGTAGCACATCTTTGCTGCATAATTGCCGTGATAATTGTAACAGTGGTCACTAATTAATGCTAATTATTAGCTGTCCACTGTCTTACTGTGAAGGCAGTTTACACATGTTATGGCTAGTGAGAGAATCATAATATTTTAATGGTTAATTATAAGCATGATCAGCAGATTTAAGACCCCGATCAGCCCGGATCCACTGTTCATATGTTCGGGTAGGAAACTTCATTCATGGGCGGATCCAGAGGGGGGACAGGGGGTCCAGACCCCTCTGAAAATCACAAAAATATAGGGTTTCTTAGCAATATTGGTTCGGATCCCCTGAAAATCACAAAGCTACAAAGCCAACATTCAATGTTGGACAATCATCGGCCCCCGTCAGCGAAACGCCATTTAAATGGCGTTTCGCTGGCGGGCCGATGATGGCCCATTTATAGTGGTATTTGGATCCTCTAGCCCCTCATCAACTAAAAAAAGGTTATCAAATATGGACCCCCCTCTGACAAAACTTTCTGGATCCGTGCATGTTCATTAAACAGAACAAAAACTCAAATGAAGATCTTTCCGGATCTGTGTATGCAGTGATTTTATTTGGGAATTTAGGAAGCTACTTTTCCCTTCACATTTGGAGACATATCTTATTAAATTTGGGAAAATTAGTGCTAAAATACCTGAAATTGGGAAAATATAGGCCATGTTTGGATCGGGAACGACTCCCATATAAGGCCGTAAAAATGGCCTTATATCATTGGTCCGAGGCTGAAAAAAATCGCCTAAATTTGCAAGTTTTCCATTCAGTGCTTTTATGATGTAAAATGGTGAAAAGAAGGAGAATGAAGCTGATGCAAGCTGTAAACTGTGTACGACCTTTGTTGGATCTCTGTACCTATTTATATTACTAGTGTATAGCAGTTTAAAATACAGCAAGGTGGACGGACGGATGGACAGACAGGTAAAATAGGGCGATTGTGATAAACCTAAGGCGTTCAGAATAAGAAAAGCATCGCTAAAAGCCCACCGTAGGAAAATTAAATGGGTTTGTTCAAAACGGACTCAGGCTTAAATTAAATGTGTGTTCGAAACGGACTGGGGCTTAATTGAATGTTTTGGGTTTTTTTGGGGGGTTTTTTTTACATAGAATGGGCACTAATTAGAATTTGAAAGGTGTGTTTTTTCAAAGTGTGGCAAATACTAGCGATGAATATGAGGTTGATATTTGAAACTCTGGTCAAAAATATTCGCATCAAAGTTGAAAAAAAAAAATTATTTGATAAAATATTGTTTTTTTTAAACCAAATTTGACACACTACTGTATATTACTTTGCATACTACTGGATACTACTGCATACTCCATGTACGATATTTAAACTCTGGTCCAAAATATAAGCATCAAAGTTGAAAAAATATATTTTAATTTGATAAAATATTGTTTTTTAATTCAAATTTGACATACTACTGTATATTTCCTTGCATACTACTGCATACTACTGTATATTACTGTATACTACTGTATACTACTGTATATTACTGTATACTACTGTATACTACTGTATACTACTGTAGACTACTGTATACTACTGTAATTAGGTACACCCTCTACAATCTGGGTTATGAGAAATTTTGTTAGCCGTGATTGCATTCAGTGTCGCTGGAACATACATTGCCGCAACTCGCTAGTTCATCATAAATTATGCTACTATATGTAGAAAAAATGTCAACAGGTGTCGAAAAAATCATGAAAATGTCAACGGATTGGACAAAACTTTACTTTACACAGAAAATCACAAGAGACAAAAAGCGTTTGCGCTAAGTATGAAAAGTCTTGAACAAAACACACCATTCTGTGAACTCTCTGCAGATGAGCTACATTAATTCACATTCAGATGTATTAATAAATCAAGTATTGATGCTCAGGTACCAGTTTAGGGTAATTGGAGAGTCACTAAATATAAGAGCAAGTCCTAGTATCCAGTTTTATCCAGTACATATGCCCATCAGTTTTAATACATTAAAACGGAATTGATATGTCTGCTTTATACATTGCTTTACTGAACTTCTCAGCTAAAACAAAACAGTAACTAAAACAACTATATTGTACTTTATCTGTTAACATATTTCATCTATCACATTTGACCTCCAAAATGGCTCTTCCTGTCTGATTCACTAATAGGCACTCAACAATTGTATTTGAATCAAGGCGGCTTATTGTACACAGATGAGGAGAGAAAAAACAAGGAGCTGCCTTTAAACATCTTGTAGAGGGTGCGTGCGTGCATGCGTGCGTGTACGTGTGTGGAATCAGTGGATAGATGGTCCAAATTAAAATTAATTGCTCAATTATTGTTCCAATAATACCCACTACCAAATTTGCGAACAGAGTTCCACTCTGTTGAACAAATTGACCACTAGATGCTAGAACCTATATTTTATGGTGATTTAGTCTATAAATTCAAACGAATTGTTGGAAAACCTAATTTTAGTGATCAATTCAAAAAGATAGTCAAACGTTATATACAGGTTGGATATAACTTGGATATCATGCGACAATCTGCATGCCTAGTTGTAAACCCAATCACGGTTTATAGCTATGGTTTCCTCTTTAATTGCATGATGGTGGGTCGGGCCTCAGACTCTATGACGGCTCTGACGTAAAGCTTTAATCGGTGGGTTGGTGCCTGATGCTTATCTGTAGCTGGACCCACCGTGGCTCAACTTGAGGTTTTCTTTAGCTCTGACTATCTGTGAATCATGAGCCCTTTTCTTTGTTTCATCATGGTGTAGTAATTTGATTAGAGTGTTTTTCCATGATGATACATTGCATTAGTTAGATGGCCTCCATGCGAGCTGAACATTTTTTGTACTTCAACAACAGCAGAATCTAGGGCGAAGATTTGGTACCAGTAAAATGCATTTAAGCCCCCCGGTGGCTTAGGCTGCTGTCCGTTCTAAGGCGGTGGTTCTGTTGTTGTTGACTTTCTGTTTATTGTTACTCCCATTGTGGGAGTCTGTAATTGTTCTATGTTTTGTTGTACGTCGCTTTATGTCCATTTTAGTATTGCAATCATCTTGATGGGGAAGAGAGAGCTGATTGCTTTGCTTAATTTGTCTTCCTGGTGTCTCGTGTGGTTGAGCGGCTCTTCCTCACGGTGCCACGGGGTTGTCTGCAGTTTGTGATTGTGGTATTTCCTGATCATACTCATTTACTATTTTTGGCTGCTTGTTGGGCCCACCGGGGTTTACCTGTTGGATTTCTTTTGCTCCTGTATTCAGTTTAATTTACTGTTGAGTCCTTATCCTTGCTTTATCTCCTTGTTATATCTTGATTTATATGTTTTAGGAGATGATGCATTGATAAGTTAGGGGTCTTTCATGCAAACAAAATATCTATGTGTCTTGATCCACATCTGAATTAAGGGTGAGGTTGGCGCCGTTAAACCGGTTTAAGCCCTCCAGTAAAATAGTTTACTGACCGTTCCAAGGCGGTACTTCTTTTGTGGATCTTTTATGTTTTTGTTCTGTCTTGTATTTGCTATGTCTTTGTGCGCGTCTGTTTGTGTATGCTTTGTGGTCACCTGCTGTGAAAGGGCCGACCTCTTGGCTCTCGTTTGTGGTGTCTACTGTGAGTTTGTCACTATCCCATTAGTATCCTGGGTCAGGTGTGGTACTTGATTGTATTGATTCCTGATCTTTGCACCCTTACTTACTTTGTACAGCACTGTGGTAGTATAGGCGCCAGGCATCCATAAGGTCATGAAGTGCTCACCCGTACAAATTGATCTCATTAATATATAAACTTTAACTATGTCAAGCTCAACCTAGGATCATAATTTGAACAAACCTTAGAGCGAAGATTGGGACAATAAGATATATTTTAGCCCCAGTGGCTTCGGATGCTGTCCTTTCTAGTGCAGTGGGCCTGTTATTCATTGTTGGTGGTGTTGGTTCCTTTTTATAATGCAGTACTTAGTGTCCAATCATCTCACTGAAGAAGAGAGCGAGAGCTGGTTGCTAAAATACTTTGTTTTCTTGCTTTCATGTAGTTGTTATTGTTCTGTGTCTCTTCCTTGTGTCGCCATGGGTTGGTCTGTGATTGTGGCATTTCCTTGTCATACTCACTTACTAAATGTATAGGGCTTGCACCCCAAATATTGCATACCCAAAATTATTGGCCCATTAGTTCTGGTAAATACGATTTTGAAGACTTTATAACTGACACGGTTATGGCTGCCTTTTTGGTCATTTAACCTGGACTGATAAGTCGAGGGATGCTCCATAAAAAATGACTTCAACTGGCCCTGTGATCTCTGGCATTTGGCTCAGAAGTGCTAACATACACAGTAAAACATAATGATTTTTATTAATAAATTTAGGTCCAGAGAACGGGACAAATAACTATAGGACATTATTTAACAAGCACCATCTTTAGCTACATGTAATTGCTGCTCATAGGCTGATCCAGATCTCGAGGGGGGCAGGGTTCCTGATCGCCCATCCCCCTGGAAGATCACAAATGGCTATAGGTTTTATTAGAAATACTGGTATAGTGCGACCAGGTAACGGACGTTGGGCGTGTCCGACAGAACACTGCCATTCACTGTCAATTTAGACTGGTCTACAGTAAATTGGGTAAAACAGCACATGTACGCTTTAACCCTTAACGCCAGCAAAAAAATAAATCCTAAAATTCTGTCTGCATTTGTCGTCTGCTACAATTTTTGCTAACATTATTTAACAAAGCCATGTATAGAGACAAACAGTGTGGACCAAGATCAGACTGCTCGTATAGGAGCGGCCTGATTTGAGTCTACACTGTTTGTTGGAAAGGCTTCTAAAACATTTCAGCAGACGACAAAAACAGTCGAATTTTGTTGTGATTGGCGCTTTAAGGGTTAATCGTGCAAAACAACTGATCCGCAGACGACATATACGGTTAGTATGCCCGGTAAACGTTCGCAGAAGTCTTAATTGTTTACAGACACATTGGTTATATACTATTGCTCACTGGTCAGGGCCTCCTAGAACCTATGTGGATTTTAGTCAAGATCAGCAAGGCAGACTGGTCTACGTTAGAACGGCTGTTGCTGCTACATGTATAAATATATAGAGTCAGGTTACACAGCATAATGAAGATCTGATTGCATGTAGCGTGCCTTTATCTGTAATTTCATTTGGTATTGTATTTACTATACAGCCATGTCTCAAATAACCATCTAAAACGCAAAGCTGCATACATTGGTTCGGAGGTCGAAATGTTTTACACATGATATACGGATATTAACGGCATACATGTAAAATAGGATTAGTGCACATTATTGAACTAACCCAACAAACAGGCTGGCACGAATGACGCCTTCAAAACTGTAGTTATTAATTGGCTTTTGGGTCACTGTCTAGCCACGCCCACAACTGGTTCATATCTCCATAAGCTTTAAATGAGACCGGGACATCGCATAACACGTAGCAATACAGTGACCAAATAGCTATATAATACCTGTAGAGTCAACAAGTGGTAGAGTGCTTGACTTGAGATAAGGGGGCCGTTGGTTTGAGTCTCTCTGGAGGCACCATATTGTTTTCTTATGCTTATACAGGTTATACTCTATTTAGTACTGGTTAAACCCAGGAAACGTCCCAACATGGCTGAAAATTTCTAAACTGGCATGGGCGGATCCAGAGGGGGGACGACAGGGGGTACAGACCACCCCTGAAAGATCACAAAAAATGGTTTTCTTAGCAATACTGGTCCGGATCCCCTGAAAAATCGCAAAGCTACAGGACCAGAATATAATGTTAGGCGATCATCGGGATGCCAGCAAAACGCCATTTTAATGGCGTTTTGCTGGCGAACCAATTATGATCCCCTTTTAGTGGTATTTTGATCATCTCTCCTCTCATCAACGAAAAAAACGTTGTCAAAGTTAGACCCCCTCTGACAAAAGTTTCTGGATCCGCGCATGACTGGGATGTAAAGTATCAACTCAAATAATTGAGATCCACAGTTGCTCAATGCTAGTGTGTTAGACCTGTGATTAAACAATCGCTAATTTGAGAAGGTTCAATGAAAGCACTTCGAAATGTCCTAAGCAAGACACTTTATTCTCTGCTAAGTACTGGTTCAACCTAGGTGGCCAGAAAATGTCGCGTCATGGCTGCAAAAGTGTTGGCAGCGCTGCAAAACATCATTACAAACAAACAAAATCAGTTTAAAATAACAAAAGAGACACTCTTCTCTAATTTTTGCTGCAGTTGTGTGCGTCTACTGGTACCTACAGAGGTTTACCTTTAGTGTGCTATATGAAAATATTCGCGTTAAAAATGTTGTCGATGAAAATATTCTTCAAAATTCTGTTTGTTTGGCAAGAAAATAATTTGGTGTTAGCTTTGAATTCGAAAAAATAGCATTTAAAACAACAACATGAAAATAGCCCCGTGCTCCCCCCCCCCCCCCACACACACACACACACACTCACACACATACATTAAAATTCAGCATGCTAAGGGTTCAATAAATGGATCACAGGGAAAGGGTACACATATCTTTTATAAAACAATAAAAGTTGTGTCATTGTAGATTTCATTGTCGCAGATTGGTGTTTGGCTGTATAGTTTAAGATACACGTGCGTGTTTAAGCTACATGTATGTATATATTTCAAACAAGGTATCTGGGCTGATCAGATTCATCTTCAATAATTCAAAACGCTTATTTTCCACGATACGGCAACCATAAGAATACAGGTATATACTTTTGGTGTGGAGAGTTTCACAGATGGGTGAATACGTAGACTGGTTCTCTCCCTTCAATAGCTTGTCAGCATATTAAGACAGGTAACTACTAAACGCCATTGCGTCTATTTATAGCATATACACTGACGTAGTAATGGAAAAATACGTAGTATTGGAAAATACCTGGGACGTCTTGAGTCCATCTGCGGTATTGAATAAAAAGTGCATTTGCGATTTTTAAACAACTGCTCCCAGCTAGCATCCCATCACGAGCCACTATCGACCCTCCGACGAACCGTCACCTGCGGATGGCGGTTCGTTGGCGGGCCGAAAGTGGCCCAATTGTACGTGCGGATTGGATTTTTTTATAAAGTTTATTTTGTTCTATTATCAGGAATATGGCAACTGAAAAGTTACAAGTTCTATAGGTTCCTATAGAAATAAGCATCCCCAACCCAACACTGGATGCGTGGATCCAGAGGGGGTTAGGTGTTCCGCACCCTACCCCCCCCCCATCCCCCTAAAAAATCACATGTTCTATGGGTTTCTATAGAAATAAGCATTCCCCGCCACCCGAAAATAAACAAAAATACAGTTACCCCGCATCTAGTCAGACGCAACGCGGCCCGGTACTATTTTCTGGAATTTCAAATGTTCACAGGGGAAACACTTATGAGACTTTCAGTTTGCACCTACAAAACTCAATCCGTGACGGGGAAGTGGGCAATTACTTATTTCTAACCGATGTGCGGATCCAGAGGGGGATAGGTGGTCCGGACACCCCCCCCCCCCCAAAAAAAAAAAATAAATAAATAAATTTAAAAAAATAAATAATAATCACAAGTTCTTTAAGTTTCGTTGGAAATAAGCATTTGCCCCCCCCCCCCCCCCCCCCCCCCCATCCCCGAAAAAAACACATGTTACCGACTGCGCCGGCCGGTAAACCTTCTGAGACTTTCAGAAAACTCAATCCGTGACAGGGAAGTGGGCAATTACTTATTTCTTACCCATGCGCGAATCCAGAGAGGGATAGGTGGTCCGGACCCCCCCCCCCAAAAAAAAAAAAAATCACAAGTTATATAGGTTTCTATAGAAATAAGGATTTGTACCCCCCCAACCCCCCCCCCCCCCCAAAAAAAAAAAAAAAATAATAATAAAAAGTTGCACCCCCCCCCCCCCCCCCCCCCCGATAAATGTTTCGACCCTTTTGAACCGTAAAAAAATATAATATAGTTGCAAAAAAACCAACAATAAACACCCTTATCAGAGTTTTTTTCTGTTATTTGAGTCTGGACGCCCCCCCCCCCCCCCCGGCCCCTGTTTCTATCTGCAAGGAGAGGGTGGAGGGAGGGCGTACTATAATATTTTCATTCATACGTAGGCTCGCACCATTTTGGGGTTCAAAATTTTGACTTTCAATACCTTTGAGGGTTTTCAGAAAAATGAAAAATTTTTGGGGTATGAAGATTTTGTGGATATCTTTTGGGGTCATCACAAAATACCAAAAAGTTAACCCAAAAAATGGTCCGGGCCTACGTATGTTTGAAAATATCAGAATACCCCCCCCCCCCCACCCCCTTTCTCACCCAGGTGCGAGTATGCTTGGAATTCGTGAACAATATCAGCGGACGTCATATTTTGTGTTTGGGGTCACTACACAGATAGCAAAGATACGTTGGGCCCACGTTGGTAGTTGGTGGAAATGTGGGCGTCGCCGCATACCAACCTTGTACCAACATCGAACCGACACAACAATGTCGACCATTCTCTCATTATTAAACACCACTATATTATTACAAAATCCTCTGTGCCTGTATTCTGAATAATGTGTTTGGTGTTAAAAGAAGTTTATGTTTCCGGAGCACATGACATTGGGCCAGCATTGCGAAGGAGATTTGTTTGATTTGATTCTTACGTCCCATCAACAATCTTTCAGTTATGTAGGGACGGGTCTTCCTGGGTTGAACCGGTACTAAGCTATGATTAATGTGTCTTGCTCAAGGACACAACGCAGTGACGCCTGCGAGGCTCGAACCCGCGGCCCCTCTGTCTCATGTTCATTAAATAAGCCAGGTTACGAGGAAAACTATCCATGCGCGGATCCAGAGGGGGCCGGGGCTCCGGGCCCAGCAAAATCACAAAGCTATAGGATTTATTTAGCAATACTCGTCTGGATCCACTTGAAAATCTCAAAGTAAAAAAGTCTACATCTTTGATCGAGGTTCTGTAATTTCGAGTAACAGTTTCTACACATAAGGCCTAAATGAAATATATGTGTGGTTCCTGTTTCATGCCAAGAAAATTCAGGGTAGGTAGGTAGGGAAATTATTAAATTTTGTTATAACATTTAACAAAGAAAATAGTGACAGAAATTGAAAAAGTGCCCATTTTTTCTCCAAAGACCATTTTATTGTTTAGGGTATATAGGGTTAAAAAATTAGGGTAGGTAGGCAACAGGAACCACACATATATTTCATTTAAGCCTAACGCCACTCTCTACATTAATGCCCCCATATTTCGCGAGCAATGCTTTGGCGTTGATGTCTGATCTTTTTGTGGATTCGATCCTTCGGACCTCTTGTGCGCTCTTTCCACAGACCATGCAGACACGCTCTGCAGGGTGCAGATTTTTGTTTTACGGGAGTTCTATACATTTCTATCCCATGCTGTAGCCACGATGATCCACGGATGTATTAGTTTGTCTTCCTGGTGTCTCTTGATGGTTGTGTGTCTCTTCCTTGCAGTGCCATGGGGTTGTCTGCTGTTTGTGATTGTGGTATTTCCTGATCATGCTCACATACTATTTTTAAGTAGTGAATACCCTTTAAACCTTCTTTACATGAACCACAAGACTGGTGACCTTGAAACATGGTTTGCATCATTGGATAGTAAGTGAGTATGAGCTGGCCCACCCAGTCCACTTTCTGTGCCTTTTATATAGTAAAAAATTTAATTGAATTTGGTTCACACTGGATTCATATAATATCTGGCCTATTTATGAACTTTTTCAACACCGACGCTCTTTCTGGAACATGCGCAGGTTCTCTACTTGAAAAAATACCATATGCGGAAGAAAAAAAATGAGGTGAGTGGGATTCGATCTCTAGACCCTTACCTCGTTAAGCTAAAGCGCTACCACTTGCGCTATTTGGACAGGTATCGTCATTTGATTACATCAAAATCTAAATACATTGAAAAAATTATTAAAATCGAAATTACCAATAACAGCAATATTTGAAAGGCTTCGTATCGAAAAGAAAGTGCGGCAAATCTTCTCAGTTTTCAGTACATGTTCATTTCTCATTTTGATGTGCGAAATTGACCCAGGATGTAAACAGATGCTCTTTCTGGAGCATGCGCAGTCGGATGAGTGGGATTCTCTACTGGTAAAAAATTACTAGTTACCAAACGTAATATGCGTAGCGGAAGTGGAGCTTTATCAACGTGGGGAACCAATCTAGGTGAATACGTGAACAATGCAACCTGACTAGCCGATTTCCAAATGTATTTGTCCAGGGGTTGAACTTAGCTAAGAACCGCCCAACGTCTCTTATCTGGACGGAGTATACATATCCCCTCGAAACTCGACACCTTGGGTCCAATTGCTGCTTGCAAGGTTTGTATGGCGAGTTACATGTTGGTGATTCAATATTCAAATCAGAGGAAGAGATACTGGAAGGTTGGAAAAAGCATTTCGGTGAGTTAGCCAAGGAGTCCTCTAATCCCCTCTTCGATGACAAGTACAGAGACTTCGTTGAGCAAGAACTATTGGAGATCATTGATATATGTCAGTCCAACAGTGACCGGTATGATGTCGTGACAGAGACTGAGGTAGCTGAGGCTATGGGTTCACTCAACAAGGGAAAAGCACCTGACATCTATGGGATGACCACTGAGCACCTTGTATTGGCATCTGACGCACTGATGCCAGTCCTTACCTCACTTATGAACAGTATCTTCAGTCTTGGAGACCTACCAGAATCGCTTAAATTAGGACTGCTAACACCAATTTTCAAAAAGAAAGGTTCCAGCCTGGACTCTAAGAACTATAGAGGTATCACCATCCTACCAATCCTGTCAAAGTTACTAGAGAGCATACTGCGTAAAAGAATAGAGCCTTATGTTGAGAGGACCCAGAATAGTATGCAGCGGGGATTCACAAAACATTCATCTCCAATGAACTGCTCCTTAATTCTTGAGGAATACATCAGAGAAAACCGGGACCTTAAGAAAGACTGTTTTGTTGCCTTCTTGGATGCAAAGGCTGCATTTGATGTTGTGAACCACTCAAGTCTTATGAGAAAACTATTCCACATTGGCGTTGAGGGAGTTACATGGAATCTCATACATAGTCTACACAAGAAAGCTCAGACTGTTGTCCGCTGGTGTGGTAGGACCTCAGAACCGTTTGTGATATACCAGGGAGTCCGTCAGGGAGGAGTGCTTAGTACGGACCTGTATAAGGTTTATTCCAACCCATTGCTCGATAGGATGACTAGCCTCTGTATTGGCGGTATGGTGGGTGAGGTGTGTTGTTCGTGTCCCGCCTGTTGTGATGATGTTACCGTCACCAGCGATGAGCCGGAGGAGTTGCAAGTTCTCGTCAGTGAGGGAGAAGACTATGGTGGGATGGAGCGATTTTTGCTGCAGCCTATCAAAAGTGTGGTCATGCCAATCCCAGGAAAAACCAGAAAAACTATGGATTCAGATACCCTTACTTGGACCATTAATGGTGAGCCAATGCCTGTTGTCCAGGATGCAACGCATATGGGTATAAAGCGGTCAGCAGTATCCAATGAGCCAACAGTTGAAGAAAACATTAAAAAAGCCAGGAAGACCATGTACAGTCTTATGGGCCCAGGTCTGCATGGACATAATGGACTTGATCCTGAAACTGCAGTTCAACTTTATCAAGTATACGTGCTACCGACTCTTTTATATGGATTGGAACTTATTCTTCCTGAGCAGCGGTTAGTGGATATGCTGGAACGAACAAACAAGAAATTTCTAAAACACATTCTTAGCCTCCCAACCACAACAGCAGACTGTGCAGTTTATATTCTAACAGGGACCATACCGCTTGAAGGGATAATCCACAAGAGGGCTCTCTCGCTCTTTGGAAACGTTTGTCGACAGCATGAAAATTCCACCGAGCAACAGTTAGCAGCAAGGCAGTTGACGGTGAAAAGCCTAAATAGCCACAGTTGGTTCATAGCCATCAAGAAGTTGCACATCAAATATGGGCTACCAGACCCTATTGAACTGCTAGATGATCCACTGTCAAAGTGTGTATGGAAGTGTAAAGTAGACAAACATGTAAACGAGCACTGGACTGCTATCATCAAGAGTCGCGCTAGCCTGTACCCCAGTTTGAAATACCTGGTAGTGGAACACTATTCTTGTGGTAATATACATCATCTGCTGAAGTCAGCGAAGAATGTCAGAGAAATAAATCGGATACATACCAAGATCAAGATAGCCACTGGAACATATGTACTGCAGACAAACAGAGCAGCATTTAATCAAAATAAGGTGGATTCTACGTGCCTTGTGTGTAGAAAGGGTGAAGAGACTATGCAGCATTTCCTGTTAGAGTGTTCCGAGCTCCACATGATAAGAAACCCAATTATGAACTCTGTATTAGAAGCTTGTAGTAGCTTATGTAACCCAGCTAGTGATACTGATACCCTGCTTGAGCTTATTATAGACTGTAGTGCTTTAATAAACACTAATACTCACAATCAAGAACTGTCAAACGTTGAATTTCAAACCAGAAGATTGTGTTTCGCTCTTAATTGTGAACGATTTAAAAGACTATCTTTGGTTCCACGGCGTGGCAGAACTGTTAAGTCAAAGAAGTAGCTCCATGGCAAATCCCAGCAGGGTTGATAAACATTTTTTCTACAAGAGTATTTCAGTCAGTGTTCACCTCAGTGGCGTGTATACGTTTTATGGAACTTTTTAAAAAAAAACTTTTTAACTGTAAATAAACTTTCATAAACTGTAAATAGAGTGGTGGAGGACGCATCATTTTAAACCCCAAATTGTTCTACTCGGAGACGAGGTGTCCCAACATTGGGAGAAATTATATCTACAACAACAACAACAATATGGCCCTCTGTGAAATACGTTGATGACTGAAAACACACACACAAAAAGTTGTCAGACCCAACCCACTGACGAAATTATCTGGATCCGCTTGTCTAGTCTAGTCTACCACATTATCTAGTAAGGTTGTTACGTTACAATTTACATTTACTTTGTCTTTATGGAATTAGTTTAATCACTAAAGCACAACAGTAACTAAGCCACAGAGTTTTGAAGACAAAGAATCTATTTAGAGAGCTTGCTATTCTGTTGTCCGAGTCGAGATTTAAAAAAAAATCTTCCAGGAATACCATTAGGCTTGACGTTTTGTTGGTCCTGATCTGGGTCCAAACTGTTTGCAAGGGTTATCATCAGACAACACAGGGTTATCATCAGACAACACTTGCAAGGATAGGGTTACATCAATTTTCTGTGCAAAGCAAAGTTTTTCTAATCCGTTGACATTTACATTTTTGACACGTTGATATAACATGGATAATATGCAGCAGTCTGCATGCCTGGTTATAAGTCCAATCATGGGTTAAAGCTATAGTTTCATCATTATTAGCAGACAGTGTACCAGGCCTTAGACTTAAAGACTGCCCTAAAACTTTGATTGGTGGGTTGATGCTTGATTTTGGCTGGGCCGACTATGGGTTTTCTTTAGCTCTGTGTGCGCCCCTTCTTTGTCTGATCACAGTAAAGTAATTTGATTTGTTTTAAGAACCGTAGAATCTAGGGTGAATATTTGATCAGTAAAATATATTTGTTTAGGTCTGTGTTAGCTCTTTGTTTTGTGATGTAGTAATTAATATCTTTTCTAGTTTTGCAACCATCTTTCTGAGGAAGAGAAAGCTGCTGGCCCCTGAGGTTATAAAACTTTTCATGCTCAATTCAACTGAGCACGAAAGTTCAACTGATCATAAAAACTAAAATACAGACAAATAAAGAAGTTTCTTGCTTAAAGCCTCTCAGATGTTGTACTTATCATGCTCATAAATGTTAAAATGCCAACAATTACTTATCATGCCCATAAATGTTAAAATGCCAACAATTGTTGGTATTTTAACATTTATGAGCAGGATAAATTTCGTGCTTAGCCGAGTTGAGTATGAAAAGTTTTATAACCTCGGGACCTGGTTGCTTTGCTTTCTTGCCTGTTGCGAAGGTGTCTGTGTTCTGTGTCTCTTCCTTGTGGTGCAGTGCCACGTGTTTTCTGATCTTTGGTCAGGTCTGATCTGGGTCCAAACTCTTTGACACAGGTTATCAGCAGACTAAAAATGTTGCTACTATCAGGGAAAGTTAAATAAGCTAAATCTACACATTCCCTGAACTCTAAGGAATGGTTATTGCATGACTTTGACAATACTTCTTAATCTGTTTGGTCTTATTTTCGATATCCTTCATAGATTTTCTAATTCATTGTGTAAATAAAGTGTATCTTGTATATCACACAAAACCATGGCTATGTATGTTTGAAATCAAGCATTTATTTTGTACTTTTAAATCAGGCATACTGATTACTTTGGGGACTCTAGAAAGTTTAGATTTTAATGAAATATGATAATGCTCTTGAATTTCGAAAGGTAGTTGCCTGCCACAAAAGACTATAGACAAGATCAGACTGCTTCTGAAGATGCAGACTGGTCTTCCCGGTTTGCTTTTCTGACAAGAATTTTGTGAGTTCCAGCCCTGACAACCAACATTTTTAAAGTGCTCAAAATTTTAGAAAATTTACTGTATTGCATTGAAATTTACATTATCAAGGTGTAAGCCAAGTTACCTCAACTAGGGGTTTTCTTTAGCACTGTGAATTGAGAGCCATTTTCTTTGTTTCATCACGGTATGATAATTGATTTGATGGTTTCGCTGTGATGATACATTGCATAAGTTAGGAATACTCCATGCAAGATAAACAAATTTTGTGATTTGACAATGTTCAGTAGAATCTAGGGCGAAGATTTGGCCAGTAAAATTAGTTTAATCCCACTGGTGGCTTTGGCTACTGTCCGGTGACTCCGTTCTAAGGTGGTGGTTTTGCTGTTGTTGATTCATTGTTTATTGTTTCTCCAATTGTTTGTGGGGTTTTGTGTTAGGTGTTTGTTTTGTTATGCAGAACTTAATATCCTTTCTAGTTTTGCAATCATCTCACTGAGGAAGAGAGAACTGGTTGCTTTGCTTAATTGTCTTCTTGGTGTCATGTGGCTGTTAGTGTTCTGTTACTCTTCCTAAGAGTTTTTTTGGATTGGTCTGCAGTGTGTGACTGTGGCATTTCCTCACTCACTTTTGGTTCAGGGTTGAAATCCACACATATTAATAAGGCATTCTGAACTATGAGAAGGTTAAATGTTTTTGCACTTCTGGAGGCTGTGTTTATGATCTAAACATTGATATTTCAATTATTCAGTTATTTCAAAAAGTCCTAGACCGAGTCTGGATCATGGTCCAAATAAGCAAATTTGAATTACAGTAAATGTTCTAAAATTTCGAACACTAGTTGCCTATCATATAAGCCTAGACAATCTGGGCAGACCAAGATCATAATTCTTCTGAGGAAGCAGTCTGATCAGAGTCTTCCCTGTTTGCTTTTCTTGCAAGCATTTTTCTTTCCAGTCCTGATAACCAACATTTTTATGAGAACAGAAAGAAAAAAGTGTTCTAAATTTTAGAACATATACCATTAGCATTTTGACCTTTCATTGGCTTAATATCACCATGACCCAGGCCAAATAAAGTAGACAAATCTATTTTTCTGTCAAATGTGCTACAAAAAATAACAAACACCTTTATAAACATGGACGGCATATGATATTTTATTTTCATTTCTCAAACGTGTAACTTTAACCTGAACTAAAACTAACAAGATCATGCAAGATAATTGACTTGTACAGTGTGGGGTACTGATTAAGCCTTTGTAGAGTGGAACCCCTAAACGGGTACTTTTGCAAACAGTAAAGACCCAGATTAAATGCCGCAATTGTGGCATTTCATCAGAGTCTGCACAGTTTTCTGAGACAAACACGATAGAATATTATTTGAAAATTATAACCTGTGACCCCTCAATTTATACAACGGACCATTCTGACTAACCTCTACCAAATGTTATGGAAAATTCCATTGGTCTGAAAAGGGTTATAACATACATACCTATTCTGTTATCTATAGCAAATGTTCAAAAAGTTCGAACATTCTACTTTTCCTATTCTGAACTTAACTTTTTAATAACAAGTCTTTCATGAAAAATATTTTTGTCAGATTAGAGCATAATGACCCGGTCTGCACTGTTTGCCTTAGAATTTCTGTTAATTAACAAATGAACAGAAACTAAAACATTAATCAAACCTGTTTTTGTGTTTTGTTATTGAAAAATGAAGATAGTCATATTTCACCAGAGTCCGCACTCTTTGCTAAGACAAAAATGATCTTCAGAGAAGGAAATTCAATATTATTTGGAATTTATGTCCTGTGCCCCCTCAATATATACAACAAAACATCCTGACTTAACTTTAAAGTACTTTATAGAAAACTCCATTAGGATACATAGGGTTAAATGTTCTACAGGACAGTGTACAAGTTTACCTTTTCCCAGGTGTGTATAAACAGTAAAACAAGGGTGAAATGTTAACACTTCAAAAATCCTGAATTTTAGAAATTCAAATATTAAAACTTGCAACATGCCTATAAAATATCAACAATTTCAAGTTTAAATGGTCAATTGTCTTTAAATAAATTGAAAATATATTGAAGAAGCTGTTATAATGTGCCTAATTCAGGATTTTGAGGCTGACTTTCTATGGAAAGTCAGCCTCAAAATCCTGAATTCAGGAATAATCCTCAAAACTTTCACTAAATTGTAATAACAGTCAAAAGAATATGATAATAAAGAATTATGTAGATCATTTTCACTAAAAGTTTGTACATCACAAAATAGTTTGTGTTGAGTTAAAACAATCCATTCCACAATAGTTCTGTCCTATTAGGCTCCCACAGAACTGTTTGTTTGTTTGATTTGATTATTTACGTCCCATCAACAATCTTTCAGTTATGTAGGGACAGGTCTTCCTGGGTTGAACCAGTAATAAGCTAGGATTAATGTATCTTGCTCAAGGACACAACACAGTGACGCTGGAGATGCTCAAAACCTGCAGCCACCACTCTACCACTGAGCTGTGCTCCATAGAATGATTTATACTACAATGGCCAACATGAAAAATATCTCTTGCTGAATAAAGCTAAATAGCATTATACAAATCAGCATCGATTAAACCTGGAATCTGCATAATCATTGACTGATCTGGACATTCATTGCCTGCTTATTGTGAACGGGCTATGGTTGAGTGCTCGACTTCAGCTCAAGAGGTCCCTGGTTCAAGCCTCCCCGGAGTCATTGTGCTGTGTCCTTAAGCAAGACACATTATCCTCAGCTTAAGACTGGTTACCTCCAAGGAAAACATCCTGACATGACTGAAAACTGTTGATTGGGACGTTAAGCATCAACCTACTCATAATGATGTAACTCAAATATGGAATGTTGGATATCACGTTCTCCATTGGACGGAACAAAAATTGTAAACAAAGTAAAAATAATGTAAATACATGTATTTTAAGATTTTGAACAGTTTTTCCATTTTTCTGACATGTACTTTTGGTTAATAGGTCACTCACTGATTCATGATATGCTTATTCCCATAGCAAATGACAAATTGTGAAGACCCTGATCAGAGTGTTCCTTCAGGGACAGTGTGTTTTGGGTCTGCACTATTTTTCAAGGTCTTTTTGACAGATAAATTATGTTGTGTTCAAAATTTTAAATCATTTAATGTGTTCAATCTAACGTCATTATATGCAATAAACATGGAATGTTTAACAAAATACAGTAAAATCTGTCTTAAGCGGCCACTTAAAAATAGACAAAACAAAGGTCTTAATGGAAAATGGTAGCTTAATGAAGGTCATAAGTATTGCAGAATGCTGCCTTTGGAGCATTCTGCAATACTTTCAACCTGGATTAAGCAATAATCGGTATTGAAAACCAATTTTTTGTGTACTTTTTAGTGGCCGCTTAAGACAGGTTTTACTGTATCAATATATGCAGTTATTGTAGCTTGGACGGAACATCACTTGTACTTAACAAAAATATTGCTTTAAGATAAATACCATTATTTCAACAGTAATCATTAACAGCTATCAAAGCTATCAGTAAATTATGACAGATGAAAAAATGAAACAAAAAATAAAATATTGAACAGTTAAAAAAATATTTTCAACAAAAATAAGTGTCTGCACTCTTTCCCCACAGAAAATGTCCCATATCAATAATGAAATTACACCACTGGATTGACTGGAAACCAAGTTCTTACAGCGTAAACAACCCATAAAGTATACAGTGTGCACTTATAGAGCATGTGCACAAAATGTGTGACATACCTCTAAAGTAGATTTCATATTCTGATTTCTATGGGGTTTTATAGAAGTCATTGGTTCAAATACCTGCCCTGTCACAATGTTATGGAATGATTATTCTCTCCTTACCACTTATAGATTCAAGCACGGCAGGTGCGAATTATTCATAGAAGTGTGTGTACAATAAGTACTGGTAAGACAGTTTAACATTGCTTTCAACAATATTTCACTTACATCAGTTATCCTCTCATACTGCTTCAAGCCAGGCTTCTAAGCTCAAGACAAACTAACAAATTTTCTCTTCCTCTCTAAATGAATAATTTTTTAACATGCAAATCAACCATCAACTTTGTAATTGAGTAAGCTCATGTGATTTTGATACTTATCGCATAGAAAACCAGTAAAGACTAAGACGAGCCTGGGCATCCATGCAATTATGTCAGAGTCTTTATTTCATTCACACACAATTTTAAATAGAAGTTAACCCTTAGACTGCCAATATTTTTGTCCTGAAAATTTTGTCTGCTTTTTACATCTGCAGCATATATGCAAATTCACTCCAGACTAGATTTTATCATGAAGGCAAACACTATGTACCCTGATCAAACTGGTCCCCTGGGCCCATATTGTTTGCAATATAAGCTACCTCTTTAAAGAACATAAGAATTTGAATTGATTCCTTTACATCCCAGTTAACAATTTTTCAGTCATGTCCGGATGGGTCTTCCTGGGTTGAACCAGTACTAAGCAAAGGATAAAGTGTCTAGAAAAAAAACAGACGAGAGGAACAGACGACAAAAGTCGTGGCTGGCAGGAAAATGGTTACGGAATATTTATCAGACCAAACACTAGGTTTCTAGTTTCACTTGATAGCTGGGCAGGCTACTAAAATAGGAACTTGAACTCTTTGTATGCTGGAATCCCCTACATGAATTCTTTGGCAAGCACTGAAGACCCAGATGAATGCTGCAGAATTGTTGAACAATTTTCAGGGACTGAAGTACATCTTTATAGGAAAATACTAACCTGTGACCCCTTGATATGTACATGAATCATCCCAGGCTGATTGTATCAAACCAGACAGATAAATTCATTAGTATACAAAGCGTTAACTCATATGCGATAAGTACCAATACCATTAACTCATGAGCTTGCCTATACATTAAAACCTGTGTAAACCGGCCACTCAAAAATAGATAAAACACATATCTTAATGACAATGGTAGCTTATTGAAGGTCGAAAGTATTGCAGAATGCTCCCCTTGGAGCATTCTGCAAGACTTTTGACCTGCATTAAGCGTTAATTGATCTTGATAACCTATTTTAGGTATTTTTGAGAGTGACCGTTTTACACAGGTTTTACTGTATGTCATTCTTACACTGACTTTCTGCATAAATTACAATGCCTTTATTTGAACAAAAGGACACAAACAGTATGTATTATTGCATAAAAACCTGTGTGTAAATCATTCAAATCCATGTCTCATCAGACACAAAATCCTTTTAACCCTTAAAGTGCCACCAAATTTTCAAATGTTGCCCTTGCTCTAAGAAACCAAATAAGGTATTTCAAGTGCTGTTGTAAAACTGCTTTCTAAATACACATTCCTGGGCCATCAAATATTTAAGATCAGAATGGAACATTGCTAATGCCCCTGAAATGGTGTCATGAAAACACATGCCCAAAATAGCTTTTTGCAGGATTTCTGTCGCCAAATACAATATACGAGGGGTGATCAGAAAGTTCGCGGAAAATAGTTGCCATTTCTACATCGTTTGATCAATAGAGCTGAAATTACAGCACATGATATTACAACACATATGTAGTTGATTGGTTACTTCATGCTTGATGTTAGTCGTCTACGTGCCTTACAGTTGTCGTCAAGGCAACGATATATAGCGCGAAGCGGCCCATTTTACTTTGCATTTTGACATTTTACTACACAACCAATTAAACTTCAACGTTTTGTAAAAATGTGTTATGCTGTGATAGCTAATATTGCGTTCCATGTATATTTAGCGACATATTTACTCCTCTTCTGTGCAAACTTTCAAAGATTTATATCTAACTGATGGTGTTCTAAATAGAAACGAATAACATTACTGACAAAAAGGCAAAGCATTCAACTTCTATGAACCAATTGCCTGTTTTGGCATGTCAGATCTTTAAAATAAACTGTTTACACACTTTGTAAAACACCCGTTTTCAGGACAGTAGATCTAATATTGATAGTTAAGTCAGATATTATAATTATTGTGATGAACGCTGACAAGAAAATAAGTTTTTTATTTAAATTTACAAAAACTCGAAAAATTGAACGCATTTTAGGCCTGCCCGTCAGACTGAACCCTATTTATTTGAATACATAGCGCAGTGGAATAAGATAAAAAAAAACTCATATTATGTTCAAAGAATGGCGGAATATTACTTTCCCTTAAAAATACAAATCAATTCTAACACAACTATGAGTTTTAGCCCCGATAAGCAACCCAGGGTACATATGGGCCGCTTCCAGCGAAGTGACGTCACAGCGGCGCCTCGTGCTCAGACGTCTGACGTCACATTTTATAAAATTCAATTTCAGTCAACTTGCAATGAATGGTAGTTTATATCTGTGAATTTTCATTGCAATTGATAAAAACAATGTGATTTAATAGTACTTTTTCGTGAACTTTCTGATCACCCCTCGTACAAAAATTAGTAATAATTAATGTAAACACTGTGTAATAACAGTGATCAAACATGCTTTTGTAAAGCATAAGCAATTGGCTGCACTCTTACAAGCACCCTTGCCCTTGGTTTTAAACGCTTCCTGACGAATATGTTCAATGTTAATGCATGACAAATCATGTTCCATCAATCTTTGAATCAACGAAGTCAAATAGATTTTATTATGACAAAATAGATAAGAAAATAATAGCCCTGACACTCAATGAAAACTTTTTAAAAATTCTCATCTCACAACCATTGAATATTCTTTACTACTTCTGGACATTTATTACAAGAGCCTCAACGCGAGGAAACCTGTCTTCAGGGGTTTCCGAACAACACAGGCGCAGACCAGCCTGCGCATCCGTGCAGTCTGATCAGCGCCTTTGTTATTCGCTTTTGGAAAGTATCATATGTTAAGTTGCTACAGGTTAAATTTCTAGCTAGTCTCTGTAGCTGAGGAGACTGATTTGAAACTTGCTATGTCGGAAACCCCGAAGATAGGTTTTCTCGCGACGAGGCCCACAATATTTAACCTTACATGCCTGATCTGGATATAACTGTTTTTTTGTGTGTTTTTTTTTCAAAATTCAATACCCTCTTTTGAAAAAATGCAGATACAGATCAGCTGGTTTCTGATGAAGACAGCTGATTAAGATCCACATTTATTTTCATCCACATTAATATATCTAAAAATGTCTGCTTAACCCATTTAAGCTGAATGGAATTTCCTTTTCTTATCAATTAGTCCTGTCCATTTTCGTTTTAAGGATTGTGCTTTGCGGCGTCTGATCTGGTTTTGCACTGGTTGCTGATGTCCCACAAAAAGAATGCTAGACTTATATGGGTTAAGTTGTCTGCTTCATATATATGCTAACATTATATATGTTTAGGCTGCTTAAAAGGAATGTCCTATTGAGACCTTACCTTTAAGCACCCAGAACACAAGTTTTGCCCAGAGCATATGTTTTGATAGCAATATTGAAAATAATCATTTTGAGGTTATGTGCTCATAAAAGACTTTTTTTTCTTTCAAACTCTCAGATGTTATATCTACATTTGTATCATGCTAATAAGTGTTAAAATGCCAACAATTGTTGGCCTGGTTGATATGAAGTTCCTGGGACCAGAGTTTTTTACTTTAAATTATCAGTAGTTCAAATTAAAGGAAGTTACTTATTAAATAATATATAACCCCCAAAATTGTTGGCATTTTAACATATATACTCTGGTCCTTATGACTTCAAATTAACCAGATTAGACTGTAGGTATATACACTAACAAAACCTAGATATACAAGATTCTTGCTAGTGATATGGTTTGAGAGTTATTTGACTGCAGACCAGGAAGACAGGTTTTCCAGCGACACATTTTCTGATGAATGATGATACACACTTCTTTGCTGAACCAGTAATGTTCTGAGACACAATATGGTATTGCCAATGTAACAGTTTGTGTTCGTTCAGTATGTTGGTATCCCCTTTGCTTCCATGTGTTCTGTGAGTGTCCGAATTATCCGCTGAAACAAAGAAATTTAATCCAGTAAAACCTGTCTTAAGTAGCCACCCAAAAGACCAAAAATTGGTTTTCAAGACCAAATATCACTTAATGCAGGTCAAAAGTATTGCAGAATGCTCCAAGGGGAACATTCTGTAATACTTTCCACCTGCATTTAGCTACCATCTGTCTTTAAGACCGTTGTGTCGTTTTTTTTTGAGTGGCCTCTTAAGACAGGTTTTACGGTATCAGTTTGGTTAAATAGACAGTTTTATCAACAGTTTAAGCTATTATCTGAGCCACATAGGTGAACAATTTTCAGAATTATTCATAAATTCAGGATTTTGAGGCTGACTTTCCATAGAGAGTCAGACTTCAAATACTGAATTAGGCAGATCCGATTTATTTTCTGGTTACCAACCTATAGATAATTATAAACCATTTATACTTTAAACATTTTTTTAGGTACATGTACAGCAAATGTTAGACCCAGATCCGACTGCTTCTGAAGTAGCAGTCTGTTCAGGGTCTTCCCTGTTGGCTCTTCTGACAAGCATTTTGTGAATTCCAGCCCTGAAAACCAACATTTTATTTAAGAATAGAAAAAGAAAAGTGTTTGAAATTTTAGAACATTTACCGTAATTTAGTAGAATGGCAGGAAAAGATTTGCTGTGATTTCTGTACAAGCTATAATAAGTTCACACTACACAACAAATGACTTAGGCCAGAATTTTTTATTAGTTGATTTACGGGATTTTTTTTCAGATTTAGGTTTGGGGTGACGAAAGAAATAAATAAAAAAGCTCTGAAAATGACCAGCTTACTGGTCATTTTCAGAGCTTTTTTTTTGTAAATATTTTCAGAGTTTTTTTGTTTTTTTTAATATCTCCAGAAAAAGTAAAACTAGCAATCGGTAAACCAATAGTCTGTATTTAATCTTTAAACATTTTATCATTTTCCAAAAATTCTGGACAGGACAATCACTTTTAACAGTGTCACTCTCAAAATTACACAGACAGAACCTCAAAAAGATATTATTTTTTTCAACGAAACAAATAATATTTAGAGTCGGCGGATAAAATAAAATAAAATTTTTAGAAATTATTATTATTTTTTTCTACTTTCCGGAAAATTACAGTAGGAGGGTTTGTAAATCAACTAATAAAAAATTCTGGCCTTAGTTAACTTAGTGCTCACAAGAGAAGAGGTGGCATTACAGTGGCCATTTTGCCAACCTTTTTAAAAGCCATACATTGGACAAAACCCATATTGAACTAAGTCTGAGATATTGTTAAAAGTAATTGCATAAATGAGATTTAGAAGAAATTGGGTGACTTAGTTTTTCTGGCCCCAAAAGTGGAAGGACAGACAAACTGACAAACAGACGGAACCCTGTAGGGCTTTCCTCAACTTTCCTTAGCAGGACCTTAGCAAGAACTATGGACTGGTGTCATCTTATCTAACCAGGGTCCAAACTGTTTGCAAAAATTATCAGCAGACAACAAAAGTCACAACAAGAGGGAAAATGGTTTACCCTTTAAGGACTGGAGACCCCTAAACCGGTAGTTTGGCAAACAGTGAAGACCCAGATGAAATGCTGCACAATGCAGCATTTCATCTGGGTCTGCACTATTTCCTATGACAAAATCAATCTTCAGAGTAAAAAAATTCGGAAATTATAACCTTGACCCCTCAAGATATACAATGGACCATCCTGACTTTATTACATGCAGTTTTAAGGAAAATTCCATTGATCTGAAAAGGGTTAATATATCTTACCCGCTTCTCCATTGCCATGGCCATTTCATATGCTGTTTTTCCATACTGAAATACAGAAGTAAGATGTTCAGTACCCGAGGCTGTGCTATATCTTCAAGTCATAGACTAGTCATAATTCATCAGAGCTCAAGATAATAGGGGCCAATTCTGGATTGTTTTCTTTTTCTCAACTAATATATACTTTGTAGATTTTCACAAAGACCATCTCAGTGTGATAGTTCTTTTGACAACCTAAAACATTTGTTGGAGCCCAACAGTAAGAAAATCATCACAATTATGTTGTAAAAATTTGTTTATCTGGACTTAAGGTCACTGCCCACACCTGGGCGATTTTTTTTCCAAAAAATAGAATGTTTTCATTTCTTAATATTCTGTAGTACATCATATTATAAGACAAATAACGCAAAATAAAGAAAATTTATCGTCCAGTTCGAAAGTTACAGCTCTTCATTATATGGCCTATATAGGCTTTTTTACGCAGCTTTTTGGAAACTCATTAAGACAAGTAAAATATTCTGTAACTCAATTTTATATACGCAAAATTGTTATTTCAAACAAGCATGCGAAGCCAATAATATTAAGAACTTTTTCTCAAACCATTCGTTTGCAGCTATACAAGTGTTTTTCTTCATATCACGCTTTCAAACCAGCATTCACCGATATTTATGCATTCATTTTCGGCAATAACTGACTGATAATTCAATATTTAAACATACTTTAAAAAAATAAATTTTTCTAATTTTTTTTTTAGGAAAGAGACCATTATATAAGATGCATTATGACAAAATTTAAAAACAATTCACCGTCTAATTAGTGAAATATTACCAAATAATTATCCCTACCCCCTAAACTAAAAAACTAGAGGACCTGAAGGTCCTGAGGCGCTCACCTGATCTCCTTAATAATGTTTAAATAGGTCAAGGTCAACTACAGCTTATAATGAAACAAATTTTGTTGTACCACATATTCTGGTTGCAGCCATTTTGGTCAAGTGACCTAAACATTCCAATGAATACTCCATCAAACAGCCCAGTGATTTCTGAGGAAAAGATGTTTAGATAGGTATGTCACAGTCCAAATGAGTGGCCTTGGATAAAAGGTCACAGGTCAGCTTGACATTTGGTACTTATATAAAACCAATGTCTCATTAGGTTAAACATTTCTTGCAAGTATTATGATTTCAGCCTTAACAGTTATAGAAAAATGAACATTTCAAGATTTTTCCCATATAAATGCATTAGGAATCAAATTTGACATTGCTATAAAGTAGGTCAAGGTCAACTTAGATTCATCATGTGTGCAAATTGGATAGGGCCTACATCGGCAATGCTAAATACCATGTCCCAAGACCATTTGCCGTTTGGTTCCAGAGAAGAAGATATTTAAAGGGTTTTACCATATATGGGCATGGTGGCCATCTTGGTCACGTGACCAGTTTAAATTGGTATAAATTTGGGCTAACCTATCTAAGGAGTCTTCATATGAAATTTGAGTTCAATTGGCCTAGTAGCTTCTGAGGAAACTATGTTTTAATGTGTTGATGGGACTCCACTATGAGCGACCTTGGCTGAAAAGTAAAAGGTCAACCTTGACCTTTGAACTTATTTATAGCCATTGTCTCATTAGGTTTAACATATCAACTGAGAATAATGACTTTGGCTTCAACAGTATTCAAAAAATCAACTTTTCAAAAGAAATCCCATTTAAATGCATTAGGAAGCAAATTTGACCTTGATGTAAAGTAGGTCAAGGTCAACCTAGGCTCATTATTTGAACAAACTTGGTAGGCCCCACATCCCCAATGCTACATACCAAGCCCCAAGGTCACGGGCCTTCTGGTTCTGGAGAAAAAGATTTTTAAAGGATTTTTACCATATATGGGCATGGCGGCCATCTTGGTCATGTGACCAAAATATTTTGTATAAATTTCGACTAACTTAGCATAAGGAGTCTTCACATGAAATTTGTGTTCAATTGGGCAAATGGTTTGTGAGAAAACTATGGTTTAATATATAGATGGGACTCCAATATGAGTGACTTAGCTGAAAGGTCAAAGGTCAACCTTGACCTTTGAAACTTATCTATAGCCATTGCCTCATTAGGTTAAACATATCAAGTGAGTATAATGACTTTGGCTTCAACAGTATTCAAAAAATCAACTTTTCAAAAAAATTCCCATTTAAATGCATTAAGAAGCAAATTTGACCTTGACGTTAAGTAGGTCAAGGTCAACCTAGGATCATCATTTGAACAAACTTGGTAGGCCCTACATCCCCAATGCTACATACCAAGTCCCAAGGTCATCAGCCTTCTGGTTCTGGAGAAGAAGATTTTTAAAGGGTTTTTACCATATATGGGCGTGGCCGCCATCTTGGTCATGTGACCAGGACCATTTGAACAAACTTTCGTTCCCGCGTCCTAAGGAGTCTCCATATGAAATTTGAGTTTAATTGGCCCAGTGGTTTCAGAGGAGAAGATGTTTGAAAATGTTGACGGACGGACTGACGGACGGACGGACGGACGACGGACGGACGACGGAGTGACTGGTATACTATTAGCTCACCCATGAGCCTTCGGCTCAGGTGAGCTAATAATGAACTTAGCAGGCTTTTCTTATTTCTAAGCATGTTAAAACCTTACTAACCAAACACTGTTGATTGAAATACCTCACTGTGAACTTCCAAATGAAACTATATGTACTCCAAATACTTGGAACATTATATGCATATATGTGGAGACTTTTCAATATCAAAAACGAAACCAAAATACCCCACCCACAGTAAAAAGAAACTTATCTGCATTTTGTCTGAACACCTAGTCGATATATTTTGACCAAATTTGCATAGATACACCATTAGGATAGAGATGTAATGTTTTGGGGACATTTACCGTTTTTCAAGGTCACGGGTAACTCTGCATGTCTAATTTAGGTGAAAATGTGCTGTTTTAATATGCATCGCTTCAATTGATCGATGCATATACAACATTTACTCATCCAAGAATTTGAAATAATTTTAAAACTTTGTTGCGGCCTCGGGCGCCATACTCATGCCCGATCTCGAAGCAAGGCCAGACCTTAACACTTGACATGAGGAGGTTTATTTCTATTAGATCTATATCCCTTGACAGGCATCTTTTGGTTGAAACATGTCAAATGTGGAGTAAACTTGGAGATAAGCAAAGATTTTAGAGTAAAATTGTAAATATTTTATTGCTCATTATTTTTATATTTGCTTTGGATGCTCAAAAGAACCGTCTCACTGAGTACCTATAGCTTGCCTATGCTTTGGTTGGACCCGCACTTATATGAAAAAGGTTCTTTTTATGCCCACACCCTTCCCACTACTGAAGGGGGTATTCAGTGGCACGGAGGGGGAGTGGGTACTATTTTTGGTACGGATCCATTCGGCGTTGGTCATGGGCGGAATTGGCCAAGAGTAGTCTAGAGGGGCTAGACATTTTCTATGTGCATATCACATGAACCAGGCTTGTGGATTGGGTCCGCATTTACATGAATATAAATGAGCATCAATGCGACAAACCTGTCTTCAGGGTTGCTGATAAGATCATACCAAAACCAGCCTTCTCAGCCGCTGAGACTAGATAGAATAGTGAAATCTCGCTTGGAGCAAGTTTAAATATGATACTATTCAATTTGTGAATAGCAAAGGCGCTGATCAGACTGTGCGGATGCGCAAGCTGGTCTGCGCCTTTGTTGTTTGCAGACCCCGATGGCTATACTTGGGTCAACCTTAGCCCAAGATAGCCTTGTAGCTAAATATTGGAACACATTTGACATAAGGCAAATTGTTTAGGACGCAAACTAAAGCGAGGGACTCTCAACGTCAGCGTCAAGTTCAATACTTGTCGTTTACGCATAATGACGTCATAAGAGCAAGTGGCGTCATTAGCGCACGTCAGGTTCAAAGTAGACGCTAGAGAACGTGACGAGATAGTCTGTCTTGGTGAAATTTTAATGCAGGTAAAATAAAACCAGAAAATCATATATAGATCTATATACAAGTAGTTATATCACGATTGTTGTTGTGGACTGTCAAAAAAACGCGAATAGTCGACTGACATTTCCCTGGTAAAATGCGTGTTCCATTACACTGACTGACATTTTTTCTTCTCACAGAGCTGAGCGTCCATCGTTTAGTATCCGTAAAGAATGTCAACTTTTGTTGTTAATTATACTTAAAATTTTGTTTGCATTTTTAATGTGATATCAATCACTTTCAGATTACCAACGTGTAGTGTAACAGTCATTACTGTCGGTAGAAAACATATCATAGTTGCGTAAAATCACACTTTGTCATAATCGAACGCTACCAAGTATTACCCCCCTTGATGATTTAGAGTTACGGTTATTGCTATGGGCAGTGACCTTAAATATATACACACCTACTAAACGATCAAATTCTTAACCGCCAGTTCAATAACAAAAACAAATGGATCGACATCCTGTTGGATATTGGAAGTTGTAAAAAGGTAAAGAAACTTTGTACTTTCTTCCATTTTGGATTAAAATATTTATTTGAGACAGTTATTGAAAAGTTGGAGAATGTCAAGCGACCGCCCAAGGATATCTATGTTTGTTGAGTAACTTTCAAGTCACATGCTTTGCGCATATTTGCTGAATCACTTTTCGCATGGCGAAGGGGTGTCAGCAGCCGCCCATGAAAAATTGAGTTAAAGATGGTGATTTACTCTACGTTAATGCCTTGCTAGAGGTTTAGCATGTCATTTTTTACACAATGGACACATACAGTTGTTTGCATGATGACTTATTTTTACATTTCCACTGCGAGTCTTTAAATGAACCTTTACATTTGAAATGTGGTTCATACCTTCATGAACAAATCGATTTAAGCCACACCCACATATGCCCCATTTGAGCAGGCTATAGTCAAGTCATCGAATAATTTTGCTTGTTTACTGACGTTTGCGTGACGTTGAACACGTATTGCCATGATGTTAAGAGCATAAATTTGGCGTTTTGGCTATTCCAAACCCTACGTTATGTCTGATTTTAATTTAAAATATCTGGAAAACCAGCCAAGTTAGGTGAAAATTGGTATATAACTGATAATATGAAAAGTAAATATAAGTAATAAATTCAATTTTTGGAATGTTCATGAATACTTCGGGTATCTTGCAAGAGACCCGAACTATTCATGATTCCATGAACATTCCAAATTGAATTCATTTCCTAAATGACTGACAAAACAGCACAAGTGATGAATCAGTGGGTAAATTGTCTAAAACTCATGGTTAGAATCTTTTTGATTTGATTCTTTACATCCCATCAACAATCTTTCAGTTATAAAGAGATGAGTCTTCCTGGGTTGAACCAGTACTAAGCTAGGATTAATGTTCTTGCTCAAGGACACAACGCAGTGATGCCGGTGAGGCTCGAACCTGCGGCCTTTCGGTCTCGAGTCAAGCACTCTACCACTGAGCCACTGCGCTCCCTATAGGCACAGAATCTATATAAATGATAGGGACATTTGCAAACACCTGTCACTTCTAAATGCCACTTCTAAACCTTTGTGTATACATTCAATGTTTTGAATATTGGCCTTTATTATCAAATCTAACCATCATTTCATTTCCAAGTTGTAAATTCACTTCATTTTAGGATGAAATATAAATGACTTCTTAAATCATGCTGTAAGAAGCTACTATCTATTGTTTACCACAAAAACCCTTTATTTTGCCGTACAATTGTTATGAATAAGATTTGGTGTAGTTTCAATATTTCTTTCACTGTGGGTAAGGCCATCCTGTCCGATTTATCGTGGTTAAGCATTTGATTGATCGGTTGATCATATGCAAACAGTTTGGACCCAGAAAAGCGGTCCTGATCTGGATCTAAACCATTTAACACTCTGAAAGAGTTCCTGAAATATTTTTTTGAAAAAGTTAATTTTGAAAACAGTCAGCATATGACAACAGAAGAGCATAAAAAATTACCCAGCATGCAAAGAGTAAAAGCGTAAAAACTATTTACCTCATTTTTAACTTTAATGTTAGCATTTCTTTTCAATAAGAGTTCCACGAGTGGTTGGTGGGCATTGATGATTCCAATCATGAGTGCTGTTTTACCGTCTCGGTCTTGGGCGTTGATGTCAGCTCCTGCCATCAGCAACGCCAGCGCCACATCACGGTTACCACCCACCGATGCTGTAAAAAGTAAGACAATGAATACATTACATTATTGCACCAATAGTCCAATACAATGTAACCTTCTTCATTTTTTTTAAAAAGGTCACCAAAGAGTAAAGAGCTCCTGTAGCTAGAGTTCAGTCCCTTCATAGCACTTTGTTTAGGAGCCACTGTGGTGTAGTGGATAAACTGGTCGCCTTATAAACCAGGGGTCGCAGGTTTGATTCCCGGCTTCACCAGTCTGTCGGATGAGACTTTAAGCTGTTGCCCCGTCTCCATACGACCTTAGCTGTTGGTGGGACGTTAAACACAAACAAAATGGCACTTTGTTTGGGGTCCATAGGAATGGACTGAATAAGTGAACTATGTAATAAAGTAACAATTTTACAAAAGAATTATAGGAAAATGACCATAAAATGGTCATTTTCCTATAATTCCTTTGTAAAATTCCATGGTAAAAAAATGGGAGCCACAACATGTCCATGTTATATCCAAATATGTGTTATAACCAGTTGTGTTTTAAAGGGACTGCACTGTAACATGCTTCATTTTTTTTAAAAAAATCACCAAAGAGTAAGGAGCTCCTGTAGCTAGAGTTCAGTCCCTTCACAAAGCTTTGTTTGGGTTCATAGGAATGGACTGAATAAATGAACTATGTAATAAAGGGACAATTTTACAAAAGAATTATAGGAAAATGACCATAAAATGGTCATTTTCCTATAATTCTTTTGTAAAATTCCATTTAAAAAAAATTTGGAGCCACAACATGACCGTGATACAATGTATATCCAAATCCATGTAATAATGAGGTGTGTTTTAAAGTGACTGCACTGTATCGGTTCTTCATTTTGTCAAAAAAGTCAACAAATAGTAAGGAGCTCATGTAGCTCTAATTTGATTGGTTGTTGCTTTGGATGGTATTTTACCTGTGGAATGATTGACAGCTCTTATCAGCTCAGTGACCAATTGATGACTTTATGACAAGATAAACTCAGTGACTCAATGGTTTATCTCTTATCAGTTCGACCAGGTGAGTGGTCTTATCTGCTAGGTAGCTAACCCCCCTCCCCCCCCAACTTCCTACCTGCTAATTCTTTGCTGGGTGGGGTCCTGTAATCCTGCCTTTAGCCGAAAATAACTTTGGAAATCAACCCAAAAGATTTACAAGTGCAACAGCAATTGCCGAACACATCAAACCCTTGTATGAATTGCACTATGGGTAATCATTGGTTACCTTACCTCTTTAAGGACCGCTAAATGTTGGCAGCAAGCTGTATTTTTCAAAATTAAGACTTGATATTCATGGCAGAACATACCCATTAAAGGGGTACGTGCATTAAGAGGCTATTTTGGCCCCCTATGAGGTCAAAAAATAAAAGTTGCTCTTCACAAGTTTCTTTTTATTAGTTTTATTAGAACAAATGCCAAAGTGTAAAGGTCTGGTATTGATTTCACCTTTACGGTTGCTATGGTAACAAAAATGGCCGCCAAAATAGGCTGAAAATAGGAAAATGACCATTTTGGAGCAAATTGGAGACATGTAAAAGAGGAATTAATATAGAGCACAAGCAAATACCAAAAAAATATTTTAACAGATGATGAAAATTATCACGGCACACAATATATCAAAAGGTTTTTATGGTATTTGCTTGTGCTGATATCTAATTCTTAAAAAATCGGTCTCCAAAAGCCTCAAATTTGGTCTAAAATGGCAATTTCTCTATTTTAAGCCTATTTTGTTGACCATTTTGCTTACCATAGCAACCGGTAAAAGTAAAATAAATGCCGGAATTTTACACTTGGGCTATTCTTCTAATAAACCAATACGATGAAATTGGTGAAAAGCAACTTTCAGTTTTTTGCTCTAGAGGGGGCCAAAATAGCCCCTTAATGCACGTACCCCTTTCTTATTATCCCTCAAAATCAAAAAATATATGACACACTTTGTTTGTTTGTTCGCTCCAATTGAGGTTTAAAGTCCCTGTTAAAAATATTTCTGTCATGTAGAGACCTTGCCTCTGAATTTGTAGGACGTTTACCCAACTTGAGAAACTGGCAATACTATAAGCTACCAGGAAATCTGCTGCAGAGGCAGCCCATCTATTTGATCAGCCCTGATGAGCCAGGGCATCACAATTTTTTTCAACTACTGAGTCCTGGTTGATATTTTTTTAAGAGGGTTAGTTACTTAGTTTGGTAATACATTATTAACCTTTTGTATATAATAATTAATACCTCCTAAATGTGTACTTTAGCAAACAGTGAAGAACCAGATGATATGCCGAATGATGCATCTTTTCATCTGGGCCTACACTATTTGCTTAAGACAAAAACAATCTTCAGAGATAGAAATACAGTTAAACCTGACTTGAGTGGCCACCCATAAAAAAAAAGGAAAAACAAAGGTCTTAAAGACAGATGGTAGCTTAATGCAGGTCGAAAGTATTGCAGAATGCTCTCTTTGAGCATTCTGCAAAATGTTTGACTTTTGACCTGCATTAAGCGATAATCGGTTTTGAATGGCCACTTTTAAAAGACAGGTTTAACTCTACAATTTTTATTTGGAAAATATAACCTGTTGACCCCTCAATATATATATATATACAATGGACAATCCCATGTTTCTTGTTTCAAACAAGAAGGAAATTGGAAGAATCCATTGATACATAAAGGGTTAAAATATGTGAATAGAGATGATAGACTATAAGAATCCATCATGAACGTGGGATAGAAATATCCGTCCTGAGGATCACCGATTGGCAGCATGAGGGACAGATTTTTCTATCCCACTCTCAAACAAATAATGGATTCTTTTTCTTGCACACCACTAAATACCTCATTTTATATTGGAAAAACATGAAAAAGACTTCCAGAAAATCTTGAATATGCTGAGACATGACATGGTGACGTAATTTAACATTACAATGACATAGATTGACATGCGGCCAGCAAGCAGCAAACATGCAGCTGTTCGTTTTTTATCTTTCCCACAGGCTGGTACGGGTTTGTGAGATGGAATGATCTCACATGGGTAAAAACAACTCAAATCCCGATCTGGTGTGCGAGAAAAACTCATCCTATTCAATTATCTAGCGATAAGATTGAAAGATATGCTACAGAAATTACCCATAAAACTGATTTAGTCATAAAAACAGAAATAAATGCCAATTGTGTTGTAAGAGAAACATTTATCAATAGATTATCTCCTATCATTGCAATTACAGTAAAACATGTGTTAAGCTGCCACTCAAAAGAAGACCCAAAAATAGGTTTTCAAGACAGATAATTCCTTAATGCGGGTCAAAAGTATTGCAGAATGCTCCCATGGAGCATTCTGCAGTACTTTTGACCGGCATTAAGCTACCAAATCGCTTTAAGACCTTTGTTTTGCCTATTTTTGAGTGGCTGCTTAAGAATGGTTTCACTGTATTTATGAGAAAACTCTCTATTCTAGCAAGCACTTTAGCTAGCTTTTTCACACAAAATTCTGTGATCAACCAAATCTGCTACACTGGATTTGCTTCTGGGTTTTGGAGCATGCACATGCACAAGATAAATACAATTCCAGCTTCTATGTCTGTGAATGAGCATGGTAAATTCTGAGTGTATATACAGTATTATATTGAATAAACGGGTTGAATTATGGCATATTGATCTTCTGAATATTATTTTGAGACCAACCCTTTGTCACTTTCTGTCACGTACCCTTCGAATTTTAACTGTCAATAAAACACTTAAAAAATTTAGATGAAATGAATTTATTGTAAAACCTTCCTTTATGCTCTCCAAAAACTGTTTGCCCTTAAAAACTGGAACCTTGTGGAGAAATTGGCACACTACTAATTGAGCCGCAAAATGAGAGTTCCAACAATGTGGTATGTGCGACCAGCAAAGCCTCAGATCAGCCTGCGCATACGCACAGTCTGAGCAGAGCCTTTGCTAGTCGCTTGAACGTTCTATGACTGTTAAGCTACTGACTGAACACCATTTATAGTTTCTAAGCTTAAAAGGAGGCTGCACAGGGATCTTCTGAGTCTACACATGTCAAAATGCCACATTGTTGGAAATCACATGCCGTGGCTCAATTGTAGATTGTAAATGTTTAATGCCACATCTCTTTATTTAGAATGTCTTCCTTTTTGCACTAAAATGGAATTATGTAAAACAATGAATGGACTGGGGTGAAATTCTTCCTTTCCATATGAATAGGTTAAGATAAACAACATTTTTCAGCAAAACATTGCAAATATTTTCTTACCCATTAGTTTAAGCATATGTTATGGGTGCTCAAAAGAACTGTCTCATTGAGACAGTTCTTTTGAGTACCCACAACATATGCTTTGGTTGAGAAATGAGAAAATTATTTTCTGTTACACACTCTTAACTAAAGGCCTGCATATGTGAATGTTTGTAAAACATGGCATTGAATGGGTTGCATTGCTAGGTTCATACAAACTTCAGGCAACAAAATTCCATGATATTTCCATGACATTCTCTATTTTCCATAACACATGCTATCATATATTGTTATATGATTCAAGAGAATCTTGTCTCCTGATTGGCCCAATTTGTCTTCATAAATCTCTATGTCTACCTGGAAACTGATCTAAACCAGTCCACCAGTTAATATTGCATGAAAATCAGCATGAACTAGTTTCCAGAAGTTAATATTTTTGACACTTCTGCAATATTACCCTCTAGACAGCTAAAAATAGCATGATGAGTGTGAAACTAGCATGTGCTGCATGAAATTGACATGATTTGCTGTTTCAACTCCCAACAGGTAAATTAAAGACTTTCATGAATTTTTACATTTTTGTGTTGTTTTGTTTGCTTATTTATCATTATTTGAATAAACAAACTATAAAAACAGTTTTATGATAACATTTTATATTCCCCATTATTATAATTAATATACATTTGAAAATGCAAAATACTAAATTATAATATTTTAATAAAAGTTGCTTAAACTTGTGAGAAAGTCCTTAGATGTCTTAAATGTCTTTAACAACAAAAGTGAAAGTAGAAAATTTTCATTCTTAGTTGAAAAGTCATATAACAAAACATTTATTGACTTCAATTTCGGTAGACATAAGGATTTATCTACCCTTAAAAGTGATATTCACCTCGACCTGGCGGCCTCGGTGAATTATCACTTTTTCGGGTAGATAAATCCTGATGTCTACCTCATTGAAGTCAATAATTGTATAATAGTATATTATAAAACTCCTAAAATTTGTTCATTAACATCCATTGATATGTTAAAGTATCATTTTATGTGCTAACGAGCCCTTAAGGGCAAAAAGAAAACATCAGAAATGGCATGAGAGTAGCTATGGTGTGATAGTAAAAACAAATTGTGCTTTAATGCATATTTGCATCCAAGATTGTTCATAATCCTTGCAATAGTATACAGTTATTTCATGCCTGTTTGTAGTATATAGTCAAAGCTATTACCCCAAGGTGCCGTGGACGACCTGATGCACTATTGCATGAGGCCAAAGGCCGAGTGCAATAGTGCATCAGGTCGTCCACGGTACCGAGGGGTAGTTTGACTATACTACAAACAGGCATGAAATAACTGTTTTATTACCCAACCCATTTGATGAAATACTTAGCAGCGTTCCTTGAATGGAGTTGCTGTAGACGATGCAATTTTGTTGCAAAACGAAAAATTTCACCAAATCTGCTCAATTTTGGTCTCAAAATGTTCCGCTCGTTCTAACTAAGAAAACGAGTACCCACACTTTATGTTTCTGACCATAAATAACGGAGTTATTGGAGTTTAAAGTTGCCAAACCATGCCTCATTTTCACCATTGTTGCATAACGTCTCCTTTCATAAACGAACCGTACGCGCATCGTCGTCGCGCATGATAATAAGCGCCTGTGTGTTTTTAACAGGGAAGCGGGAAACCAGGCCCATGGTATAGTGCCAGTCTATAGTCATATTTATTGACCGGTGGAATAGTTCAGTGACTCATGACATAGCAAAAAATAGACAATTACTCCGTATATAGATGGTTGGGTAATAATAGAAAATATGCAGTACCTTATCTGACATATGTTCGAAATTTTTGATTCAGATCTTATAATTTTTGTGATAGCCAAAACATTGTATTTAAATGCCTTCATACCTTTTCACAGATTTTTTTTTCTCAAATTCCAAGATTTTTATTTAAAATGTTATGATCTTCCCATTAGAAAATCTGAATTATCAAGATTTTATGCCTTTTTCAGAAAAAAAGTCTCTTCAGGTTTGTGTGAGCCCTGGAAAGGGATCACTAAATTGCAATATATTCCATGTTTTACAAAATGCACACAAAAACTGCATTAAAACTTTTTTAATGCTTTGATTTTGTTTATGTCTCTTTTCCGCCTGTTGTGTAATCAGCACCACTTCCAGCTCATCAAATATTAATACAGTGATTTATATTCCATTCTATCTTGAAACTTTAACGACACACTCATCAACAACATGTTGTCTCATTCAAAATCAATGTGATTGGCAAAATTGGAAAAAAACAAATTAAAAGGTACCATACTCTAAAAAAAAAAAATGCGAATCCATTGCCATCTAAGGTAAATGTTCCAAAATTTCGAACACCTTTATATTTCTGTATTCAAATTAAATGTTGGTTTTCAGGGCTGGAATTTCTAAAAATGTTTGTCAATATAGCAAACAGGGAAGACCCTGATCACCTACTTTGGTGTAACGTGAATTCATGTTTGACTGTGAGCAAACAGGGAAGACCCTGATCAGACTGCTTCTTCAGAAGCAGTCTGATCTGGGTCTGTGCTGTTTGTCTAGGCCTTTTTGGCAGGCAACTAGTGTCCAAAATTTTAGAGCATTTACCATATATAGTATCATGCAACTGAACTTCCTGGAAAATAAAATATTAACACTTTGTCTGCTGGATCTACTGCTGATCACTTTTGCAAAAGGTTTGCACCCTGATCAAGTGCGACATATTGTTAGACCTCATCTGGATCCAAATTCTTTGACATTCTGAGTTTTACTGGAAGATTTTTTTTTTTAAATTAATTTTTGAAATAACACAATATAAAGGAATGCAAAATTACCCAGCATGCGTAGAGTTAACTAACTGAGTTTCTTACAGCATGGTCCAATCTATTCCGCAAGACAGTACAAAGTCTTATTTATTTTATGAAGACCTACCACATCTGAGAAGCGGCGTCCAGCCACAGCCTCGATCTTTTGTGTTCACATCGGCACCGTCAGATATAATCCAATCAATGAGTTTAACATTACCACCGTCCACTGCCCAGTGTATTGGGGCTGAACCACCTTTATCAAAGTCATTATATTTAGCCTCATGTTTACGTAGTAATTGCACTATTTCTAGTTGTCCAGCAAAACATGCCAACATCAACCTGCATAAGAATACAAGGATAACAAAAATGTTACAACATGGAAGTAATCTGATAAATTAAAGGACATCTTTGTTTTAGGATCACCATTTCTATAATTACAAAATAGAGCTATAAATTATCATTCAAAATTAGGGGGATACTGTGATCAAAATTATCATTTGGGGAGGTTTATCGTCCGATATATAGTGGGAAATTTAGTTCATGGTGACACTTCAACGAAGCCTTAAATGTGATTTCTAACTGTATATCCAACAATATACCTCCCCAAATGAACATTTTGAATACAATTATTCTAATTCATTGGAAAAACTTTTCTTTCAAAAAGACAGTGAAATTGTAGTATGTAGCACCTACAGACAACTGCATAAGAACACTTGCCAGCCAATGATAAATGCTTGTCCGAATAGCAAGTTTCAGACAGTATATTGCAGGATATACTTTTGCAAATGTTTGATGACATCCAATTAGACGTTGCGTTATTAGAATTATAAAGAAATTAGCGAATTTGCATTCATTTTCACATTTGTTTGTTAATAGTTTATGCTGTTAAGTATTTAACATACAGTAGATGTAGATGTTGTTGTTGGCATTCCGTAATGTTTTTACTCATATTTATATTAGAAAATTTTATACTTATAGCTATACTGCACTCATTTGATAAAACTTTTTATATTGAAGTTTATGACAATTGTCCCATTTTAAGCCATTTGAATATACATTTAATATTTAAGCACTGGATTCTGAAGGAGCCCAGTGACTCATTAGTAGAAGCTGGATGTAATATGTTGTGGTTTAGATCAAGACACTTTAATTTGACTTTGCTCACTGCTAAGTAATTGTTTAACCCAGGAAAATGGCCTGAGTTGACTGGGTTGTAAAGCATCAATTCAAACAAATGAAAACAAAATACTGAATTCTGATCACACAGATTTTTATCATGCAGAAAATAGTTTCTGATACAAATATTAAGTATAAAGATCAATTTTTGACTACTTACGCTGATTTTCCTGCATCATTTTTTGCATGAACATCTGCGCCATGTTTTAATAATGTTTCTGCTACACTGTAATAATAAATAGACAAAACCCATATTACAATGTTATTCTATACGTAGCTTTAGATGTTTGTTTCATCAACCCAAAATAACAAAACAAGACTGTGTGTGTGTGTGTGGGGGGGGGGGGGGGGGTGGAAGCAGGAGGGCTCTGGGGAGACTGAATTAAAACACAGGCTTGTCTGATGCTGGACCAGCGTGCAGGCTTGTCTGAGCATCCACTGGTTGCCTAGACATTGCAATATGTACCAAATCTCAGAATCTAGTTCAAATACAGCCTTTTAAAAAGTATTTAACCAAATTTGCTACAGTTTTTATAAGATTAGCAATATTTCATTTTTTGTGACCTTAACCTCAAATCACTGATGTGGGCTATGATGGTATAGCACAAAATTTCAGACCAGTGTCTAACATCACGTCTTTTATGAACTTGTTTGATCCAGAGGTTCATGAGTTACAGCCATTTTAAAAACTCTATACATGCTGGGTAATTTTGCATGTTTTTAGCCTTCTGCCGATTTAAAAAAAAAAATATTCTTCAAAAGTTCTTTCAGGAATACCATCAGAGTGACAAACAGTTTGGAACCAGATCATGCCAAACAAACTCCCCCACCTGATCTTGGTCTAAAATGTTTGTAAAAGATGCAAAAGTTGCCACGGTGACTGCAGTATAGCCCACCTTGAGGCAAGCTAAAAATAGTTTTTCTCATGACTGTAGACTGGACACTCCTAAACAGGTACTTTGGCAAACAGTGAAGACCTACATGAAATCTACACTGTTTGCCATCGATCTTCAGAGAAGGAATTACAATATTTTTTGAAAATTATGACCTGTGATCCCTCAATATATACAATAGACTATTCTGGCTTTATTGTATCTATCTTAATGATAAATTCCATTGGACTGAAAAAGGATGAATACAACATTGATACTTACTCGCAGTAGCCTTTCTGTGATGCCTGCATCAAACCAGAGAAACCAAACTTATCAGGGACATCACATTTTACATCCCTGCAAAATATAATCAAATATCAGGGATCAAGCTAGGGGGCGACTAGGGCGAAAAAGTCGCCCTAGGGGCCGAAATTTCGCCCTAAATGGAACCCAGGGAGAAGTGGGAGACTCCCTAAAAAATAAAAAATAAAAATTTTTTTTTTTTTTTTTTTAGGGAGACTCATTTTCATTCTGTCACCACACAAATGCAAGCTGTGGTGACATTATAAGAAATCTACTACCTCTGCTTCGTGTTTCTCCTTCCATTAAATGGCAATAGTATGTATGATGGCTAATTTGCTCCTAAATTGACAGAAAATGCCGTAATTTTGCGCTATAACTTCTCCCTATCTGACTGTCACTCTCCCTAATTTTCCTGCAGGGAGAAGTCACTTCTCCCTAAAATTCTTGGCCAGCTTGGTCCCTGAATATAAAACAATTTTTTTTTCATTATTAGGGTTGTTGAAACCAAACAATCAGGGACATCACATTCTACAAAACAAAAAAACTTTTTCACTACGGGGGTCGAAACCAAACTTATTGGGGACATCACATTTTACATCCCTGCAAATACAAAACAAAATACTTTTCATTACTAATCGATCTACCTCTGGTACCAGGGTATTCATCCAAGCCCTCGTTGGCATTTTGCATAACAATGACTATGGAACTCATCAACTTGTACACAATATTTGACCTAATTAACACACAGCCTCTTATGAGTGCATACTGTGTTATTTAGAGTTGTTTTAAATTGTCTTGGTTTTTACCATTTTTTTAAAAAGCTGATGGCGTTCTAATTGCCTGTCAATGTAACCTTAGGGAAAGATCCATTATCAGTACAAATTCATTGAATGGAGGGAAAAGATTCATTAGGGTTACTTACCCACTTTCAAGAGTTTTTGTTATCAATTCTAAATCTCTTCTCATGATTGCTTTGTGTAGATGTTCACCATTCAGTGGCTCTTCTGTAATGAAAATAATGAAACATTTTTGATACCAAAATCAGCAATTTTGTAGTAGTCATCAATCAAGGGCACCTTAGAAATTTTGATTTACGAAACTCTTTGAGCAGGAAATTTCCAAATTTGAACGATGTGAACTAATTCATTCAAGTTTACAATACTTTCTGAAAAACAACAACAAATAATCCTTGATCAGACTGCTCCTTGGAGCCATCTGATCAAAGATTATTTGTTTGCACATGCTTGTCTGAGTGAATCCAGGATTGAAAAATACAATCAGAGGATTAAGTGTCTTGCTCAAGGGCACAATGAAATGCTTACAGTGAGTCTCGAACCACCGGCCCTTCATTCTCAAGTCTAACACAAGCTCTATCACTGTCAGCCACCACACTCCTCTTCCTATCCGAGTAGGATAGAAAAAAACACCCATCTAATATTTACAGTGAATAAGGCTGCAGGGCAAGTGAAATTATTTTGAGCCAGACTGGTTCATGAGGAGATTTTTTCTATTTTTAGCTCTGTCAGCAGACCAAGCTAGGGTATTTGTTTGAAATTATTTTAAATGTGATGCTGTTTAAAGATTATTCTATTTCTAAATTTCGGCACCATTTTATTCACCTGAGTGGAGCCAATTTTTTCTATTTCTAGCTCTGATGGGCATTTTGGTGGAGCAGAATAGTAGAGGGCATTATGGGGAACTCTGAAAAAGCTTACGAAAGATACACGAAGGACGGTCACTAAAAAGTTAAAAACTCACCCTAGATGAGCTTAAAAGGGTTAAAAGGTAGGGTGTATGCAGTAGAAAATGACTAATTTAAAGATATATACTAATTTAAAGAAATGTCCTATCTTTTAAGTTCAAGAACATGTTCCCAATTTTCTCTGACAAGACATTGATTTTCCTATTTGATCTCAAAATAGCTACCTGACAGTACTAAGTGCACATATGCATAAACTATGATTTAGGCATGATTACTGCCTGTAATTGGGCCTTATCATGCCATAGAGTACCTTAGCTAATTACATGCCAAAGAGGATACTTTCTAAGGTTCTGACCTTTTTTTGGCCAATAACTTTTTTTTTGTTCTAAAATTTTGAATGCTTTTCTCTTTAATATTGGTTATATCAGGACTGGAATTCACAAATTCTCGTCAGAATAGAAAACAGGGAAGACCCTGCTCTGTTTGTCAAGGCCTTATGGCAGGATACTCAGTGCTCGAAAGTTTAGAACATTTACCATAGTTTGATACAATGAGATTGCGCTGATATTTAACATTAATACTAATTTAAACATATCAAGGGCAAAAATCATTTTAGTAGAACATCCTTAAGGCACAACATGAACAGCCACCGATCACTCCTGCAAAGTTTGATGGAAATCAGCCAACCAGTATCAGACTTATGCTAACAAACTTCAAAAATAAAAAACTCAGCACATCAAGGGCCCTAACTCTGCCAAAAATCAGCGAAGCGTCAATAAAGTCTTATTGTGAACAACTAGACCTGCCACTGACCACTTCTAAGCTCAGGCTATCGTTTTTCACAGATTGCCTAAAACATCCAGATGGATAGACAGACACAGACAGCTGATTTAGATAAACACCTTAAGCCATGCCAAACTGGGGAGGAGTGTAGTACATATAAATTATCCAACATGATAAAGTTAACACAGAGGGATTACTTATCTGGCCTATTACAAACTGTCGCTGACCTGATTTTAAGGTCAATATTGACAAGTTTGCTCTTTACATGTAACAGATCACCAGTCGGACTATCTTTCTTAAGGACCAGCCTGCTTTGCATGGGGAAAAGAAATTGCAGTTATCCACTATAATACTCAACAGTGAAAAAAGTGCTGATTGTGCAGACTGATTGCTATATGTAGATGGCATTAAGAGACTTTTTAATTACTTCATTTGATCATAAAATATAATAATTCTTATGTGTGTTAAGAGAAAATGATTCCTGTCCCAATTTAAGTGCCTGATCCTCTCTTTAACAATACCATGCTGGGTAATTTTGCATGCTTTTTTGTCATCTGCAGATTTCTTTTTTTTCAAATAAAACTTTTTCAAAATAATATTAGGTCTCAAACAGTTCCATATCAGGTCTGGGTCAAAACAACTTTGTTATCAACAGGCGACAAACAAGTCGTCATAAGCGGGGAAAGAGCTAATCCAATCATTTCCAGAATATTCCCAATAAAACATATTATAGATTGTTCAAAAGTTCTTACCGATTAGATTAGTAGAGCATTAAATTTATTAAATCGCATTTAGGGTTAAGGTCATTTTTTGGAAGAGAATTTTGATATAATTTCCTAACGAAATGGGGAAACCCCATAAGGTCATGGCAAGTGTAAGGACTAACAAAAGTAAAGCATAAATGCAAACGTAATACTTAGTTAAAAGAGTTTTGATTATACAGTAAAACCTGAGTAAAACAGCCACTCAAAAATAGACAAAATAAAGATTTTAATGACAAATGGTAGCTTAATGAAGGTCGAAAGCATTGCAGAATGCTCCAAGGGGAGCATTCTGCAATACGTTTGACATGCATTAAGCGATAATCAGTCATGCAAAGCAATTTTAGTCTTTTTGATAGTGGCAATTTACAAGGTTTTACTGTAAAGCATTAATGCAAACTTAAAATTGATATTTGATTAGACCTCATGACAAAAGAAAAACCTTTTTTTGTTGTATGTGAACAACGAAAGTGCAGACCAGCATGTACATTTGTACAGGCTAAACAGCCTCTTTATAATTGCTATTCACTTGCTGATAATTAGATCATGTTTAAAAAATGTGCATGTTTTAGTTTTCAAAATTAAAGCTCAAGCGTTAGATGCTTATTTAAGATGTCACATCGATTTGAAAGATGATCACACGGACAGGCGACAATCGAAAATGCTCTTTAAAATGGACGAACACGGATCAAAAATCATAAAACGACTTGGCGACAAATGGCAATCAAAAACACTGTTTTTTGATTACCCCTATCCTGTGTGATGATACAATCTAACAATTTGAGCTAAATTCCAGTCACAGAAACTGGTCTGAAACAACCGTCGTTTGACTGAACTTTATACAGCCAGGAAGGAATAAATTTTGCGCTGACATTTTAGAAACTCACTGCAACTTTTGTTATTTTACATCAAGTGTGCAAGGACTCATATTAATGTTTTGCTTCACATCTGCTAGGAATTGCACTGACATTTTACTTCATTTGCATTTGACATTTTACATCATACCTGCTAGAAATTGGCAAACTGCACTTTTCATTTTATCATATGACGTCGCGCCTGGGAGTGTTATAACGCCATGCAATAAAATCGATAAACCACTAGTGGTTTATAGATTTACGGGAAACGTGATGACGTCCATAACAACGATGCGTACATAATAACAAAATTATAACGTTTTTACGCCAGAAATGAGATTTCAAAGTATTTGTCATATGATAAATAGAATCTAACATTCGTGCTCTTGTATTATTGAATTTATTAAACTCGTTGCGAAAAAGAGATAAAATGCTCGGCAAGACTCGCATTTTATCTCTTTTTCACAACTCGTTCAATAAATTCAATAAACTATGAGCACTCATGTAAGATCCTCTATTTACTGCATGGGTGCTAGGATTTGTATTTGACATTTAGCTTCATGCCTGCTAGGAATTGCACTGACATTTTATTTCATGTCTGCTTTGAATTGCTTTGACTTTTAACTTCACATTTTACTGCATGTGTGTTAGGATTTGTATTCTGACATTTTATTTCATGCCTGCTTTTCAACTTTACTGCACGGGCTCTAGAATTTGATATTAATTGCATTTTACTTCATGTCTGCTATCAACACTTTCTTCTAACAATTGTATTGACATCTCACATCATGTCTGTTAGGAATTGTATTTGTCATTTAACTGTCTGGACACTTTCCTCCAAATTCTTCTAGGACTTGTACTGTTTTTACCACCCTAACCAACTTTAGCACGAAATATCTCGTGCTGTGCAAAGTCTGCACTGATGTAGGTGGCATAAAATAGTTATACAATGTTTGTCCGCCTGTACATAAGATAATCCACTTGCTAAAGCTCCTGGATTATCTCCACGTACAGGCGGACAGCCCATGGTATAACTATTACATATAACATCTTGCAACGGTACAAAACCTTCAGAGACTTTACTACAATGGTACAATATCTTCATGACATTTTACTACAATGGTACATATGTACTACGTAATACACTGAAATATTTATGGTGGCATTTTATTATACAACACGGACACACTCTCTTTTTGGACTTGCTTTCAAGTTTTTACTGCAGTGGTATATTGTGTTCAATAGCAAGTGATGACTTTTCACGACAATAGTACAAGCATCACAAAGATAAATTTCACTGACATGTGTTTGGAATATTCCTTCAATGGTACAACATACCGTAACAAACAAACAAACATGACATGTTTCACTTACTTTTCACACCTTGTAAAGGAAGAAAAAATATCATAGCTATAATCTGTAACTCATGATTTACGTTGATGATGAAATGTTACAACCATGAAAATAGCTAGTTAGCAAATATAAAATTTGATTGTAGCAGTAGCGTAAATTTAGGAAATATTTATTTGATCGGAAAATTAAAACATTGACTGGCAGCTTGACTTACATTGTACATGTACAGTTTTAACTGCAACTAAAATTTCAAATTTCTTTTCTACAGTCCTACGGCTCATGTCAATACTGTATTGTGCATTCTGATACTATGTGGTCATCTAACCAATATAGAAGATAAATGAGAGGGTTTGAAACACCTTCCTCAATAGCTGAATGAATGGGCACATGAGATTTTGATACTTAAAGTAGTGAGTAATTTATTTTGATCCCTTAAGTCCCTATCTAAATAAGCATGCCTAGCTACAAAATGTGGCTTCATGCCTAAATTTTGCTACAAGCCTTCTTTATAAGAGGTTTAGATAAATAAAAATGTTCAGCGTAAAATTGTAAATGTTTTCTTACCCATTATTTTTAGCATATGTTTTGGGTTCTTAAAAGAAGCGTCTCATTGAGATGGTTCTTTTGAGTACCCACAACATATGTTTAGGTCGAGAAATAAGATAATTATTTTTCTGTTACACACTCTTAAGTAAAAGCGTGCTTTATGTATGCCCGCAGTGGAGGCTCTGACAAGAGAGCCGTCACCTCTCCCCATGCTGACTCAAATATGGGATTTCGATATACATGGTGCACTATAAAGGTACTGCCCTGTATACGAAATGAACCATACAAAGAGTTGTAAATGAAATTTGATAACTGATTATAATCTGATTGTATTGAAAAGAAAAAAGGCCAACGGTTATGCAATTTTATACCAAACAATCATAAACTAATTTTCTTTTGATTACTAATGTTTAAGACTGCAGGGCCTCTGTAATTTCAGCATGTTTAAAGAAAATTATCCATTCATCCATTCAAATATGATAGCAGGTGGTATTTCCTATCACAAAAGACGAAAACCTATTTGCTGCATTTACACATAAAAATTAATATCAATGCAAGTCATGGATAAGAAAATTTCTACAAACCAGTCGATACAGATGAAACCATAATAAACAGAATCATGGGACATTTCACAGGACAGGCCCTGAGGTTATAAAACGTTTTTCATGCTCAACTCAGCTGAGAAAGAAATTTATCCTGCTCATAAATGTTAAAATGCCAACAATTGTTGGCATTTTAACATTTATCAGCTAAATAAATACATCTGAGAGTCCTAAAGCAAGACACTTCTTTATTTGTCTGTATTTTAGATTCTATGAGCAGTTGAAATTTCATGCTCAGTTCGAGTTGAGCACAAAAAAAGTTTTATAACCTCGGAGCCAGACATATGCACCTATCAATATTTACCCCAGAGGGATACCCTGGGGATTAGACTTCCAAAATTCCCAACCCATGAGAATAAGATTAAATACGTTGGCTGGAAATTCTTAAATAAATTATACCAGTCTTGATGCCTTTGTTGCATGCAGATCACCCTGCACATCCACACAGTCTGATCAGTGCCTTTGTTATTTGCTATCTAGACAGTATAGAAGTCCATCTTGCTCCATGCAAAATTTCAATGTACTAGCTAGTCTCTGTAGCTGAGCATGCTGGTTTGAGCATGACCTGGTCACGACAAGGCCAACAGTATATGGGCCTCGTCGCAAGAAAACCTGTCTGCGGGGCTTAAGACAAAGCGAGTTTCAAACTTGTCTCCTCAGCTACAGAGACTAGCTAGAAAATTGAAATTTCACCTGTAGCAAATTTACATATGATACTTTCCAAAAAAGCGACTAACATAGGCACTGATCAGACTGCACGGAAGTGCAGGCTGGTCTGCGTCTGTGTTGTACGCAAACCCCGGAAGACAGGTTTTCTCACGTTGCAGCCCATATAATCTTTGGCCTATCCAAGGGAATTAAAATTTCAATTTGGACACCAACTGGAAGAAGTCTAGGGAGCTGCTGCTGGTTCTCAAATCCTGCCACCTCTCTTACACGACTCGTTGCAGGCCATGTGTACAGCTTTTGCACGCAGACCTTGATGCCCCCAGGGGCAGATCCAGGATTTCTGGAAAAAGGGTTTGTATGTATAAAGGGGTCGTTTGATGATTTTATCTCATTTTTCTAAAATATCCCATGAAAATGAAATAATTTGGTCTCACTGAGACCAAATTATTTCATTTTCATAGGATATATAAAAACGAGGGGCAGGGAGGGGGGTTCAAGCAAACCCCCTGAACCTCCTCTGGATCCCCCACTGGCACCACATTGCCAGTGAAACATGGCCATTGACCTTCAGAGCTTGCAGGGCAACGACAGGGCGTGATCTAAGACAGATCTCCAATATCAAACCAAAAAAACATGACTGATGTAAGATCAAGAGAACTACTGGTGTAACTTCAGCCCAAAGACATTGACCACATCTAGAGGGAGAGGAGGCTTCTTTGGTATGGACATGTGGAGCACTCTAGCAATGCTGTAAAAACTGCATGCAATAGGCAGCAGGCTATTGGAACACCTGAGCCACAGAGGCCCAAGATGTCATGGAAGAAATTGGTAGAGAACAACCGACCGCTTAAAGTGGAAGCTCTCAGCCGCCAACCCCCATGAAAGGAACACCAGGGGATCAGGTGTGAAATCTGCTATAACATGCTGAAGTTGAGCAAGTCAACTACCTAGTACCTTAGAAGGCTATTGGTATGATGATTAGTCAACAAGCTACTGAATAAAAATAGCATTATCAAGTAGTATTGTAAATTCAATTTATAAACAATTTATAGGGTCTAGAAAAATTACAAGTTTGTCAAATTTCCATTTTCAAATTGGCTCAAAATTAAAAAGTGCTTTTACAGGGTTAATTAAGGCCTATAGGAAATAAAATAAAGTTAGTAATGTATTTCACCAAACTAGACAGTTAACATGGTCTTAAAATGGTTTATATTCTTCTGAAATCGTACATTAACTTTGAAAATTACAAAATTGCTCAATGGTGTCAGAATTTATGAGTGACATCTTACGACGTATATAAATGTCGTAAGTCCTTTTTTCTCATATTTGTACTTGAGTATTATAGATGTTATTGAACTCTTGTGACTATCAAAAATTTATAAAACAGTATGTGAATGTAATCTTAATGTGAAGTTTTTATGAAAATGTGCATAAGTTCTGCAGTCAAAAATTAAGGGTAATTTTCAGCCATTCTATAGACCTTGGTGCAAACTAATAAGAATCAATGAGCTGGCATATCAATTCTTATCAAAAGAAATTGCAAAAACAGTCAAATCCATTAGCAAGGTTTCCTTTTTCAATACCCCACTAACAGTAAATGTTCTAAAATTTTGAACACTAGTTGCCTGACAAAAAGGCCTAGACAAACAGTGCAGACCAAGGTCAGACTGACTCTGAAGAAGCAGTCTGATCAGGTACTGATCATGTATATCGGTGTTATGAAGTTTTATCATCAAAAATACTGCATTCAACCTAATAAAGACCTTAACTTATTTTGACCATAACACCTGTCTTAAGTGGCCACTCAAAAATAGACAAAAGGAAGGTCTTAAAGACAAATGTTAGCTTAATTAAGTTCTGCAATACTTTTGACCTGGATTAAGCAATAATTGGTCTTGAAAACTTATTTTGGTCTTCATTTTGATTGGCCGCTTAAGACAGGTTTTACTGTACTTACTTGTAGTTGAAACTTTGACATGGGCACTAAATTCACTGTTGCCAGCACTGTTCATAAATTTCAATCTGTATTTATATTCTGTCTGTGGGTCCAGCCCAGAGACTGTGTGTCGTTTTGCGTAGCCCCTGAAAGTAGAAAGAAAATCTCCAACTTATTAACCCATTTAAGCCTCATAGAATTTCCCATTCTTAACAATTGGACCAGTCCATTTCCATTTTAAGGGATTTGGGGTGGAATAGAACATTCTGTAAGTAAACAGTGGAGACCCTGGTCAGATCTGGGCTGCACTGTTTGCCAATGGCCAACAAAAAGGATGCCTAAGGCTTATATGGGTTAGTATCTGGCATTTACGCCAGTTGCTCCAGCTGGTCCAAGGAAATACCCTTGATTGATACTTTGCTGTAGGATATTACTGCCAACTTTTCCTGTTTGGTCCTGGCAAAAAAAAACATATATTATGGCACAAACTCACCATCACAGTGGCCATGAAGGCTCGTGTCAGGTGAAATCATTTATTGGTCATGTACATAATAAAAGATAGTTGCCAGCCATGGTTGATTTTGAGTCTGGTCAAAAGCGGTCATTCAATAAAATCATGGTTATAACCATAGTCACAAACCACACCCGTCTCTAGTTTTGCCATGTAAAACCCTTGAAATCCCCGGTTAAAATCTACGGAGTATTCGGACGGCGTTTTTAAGGTTTCCATGGCAGTTGATGGCAAATAAACCAACAACAAAAAATTGTGGAAGTTCATGAAATGCCATAGATTTTTGCCATTGATTCGATGGAAGTTTAGTGGATTCCATGGAACAATGCCGTAAATTCTATGGAAATATGCCGTTGATTCCATGGAATGTTTCCGTAGATTTTACGGAAATATGCCGTTGATTCCATGGAAAGTTTCCGTAGATTCTATGGAAAATCTTCCATCAATTCCACGGAAAATTTCCACAAAACAGAGCAGAACAGTTTCTCACCAATGTACTCTTTGGCTCAATATGACTGAAACATTGTTAATTGAAATCTTATTCACATTTGATTATACATGTACCATTCAATTTTAAGTGAATAAAAATTGAAAAAAATGAGCAAATATGATTATTGTACATAAGGCAGAAAACATATTTTCGAAAAGCAAACTAACATAAAAACAACATTGAACAGATATATACATTGTTTTGTGATGGGTGGGGTATAGGAACCTAAGAGCCATTAAATTATTATTCAAAACAAAGTTGAGTATCACTCACGTGAATAGACCAGGCAATGCTATGGCAATATTGAAACCATAATACATTTATGGCATGGAAGAGAAATCAAATTAGCCTTAAATAATGTCAGAAATTGAAATAAACAACATACCAAATATGTGCTTCAAATGCTTCCCTCCAAATTGAATCAAAACAGGAAGTGATGTCACTCTTTTTTCCATAGAAAATTGTCGTGATTCTTTTCCATGGAATCTATGGCTATCTATCTACTGCCTACACAAATAGGTACTTGTGCCAACTGATATTGTCAGCATTGGCTCTTAAACAAAGATGCTGATCGGAGTAGGCAGCTATACAGGCTGACCTGTCACTTTATTGTTTGCAAATATATAAGAGAGATTTTCACTTAACCTTGCAGAGTTCATATTTTCCTTCTGATCCAGTTATACAAGTGTATAGTCTTAAATATCACATAAAAAGCACCCAAAACAGGGTGGGTTGCTAGGTAAAGCCAGCGTTTTTTTTTATTCATTTTGAATGTCTTTGACAACACCCAATGTGCCTTATGTCAAAATGTACCTCTTTGGTATTGACCACTGCTAACAAATGAAATAAGAAAATCACCACTGAGTACAAAGATGTAGCTGAATGCAAGGCCTGTACTTAATAACAATAATTGTTATATGACTGGAGAGAATCCTGTCTCCTGATTGGCTTAAATTGTCTTCATAAATCTCTATGTCTACCTGGAAACTGGTCTAAACCGGTCCACAAGTTAATATTGCATGAAAACCAGCTCGAACTAGTTTCCAGAAGTTAATATTTTTGACACTTCTGCAATATTACCCTCTAGAGAGCTAAAAATAGGATGATGAGTGTGAAACTAGCATGTGCTGCATGAAATTGACATGATTTGCTGTTTCACCTCCCAGACTTTCATGAAGTTTTACAACAGTTTTGTTTTGTTTTGTTTGCTTATTTATCTTTGTTTGAATAAACGAACTGAAAAAAACGTTTTATGATAACATTTTATATTCCCCATCAAGAGAATTAATTTACATTTGAAAATGCAAAAAACTAAATTATAATATTTTAATAAAAGTTGCTAAAACTTGTGAGATCCCGGCCCGGTCCCATACTTTCGTGGAGATTGATCATGAAATAATTTCTACGGTCATTCTCCTCCCTTCCGCTGAATCATTCAAGAAGGGTTGTTGTCAGTTACAAGCGAAAGTATGTGCACGAAGTACTGGTTAACTGCTTGTTCAAGCTTGCCCAGGAAAAAAGTGTGGTTAGGTGAACTGACCGTCCCGCCATGACCATAGCTGTTGACTTGAGACGTAAAGCAACAAAACAAACAAACAAAACTTGTGAGAAAGTCCTTAGATGTCTTAGAAGGTTGAACATGTCTTTAACAACAAAAGTGAAAGTAGCAAAATTTTCATTCTTAAATGAAAAGTCATATAACAAACAGTTATTGACTTCAATTTCGATAGACATAAGGATTTATCTACCCTTAAAAGTGATATTCACCTCGGCCTAGCAGCCTCGGTGAATTATCACTTTTTCAGGTAGATAAATCCTTATGTCTACCTCATTGAAGTCAATAATTGTATATTATTATCAATATCTCAAGGCACTCATTCACACTTTTTGAAAGAAATCTAAAGTCATTTGTTCAATGCTCTCAGGTACCAGAATAAAACTAAGTCATTTTCCATTCCAAAAATTGACAAAGTTATTTTGCCGTTCATTTTTGGCTCTGAAAATTTGTTAAGTCCATTTTCCACAGCATAAAATATAAAATCCATGGCCAAAAACCAATTATCCATAGAAAAAAAGTGAAACCATAGAAAAAATGCCATAAATTCCGTGGAAAACAAATCCATAGAAAACGTTTTCTACAGAAAGTAACTTATTTCGTAGAATCTACGGCAGTTTTCTATGGAATCCACGGCAAATTTGATGATTTTCTGTGGAATCCGTAGAAAATTTTACAAATTCCATGGAAAACAACAAAATGCCATGGCAAATCTAGAGACGGGCATACCATGATTTCCAACCAAGGTTAAACCATGGTTGGGCATGATGACCATGCATCGTCAATAGCATGGTTAATCATGTTTACCCTAGTGTGATCATATAACCAGGAACATCTCAGGTCAATCAATGGTAAATCAACACCCCCTGTACTTCATTTAGATGTATAGGGACAACTTTGTAAACTTAAGCAAATAATTGAAAGTATAACCCACAAAATTCAAACCAAATTACAATGCAAATGAACAGAAGTGTGTGATCACACAATGACCCCAAAATTACATGAATGGTTATTTAATTAATTGAAAAGGACTGTGAAATTCAATAGTGGTTGTAAATAGAAACATAGCGCAGAGATACAAGATTGAATCATGCCAACGCATGACAGTATTGATCAGTAATTAAAGGGGAGGGAAACCGATACATTGTCAATCAATCTCAAACATCTGGCTTAGCTTAAGATATACGATTTTTTTCAGTGCATTTAATAGCTACATACATATATATTTTTCTGCCGAACATTTGATGTGGTGCAACATTTTTTTTTAGAAAGAAAACTAGTAATCTGAATACCCTTTTGTCTTGGGCTTTTTTAACACTTTGCAAAGTGGCAGGCCCATCAGGCATAGAGATGATCAGAGCAGCAGGTGATACAGGTGCCACCATGATCTGCGATCTTCCTATCACAATTACTCTGGTAAGAGTTAATAAGCAAAATCAATTCCATTATTCAAGCTAGCAGTAACATGATCGGGCAAGGAAGTTAAATTTTTCTAGTCTTTTCAATTTTCAATTGTTTCAATTACAACTCACAAATAAATTGTCATACAAACCTACGTCACAAGGGAATAGAGTAACAAGATATGCTAACTTCAACCATGTCATATATTTTTTGTGCCAATCTCTCTGAAACAGTTCTTTTACATAGAGGATCTTACATGAATGCTCATGTTTTATTGAATTAATTAAACAAAGTTGGGGAAAAGAGATAAAATGCAAGGCTTGCCGAGCATTTTATCTCTTTTTCGCAACGAGTTTAATAAATTCAATAATACAAGAGCAGGTATGTCAGATTCTATTTATCATATGACATTAAGAATACTTTGAAATCTCATTTCTGCCATAAAAACGTTATACTTTTGTTATTATGTACGCAACGTTGTTATGGACATCATAACGTTTCCCGAAAATTGATAAACCACTAGTTGTTTACAGATTTTATTGCATGGCGTTATATCACTCCCAGACGCGACATCATATGATAAAAGTGTTTACATAAAAAGTTCTCACCATAATTTACCAATGATGTAGATTCTTATAAGAGGGCTGTAGCTGCAGCTTATCAATCTGTTTCTGCTAATGCTTATACAGAAAAACCTGTTTTAAGCGGCCAATCAAAAGTAGACAAAACAAAGATCTTCACAAAAGGTTACATTAATTTAGCTTAATGAAGGCCAAAAGTATTGCAGAATGCTCCCATTGGAACATTCTGCAATACTTTTGACCTGCATTAAGTGATTAATTGGTCTTGAAAACCAACTTGTGGTCTATTTGAAAGTGGTGATTTTACACAGTTTTACTGTATACAAGAAAATGGCTTTAACAACAGTCCTGCTCAATAATTCTGTATTTCATGTATTTGAAGACTTATTAGAAAGAAAACGATATATATATATTACTTTTTTGCAATTGTCTCAATTATTGGTAATTATACTATCATTTGTAAGTCTTTAGGAATTATTCAACCAGATGTTTTCCAAATGTCATAAAATATCATAACCTTTGAATCATGAAAACTGTCAATGCAAATCAAAACAAAACACAGATTTCATGTAATACAGTATTAATTCAAATAATACATTATATTAGTATTTAGGACAATTTTATCATTTAACCTAAGCCAATACAGAAAATAACAATTAAGCCAATACAAAAAATACATTGGTCAATGATTTACAATATATATTACCGGTAGCAAAGATTTTTTCATTCGTTGGCATTAATTTTGTCATTGACAATCAAGAGGCTTAGCTCCTTTCTGAGAGAATATTTGATTTGAAGGATTGGTTCATCAAACGCAAGGAAATTATTCATATTTTTGTCATTCACTGATTTTTTTTAAGATTTTTTTTTTCAAAAAATTCTTTCAAGAATACCTTAAGCATCTAAATTGATCAGAGGTCCAAATTGTTTGCAAAGGTTATCTGCAGCCCACAGATCTCATTGCTATCAAGGAAAGAGTTAAAATCATAAAGGGAGAAAATCAGACTCTCTAAGTCTCCCCCAAGCTTGATCCAGGTGCAGTATGAAATAATGCAACCCATTTGGGTAGTGTTGATTTCTAAATGTAAAATATATGGTTAAGTGGTTTGACAGCACCCACAATACAATAAAATCTTTTGAGGTCAACAGTTTTCTTTAATGTTTGAATAAAATGTTGACCTAAAAATCATAGTACTCAGACAGCTCTTCTTTACAAAGAAATATGCCACTAGACAAAGGGATACTTCAGAATATTTTTTTCTAATGAGCTACTAAAGCAGTGATAAGTGTATCCGATTAACCCTTTCCCTCACTAGTGTTTACATTCAAACAGCTTGGACTCAGCTCGGCTCCAGGACTCAGATCAGGTCCAACATTTTGTTTGTAATAAGTGCAGCCATGCATCAGTCATATGAACTTCATCGGTAGTCATACTTTTTGCAGTACTCTAGCTGCAGTCATGCGACAAAGCCCAAGGTCATTGCGCGGTAATCGGGCAGCAGTCTTAAAGCATTTGCAAGTGAAATACGTGCTTGCAGCAGTCTTGAGTCCTCATAAGATCGCACAAGACTCACAAAAAAATGAACATGTCTGAAATTTAGTTATTGTCGCTGCCCTTGCTTTGCGACCCTGTGATAGTGTAAGGCAGTCTTGCTGTCCGTTCTAAGGCGGTGGTTCTGTTGTTGTTGACTTTTTGTTTCTTGTTACTCCCATTGTGGAGTCTGTAATTGTTCTATGTTTTGTTGTACGTTACTTTATGTCCATTCTAGTATTGCAATCATCTTGATGGGGAAGAGAGAGCTGATTGCTTTGCTTAATTTGTCTTCCTGGTGTCTCGTGATGGTTGAGCGGCTCTTCCTCACGGTGCCACGGGGTAGTCTGCAGTTTGTGATTGTGGTATTTCCTGATCATACTCACTTACTATTTTTGCGGTGTTAGTTAAGCACAACACATTAAGACTGCCGCACGAAACCCAGAAATTTGTGGTCATAGAGAGGTGTACAGCTGCCGCAGGGCCAATGTGAAATAGGCTTAAAGAGTTAATGAGTACCCACAGGTATAAGAATTAAGTCTATTAATGCTTCAAGATTTGTAATTACAACAGTTACTAAAGTAAAAGATTTCTGAAATATCACGGATCTCTACATTGAAAGGAACCAAAGAGCTGCAGGACAATTTGTATGGCATATATATATTCATCTGGAAAGTGCAAAACCCACAAAAGTGTTGTAACAGTACAGGTACTTAAACAACTAATAATTATACCATAAACATTTCAAGCACTTCAAAACAGTTTACTTTACTCAAGAAAATCAAACATCAATTATATGAGATTGATAAAACATTTCAGTTCAGAAAGGACATATAAAGTTCAGTTCAAGAACATTCAATTTTACAATTTCAGTTACATTCATGGCTTATTCCAGTTGAGTTCCCTCCCAAGGTAATTTTTGGTACATCTATACACAATGTCTTACCTTGATAAATTCTTTATCAAGATTTTAGAATTTTAATCAAATTCAACTGAGACCCAAGTGCACCTCCCCTTCTAAACAACCTTGGAATAACAGTCACAACAAGGTACTTTCGACTAATTAATGGCAAACTGTTCAATTACTTTGCACTAAACTAAAATCTAAATGTATAAATTCAAGTGGCAAATTAAACAAACTTGAATATCACTTTCACTTTCTATGTAAGAGATACATGTTTAATAATTTAAGTTCTGGAACATCAGATCTGGCACTGTAGACCAAATGTACCATATTTGTCCTAAGAAGCACACTTGCTTAAAACAGGACCTGTTCAGACAGAGACTTTCCCCAAGTCAAAACTTCCAGAACTGGTCAATAAAAAGAAAGATGGTGGTGGTAAAATTGGACTACCCGGGTAACTCAGGTGGATAGGGTGCCTGACCAGAGTTCCAAGGACTGTGAGCTCTAGCAGCAAAACCTATCTGTCTGTCTGATGGTCTTTCGGTCTGTCTGTCTGTCTGTCGGTCTGTCTGTCTGTCTGTCTGTATCACAGTCTGTCTATCACAAACCTATGTTGCCCTTTGCTGCAAACATGACTTGTTCAGATATGTCTACCGTAGACCAAGCTTTAAATCTTAAATTATGAATAAATTCTCTACAAGATATTTTTTATGAAATGTAGATATAAGAGTGAATTTTATTTTTTGGAGACGCCATGGTGAATTCTGTTCTTTTGTTTCAATTAGCTATGGGGTGCAAGAAAAAGTGCTAATACTGCACTTCTGGGCATGCTTCTTCATAGATAAACCAGTTTCTTTGTGTTACAGCATGCATTCTTTTATTAGAAACTTCAATATTTTAGAATGTGTTTTGAAAATTTTTTGTTTGACTTGATTCTTTTACATCCCAGTCAACAATTTTTTAGTTATGTCAGGATGGGTCTTCCCTGGGTTGAACCAGTACAAAGCAAGGATTTATGTGTCTTGCTCAAGGACACAACACAGTGGAGTTTTGAAGTTAAGGCAAACCACCTGCAGTTAATAAACTTTTAAGTACATACAAAGGGAACTTGTTACAGCTAGTAGCATTCAAGGGAGGTTACCTAATGTGGTAAAAGTGATTTTCCTTACCATAAGGAACTGCTCTTAAAGGAAATAATTTGCTCCCTCTGGGAGCAAGTTCTTTCCTTTAAGAGCAGTTCCTTATGATCCCATTTTGTAAAGGGATGCAATTGAAGAGAATCATTGATTGACCCAGTAGTCTCCCTTTGGTATGAGTAACTTTTTCACCGTTGTGCTCAGTTGCTTTAAACCACCCACATTACTTGAAATGGGTTGAAAGGCTATGTATAGACTTTCCAAAGTCTGTACATTTTTTTTCTTCTGTCTTCTGCCTTTTTTTATATAAATTTCAGTATCCTTTTATTCCCTTTAATACCACTATAATACAATGTTCAAAATCTGACTGAAAATATACATTTCGAAGTCTAGGATAAGGGGATTTTTCACTTTAATATTAAACAATTAACATCTCAAATTAATTCTGAAATATAGGGACTTGGGCAAGTCTAGGCTATGTAGTCCTAGGGAGAAACCTGTTCGCTGATAACTTGTTACAGAGCCCCATCTGATATATTTTTAGCATATAAGTAAAGCTTACCCAAAATCTTCATCAATAGGTGAAAATAAGCCACTACTTCCACCTTCCATCTTGGTCCTCTCAGCACAATAACTTGTAATAATATCCCAGTAGTACTAAAACACTTAAGACATACTTTTCAGAGATTAGATAAATGTTTAAGTTCAAGGTTCAGCAGTTCAGGCTTTAATCTCACACCTTAACAAAGCACAGTTAGCTAATAGTTTTTAATATCTTTTTCTAATTGTTGCATTTCGCACAGATAAAAGTCTTTAAAATCACTTCACATTTGATAATACTTTGTATATGAGTGGAGAAAATGGACATATCATATTTGATCACATATAGTAGAATATTGTAAATTCGAAGTCCTTGGGACAAGAGGATTTGTTTTTCGAATTATAGGGAGGTAGACATAAAAATATATAGCCCCCAAAATGATATTATCTGGACTTTAATTCATGGATGACAACCTAAAACATAACCATTTGGATGTAAATTTATGTAAATATTGCAAATATAATTCAATATGTTGCTAGAGACAATGCGCTACGATAATCGGTTTTCAAAGAATGAAATATATCCAGCTATTGTTTCCATTATTTTTACAAATGCATGCAAAAGCAATAGCTTCAAAAATTGCAGCCATACAAAAAATTTAAACTTTTAAAGGAACAGTAACAATAAGTGTCTGCAGCATGCATTGCAAGGACTGCATTAATTTTGTTCCTTTTGTTTGTTCTGTATCAACAAAAAAAGTACACTGTTCATTGGTTACAGCCTAGAAGATTGACTGCTTTCGATATCTGTGCTATCCACTGTACAGTAAAACCTGTGTAAAACAGCCACTCAAAAATAGACAAAATAAAGATCTTAATGACAAAATTAATGGTATCTCAATGAAGGTCGAAAGTATTGCAGAATGCCCTTGGAGCATTCTGCAATACTTTTGACCTGCATTATGCAAATTGGTCTTGAAAACCAACTTAAAATTTATGTCTTTTTGAGAGTGGCCGTTTTACACAGGTTTTACTGTATTTGTAGCTACTGTAATGAAAGCACATACGGTAAATTTTCTAAAATATTGAACACTAGTTGCCTGTCAAAAAGGCATAGACAAACAGAGCAGACCCTGTCTGATATTCTGACAAGCATTTTGTGAATTCCAGCCCTAGTTGAGAATTGAAAGAAATCAAATGTTATAAATTTTAGAACTTTTACCGTAGCACAGAAACAGCAGCTTCCTGTTTGAACTAATGTACTTTAGTCCACAGTGATTAACTCTTGCATTGAATGCTGCAACATGCAGCATTTCATTAGAAAATGCACTGTTTGCTAAAGCAATCTTCAGAGAAGAATATGCAATCTAATTTGGATATTCTTAACCTGTTATGCCTCAAAATGTATAAAACATATAAATGAACACTCCAACTTGCAACTGATTGTGTCAAAATGAACGGAAGATTCTATCAGTAAAGAAATGGTTCATGGGGTCCTTGATCCATACGTAATAATCTCAATATAACTGATTCAAACTTAGAGAACTTATTTCCAACTTGAAGAAAACTCTTAACATCCAATTTTTACTTTATGAATTTTAAACAACCATAAAACAGTTTGTCTCTTGTGTTTTTGGTTTGTGTTGCGGTTTAACAGAAAAAAGTTTACTGCAACCACTGCAATGAACAATGGACCACATTAGTAACGTATATGTTAGAAATGGGCTAGAGATCTTGAAAAGCTATGGTTATATGGGCCTCGTCCTTCGGGGTTTCCGACAAAGCGAGACTCAAACCAGTCTCCTCAGCTACAGAGACTAGCTCGAAAAATGAAATTTCACTTGTAGCAAGTTTAGATATTATACTTTTTCATAAGCGCATAACAAAGGCGCTGATCAGTCTGCGCGGATGCGCAGGCTGGTCTGCCCCTTTGTTGTTCGCAAACCCCCGACGACAGGTTTTCTCGCGTAGAGGCCCATATAATAAAGGATCTTAGACCCCTGCTGTAGGTAAATGCATATGATTTTCCATAAAAATGAAAGTTTGTCAACTGTCTCCTTTCATTCACAGTTAAGCTACCCAGACTTGAGTACTTTATGATAGAGGAATCAGTTTTCCATATTAAATGCTTTAAGGATGTAAACTTTTGGGTAGAACAATCAGTTTTACGTTAAAATTATAGATATCCCTTGCAGAAAATTAGGCATATACTGGTCAAACCATCAATGATCCCTTTTCTAAAACATTTTTTTCTTAAATTTGCATCCAAAACCTATGTACATGTAATGTGTTCTCCAGGATTGCCTCAGTGAGACAACTAATCCTTTAGATTATATGAAACACAGACTTAAAAGTAATAAAAATCCACCAAAGTTTGGTAATATCTATTTCTTTTGCCAATGATAAGAAAACTTAATAAATTAATTGTCATCTTCAATACTTTAACTGAATCAATGCATCACTCACTGTTCCAGTTTTCACTACTTGTAGTCTTTAAAATTATCAATACCACTTTACAGGAATAAGTCATTAGAGACAAACAATAACTGCGCTGACACCGACAGGTTATCGAAAGTTTTCCCCATATACGGTGTTTTCACTATCCAAAGCTCTGAGTAGGTCAAAATTTTGAGCCAAAAACATGGGGTATTTTCTTAATATTTAACTTAAGCATATGCCACGGGTAATCTAAAGAACCGTCTCTGTGAGACGGTTCTTTAAAGTACCCATGACCTACGTTTTGATTTATAATAAGAGAGATAATTTAGAAAAATGGACTCTTATCTGCTGAGCGGATTATCACTTCATAACCTGGTGTGAATGTGTATTTAAGAATTCAAAGATATGAGAATGACAAATTATGAATTTAATCATCCTGAGTACAGTGTTCCAATGTAAATCTTGACAGCAAGTGGCAATTTGCAATTAAAAGGGGTACGTGCATTAAGGGGCTATTTTGGCCCCCTCTAGAGCCAAAAACTGAAAGTTGCTTTTCACCAATTTCATCTTATTGGTATATTAGAAGAATAGCCCAAGTGTAAAATTCTGGCATTTATTTTACTTTTACCGGTTGCTATGGTAACCAAGATGGCCGGCAAAATAGGCTTAAAAGTAGAGAAATTGCCATTTTAGGCCAAATTTGAGGCTTTTGGAGATCGATTTTTTAAGAATTAGATATCAGCACAAGCAAATACCAAAAAATCCTTTTAATATAATGTGTGCCATGATAATTCTCATCATCTGTTAAAATATCTTTTTGGTATTTGCTTGTGCTCTATATTAATTCCTCTGTTACATGTCTCAAATTTGCTCCAAAATGGTCATTTTCCTTTTTTTAGCCTATTTTGGCGACCATTTTTGTTACCATAGCAACCGTTAAAGTTGATTAAATACCAGACCTTTACACTTTGGCTATTGATCTAATAAACTAATAAGAAGAAACTTGTGAAGAGCAACTTTTATTTTTTGACCTCATAGGGGGGCCAAAATAGCCTCTTAATGCACGTCTCCCTTTTCATTACTAAGTCAATAGGAAATAAAAGAACAACTTCAAATAGAATTCGACACCCTAAGGTTGACTGGTTACCTGTTGAATACTATTCCACTAATATACCCATGGTCCATATTGTGCTGGGGAGCAAGCTCTTGGGTCACGAGTTTGCTTCTTCAGCGTCCCTGCAGAGATGATGGCAGTGTTGTCTTTTGACTTGCCAATTAACCTACCGGGCTTAGAACAGAGCTTTTCACAGGCTTTAACCGCAGTGGCAGGCTTATGTCTGGGCTTGTAATTATTCCCTCCTCGGCCTCACAGAAGTTATGGTTAGGATTGACTGATGCATGATTAAGCTATTAGCTCCATATTTGTATTCTAAAGACACACACATAGTAGGGGCGTGGATGAATGCTTTGGCCAAAATTTAAGCAACCAGCCTCACTTAGATAGCTGCGCATGTGTTTAAGGTTTGATTTTACGCATCTGAGATACGTATCAAAATCTCACAAATTGGCGTAATATTCGTTTGTCTTTGTTTACCAGTTTTACTATATTATCCCATTAAATTTACACTCTGAATATGGCTTTCTTGCGCTTTGGTTGATTGACCACGGCCAATTAGCCATGCATGGTCAAATAATAATAATAATAATAATAATAATAATAATAATAATAATAATCACTATGGTTGTCTTTGCATGGCCATGTTATATGGACTTTTAAAGGGGACTGCAACCCTGATGATTACTGTGTTTTAGATGAAAGTTCTTAATAAATCCATGAATTTTGATACCAGTTTTATCTAAATCGGTTGAAAAATGTGAAAGTTGTGGGAGTTTGCATATTTGCAAATGGACTGTAATGGAAGCGGCCATATTGTAGGTTTAGTGACGTCACACAGCCTAATTGAATATGCGTAATCAAAATAAAAGACAAACCAATGGAACATTTTCCTCATGTATAAAGCTGCATATCTACTGAAACACGGATGATGTGATAGTAGTGATATCTAAAAATTAAGCGGTTGAGAAAATTCTGAAAACTCTTTAAATATTCAAAATGGCGGCTAAATGTTGGCCACATTGAATTCTTTAAATGCCCATAACTTGCCCATTTTTCAACCGATTTTGATAATATTTGTATCAAAATTCATGGTTCATGGAGCTCTTTCTGATAAAACATACTTATTATTAGGGTTGATGCCCCCTTTAACTCTTTGCATTGGGTAATTTTTCATGCTTTTGCTGTTGTGTGCTAACTTTTCAAAATTTAACTTTTGCAAAAAATTATTTCAAGAACACTATCAGAGTGTCAATCGGTTTGGATCCAGATCAGGGTTGATGTTCTGTCGGTCCTGGTCTGGGTCAAAACTGTTTGCAAAGGTTATCAGATGACCACAGAAGTCACCACTAGCAAGAAAAGAGTGTTAAGGTTTATGACAATGTAACACTTGAATGTAACTATTCAGTTACGTAGACTAGTTAGAAACTTGAAATTTTAGAGGGAGCACATATAGCTTTTGGTATTCTTAGACTGCTGCTCAGTTCCTTTAAACCAACCACATTACTTGGTATGGGTTGAAAGGCTATGTAGTCTTAGGGAGAAACCTGTCTGCTCACTCTCCCTCAAATTGAGGTACTGCTACCTTGTTAACCCTCTAGACTGTATGACAAAGTTTGCCAATATTCAAATCTGACTGGTAAAGGGTGAATTTAATCATATTTTATTGTAGTAATGAAATATGGTGCTTTTATGCAATAATTGTGTGTATTGTAATAAAAATATTGATTATGGATAAATGGACCCGGGTTTTTAATTTTCTCTCTTTTCCTTGTTGTTCAGACAAGAATTCACCATTTCAAAATATGTATCGTATTTGACATTATTAGCACACACACAATGCACCTCCTGACTTTTGTAAAAGTTTATTTTCCTTCTTTTGAAACTATTGAAGATCCAGATCTTCTAGATGCTTTCATCCAATGATGAAATTACACACATCAGATGTCCATACAGTAAAACCTGTGTAAAACGGCCACTCTCAAAAAGACCACAAACTGGTTTTCAAGACCAATTATCGCTTAATGCAGGTCAAAGTATTGCAGAATGCTCCCCTTGGAGCAATACTTTCGAGAGCAACACTTCTGCAATACTTTCGACCTTCATTAAGCTACCATTTGTCATTAAGATCTTATGTCCACCTGAGCTACCTGGTGGTACTGTTTTGTCTATTTCCGGGTGGTCGTTTTACACAGGTTTTCCTGTATAGTGTAAACAGTGATTTTATTTGGGATTTTGGGAAGCTGCCTTTTCCTTCACATTTGGGAAAGTAAGTACTAAAATACATAAAATTGGGAAAATAAAGGCCATTTTTGGATTGGGAATGACTCCCATGTAAGGTGGTAAAAATGGCCAAATAAAATCACTGGTAAACAAAACTTTAACTCTTTCCTTGCTAGTGGCAACTTTTGTCCTCTGCTACAGTAAGGACCCAGAAGATGAATCCAAACCATTTGGCACTCTGAGCCACCTGGGTGGTCCAAACTCCCCATCACTTACTGTCTTTGAATTTACCAAGGGAATGTGTGTCAAAACAAGTCATGCTTCAAATGAATGGCTTGTGACAGACATACAAACAGACAGACAGTTAGGCAGGGTACCTTGTTAGTCCAAAATCACTACATACTTTCTTGTATTGTCCAAGTCAGGGCGGCGTAGATATAATCAGAAATTAGCTTGAATGAGGTTCATTTTGTCAAAAAGTTGATTTCACAGGTTAACGCTAATTTCTCGGAGTATTTATACCCGTTCGGGGAGTTTTAGACTTGGGGACGTCTCTGTGTGTAGTTACACGAATGATTTGTCATTAGCACACATTGTCTCACATACGGGGACTGAACGTTCCAAAACTTAGATAGAGTAGACAATAAATTTTGGAAAAGGCACATTAATCAGTTGGTGATAGAAGATAGAAATTCTAGTCTCTTTCCTGTATGCTAAAGTGAAAATATTTTTGTTTGTTTTGTTGCTTTACATCCCAGTCAACGGCTATGGTCATGGGGGGACGGTCAGTTCACCTAACCATACATTTTCCTGGGCAAGCTTGAACAAGCAGTTAACCAGTAATTAGTGCACATACTTTCACTTTCTAACTAAATGTACCATAAGCATGAATAAACAGCTTTAAAGATGTTTAAACTCAAAACACCAAGAAATATAAATATTTAACCACCAAAACCACATGATAACATCTTAGAATGTAAATGTATCTTTTAGGAATATAATTTCAATTCAAGATAAAAATCAACAGCTCAATACCCAATTTTGTCTGTTGCTAATTTAGAACGAATAAAGAGCTCAATAAGCCCATAAACCAACACCTATTCAGAAAAAAATGCAATATTACTTAACTTTCAATAATGTAAAGCCAGGATAAATACCATTTTAAGAAATAATCAGATTTTTTCAGGATTACACAGGCCCCCAGATAAGAATGCGCAACAGAAAATTATTTTTCTTATTTCTCAACAAAAACATATGTTGTGGGTGCTCAAAAGAACCCTCCCAATGAGACGGTTCTTTTGAGCACCCAAAACACATGTTTAAACTGATGGGTAAGAAAATAATCATAATTTTACACTAAATAATTTTGCTTAACTGGCCCTATTTTTCATAAGGTTTTGTAAGGGCCAGGGTTTTTCAGGCATGTATGTTTAGAGCCTCTGAGATAGTTATCCCACAGGTTTAGATAAACAAAAATGTTCAGCCTAAAATTGTACTATAGTTTCTTACCCATAAATTTTAGCAAATGTTTTGGGTGCTCAAAAGAACCGTCTCATTGAGACGGTTCTTTTGAGTACCCACAACATATGTTTTGGTCAAGAAATAAGAAAATTATTTTCTGTTACGCACTCTTAACTAAAGTCCTGGTTATCCCTTTGCAAATATTTACATGTTGGGAAATTTTGCAGGCTTTGTTTTGTTGTCTGCTGATTTTTTTTCAAAAATTCAGTCAGAATTATTAACTGACATCTTGTCAGGCCTAATTTGGGTCCAAACTGTTTGCAAAGGTCATCAGCGGGCAAAGAGTAAAGCCTTGCTATAAGGGATTTTCATACAGCCATATGGCTAAAATAATCTTTTTTAGGATTTGGCTGTTATTCTGTTGCATTTTTATAAAGCCGATTCACCATACAACTTAAGAGCACTTATTGGTAGATCAATCGTCATTATAAGATTAAAAGAGGATGTGCTACCCCAAATCATTTAACAGCCTACATGATTTTTACCAACTGAAGCATTTACTTCACAGTGGTCTCTACACCCCCTCCCCACATCTCCCCGACACCTCCTGAACTTTTGCATATTTACATTATTTTATTTAAAATATTCTTTTATACTCTGTGACTATAAAAAGTGTGACGTAAAATATGTTATACCCTCCATGCAAAATCTGCGCTTCAGTGTCTGTCATTCAGTCTGTTGGCGCTTTGTAATTCCGTTCTCTATCTTGAGCATTACTTGACAGATTTTCTTCAACCTTGGTGTAAGCATTAATATCTGGGAGGAAAGGTCTGGGACCAAATGTGTTAAACAAACTTTCGTTCCCGCGTCCTAAGGAGTCTCCATATGAAATTTGAGTTTAGTTGGCCCAGTGGTTTCAGAGGATAGATGGTTGAAAATAATGATGGACAGATGGACGGACTGAAGCCGGAGTGACTGGTATACTATTAGCTCACCCATGAGGCTTTGGCTAAGGTGAGCTAAAAATGTGATTTAACGCATGTGCACCAAGCAGGGTTCAAATTTAAGATTTTTAACTTCTTGCTTAAAATAGCAAGTGATTATTTTTCTCTCTTGCTAAAAAGGTTGCACAACTTGCTTTTTTACTGCAAATGAAACCTATTTTTTTTCTTATTTGTTTACTTTCAAATTTTAAATTGAATAAATTTTAATACAATACCTATAATTCCATAGATTGCATGTCAAAAAGTTATTTTGTATATCTTTCTAAACTTTGCAAACAGTGTGGATCCAGATCAGCCAGATTCTGAAGAAGCTGGCTGATCTGGATCCACATGTTTGTCATGCAATTTATGACATATTGCATGATTTGGTTAATTTTAGTGATATGTATTAACTTGCTAAAAATAGCAAGTGATGGTAATTTCTGCTTAAGATCGAACTACTAGCATTTAGCAAGTTAGCAAGTGCTAAATTTGATCCCTGCTAAGTACCAAAATTTCACGTACTGGATCTCATACCTACTGGGACTCAACTATACTTACGAATATAAGTTTCCCCAGTCACCACTCCTGTCATTCTCCTGTAGACAGACTCGTATTCTACCCTCGGATTTGTCTGTTTGTGCCATGGCATTCACCAGCGATTCATCCCAGTACAGTTCTATTGTGTGGTGTGTCACCTTTCCTATCACTGGTGGAGGTGGTCTCGGCAGTTCTGAAACCAATCACAATATCATAGGTCAAGATAACAAAAAGTTTGAGCGAAAGATTGCGAATATTTTGTTTCCTCATCAATTTTAACATATGTTTTGGGTGCGCAAAAGAACCGTCTCATTGAGACGGTTCCTTTGGGTACCCACAACATATGTTTTGGTTGGGAAATAAGAAAATTAATTTCTAGTATCTAGAGACCTGCAATATCAAACAGTTATTGTTTTAAGCATAAAATAGAGGAGTGTGTGAGTGGCTGCTCGACTTGAGATTAAGAGGTCCCTGCTTCGAGCCTCACCAGATATATTGTGTGGAGTCCTTAAAAGCTTGAGTAGGACACTTTATCGTCCTTGATGCTTAGTTCAAGTTTTGTTTGTTTGGTTTGAGGTTTTACGTTGCAGTCAACAGCTATGGTCATGTTGAGGCGGTCAGTTCACCAAACCACACTTTTTTCCTGTACTGGGCAAGCTTGACTAAGCGGTTAACCAATATTTCATGCACATACTTTCACTTGCAACAGACCACAACCTTTCTTTGAATCAGAGGAAGGAGGAGAATGACCATAGAAATTATTTCAAACTATTGGGACCGGGACAGGATCGAACTCGCCATTCCTAGTTCTGCAGTCGGACTCACAACCAATTGCGCTAAGGGGCCCGGTAATTAGTACTAGTTCAACCTAAGAAAATGTTCAGTCTTGACTGAAAAATAGTTGACTGGAACATAAAGCATCAACAAGCAGCATACAATGGGTATACTGTGCACTGCGATAACATAAGGGAGATAACTAAAATTGACCAAAGTTAAAGATGCCATTCTAAGGAATAGGATATTCATTGTATACTGAACAAACATCATGAAGATATTGTTCACTGTAAATAAATCATTACTTATCATCTAAACTGGGAGAATAGGGTCTATTCAAAAAGCCATTATTTCCCTTAAAGCCTCCGGCTTCACATGTATACAAAGCATATCGTTCCGATCCGTTCAAAACGTCCGCTTTTTAAAAAAAAATCTAATACTTGTTCTATTTACGACATCACGTGACCACGAGACCTGATAACGACAATAACTGCCAACAAGTCATATTTCGTTCCGCGTTCGAGTAGAGAAGACTACCGTCCGAGAAAAACATTGTTTACAAGTAAATATATTTTGCGAGCTCCACCAGAGACGAAGTCTTTGGTTCTTTATTTATTTATCTTATTAATTATATATTTAGTTAGTAATTATGAGCTCAGAGAGTGACGATGTCCTCTCTTTAGGTGAGGGGGCGGAGGAAGGTTCTTTCTCCGGTTTCAGCTCTCTTTCCGACTCCGATAAGGAGCCGGTGGCCAGTACTGCCCCGAAAAGAAAGATACGGTCAGCTGTGAGAAAAGCAAAAGAGAAAGGTGGTAAGTCAAAGGGCAAGAAACAACCTCCAAAAAAGAAAACTGTGACAAACAAAGAGAATGTTCAGTCTTCAAGTTCTGCTGGTGTCAGTAGTATGCATACAAGTATAGATTTAACAAAGCTGTCGGAGACAGATATAACTAAATTGAGGGAGGTTCTCGGCATTAAAACTGTTCAAGCTGAGCAATATGCAAATGACTCTGATATTGATGCTGTGTTTGGCCATTCATTAGAAAATTTACCAAATTTGCATGTGGAAGTAGACAGAAATGATATATCTGATAATGAAATGCCACATACTGAACATACTAACATTGCCGATAATTTAACCCAGGCCTTATTCGAGCCGGAAGAGGGAGAAATTGTAGATTGGGAACTTCCCAGAATGAGAGTTCCGGAAAAAGGGAAGGCCATTTCTGATTCTTTGGCCAAGTTGATTAATGTGGCATGTTCCTCCCAGTGTGACACTGACTCATTAGTAAATAAATATAAAATACCAGTGAACTGTGAACTGGCCTCTCCCCCCTTAGTAAACAGTGAGATTTGGAAGGTATTAGATAAGCGTGCTCAATCTCAAGATCGGGGGCTAGTAGATATACAAAATTTGGTTGCCACAGGGATGATTCCAATTATAAAACTGGCCGAGGTATTGAGACCTCAACTTCAAGGTAACGCTGAGGCTAGAACGTTGATTGCTGATGCGTTGACTTTGATGGGACAAATTCAATTTAACATGTCAGTAAAGAGACGTTATTTGATTAGACCCAACTTAAAGAAAAAATATTTTGGGTTATGTAATATTTCTACACCTGTGACAACCAAACTTTTTGGGGATGATGTATCCAAAGATATAAAGAATTGTGACTCAGTATCTTACCTTGGTAAAGACCAGTATGGTTATAAAGGAGTAAGAGGTAGAGGCAGCAGGTTTCCTCAACGTAGAGGCTATTTTGCATATGGGGACCGTGCCAATCAGGGTGCCGGTAGTTCAAGCTATGGTGGTTATGGTCATGGTGGATATGGTCCTCAACAGCATAGATTTCAGCCATATCCACAAAGGGGGCAGTTTCGTGGTATGAGCAGACCTAGGGTGACAAAAAAGGCACCTACAGCAACTGCGACAGCCCCAAACGATCAACTGTAAGGCCTGAGGTAAGTTCAGTAGGGAAATTAAAATATCATGTTCAAGAGTGGTTGAAAATCACTGATGACCCTTGGGTTTTGGAAACTATTACAGGGTATCGCATTGTGTTTAATGAACAGCCATTTCAAGATAAAATACCAAATGAAATTCCATTTAATAAGGAAGAGTGGTCAATTGTTGATCAGGAGGTACAAGAATTGCTCAGAAAGGGAGCTATTGTACCTTGTGAATCTGAATCTGGGGAATTTATTTCCACAATTTTTATTGTGCCAAAGCCTAACGGGAAATTTCGACCCGTCATTAATCTGAAATATTTGAATGAATTTATTCAATATGATCATTTTAAACAGGAAACCTTTAATACTGTTTTAGATTTGTTACAAAAAGGAGATTACATGACCTCAATTGACCTCCAAGATGCTTATTTCGCAGTGCCCGTCCAAAAAGATTCACAAAAATATTTGAAATTTTCTTGGAATGGTGTCTTGTATAAATTTGTCTGCGTTTGTTTTGGAATTAAATCGGCGCCATTTTTATTTACAAAGTTATTAAAACCAGTATATGCCATGTTTAGAGAACAAAAAATTAGGTGTTTCTATTATATTGATGATTCATTGAATATGGACAAAGAAATGGCTGTTTGCCAAAGCAATACAAAAATGATGTTACATTCTTTAGAGTCCTTGGGTTATACAGTAAATTATAAAAAGTCAGTGCTGGTTCCCACTCAGAGAATTATATTTTTTGGATTTATCCTTGATTCTGTACAGTTTAAAATATTTCTTACAGAAGAGAAAGTTCAAAAGATAAAAACAAAGGCACAATCTCTTCTTAATACAGGTTTGGTTGTGGTCAGAGAGGTAGCCTCTTTCATAGGGTTGATCATAAATGCATTTCATGCAGTGTTAGAAGCTCCAATGCATTACAGAAGTTTGGAGAGAGATAAAATTGTTGGCTTAGGTGAAAATCATGATTTTAACAATATGGTCATTCTGTCAGACAATAGTACAAAAGAACTGAATTGGTGGAAGCACAATGTTGCAATCAAAAATGGTAAGAGAGTCAGACCTGACAAAGTGCAATTAAGGTGTAGAACTGATGCAAGTTTACAAGGTTGGGGTTCCATAGATTTGAATTCAGAAATGCATGCTAATGGTAGATGGACCATCCAGGAGTCAATACATTCTATAAATTTTCTTGAGCTGTTAGCTGTATTTTATGCATTACAAGCTCTGTATTGGAACAAAAATAATGTTCACATAGAAATTCAGTGTGATAATGTGTCTGCGGTTAGTTATCTGAATTGTATGGGTGGAATGACTTCAAAATCTATGGACGCTTTAGCCAAAGATATATGGTCTTGGTGTCTGGATAAAGAAATATTTATATCAGCAGTACATTTGCCTGGAGTCCTAAATTCTGCCGATTTTTATTCTAGGAACTTTTCAGATTCCACTGAGTGGATGGTGAAAAAAGACATATTTCAGCGCCTGTGTAGTCAGTTTTTTCAGCCAGATATAGATCTGTTTGCATCTAGACTAAATAGGCAGTTAGAAGTTTTTTGTTCTTGGTTTCCAGAACCTGGAGCTATTCATTATGATGCTTTGTCTATGTCATGGCAGAATTATACACCATATATTTTTCCACCATTTTCCTTGCTGAGTAAAGTTATCAATAAAATTGTTGATGATCAGGTAGAAAAGGCTATCCTGGTTTTTCCAGTGTGGAAAAGTCAGTCTTGGTATCCGTTATTGTTGGATAACATCTGTTCTTTTCCTGTTAGGTTACCAAGGCACAAGGATTTGTTAACGCTAGCACACAACGGGGATGTACATCCACTTCATCGGTCACTTCGGATCGCCGCTGTTACAGTATCGGGCAGACGTTGCAAGGTAGAGGACTTTCAACAGGAACTGTGCAGATTATACTCGACTCATGGGCACAAGGTACCAGGAAGCAATACAAGTACGCCTGGGACAAGTGGTATGTGTGGAACTATATACGGTATGGAAATCCCTTTCAAACGACTGAGATTACTGTCATTCAGTACTTAAATTATCTGTACCAGACTGGTAAGTCATATTCTGTTTTGAACTCTCATAAAGCTATGTTGTTGCAAACGTTGCCATTTTTTGGGAACCTGTGGTGTAAAGACTGTCAACTTATTAGTAGGTTCATGAAAGGTGTATATATAAATAGAAGACCTAAACCCCGTTATTTGTTCACATGGGATGTATCTTGTGTACTGAAATACTTATCATCTTTGTTTCCATTGAGTAATGTGACTCTCAAGTTATTAACTCTTAAAGTGACAGCTCTCATTGCATTGGCTACTGCATCAAGAGCTCAGTCTCTAGTGTCTATGGATTTAGATCATATGGTGATTTCAGAGAACTGTGTTATTTTTTCATTTCCTAATGTGTTAAAAACCACTCGTGTTGGTCACTCTTACTGTTTGAAAATCGAACATTTTAGAGATGAGAGTTTGTGTGCTATGCACACGTTATTACATTATCTTAAAGTGACTAAGAAATTGAGACGTGCCAGAAATGTTTTGGTTTCATATGTAACATATGATAAAGTTACCACTAGCACTGTGGCTAGATGGTTGAAGTTGGTTTTGAATTTATCTGGAATTGATTCAGATAAATTCAAAGCACACTCTTATAGGTCAGCTTCTGCTTCGGCTGCGGTTAATAGAGGGTGTTCATTGAAGAGAATATTAGATACTGCTGATTGGGCTTCTGAGAAGAATTTCAGAAAGTTTTATTATAGACAGTCTGTGCCAAAAGAGCAAGTTTCATACGTTGATGCAGTATTTAGAAAATGATGACAAGTATCTGAGATAGATACTGTTGCAATTTTCTAATGATGTACATGATTCATTATGAGGTGGTTATTGATTACAGGTGTATTTTGAAAGTTTTGTTGACTTTCAAGATGCTTTGTATACATGTGAAGCCGGAGGCTTTAAGGGAAATAATGGCCCCTCATCCAAGCTTTAGTGTAGGATGAAGGGCATTATTGAATTAAAGCCAGAGGCTGAGCATGTATACACCCACCCATGTTTGCTAAATTGATAGTATATGAGAATGACCCACCCTATCTGGGTTTTTGTATCGCAACAAAACTTTTGATTCTTCAAATTATGACTTGTTGGCAGTTATTGTCGTTATCAGGTCTCGTGGTCACGTGATGTCGTAAATAGAACAAGTATTAGATTTTTTTTTAAAAAGCGGACGTTTTGAACGGATCGGAACGATATGCTTTGTATACATGCTCAGCCTCTGGCTTTAATTCAATAATGCCCTTCATCCTACACTAAAGCTTGGATGAGGGGCCATTTAGTGACAAAATGTTTGTCAGCAAATATTTGTCCAAGATTTCGTCACCCAATCTGATCACATTTGATCCCATTTGCAAAGAAACTCAACTTTCAAAAAGAACAATTTACCATTTCAGCCGGCCCATGAGAATTTGAAACTTATCATAAACACAGCCAATACCCCTGCGAAATTTTGTTCTACAAATTGGAGGTGTTCTAGAACTGTTCTAGAACATTTAGAACTGTTCTAGAACTGTTCTAAACAGGTAAATATGTTCGTTCTAGAACTCTTGTTCTACAACTGTTCTAGAACATTGTTATAGAACAAATCAAACACATTCTAGAACTGATTTCCATTCTATAAGTGTTCTTGAAATATTCTAGAACATTTTTAGAACAAATCAAGAATCAGTAAGTTCTACAAATGTTCTAATAATATTCTAGAACAATTTTAGAACTTTTCAAGAACAAAATAAGTTGACAGAAACTTCTAAAAAATGATTCAAATTAAGTTCTAGAACATTTGTCTTACTTTTTAGAACTAATTAATTCTACAAATATACTAATAAATTCTAGAACATTTTTGAAACTTCTCAAGAGCAAAAAGCATCAGGTAGCTCAGTGGTTGGGCAATGAGACGGTTCTTTTGAGTACCCAAAACATAAAACATGTTTTGGGTGAGAAATAAAGAAAATAATTTTCCAATATGCACTCTTATCTGGAGGCCTGGTCCTTTGGATGGGGACGTTAACTGGATGTCCCCTTTGCAGGGAAGGTCACCCCTTGTGCAGGTTAAAGAACCCTACGGTAATTTAGATATGCTTTAAATTACTTGTAGGCTTTCATCCTGCAACCTGGAGTGCACAAAGTACACTTGCCGATAATACTCGCAAGCGAGGGTCTAGCAGTATATAGAGAAAGAAAGAAAAAAGGGCAAAATAAGTAAAAGAAAATTCAAATTAAGTTCTAGAACTTATTTAGTACTTTTATAGAACCAGCAAGTTCTAGAAATGTTCTAAAAAGTTCTAGAACATTTTTAGAACATTTAAAGAGGAAACATGTCATAACCAGATGGATGATGGGAAAGACATGGCTGACAGAATTGGAGGGAAAATGTGGAGGCTCTTCAAAAACATTTGTTTGGGAATTTCTAGATGGCAAACATGATAGTAGTATTGACTGAGACAGTGAGTAGACCTGAGAAACAGTTTCTCTAAGGTTTTTAATGTTGATTAATGGTGGGGTTGTTGTTTGTAAGTTTTTTTTTTAGCAAATGCAAGACAATGTTTTGAAATGGGTGGGGTAATACAGGGTGGCATGTTACCACAATGAGAAGATGATCATGGCTTAATTACTATAATAAAGAGGTTGAGCAGTTAACATCCGATAAGTTTTCCAAAAACTACAACGTTACAGTTTTGCAATGAATGTTATTTATTTTTCAATTCACTGATAATTTGGGAGAAATATTTTACTGAAATTTACTGAACCAGCAAGTTCTACAAAAGTTAAAAAATGTTCTAGAACATTTTTAGAACAGTTCTAGAACAAGCATGTCATTATCATAAATTTAACCAGATTGATGTTGGGAAAAACATGGCTGCCAGAATTGGAGGGATTATGAAGGCTCCCCAAAAAGCACTTGTGGCAGTTTCTAGATGGCAAATTTATATTTGACAGTATTATATAGTCTGGGACAGTGAGTAGGCTTGAGACACAATTTCTTAAGTATTAATGTTAATTGTTGCTGTAGTTGCTGTTTTTCCAAGGTCAAATGCATGACAATGTTTTGAAATGGGTGGGGTAACAGGGTGGCAATAGCTAACAACATTTAGGCCAACTTAGGGCCCCTATAATAATTCTCCTCCAGTTGATGTTTATTTATTTATTGTGTCACCTGCATTTGGGGATTACTTATTGGGGTTTTAAACCCATGTCAACAGTTTTCAAGATCAATAAAGGTAGCATTCGATGGAATCTTATTTCCAAACCCTATACGGGACATTTTTGGGGAGGTGTTCTACAACTGTTTTAGAAAAGTTCAGATTTTTTAGAACAGTTGCAGAACAAACCACTAGAACATTCCTGAAATTGTTCTTTAACTATTCTAAAATGCTCTAAAATAATTCAGGGGCATTAATAGAATGCTTTATATGACATTTTTGAAGAGTTGTTCTACAGTCTTTCCAGAAAATTTCTAAAGGTTTGTTCTGGATCAGTTCTAGAAAAAGTCAATGTTTATTCTAGAACAGTTCTAGAACAAACCTTTAGAACATTTCTGGAATTGTTCTGGAACCATTCTAAAAATGTTCTAGAATGATTCAGAGACATTTTTAGAATGTTAAATGGAACATTTCTAGGGGTGTTCTACAATTGTTCCAGAAAATTCTAAAGGTTTGTTCTAGATCAGTTCTAGAAAAAGCCAATGTTTATTCTAGAACAGTTCTAGAACAAACCATTAGAACATTTCTGGAATAGTTCTGGAACTATTCTACAGATGTTCTAGAACTATTCAGAGACATTTATAGAACGTTAAATGGGACAATTTATGAGGGGTGTTCTACAACTGTTCCATAAACATTCTAAAGATTTGTTCTGGAACTGTTCTAGAACAAACCAAGGTTAATTCTAGAACAGTTCTAGAACAAACCATTAGAACATTTCTAGAATAGTTCTGGAACCATTCTACAGATGTTCTAGAACTATTCCGAGACATTTATAGAATGTTAAATGGGACATTTTTTGAGCGGTGTTCTACAATTGTTCCATAAACGTTCTAAAGATTGGTTCTGGAACTGTTCTAGAACAAAATTGATTTGTTCTAGAACTGTTCTAGGAAAAACTTTTAGAATTTTCTGGAACTTTTCTAGAACAAATTTTTTGACCTCGGCTAGAACAATTGTAGAACAAAAAATTGTCCCATTTAACGTTCTACATCTCTCCCATAAACATTCTAGAACATATCTAGAACAGTTCTAGAACATAGTTCTAAAAAATTCTAGAATAATTTTAGAACATTCTAGAACAGTTCTAGACCATTTTGCAGGGGTATGGATCACAAGCTTGTAAATTAACAGTCTTGCCAGAGCCTTCACTGCCTGCACACATACAGTAAAACCTGTGTAAATCGCCCACTCTCAAAAAGACCGAAAATTGGTTATTCTGCAATACTTCTGACCTTCATTAAGCTACCATTTGTCATTGAGATCTTTGTTTTGTCTATTTTTCAGTGGCCATTTTAGACAGGTTTTACTGTAATGTGGTGGTAAATACCAAATACTAGAATCTAGCCAATCTGGACAGCTGTGCATGCATGCTTGACTTTACCTGCCCGAGTGACGTCTGCTGATAATTTTTGTAATGGTTTTTAATGGTATTTCACCAGGAATACCACTGGAATACCACTAGAAAGACTTAAATTCCACTGGTATTGCTAGTGGTATTCCACTGGAAACGATTAGAATACCACTGGAAAGACTGTGTATTCCACTGGACAATTTTAATGAGAAAATCCAGTATTCTAGTGGAATAATACTATAATTATACCCTAGGAAAACCACATAATATTCCAGTGGAATACCACCAGTATTCAAGCAGAATACATGCAGTGGAATACCACGAGTGGAAAAATAGTGGTAAACCAGTGTGTTTTTTCCATTTAAAGTGTTTTTCACTAGGGTAGGCATGGGGTCCATCTGAGTCATGTGACAATGATCATTTGGTGTCTCAATTTAGGTTCATTGGGCCCATGTTTAAATATATTGATGAGCAACCTTGTCTGAAAGGTCAAACTTGATCCATAGTCATTGCATTATTGTTAAACATATCTAGTAGTATAATGATTTTTTCAAGCTTTTCCCCATTTTAATGCATTATAGAAATCAAATTTGACATTACTGAAAGGTATGTCAAGGTTGACCTAAGATCAACATTTGTGTCCCACAATATGAAATTTGAGTTCAACTGGCCCAATGTTTTCTTATCAGAAGTTTGAAAATGTTGTTGGATGGATGTCCGATGGATCAATGATAGTCAATGCCTTCTGCTCAGGTGAGCTAAACATAAGTTGTTGATAATCAAATAGCAAACAATAAGTCCCTGATCAGACTGCTCCTCTAGGAGCAGTCTGATATGGGACTATATTGTTTGCACATGTTTTTCCTGTCTGAGTAGTTTGGTTCTAGTACAACATGCGTGGATCCAGAAAGTTTTTGCAGAGGGGGTCCAACTTTGACATTTTTTTTTTAGAGGGGAGAGACGATCAAAGCAAATACCACTATAAGCGGGCCATCTATTCTACAGATGTTCTAGAACTATTCAGAGACATTTATAGAACATTAAATGGGACAATTTATGAGGGGTGTTCTACAACTGTTCCATAAACATTCTAAAGATTTGTTCTGGAACTGTTCTAGAACAAACCAAGGTTAATTCTAGAACAGTTCTAGAACAAACCATTAGAACATTTCTAGAATAGTTCTGGAACCATTCTACAGATGTTCTAGAACTATTCCGAGACATTTATAGAATGTTAAATGGGACATTTTTTGAGCGGTGTTCTACAATTGTTCCATAAACGTTCTAAAGATTGGTTCTGGAACTGTTCTAGAACAAAATTGATTTGTTCTAGAACTGTTCTAGGAAAAACTTTTAGAATTTTCTGGAACTTTTCTAGAACAAATTTTTTGACCTCGGCTAGAACAATTGTAGAACAAAAAATTGTCCCATTTAACGTTCTACATCTCTCCCATAAACATTCTAGAACATATCTAGAACAGTTCTAGAACATAGTTCTAAAAAATTCTAGAATAATTTTAGAACATTCTAGAACAGTTCTAGACCATTTTGCAGGGGTATGGATCACAAGCTTGTAAATTAACAGTCTTGCCAGAGCCTTCACTGCCTGCACACATACAGTAAAACCTGTGTAAATCGCCCACTCTCAAAAAGACCGAAAATTGGTTATTCTGCAATACTTCTGACCTTCATTAAGCTACCATTTGTCATTGAGATCTTTGTTTTGTCTATTTTTCAGTGGCCATTTTAGACAGGTTTTACTGTAATGTGGTGGTAAATACCAAATACTAGAATCTAGCCAATCTGGACAGCTGTGCATGCATGCTTGACTTTACCTGCCCGAGTGACGTCTGCTGATAATTTTTGTAATGGTTTTTAATGGTATTTCACCAGGAATACCACTGGAATACCACTAGAAAGACTTAAATTCCACTGGTATTGCTAGTGGTATTCCACTGGAAACGATTAGAATACCACTGGAAAGACTGTGTATTCCACTGGACAATTTTAATGAGAAAATCCAGTATTCTAGTGGAATAATACTATAATTATACCCTAGGAAAACCACATAATATTCCAGTGGAATACCACCAGTATTCAAGCAGAATACATGCAGTGGAATACCACGAGTGGAAAAATAGTGGTAAACCAGTGTGTTTTTTCCATTTAAAGTGTTTTTCACTAGGGTAGGCATGGGGTCCATCTGAGTCATGTGACAATGATCATTTGGTGTCTCAATTTAGGTTCATTGGGCCCATGTTTAAATATATTGATGAGCAACCTTGTCTGAAAGGTCAAACTTGATCCATAGTCATTGCATTATTGTTAAACATATCTAGTAGTATAATGATTTTTTCAAGCTTTTCCCCATTTTAATGCATTATAGAAATCAAATTTGACATTACTGAAAGGTATGTCAAGGTTGACCTAAGATCAACATTTGTGTCCCACAATATGAAATTTGAGTTCAACTGGCCCAATGTTTTCTTATCAGAAGTTTGAAAATGTTGTTGGATGGATGTCCGATGGATCAATGATAGTCAATGCCTTCTGCTCAGGTGAGCTAAACATAAGTTGTTGATAATCAAATAGCAAACAATAAGTCCCTGATCAGACTGCTCCTCTAGGAGCAGTCTGATATGGGACTATATTGTTTGCACATGTTTTTCCTGTCTGAGTAGTTTGGTTCTAGTACAACATGCGTGGATCCAGAAAGTTTTTGCAGAGGGGGTCCAACTTTGACATTTTTTTTTTAGAGGGGAGAGACGATCAAAGCAAATACCACTATAAGCGGGCCATCATCAGCCCGCCAGTTAAAAGCCATTTAAATAGTGTTTTGCCGGCGTGCCGATAATGGCCCAAAATTGAATGCTGGCTTGGTAGCTTTGTGTTTTTTCAAGGGATCCGGACCAGTATTGCTAAGAAACCCTATATTTATGTGATTTTTCAGGGGGATGGGGGGGGGGTCCGGACCCCTTGTCCCACCCTCTGGATCCGCACATGTACATTAAGGAGAAAGGATATAGGGACATGTGCACTTGTAAGAGCATTCATGGTAATTATGATAAATGGAATTTTTATTCACTTCTTTGAAATATCAAATACTTTCACAGGTCAATAGATGGCTATAAAGGCAGTAATGTGGCCATTAAAGAATCAAATCATTGACATCTTCAGGTAGGGTTGAACACAATGACTTTATAAAGTATGTGATAAAAAGAAGTCTTTCAAGAGATGTTTTTACTTTGTCTGCATACCATATATATTTTCATTAACATTACCAAAAATGCCCTAAAACTGTTGAGTCCTTATCCTTGCTTTATCTCCTTGTTATATCTTGATTTATATGTTTTAGGAGATGATGCATTGATAAGTTAGGGGTCTTCATGCAAACCAAATATTTATGTGTCTTGATCCAAATCTGAATTAAGGGTGAGGTTGGCGCCGTTAAACCGGTTTAAGCCCTCCAGTAAAATATTTTACTGACCGTTCCAAGGCGGTACTTCTTTTGTGGATCTTTTATGTTTTTGTTCCGTCTTGTGTTTGCTATGTTTTGTGCGCGTCTGTTTATATGTGCTTTGTGGTCACCTGCTGGGAAAGGGCTGACCTCTTGGCTCTCGTTTGTGGTGTCTTCTGTGAGTTTGTCACTTTCCCATTGGTATCCTGGGTCAGGTGTGGTACTTGATTGTATCGATTCCTGATCTTTGCAACCTTATTACTTTGAACCCACACATTTAAAAGATGTTTGGTAATCTGGTCTTTGATAAAAAAAAATATCATGCTTATCAGAATATACCAGCGGTCCCGAGTTCGATCCCCGGCTCTAGTACCAGTCTGTCGGATGAGACTTAATTTAAGCTGTGGCACCCATCTCTGGGACGTTTTAAATCGAGAACCACTGCCGTTTGAGCCTTTCGGGTGCTTCCTACATGAAAAAAAAAAGCACACAAAAACTATAAACCCTCTCTGTCCAATAGACTGCGGTTACTGCCAATTAAGGAACAGCCACAACAGTCTTTTTTTTTCCAGAAGACCTGGCCCGAGGTTATGAAACTTTTTACATGCTCAACTAAACTGAGTGCTCATAAAAACTAAAACGCTGAAACAATATGATTTTTCTTGCTTTAAAACTCTCTGGTTCAGTATTTATCCTGCAACAATTGTTGGCATTTTAACATCTATGAGCAGGATCAATTTCATGGTCATCCAAGTTGAGCACGAAAAGTTTTATAACCTTCGGGTCTGGCTATTAAACATTATACTGCTCATTCAGATAAGCACTATTAGTCTAGGCTTAGATAGCAGACACTATTATAACTCTTCACAGTACAGCAACATTGAACTATTAGAAGCGTTAAGTGGCTCAGTTGTAGAGTCATAGGGGCCCACTAGTTTGAGACTCACTGGAGGCACTGTTACTTTGTCCTTGAGCAAGACACATTATCCTCAACTTATAGAGCTGGTTCAACCCAGCAAGACAGGAATATGTCCTGACATGAATGAATAATTGTTGACCCATAAGCTTAAATTCTTAAAACATGATTGCACAATCTAATGAGTCTAGATGCCTAACGTTTAACCTGAGCCTTCATCTATTTCCCTATTTTGTGTGTGCAAGCAGTGAATTAGGGGATAACTGTATTCAAAATTTTCATTTGGGAAAATTTATGAATATCGGCAGATATACAATCGGAAATTTAGCTGTACGGCGTCGCAGGAGCGGAGCCGTAAAACGTGATTTCCAACCATATATCCGACGATATACCTCCCCAAATGAAATTTTGAATATGGTTATTTCCATTCTAATGCACTTCTGCAGTTTCCTCTCAGATTAAATTTGTTGCAAGCCGCATAAAGCCGCACGTCATCCAAGGATTTGAGACGTGATTAATGACATCAAATCTTTTCCAACAGTATGACACAGGATATACTGTCACAAATTTTTGACATTATCCAATCAGAAGTCGTATTACAAAAGCAAGTGCATGAGAATGCTCTAACGATACTGCATGTTTGTGAACGCTCGTCTCAGCATTGGATGCTTGCACATGCTATATTACCAACAAGGCCCAAAAAATTTCTTCTGACCTAACCTATATGTCAAGAGCGTGACAAAGCAGGTGTTCGCTTGCATAATACTGATGTTAAATGATGTTTGAAAAGTTCTTCAAAATGTAGATTATAACATCTTTACTATGCAAATTTATGCAGCACAATAATTTCTTTCTCCTCAGAAAGTGGGCTTAGGACCCTATTAAAACAAAACAATTCTTCGTTAGGATATAAAATTTACACACAACACTAGACTTTTTATGAATGGCTAGACTGGCCCCCCGTCTAACTGATAATTAAAAAAAAATCTGCAACTTAAAAAACCCACTTATAACTGGAGTCCTACTTTCTAATATTTCTCTGATAGGCTATCAGTTACAGCTGAGAAGGGAGATTATATCAGAGAAAAGTTTGGTTCAGTAGGAGTAGTTTACCTTAAACTCAGGGTCTGAAAGCCAGGCTAATGAATGGCCATTAGATAGGTTTTAATTTTGTTTTTCATCCCAAGAGTCAACAGCTATATCTCATGTCCAGATAGTCAGTTAACTGGACCACAGTTTAAATCGAGGTCAGGGGTTAATAGATATAGCAAAATTTGATACTTGTCCACGGACAAGTATATGGCCAAAATGTACTGGTCCAAAGAAAACTGAACTTGGCCCAAAGAACAGATCTTAGCTTAACCATTGCTGTAGACTGGCTTCAGTCCATAAAAACACTTTTTCATCAATGTGCCATATCATATACTTGTAGCTAGTCTTACTCTGATGGCTCTGTTTTAAAACATAGCCATCAGAGTAATACTAGTTACAAGTACATGATATGACACATTGATGAAAAATTGTTTTAAGTACTGGAGTCGGTCTACCATTACTGTGCTGAAACCATAATACAAACTCTTTGGTAATCATTATGAAACAAGAAATACTCAATTGAAAACAGTGTAGATCCAGATTGGCTGGCTTCTGAACCCAGCTGGTCAGAATCCACATTTTTTCCATATAGCATGCAAGTATAGAATTAATTGTGACATGAATCTGGATTGCATAAAAATCAGACTAGCAGATGGAACTGGATTGCATGAAAACCAGATCTTAAGCAACCAGTATGAACACATATCAGACAGCTCCTTATGAAGGAGTCAGATCTAGGTCCTGCTGTTTAGACTTCCAAAATACTACAGCAGACAAAAAAGTAGATGACTTGTCATTATTATTATTTTATTAAAGTCATTTATAGCGATAAAAATAATGATAACTGTATTATACCACCTTATCATGCACAAAAATATTCAGTTCAGGCTTCATCATAGCCCCTGCGAAATAGAGTTCCTAACTCAAGAGCAGTTCAGGAACAGTTCTTGAAATTTAGCAATTCTTGAACAGTTCAAGAACAATTGTACTTGAACAGTTCTTGAACCTTGTTCTTGAATAATGGAAGAACTTTTCTTGAACTGTTCTTTAAATTTTCCCAGGGGAGGATTTTTGAGGGTTCTTTTACTGTAAACAAATTGTAGCCCTGTATAGACTCTGACCAGTACCCATTCCAGAATTGTCATTCCAAAAAATTTGCTGATATTCTAAAACAATTTCAAACAGTAGATATTTAAACAGGAATGTTTATGTTGATGGTGATTTATTTATTAATGGCTGGGATTGGTCTATCCATTGTCCAATCTCACATAAAGTTAATTGAATGCAAATTGAATTTTACACCACAACAGTGCAATGAATCGATCTTCAATTCTCGGCTTCCAATTCCGGCCTTTTTCGGTATTATCTCTTCAAACCAATCTGATAGCCTGGTCAATAATGATCGAAGAAACATCTGTATGGAGGATAATAAGTGCCATCAACAAAAATCTATTTATACATTTGAGATGCAGAGCCAGGTGAGATGCCCATGGCATAATTCCTTCTAGCTTGGATGGTCTATTGAATATGCGCCTCTACGCGATAAAACCTGTCTTCGGAGGTTTGCGAATAATAAAGGCGCAGACCAGCCTGCCCATCTGCGTAGTCTGATCAGCACCTTTGTTTTTCGCTTATTGGAAAGTATCATGAGAAAACCTGTCTTTCAGGGTTTGCGAACAAAAAAAGGTGTAGACCAGCCTGCGCATCTGCGCAGTCTGATCAGCACCTTTGTTTTTCGCTTATTGGAACAAATGCGGATCCAGAGGGGGGACAGGGGGTCCGGACCCCCCCTGGAAAATCACAAGTTATATGGGTTTCTATAGGGAATAAGCAATTGGACCCCCCCCCCCCCCTGGAAAAAGTTGGATCCCCCCTGCAAAATGTTGGACCCCCTATGGAACCTTGAAAAATGATAGATTTCTTTGAATTTGACCATTTGAATTTGACCGTTGTCAGAGCTTATTTTTGTCAGACTAACCTAAACCCCCCTGACAAAAGTTCCTGGATCCGCGCATGTGGAAAGTATCATATCTAGGCTTGCTAGGAGCGAAATTTCAACTTTCTAGCTAAGTCTGTGGCTGAGCTGGCTGGTTTGAATCTCAATTTGTCGGAAACCCCGAAGATAGGTTTTCTCGCTACGAAGCCCATATATCGAGAAGACACAGCTGTCATGACCTCCCCTTATGAAATTTTCTGGATCTGCCCATGGGTATTTAGCATAAGGTAGAAGCTAGCATGTGTGTACAAGGAAGATTCAAATCAGTCTGGGAATCAACAAAGTCTGACATCAGTCTGAAGAAACATTGGACCCTTGGCTACCCATAGAGCACCCATCGAAGACTCTGATCATACTGGACAGATGTGCAGGTTGATCTGAGTCTTCGATAGGCGCACTTGCTAACTACATGTACTGGCTCAATTATTATCAACTCATAGAAAAGTTTTCGCTATTTAATGTTATGGCAAATCTGTTCCCCCATAAATATTTTACCCATCAATACTGGTCTAAGAGGATATCTTGTCAACAACACTATTACTGCTTTCCAATTCCAGGAATCCTATCACGCAAAAATGTACCTTAATGTTAACCTTGTTTTGGCTTACGGAATCTTCCTTCAAATTTTAAACAATGATGCTGAGATATGACGTATCGCACAAGATTTCGGTACTTATCCCATATGCAAAAGAGACGCCTTTAAAAATGTCCATGCTTTCACATATCCAGCAGAGCTAGCTCTGAGGTCTAAATTATGGCCTCAGTTTTCATATACATCCATACTTTGTGCACAGGAGCAGCAAAGGCTCTGGCAAGTCTGCACAGCCTTTGCTGCCCGAAAATAGCATATATAAGTACCAAAATCTCATGACCATGCTTATAATATATTTTGAGGTTGAATGACTAGAATTTCGATTCTGTCCATAGAGATTGCTTTTATTTGCAGTGACATTTTGATCGCAGCCTTTATATTGTCCATGCCAACTCAACTAGAATTTCAGGAGAATCCCACATACGGTACCTATAAGCATTAAGCTGGGTATGTTGATCCTGAGAATAACTCCAAATGCAACATTGCCTTATTTCAATCAAACCAAGATCTTCACAGCTAAAACACAGTGTGCCCATGTGCCATCTGACCATATGCGTTAATATACACAATCTGATAACATGCTTTTCACAGAAGAGCGAATAAATATGCTTTTTTAAGTGCTATAAACTAATAAACTGTTCATGCCAATATGAAGATCTTTTCATGGCTGTAAATCTGCAAAATGATCAAAACCACAGTGTTTCCTGCCAAAATTGAGATTTTCCAATGTTAAAAATAGCCTAATTTTGGGTATCCATTATATTGGTGTCTTTATATCTATACCAAAGGAGATTGGAAAACCAGATACACTTTCCCAATACTTTCAAGAATGAGATGACAACATAATTAAAAGATAAGCATCTTGAAGTGCAAGAGACTGTTCTAATTTGCTGCTTCACATGCAGGTAATGTACAAAATATGAAACCTGCACAAAATTGCACAGGTTTCATATTCTGTAAATTTAATGGAGTTGCTCACATTTAAGTATGTATTTATAAGTACATGGTTCATACAGGCAGGTTTGAGTAAAATTCAAGGACTTTTTAAGGACCTCTAAAGACTTTCCTACAGTTTTTCAAGGACTAAAGTTTATGAAAAATACAGAATAAGTGTTAAAATTCTACTTTAGAAATGCTAGACTAAGATATATGATGGAGAAATTGGTACTAGAGAATTAGTATAAATTGTTGTGCCTTTATTTGGTGCAGCATATATGCTGCACCAAATAAAGGCTCAACAAATTTCATACTGATTTAGGACACTATCAACTGTGCTAAGTCCTACAGAAAATAGTAGAATTCAAGGACTTTTCAAGGCTTTTTAGTGATTTTCCAGTACTTTTCAAGGCAGATTTAATTTTCAAGGACTTTTCAAGAAATCCCTCTTAACTCAAGTACTTTTCAAGCCTGTAAGATCCCTGTAGTATCCTGATCAGTTGGCTTCGTTCTACGCTGATCTGAATCAACTGAATTGATTTGTGTTTAGCACAGTAAGGCTCTACAGGTCATGTCACAAGTAAACCTCTTTTGTGTTTATGATAAAGGTGCACATCAACACAAGGCTGATCAGCAATATGATAAGTGTAACTACTTCAAATATATAGCTAGTCTCAGTAGCTAAGCAGGCTGGTATGAGTCTTATTGTTTTGTTTGTTTGATTTGATTCTTTACATCCCATCAACAATCTTTCAGTTGAACAGGGACGGGTCTTCCTGGGTTGAACCAGTACTAAGCTAGGATAAATGTGTCTTGCTCAAGGACCACAACGCAGTGACACCGGTGAGGCTCAAACCCGCGGCCTCTCTGTCTTAAGTCAAGCACTCTACCACTGAGCCACTGCGCTCCCTATATATTAAGTGTAACTACTTCAAATATATAGCTAGTCTCAGTAGCTAAGCAGGCTGGTACGAGTCTTATTGACTTTAGAGATTTGCACGGCATGGCTTAATTCGTACCATAATACAGTTTGTATGGGAACAATATGAGAAGATAATAGGACAGTGATTTATTCCCTGCACAGACCAATCTATAAAAGCGTTTGTATATTAACATTCTTTCGATTTTTACGTCACTAAGATCCAAAAATAATAAATAATCGCCAACTTGATGTGATTTTCTGACTGAATACACCAGTCACCTGAAATATTTTTGTAAAAATATAGGCTTTACATAACACTTAATCTTTTCGACAATAATCTATCATAATCCTAGCTTGATGAAGAGGGCCAGAATCACTCAGCTTGCCTATTTGCTATAAGTTTCAAAATCCCATACAGATGCACAAATAATGCACAATAACTTAAGCTTATCTCATGGAAAGGTCGGGCTCATTGGAAATAATATTATAATGTTTATATAGAAATAAGAATTTTGATGAAAAAATAGATTAACATAGCCTTACACCCTTTCTGTCCATACAGATGAAAAAAAATCTGTGATGAATTGGTTTTTTTGGTTATTTAACCAAATACCATACAATTCACAAATGGTAGCACTTTTGTGTGATGAACTGCAAACAAATAAATTACAATATTTGCAAGTGGAAGAATTTGTGTAATGAATTGGCATCCTTGCATAAATACCTATGCACATAGCTGTTTGAAGTCATTGTCAAATCAGACCAAATCTATGTTCAAATCAAGAAATTCACATGCTGTTTGAACATCATGTTTTAACTTCGAAAATTCTTAAAACTGGCTCTAATTTCTTTTTTGCATGACATTACACTTAAACTGTCACAGCGTAGAATAGCTTACCTATGCTTTTGTTTGCATATATTGTTCCCATGGAAATAATGGTGTGACTTTCAAAAGTTTATAAGCTGGTGCCATTTTGATTTGAGATATCTGAGCAGCTATTTCAATGTCTTAATTAGAATCAGAGATAGAGACAATTTGGTTGCAAATAGGTAAAACCTCACATGCTTTTCTACTGCAATCATATTTGCCTGGTCTCTAGGAAGATTCTAAGGTTTGAGCACTCATTCAAGCAGCCATGAGTCCTAACCTTCTTCAAGAACTGGCAAATGTTAACTCATGAAAAGCATTAACAATCCCTAAAATAAACACATACATACATTTTACAAGTATCAGGCAGCAGCATTTCTACATGATGAACTAGAAAACAACCAAATACCATGAAATTAATAAACAGAAACATTTCTGTGGAATGGATCAACAACAAATAAATACCATACAATTAATTGTTTGTATACTTGAAACACCTAAATGGGTACTTTCTCTTTGATGAATTGGCAAAAACCAAATACCATACCAATAACAGATGATATCATTTTTAAAAGAATTGCCAAATATCATACTGTAACAGATCGTGTAATTTCTGTTTGATGAATTGGAAAATACCAGCTACCAAATTGTTAACAAATGGAATAATTTTGGTTTGATAAATTGGCATGGTATAAATTCTATTTATTTCTTTGAGTTGTCCCAGTCAACAATTTTCAGTCATGTCGGACGTGTAGTCTGTAAGTCTAAAGCTCAACCAACTGAGCCACTGCACTCCGTATAATTTCTGTTTAGGAATTGACAAAAACCAAATACTGTACAGTAAACAGATGGTAACATTTCTGTGTGATGAATTGACATTTAAAAACAAAGACCATATTTATGTTTACCGATGATATCATTTCTGTTTGATGAAAAGGCAAATAATATACCAATTGACAAAAGCCAAATACCATACTGTTACTAGGTGGTATCATTTCTGTTTGATGAAAAGGCAAACAAGAACAGATGGTATCATTTCCATTTGATTAATTGACAAAAACCAAATACCATGCTATTAATAGATGGTATCATTTCTGTTTGATGAAATGGTAAATACCAAACCAAGAACAGATGGTATCATTAATTTCCATTTGATTAATTGGCAAAACCCAAATACCATGTTGTTAATAGATGGTATCATTTCTGTTTGATGAAATGGTAAATACCATAACAATAACAGATGGTACCAATATACTTTGGATAGCGATTGAGCATGGACTTTAGATTGGACTAACTTTGCCATCAAAGTAATTAATCTTAGAGGTTATATATATATATAACCTCATATATATATAACCTCTAAGATTAATTACTTTGATGGCAAAGTTAGTCCAATCTAAAGTCCATGCTCAATGGCTATCCAAAGTATATTGGTATATATATATATATATATACTCCTCAAAATAATTGAAGGACTAATACTATCAATTATAACATTGTTGCATTTTGTGTAGAACGTATTTTAAAAACCGATTTTATGATCTAGCCTAAATTTTTCGGACATTTTTGACGCCCTATTGCCAAGTGAAACAGCAAATAGAAAATGGTAGAAAATGTTACTAACAAGCATTTTTTGTCATTTCAAAACTTGACCTAAATGTATTGGAATGTCAACTCTTCCTGTGGCCAAGTATACACATTGTTTTCGTAAAACAAAAGAATGTCAAAACTCCATTGTCAGAGATGAAAACGCTTGCTTCCCAGTATATTGAAACTGTTTGAAGATTTTTTTTGATTTTGGAATGTCACCTCTTCCTGTCACCGGGCCGCATAGCGCAGTCGGTAACGTGTCTGACTACAGATGCGTGTCTGACTGCAGATCCAGGGGTCACGAGTTCGATCCCGGTCCGGTCCCATACTTTCGTGGAGATTGATCATGAAATGATTTCTACGATCATTCTCCTCCCTTCCGCTGATTCATTCATGAAGGGTTGTTGTCAGTTACAAGCGAAAGTATGTGCACGAATTACTGGTTAACTGCTTGTTCAAGCCTGCCCAGGAAAAAGTGTGGTTAGGTGAACTGACCGTCCCGCAATGACCGTAGCTGTTGACTTGGGACGTAAAGCAACAAAACAAACAAAAACCTCTTCCTGTGAGAGAAAATTGCCCCTTTTGGCTGTGGCGTAATGGCCAGACTATGGATTCCGATCACTGGTTATGGTGTTAGCCTGTGACAATCTTGAAACAATTCGTCAGGACATCTTTCTAACACTCAAAGGCATACAGTAGAATGACGGTTGCAATCTGATTCTTGATGGCCAAGTATACACATTGTTTTCGTAAAACAAAAGAATGTCAAAACTCCATTGTCAGAGATGAAAACGCTTGCTTCCCAGTATATTGAAACTGTTTGAAGATTTTTTTTGCATGTAAGCAACAAAGTGCAATTTGATGTCACTTGCATTCTACTCGAATGACCACAGACGAATTTCTTTACCCCACCCACTGCCTTTTGAAAGTGTGTTTTTGAGGGTATTGTGCATTTGAGACACAATTATATATTGGCAGGATTAGGCTTGGGAATCATTAATAATAATTTTTGATTTATGGGCATAAAGAATAGAAAGATTTGGGCCTAGTTGTACAGAATTTAAATGTTTGAGCTAATTATACTCATATTCTAAAATCTTGGTCCTTTAATTATTTTGAAGAGTATATATATATAATCAACTGTGCAGCAGATGACATAATTTCTGTGTCATTAATTAGAAATAACAAAATAGATTACTTATAGCATTTGCTACCATATTATGAGGACAGGGAATTAATCACTATGTATGTAAAGCCCACATCTTCACAGTGTAGGACCGGAAGTGTACGGTATTTGTGCTTGTACATTCTTTTGAGATTGTACATCGACGGATAAGTTATTTGTGCAATGAAGCGAGGGGTAGGTTGACAAGAAGTTTCTCTTTTTTCAAACGCCTTTCATTCTAAGTGGAATTCTGGTGGATGGAAATTAGGTTACACAGGCTGAGCTATCGATTTCCACTATTCGATTTTTTTCATTAAATCCGAAAGTTTCACAAAACAACGAAAATCACGCTATCACCTGGTTTCGTCCGAGTTTCAGTGTCTTTGCAAGCTCGATATCTTCAACCAGACATTTGTTTATTTCAGTTTTTCACTATTTTTCACATTTTTAGTAATCTGTAAACTTAGTTTATAGGCTTGTTTATCGATGCATACAATAAAACTGTCATGGGAGGGGTTTTTGTTTGCACTGTTTAATTCCATATTTGTACGGTTATTTGAACGGCAATTGAACCGGTATTTGGAAATTGCCATAAAAATTTGTACAGTCATCTGCAGCCCTATACCTCTGTAAGAAAGCGTATTTGTGATAAAAAAAAAAACTCTTTAGTAGCTGATCATAAAATATATGCCAGAGAATATCTTGAATAATGATTCAAGTTATGTGAAGTCCTAAAATGAATCTTGAACGTAAGTTTAATACAACACTCTGATTCCAAATCTTGGATACCTCTCCAAACTTCAATATTTGGGTGCATCCATGTTTAGCTCCCCTGAGCTATACTTAGGGGGAGCTATTACTATGGTCAGTGTCCGGCGTTCGGTGTCCGTTAACCTTTCCTTTAAATGACTTCTTCTCTGAAACTACTGGCCCCGGGGTGATTTGGTTCAAATTTGGTCACAAGCATTATTGGGTGAAGGGCTTACAGATTTTTACAAATGGTGAGGCCCCGCCCCCTTAAGGAGCCAGGAGGGGCCCCAAAAGGGGTATTTTTTGGACAAATTTAAAAAAAAATCTTCTTCTCAAGAACCGGCTATCCAGGAGCCTTAATAAATATTCATGTATCCACATGCGGTAATCATTTTCGCCTTGGAATCGAAAGTAAAAATACCTATTATTAATTAAAATACTATGCCCACTTCTACATGTTGGCCAGTCAAAGAAATTAAAATAGTTAACTGTTATATGTGCAAAATCTTAATGTCAAAAGGGCCGTTTTATGAGAAAAGGTCCCTTATCACATTTCTAATTAGTGTTGATCTTAGTCATTCTGTGGGGTGGTACGTTTTACCCAAATCTACCCAAATCCACAAATCTACCCAAATCCACACGTTTTACCCAAATCCACTTACCCAAATCCAATTTATATTATCTCATATGTAGAAAAATAAATAGAAAAAGAGATTGGATAATAATTTTGTACCAAAAAATGTATATTAGATGCTTACCTGCTCAATTAATGTCGTTTTGCGGGCAATGGCTGCACATCGCATATCTTTTTATCCGTTTTTTTCCTTCATTTATGTCTTGAATGTTTTGATTAATAATCCTGTTTAAGATATATTCTTTATTTAATGTACTAATTTAAAACTGGTATGACTTAATTATAATTAATTTCATTTAGAGAAATTCATATATATTGAATAACTACATCTTTACAGGTATGATTAACAGGTGTGATAAACGTGTAACACCTTAACCCTTATTCTGCAATATTTATTAGTGTTTTCGAGTATATATCTATTAGTGTTGCATAAATCAGAAAAAAAACGGATCCAATCTCTTTGCATTCTTCTATTAATCAGATAATATAAAGTGGATTTGGGTAAGTGGATTTGGGTAAAACGTGTGGATTTGGGTAGATTTGGGTAGTGGATTTGGGTAAAACGTGTGGATTTGGGTGGATTTGGGTAGATTTGGGTAGATTTGGGTAAAACGTACCGCCGATTCTGTGTTTCCAAATGATCATTTTAAGCACTTACATGTCCGTGTTTGCTAATTTGTTAAAGAGGCATTAGAGATGCTTCTAGTGAACAAGGTCTCTAGCCCCTGATCAGACTGCGCGGATACGTAGATTGATCTGGGGCTACACTGGTCGCAAATACGATAAAGGACCTTTTTTCTCATGAAACAGCTCAAATAGAATAGATTATGATCAGACGACTTCTAAAGAAGGCGCTGTTGCATACTCAAAAGTCCCTTAAACTCAATCCTTTTAGCACATATTATAATGAACGAGCTCATCAGAGATAATTTCCAAACGGTAGAGGCATCAATGAGAATGCTTGATTTTGTATATTCGTCATCTTAAAGGCAAATAATAAAGATCCTGATCAGGCGGCCCCTTTAGAAGCCGACTGATCTGAATCTATTCTGCTTGCAACTGCAACAAAAGTCACGATCGCCTACCGTTCGGCAACCACTCTACAACTAAACTGTTTGCAGAGAGATCGTAGAGCGGTTGCTTGTGTTTTTCGGTCGCAAGTCAGTCGCCGATCGGTCGCAACACAGGTGTGACCAAAGCTTAAGTGAAGTTTTAACAAAATAAAACGAAAAAGTAAGCAACCAAAGGGGGCGTCGTTTTGGGTTTTATTTTGTTAAAACTTCACTTAACGACACTGACTGACTTAGTTTTTTAACCGACCTTTCATCGTTCTTAATAACTTTGGCGGGACAACAGAAAGTGGGACATGTCAATGAAAATACTCGTTGCGTCATAGACACGTAGTTATGCAAATTTAAATTTGTCCATTTTGTGACATTTGTGATTGTTTCAAAGGTAAATTATGAGTTCTGTCGTTGCTACGTCTGGCTAATGCATTGAAAGAAGTCAAGTAATTTCACTTACATACATGTACATATGTAGTCAGGCAATAGCAGCTGTTCAATGATATACGGACTTAACAGTGTTTGCATATTGCTATAGACACAAAAGGGTTACTACATATATTCTATTGAATTTGTTGTTTTGTCGATTGTCACCTGCTGAAGTACATATACGCTGATTTTTGTTTTATTTTCGGGCAGATGTCATGTCGAGGATGTTTTATATAGTGAATTGACTCGATGTAACAAAAAAGAGCTCTAGATAAAAGGAATGTTTAGCTTGCTAAATCCTTTATTTCTCATCCAAACCCTTAGTTGAAGTATCCATTACAATCGTCTAAATGAGACGATTCTAATGAGCACCGACAACATAGATTTGTATGAGAACTACGGGATATAGCGTTGCGAAAAGTAAAATTTTATTTATTAGATTTTCTTATTTGTTCGGATCTGTTTTAACCGTTCTGCTTAAAATCAGATATCTTAAGTTATTTTATGGTATTTTTGTTTATTATAGCCTTCTGAAATTTCGTTTAATTACGATTTTCTGTCAGTTTTTAAAAGCTCGTGTATTTTTTCTTGTGCGGTTGCCTCCACTGGCCGTCCTGGACTGTGCTTGTTTTCAAAACCAACATATCCCCTTTTTAAATTCGTCAGTCCATCGGTAAACTGTAGTTTTCGGAAGAGCATCTTTACCACAAACACTTTTCAGGGTATTCAGTATTTTAACTCTTTTAGTATCTCTGTAGTACTCGATTTTTATATACGCTCGTTGTTCAACGGCAGTGAACGTGGCCATTGTGCTTCGAATACCAGTGCGCGACGTGACGTCACGATTGATGACGTCATCATACGCACACCTGACGTTATGTGCGAATGGCTAACAAGACGTACCAGGTATATACCGAATTTCATCTGTCTAGCATGTAAACTGATTGCGCTATAGAAAAAGTCCAATTCCTAATTGGATGACCCTCGTATGATCTAAACATCTGGCAATACAATTAAGAGGATTTGTCCCCGGATGACTTGCATCATACTCAGATCTAATTCCAAACGCCTATGTACGTATCGACTGGCCAGATAAAACTTTCAGTCAATTGAATCGCGTTATTATTGCCGGGCTCTGTGTTTTATAAACTATAATTTCAGCCTAGATTTCTTTTGGCTGAGGGTTTTCGCCATTTTCAGACCGAAATGCAGGCTCCAATGCAATGGGAGTCATAGTATTAGGAAAGGGGATAATTTTTCCAAGGGGATCAACTATTTCATTACACTGGCACTTGAAATTTAGCAGTTTAACTTGCTGCCATTACGATATACCATGATATTATAACTTTAACGTCTGTACTTTGAAAGCGACAACCCTTTATCTTTTTAATTATGACTAACAAAAGAAATAAAATGCGTTTTCTGAAAATTAGCTTACCCAAATTACTGTACAAACTAATGACAGATACCTGTACAAACGCAAAGTTGACTTTTGCAAATACCCCGTACAAAAATTAGCATTGAAACCGATGACCTACTTAGCATTTTTACCTCATTGTGAGAATAAACTCACATACACTTGATAGTGCCGTTCATTTTTATTGCTGTTTTTTGTTCTTGACATATAAAGTTTCAAAAGGATACTCGATAACATCTCAAAAACGGCGTCTATTTTATGTCAGATGTTTTCACAATTCTTATGTTGACATGATTAAAGTCTTTTCGTTGCGAAACCGTGACTTTGAATAACATGTACATGCACCTGAAATGTCCCCGAGTCATTACGCAAACAATGCCGATACTTTATTTCACAGAAAAATAATCAAAACTGACAAAAACTACAAATCTGCTTACCGTTTCCAAGCGACCGCCTTGCACAAATAACTTATCCGTCGATGTACAATCTCAAAAGAATGTACAAGCACAAATACCGTACACTTCCGGTCCTACACTGTGATCTTGACCCCATTCCAGCAAAGGCAATCAAAGACAAAGATTATATCAACATTCTGGACTAAAATAAAAAATGTCATATCTTGTAGCACGCTTACCTGTATCCATTTTACAACTATCCTGATATCCTATATCTATTTTACACTACTATCCTCATATATTTAGTTCCATACAGAACAGTCCACCAGGAAAGTCTAACCCCAAGGTGAGTTCAAACAACATAAGCAAATCCAAAGAAAAAAAGTCAACAGCTGTTTAAATATTAATCCTTTAATACAATGGTGTAGGCTTAATACAAAAACAAGAAATATACAACTATTGTACTCTTCCCCATGTAATTTTCCCCCGATAATAGACTTCAAACTGTATCACTTGGAGATCATTTGAATATGCAAAACCCTTTTATAAAGAAAATATAGTGCATTCTTAAAATGTTGGCTGCGATTTACTTTAAATTTAGCATGTTCAAGGCTAACCCCTACTCCTGGTGAATCCAGATTTAAGATTATCAGTAACTTACCCCCTTTCATAAACAAGTTAGATCATAATCAGCTGGCTTCTTCAGAAGCCAGCTGATTCTGATCTACACGGTTTTCTAGCCCCCATGTGAATGCCTTAACAAATGGAATTCTGCAACTCAAGGGGCAGACATTTTGGAAATGGTTGACATATAAAATTTAATCAGCAGCAGGGCAAAGGTCAATACATTGATATTTTCTTATATTCTGCTTAATCAATCATTGTCAAAAATCCCTCTTAACCCACACTTTAAACATTCTAAAGCCTTTAAGTAATCAGAGATACTTATAAAATTAGAAAACAGAAAGTCTATTTTCACAGGTAGAGTAATTGTCCTAAACTTTTAAACACTACAATCAAATACTTTGCCTTTGGTTTAATAAATAAGATCATAAAATGTTTTAATATGAGCATAGGTCTTTTGTACAAAGCATGCATTGGTCTTTGATTTCATAAAAGTTATCGAGCAGTGTAGTGCCTTATCAGGCAAACAGTCCAGGCCAAGAAAAGACTGATCCCTACCAAGAAAAGACAAATCCAGACCAAGAAAAGACTGATCTGTACCAGGAAAAGACTGATCCAGACTAAGAAAAGACTGATCCCAACCAGACCAAGAAAAGACTGATCCAAAAATAGACCAAGAAAAAACTGATCCTGACCAGACCAAGAAAATACTGATCCAGACCAGATCCAGACCAAGAAAAGATTGATCCAGACCAAGAAAATACTGATCCAGACCAAGTAAAGACTGATCCAGACCAAGCAAAGACTGATCCAGACCAAGAAAAGACTGATCCCGACCAGATCAAGAAAAGACTGATCCAGACCAGGCCATGAAAACCAGACCAAGAAGACCAATCCAGACTAAGAATAGACTGATCTAGACCAAGTAAAGACTGATCCAGACCAAGCAAAGACTGATCCAGATGATCTAGACCAAGAAAAGACTGATCCAGACCAGGCCATGAAAACCAGACCAAGAAGACCAATCCAGACTAAGAATAGACTGATCTAGACCAAGTAAAGACTGATCCAGACCAAGCAAAGACTGATCCAGATCTAGAAAAGACTGATCAAGACCAAACAAAGACTGATCTAGATCAAGAAAATACTGATCCAGATCAAGAAAATACTGATCCAGATCAAGAAAAGACTGATCCAGATCAAGAAAAGACTGATCCTGACCAAGAAAAGACTGATCCTGATCACGAAAAGACTGATCATATTTTGCAAAAGTATTTGTTTACTACAGGTCCACGGTCAACAATGGGTAAAAAAATTGAAACCCTTTGCATTCTGGGTAAAATTTCACGCTTTTGTTGTCGTAAGCTGATTTTTTTTCTCATTTTTTTAAAAATTCTTTCAGGGACACACAGTTTGGATCAAGATCAGGACCAATATCTGGGTCCAAACTGTTTGCAAGGGAAATGATTATGAGCAGAAGACAAGTCACTGATGGGCTTGCGTAACATATTTCTTGGGTTATAACATAAAGGTGTAGTGCAAAGTAGAGCCTGATCAGGAACAGTCCAGACCCAGAATCAACTGCTCCTGTTTGCTTCAGTACTTATTTACATGTCTCTAGTAAACTTAATTGAAGCAATTAATATATAGTCTGTCAAAATTGACCTTAGACTGATTAATTTTCGCCAAAATCTTTGTGTTATTCGTGCGTTTTTGTTGAGTACTCCGACCTTGGTCACTCTTTTACAGAGAATATGAAGATAATTTCAAATCGTTAATGCAAATGGTCTGATAGCCTAGTGGTAAGATGACAACCTACAGATCATGCATACCTGGATCGAAACTTGGAAGGAACCTTTTTTTTATAATTGTCAAATTGCTTTCTTTTTTAAGTCAATATTGTTCTTATATTTTACGTCAGCTTGTGATGAGCTTTACATCTTTCATATGTATTTAGCCGCTTTTGTATTAATTATTCCCTCAGTTCCCCACTATTTCCTTGTCAGCTGATAACATTTGCAAATAGTTTGGACCCAGTTCAGTACCAACAGAACTTCAGTTCTGATCTGGATACAGACGATTGACATTCTGATAGTGCTCCTGTAAGAATTTTCGAAAAAGCTAAATGTCAGCAGATGATAACTAAAATCTCAAAAAGCATTCAGCGTGCAAAGAGTTAATCACATGTAGGCTTATGGAAATTTTTCATGGTGCTGTATTTGTTACCTTATTCGTTTCATGCTAAAAAATTTTAAATAAATATATCCAACTGTGCACAAAATCAAGAACAAAGACCAAGAAACTAGCAAATCGAAAAAGAAAATGAAAAAAAAAATACTTAAATGCTACTGGATTCGAACCAAGTCTTTTCAGTGCTAAAAGTACTCAACTCTCCACTAGGCTATCGAGGAATTGTGATTATTTCATTCAGATTATTAATTGTACAACAATCTAAAGCGCACTTTTTACGAAGATTCACGAAGACTGAGTGAAAGGTCATTGAATATTCATATGTCTCGGGTCAATTTTGACAAACAGTATCTACTTGTTTGATTTTTGTAAACAATATGTAAATTAATATAGCAAGAATTTTATGCTGTGCATCATCAGGGAGACTTTCAGCCCTTTGTTTTTCAGGATCATTTAATAGTGTATGCCCCCACTTATGCCCTTGTAAGTTTTAGTATGTACAAACATGCTTGTATTTTGAGAGGGCCCCATGGAAGATTAAATTTTGATTATCACTTTCTAGATATAAAAGTTATTTTTATCTATTATTATTTGCAGATGGTCATGTGGCTTCTCCTCTGAACCCAGATTTTCATGGGTGACAGTTCAAAATTTCCAAAATCCTTAACTTGTAGTAATACTGTATGCATTGAAAATATTATATTTCAAGTTCAAATGGTTAATTATCTTTAGATCATCTGTAAATGTATCAGAAAAGCTATTATATTCTACCTAATTCAGTATTTTGAGGCTGACTTTCTATGGCCTCAAAATACTGAATTAAGGAATAATCCTGAAAATTTTCACCCATTGGATCTTTAAGGGAAACCACCAAAAATCTCATCTTAATCAAAGGATCAAACACCCACCACTCCACAAAAAAATAAAGAAATACCTACTTGGATTCATGAAGACTTTTTCAGTATCCTCAGAAGTCTGTGACACTTCCACACATTTCTGTTGAACAGATTTCTCCATTTTTTGTTTCACTTATTGTATGCAGAGAAAAAATGTAGGAGAAAATACAATAAATTATCCGTGAAGTTCTATCCGACTAACAGTACATATGTAGCTGTCTCTCTAACAAAATGCCTCTCAGTAGTTCCTCATTTATTATTTATGGCGAACTGTTGAAACATAGAACAACGTAGAAACTCATTACAACACAAATTTCATCCCTTCCATCCCATCTATATATAGAAGCCTTTATTTGACCATCGGCTAAAGGCTAAAACTGGCAAACCATTACAATGAACTAGCTTTTAAGATTATGGCATGTTCTAACACCAGACAAGGGCTATAGCTTGATAATTTTTCAAGTCAATAAATTTTATTTCCTCCATTCACGTCCTTTTCAGTCTCTATAGAATAATAAATCATAAGTATAGAAAATGCAGAAAAAAATGAATTAATGCATTTTTTTGAATAAAAAAAATCATTGCTTTAGTGTTAAAACATGTTATGGGTGAATATTAGAATTGCCTCACTGAGGCAATTCCAATCGACACCCAAAACATGTTTTCATGCACAAATTATGAAATTCATTTTCACATATAAATTTCTTTATCTGGACCCAGGTTTCAAGTTTGGATCCGCAAACACTAGTTATTGTTAACTTTTATAGAGTACCAACAACTTTTGCTACCCTCTCCTGTTTACACTAGCTTTTGATCAAATATAAAGTGGCTATTGAAAATATGCCTCTTTTCACCTCGGTTCATTATAAAATATCAATTATATACACGGGTTGCTATTGACTCGTTACCTAAATGATGCATGTGAAAAATCAACACTGATTTAGCACGTTTTTTGACATGGGGCAAAAAAAACGATGACGTTTATCATCGACAGTGACAAAATAATAAAGGATGGAGTCAGCTTAATTGAGATTAAGTGAGACCAAATTATTTCATTTTCATGGGATATTTAGGAAAAATGAGATAAAATCAGCAAAGCAAACCCCCAACCCCTTTATGTATATGAACCCGGGGGGTTACCCTTTCCAGACCTCCTGGATCAGCCCCTAGAAAGTGTTGATAAGACGCTTCCAATGAATACTGACAATGTGTTTGTGTTGAGAAATGAGAAACAAAAGGCTCAATGAGCCTATACTGCTCACCTGAGCTTGTTGATCTCATGGTTTTTAGAGTGTGTTTCTTATTACGAGTCCATGGGAACAAATGACCCCACACCCCCCGGGCATGGCTAATTTGGACCCCAGGGGCAGGGTCAGCAGGATTTATGTAGAAGACCACTTAACATTGCTACTTACTAAATATATAACCTGTAGACTCATGGTTTAATTAAGAGAAGAACATTTTTAAAGTTTATCACTATTATAAGTCCTGAGCTAATGACCCAAGGGCATGACCATTTCGGGCCTAATGGGCTTGATTGGAAGGATTTATGTAGAGGACCACTAGACATACTAAATGTGCTAGCTGTGGGCCTCATGGTTTCAGCAAAGAAGATTTTATATGAAAGTTTTTCCAAAAATAAGTCTATGTGAGATATTGATCACCGGGGCATGGCCAGTTTGGACCCAAAGGGCTTGATTGGCAGGATTTAGGTAGGGAACAGGCTGTGAGCCTCATGGTTTCAGAAGATTTTCTTAGTTTTTCCCATTTTAAGTCTATGGGAGCTTTAATTGCTATTATTGGCAACCAGAGCTCTCATCCAATTATCCCAACCCTTTCACCACACCTGAAGATGTTTTTCATGAAACTTGATTACATTTGTCCGACTGACATCTAGAGTTATACTTATTGTGATTTCCAACAATGTGGCATTTTGACAAGTGTAGACTAAGACAAGCCTGTGCACCCTCCTTTTAGGCTTAGAAACTCAAAGTGTTGTTCAGTCAGTTGCTTAACACTCATAGAATATTCAAGTGACTAGCAAAGGCTCTGATCAGAGTGCGCGTATGCGCAGGCTGGTCTGAGCCTTTGCTGATCGCACATACCACATTGTTGGGAATCTCACGCTGCGGCTCAAATGTACCTCACTTGAGCTTCTTTGGCTCAGGTGGGCTAAAAAAGATCTGGATGTCCTCTTTAAAATGGAAGGCTTTTTTAAACTCCCTGGATAAAAAACCTGAATGAACACAGATAGGGTCCATTTTACATGCTGCAGCTTGTATGTGATCAAGTAACCACATTGCTTACATTAATGAAAGATGATCTATTCTAGAATTTTCATTCATTACTTGCGGATATTCAATTAGAAAATCATGTAAACAGGACTGTAAACAAGTCAACACTGGCGTATTAATATTCGTACCAAATATTTCACAGATCATTAGACTAGGATATTAGTATTCACGGTAAAAAGTTTGCGGTGAACTACAATACGAAACTGTTGTTGTATACTCAACCAAATACAGTAAAACCTGTGTAAAACGGCCACTCAAAAATAGACAAAAAAAAGATCTTAATGACAAATGGTAGCTTATTGAAGGTCAAAAATATTGCAGAATGCTCCCCTTGGAGCATTCTGCAATACTTCTGACCTGCATTAAGTGTTAATTGGTCTTGAAAACCAATTTGTGGTCTTTTTGAGAGTGGCTGTTTTACACAGATTTTACTGTACTTTAAAACACTTTTCCTGCTAGTGGAGACTTTTAAGTTCTGCTGATAACCTTAGAAAACAGTTTGAACCCCGATAAGGCCTGATAAAATGTCAGGGCTGATCTGTATCCATAGTGTTTAACATTGTTCTTGTGTCCTTGGAAAGATTTTTTTAAAAAGTTTATTTTTTTTTAATCTGCATCAAAATTACCCAGCATGCAAAGAGTTCATTAATCTTAAAAATTTAAGTTTGAAAACAAGTGAAGCATTATGATGGCTTTCCTCTTTTTATTAAACTCACTTTTTCAATCATTGACTGCACCAGACAACTTTCTCCATTTTAGGGAAAAACTAGAACTGTCATACTCGACATAGTGTGGTGTGCCCCCCATAATGCCCTACAGTGAACCCATATTCCAACATGTAAAATAATACATATATGAATGGAAGAAATCGGGCCCCCAGGTTATAAAAACAATTCATGCTCAACTCAACTGAGCATGAAATTTCAACTGCTCATAAAATATCGACTAGAATATTCAAGCAACTAGCAAAGGCTCTGATCAGACTGCGCTTATGTGCAGGCTGGTCTGAGCCTTTGCTCAGCACAGGTGGCTCATACCAAATTGTTGGGAATCTCATGTTGCGGTTCAAATGCAGTTCCCCTACTCACATAAAATAAAAAAAATCCAAAAAACGAGCTCTGCAAGTGGCACATAATAAGCTCATATGAAAACATCTGATACTGATGTTTGATAAATCTCTACAGCATCAATAATTCCGTGCAATATCAGCTTTAAGCAAATTTACCATTTATTGGGACACAACCTATTACCATTGTCCATATTTATCCTGCATTTTTAACAATTTGCTTCATTAAAGTCAAAATCATTGAAAAATTTCTAGGACCAAGCTTTTGGAACAGGTGACAGAGGTAGTTTTGCTATTTGCTAAGTACTGCGAATTTCGAACCCTGAGAACTGACAAACAGAAGGACTCACAGATAGATCTAATCACAGTTAAACCTGCCTTAAGCGGTCAATCAAAAGAAGATGCTGGTCAAATGTAATTGCAGATTCTAAAGTCGCTCCACTGTCACGATGCAACAATTCTTTGGAGCTCACAAAACACATGTTTTAGTTGTTTTCTCTCAACGAGAAAAAAAATTGTCTTTTATAAGAAATGTTATTTCTGCTGTAACCACAATAATAAGGCCATTTAAAAACATCAAACAACAAGACAATCACTTCCGACAACCTCAATTATAGACACCGGAGCGACTTTAGAATCTGTCCGCCACTTCCTTTTAAGTCTTTATCTGGCCTATACTCTTAGTAGCTACAATGAATATAGCTATGTTATAGTTGCTACCAGAAATACCCTTACCTTAACATAACCGTCATAATAGGTGTATAATTTTGTACCTCACTTCCCTGTATCGCATGTTTAAGCATAAAACTTCTACTGGACAAAACATTTTTTTAAACAGTGGCGGATATATTCTAATGTTTAGCCAAATTGTTGACTAGGAATAATCCCTGGTGAGGCAGTGATTAAACTCTCATTATGTAGTTCCCAGTCTTTCTAGTAACAGGACATCATTTCTTCTTCCTTTAAAGCACAGACACCCCAGGGGGGTTACTCTGATATTTTTATGCATAAGTAAGCTCGGGTCATTTTTTGGAGTTCAAAATTTTGAATTTCAATATATTTTTTTATTTTTAAGAAAAAAAAATTTGGGGGGGTATGAAAATTTTGTGGGTTTTTTTTGGAGTCATCACAAAATTGGACTATATTTAGGGGTCATTTCTATGCATTTTAGGGCCTTTTCTTAAGGTCAAGGAACAGAATTGGTGATATTTTTGGGGGTTGCTAAAATTTCAAATATTTTTTGGGGTGCTTGAAATTCCTGAAAATTTTTGGGGGTGAACGGTAAATGCCAGAGCCTATGTATGAAGAAAAAATGAGAGTACCCAGTGGCAAATCCAGGACTCCATACGCTGGGGGTGATCGATAGATGGACACCACAGTCAATATATTACAAACACTATTGTGCAAATCAGTTTACATACATATTTATAAGCAAGAGACTAAATTAGCCTATACTGCTCTCCTGAGCAGTTGGTCTAATGGTTTAAGAAAAGATTTGTCTTTTTCTTTTGTTTAAAAAAGCAAATTACCATTCCTTTACATATAGAAAACACTAAACTTTGCTACATATCAAAAGAATTGGTTGTGGACAAGTTTTATAGGGAAGCCATTATAGCCTAACTATCATCGGTATTCGGTAAATTTGAACCCAAGAGGCAGTGCTTGCAGTATTTATGTATGGGACTACAAGCTGTGGGTCTCATGGTTTCAGAGAAGATTTTTAAGAGTTTCCCCATTAATTGAAGCTAATGACTCCTCTAACATGGCTAGTTTAGACACCCGTAGCATGGGTGTAGGAATGACCGTGTTTTCCCATTATAAGTCTATGGGAGCTACATGCCAGAGTTCCAATCCAATTATCCCCAAAACCACATGGAACCTTTCCCCTTCCTTACCTGACAATGTGTTATATTTGATTTGACTAAAACTATCCGCTGATATACTTTTTTGAAAACATGAACGGAAGATGAGATAACGAACGTTGGTCATTGGACCATTGGTGTACTAATACCTCACACGAGTTTTCGGCTCAGGTCACAGTCAGGTGAGCTAACAATATTGTTACTGAACTGGGTCCCCATTTAGATTATTGCCCAGTTGGTAGAAGCAGGCCATGGTAGTGAGATCAATTCTCTTATCTACCATTTGTTTGATTGCTAGATCTACAAAATAGCCTAGAGAAAGGTTTTGCCAGTATGGACAACTGACCTTCTTTGAATAAGAAGGAATGGGAATTATTCCGACTGTAGAAAATGTTTCATGACCAATGTCAACATAAGAATGGTGCTGAACTGGAAGAGTGAGCCTGTGACAGTCGGGAGCCGGACAAAACATTGCGGGACAAAACACCCCATGCCATTTTTTGACACCCCGTACAAAACATCCCATGCTGTTTTTGTCACCCCGGACAAAACATCCCATGCTGTTTTTGTCACCCCGGACATAACATCCCATGCTGTTTTTGTCACTCCGGACATAAAATTCCATGCCATCTTCTTGTGACAAACAACTAAATTTGAGTGTTAAGAAGCCAATTACATCTTAAAAGAAATCATTTTACAGTTTGGGTCAAACAAAGTATATATTATAATTGAGAAACAAATGTCTAATTAGTCTAATTATCTATCTACCTTTTATCTCCAATCATTTCAATAGGTATAGTACATTAAGAATATTAATAATAGTGACAATTAACTAAATGGGATGTTTTATGCACTTTCATAGGCTTAAATTAGAGTGTGGGATGTTTTGTCCGGGGTGGCAGAAATGGCATGGGATGTTTTGTGCGGGGTGGCAAAAATGGCATGGGATGTTTTGTCCGGGGTGACAAAAACTGCATGGGATGTTTTGATGGGTGGCAAATCGATGCGGGATGTTTTGTCTGGGGTGTCAAAAAATGGCATGGGATTTTTGTCCTGGGATGTTTTGTCCTACATTCGTGACAGTCTGGTCGCCAGTCACCCTCACATCTCAAAGAGTTGACACACACACACACGTGCACGACTAGTATGCGAGATACACATCGCTGATACGATAGTGTCAAAATCTTGTGTGCTAGGTCAAATTAATTTTGTTTATAAAAAGTCTTATCCCACACGCAATGTTGCCCAGGATAGGCTTTTGATCACATGTGAAGCTTTAATGACCCATATCAGAGTGCGCATCCGTGTATCTCAGCGCTAAATGAAGACTCCCAGGTCATGGAAAGAGCACCAGGGCAAATGTTTGCAGCTATTTTTAAAAGGAAACAGGTTGTTGGGGAAAAAGGTATCTTGTTTATGACTAATTCTACCGTCTAATTTTAAAATTATAATTCATACTGGGACAAAGTCATACTCAATTTTTGGAATGGTAGAACTCGATTGCATGATGTATTTAATAAACATAAATCTAAAATTGATCAAATTATACTTAAATATACAATTGAAGTTATACTGAGTTATCTTTTAGGTATCCTGCCTGTCCTATGGCATGTTGAGGTGTCCTGGGGTAGTCTCTTGGCTATTCATACTTAAGACAAAACAATTACTCAATATTTTTTAATGGTAATATTTGATTTTATGACACATTCAATGAAAATAAACCTAATTTGATTTAAAACATAATAAAAATGATCGGAGAAAGGTATCTTTGAGTGTATTTATGTGTCCTGGGGTTTCCTGGGGTAATAAGACCGACCCATATTTAGGGGTTATTTCTATGCATTTTAGATTCTTTTCTTAAGGTCACTGTACAGTATGGGGATATTTTTGGGAGGTTGCTAAAATTTCAAATATATTTTTGGGGGTGCTTGAAATTCCTGATATTTTTTTTTTTTGGGGGGGGGGGGGGGGGGGGGGGGTGAGGGTAGATGCTGGGCCAGAGCCTACGTATGAAGAAAAACTGAGAGTACCCACGCCCCCTGGGATTAGGCCATCCAATTTAGCGGTAACTAGTTGCCGTCAGCACTGATTGGGAAAACTTAATTTTATGACTAGGTGTGACAATTACAGCCGTTTTAATCTCTAGGTTGCTAACTTTTTTAACCAGGCTTACAGAACTTGTAAAAAGGTACCTACAGACAATTGAGAAGAAAAAAAGGTAGTCTAAGATTTTTTACTATGGACTCAGCTGGGGGTGCTGAAGCACCCAAAGCAACCCCCCCCCCCCCCCCCCCCCCCCCCGGGATCCGCCACTGGGCTGACACCATCCGAGGTACACTCATACTGCCGCAGTCCAACAGTTAAGACATACGCATGCACTCATTTATTGATCTGACTTCTTTCAAGATGAGAATGCAACACAATCAGAATGATAAAATAAAAAATAAAAATGACAACTTATAAATGTGAAATAGAAACAACTGGAAAGCAGAACTCTTGTGAATGGGAGCAGTACGGTACTGGCACAGCGTGGTGCAAAAGTTTTATCTAGAGACATAGATCTACAACATATACCAAAGTGTCAAGTGTGTTTAAAACATTCAGTACAGTTTATCTCATGACAACTGGCAGCATAGACAAGTTTCGAAAAATCAGCCAAGGGTCTTTCTTTCTCTATATACTAGTGTTGTTCGATAATTGGATTTTTCATAATCGATCATCAATAATAATCGGTCAGAAGGTTTTGATTGACGATCGATTATAATCGAAAGTTATCAAATGTAAGGGAAACACAGCTAGGTTCCATCCCAAAAGAATGTCTATCCTTGTACTACTTTATGAAAATATAAAGTGTCAGTTTCATGCTGTTTTATGAACATTACCTTACCACAACATGTCATGACAGCAATCTAAATTGAACAGCCATTGACATTATAACCCTTTATGCGCTAATGAATTCTTCCTTAGAACTGGATTGAAACAATAAACATGGTAAGGTCCATTGTATACATCAATGGGTCACAGGTTATTATTTCTAAATAAAATTGCATTTCTTTCTCTGAAGATTGTTTTTGTCTGAGCAAACAATGTAGACCCTAATGAAATGCTGCATTCTAAGGTATTTCATCTGGGTCTTCACTGTTTGTGACTATGTCACAGCACACATTTAGGACAATGTGCAAAAGCTATAATTACAGTATATATCTTTAACCTTGCATTTTCTTGTAGCAAAGTGGTAAATTTAGAATAGCAGCTTACAATTATTATAGTGGAGTAAGCTAATTTCGCCAAGAATGTAATTTCGCCAATTGAACATTCCTACCATTTTTTCACTTGTGTGACATCACAGGCTCATTCTGAAAAGAGGATTTCAAAGGGCAAAAGAAAAGCTGTCTGTTAAGATGTTTTAGCAGTAAGAAAATGCATATCTGAGTGGTAAAATAATGGTCACATATCTGCATCAATGTTTTCCCGCCATTTTCACTAATTCTTTTTAACCCCAATCTTTAAATTATGATCCTGATATGTTTTATTCATTGAATACATTGCTTCCTTCATCTTCATTTGCGTTGACACCCTCACGATGGAGGTAAGAAAACTCAGTGATGTATTGGGGTCCCAAGTGGGAAAAATCATTGATTTTATCATAAGGGGGTTCTTATTAATGTTAAGACTCAGAAACAATGGTATGGCTAATAAGCAGCTGTACGGATCATATATCTAAAAATGATTTTTTGCTAAATTATATCAATCTTTCGCCTGCAATGGCTTGATGTATCCCTTAAGTACATAAAAGAAAGTTTTTATGTCTACTTTTTCATTTACTGTCTGTGTGGTAGCACCCCAATGAACCTAGGGGTTCATATCAATCTGAAATTGGATCGAATATCTAGAAAAAAACATGACTGACATAGATTTGATTACAATAAATTAATTGATAGAAGATTCACAATAGTTTATATTCATTGAATGAAAAAAATGGTTTGTGTCATAACATCTATTGAATTTTTGTCTATCCAACCCTTTTTGAGGCCTCTTTTATCAGGTCAACAAGAGTTGTCGAAATTAGATTACTGTTTTCAAAATGGCGGAAAAACGGGTGCACAAACAAATCAAGGTTTTTGCAAATTAAATAACATATTTTGATGGTCTAAGATATCACACATTAATATAAAAGGTTGAAATTATGTGATAAAATCATTTTCTGGTCAGGTTGTATTTTGTTTTGCTATCCTCAGAGCCATATCTGCTTACGTTGGCGAAAACTGATTATCCCAGTATATGAATAGAGCCAGATGTGAATCTTTTCGATTATAATCAATTATTATCATTATCAAACACAATCGATTAGTAGAATCGAATTAAATTTTTGATTGATCATCGATTATAATCGATAAAACACTACTATATACTGCCTGACCCTCTTTCGAGTATTATCCGCAGGTGTTCTTTGTACAGGGGTCTTAAAAATTGGACAAGATGGAATAACAAGAAAGCCTGGTTTGCAGATGGATTCAACATTCAGTGCTATTAAAATACCAACCTGATTCATCCCAGTACATTTGCTTTCTAGCGTTATTTGAATAGTTGATTCTGTCCATTTGAAAGATTGTCTGGTTACAAATATTATCGAAATTTGCATTGTGTGTAGAAACTTGTGGAGCATTATTTGTAAAGTCACTTTCAGTTTCACTCTCATTCTCACTGTTCTCTGCAGACGCAGTTTGTTCTTTCGTTTGGCCAGTAATGATAATCTGATCATTCGTGTGCCATTCTTGATTCGTGTAGCTTTGCTCAGTCATATTTAAAATATTCAGCCCAGTTTTGCTTAGGCAGACATGAACGCTTTAATTAGAGAAATTTGACACTTTTTGGTTGGAAACAGTAAACGAATTTATCGGGCGTGTTCGATTAATAATTTTCAAACTCCCCAGTACCATAAATGCATACTCCTCACAATATCTTGACTGAGGATTTACAAGTTGATTGAGATATACTAGATTATGTGCCTCAGGATCAAGTGGCTATATGTGCAGTGACCATAGCAGGAGGAAGACTATCCCAATGTGGAATTTGGGGTGTGGGATGATAGGGGGTTGGGTGCGGGGGGGGGGGGGGGCACCACCTCTAAACAAGGTTAGAGGACCTGAACGTCATGAGGTGCTCACCTGATCTCTTTAATAATGTTAAAATAGGTCAAGGTTAACTACCGCTTATGATAAAACATATTTTGCTTCACCATATATGGTGGTTGCAGCCATTTTGGTCAAGTGACCATTTAGCAATGATGCAGATAAGTTTGAAAATAAAAAAAAACCCTTTATACTCTCATCAAACACAAGCGCTCAGAAAGCTCTGGTGTTGCCCCCCTAAAATCTAATGGGACTACACACACAGATCCGGTTCAAGAAGCCACAGTACTCAACCAACAATTTGAATCTGTTTTCTCAAGACCTAAAGCCCTGAGCCTTAAGATTCTTGCAGAACTAGAACTTTGGTTCCAAGGTCGCACTCCCTAAATGTTAACGACATGCCAGAAATAACCATCACTAATAAGGGTGTAGAAGGTCTTCTCAAAGACCTAAATCCAAACAAAGCTTCTGATCCAGATGAAATCTCTCCAAGACTCTTGAAAGAACTCCATCATGAAATAGCACCCAGCCTTACCAAAATTTACAGATGCTCTTTATCCACAGGTATTGTACCTGATGATTGGAAAACTGCACTGGTAGCCCCTGCATACAAAAAAGGTCCCAAATGAAAGCCAAGACTAGTAATTATAGACCCATCCCACTGACCTGTATAACCTCAAAAATAATGGAACACATCATTGTCACAAATATTATGACCCACTTTGACTCAAATAATCTTCTTAGTCCTTTTCAACATGGTTTTCGCTCCAAACATAGCTGTGAAACTCAACTGGTAAATTTTACACAGGAAATTTTTGACAACCTTGAAAATGGTAAACACACTGACCTCATAATAATGGACTTCAGTAAAGCATTTGATAAAGTAGACCATAATTTAATAATCTATATACTATTTAACTTAGGTATAAATCTCAATACAGTCTCCTGGATTAAATCATTCCTCCAAAATAGACCCCAATCTGTTGTTGTTGAAGGTAAACAGTCCTCAGCAGTACCTGTCATGTAAGGTGTCCCCCAGGGATCAGTTCTGGGACCCTGTCTTTTTCTGGCCTATATTAACGACCTGCCCGACTCCCTCAACAGCAAAGCTAGACTCTTTGCAGATGACAATAAATACTCAATCAGATGTTCAAACCTTACAAGATGATTTACTTAAACTGAAACAGTGGGAACCAGACTGGTCTATGGAATTCAACCCAGACAAATGTGAAGTGATTCATGTATCTAAACAGAAAAAACCCACTCATTTTCCCTTATAAACTTCACAATACTGAACTGAAATCAACTGAAAATGCTAAGTACCTTGGAATCACCATTAGTAATGACTTTAATTGGAAACCCCACATTGAAAATATGACCTCTAAAGCATACAACACCCTGAAATTTATCAAAAGAAATATAGAGACAAATAATCAAAAAGTTAAAGAAACAGCTTACAACACTTATGTTCGCCCTCAGCTTGAATACTGTGCCCCTGTATGTCACCCATGGCAGGATAAACTTAGTTATAAGGTAGAGAGAGTCCAGAGGGCAGCAGCTAGGTATGTCCTCAATGATTACGGCACAACCAGCAGTGTAACTGAAATGCTAAATACTCTTAACTGGCAAACACTGGAAAGCAGAAGAATCAAAAGTTCTCTTATCCTATTGTATGAAACCAAATACCAACTTGTTGTAATAGATCACTTTTATCTCACTGAAACTAGAAACCTAAATTTCTTTGTACCAAATTCCAGGACTAAGTACAGCATTAATTCATTTTCCCTAGATATATCAGACACTGGAACAGTCTCCTGTACAGCCTCAAGGCCAGCCCCAGCCTGTGTGAATTCACTACTGGGCTGGCCACTGTCACATTTTAGTCACCAAGTCATTTTATGTTTTTTAACTTTAGAAAATGTAGGGTTTTTAACTTCATCATCATCTATGATCATCCATGCCTTAACAAACACAATTTTCATCATTTTCTAGCTGTTTCCAGCGACTCCCAATAATAATCAGTAATTGATTGTTGGAAGTACCAAGTAGAAGAAGAAGTAAAACAATCTAATGAACAATCCATCAAACAGCCCAGTTATTTCTGAGAAATCAATGTTTAGATAAGTATGTGGCAGTCCAAATGAGTGGTATTCGATAAAAGGTCCCAGGACAGCTTGACATTTGGTACTTATATATGACCAATGTCTCATTAGGTTAAACATTTCTCTAAAGTATTATGATTTCGGCTTAAACAGTTATAGAAAAATGAACATTTAGAGATTTTTCCCGCATAAATGCATTATGAATCAAATTTGACCTTGCCATAAAGTAGTTCAAGGTCAAGCTAGATTCATCATTTATGCAAACCTAGGGCCCACGTCCCCAATGCTACATACCAAGTCCCAAGGCCATTGGCCTTTTGGTTCTAGAGAATAAGATATTTAAAGGGTTGTTACCGTATAAAGATGTGGTGGCCATCTTGGTCATGTGACCAGATCAATTTGTATCAATTTTGGCTTACCTATTATAAGGAGTCTTCATATGAAGTTTGAGTTCAATTGGCCTAATGGTTCCTGAGAAAACTATGTTTTATTATGTTGATGGGACTCCAATATTAGCGACCTTGCCTGAAAGGTCAAAGTCGACCTTGACCTTTGAAACTTATTTATAGCCATTGTCATATTAGGTTTAACATATAAAGTGAGAAAAATGACTTAGGCTTCAACAGTATTCAAAAATCAACTTTTAAAAATAATTTCCAATTTAAAAGCATTAGGAAGCATTTTTGACCTTGACGTTAAGTATGTCAAGGTCAACTTAGGATCATCATTTGAACAATCTTGGTAGGCCCCACATCCCCAATGCTATATACCGAGTGCCAATATCACAGACTTTCTGGTTCTGGGGAAGAATTTAAAATGATGGCGTAGCGATCATCTTGGTCATGTGACCAAAATATTTTGAATAAATTTTGATTAACTTATCATAAGGAGTCTTCACATGAAATTTCAGTTTGATTGAGCCTATGGTTTGTGAGAAACCTATGTTTTAATATATTGATGGGACTCCAGTATGAGCGACCTAAACTGAAAGGTCAAAGGTCAACCTTGACCTTTGAAACATATTTATAGCCATTGTCTCATTAGTTTTAACACATCAAGTGAGAATAATCACTATGGCTTCAACAGTTTAAAAAAATCAACTTTTCAGAAAATTTCCCATTTAAATGCATTAGGAAGCAAAGTTGACCTTGACGTTAAGTAGGTCATGGTCACCATAGGATCATCACTTGAACAAACTTGGTAGGCCCTACATCCCATATGCTACATATCATGTCCCACGTTTTTTGTATAGTAGTCTATGATGGGGTACTTTGTCAAAGGCTTTGGCAAAGCACAACAGGATGACATCTACCTGGTCTCTTCCTGACCGAAGCAGACTTGCTATGCCTTGGATGGTCGTAACTAGCTGGGTAACACAAGAACTTCTGTTCCTAAACCATGTTGCTTAACTGTCAAGATGTTGTTCTGGTCAAAATGCCACACAACATTACTAGGATCTATATGTTCAAGCACTTTGCAGGCCACTGAGGTTAGGGATACAGGTCTGTAGTTAGATGAATATGTTCTTAAAAGGGTATCCTCAGCTTTAGTCCTTTCTTAAAAAGTGGAAAAATGAGGGCTTCTCTCCACTCTGATGGCATTTCTCCAGGGAAAACTGGTTGACTCTACTCAGTATAGGCACTAGCTCATCTGATGCAGCCCTGAGGATGAAAGTTGGTATACCATCAGGCCCTGGTGCCTTGTAGGGTTTTAAGTCCTGCAGTAAGTCCTTTCTTTCAACCGTTTGAGTTGATAGAGATCTCATGCATTGAAATGAAAGTACTTGGACCTTTGTCAGGAATGTTGTCTGTGTCCTCTTGCGTGTACATGTAGACAGATTTGAACTGTTCGTTCGGGATCTCGGCTTTGGCAGGGGTATTGTTTTACAGGAAACCATCTTTATTTATCTAGAGAAAAGTGGTGCAACACCAGAAGCTTCTAGCTGTCTGCTTTTTATGTAGGACAAGATCTTTTGGGGTTTTCCTTCAAATCAGCACTGACAACATCGTGCATGTAGGATATGTGGGCCTTTCTTGTTGATCTCTGTACCCTCTGCCTGTAGCCTCTTGAAACGTTCCCAGTCTCTGGGCTGGCCAGTTTGTTTGGCTTTACCATGAGCTCTTTGCTTCCTCCTCATCAATCTGCATAGATTTGTGCTAACCCAGGGATGAGTGTGCCAGGTGATGGTGAACTATGGTCCGCTTTCTTCCATAAGATATTTCTTCGAGTTGGTCTCGCACAATATGGCTGGTGTGATGTATCAAACAGTACAATGTCATAGTCGCTCTTTGGTCCAATCGGTTGGAGGGGTTTGCTCCTGATTTTTGAATCCCGCGTGGCTTGTAAGGACTAAGTCAATGGTGTTATCCTGTCTGGTGGGGGAAATCTACAATCTGCTCCAGGCCTAATTCATGATCTATGTCTAGGAAGGCCTGACTCACTCTATAGGGATATGACTTGTTGGAGACTTGTGTTCGTGTTCCCGTCAATGTCTGATATAGTAAAGTCTCCACAGATGATAAACACTGCATTCTTGTATTTCTTTCTGATGTATGTGAACTTTTCCTTTACCATGTTCAGGTATTCTTCACTAGTTTTATCCGGTGGTTGATAGTAGGAGCAAAAGCATATCTTCTTGGTCCTGCTGATGTTGACTGTTCCTGCGATCATCTCCACCTCCTTACCCTTTTGTATGTTTGTCATTTCAAGATCATTCTTCACTGCCATGAGGATCATTAGGTCTGTCATGTCTATGTACAGTGTATCCCAATTGTGGGTTAAAGAAGTAAGATGACGGGATGTCTCTGGAAAGCCAGGTTTCTGTACCTAAGATGATATCTGGATGTGCGGATTCTAATAGTACATCAATATTCTTTGCCCTTCTTCCTCACACTTTGAAATATTCTATTAGCTTGTGTGGCTGATGGTTTAGGCGAGAGTGCAGCTCTAGGTTCTGGCATAGGGAACTAGAAACCTTTGGTCATGGCCTCGTAGTGGCGCTGTTGGGATGAGCAGTTACTAGAAAATCTACCAATTCATGCACAATACGGTACATCATTGTAACCTGCCTGTGCACACCCTTCTTGTAATGTTGGCCACTGGAGCTGGTTCAGCATTTCTGTGACGCTACTTGTGGTTCTGTAGTCACCCATGACAAAGCGGACAGATCTACGCTGCACCATCTCCGATTTTCTAATGTTGTTGACTGTGAAAGGATGCATACTCTGTTACAGGGCGGACAAGTATCTGGTAGCACAGCTCCTTGGATTGTAATAGACAGTGAGGATAAGAGGATAACAGTTCAACACTTCAAAATGACTGTAACATATTGTTGGAGTGGGAGACCAGATGGGACATGGGCTTCAACCCAGGAAGTGCCATGTTGTATATGTGGCAGGATCCAAGAGACCTGTGAAAAGAGATTAGGTACTGCATGGGCAGGACATGGACTCTGTCACATATGCAAAATATCTTGTGATTGATATCTACGGTTCCCTCTCCTGGAATTCACACATCAACCGGATAGCTGACAGAGCAAACCGTACATCCCACTTTGTGCATCTCAATATTAAAGCAGCTGTCAAAGATGAGTGAAGCGGCATACAACTCCCTTGTTAGGACACAGCTGGAATATTCCTCCGCTGTGCTGGACCCACACATTAAGGTGTGGATTTCCAAGATTGAACATGCTCACTAGACAGTCAGTAATTTCCATAGGCAGGCAAGTGCAACTAAAATTTTCAACACCTATGATGGCACAAATTGGGACAAAGAAAGGCAGACACCTTTCTTTGTTTTATAAGATTATTCATGGTTTGGTTGGTGTACCCCTCTTGAACTATATACAGTACAACAACAGAATCTCTAGATACTGTCATTTTATGACAGTCAGACAGGTCTCCACTTCAAGGGATTATTACAAATACTCTTTCTCCCCCCCCCCCCCCTCGCAATAGTACAGTGGAATGCCCTCCTACAATCCGCTGCATGCTTGCAGAGCCCCAGAGCTTTAAAGTCAACAAGAATGTGGTCTGCGAACTGCAATATGTCATAGATTCCCACTTGCTTGTTTTAATCTGATTTTAGCTATTCTTTACTATTTTAAAGGGGACAGCAACCCTAATGATAGGTATGTTTTATCAGAAAGAGCTCTATAAACCATGAATTTTGATACAAGTATCATCAAAGTCGGTTGAAAAATGGGGAAGTTATTGGCATTTAAAGAATTCAATATGAAGAGTTAAATGGCGGATCGAGTGGACGGAGAATTCTGGCAACCGTGATTTTTGGGAAAATAATGATGGATACCCTTCCCAATATTATCCCAGTCAATCATTGAAGTTCTGAATAGACTGGAGAATGATGAGGATAACCGATACTCGTGGAAACGCACGCTGAATCAGGATTCATTGGTGTTAACTCTCAGCTGCAAACTTCCCACCAAAACTCCAAACAAAGCCAAGGACGACAGCGAGGTCGCCGGACGCGCTACTGTGAAACCAGTGATACGTCGTCGGAAGAAGAGAAACTCTCCCTCTGCGATAGCTCGTTCTAGGAGGAGACACGTGCACTTCCTGGAGAAGAAGTTAGCTGGAATGAAAAAAAGTCAATAAGCAATGCTTATTAGATACCCCCGCACAGTAAGATTCAGTGAAAAAACTTGGCAAGTTATAGTTCAAACCAGCAGACCTGAGTTTTGAAATGAAGATTTCAGCAGAATCTGTGCAAACAAAAATTATAAACTCCTTCATGCATATGTTCAATGTGTCTACATTGTATCTGCAAAGTATAATCAAAAGCTGTGGTAGGAGTTGAGCGGCCCATAAAAGCACTATCCATGCATATACAAAAGCCATCCATATAAGGGAATAATTGTCTAAGTTCTCACAGCTGTCATTTTGTCAAAAATTATTTTTCCTGAACCAAACTCCTTCATGCATATGTTTAATGTGTCTACATTGTATAGGCAAAGTATCAAATTGTTCCATCAAAAGCTGTAGTAGCAGTTGGTCGACCCATGAAGGCACCATCTATGCATATACAAAACCCCTATTAGGGAAAAATTGTCTACAAGTTCTCACAGCTGTCATTTCGTCAAAATTTATTTTTTCTGACCCAAACTCCTTCATGCATATGTTCAATGTGTCTACATTGTATAGGCAAAGTATCCAATTGCTCCATCAAAAATAGTAAATGAGTATGATCAGGAAATACCACAATCACAAACTGCAGACAACCCCGTGGCACCGTGAGGAAGAGCCGCTCAACCATCACGAGACACCAGGAAGACAAATTAAGCAAAGCAATCAGCTCTCTCTTCCCCATCAAGATGATTGCAATACTAAAATGGACATAAAGTAACGTACAACAAAACATAGAACAATTACAGACTCCCAAATGGGAGTAACAATAAACAGAAAGTCAACAACAACAGAACCACCGCCTTAGAACGGAGGAGTTGATCGGCCCATGAAGGCACCGTCTATGCATATACAAAAGCCCTATTAGGGGAAAATTGTCTAAGTTCTCACAGCTGTCATTATGTCAAAAATTATTTTTTCTAAACTAAACTCCTTCATGCATATGTTCAATGTGTCTTCATTATATAGGAAAAGTATCAAATTGTTCCATCAAAAGCTGTGGTAGGAGTTGATCGGCCCGTGTATGGCCTATAATATCATAAGCATAAAACCCTATATCAAAAGCCATTTAGAACTACAAAGGGAAATAACTCTAATAGAATTGGGCCCTCGCCCTTACTTTTCTGTCTGAAGTATTTGTCTTGCATATATGAACGTGTTTGCAAGGTTTGATGAAAATCCAGCATTGACTCTTCAAGATATTAAAAAAAAACGTTACGGACGGACGCACGCACGGACACACGCACGGACAACGTGAAAACAGTATACCCACCACAAAGTTTGCGGGGGGTATAAAAACAGATTTGTCTTCGCCAGAAGACCAGCATGATTCTGTGTGTGTAAAGGAAGTGGAAAATACCAGTCTTGTTTGTAGTAGTGACAGGGACCTGGAGTCTTCGGATAATTCAACACCAGCCCCAGCTGCTGAGCCTGACTTGTTACAGGAACGGGCAGTCCTTTTTGATTTTCTGGCCAGAATAAACATTGACAGTGACGATAGTGAGGACGAGGTAGACTTTGTTTGTTCTAACTGTAAGCGTCCACCCAAGGAAGGAGAGGAGCTTAAACGTTGCTCACGCTGTCATTTAACCCGCTACTGCAGCGTCCAGTGCCAGAAGAAAGATTGGGACCTTCATAGATTTGCCTGTTCAGTTGTGGCCAAGAAGGTGGACTCTAAAGCTTAACTTATCTACCAATTAAATACCTGTAAATAAGTTGTGAATATGTTTTGGTGTTGGACCTTGGTGCCTGTATTGTACAGTGTGCTGGTTACAGTTTTGTAAATAGACTTTGGATATATTGTACAGTTTTGGTGTTGGGAGCAGTGTACAGTGTTTAGTTTTACATCAACACTTTTAGTTTAGTTCTATCAGTTAACTTTGTTCCACTAGATTCGAGGTGTCCCAATACTGGGAGAATTTATGACAACAACAACAACAATATGGCCAACAGTTAGCCGCCATTTTGAATATTTAATTAGTTTTTGCTTAATCTTTAGTTATCAATACTATCACAACATCTGTGTTTAAGCAGATATGCAACTTTATACATCAGGAAAATGTTTTATTAAAGATAATTGCAAGTTATCCATTGGTTTGTCTTTTGTTTAAATTACGCATATTTAATTAGGCTGTGTGACGTCACTAAGCCTACAATATGGCCGCTGCCATTACAGCCCATTTGCAAATATTCAAACGCCCACAACTTTTACGTTTTTCAACCCATTTAGATGAAACTGGTATCAAAATTCATGGTTTATTAAGATCTTTCATATAAAACCTAGTAATCATCAGCGTTGCCGCCCCCTTTAACCTATCATCTGTTTCACGCCTTTAAACCTGTCTATATATGATCTTTTTCTGTCCATGGATGGATGGTATGGGATGGATAGATAGATAGATAGATAGATAGATAGATAGATAGATAGATAGATAGATAGATAGATAGATAGATAGATAGATAGATAGATAGATAGATAGATAGATAGATAGATCGATAGATAGATATGAATGGATGCAGGGGGAGTGCGGCGGATTTTAGGGAGTGTTCAAAATTTTGAATTGTTACATTTTAGGGGGGTTTCAGAAAAATGAGTTTTGGGGTATGAAGATTTTTGTAGATATTTTTTGGTGGTCACCACTAATTGAACTATTTTGGGGGCCATTTCTATGTTTTAGGGTCTTTTTTAAGGGGGTATGCTAAATTTCAAGTATTTTGGGGGGTATATGCCTGATTTTTTTTGAAAAGCAGATGACCCTTTGGTTAGCTAAGTCTTTTCCTGATGGAGGAATTCAAATGACAACAAAAAAGACTTTGGATATTTTTGAAAGTTTAAATAACCATATGCTAACATTCACAGAACACAGTTAACCCTTATCCTGCCAATCAAATTTTGCCCTGAGATTTTGTCTGCTTTTTATATCTGCTGCATATGATATATTCAAATTCACTTCAGATTTTTTTTGGATCATGGAAGCAAACGCAATGAATCCTGATCAGTCTGCTGTCTGCTTTTTAAATCTGCTGCATATACTCATATGCCCATGATCATCAAACTACTTTTGATCATGGAAGCAAACACTATGAACATTGATCAGATTGTTTCTAAGGGAGCAGTCTGATCTGGGTCCATATTGTTTGCAATATCGTCTTCCACAGTGTTTAAGGCGATAAGTGAGCAGACGACAATGCTTGTGAATGGTGGTAAAAGGGTTGGCATATAGATGGCTGGTCTAACTCCTGAGATTTTGGCAATTATTGCATATTTGTAGTCATTCTATATCTCCTTGCCTACTGGGTAATTTTTCATGCTTTTGCTGTCGTCTGCTGACTTTTTCAAAACACTAACATTTTCAAAAAAATTCTTTCAGGATGTCAAACGAGTTGGATCAAGATCAGAACCGACAGGTCCCAATCTGGATCCAAACTGTTTGCATAGGCTATCAGCAGAAGATAAAATTGCTGCAGCAAGAAAAATTAAGGATTAATAAATCGAATATGGGGAGCTCAGTGCTTGACCAGGCCATGGAGCTTATAAAACTTTTTTCATGCTCAACTCAGCTGAGCACGAAATTTATCCTGCTCATAAATGTTAAAATGCCAACAATGGTTGGCATTTTAACATTTATTAGCATGATAAATACAACATCTGAGAGACTGAAAGGAAGATACTTCTTTATTTGTCCGGGGGAGTTGAAATTTCAAGCTCAGTTGAGTTGAGCATAAAAAAAGTTTTATAACCTCGGGTCCAGCTGATTCAAGCCTCACGGGACATACTATGTTGTGTCCTTGAGCAAAGACTTTTATCCTCTGCTTAGTACTGGTGCAACCCAGGAAAGATCCAGACATGATGTTGACTGGGACGTAAATCACTAACTCTAACAAACAATTAATCAAAAACAACAGTTGAATTCATTATCAATAACTTTGATCAGAATATCTAACACTCATCTTGTTGGGATATCTACAGATGCTTGCAAGCTCGCATTTTTCGATACTCCAACTTCAAACTAGAGGACCTGAAGGTCCTGAGGCCTTCACCTGATCTCCTTAATACTGTTAAAATAGGTCAAGGTCAACTACAGCTTATAATGGAACAAATTTTGTTTTACAATATATGGGGATTGCAGACATTTTGGTCAAGTGACTTAAACAATCTAATGAATAATCCATCAAACAGCCCAGTGATTTCTGAGACACAGATGTTTAGATAGGTGTATGGCAGTCCAAATGAGTGGCCTTGGATAAAAGGCCACAGGTCAGCTTGGCTTTTTGTACTTAATACAAGATTTTTCCCAAATAAATGCATTAGGAATCAAATTTGACCTTGCCATAAAGTAGGTCAAGGTCAACCTAGATTAATCATTTGTGCAAATCTGGTAGGGCCCACATCCCTTTTGCTACATACCAAGTCCCAAGGCCATTGGCCTTTTGGTTCCAGAGTAGAAGACATTTAAAGGGTTTTTACCATATATGGGCGTGGTGGCTATCTTGGTCATGTGACCAGTAAGTACACTTGGTATAAATTTTGGCTAACCTATCATAAGGAGTCTTCATATGAAATTTGAGTTCAAATGGTCGAGTGGTTTCTGAGGAAACTATGTTTTGATGTGTTGATGGGACTCCAATATGAGCAACCTTGGCTGTTAAGTTAAAGGTGAACCTTGACCTTTGAAACTTATTTATAGCCATTGTCTCATTTGGTTCAACATATCAAGAGAGAATAATGACTTTGGCCTCAACAGTTTTCAAAAAATGAAATTTTAAAAAAAAATCCCATTTAAACTTAGGTTCACCATTTGAACAAACTTGGTAGGCCCCACATCCCAAATGCTACATACCAAGTCCCAAGGTCATCGGCCTTCTGGTTCTGGAGAAGAAGATTTTTAAATGGTTTTTACCATATATGGGCATGACGGCCATATTGGTCATGTGACCAATATGTTTTGCATAAATTTTGGCTAACTTATCATAAGGAGTCTTCACATGAAATTTGAGTTCAATTGGGCCAATGGTTTGTGAGAAAACTGTTTTAATATATTGATGGGACTCAAATATGAGCGACCTAAGCTGAAAGGTCAAAGATATACCTTAACCTTTTGAACTTATTTATAGCCATTGTCTCATTAGGTTAAACATATCAAGTGAGAATAATGACTAAAGCTTCCACAGTTTTCAAAAAAATCAACTTTTCAGAAATTTTCCCATTTAAATGCATAAGGAAGCAAATTTGACCTTGACGTTAAGTAGGTCAAGGTCAACGTAGGATCATCATTTGAACAAACTTGGTAGGACCCACAACCCAAATGCTACATACCAAGTCCCAAGGTCATCGGCCTTCTGGTTCTGGAGAAGATTTTTAAAGGGTTTTTACCATATATGGGTGTGGCGGCCATCTTGGTCATGTGACCAAGACCATTTGAACAAACTTTCGTTCCCCCATCCTAAGGAGTCTCCATATGAAATATGAGTTCAATTGGCCCAGTAGTTTCAGAGGAGAAGATGTTTGAAAATGTTGACGGACGACGGAGTCACTAGTATACTATTAGCTCACCAATGAGCCTTCGGCTCAGGTGAGCTAAAAATATAACATTAACTTTGATAAGGATGTCTAACACTCATCTAAACACATGTACAACGGACGCTCAACTTTTGAATCCTTGTAACTTAGGATATCTATGGATGCTCATAAGCTCGCATTCTTCCACACCCCATCTTCGGAAAATATAAGGTTAACTTTGATAAGGATGTCTAACACTCATCTAGATACATGTTCAATGGAAGCACAACTTTTGAATCCTTGTAACTTGGGATATCTATGGATGCTCGTAAGCTCGCATTCTTCGACACCCCAACTTCGGAAAATATAATGTTAACTTTGATAATGATGTCTAACACTCATCTAGATACATGTTCAATGGAAGCACAACTTTTGAACCCTTGTAACTTGGGATATCTATGGATGCTCGTAAGCTCGCATTCTTCCACACCCCATCTTCGGAAAATATAACATTAACTTTGATAATGATGTCTAACACTCATCTAGATACATGTTCAATGGAAGCACAACTTTTGAACCCTTGTAACTTGGGATACCTATGGATGCTCGTAAGCTCGCATTCTTCGACACCCCAACTTCGGAAAATATAACGTTAACTTTGATAATGATGTCTAACACTCATCTAGATACATGTACAATGGACGCTCAAGTTTTGAATCCTTGTAACTTGGGATTTCTATGGATGCTTGCAAGCTTGCATTCTTCAATACCCTTACTTTGGAAAATATAATGTTAACTTTGATAAGAATGTCTAACACTTATCTAGATACATGTACGATGGACGCTCAACTTTTGAATCCTTGTAACTGGTTGGGATATCTACGGATGCTTGCAAGCTCGCATTCTTTGATACCCCAACTTCGGAAAATATAACGTTAACTTTGATAAGGATGCCTAACACTCATCTAGATACATGTACAATGGATGCTCAACTTTTGAATCCTTGTAACTTGGGATATCTATGGATGCTTGTAAGCTCACATTCTTTGATATCCCAACTTCGGAAAATATAATGTTAACTTTGATAAGGATGTCTAACACTCATCTAGATACATGTACAATGGACACTAAACTTTTGAATACTTGTAACTTGGGATATCTATGGATGCTCGAAGCTCGCATTCTTCCATATCCCAGCTTCGGAAAATATTCTCCAATATCAGAGCAATAATCCTATAATACTCACCATGATAAAGATTAAGTCATTTACCATATGTTCAGTTAAACAATTTTTTAAGCGTAAAACTGTGAATATTTTCTTACCCATCAGTTTTAACATAGGTTTTGGGTGCTAAAATGAACCGTCTCATTGAGACGGTTCTTTTGAGTGCCCACAACATATGTTTTGGTTGAGAAATAAGAAAATTCATTTTTCAGAACACACTCTTAGGTCCTGATTAACAATACTTTTTATGATATCAAAACAAAGTACATATTTTTACTATCATACATATTTACATTTTTCAATTTTAAATATATACAGAACATCTATTTAACCTTTTCCTGAATATTCATGCTAAGTTCCACCCACTATGAATAATTATATAAATAAACTTTCATTTTGTACATAGAACAGATATTAATTGTCAGGTTCATTAGTGCAGGCACTGTTAGATCATAGTTAATCATATTTCCATAAGCAAACAGAGTAGACCCTGACCAGGCATCTCTTAATAGAGCTGCCTGATCTGGGTCTGCTCTGTTTGCAAAAGTATTAAAAGATGTCTCTTTGAGGTAAAGGGTTAACTCATACTGCTAATAAGTCAAACTGCTAATTCTTATAATACCATTAAATTCTAGTTTGATAATTGACAGTTTGGGTTTTATTTGGACCTCAACCATCTGCGCAAGCCAAGGGTACTAAGTCCACTTAGTTCCATGCGTATGGAACAAAGTGGACTTAGTACCCTTTGCTTGGGAAGATGGCCCTCATCATGAGAAAACCTGTCATCGGTGTTTCTGACAAGTAAGACTCAAACATGCCTGCTAAGCTACAGAGACTAGTTAGAATTTGAAATTTTGCATGGAGCTAGTTTGACTACCATACTTTACTGATAGTGACTAACAAAGGCACTGATCAGACTGCACGGATGTGCAGGCATGTCTGCTCCTTTATTGTTCAAATGCAACAAAGTCAGGTTCTCAGGATGAGGCCCATTATGGCCATATAATATATAAATTATCATATGACCTCCATCGGTTTCAATTGATAATGTCACATCATTAAAAGTGATATGACCACATGCTTAACTCTTTGCATACTGAGTAATTTTTATGCTTTGGTTGTCATCTGATGACTTTTTTTCAGAATTAACTTTTTCAAAAAATTCTTTCAGGAACACTTTCAGAGTGTCAAATGGTTTAAATACAGATCAGGACCGACGTTTTGTCGGTCCTGATCTGGGTCCTAACTGTTTGCAAAGATCATCAACACTTACCAGAGGACAAAAGTCCCCACTAGCATGGTAAGAGTTAATAACACTTTAAGAGAAAATTTCGTCATTGGTTTAAACATATTTGTTCAACTTTGTTTGTACATACATATACAATATAAACAAATGAATTTAGTCATTGCAATGTTCTTATTAAGTTAAAACAAGTTTACATTTTCTATAGTAATAATTGTCCTGATTAAAAAGGTCATTTGAAAAATAAAATCTTACACTTCTGGTCATTTTATAAGAGATTTATGAAACTCAATTGCTTACTTCATACATTTTCATATTACATGACCACTTATGTAAGATTGTCTACTGTCCTGCCAACCAAGAGTGACAGTGATGTAATATTTTGTTTACAATTGTTCACCCCATTTGAGCTAACATGAATCAATAGATCACCTGTGTATTAATCCTATCCTGCAGATAGGATTAATACAGAAGTGATCTATTGGTTCTAAGTCCCTGATAACTTTGTAAACAAAACATGACATCACTGTCACTCTTAGCTGGCAGGACAGTAGTCTACTGTAAGACACTTAATATTCGTGGCATCAAAATGTGGCGATTATAAAAGACTGATATATTGGCTTAGTTTAATTTCGGCGGTTTCTCATTCAAGTTATTCTCTTTTCTCATTGGGGCTACTCTTAACCCTTTACATCATAGAGACCCCTCTTGACGCTTTTGCAAACAGAGCAGACCCAGATCAGGCAGCTCTTGTAAGAACCCCTTTACCTCATAGAGACACCTTTTAACGCTTTTGCAAACAGAGCAAACCCAGATCAGGCAACTCTTGTAAGAGCTGCCTGATCAGTGTCTTCTATGTTTGATTAAGGAAATATGATATATCTGATCCTACACTAGTGAACCTGACAAGTTATTTCTTTGTTCTATGTTTTAGTGGGTGGAGCCTAGCATGAATATTCATGAAGGAAAGGGTTAAAGGAAAGAATGGGGAGCATATTCTTTCCTTTAATAGTAGCCCATTTTAAGGCATTGCTTTCTCAATGTAGCTAGGCCGCTAAGAGCCAAGATTGTGCTTTTCCGGATACAAGCATGAAACTTTCTACATTTGTTAAGGTTGGTGAGCTGATGATTTTTAGATATAGAACCACTTCGTCAAATTTCCTCTGCGCATGCGCAAGGCAAAATTCACTTCCGTTATAGAAAATTTGGTCTCACTTGACTACATAGACCAATATTTGCGTTTAGCATGGTAAAAAATCGACCCAATATATCTCTAGATTTCTTACAAGACATAAACAAATATATTTTAAAGGTTTTCATAATTACGCATGCGCAAAGTAACGAATACTTCCGGTTATCTCGTTTAATGATGTCAAAACGGTAGGTACCATTGAATAAATGGAATACTTATATCTTTTGACTGGGAAATAAATGTGTTTCTGCACAATCATTTAGCCAATTATTTTTGCTGCGCATGCATTCACGCTAGAGAGCCACTGTACTAGAATAGTGCAGTAATTGTGGGTCGGTTGCAGTTGATGAGGGGACACACTATATTACTTTGGTTTACTGTGATCCATTCTATGAGCTAGTTCTTTACAGCTATTAATTTTCATGATGATGTTTTCAGTTGCTATTGTAGTCCATTCTGGGACAATTGGAGCCTTTGAATAGTACCATCCGATTTCTGGATAGCCAGTGGGATTTTTCGTGTACGAAATGTGTTCACAGATTAATGTGACACTATTTTAGTCATTAGTTATGATTTAATGGCATCACATAATGAAGAATACAAATAAGTGAATGAATAGAATGTTTTGCATATTTCTGTTTATTTTTTGTGAAGTTGCAAACCTTTTTGTGGCTGTGCGCCAAATTTGAGTAGTCAAGGGCATTGTACTAGTAATTGAGGGTCTAAATATAATCATTTGGTATGCAATATATGACCCGGTCACTGGACCAGAACAGCGGATATATGTAGCACTATGCGTACGGAATGAAAGTAAGAAAGTGGGCAAAGAAGACCAAGAATCGGTACAATCAAGTACCACACCTGACTCAGGATACAAAAAGGGGAAAGTAGCAACCACACAATTTAACACCACAGATGAGAGCCAAGAGGTCAGCCCTTTCCCAGCAGGTGTCCACAAGGCAGCAATGAGCAGACGCGAAAGCATGACAAACACAATACAGAAATAACATAAACGGTCCACCAAAGAAGTACCGCCTTGGGACGGTCAGTAAAAGTATTTTACTGGAGGGCTTAAACAAGTTTCACTTGAATAACTTTCAAAATACCCTGCCCTCAGATTTCGAACTTTTGCGCATTAAAGTACTAATAATTTGCATTGTATCTAAACTAACTAAAGTAAGCATATATTCCGGAACATAAACAAAAAATGCATTCCATCCTTTTTCAGGAAAAAATATCACCTTTTTGGCATAGCTCAGGTGCTGTATCGACTAACGCTCAACTCACATAAATCTGTGTTAAGCAGGTACACAGCTGGATATATAAGTGACAATAATAAGCACAGAATATGTTCAAAAGTAAATATTGACAAAATATTACCAATTTTAACAACCAGGTACACTTAAACAGTATATATTGTGCCCTCGTTGACAGCAGCCACCAGTGATGACCATGCTGTTCGAGTACAGTGGTTCTCTAGCGCAGCCTTTGACATGAATGAATTATTCTTGTTAAGCTTGGGATATGCATGGTTTACCTATCATGTTGTTGAATGACTACATATATACCGTAATGTAACTTCGACTGTAATTCATGTTATGGAGTTTACTGAAGAGTGTTTGACTGTATTTTGGACTTATGTCCATGCATTGTTATGCGTTTATTTTTGGTTACTTGGCACCAGGGCTAAGATGACAAGATCACGTTGATCTTACTTTGATTTTGATTTTATTCTTTTACGTCCACTCAACAATCTTTCAGTTATGCGGGACGGGTCTTCCTGGGTTGAACCAGTACTAAGCTAGGATAAATGTGTCTTGCTCAAGGACACAACGCAGTGACGCCGGTGAGGCTCGAACCCGCGGCCCTTCGGTCTCGAGTCAAGCACTCTACCACTGAGCCACTGCGCTCCCTACGTTGATCTTATATATACAAACGTATACATTTTCAAAATGACATTTAACCAAGAGAGCTGGCAATATGTGCCATAATCTGTATGTAAGCTGATATGACATAGCCTTCTCAAAGGATTTTCAGTTACTTAACTTTACCAATTATAAAATCAATCATCAATTTACAGAAATGTAGTTTTCAAAGTTGTCACCACAGACACAAAGGGTCGTACACTGGAGAGCCGCATTTTCTACTTCTGCAACCTTGAAGACAGCCATATCTCACAAGCTCAAGAGAAGATATTGATGCTTGTGGTACGGTGGTCCACAATGGACTGTACATTCCAGTGTCTAGTTCTATCCAGCACAGTTTACTGGACTTTGTAATCATTTCCCCTGTTCTAGTATTGACCCCAACACATGAGCCTTGATATGCTGCCTTTATAATGTGCTGGTACAAAGCCACCTTCGTAAGGACAAATCCACCTTCGTAAGGGCTGTCATTTCATCGAACAAACCTTTTTTGGTAACCAAATGTTATCTAGCCATGTCTATGTTCATGTAGGTGCTTGCTTGTTCTTCCGTACAGTACTGTGATGAATCGTTCAATGGTACAGAGGTAATCTGTAGGTGGCTTTTCAGGGAGAGAGTTCATTTTTACAAAATACCAAGTTACAGCTGGAAAGCTTACCCACCGTTTTCCACGACCAAGGAGAAAGGATGTTTTATTGTACCCTGTGAGTGAATGAAAAAGCAAGACAATTTGATTTCACACCAACGATAGCCGGCGATTTTACCAATCATGCAGTTCATCCACTCACAACTGTTGCATCACAGGTATGACCAGAACTACTACATCAGTATCAACAGCGTAACTGCCTATTTTCTTGTTGGGGACTTTTTAGCTGCTTCCGTAGCACGAGTAAACATTCTTGTATCTGCCTCCTCGTGCAAACAAGGCGCAAATGAAGGAATATCGCAAGCTAGACACACTAAGACCGAGCTTCTTCTCCCGTAAAGTGCAGGGTTCTCTCTAGAGTATTGTCGCACTCTCCCAATGCAACACCTGATCTCATTCTGTGGTTATTGTTTTTTTTTTTATGTACAGGAAACACAGCAGTTGGAAAGATAATGGAATAGTTTATTGTCAACTCTCACAAGAAATCTTGCCAGTTTTTTGGTACGACAGTTATTTGATGGACCGAACAGCCCGTGGATGTCGTTTCCTCGTTTTTCCCCTGTTGATGCTTTTAAACTGTCCCCCTAACATGTGCCGCACACTAAATCCACCCGATCAACTGCACAAAAAGTGGATATTACGTAACGTTTTAAAAACATTGTCTGTATACTGCTCACTGAAAAGTGCTAGCCCACTCACCTTTAAGTATCTGAACGACGGAGGCTCAATCCAAAATGACAACACTGACTCCAAGCACGAACTCTTTTACAGGAGGATCAAATGCCTCGAAGCCAGTCAGTAGCTTCACAACCAAAACTATGAGGCATATCAGGCACCCCACCCCCCACCACAAAAAAATAACGTTATCAAACCCACATAAAATAGACTGGCGTAGACTGGTTCGTTTACGGGAGTGAGACACTTGAAATATACATATACAGTTCACTGACATTTTGGAGACAGTCCATCGGGAGGTCTGTGAGCTCAAGCACGGCAGAATATATATGTCTGTCTACCTGTTTGTCTGTCTGTCTGTCTGTGAGTCTGTTTGTTTGTCTATCAAAAAGGTATATTGCCCTTGGCCAATGATCTATATAAGCTACGTCGCTGCTTTGGCTTAAAACATAACCTTTTGAGAGACGTCCCCAAGTCAAAACAATCCAAATTAGTCAACACAAAGAAAATATGTGGTGGTGACTTTGGACCTCCCTGGAAGCCCAGGTGTTCCCAGAGCTTTAAGCTTGAGCAAAAAAACTGATTGCATGTATGTCTGTCTGCTGCAAGCCTACTATCCTCTTTTCTAAAACTTTGACTTTTAAATCTCATAACAATTTTATATATGTTTAGCGTAGACAGAGTTTTTTTGTAAAAGCTTATACTTGTAAAGAAATGGGGCTTTGTTTATCGTCTAAACAACAGCCGGTTAAAAGAAACCCACTGCGCATGCGCATCTAAACAGGTCTTTAGGTCCCTATATCATGTTTATTGAAGAAATGCTTTGGTCCTTTGATAGGGTCATCAGGCTTTGCGCAGTTTACAATAAAAGAGAAATAGAATACCATCTTTGCACAATATTCAAATTTTATGCGCATGCGCAGCAATTAAAGAATGAAGAGGACTAAACTACAAAAAAATAAAATAAGTTCTGCAACATTTTATTATTCTACAGCCAACATGGCCCCTTCTTTAAAGTCCAACTGTTTGAAAGCTCTATGATAACAGCCTAAAATCAGAAAATGCTTGGCGCATGCGCAGTAGGCATTTCCCAATGTGGTTCTATATCCTATTCTCTTTAGTCAGTCATGGTCTACAACTGTGCCAAATTTCATGCTTGTATCCGGAATAGCACAATCAGGCCAAAATTTGGCTCTTAGCCGCCTGGCTATGTGGGAACAGACGCTACTGTTGAAACATAGGTTTATTATTACCGATGCCAACATACTAAGTATGTATGTCCATTTATTGCTTATTGAGTAAAACTGAACTAAACACTGTATTTTGTGGTTTCATATTTTGGTGATTTTTGTTCATACCGCCAAATAAAAATGCCTGCCAAAACTAAATGTTTTACAGTTTGCATATTTTTGAACTTTTTTCCCAACAAATTTGCTCTAATAAACAGGCGAACATGTCATAATAAAACAATCTTAAAACAAAATTTGTACAGCTATTACTCAAAACTATCTACACATGAACGGCTATATCATAGGTGCAGATAAATATTATAACATTTGAGCATTAAATTGTGATTCTTGCATGGGAATTTGTTACGCGAAGCTGTTTGAAGCTGCAAAATCCATGTTCAAATCATGAGATTCACGTGCTGTTTGAACATGGCTTTTACTTGAAAAAGACTAAACTGGGCCCTGATTTGCATGCATGATGTTACACTGGAAGGCGTTGCGGCTGTGACTGATCATTTTGCCGATGCTTTCGTTCGCGAAAACATTGCACGCGTATAAATGACGTTGTGGTGACGTAATGACGTTCGAAAGTTTGACGCTGACGCCATTTAGTTTTGAGAAGTGTAAAAAAAAAGATATTTAATGTTTAAACGACGTTTTCAGCACCGTTTATGCTGAAATCAGGTAAACAATGCAAGAATAACGATCACACATGTTTGTTTCATTGCATTAACACTTGCTGGGTCCCTCGGAAGATGTTTGCACACTCGACCTAACAGCCTCATGTTCAAACAGCTTCCTCGGGACCTGGCAAATGTTAATGCATGAAAAAACATGTGTGATTCCTATATTCTTATGCACATGCTTTTGTAAAGCTACTTCTTTTTGGATAATGTCGAAAATTTGCGACAGTATATCCTGCAATATACTGACTGAAATAATTTGACATTATTAATTACCTCACATATCCTTGGATGACATGCTGCTTTATGCGGCTTGCAACGCTTTAATTTGAGAGGAAACTGCAGAAGTTCATTAGAATGGAGATAACCATATTAAAAATTCCATTTGGGGAGGTATATTGTCGGATATACGGTCGGAAATCATGTTTTACGGCTCTGCTTGTGCGTTGCCTTAAAACTAAATTTCCGACCGTATATCCAATGATATACCTCCCCAAATGAAAATTTTGAAAACAGTTATCCCCCAAATACTTTCTTATCTATCAGTGTTAACATTTGTTTTGGGTGTTCAAAAGAGCCATCTCTTCTTTTGAGTACCCACAGCATATGTTTTGGTTGAGATTAAGAAAATTAATGTTTGTACGACTAATATTACACTAAGAAGTGAACTACATTGGAGCCGATCAAATTTGGCAGATGTGAGTCTGTGTGTTTGTGGTTTTATTTGTTTTGTTGCTTTACATCCCAGGCAACAGCTATGGTCATGGCGGGACGGTCAGTTCAATTAACAACACTTTTTTCTGGGCAAGCCTGAACAAGCAGTTAACCATTACTTTGTGCACATACTTTTGTTTGTAACTGACAACAACCCTTCTTGAATGATTCAGAGGAAGGTAGGAGAATGACTGTAGAAATTATTTCATGATCAATCTCCACGAAAGTATGATATTTGACTGTGATCGAATTTGCGACCCCTGGATCTGCATTCAGTTATGCATCTGTAGCCAGACACGTTGCCGACCGGTAATGTGAGTTTGTGGTGAACGTCCCACCAAAGAGTTTTAAGGTCATATTGAGACAGTGCCACAGCTTTGTCTTATCTAACATCGCTTCATACAAAATTTCAATACTCCAGCTAGTCTCTGTAGCTATGCAGGCTGAATTGTGCCCAATCCAGACATGTTTTTTAACGCTGAGGCCCATTTACAGATGCAGCTTTTTGGTTCACTTTCACTTATAGTTTTTCTCTCACAAGCCCTCTAAATACATTATAAAGATTTTAAAGTATAATGTTTTCACACAACAAATTATGTACCGTAAATATTCTAAAATTTAACATACTTAACCCTTAATGTGCCAAGCGCAACAATAGTCGTCTGCTTTTCTAGTCTGCTGAAATGTTTAAGAAGCCTCTTAGGCAAACAGTGTGGACCCAGATCAGATTGCTCCTATAGGAGCAGTCTGTTCTGGGTCCACACTGTTTGCTTCTATACTTAATTTGTCAGTAATGTTTGGCAGTTATTTGCAGCAGACGACTTCAGCAGACGATATTTTCAGATGCATTTTTACTTGGCTCTTTAAGAATTAAATCTTTCTGTTTTAGAAATAGATTCATACTCACAGTGATTTGTTGCTTTACATATCATTGGCTTGAGGTCAGTCGTTAAAGCAGATAAATCAGGAGCCCAAAACTCTGACCAAGGGACATTGATATATGAAGCAGCAAATCACTGCCAGCACAATTATATTTAAGAAATAGATCAGCTCTTTGCAGTGAATTGTTGAGTAATAATTTACTGTTTGAAAGTCAGTTGTAAAGAAGATCAAATCACCAGCGTGCAGCTCGAGTGATTTATCTTCGCACAACTGACTGATAAACAGTGAATTATTACTCAACAATTCACGCATTGGAGCTGATCTATTTCCATTCTAACACACAATAAACGACGAAAACACATTTAAAGTCTCCAGCTTCTTCCAACTTTCCGCCATTGCAATGAAGAATTCCCGCCAATAGTTGGACTGTGTTGCATATGTTTACTTGTATTTGTAATGTCTATCAAGCATAAAAACAACGTTACACAGTCTAACGCCATGACTGACATCATTTTGCAGTAACAAATGACGTCACCTAGCGCGCTCTTTCCTCAAGCTTTCAAAACTGTGATTTATTGCCACATTTTATACCATGGGCTCTATAGGCGAGGTGTGTTAAAATTCTATTCTAACAAACAAAAAGATGGAAAATATGAATTTTTTTTCAGTCTATAAAGATTTCACCATCTTGAACAGAGCATTAGGATTACCTGTAAATTTTGTTAGGACTGAAAGTCTATTTTATGTATGCTTTGAACGTCCATTAGTTGCTAAAACGATGTTACGCCATCTAATGCCAATATAACATGGCATTATGTGATAGATGACATCATAAAAATTAGACTGGTGGCCGAATGACATCATGCTAGTCCTTCAAATGATTTGTCAACCAATAAATCACTGAATTTAACCATTGGCTATGTAGGAGATTAGTATTGGTTATCAGGGATGGAATTCATAAAATGCTGGTCAGAATAACAACAGGGAAGAACCAGATCAGACTGCAAAAAAAAAGCAGTCTGATCTGGGTCTGCAATATTTGTCTAGGCCATTTTGGCAGACAAGTGTTAGAACATCTTCCGTATACATGTACAAGCAAAGCATTTTATTTAATGTTTACTAAATGTAGATCGCAACAGGCTGCCGCCTCCAGATAAGAGTGTGTATTGGAAATCTATTTTCTTTATTTCTCATCCGAAACATATGTTGTGGGTACTCAAAAGAACCGTCTCAATGAGACGATTCTTTTGAGCACCAAAAACGCATGTATCGTTATCTGTATCTATGCCCCAAGCCCATAATTGGAAAATAGATTCAGCTTTTTCCTGTTAGTTTAATTCACATAAAGTTGTCCTACAAACGTAATTATTATGTTTTCAATAAAGAGGTAACACATTTTGGCTAAACTTTAAACTTTTAAACAATGTTATTCACAAGACAGCTATAGGTAGCTGACTCAATCCTACAAACATAATTATGTGTTCAAATATACAGATAACATATTTTAGCTAAACAAAAAACTTTTTTAATAACCTCGTTCACATAACCATCATAGTTTAATACATAAAGGATATTTAAGTTTTTGGAACAATTTCATCGAATGAAGTTAATTCATATTTCATGAGTGGAAAAGATGAAACATACATTTATTTGCCACACAAGTTAAGTAAATGTCATATTCATGACAAAAATTTGAATTTTCTTTTTATTTTAAACAATTTTGATGTGTAATAGATTTTCTTACACAATGATGTCATATGTCATACATGATCGCACATGATACCATATTTACATTTATATATGGGCCTTGTCGTGACAAAACCTGTCTTCGGGGTTTCCGACAAAGAGAGACTCAAACCAGCCTACTCAGCTACAGAGACTAGCTAGCTCGTTCGCTCTTGGCAAGGCTAGATATGATACTTTCCAATAAGTGAATAACAAAGGCGCTGATCAGACTGAGTGGATGTGCAGGTTGGTCTGCACCTTTGCTGTTCGCAAACCACCGAAGACAGGAATTCTCGCTGCGAGGCCCATATATCAGATAACATTGCATAATGTGCAGCTCTTACAAAACTGAACCACAGGAGCTGGAGTATAGAAATGAAAATTTCAGCAAATCCCAACAATTTTATTACCAAGATGTTCCTTACTATCCAATTAAGAAAATGAATACCCACAATTTGTGTTTTTGTCCGTTTATAAGAAAGTTATAGGCATTTGAAAAGTTGGCTCAGCGAAATCAAGAAAGCAGAAGATATCTAATTTCACCGGTGAGAAGAAATTTCACATGTGAAATATAACTTTTTCAAATAGATATTATATTCAATCAATATTTTTCTGTATTTCATTACTTTTTTATATAATAAATGAATATATATATGAAAGTTGTACCTACAAACAATATTATCATGTGTTCAGAATGACAAATATACAGTTAACACATTTTAACTAAACTTTTAACTTTTAAACAACATCAGTCACAAGACCATCATAATACGGGCCTCGACACTACAAAACCTATCTTCGGGGTTTCCGACAAAGAGAGATTGGAACTAGTATCCTCAGCTACAGAGGCTTACTGGAAAATTGAAATTTGGCTCTTACTAAGTCTAGATATCCTTTCCAATTAGCGAATAACAAAGGTGCTGATTGGACTGCATGGATGCCCAGGCTGGTCTGCGCCTTTGTTATTCGCAAACCCCAATGACAGATTTTCTCGCGCTGAGACTCTTATAATACATGTAAGTAGATGAATCATTTCTTATACCATCACATAAAACTATTACAAGTATCAAAAATAACAACTTTTTATTTACACTGAAAATCATATTTCATCTACATGCACAAAACTGTCAAAATTGCATATTCTCTTTTAAAAACAGTCTATATCCAAATCAGCCTGTTTCTAATGAAAGTAAGTAAGGTTGCAAAGATCAGGAATCGATACAATCAAGTACCACACCAAGTACCACAGAAGTCAGCTAATCAGGATCCATACTTTTTCATATACATGATGAATCCATGTACACTGCTTACTGACTGGGAATCAGAAGTTCATATAATGTCAATCAAAATAACCAATTAAATAGAGAATACTAGGTGAGTGTCCTTTGATATCAAGTTTACAAGGCAAGGCTTTGAGAACGTTTGGTGACATCGCGAGGCTTGCCGAGGGATTCAACATACGTTCTCAAAGCCAAACCTGGTAAACATGATATCAAAATACCCGAACCTGGTATTCTATTTATCAGTTTACCCATTATTTCACTCTTCAAACTAGCAATTATGACATAATTTTGGATGTTTATGTTGATACGGCGTCTTTAGGGATGTCATTCAAAAAGTGCAACATCATCATGACCTGATAAAGGCACAAGCCATGAGATAGACAATGTTTATCAGGCAATGTGCAACAATGCAATTAATATGCGAGGTAACTTATAAATATAGATACATTATGTATCATCCGAGGAGCCTTTTTTTGGTTTTATATCTACCAAGATAAGGCATGCATACGAGTGACCTTAGTGGTCCACCAGGTTACCTACTATTTTAAGCCCACCTGTAGACTAATGTAAGCAACTTATAAAGTACTCAGTGTGTGTTAATAAGGGCATGGCTGCTTAATAGGCTGAGTAAGGTACTTCTATTCTTCTTTATCATGGCTGTGTAAATACCATGCCTGACTTGTCCGACCTGGTCCAATTTCATTCAGGATAAGTTGAAAATTTCTATTTACTTGTCCTTGGACAAATGCGATTACATTTGAATAACCATAAACTTGATAAACCATAAAATACAACTCTGTTCTTCATATTTTGTTTGTTTTGTTGCTTCATGTCAAGTCAACAGTTAAGTCAACAGCTATGGTCATGGCAGGACGGTCAGTTCACCTAACCACACTTTTTCCTGGGCAAGCTTGAATAAGCGGTTAACCAGTACTTGTGCACATATTTTTGCTTGTAACTGACAACAACCCTTCTTGAATGATTCAGTGGAAGGAAGTAGAATGACCGTAGAAATCATTTCATGATCGATCTCCACAAAAGTATGGGACTGGGCCGGGATCGCTCGCCACCGCTGGATCAGCAGTCAGACTCCTATCTGTAGCCAGACACGTTACCGACTGCGCTACGCGGCCCGGTACTTCATATTTTGATTAATCATTATGACCTCACATCTTGCATTGAAAACAGTGAGGATCCTGATCAGCTGACTTCTTTAGAAGCCAGCTGATCCGGATCCACACTGTTAATAAGAGGTCCCAGCTGTTCAGGATCCATACTACATGTATTTACAAGAGTTGGTATCTGGTTTCATATGGTTTTGAAAGAGTAAATTGTTTGAGCACAGAAAGGTATAAGCTAATTTGTTCTTTTGGACAAGTAAAATTTTCTATGGACAAGTACATTATGGCCATTTCCTTGTCAAAGTAGAACATTTCACTTTCTCCACACCCATGTCTTTATGATACACATCTTTATACCACCCTTACCAACTATCTCGTGATGTGCAAGGTCTACACTGATGCAGGTAGTATAAAATAGTTATACGATGGGTTGTCCACCTGTACACAAGATAATCCACTCGCTAAAGCTCATGGATTATCTCCACATTCAGGTGGACAACCCATGGTATAACTATTACATAGCAATTTTTATCAAAATTTTTCCCACTAATATTATCATCATGTGTTCAGTATATACATGTAGAGCAATTGAACCATAAATCCTGTCAATATATTTTGTCCTGAAAGTATTGTCTGCTTTTTATGTCTGTAGCATATACCGTAAAACCTGTCTTAAGCGTCCACTCAAAAAGAACACCAAAATTGGTTTTCAATACTGAATATTGCAGAATCTGAAATACTTTCGACATTCATTATGATAAAACTACCATTTGTCTTTAAGACCTTTGTTTTGTCGGTTTTTGAGTGGCCCCTTAAGACAGGTTTTACTGTACCAAAATGCACTCCAGACTATTTTATCATTGAGGCAAACAATATGAACCCTGATCATACTGTTCCTCCTAAGGGAGCAGTCTGATCTGGATCCATATTGTTTGCAATCATGTTACCAAATTACAAGCAGATGACAATTGTTGTTTTGTTTGTTTGATTTGATTCTTACGTCCCATCAACAATCTTTTAGTTAAACAGGGACGGGTCTTCCTGGGTTGAACCAGTACTAAGCTAGGATAAATGTGTCTTGCTCAAGGACCACAACGCAGTGACGCACGTACCCACAGCCCCTCGGTCTTGAGTCAAGCACTCTATCACTGAGCCACTGCGTTTCCATAGGTTTAGATAAACAAAAAAATTCAGCGTAAAAGTGTAAATATTTTCTTTCCCATAATTTTTAGCATATGTCTTGGGTGCTCAAAAGAACCGTCTCATTGAGATGGTTCTTTTGAGTACCCACAACATATGTTTTGGTTGAGAAATAAGAAAATCATTCTTCTGGTTCACACTCTTAACTAAAGGCCTGAATGTCTATGTTTTCCCGGACTTTTTCTCTAAGATTTCCGCCTGGCACACGACAACATGAACAAGGAACTGATTTTGTTTTCTGAATCCTTTGTCACATTTGGCACACCTGAAATTAACCTCTTTTGTTTGACCAGGTGCATGTACAGTAGCAACATGATACGCTAAGTTGCTTGTTCTATTGAACATTTTGCCACATTTTTCGCATGGAAAATTGACTAATGTTTTATGACTTGTTTTGTGTTTTGCCAACAACTCAGAAGTGGGAAAACCTTTGGAACAAACTTCACACTTAAAGTCATCTCCCTTTTCATGCCTCATGCGATGGAACTTTAATGAGGACTCAACCATGTAGCCCTTACCACATACATCACATATAAACTGGTGAACTTTCTCTTTAGTTGTTGAAGGAACCGTCCCTACATCTTCATCTATCTGAGATGTGGTTGCGACAATCTCACTCTTGTCTGTTTGGCTCAGGTGAACAACCTTATGTCTCATCAGATCAGATTTATTTATGAAAGCTAAATCACACTTGTTACACTTCCAGTTTTTCTGACCATCATGCTTCATCAACATATGTTTCCTCAAGAGACTCTTTGTGATACAAGACCAATCACATTTGTCACATTTAAAAGGTTTATAATTACTATGTGTTCTATAATGCACGTTCAGGTGCCCAAGTTGGGTAAAACTTTTATCACAAATCTTACAAGAGAAAAGTTTCTTTCCTGTGTGAGACTGTTTATGGGTTTCAAGGTTGCTTGGTCGATTGAATCCACGACCACATTGGTCGCATTTATATGCTCTTTCATTGTCAGCCATATGGATTTTTTTATGTCTATTTTTCCATTTCAGTTTGATAAATCTTTTCCCACAAATCTCACAAGGATAATCTCCAGTATCTTCATTCTTTTTATGCATATATTTAGTTTTACGGTTCAGTAAATTCTCATACTTTCCAGTGTTCATTGTGTGATCGGTTTCTTGAGTTTCTAATTGCCTATGATCTCCTGACACTTGGAAATGTTCATCTACAGTTGTACCTATCTCTGTGTTTTTACTCTGCTTCAATTTAACTTCAGCTATTTCTAAGGTTCTGTTTTCATTCATTACTGCATGTATCTCATTATCCTTCAGCTGGGATGCAGAATCTTTTGTTTTCTCAATTACTGTTTCACTGATGTCTGCTACAAAACTATCTTTCCTTGAAACATCAGTTTCCTTTTCCTTAGAGTTCGAGGAAAGTGGCATGTCTAAGAACAGTTTCTGAAAAGCTTCATTCTGCAGGACATTATTAATATCAACACCATCAACATTCTCATTGACAATACAAACTATTAATTCATTGCCAGTCTGGTCCACCACCTTATAAGTTTTCTGAACAGCTGATTTTGCAGGTTTTGCTTCTTTTGAACTGTTCATAGCTACTGTGTTCTTTTCATTATATCCTACTTCAATATTCTGGATAGCAATACTTTTCATGTGATCTTCTTGTAATAATGCACTTGCTGCTGTGTTGCTTTCTTGATAGTTAGTATCAGTGTATACGATTTCTTGAGCTATCTCTGGAGCAAGGTTGGTTTGTAAGCCAACGTCCTGCTGATGTATCTCATGCCGCATGTTATCTTGACCTGAGCTTTTAATAATAATATCTTGATTCCAATTTGAGCTAACATCAAAACTGTTCTCATACTGTTCTGACTGAGAGATAAGTGTATTCGCTGCGTTTAGATTCAAATTTCTTCGATTATCCTTTACTCTATTGAAAGTATTGTTTACCAAACTCTCTGGGACAATAATTTCTGATAATTCACTATGACCAACATCAGCCATCTGGGTCAACTGCTGTGCAACTGACATTAAATCATCCTCATATTCTATATCACCTTGAGAGTATTCATTAGTGTTTATCTCATTATATTCAAAATCTGTATCAGTTATTCTTCTTACCCCAACTTTGCTGTCTGTAGCACGAGTTTGCTTTAGCTTTTTCTGATGAGTTGAATACAAATATTTAGATGAAATGTTTTCTTCCAGCCCTGATGCTTCCATCATCTGGTTAAACAATTCTTCATCCTCTGGTTCATAGTAATACTGAGTTTGAATCTCTTCTATGCTAAACTGATTGAATATCTCCACTTTATTGTTGTTCCTAGAACTGAAAGGATTGCTGTATTTCTTTTTCTGAAGGTCACTTTCAATAAAATGGTTACATTTATCTTTGTGAAAGTATAATTCAAGGAACCTGGGAAATTTTACCCCACATACTTGACAGCTAAATGGTTTATCTAGTTTATGGTTTTTCAAATGTCTAAATAGATCATTTCTTGATGTAGATGTGAAACTAAAACACATGACACATGTATATGTCTTTGATTTTGTGTCATCCACTTCATCATTCCCAGTTGTGTATTTTGTAAAATGAGTTGTTAACTGAGAGATGTCCTGAAATGTGTCTGAACAAATAGGACACTTAAATGGCCTGAGTTTACAGTGTGAAATAACATGTGGTTTGAGACTTCCATTAAGCTTGAAATTTTTACCACAGATTCTGCAACTTTCTAAGAACTTACTGCTGTGACTAAGGAGATGATCTTTCACATGTCCTATTTGTTTGAATCCTACAGAACACAGTTTACATTTATAGGGACGTGAATTAGTGTGGGTTCGTATATGGTGACGAAATGAACTCATCAAAGGGAATCCTTTGTCACATAAACTGCACTGATATTTCTTATCCTTATCATTAGTATGGGCTACACGCAGGTGCAAATTCAGATACTTCAGCTTCTTAAATTTTTTTGAACAGATCTTACACATGTATGGGAGCCCATCAGAGTCATATTGATTAACGATCACTGCTTGCTCCTGAACTTCCCTCAATCTATCTGGATCTTTCATAAATTCTGTTACTCTGTTGTGTAGTTTTAAGCTAGGATCTTGTTCCGCTGATTTAGCTAATGTTGGCAGATCAGAAACATTATCTTTAGCTTCAGATATCATCTCAGCATGCTTGTGTCCTAGCATGTGTTTTTTAAATTGGATTTTGCTGGCAAAATTATTATCACCGCACTCACTGCAGGCCAGTTCAGTCTTCCCGTGTCTGTCTCTCATGTGACGAGACCAACTCTGAAAACATAATACAGGAAGAGTGTGAAATTGGATAAGAAATGAGCCGTGACATGTGATTTCAAACAATGTGGCATTTTGACATGTGTAGACTCTGTCGAGCCTGTGCAGCCTCCTTTTAAGCCTAGAAACTCCAAATGATGTTCTGTCAGTAGCATAAGAGTCATAGAATACTCAAGCGGCTAGCAAAGGCTCTGATCAGACTGCGCGTATGCGCAGGCTGGTCTGAGCCTTTGCTGGTCGCACATACCAAATTGTTGGAAATCTCATGCTACGGCTCAAATTATTTTCAATTCTAGGCCCAATAATCTTGACCTATGAAAATCCCAAAATTTTCATCATAAGTTATTAATTATTAATTAACTTGGTTGTTTCTCTGTGATGATACATCACATAAGTTAGGAAGCCTCCATGTGAGCTACACTAATTTTGTGTTTTACAACAGCAGAATCTAGAATAAAATTTGGCCAGTAAAATTAATTTCAGCCCACCCCTGCCCCACCACAATGGCTTTGGCTGCTGTCTGTTCTAAGGGGGTGGCTCTTGCTAAATTAATTGTTTATTCATTGTTGTTGTTGTTCCCAATGTTTGTCTTTGTTTTGCAGTACTTTGTGTCCTTTCTAGTTTTGCTATCATCTCGCTGGGGGAGACAGAGCTGGTTGCTTATTTTGTTGTGTTCTGAATGTTATGTCCTTGTTATCGTTCTTGGCCTTCCTCTGGGTGCCATGGGTTGGTCTGTAGTATGTCATTGTGACATTTCCTTGTCATATTCACTTACTTTTTGACATACTACAATACTGTAACAATAGCCATATGCCAGATAATACAGCAGACTCTTGTAAATTCGAGGTCATTGGGCCTAGAGGTTTGATTTTGAATTACCAGTTATTTGAATTACAGGGAGGAAGCTATAACTAGAGGACCTGAAGGTCCTGAGGCGCTCACCTGATCACCTTAATAATGTTAAAATAGGTCAAGGTAAACTACAGCTTATAACGAAACAAATTTTGTTTTACCACATATTGGGGTTGCAGCCATTTTGGTCAAGTGACCTAAACAATCCAATGAATACTCCATCAAACAGCCCAGTGATTTCTGAGGAAAAGATGTTTAGATAGGTATGTGCCAGTCCAAATGAGTGGCCTTGGATAAAAGGTCACGGGTCAGCTTGACATTTGGTACTTATATAAAGCCAATGTCTCATTAGGTTAAACATGTCTTGCAAGTATTATGATTTTGGCCTAAACAGTTATAGAACAATGAACATTTCAAGATTTTTCCCAAATAAATGCATTAGGAATTCAATTTGACATTGCTATAAAGTAGGTCAAGGTCAACCTAGATTCATCATTTGTGCAAATTGGATAGGGCCTACATCCGCAATGCTACATACCAAGTCCCAAGGCCATTGGCCTTTTGGTTCCAGAGAAGAAGATATTTAATTGGTTTTTACCATATATGGGCATGGTGGCCATCTTGGTCATGTGACCAGTGCAATTGGTATAAATTTTGGCTAACCTATCATGAGGAGTCTTCATATGAAATTTGAGTTCAATTGGCCTAGTGGCCTCTGAGGAAACTATGTTTTAGTGTGTTGATGGGACTCCAATATGAGCGACCTTGGCTGAAAAGTAAAAGGTCGACCTTGACCTTTGAAACTTATTTATAGCCATTGTCTCATTAGGTTTAACATATCAAGTGAGAATAATGACTTTGACTTCAACAGTATTCAAAAATCAACTTTGCAAATAAAAATCCCATTTAAATGCATTAGGAAGCAAATTTGACCTTGACGTATAGTAGGTCAAGGTCAACCTAGGATCATCATTTGAACAAACTTGGTAGGCCCTAAATCCCCAATGCTACATACCAAGTCCCAAGGTCTTCTGGTTGTGGAGAAGAAGATTTTTAAAGGGTTTTTACCATATATGGGCGTGGCGGCCATCTTGGTCATGTGACCAAAATATTTTGTATAAATTTTGGCTAACTTAGCATAAGGAGCCTTCAAATGAAATTTGAGTTAAATTGGGCCAATGGTTTGTGAGAAAACTATGATTTAATATATAGATTGGACTCCAATTTGAGCGACTTAGCTGAAAGGTCAAAGGTCAACCTTGACCTTTGGAACTTATTTATAGCTATTGTCTCATTAGGTTAAACATATCAAGTGAGAATAATAACTTTGGCTTCAACAGTATTAAAAATATCAACTTTTCAAAAAAATTCCCATTTAAATGCATTAGGAAGCAAATTTGACCTTTACGTTAAGTAGGTCGAGGTACAACCTAGGATCATCATTTGAACAAACTTGGTAGGCCCCACTACCCCAATGCTACATACCAAGTCCCAAGGTCATCGGCCTTCTGGTTCTGGAGAAGAAGAATTTTAAAGGGTTTTTACCATATATGGGCGTGGCGGCCATCTTGGTCATGTGACCAGGATCATTTGAACAAACTTTCGTTCCCGCGTCCTAAGGAGTCTCCATATGAAATTTGAGTTTAATTGGCCAAGTGGTTTCAGAGGAGAAGATGTTTGAAAATGTTGACGGACGGACGACGGACGGACGGACGGACAGACGACGGAGTGACTGGTATACTATTAGCTCACCCAGGTGAGCTAAAAATACATAACCTCCAAAAATGATTATCATCAGGTCTTTCTTCTATAAAACATAAGTTTTGGATGTGTAAAAGAAACATCTCCTTTAAAACATAATTTTTGGCAAGTAAAAAGAAATGTCTTGTAGAGACGTTCCTTTTACACACACAAAATGTATCTTATCAAACAGTTATAAACACAGTTATTCCGAATTAGCGAGAACTTCGAAATATCTAAGTTCCAATTTTCTAGGTTTGACTGTACCTGTACAGTATAATTTTGTACCAAAGTTGGTCCGTCTTCAGTCTGTTTGTATGTCTGTCCATCACGCTTCTTGTAATTGTATATTCTCCTAAACTGTTGGACAAAGCAACTTTAAACTTTGCATACGCATAGGTCACATGATGTAGAGGGTACTGGGCTAATGTCAAATTATGTATTTTCTTGTAAATGCATCTCAATCTAAAATGTAAACCCCAAGGTCAAATAATGTAATTTATTGTTAATGCCATTTCCTTCTAAATAGTTAGAGGTAGCAGCTTCAAACGTTGTAAGTGAATAGGTCACATGATGTAGAGTGTACTGGGCAACATTTTGTGTGACCCTGACCCCACGGTCAAGGTCATTTAATGTATTTTCTAACAAATGCATCTTCTTGTAAACCATTTTACTTCGTAACTCCAAACTGACACAGGTGCATAGGGCACAAGATGGGGACGGTACTGTGCAATTCTTTGTGTGACTTAAGGTCAAGGTCATGAAAAGTATTTTCTTGTAAATGCATCTCCTTTACTAGCCTGGGTCCAGTCATCAATATTTTGGAAATATTTTCAAACGTTGTAAGTGCATAGGTCACATGATGTAGAGAGTACTGGGCAACATTTTGTGTGACCTTGACCCTAAAAGGTCACATAATGTATTTTCTTGCAAATGCATCTTCTTGTAAACCATTTTACTTGGTAACTTCAAACTAACACAGGTGCATAGGTCACAAGATGGGAGGGTACTGGGCAATTTTTTGTGTGACCTTGATCCCAAGGTCAAGGTCATATAATGTGTTTTCTTGTAAATGTATCTCCTTAACTAGCCTGGGTCCAGTCATCATTATTTTGGAAATATTTTCTTATGCTAAAATTAAAAATGTGAATTCAGATGGAATTTGTTTAATTGGTTGAGACCAATTGATCCAAAACATAGGATTAGAATTTTTAAACACAGAGATGAAACTAAAGGGTCAAAATATTGGGAACAGATGACGTTTATTATTGATGTGATGTATGTATTAAATGCGTGTCTCACAAAGGCAAAAAACCTACATAACAACTACACCGAAGTCTGAAAACGTTGTTTCAAGTTAAATCATCAATCCAACTATCCTCCACAAGGTGCATTCGATGAAAGGGAATAGGAAGGAATATCTGTGGTACTGTTTTCCTTTCTATCTATCTATTCAATCAATTCAGCAACTGGGATTCCGGTTACTATTTATAGCACAATAGTTATCCGATAGTGTTATTGTTCTTGGCCAATCCCAAAAAATCCCTAAAAATCTAAGGGATAATCCAGGTGGCGCTGTCAAATGAAATCAAATTTCACCAGTCTGTCATTTTTGACCAAGGAACGGAAAAATAGTAAAAATGATCAGACTGGAACCCAGGCTTCTCCTTAACCCTCGGACGTAGCAACTTCAAACTTTGCAGGTGCTTAGGTGACATGATGTTGAGGTACTGGGCAATTTTTCGTGTGACCTTGACCCAAGGCAAAGGTCAAAGCTAAAAAAGCGGATATTTGCTATGGTGTACCATCGACTGCTGCTCTAGTTCAAAATTATTTTCTTATTTATCAACTTAAACATATGTCAAGGGAACTCAAACAATCTCAATGTGACAGTGTGGGTTTTTGGTTTGGTTTTTGGCTTAATGTCCAATTCAACAGCTATGGTCATGACAAGGCAGTCAGTTAACCTAACCATGTGTTTTCCTAGGTAAGCTTAGACTAAGGGGTTAACTAGTACAGTACTTTCCCTTGTGACTGACAACAGCCCTTCTGGAATCAGTGGAATGAGGTGAATGACCATAGAAAATATTTCATGATCAATTAAGACAAAAGTATGGGCCTGGCCAGGAACAAACTCACGACCTATGGATCTGCAATTAGACTTGCTACCAATTGTGATATTACATTCTATTTTGAAAACAGTGTAGATCTAAAACACCTGATGAAACCAGCCCCTCCGGATTGTCTTTTTTTTTATTCACAGAATGTATCTGAGCCGCGGCATGAGATTTCCAACAATTTGACATTTTGACAAGTGTAGACTCGGACGAGCCTCTGTAGCCTCCTTTTAAGCTTAGAAGCTCCAAATAGTGCTCAGTCAGTAGCTTAACAATCATAGAATACTCAAGCGACTAGCACTCTATGATCAGACTGCGCGTATGCGCATGCTGATCTGAGGCTTTTCTGGTCGCGCATATAACATTGTTGGAAATCTCATGCACTGGCTCATTCTATATTAACCATTAAAGGGAACAAGAACAAAATCCATCTGAAATGTTGTCTGCTGAAGTTGTCTGCTGCAAATAATTGCCTAGTATTACTCACAAATTAAATATAGAAGCAAACAGCTTAGACTTAGAACTGACTCTTCCTATAGGAGCAGTCTGATCTGGGTCCACACTGTTTGCCATAGAGGTTTCTTAAACATTTCAGCAGACAAGTAGGCTGATGACTTCTGTTGCTATTGGCACATTAAGGGTTAATAATAAAATATCTCAGTTCATATAGTGTAAACAACCCAGTATACACTAAAAGGGACATGTGCATTCATTGGGCGCATTGCATTTGCGCACTTTTTGCAATTAGCGATGATATCTTTTGCATTTTTTGCGATTTCTTTTGCGCACTATTTTCACACCCTGATCAGGATCAATTAGTGATTAGTGGCCCTGAAACGATGACTTGTATGGGTAATTGTACAGGTGAAATGTGTTCTTAGCGGTTTTGTTTTCTTATCTTTTTTCGTCTATAAGGCCTGTGCAATGGAATCAGTGACGTCTTCAATTTTGTTAAAAGTTCTGTCTTCAAATGTTCAATATACATGGATTATGCAATCAACATCATGTTCAACGTAATTTAACCACTGAACTACCACCGTTCTGATAGATTTCGAAGTAGCATACAGAGCTTCAAGAATCTATCTCGTCAGTTGCCATCCAGTGCTGCAGATTTCACTTAGGCCAAGCAAAGTGGCGGTAGATCCAAACTATCGGACTTGGTGCTCATCACAAAGACAGCCATAGTGAAATAAGAAAATGGCTTAAAAGTATTTTGACTGCCATTTTATGTAATCTACAGTGTATACTCAGAAGAGAAAAGAACTTATAATAGCACAGAATCGTTTCATGCTCACTTTAACGAACAGTTCTACGCATCTCATCCAACCATTTTCAAATTTAACGAGTTGTATCTAGCTGTTACGACCTTCAACAACCTTAATGACCCCTAATTATTGTTTTAATGAGGTGTGAAAAAGATGCTCAAATGAAATGCAGAATCGTGCGCAAATGAAGGAACCAAATTGCGCAAAAGATATACTGAAGTGCGCAAATGAAAAGCGCCGCATTCATTAGGTCAAAGGTAGTATTACAAACTGTTGAAACATTTTAACCCTTAAAGCGCCAATCACAACTGCAGCTGACGACAAATTTTGAAACATCTTTTCCCAATTTTCGAAAAAATAAGGTATGATATTTTATGAGAATCGTCTGCCAGCAGATGATTCTCATGAAAGATCTTGCCTTATTTGTTGTTTTTAAAAAAGCAGCAAAATTTCAAATTGTCGTCTGCTGCAAATTATAGGTGGCGCTTTAAGGGTTAAAACCTACCTTTTTATGGGTGAGCAGAATTCCACATATTTCACAGACTAATGTGCCCTGTTCTTTGACAGATGGTGACTCGTTGCTACATTCATATCTGTCTGCATATTCATCAGGGTGTTTATCTTTTATGTGGCGTTTACAAGCAGCCTCATCACAATACCTATAATAAAGCATAGGTTTAGATAAACAAAATATTCAGCATATAATTGTAAATATTTTCTTACCCATCAATTTTAACATATGTTTTTGGTGCTCAAAAGAACCATTTCATTGAGACGGTTCTTTTGAGTACCTACAACATATATTTTGGTTGCAAAATAATAAAAATAATTTTTTGATATACACTCTTAATTATAGATCTGATAAAGAGTAAATCAGTTACACATCCAGTAGAATCTGCTTTATATGTCACCTGGTTAGCAATTATGTAGAGGATAATCAAATGTTTTTGTTAAATATGTCTTTTATTTCACAAGTGAAGTGGACAATATTTATATTTCATGAGTGGCGAAGCCACGAATGAAATATGATTATTGTCCACTTCACAAGTGAAATAAAAGACATATTTAACGAAAAACATTTGAATTTCCTTTTTATTATCTACAAATTTCCTATAATCTTTTGAGGAAAAGAGAAGTGACTCTTACTTTACATTAGCTTTTGTTTTGATTTTCTAGTTGTAGCAGACAAATTTATAAAAGCTCTTTCTTTTATTAAGCTTCTAAGCGACTCTGACTTTTTGTTTACATTTCCATAGAAATAAGAAACACCAATAGTTGTTTCCCTTAGAAAAGAAACAAGATATTCCATAGAGAGTTGCTTCCTTTAGACCATATTGAGAAAATAGAAAAAAGTAGTTCCAATCTTATGGTTTCTCTCCCGTGAAAATATCAAATCTTGTATTTTCACTGCTGTGAAAATAGAAGTTTTTATATTTTCATGGCTGTGAAATATATGCATCATATTAAATCAATATTTTCCTGTATTTCATTACATAGTAGATAATAAATTGATTTCATACTTAGCAGTGAAATCAATGCATATCTAAAACAAACAAGAACAAACTCTGCTCTGGACCTGCATCGCCGGCACACATCTTCAATGTTTGAACAATCATTAAGTTCAACACTCACAAAAATATTATCAAATGTGCACAAAATATAGGGTGCACATGTTCAATGTGCCAACAATCATAATGTACAAATTTTGAATATGAAGGAATGAAAACTGCTGGAGTTACAGATTACACAAACCAGACAACCCCTAAGCATTTCAGATAGATAAAATGTCTAAGTCCAACAGCCCTAAAAATGAGAAAATATTAATCAAATGTGCACAAAATAGTAAGAGCACATGCACGGGTGGTAAACCTAGGAACTACCACAAAATTGTGTTAACGAAATTTTGTTCCCAAGCCACATCCGGGACACGTCGTGGTAGTTTCCAGGCCGAAAATTAGATTAAGAAAGGTTGGTGTCACTTTCATTTTTGTTTTATTTTACAACTAAGAACGAACAATGGTGAAATCCGACAATGTGGTTCCGTGTAAATATGTTTCACCGTCCCCTCTAGCCCATAATTTTGTTTGAAAAGTTATTTCTTTCTTTAGATTCGTGTTTCCCCACTGAGCATCGGACCAATTTTTCCCAAAGTTCGAAGGATTTTAGCCCATATCTGTCAAATTATATGGAATTTGATATCATTTGACGATGGAAATGAATAAAAGACCCTGAATAAACATTCCTAAACAGAAAAAATATCTGAGCATTTACTCGTAAAGGATTCATGCACCGTTCGTCCTGTGTGGTAGTTTCCAGCTCATCGTGGTAGTTAAAATGCTATTGTGGTAGTTTCAAAGACTTTGTAGGATACGTTTCTGAAATGTTACAAAACATTATAGTGGTTGTTTGTTTCGCATCATAACCCTTGAACTCGTCAATTTATTACCACGGTAAACAAATAAATCACATTTCAACACCATGAAGAAGCTAAGCTGAGGACTCAAGAGATTCAATGTGATGCTTGACAGGTGGAGATCATGCCCTGGACTGCCAAACAACACCCGTCTGGAAATCTAAAGCAAAATAAGGTCATCAGTTGAGCTGTGGTGGACCAAGCAACAGACAAACAAATGATATAAAATTGCGTCACTCGCTACGTTGTTCCATGTTCAGTCAACTTTAAGATAAAATGGCAGGCTAAGACTACTGGCCCAAAGTATCGTTAGTACTTGCGCTTCAGAAAAAATGGAAATATCCTCGGTTTGGGACACTTTTTAAATACATATGAGTGCGACGATGAACGGCATGTTATTTGATAATTAAAAAGCATGTTTATTCAAAAACAAAATACGTGAATATCCCTTCTTTTCATTCTTCTCATCATTTCAATAGCCCGCTAAAATTAAAATTCAGGCAGTCGACATTTGTTATCTGACAAAAGATTGTTTGAAAAGGTCTTTGTGTGAATAAGAGGGGTATTCAAGGTTCAGCCTGCACACCCCGTCTTTATAAAAATGAAGTAGCCCCTGAATATTGAACATCTGCTGATGTGAACTACTACTAAATTCCTACAACATCTTGGAAACTACCACAATAGCATTTTAACTACCGCGATGAGCTGGAAACTACCACACAGGACGAACGGAGCATGAATCGTTTACGAGTTAATGCTCAGATATTTTTTCTGTGTAGGAATGTTTATTTAGGGTCTTTTTGTCATTTCCATCGTCAAATGATATCAAATTCCATTTAATTTGACAGATATGGGCTTAAATCCTTCGAACTTTGGGGAAAGTTGGTCCGATGCTCAGTGGGGAAACACGAATCTAAAGAAAGAAAATAACTTTTCAAACAAAATTTTGGGCTAGAAGGGACGCTGAGACATATTTACACGGAACCACATTGTCGGATTTCACCATTGTTCGTTCTTAGTTGTAAAATAAAACAAAAATGAAAGTGACACCAACCTTTCTTTATCCAATTTTCGGACTGGAAACTACCACGACGTGTCCCGGATGTGGCTTGGGAACAAAATTACACTAACACAATTTCGTGGTAGTTCCTAGGTTTACCACCCGTGACATGTTCAATGTATGAACAATCATTATACAAGGTTTCCAAAATCCTAAACTTTCGAAACTCCAATCTTAAAACTGGCAATATGCCCACTAAATATTCACAATTTCAAGTTTAAATGGTCAATTGTCAGACTGAAAAGTCAACCTTAAAATCCTGAATTCAGGAATAATCCTGAAAACTTTGAGCCATGCAGTTTGTTTTCCTTTCAGGCAATAATTGAAAGCCCTATGTTTGTGATTGGTGTGGGGCCTCTTTTGCAATATACAGTGCTATACAAAGACTCCCTTGGGCTAGCATTGGATCCGTCTGCTGACAGAAGATTCATATGAAGTGTCAAGTAAACAAATTTAGCCTTTGCTGCAATTATGATTGGTGCTTTATTTCTTTCGGGACAAACTCTTAAAACACCTGCAAAAATCATGTCTGAAAAAGTCTTAAAAAAGTATGCTTAACTCATCTGTTGTGTTTATTTCAAAATAGAATAAATAATGTAAGTATGCAAGCAAACAGTGTGAACCATGATCAGACTGCTCAGATCTTGTCTTACGTCTGAGAAAGTCTTAAAAAAACTCTGCTTAAATCATCTGCTATATATATTTTATAAAACTAATGTAGGCATGCAGATTAAAAGTGTGAACCAAGAGTCTACACTGTTTATCAAAAAGGCTTCTAAAACATTTCAGCAGATGATAAGGAGACAACTTATGTAGTCTGCTGCAGTTATGATGATAGGTGTTTAACCCTTAATGCGCCAATCACAACAAAAGTCGTCTGCTTTTCTCGTCTGCTGAAATGTTTAAGAAGCCTCTATGACAGTGTGGACCCAGATAAGACTGCTCCTAGTCTGATCTGGATCTACACTGTTTGCTCCTATATACATAAATTTGTCAGTAATGTTAGGAAATTATTTGCAGCAGACGACTTCAGCAGACGATATTTTCAGATGCATTTTTCTTGGCGTTTTTTAGGATTAAAGGATACACTCTTAAACTACTTTTGCATGATTTTTTTGTCCTCTGGTGATTTTTTTCAACTTTAACTATTTGAAAAAATTCTTTCAGGAATACCTTCAGAGTGTCAAACAGTTTGGACCCAGATCAGGCCCAACAAAAAAGGACCAATTTTTTGTTGGGCCTGGTCTGGGTCCAAACTGTTTTGTTAAAGTCATTAGCATATGACACTACTCATTTAACTCAATACTCCATAATAACGCCTTTTGACGCCGTTGAAATATCACATATGTGATATGGAAAATGGAGCATTTGCTCTTTTGGAGCAAATGCTCCATTTTCCATAATATTTTCAAAAGTATTCAAAATTTAATTTAAATTTTTCTTGAAATTGTTCAATGCTGTCTAAAAGTAGAAAATGATGTCATGATCTAAAAATAGCCTATGGAGTAAAGGGTTAAGGGGTTAAAATCTTGCCTGTTGCCACAAATGTCACATTGGTAGGGCCTTTCTCCTGTGTGACGATTCATGTGGCGCCTGAGGTCACTCTGGAAACATAAAAAGAAATAGAAATTAGACTATTAGAATGTAAATTCAGAAAGAGCTTTTCGTGAGGTTTTTATTTTCGTGAAACTTTGCCTTATTTCGCAAAGATAAACAATCTTGAAATGGCGAAAACACTCTGCTACTTACTCATACAGGAAAATTATGCTCCAGTCAAAAATGTTAACGTCACAAACATGTCTTTAAAAGCAAATTGCAAACATAAAATACTTGTGAAAATTTCTGAATTTACAATATATATATATAAGATATTTTGCCTGCTGGTGTCGTCTGCCGATATTCTTTGTAAACATTTGAGCCTGATCTGGATCTTTATAGTTTGACAACGATGGAATTTCTGATTTTTTTTCGAAGACAAAAACATGCAAAAATTAACAGAAATATTTGTAAACAGTTTGGACCCTGATTAGGCCCAACAAGCTTGATTACAACTGTTTGACACCGATGGAATTGCAGACAAAAAACATGCAAAATGAAAAAGTCAATAAGCAATGCTTATTAGATACCCCCGCACAGTAAGAGTCAGTGAAAAAACTTGGCAAGTTATAGTTCAAACCATCAGACTTTAGTTTTGAAAAGAAGATTTCAGTAGAATCTGTGCAAACAAAAATTATGAACTCCTTCATGCATATGTTCAATGTGTCTACATTGTATCGGCAAAGTATCAAATTGCTTCACAAAAAGCTGTGGTAGGATTTGATCTGCCCATAGAGGCATGATCCATGCATATACAAAAGCCATATAAGGGAATAATTGTCTAAGTTCTCACAGCTGTCATTTTGTCATTTTTTTTTTATTTTTTTCAACCAGACTCCTTCATGCATATGTTAAATGTGTCTATATTGTATAGGCAAAGTATCAAATTGCTCCATCAAAAGCTGTGGTAGGAGTTGATTGGTCCATGAAGGCACCATCTATGCATATACAAAAGCCTTATTAGGGAGAAATTGTCTAAGTTCTCACTGCTGTCTTTCTGTCAAAAATTATTTTTTCTGAACCATACTCCTTCATGCATATGTTCAATGTGTCTACATTGTATAGGCAAAGTATCAAATTGCTCAATCAAAAGCTGTGTTAGGACTTGACAATGTTGGATATGCATATTGACCAGACCAGTGGTCAATACTGGTTTTAACCGGTCATTACTGGTCGATTGGTGGTCAATTGGTGGATTGAAAAAACGTGGTCGATGTGAAACTTAGAAGCATAAATGATCCCATTTTACTGGACTCTATAAAAAGACTTATAACTGTTTCAATATAAGATAATACAGGATTATGTGTTTCATGCCTTACTATTGCTTTAAAAAATGTATGAATGATTATTTATAAAAGGCTGTAAAACAAACAAAAATGAAATAGCAATAGTTTTAGATCTTCAGTCTCAATCAAACTGAATCATTACCACAAGTTTCAGTCTAGACTTTAGACTTTAACTTATTTTCTATTGACCATTTATAAAAACGTGAGTAATGAAATTAACTAAATTTAAAATAGTTCTAGCTTTTTCAGTCATAAAAAATATTTCAATCAGTGACTAATTAAATGAAAGAAAGTACAAAAATTAAAGCACTACTTCCAATTGATCATTAAAGAGGTCATCATGTACAAATTAGTCATTGCTCTATTAGTTAAAATTCAAATTGAATTGGCTTAAGACAAAGGTGTGAAAATGATAAAGAAAACACTAACTCTTGAGCAATATATCAGGAGTTAATTTTAACTATATTTACCCCTGAACAAACAAAACTGTCAAAATACTGGACATGTCTCTCAGACTGAAGAAGGTATGTCCAGTTTATAAGACCTATCCAATCACTGAGCTTAAAATGCATTGGTTACTTTACTGGCACCTGTGTTAACATAGAGGTGTGAAACAGTGGTTATTCTGTTATCTGCTGTTATCAATTAGTTAATAATTTAACCAGTGTCATAAATTATTGTTATTGTCTCAAAAAATGATGAAAAAAGACCCTGTTAGGCTGTATGGTTATTCTATTCTGCCTTGATGATCAAAATAGAATAAGAAGTGTTAGGTGCCTGGACTGTAATGCAGAAGTCAGTGCTAAGGTGAAAAGTGCCCTTGGCAGGGACGAAACAGTACTTTTTTTTCTTTTTTCAATAAACAGAACATAAATTCTGACCCTATATCTCAATCCAACCCTAAAACGGCCCCTTAAAATTTTCAATCGACCACTCAGATTCGTATTGACCAGTATTGACCACTTTTTGGCACATTGACCGGGGCGATTTTAACCGGTTAAAACCGCCGGTTAAAACCGGGGGTGGTTTCGGCCACCCAACCTTGGGACTTGATAGGCCTGTGTATGGCCTATAATAACATAAGCAAAAAACCCTATATTAAAAGCCATTTAGAACTACATAGGGAAATAACTCTAATAGAATTGGCCCCTAACCCTTACTTTTTTGTCTAAAGTATTTGTCTTGCATATATAAACATGTTTGCAAGGTCTGATGAAAATCCAGCAATGTTCATTCAAGATACTAAGGAAACAAAATGTTACGGACGGACGGACGGACAATGTGAAAACAAAGTATGCGGGGGGTATAAGGCCTGTGTATGGCCTATAATAGCATAAGCAAAAATCCTATATAAAAAGCCATTTAGAACTACAAAGGGATAAAACTCTTATAGAATTGGCCCCTAGCCCTCACAATTTGTCTAAAGTATTTGTCTTGCATATATAAACATGTTTGCAAGGTTTGATGAAAATCCAGCAATGATTCTTCAAGATATTAAGGAAACAAAACGTTACGGACGGACAGACGCATGCACAGACAATGTGAAAACAGTAAACCCACCACAAACAAAGTTTTTCGGGGGGTATAATTATCCAGCATGGTAGTTAATTGTCAAATTATTGAGATTACATATACAGGTATATATGATTGCTGTTGTTGCTATGTTTTGACTAAACATCACTTCAAACTAGAATTGTTTTTTCTACAAAAAAATAGATGTCCCCCCACCCCCCTCTGGTGTCAGAAAGATCCAAATGTCAGTAAATGCAATTTCAATCTGAAATACAATGATAATTGAGCCAGTGCATGAGATTTCCAACAATTTGACAAGTGTAGACTCGGACGAGCCTCTGCAGCCTCCTTTTAAGCTTAGAAACTCCAAATGGTGTTCAGTCAGTAGCTTAACAATCATAGAATACTCAAGCAACTAGCAAAGGCTCTGATCAGTTTGCGCATATGCGCAGGCTGATCTGAGGCTTTGCTGGTTGCACATACCCCACTGTTGGAAATCTCATGCACTGGCTCATTATTATGGTGATTTTTTTAGCAAAAAATCAAGTTGATACCCAGCAAATATATCTATCTAATGCAGTAAACTATTCATAATTGCACAACCAATCCATTATTTGGGGAAAAAGTTAATTAGCATGTATTATTTCCCATATAATAGAAACTCTATGTTACATCCAATCACATGCACATCTTCAGACCTAGACAAAAACACTTGCAAAGTTTAAACAAGAGGACCTGACGGTCCTGAAGCGCTCACCTGACCTCCTTAATAATGTTAAAATAGGTAAAGATCAACTACAGCATATAATGAAACATATTTTGTTTTATGGGGGCTGCAGCCATTTTGGACAAGTGACCTAAAACAATCTAATAAATACTCCATCAAACAGCCCAGTAATTTCTGAGGAAAAGATGTTTAGATAGGTATGTGGCAGTCCAAATTAGTGGCCTTGTATAAAAGGTCACAGGTCAGCTTGACATTGGAACTTATATAAAACCATTGTCTTGTTAGGTTAAACATTTCTTGCAAGTATTATGATTTCGGCCTAAATAGTTATAGAAAAATGAACAAATTTAAGATTTTTCCCATATAAATGCATTAGGAATCAAATTTGACCTTGCCATAAAGTAGGTCAAGGTCAACCTGGATTTATCATTTGTGCAAATCTGGTAGGGCCCACATCCCTATGCTACATACCGAATCCCAAGGCCATTGGCCTATTGATTCCAGAGAAGAAGATATTTAAGGGTTTTTACCATATATGGGTGTGGTGGCCATCTTGGTTATGTGACCAGTACAATTGGTATAAAGTTTGGCTAATCTATCATAAGGAGTCTTCATATGAAATTTGAGGTCAATTGGCCTAGTGGTTTCTGAGGAAACTGTTTTAATGTGTTGATAGGACTCCAATATGAGCGATCTTGGCTGAAAAGTCAAAGGTCAACCTTGACCTTTGAAACTTATTTATAGCCATTGTCATATCAAGTGAGAATAATGACTTTTGCTTAAACAGTATTCAAAAAATCAACTTTTCAAAAAAAATCCCATTTAAATGCATTAGGAAGCAAATTTGACCTTGATGTTAAGTAGGTCAAGGTCAACTTAGGATCATCATTTGAACAAACTTGGTAGGCCCCACATCCCCGATGCTACATACCAAGTCCCAATGTCACCAGCCTTCTGGTTCTGGAGAAGAAGATTTTTAAAGGTTTTTACCATATATGGGCATGGCGGCAATCTTGGTCATGTGACCAGGACCATTTGAACAAACTTTCGTTCCCACGTCTTAAGGAGTCTCCATATGAAAGGACCTCCGGACAGTCTTAATGAAGGATTGCCCATAAAAATCGCCAGATAAAAGTTTCAAAGAAAACAATTGTTTTTCCATGAAAAAGATAGTAGGTTCATCTCTCGAATTAACCGCAAAAGTATTTTTCTCATTGGACAAGCACCTATTCAAAAATATGGGTTGAAAACCCTGTTTTTGCTATTCAACATATAGAAAATAGAAAAACTTTTACTGAAGTGCTTTCCCCCCCGTGACCAAACTAATCCTTTTGCACACTGTTGTAGTTTTATATTTCACACATCATATAAAAACGGCATAATTGGTCACGGGGGGGAACGATGTCAAAATGCTCAAAAACAATTTATTATAAAACGTATTAGGAACTTATTTTGTGCAAACCTGTAGGTAAATATCAATTTACAATGGCTTGTATCAAGGGCTTTAGTTATGATTGCGTACCAAGTAATCCATTGTCTTATTTCTCAACCAAAACATATGTTGTGGGTACTCAAAAGAACCGTCGCAATGAGACGGTTCTTTTAAGCACGAAATAATAGGTTAAATCTGATGATTAAAAAATATTTATAATTTTAAGCTCAAAAAGTGTGTTTATCTAGACTCTGATATATACAGTCTGCAGATATGATACAGCTCAGTGAACAAGTCAAACCGGCTGAACCACAGGTAATTGTCAAAAGTTATGGACAGCATACTTATTTAGAAGAATGATGAAATCTTCTCAACCTGAATTTTATGCAAACGCATCACTTTCGTCGCAAGTTTTATTCCCCAAACATTATATTTTCATATATTAAGGTGAATACCTGGCGAAACTCTGACTTTCTGTTAAAAAGAATTTGGTCACAAAAAATACCCCCACCCCCTAAACCCTTATGTCCTGGCATAATCATGCAATATTTTCAAAATATTTTTATTTTGCTTATTGCATGCCATGCTCCATGCCAGTGAAACTTGGCCACTTACCAAGACGAACCTGCAGCGCTTGCAAAGCAATGATAGGGCCATGATCAGACAGATCTGCAGTATCAAGCCAGAGGATGTGGCCAGGGTAAGGTCAAGCGAGCTACTGGCAAAGCTTCAGCTTGAGGACCTCGACCTTATTTTGAGAGAGAGAAGGCTTCGCTGGTTTGGGCATGTAGCGCGTTCCAGTGGTGCAATCAGAACAGCATATGATATGCAGATTGACGGCAAGCGGGGGGCAGGGAGGCCCAAGCAAACATGGAAGAAACTGACAGAGAAAGACTGCCGTGAGTGGAAGCTCACCACAGTTGACCCTCAAGAAAGGAGCACCTGGAGATCAGGTGTGAGATCTGCTATGCGTGCAGCTAGCCAGTTACCTGGAAAGGGGCCCACTGATGTGGATGATGCCCCTGCACCTGCACGTTAATCAAAAATCCGATTATGATATGATATTGGTACACAAAATGTAAGGGTTTGATTTAGGCACAAAACTATAGTTGTCAAATATGCATTATCCTAGCCACAGGCTGTCAAATTTTGGGCAGATTGAATAGGAGACTGTCCGAGGTCCTTTGAGTTTGATTGGCCCAGTGGTTTCAGAGGAGAAGATGTTTGAAATTGTGGACGGATGGAAGACGGACGACGGACGGACGCCTGAGTGACTGGTATACTATTAGCTCACCCATGAGCCTTCGGTTCAGATGAGCTAAAAAGATCCAGGTAAAACAGTAGGAGGAGTTGTGTTAGTGCCTATATGCTTGGTAGAAACTGATTAAGTTCAAACTGTAATGTAGGGGAAAATCTGTGCTTTGCCTTTGGATTTTGTCATAAATGAACCAGCAAATCAGTTTGATTTTCAGTTTGATAATGTTTTCTTGTTCTTTTCTCAATATTCTTTGGTCCAAGCTTGGAAACAAACCAAGTAATTTGCATTATCATTTTTTTTTTTTCTTTCCAAACCTTGGTACATAAATAGTGAAAAAAAATCGAGTGAAAAAAATCGAGTGAAAAAATCGAGTGAAAAAAAAATCGACCTGACCTACCTACCCTATTTCAAATTAAATAAAAAAAAAAGAAAAAAAGAAAATTTACCTACCTACCCTGTTTGAAATTTTCATCAAAATGTAAACACACATATTTTTTTTTTGGCCTAAGCATAAAACCCTATATAAAAAGCTATTTAGAACTACAAAGGGAAATAACTCGAAAAGAATTGGCCCCTAGCCCATACTTTTTTGTTTAAAGTATTTGTCTTGCATATATGAACAAGTTTGCAAGGTTTGATGAAAACCCAGCAATATTTCGTCAAGATATTAAGGAAACAAAACGTTACGGACGGACGGACATACGCACGCATGGACAAGGTGAAGGAGTATAATAATCTGTTGGTCCAGAGGTGTCTCATCCGACAGACTGGAGGAGTAGGGGATCAAACACAGGACCACTGGGTACCAGGCAGGTGATTTATCCACTACACCATGCTGGCTCCATCCAGATCAGAAGGGACATTCTGTCAGTCCTGATCTAGGTTCAAACATTTTCAAAGGTTATCAAGGAAAGAGTTAAAGCAGAGGTTAACAGACTATGGCGGGCAAACCACGTTTGAGCTAAAATCGTATGGTGCGAAGTATGAAATGAGCAAAGAACCATAGTCGAAAGAGCGGAAGGATAAATCATTCAAATGAGTGAATTTTTCAGGTAATGACCTTTAAATTATAAGTATTCAATCAGTTGTATTACCTGTAATGGCCAATATTGCTCTGTCCTTAATAGGTGATTGGGAGGGCATTAGAGTGGCAGATCCAGAGAAAGTTCAAGGGGGGGGGGGGGGGGGGGGTCGCTCCCTCCCCGCTATCAAATATCCTATGAAAATGAAATAATTTGGTCTCAATGAGACCAAATTATTTCATTTTCATTGGATATTTAAGATAAATGAGATAAAATCAGCAAAGCTAACCCCCACACCTCTGTACATATGAACCCCCTTTCCAAGAATCTTTGATCCGCTCCTGCATCTCGATAATTTATCTAGAAAATTCGCTCATTTGAATGATTTAAGCATCCACTCTTTTGCCTTATGATTCTCCGCTCTTTCCTAAAAATAAATCTGCTCTTTCGTATTATGGATCCGCTCAAAATTAAATCTCCCACTATGGCGCTGCATGTCATACAAACTAACCTTCAATAGGAACTCCTTGGGGCATAGCTCACACTTGTAAGTCTTTGACTGATGAGCCCAAGCATGCCTCTGCATAGCACTGTATCTCGGAAAAGACTCCCCACACCAACCACAAACATGCGGCTTCAAATTATTGCCTGAAAAAACAAACACAAACTGCAATAAGAATACTGCGAATCTGAGTAAAATGTATTAAACCCAGTTATTATATGATGTTACTGTTATTCTGAGTATAACTTCATGCCATAAATAATGTTATGACAATACGATACATACAAATTTCAGCGGGAACAAGTAACCTCTTGAAGACGTCAATTACAACAATTAAATTTTCATGAAATGAACAATTATGGTGATAAAACAACATTTAAAAGACCATACATGAACCATAAACAGAATTTTACACTGGTGATCATTTCAAATTAAATGATCCTCTATATTAGACTGATCATAAAATGAGAAGTTTGAACAGGGTCTACACTATTTGCTGTTCCAATTCAGTTGCAACATTATACATAGATGAGCCTTATGAAGTAGCCAAGCAATTTTTTTGCATATCTAAATCTTGACGAAAAGTAGGACATTTTATTAAGATGTCTAAATATTTCCCGTAAATATAGTAAACAAGGGATAGATAGATGTAACAGAAATTGAGCTTGTATTTGAGAATTAGCTACTTATCAACTAAAAAGAGAAATCAGCAATGTGGTCTGATGAGCCTGCAAACCTGCAAAGTCTCGCCAGAACATTGCCTGCTGGCACAAAGTAGATATATTTTATAGTTGTGCATGTACTATGTACAGTAAAACCTGTGTAAAACAGCTAACGGGAACATTCTGCAATACTTTTGACCTGCATTAAGCGATAATTGGTCTTGAAAACCAGTTTTCGGTCTTTTTGAGAGTAGCAGTTTTACACAGGCTTTACTATATGTCTAAATAATTACTTTACACATATAAGAACCTATATCTCATGAACTGCCTGATTTTCAGTCTTGTTCCCATTACAACCTAATTTCCTCTGAAACATATAATAAACCTCACACCCAATTGTTAGTTTGTTGTCCCCTGAAATTTAGGCCATCCAAATAATTAAAGGAAATAAAATGCCTCTATATGCCCATCCATTCAAATATCATTGATCAAGTCTTGTGAGCCTAGCTTATGCCAAATAAAAAAATAAGTGTGTTTCTGGTAACAGGTCTGAAAATTTTAGTTAGGGTATAGGCACACACACACTTTTTTTCTTGAAAAAAGCATAATTTTAAGCATTTTGAAAGGCATATCTCCTTTCAAAATTCATAGAATTATATTTTTTTCCAGAAAACCTGACAAAAAGAATCTAGGTTTCACCAGTAAATTTAGGTAGGGTTGGGCTACCCTAAACACAGGTATTTTTTTTTTTTACTTAGCCTGTTACTGCAGGGTCCAAAGTTCTAATTATAACCTACTCATTTGAAATGTACATGTACATTAGTATTTGGCTACTATAGAAAGATTGTATTAAACTTCACTGACAGTCACTGTGTTTCAAACCCTTGACTCCTGGCCCGAAGGTTATAAAACTTTTTTCATGCTCAACTCAACTGAGCACTAAATTTCAACTGCTCATATAAAACTAAAATAGTGACAAATGAATAAGCTTATTGCTTAGTTCCTCAGATGTTGTATTTATCATGCTTATAAATGTTAAAATGCCAACAATTGTTGGCATTTTAACATTTATAGGCAGGATAAATTTCATGCTCAGCTGAGTTGAGCATGGTTAAAGTTTTATAACCTCGGGGCCAGAACTTTCTTGCTCAAATACTGACCTGAGTGTTTGACTGTATGATGAAGCTTCTGTTCATTCTCAGTAGAGAAGGATCTGTCACAGCTTGCTAATGTACAGGAGTACCTCACCTGAAATGCAAGTAATATCATACTAATCAAAGCAGCTCCAGATAAAAGTGCGTAATCAAAAATTGATTTTCTTATTTCCCAACCAGAACATATGTTGTGGGTACCCAAAAGAAATCTAAATGAGAGCCAGAACCATGATGACTCCATATTCACTTTTAACATATAAAGCGCCACCTATAATTTGCAGCAGATGACAATTAAAAATTTTCCTGCTTTTTTCAAAACTTGGAGGACCTGAAGCGCTCACTTGATCTCTTTAATAATGTTAAAATAGGTCAAGGATAACTACAGCTTATAATGAAACATATTTTGTTTTACCATATATGGGGGTTGCAGCCATTTTGGTCAAGTGACCTAAAACAATCTAATGAATAATCCATCAGTGATTTCTGTGAAAAAGATGTTTAGATAGGTATATGTGGCAGTCCATATGAGTGGCCTTGGATAAAAGGTCACAGGTCAGCATGACATTTGGTACTTATATAAAACCATGGTCTCATTAGGTTAAACATTTCTCGCAAGTATTATGATTTCGGCTTAAACAGTTATAGAAAAATGAACATTTCAAGATTTTCTCCATATAAATGCATTCCGAATCAAATTTAACCTTGCCATAAAGTAGGTCAAGGTCAACCTAGAATCATCATTTGTGCAAACCTGGTAGGGCCCACATCCCCAATGCTACAAACCAAGTCCCAAGGCCATTGACCCTTTTGGTTCCAGAGAAGAAGATATTTAAAGAGTTTTTACCATATATGGGCATGGTGGCCATCTTAGTCAAGTGACCAGAACAATTTGTATAAAATTTGGCTAACAAATCATAAGGAGTCGTCAAATGAAATTTGATTTCAATTGGCCTAGTGGTTTCTGAGAAAATTGTTTTAATATGTTGATGGTTTTGTTTGATTTGAGTCTTTACGTACCATCAACAATCTTTCAGTTAAACAGGAACGGGTCTTCATGGGTTAAACCAGTACTAAGCTAGGATAAATGTGTCTTGCTCAAGGACCACAAGGCAGTGACGCCGGTGAGGCTCGAACCGGCATCCCTCGGTCTCGAGTCAAGCACTTTACCACTGAGCCAATGCGCTCCCAATATGTTGATGGGACTACTAATTATGAGCGATCGACCTTGGCTGAAAGATCAAAGGTCAACCTTGACCTTTGAAACTTATTTATAGCCAATGTCTCATCAGATTGAACATATCAAGCGAGAATAATGATTGACTTCCACAGTATTCAAAAAATAAACTTTTCAAAAAATTTCCCATTTAAATGCATTAAGAAGCAAATTTGACCTTGACGTTAAGTAGGTCAAGGTCATCTTAGGATCATCATTTAAACAAACTTGGTAGGCCTCACATCCCCAATGTTACATACCATGTCCCAAGGTCATCCGCCTTCTGGTTCTAGAGAAGAAGATTTTTAAAGGTTTTTTACCATCAATGGGCGTGGTGGCCATCTTGTTCATGTGTCCATGACCATTTGAACAAACTTTTGTTCCCGCGTCCTAAGGAGTATCCATATAAAATTTGAGTTTAATTAGCCAGTGGTTTCAGAGGAGATGTTTGAAAATGTTGACAGACAACTACAGTTGGATACTTGATGGGTACTTACAGTTGGATACTTGTTGGGTACTTACAGCGTTAGGAAATCTAGCCAAGAAAGCGTATGTATACAACAAATCCCAGTTAATTTTTACGGAATAAACCTCATTTTAGTTTATTAGCTCCCTTTATATGTAAATGAGAAATTTCGGAAATTTATAGCACCCAACAAGGGTTCGTTCATGAGTACGGACAGATGCCAGAGTGACTGGTATGCTATTAGCTCACCATGAGCCTTCAGTTAAGTTTCGAAGGAATCAGCATAAAACTGTAGGCGGAGATGCATACACAACAGGGGACAAAATTTCCACTCGTCCGCTCATAATTATGAGTGAAATCTAGAAATTCTTCCCAAAACACTCGTCCTACAGGACCAGTGCTTTGAGAAGAATTACTCCAGGAAATCATTATACACATTACTCCCTAGTATGTTCTTTATAATTGCATTCACTTTTAAAGGACAAGTGCATGTGTTTACAGGACGAGAGAAAATTGTAAGTCACTCGTCCTGCAGGACAAGTGCAATATTGAAATATTTTTGTCCCCTGCACAAGATACCTAGTATCCATTCACTTTGGCATCAAAAGTGACTAAGTTCTTTTTGTGAAAAAAGTAACAAAAAATAATCTGAGGATTATGCCCAAATAATATACAAATCTTAAGACCATGACCTAAAGTTTCAAAGGAATAGGAGGAAAACTGTAGGAGGAGATCCATACACAAAATACCTACTACTAAAAGGGGGATGGAAGGATGAAAAGCTGAATACTATGTCCTCTCGCTTTTCTTCGAAAATGAGGTGGACAACAAATAAGGCATGATATTTCATGAGAATCATAGGCATGATATTTCACGAGAATCGTCTGCTGGCAGACGACGATTCTCATGAAATATCATACCTTATTTCTTTCAAAAATTAGGAAAGAAGTCACAATATTTGTTGACTGCTTATATTATATATGCAAAGTATCAAATTGCTCCATTAAAAGCTGTGGTAGGAGTTGATCGGCCCATGAAGGCACCATCTATGCATATACAAACACCTCATTAGGGAAAATTGTCTAAGTTCTCACAGCTGTCATTTTGTCAAAAATTATTTCATGCATATGTTCAATGTGTTTACATTGTATAGGCAAAGTATCAAATTGTTCCATCAAAAGTTGTAGTAGGAGTTGATGGGCCCATGAAGGCACCATCTATGCATATACAAAAGCCTTATTAGGGAAAAACTGTCTAAGTTCTCACAGCTGTCATTTTGTCAAAAATTATTTTTTCTGAACCAAACTCCTTCATGCATATGTTCAATGTGTCTACATTGTATAGGCAAAGTATCAAATTGTTCCATCAAAAGCTGTAGTAGGAGTTGATGGGCCCATGAAGGCACCATCTATGCATATACAAAAGCCTTATTAGGGAAAAACTGTCTAAGTTGAAAAACTGTCTAAGTTCTCACAGCTGTCATTTTGTCAAAAATTATTTTTTCTGAACCAAACTCCTTCATGCATATTTTCGATGTGTCTTCTTTGTATAGGCAAAGTATCAAATTGCTCTATCAAAAGCTGTGGTAGGAGTTGATCGGCCCATAAAGGCACCATCAATGCATATACAAACACCTCATTAGGGGAAATTGTCTAAGTTCTCACAGCTGTCATTTTGTCAAAAATTGTTTTTTCTGAACCAATATCCTTCATGCATATGTTCAATATGTCTACATTGTATGGGAAAAGTATCAAGTTGTTCCATCAAAAGCTGTGGTAGGAGTTGATCGGCCCGTGTATGGCCTATAATAGCATAAGCATAAAACCCTATATTAAAAGCCATTTAGAACTACAAAGGGAAATAACTCTAATAGAATAGGCCCCTAGTCCTTACTTTTTTGTCTAAAGTTTTTGTCTTGCATATATGAACATGTCTGCAAGGTTTGATGAAAATCCAGCAATGACACTTCAAGATATTAAGGAAACAAAACCTTACGGACGGACGGACGCACACACACACCCACGGACGGACAACGTGAAAACAGTATACCCACCACAAACAAAGTTGGCGGGGGGTATAATTAAGGTATTCTCAAAAATCAACATGATCAATGTGAAAAACATAAAAAAATGAGTTAAGCAGATTATTAAGCAACAAAAAATAAACAACTTTGACTATTATTTCAAAAAGTTAACTACATTAAGCTGATTGACAGCTTATGGCAGTGGTCTAGATAAGGATTTTGACCAATTGGTATTTCACCCCCTACATTTTAATTTAATGAGTATTATACTTCACATTTAAAATATCAAATTGCAGAAAATGTAAAGCCTTGTAAACAGACCCAATATTTGGGTAACATATTACAGTCGAACTTTGGTCGCTCGAACTCGCCTGTCTCGAACACCAGGGATCGCTCGAACGCATTCGTAGGTCCCGGCAATTTCCCTATCCATTTAATGTTAAAATACACCCCAGGCTCGAACAGCGATGGCTCGAACTCTCGAACTCAAAGCACGGTCCGCAGGGCGATTTTTCATGTAAAAACGCTATGATGGCTCGAACCAAATATTACTTTACATGAATCAGTCACACGATTTAAGTTCATTATTATTTTCATAAGCGCTCCGTGACAATGATGATTTTACCCTTCGGTTACCTAACTGACGAGCGGAACGTGTGAAGCAATAAGCGGCAATTCATCAGATCAAAGATTTGAGTAAGTTCTCACTTCTCACCACTTAGTAGGGCGGCAGAAAATGATTAAAGACAATTAATGAGATTTTTGTAATCAAGAATTCGCGTGTCAAAATGAGTACAACATGCCCTGGCTGGATAAGGACAAGCATCGGATTGTGCGGCGGTACAGTTTGATCCGAGTCTTTGTTGTAAACATCCTTGGGGTATGTCATTTTTTCATGTTTTTATTCGTTGTTATTAATTGAAACTTTCACATTGTGAATAAATAAGAAGAAACAACTTGTTTTTTACTTTTATTGTTTTACTGTTATAGGAAACGATAAACAACCGATCATTAAATGTAGCGACACTTAAACAGGAACATTCACCCACAAGAAGACAAACGGTATAAACTTTATATAGCCAATGCATTGATCAGCCTGCGCATATGGCATAATGCGCATGCTGATAAATGTAGGCTCATATGCTAACACATGCGTCTTATCGTTTTAACTCTAGCGTGCAAAGGATAATTGATCAGTGACAGGTGTCACGTGCGCTTTGCAAAACGTGGTGTCCGTGATGACATAAAGTACACATGAACCAACTTGAAAATTGTCAGGCTAGAACAAGGTATCGCTCGAACACATGGATGGGTCGAACTCGCTCCGACGGTCCCGACGAGTTCGAGTCATCGAAGTTCGACTGTATAAAGAAAAGTTGCTTGTATCAAATACATGTTGCGTTTTTAGGAAAACTTCCAAGATTTATACAATTGGTGTATATTAATTAGTTTTTTTTTCTAACTAAGAATAAAAGATTTCTTCACATAAATTGAATATCAGCACTGAAGCCTCAAACTGCAATGGGTATTTTCACCCTTCAATTTAATTTCAATGCTGAATTCCAAAAAATCAATGCTGAAATACCCTTTAACCCCTCTTATCTGGAGCCCTGTTATGGTTTAACCACCCACCCATGGCTCTATCGATGGCATAGCCAGAGCGTTGAAAATTTACGCGCATCAAAGGGCGACTACTGTATCATAGCAATGATTCTCTACAATTACATCCCTTTTCAAAATGGAAACTTCTCTTAAAGGAAAGAATTTCTGAGAGCAAATTCTTTCCTTTAAGAGCAGTTCCTTAAGATATGGAAAATCAGGTGAGCTCCCTTGAGTGTTACTATTTTTATTACGCATGTGCGTATACTGCGTAATTGGAGCTACGCCAATGTCTATTACCTGTTGGTTCACAGTAACTGTCTTCGCACCAGGAACAAATGTCTCTCCAGCACTCCTTAGCATGGTTTCTGATGTTGCCTCTTCATTCTTGTCTTTGCAAGATGATATTTCAGCATCTTGAAAAACTTGTGGATGTTCACTTTTAATATGGTCCATTACTTCTTCTAATACATTTTTATAACTCAGTTTCTCACAGAATGGGCAGTAATATTTTACATCTATAGTCTTACACCTATGGTCTTCTATTAATTTGATAGAGCCTGTGGTTTTACATGTAGTACACACCAGAATATGTGCTGTTTGTTCATAAGCGTCAAACAATTCTGTTTCCACTATAGTTACTGGAACTGTTGGTCTATCATAATGGGCATCATTTACATGTATCTTAAAAGATCCGATGGTGGAATACTCTCGAAAACAGAAAATGCATGAATACTGTAAAGTTTTGGCATGGGAATCCTTTTTATGATTCCTCAGTTTCACTTTTGAAGGGAAAATACTGTAACAATTTTCAACAGTACATTTGAAAAAGACATTAAAATATAGACCTCCTTCTTCCACAGGAGTTAGAGAGGGTACAGAATTCAGGCCTTCAATCATCCTATAACATTTTAAATTTGAATCCTTGTCAATTATGTTCCTGCCTGATTTCTTGCTCTTTGTTTCACCGCTTCCACCGTCTTTACCATTCTTATCCTTTGGAGTGGTCAGCACTCTTTTTTGAGAAGTTCCTTTATTTTCTTCTTCAGGGTTTCTTATATTGACCTGGTCTTTGTATTCACTTTCTTGTACAGCTTTAGTTTTTAAGAAGTGTTTTTGTCCTATACTTTCTGAGATATCCTCCAGAGACACTCTCAACTCCAATGTACAATTGTTTTCTTGTAATTGTGTTTCTATATCCACATCAATAGGTGTCATTTTCTTCTTTCTGGTATTACTCTCACTGTTCGCTTCAAAATCCTTTCTATGCAACAATTTTATGTGCTTCTGGAGTATGAAGTGCTGCTTGAATGTCTTCCCACAATATAAACAACAATTACCTTTTGATTGTTGACAAGTATTTGTGTCTTTACTCAGTTTACCTTCTGTCAGATTCTCATGCCTACTATCCTTAGATATTTTTACTTTCTCAGACTCTTTGTCACTTAAAATGCTTTCATCTGATCTTTTGCTCATCCATGATATTGGATTGCCAGAATAATCATAATCTGTATCAATTTTTATTTTTGTTTGTCTTTTTCTTGTTTCTTTTCCAGAATAAGTGTTAACTACTAGAGTTACACCTTGTTTTTCCTTATCTACATTGCTCTTAGTTTTCCTTTTCTTGGAACATTTGTTCTTAGCAGAGGTTTTAACCGGTTGGTGGCGAGTTTTTGCTGGCCTTGGTGCTAAAGGTGTTAATTTGGATAAATTCTTTTCCACTTGCATGGCTATATGGTCTTTCTGTTGTAATTTTGACAACTTACTAGAAAGTGGTTGTCTTAGAGGAGCCTCTGTTGTTGAACTACTGGTGGTGGGAAAATATGTACACGGAGCATCTACTTTTATTCCGTACACATGTTCAAAATCGCTTGCATGGCTTTTGACCTTGCTATGTATGTCATTCAAATGTTTCAAGTACAACAGTAAATCCATAAAAAACAATGTTCCACTGCAAAGGTTACATCTATATGCCATGACCATATTGTGGCTAGATTTCAGATGTTGACCTAACTTATTGAGGCAGTTGAACCTGTCTCCACAAATATTACATCTAGTTTTTAATACTATGTTGAAAGCCCTGGTTATAGATTCATTTGGATTCTGGCTTTGTGTGGATGGTCTTGTAGGTGTGGTATACAAAATATTGACCCTTCTATGGGAATGTTGGAAAAGATGAAGATTTAAATTTACCATACAGCCAAATGTTTTCTTACAAGTAGCACATTCAAGGACACAATGTTTGTCATGGACATCTGAGAGATGAAATCTTACTCTTGATACACCTGCAAATATTTCCTGGCAAAATTGACACTTATACCACAATCCCTGATTAGGGTGAAGCTCAACTCTCTTCTTTCTTAGTTTTCCAACAACAAATTGCCTTCCATGAGGATTACTAGCAGTCAGATCTTTTCTTTTTGGCATATGTTTGTATTTCCTACTAATCAGTGAAGCCCTGAATATATTCGTTTTTAGTTCTTTCTTTTTTCCCAATATGTTGTGTTGGGGTAGAGTTTTCTCCAAATGAGTTGCTATTTTATGTTTGACAGGTGAGGCATCATTAAGAGAATCACTGCTGAACTCCAATTCACAGCTCTTTAATGGTACTATCTGTCCTGACATTTTTACTGCACTTTTTTCTTGTTTGTTTTCACCATATGTAGGATTCCTTTTTTGAGCATTCCTAACATTAGCGGGTTTTACATTCTTGTTAAGAACAGTCTTATTGTTAGCAACCTCTGTTTCATTTTTGGATTTGGTTTTGTCATCTACTTGCTTTTTAGTTTCTAATGGCATCAAAAACTTCTGTTCAAAGTCATTATGGCGAATGCTTAGTAGAAAGTGTATGTCTATTAAGTGTTTTGAAAGCTGCAGAAAGTCAGTAAACACACTGTTGTTGCTGCAGTGGATACATCTGAAGCCCAACATCATGTTATGATCTGTTTGTAAATGACGCGCCAGTTCTTCCCTGGTCATATATAACTTTCCACAAACACATTTGCTCTCATAAGTACCAACAAGAAGGCTTTCTGATTTAACAGGTGCCATCTTATTCACCACTAAAGCAGGTGTGTTTCTCTTCTGAGGAGAATAACTTGTGGTTACAGAGACTCCATCCAAATTTGCAGATCTGACTCGTTTAGGTTTTGTTTCACTGGCTCTGTTAAGAATCTCAGCATATCTTAGAATCACATAATCTACGTCTTTATGTACTTTCTTAAAATGTGTGTATTGATGGTGTCTAAAGTTAGTCATACCACCAAAATCTTTAAAGCACACACCACATATAAGAGGTCTTCTTATTCTATGATATAGAACTAAATGGTTCACAATATCTCCTAAACTATAAAAAGTTAACATACAACGGCATTTATAACTAGAATTCTTTTTAAGACATGACTGTAAAATATTCTTTCTATTGTGAATTTTTCTCCTGACTTTTCTAAACTGAGACAGTAATTCACATGAGTGGTTCTTCTCCAGTAATCTTTTATACTTCTTCTGCACTAGTTTAGACATTGTTCTTGTTTTGGTTTCTTTAAATACCTCTTTGCTTTTAATGATTGCGTTAATACCTGCATATCTTTTCTTAGTTTGTTTTCCACGCTTACATTTTCTGGCCCTTTTGGCTGCCTGAATTAAAAATTCTTTCCTCTTTTGCATAATCTTGATATTCTTTATTTCTTTCTTTAACAAATCAGAGATACTTGTTTTTTCTGCTTCACCTTCCCAAGTTTCCATAGTGATACTTTCAGCAGATAAAACGGTGTCACCACACTCATTAATATGCCTATCTAGATGTTCTCGAACAGCAAATCTTGCTTCACAATTCTGACATTTATGTTGATAGACAGTCAAATATTCTTCTGTTGTCTCTATCCATGACTTGGCCTCCTTGGCTACATAAATGTTTTCTTTTAATTGTTTATATACAAATGATTTAGTATCCTTGACTTCATATGTTTGCTCTGTTTTAGTATCCTTGACTTCATATGTTTGCTCTTTTTTGGTCATTTCTTTATATACATGGCATTTTTGTCGGTGATGATACATTTTTATGTAATTACTAAATGCCGCATTGCAACCAGGACACAAAAAGGCACGATTGGAATGATTTTGCATATGACGATATAAAGAATTCTTCAGAGCAAATGTTTTATCACATTTGGAACACGAAAATCTCTGAGAGGACTGTTTTTCATCAGTCCTTGAACTTGTTGAAGGTTTTGAACATTGAGTGAAATGTTTTCTGAAATGTGTTTTCAGCGAGTTCTGGTTCCTGTAAGCTTTGCCACATTTTGGGCAAATGTGAAGTCCACCAGATTCTCCTTCCATTTTGCTACTATTGCTATCTTATGTCAAGGGGGTGGGGACACAATTACAGATTCAACAGCCACACTATGTTGCTATCTTATATCCAGGGGGGCACCACAACAGATTCAACAGCCACACTATGTTGCTATCTTATGTCCAGGGAGGCAGAACTACAGATTCAACAGCCACACTAGCTTCAACATCACCTTACAGCTCTCTTTTCTCTGGAGCTGGCTTCCTCAAGTCATGCTTTGGTATCTGAAATACATACAATGATCATCACCTGATGTTCCTGCACAATAGATGTTCTGAAATTTCAAACACTGGTCACCTGCCCAAAATTTAAGGGTTAGACAAACAAAGCAGACCCAGATCAGGGTCTTCTCTGTTTGCTATTCTGACAAGCATTTGTTTTGTTCGTTTGATTTCAGGAATACATCCCAGTCAACAGCTATGGTCATGTTGAGATGGTCAGTTCACCTAACCACACTTTTTTCTGGGCAAGCTTGACTAAGTGGTTAACCAGTTCTTTGTGCACATACTTTCGCTTGAAACTGACAACAAACCTTCTTGAATCATAGGGAGGAGAATGACCGTAGAAATTATTTCACGATTAATCTCTATGAAATTATGGACCGGGCTTTTATATTTGGTGCTTACGTCCCAGTCAACAATTTTTCAGTCATTTCACCTGTCTTCCTGGGTTTAACCAGTACTAAGCAGTGGATTAAGTGTCGATCTTGCTCAAGGACACAACACAGTGACTCTGCTGGCGGTGAGTCTTGAACTAAAGCTCTACCAACTGAGCCACTGCGCTCTGCTCTAATATTTTTGATGGTGGATGTTCATATTTAGCATTATAATTGCATATGGTGTGCAGATTACAACGAAGGTTTCAACTGACCAATATATCCTTTGAGTTAAAGGCCAAGGTCACATACACAGTAATTAATACTTGTCTGCGGCATAAAATAAACTATTCTTTTATCTTTGATTGAGGGTGTTCATATTTGGAACAATGATTAGCTACGGCGTGTACATACCAATGAAAGTTCCAGACAATGGTATGACTTTGGAGTCAAAGGTCAAGGTCAAATATACTTAAAAATGTCTTCCTGATCATTGAACATATAATATTCCTCTTTCATTTTTTGACTGGAGGATGTTGAACTGTTCATATTTAGCACAATGATTTCATATCATTGCAGATTTAACAAAGATTTCAGATCACCAATATGACCTTGGAGTCAAAGGTCAAGTTCACATATACTTTAAACTTGTCTACAGCTCGTAATGCAAGTTCTTCTTTCATTTTTTGACAGAGGGTGTTTATAATGGGCACAATGATTGCCTATGGTATGGAGATAACAACAAACTTCCAGATCAGTTTTATGACCTTGGAGTCAAAGGTCAAGGTCAAATATGTTTAAAATCTGTCTTACATCTCATAACCCAAATTTCTTTTATTTTATAAGGAGGGTGGTTATATTTTGCACAACAATTACTTGTGTGCTGAAGGTTCAGATTACCAATATGACCTTGGAGTCAAAGTTCAAGGTCAAATTACTTAAAGTTTGTCTCACGGCTTGTAACACAAACTCCTTTCAGTTTTTATTGGTGTTAATATTCGACACAATAAACGCCTGTTGTATGTTGGTTACAACAAAGGTCTCGAAATAGGGATGATGATTTTGGGATCAAAGGTAATATAATCTTGGACCTGAGCTCCTCGATCCTCTGAGTCTTTCATCTTTTGATCGAGGGTGTTCATATTTGGCACAATGATTGCCTATAGAGTGGTGATAACAATGAATTTCTTGATAATAGGATATGACCTTGGAGTCAAGGTCAAATATATTTGAAACCTGTCTGTGGCTTATAATGCCGACATCTCTTTTAGTTTTTGACAGAGAGTTTTCATATTTGGCACCATGATTGCCCATAATGTGTAGATTGCAATAAAAGTTCCAGATGACTGCTTTGACCTTGGAGTCATAGGTCAAGGTCAAATGTTTAAAATCTGTCTTACAGTTCATAATGCTATTTAATTTTTTGATGAAAGGTGTTAATATTTGGCAATATGATAGCCTTTGGTGTGTAGACAATAACGGTTTCAGATCACCAATATGCATTAATCACATATTGGGCACTACTTTTGTACTCTCATCCAAAAAAATCATGTAAGTCCAAAATATCCTCAAGAACCATTTGAACATTGCAAACCCTCTTTGTGAACCAGATAAGTATCTTATTTGCTTTAGCAATCTACACTTTCTTCTGTGGTGTTCATATTGTGCACAATGATTGCCTATGGCATGGTGATAACAACAAGTGTCTTGATATAAGGATGTGACCTTGGAGTCAAAGGTCAAGGTCAAATATATTTGAAACCTGTCTGTGTCTTGGAACGCCAACATCTCTTAGAGTTTTCATATTTGGCACAATGATTGCCCATAATGTGTAGATTACAACAAAAGTTCCAGATAACTGCTTGGAGTCATGGATCAAGGTCAAATGAGCCGTGACATGTAATTTCCAACCATGTGGCATTTTGACATGTGTAGACTTAGACTAGCCTGTGCAGACTCCTTTCAAGCTTAGAAACTCCAAATGATGTTTGGTCAGTAGCTTAATATTCATAGAATATTCAAGCCACTAGCAAAGGCTCTGATCAGACTTTGTTTGATTTGATTCTTTACGTCCCATCAACAATCTTTCAGTTATATAGGGACGGGTCTTCCTGGGTTGTACCAGTACTAAGCTAGGATAAATGTGTCTTGCTCAAGGACCACAACGCAGTGACGCCGGTGAGGCTCGAACCCGCGGCCCTTCGGTCTCGAGTCAAGCACTCTACCACTGAGCCACTGCGCTCCCCCTCTGATCAGACTGTGGGTATGCCCAGGCTGATTTGAGGCTGCTGGTCGCACATACCACATTGTTGGAAATCTCATGTCGCGGCTCAAATATGTTTAAAATCTGTCTTACAGCTCATTATGCTACTTAATTTTTTGATGGACGGTGTTGACTGTTGATATTAAGAACAACAAGCGAGTTCGACAACAAATAAACATCCTCCGCCTAAATGTTTTGCCATGGTTTGTTCTTTTGGCTGTGTCGTCTGAGTTCTCTAAAATATAAGCAAATCAGGGGCAATAACCTATGTTTCATGAAGAACTTTCTGACAAAACTTTAAACACACTACCATACACTTGCAATAAATATTATTATGTTCATCCATTAAAATGTTATGGCTCTGAAAACACAAATTCATTAGAATTTAAGCAAGTAAAGGGCAATAATTCCTCCATTTTGCAGGATATAGTCATATATGACTCTAGATGGACTGATTTATTGAAATTAAGGCAATATAAAAAGCAATAACTCTTGTATGTCTAGGGACATTCTAATGAAACTTCATTTGCATTTAACCTCCTTCATATTCAGTTAAGTTTCAAGAAAATCAATGTATTCCTTACCAAGTTAATATGGTTCTGTAGGACCAATTTCATTGAAATGTAGGCAATCAAAGAGCATTAACTCCTGTATATCTGAATCCATTGTGACAAACTTTGATGCCAGGTATATTGTAACTATAAGTTTTATGAAATCCCATCAATTTGTTACTTGGTTTATTCTGTGTCAATGGACAAATTTGTTGATACTAAGGCGATCAAACGGCAATAATGCCTCTACAACCAACTGATGACTTCCTCATGAAAGTTCACACACATCATCAAACTATGGTCATATTTACTCAGTATGTTTGATGAAATTCCATCCATAGCTTACTAGGTTATGGCTGAGAATGGAAAAATTCAATAAAATTTTAGGCAAACAAAGGGAAATAACTCCTCCACAACTAATGAAATCCTCATGAAACTATACATGCATCATCACACTATGGTCATATATACTCAGTATAAGTTTCATGAAATTCCATCTATTGCTTACGAAGTTATGACTGAGGACGAAAAAAAGCATTGACATTTTAGGTTACTTAAGGGCACCCTGACAAGACTTCACCTGCATTATCACACTATGGTCATATATACTCAGTATAAGTTTCATGGAATTCCATCCATGGCTTACCCTGAGCCCGACCCTGAGGACGAAAACGTTCACTGAAATTTAGGCAATCAAAGGGCAACAGTACCTTAACTAGTATGCGTATTTACCGAAATAAATCTTCAAAACAAGAACCCTTGGGCCCAGGGTCGCTCACCCGAGAATGACTGATCAGTGGAGAGGAAATTTGGTAGAGTAAGAGTTGATCATGAGGAAAAATTCTGTGAAATTATATTGAATTTGCAGGGCTCTCGATCACCAGATTTTGGGGCCGAAACTTGGCCCCAAAAAGTATGTTTTTCCCAATTTCAGACAAAAAAATTCCAATTTGAACAAAAAAAAATTTTTTTTTTGTTGTTCTTCATCTTTATTTCATATAATACAAAAATAGAACATATTGTTACATAATTCCAATTTCACAGAATAATTGAATACAATCACACTTGCTTCGTTCTCTCCCTTTTCTCATAGTGCACTAATTAACATTCATTATAGCATTATATTTGTTTGGAAAAAGATATAAGCTTAGTCCCAGAAAACTGCAGATGTATTAAATTAAACTTAACTGTCTAGTTACTAACAATTACATTATATATCAAGAACAAGAAATGTCACAGTCACGTGACGAATGCCCCCAAAGGGATTTTTGTTTGTTTGTTTGATTTGATTCTTAACGTCCACTCAACAATCTTTCAGTTATGCGGGACAGTCTTCCTGGGTTGAACCAGTACTAAGCTAGGATAAATGTGTCTTGCTCAAGGACCACAACGCAGTGACGCCGGTGAGGCTCGAACCCGCGGCCCTTCGGTCTCGAGTCAAGCACTCTACCACTGAGCCACTGCGCTCCCCCCAAAGGAATTGGTCTAGCATAAGACACATCTGAGGAAAGCTAGCTGTAATATAGGAAATATGCTCCAGACACGAAAAACCTAGAAATGAGGCCAGAAGTCAATGTCAAGGTAAAAGTGACCCAAAATGGTATGCACTACTCCGCCATCCCAAGAGGATTCAACAGACCAAATTTGGGATTCCTAATCAAATAATATAGGAGATATGCTCCAGACACTATTATTCTAGAAACTAGGTCATAGGTCAAGATCACAGTGACCTAAAAATGGTATGTGACACATCAGCATCCAAAGATGTATCCATACAGCAAATTTGGGATTCCCATCTCAAATAATATGAGATATGTTCTGGACACAATTATTCTACAAACTTGGTCAGAGGTCAAGGTCAAAGTGACCCCAAAATGGTCAATATACCCAATACAATCAAATTGTCATGGGTACCGGAAAATACCACTTTGCCATCTGCAGTTCAGTGTTAGCTCGGGAGAATGTCAATTTTGAGCAACATGTTAAATGTATGTCCAGAGCAGCAATAAGACATTAACTGTATCAATCAGTAAGAAAAGTTTTGACATTTATAAAATACCCAATTGAAAAACCAAAATTATCAGATAAATACATATAAGAAGTGTTGAATACCCAATTAACATTTGCAATACACAAATGAATGGAAAACGTACCCAATTGTTCAAAAAATTAAGGTGTTGGGGCAATCACACCTCCATAACTGGATATGAATGTAAAGTCATATAGGTGTTTACATTAAATAATGGTTACTTGCCCTTGTTTCTTGTTTGAGGTATCCATAGCTCCAGATAAGGATTGGAAGCGATTGGTTATTTAACCGGATCCGTGACACTTCGTCTAAAAACATTTCGTCTAATGCCATTTCGTCGAAAGAGCCACATTGCCTAAAACCATTTTGTTGAAAGAACCACTTCGTCGAATTATAGTTTCGCCGAAAATGGTCTAACTTCGTCGAAAACGGTCTAAAATTCGACCAAAAATTGTAACATTTTTTTTATTATTTACGTCTCTCAGTGGTCCATGTAATGTGTGAGCTGACACTTTAACAAGATTTTCTCCATTCATTTCAATCCCTTCTGTAAAAGTGCCATCGATTCCATCGATTTGCCATCGATTTGCCACCAAATGCCATCCAATGCCATGAAATTTAATGAAAAATGGTGGCAAGTAGTGGAATTTGATGGAAAGTAATGGCAAATGATGGAAGAACTCAAATTGCCACTGTTTTTTGCCATCAATTGCCACCAGTAGTGGTGAAAATTTGTGGCATTCAGTGGCAAAGACTGAATATTCAGTGGCAAAGAATGGAAAAAACGATCTTTGTGAATTTTTTGGATGGCAAATCGATGGAAAAGAACTCAGAAAATAAACCAAATAGCTTTAATGGTGAAAAAAGAGAACTTAGATTTTTTTAGGAATGGAAATCGGTGGCAAATGACTTAGTTATTTTGTTGTTGGGAAGGGACTAAGCTTTGGGGCTAAATCAACTGAGCCCTTTTTGCATATATGGTTGTTGTTGTTCTTTTTGTCTTTCCTAAGAAAAAAAAACTTATTTCAGGACTGCTGTCAGTTAAACAGTTTGGAGCCAAATTAGGTCTAAACATTTTGATAGTCCTACACTGAAACCAAACCGTTTGCAACGTTTGTCAGAAGATGGCAAAGGTATTAATAATTTAATGTTTTAGTGCCATCCGTCTGTCCCATTAAGCTGATTACGTATCTTGGTCCGTTGTGCATAATGCCCACATATATATCTGGAAGTTCGCTAGCATATGTCTGCACGCCCACAAATTCATATAGAGCGCATGTGAGGCTTCGAAATGCATGCACCGTGCGAATATCAACGCTGATCATGTCAGTTTCAAGTTCATATTCATCGATATGCGCAAGAGTCGTCATGTTTACACACATACAAAAAGCAGACTTGCCTCTGGGTCTCTATTGTAACAATTTGTGCATACTGTAAGCGTCTGCGCGGATGCGCAGACTCGCCTGGGCCTTTCCTACCAGCCGATATAACAAAGACCCAGGCGGCAATGTAAGGATACATTGTGGGATCTGTCTCAAGTTGCATCGATGAACGTTTGTATGTCTGTCCTATAAAATTCATAGATTAAAATCTGCAATCTATATATCTATAACGCATTTTTAGAAGAAAACAGTCCTAGCATGCACGAAGTATTTCTACAAAGACCAGTCACAACGAGAGAGAGAGAGAGAGAGAGAGAGAGAGAGAGAGAGAGAGAGAGAGAAACGGGTCATGCACTATTTGCGTTTATTTTGAGGCCCGCGTGCGTTTCGCGCGACCCGGTTGCAGTTTGGTGTCGTCACGGTTTGAAGTATCACAAAAAAAAAAACGTCAGTAAAGTCACGTTCAAGCTCAATACAGCAGGAACTTTTCATGACAGACGCTCTTACGTAATCTTATTAAAGCAAAGTTTCAGAAAAGATGGTTAAAGAAACTGTTTTTCTTATATTCTATATACATCGAAAGTGCTTGCTTTTAGTGAGGTCCGACAATGTATGTTTGTAGCCTTTCATATCTCTAGATAGGAGTGCGTATCCAACAAAACAATGTATAAATATGACGTTGTATCGACGTTTTTGCGCTTTGTCTTCTGTGTCGTTATTCAACCACCAAAACATAAACTGTGGTACTCAAAAGAACCATCTCAATGAGACGGTTCTTTTTGTACTCAAAAGAACCGTCTTAGTGAGACGGTTCTTTTAGCATCCAAAACAAAGAGTAGACATTAAGATTTTTCGCACAATTTCTTTTTAACTAGACCTCTTAGGAGAATCCCTTTACAAAGACTTATCTTCTAAATTTCGTGTATTCAAATGGCCATGCCACATCGACATAAGAAACTCTGATGCTTAGCCCTGGTGGATATTTTGCGTACTGAAAACGGATGTCTGCGCATTTGCACATCATGGACTGTGCTGTGTTTCATACTACTTAATTTTTTTATTGAAGAATTTTACAGATTCTTTACGTAAATGAGGAGCATCATTGATATGTGCAACTTAACTGGAAGCTGGGTCCTACACACGTTCTATGGTCTGGCCCATTTGTGTTTGAAATCAGAGCGATGGCATTTTTCGCCACCGATTGCCACTCTGATATAGTCGAAGAAATCAATGAATAGGTACACAGTGGGATAATAAAAGGAAAGCTGCATTTGACTGCTAAACATGACATGTAGTTTTCCTGCCTGGTGCCTCTTCGGAGAAACGAACTAACGTGTAAAGTTTGAATGATGAAATTTGAATGATTGCCAGTTACAGTACGCCATTTTAACTTTTGCTTTCCAAGAGATTGTTATACGGAAACATCTAAAGAGGGCGATCGTGGCTTGATAATTTGGTGGAATATTCAGGAATTTGACTACGCTTTGACGGATACAGTTGGTAAGTTGATTTGAATTTCTGATGGATGATAATCAGACTATTAGAAGAAAACAAAGATTTTTTTATGAACAGCCATGCGTGTGTGAACTCGCGCACACATGTGCGCGACCAGGGCGGGTGCATGAGGCTAAAATCTGGCGTTATAATATATTCACCACTTGTATTATTAACATATAAAACTTTGCCACGGGTTTGTCTGCAGTTTGTGATTGTGGCATTTCCTGATCATACTCACTTGTTATTTTTTGTAGTAAACTTAACTCTACCGACCGCTGGTTGTTACTTGTATGGTGGCAAGATCGAATGTAGAGCCGCCCGTGTAGAACTTAGAAGCTCGAAATATTGGCAACACGTGAAGACATAGTGAGCCTGTGTATCTGCACAGCCTCGTCAAAAATGTTTAATTTGATGATAAGACCAATTGTCCTAATGGGTTCCTAGGGCGTATGCACAAGTTTGGTTAAATTAAATTTGCTTAAATTCGGCCCTATTACGTATTTTCCCCTAATTTCAGACGAAAAAATTCGAATCCGACCAAGCCTACTTGGCCACAAAAAACTGTTGAAAAATTCTTAAAGGACAAGAAAACATAATCATTTGGTATTTAGTATAACCGTTTTTCGGAATGCGCGAGTAACTTCCCTTACCCCTTTCATGATGGAGCGAATCAAGATCGCTGTGAGTGTTTTCTGCTCGTTATCGTAGCTAATATTGCTGTGGTAAACTGCTTATCAATTCAATTTTTACTTGAACGTAAATAAAACTATTGATTGCTATCATTTGAGGAGAAGTTAGGAAGAATTATTGACGATTCAGTTGTTTTTAACTTTCGTACCGGGATCGAATTTCGCAGATTATTTTCGGCCATGGCTTGTTGTTAACTGCTCTCAGCATTGGTGTGCTTACAGATGGGTCATGCTTAACAAACCCCGGACCCTGTTGAGCTGGAGCAGTTATTTACCATCCAGAAGGACATTTTGACTCTATTAAGCGACCAGTGGCAAAACATGGCTCTATTCTCTTGGGCGAACTAGTGGCCATTCTATCAGTAATGGAGCATCTATTATCCAATAGTCATCAGTTACACGAGGAAGAGATTCGCATCTTCTGTGACAGTCAGACTGCAGTAGGAATCCTCACTTTAAACTGGACCAGTAACCATTACCAGGATGTTATCAAGAAGATCAAAGAAGCTATGACTACATTGAAATCCAGAGGCTGGAAGATAGAGATAGTTTGGACCCCGGGACATAGTGAGGTAGAAGGGAATGAGGTTGCGGACAGACTGGCAAAGGAGGCGGCAGTTGAGGCTAAGGATTTGGAGGAAGAAACAAGTGTGGTTACTGTCCAGGACATCAAAAGGCATGCCAGAGCTAGTATACAGAGACAGTGGCAACAGAGATGGGATATTGGGGAGTTTGGTAGAGATTTCTATCTATGTAAGCCATTCCTGGATAGTAGCCCCAGATTGGATTTTCCAAATACCAGGATATTCAAGCAGATTCTTCAGCTGAGAACGGGATACAGCATCCTCAATGACTACAGACATAAGCTAGGACAGAGTGAATGTGGTCAAATGGAGACAGTGCAGCATTACCTACTTCAGTGCCAGCTGTATGAAGAAGAGAGAGGTATACTGTTTAACAGACTTAGAGAACAGCTAGGCATTCAATCACCAAGTGTTTACACCCTACTTGGGTATGATGGACATAGAGAGATATCCACCTGGAGAGAACAGATCATGCAGGAAGTAGGACAGTACATTGAAAGGACAGAAAGGTTCAAAGTGGCACAAGCCCAGAACTTTGCATCCCAATAGATTTCTCAAACTTTTACTAATAATATAATCAGAAACATACCAGAGAGAATAATTACCGAAGAGCTTATTTAAAATTTTACCATTTGAGAAGATTACCATTGTGCAGAGTACAGCCTGTAACGGCGTTGAAAGAAACTGAAAACTGTTAAATTGTACTACAGTAGTGTACAACAGAGGCGAGTTCAACACGAACGTTTTACATCATTGAACGATAGCGAGCGCTTGCTCTACACAAAATGGCTGCGCCCTGTAACAAACAAATTAAGCGCCCCCAACTTCAACCTCAATGTACATTACTCTTCCACGCCCAATTGTAGGCATTTACGGATGAGGATGAAAACCTTGCCAATGGCTGAAAAGCAAAGGGAAACCCCTTCCCACCTTCTGTTTAAATTGTTCCATTTCATATATCAACACAAACATACGTTGTTGTTCCAAAAATAGAATCTGAAAATATAGCGTGCATAGTCAGTCCCTCACGAAATCCATTATTGTTTTGGTAGCCATCTTCGAATTTCGGGCGAAACGCCTATCAACTTAAATCAGAGGGAAAGCACTCCAAGCGCTCTAATTGTTGAACACACCTCACTGGTGTCAGGTGGAACTATTTTCTTTATTCCTCATCCAAAACATATGTTGTGGGTACTCATAAGAACCGTCTCAATGAGACGGTTCTTTTGAGAACCCAAAACACATGTTTAAATTGATGGGTAAGAAAGTTATCATTATTTTACGCTAATAAACTTCCTTATCTGGATCTATGATTATATATTATATAAGTTTTAGAGGTCAAGTTTATCTCTCTTTATGGGGTTTGTGTGCTTGTTTATCTTTTTTAAAAGAAACTTTTTTGCTTTCTATTTCAGTCATAGAGGACAAAGAAATGTTACTATAGCTAGGACCATGCTCTTTGCATTAACAGTTTCTATCCATCAAGGTGAAGCAGAGCGTTGATCAATCTAGACAACCAGTCAATGCCTCGGTGATGATGCAAATTAAGGTTTCTAAATTATTTTCCATTTATTTTGTGAACAAATTTCAGTCTGGTACTAACTGGCCTGCCAAGCAGGGAAGGATCAGGAGAGCCTGTTTAAGTGTGCATGCTTGCCACAGCCATTGCTGCTCTCAAAGTATGGATGTAGATGAAGATTCAGGCAAAAAATTAGACCTCTAACCCCACTGTTAGCTCAAATACTCACAGCTTTGTAAATTTTAAGTCTGTCTATATAACCCTTTGTTTACGAATGGATTCTTCCAACTGGTTTTAAATAATGAGCCGGCTGGTTCATTGAACATATCAAGGGGTTATAGGTTAGAAATTCCAAATTAAGATGCACTTCAGTTCCTTAAGAATGTTTAATCCTGGCAAAACAGTGCAGACCCCGATGAAATGCAGCATCATGCTGCATTTCATTTGGGTCATCACTGTTTGCTAAAGTATACCCATTTTACAATATACAAAGGGTTATTAATATAAGCATGAACCTACCCCCTTTTAAGGAGGGGTATAGTTATAACATTTTCGGCCTGACCTTCCATCTTTCCATCTAGAATCAAATTTCAGCATCCAGTGGTTAAATATTATGTATTCTTGGTTTAAATGATTAGTACAAAGAGTATAGTTTTGCTAATATCGCTCAATTAAAATGCATATATGATAAAGTGGTCTTTGCCTTCCGCAAAAAATATAAAAAAAACCTGTTTATTTACCCATTTAAGCTGAATGGATTTTCCCAATCTTATCAATTGGACTGGTCCTTTTCAATTTTGAGGGTTGCTGGGTGGTATTTTTCATTTTGATTCAAATCTGTGAGCAAGTAATGGAGACCCTGATCAGACACCACATTATGCCGCTTTGCGGCGCCTGAACTGTGTCTGCTCTGTTTGCCTATATGTTTCACAAAAAGGACTAAGGTTATACACTTAAATGCTCCTTAAACTCTACAGTATACACAGCAGACATAAAAAGCAGACGACATCTTCATGATAAAACAATGGAGGTGTGATAAAGGTTAAGATAAGTTTGCTAAAAATATCCAAACGTAAAACAAGCAAAATTTGCTTCATGTGATAAACCTAGAAATGCCTTGTTTTGAAAACAGTGAAGAGCCAGAATAGCTGGCTTCCCTTACACCAGATGATCCAGATTTGCAATAATTTCCAATTTGCTTGTGAATACATACATGGCTCAAAACTGACATCCATAAAGTTAGTTTGTTAGATAAAAAAATAGGTGGCTGTGGCATATTTATGAAAAATCAGCATGGTTAGAGTTAGTAAAATGGGGTGAACCTGTGTTTAATTTTGTTTTCATTTATGTTTCAGATGCAGCAAAACTGTGTTTCATAACTTTCGTTGCAAAAGATTTTGAAGAGAAGACTTTCATTTTGAGTAGAGAGACTGCCAAGGAATCAGAGAAAACTGTGAAAATAAAAAAGGAACCTTTATCATTGGGGTATGATATCAGGCCTCCAGATACAAGTGGTTAATAAAAAATATTTTTCTTATTTCTCAACCAAAACATATGTTTTGGGTACTCAAGTGAACTGTCCCAATGAGATGGTTTTTAGACGGTTTTCTTGAGCACCTAAAAGAAACTTTGAAAATGATATTTAAAAAAACATGAAAAATTTTACACACCAAATTTTTGTTTATCTGGAGGCCTGGATACATAAACTGGTTTCAATTTAAATACATCCAATGGACAGCAGCTTGAAGTAATTTAGTGACGTATACTACTATAAATCTAAAAAAAAAAGATGATGTTGTGTTCAACTCAGTTTTTCAACCTTTGGATAAAACAACCAGTGACAGCTTATCCTGTTCTTTTGTAGATAGGTTAAAATGATGGTATTTAGTGACATTTTTGCAACATATATTGCACTCAGAATGGTTTAACAATTGAACTGTAATTTTTCTGAGTGTAAAGGGCAACCAATGGTTTGATGAGGTAAAAATGTCACTAAATTCCATCATTTTCCACTAACTAGCCATCAAATGCCACCGTTCTCCATCATGGTGGCAATCGATGGAAATAATTGCCATCATTTTCCATCAGCTCTGGCAAACGGTGGCAAACATGCCTGCTCAATCTTGATGGCAAATGGTGGCATAATGCCACCATTTTCCAGCGATATGTTCCAATACTCCACCGTCATGGCAAATGGTGGAAAATTTGCCACTGTTTTTCATCAGTACTGGAAAACGATGGCAAAAAATATTAGTGGCATTTGGTGGCATAATTGCCATCGATTTTCACCGATATGTTCCAATACTCCATCATCATGGCAAATGATGGCAAATGATGGACAAAATGCCACCATTTTCCACTCTCTTTATCAATCCCCTGTTTTTTTCACTCTTTTTCACCATTGATGGAAATACCCATCTTAGCTCGTTCCAATACTCCATCGTTTTCCATCGAAATCGATGGCACTTTTAGAGAAGGGAATCTGACCATTACACTTCCTATCTTCGCAACGCCAGTATAGTTCTATCCTTATTGAACATGAATCCCTTTAATTCTAATTTCGTTCCACCTCTGTTACTGGAATAGTAAACTGGCGTAGAATTGTCACAAATTTCAGCTTCAGCCATCACTTTTAACACTTCCAATACAATTCAGCGAAGAAATATTAATGAATTTTCTAACGGAATAAAACTTACCTTGAATGGGGTTAAAAATGTTTAAAACGCTCATGCTATTACACCTACGTACTATAAAGATTTGCAAACAAGCATGCCCATAATACAAAAACATGGATGTATTAAGGATTGAGTCGAACAGCGGAGGGATTAAAATTTAATATGAGTATGTATCGTTAATAGGTAAATTTTAGACAAACTGTTGCACCGTATTAAATTAATTAGTTACATATTAGACGATCTGTCGCATCTAACTTGATTTTTTAGGCAATGTGTCGCACCTGAAACACTTTTTAGGCAAAGTGACGCTTAGACGAAATGGTCATTCGACGAAATGGACCTTTCGACAATATGGCATTAGACGATATGGTTTTAGACGAAGTGTCATGCAGCCATTTACCCACCTCTTTTTGGCTTAATTGGGTATTTCAAATTCTAAATTGGAAATTCAAGCTTTTGTATTGGGTATCCATCTGAAAGCAATTAAATATTTGCAATGAAACGGGGACTTGTTTCTCCTGATGTCTTGTTTACCTTGGTTTCACTTTCAGAAAGGCCACTAGTTGACAATACTGCTATGTATAACTCTAGATTATTTCGAAAATCCTACATATTTATCAAGCCCTCTAGGGCTGACTATCGATGCCAATTTTGACTATCACGACAGTATCACTATCTGGGTCACTATCACGGAAACCACTATCAAGATACTATCACTATCGTGACATACTATCATGATACTATCAGTTTTTTTCAAGAATGAGCCATAGAATGTAGGACATTTCGGCCGCGGACGTTTAGGCCCGGACATTTCGGCCACTGAAAATGCCAAAGGAGCATGTTTCGGCCATAACCATAAACTGTGGGTGGGTGATGGTTCCATGCATGTGTTCATGCATACTGTATCAAGACAGTGAAAACTAAGACTGTTTTGTGGACAACTTGATGCTTAAGCTCTTTTGCCCTTAGAAGAAGTCATGAGGGCATGCTTCACCTAAGAGATATCTGAGCTCCAGAAGATGCCAACCCACTGGTAGAGTATTTTGATAAAACTATGTGTCAGATCAGCTTTGTATGGTTAACAGTAGAAAGAATGAGTTTTGAACAAAGCAGCTTGTAGTAGTTGACTGTATAATGTGTTTGATTTAATCTATCTGAATGTTGTATGTTTGTTGGTTATTAAAATGGCTATACATTTTGATTGTTAATAATTTTGAACCATACTAAAATGCACTGTATACCTATAAATATCTTCTTCCATAGAGGGCATGGCATGACCCCGGGTAATCCGAGTTTTCTCTGACATCAGCACCCTAGATAAGCAGCGTATTTGCGCAAATACGCAATTAAAATCCTCAAAAAAGCAATTAAAATGAAATGTGTGCGTACCAAAAAGCAATTCTAACAATCGGTATGCAATTACATGTGATTTCATTGCGTATCATTTGGCCCATTTTGTTTCCATTAGGGTAATAAACAAATGCCAGTCGGGTATTGATTTTTTTTAACTCTACCACGCAATATAACACTAGTTGTATGAATAAAATATCGGTGCCAAGTCCAGTATTTTGCGGAAAAACACTATGATGACAGGGAAACTTTGCAAAGTGTACACGCTCAAATGTCAACAAGGGGATGAGATTTGATTCAGGTACAATAAAATCCGCTAGTTTGATACTTTAGAAAAACAGACAATGGGAGTAAATAAATATGCAAGCACATTCACGATTGCTTCATGCATTAAGAAAACGTGTAATCACAGAAAAAAAACCTGGCGTAAAAATATGGAAATACGCAATTGTTTTTGCAAGTACGCAATTGAGGATAACCAGGTGGCGTAAATACCCAATCGTCCCAAAAGCTTATCTAGGGCGCTGGACATTTTAGTGGCTTTTCTTTATTTTGACATTTGCCACTACCAGGTATAAAGTGGCAAATATCAAAATATGGAAAAGCCACTTAACACCAGAGAAGGCTCGGATTAGACCCCGGCATGTCTATCTGGGAATTAGACAAGTTAAATTGCTGCGTAGACCCAGACAGTCTTTAAACAATGCTGTGGACTTGCTCATATCTATCTATCTTCATTTACTCAGGCAATCAAATATGATCATTATCTGAGGTGAGTGTTTTAGAATTTTGAGAAGAAAAAATAAAAAGCTTCTGGCCGAGTCATCTAAATGAGTGCCCTGAACTCCTCTGTGGACCACAGATGGAGCCATACTATTCCAATGAGGAATAGTACTTGGGAAAAAAGAATACTTCAGGGCATCACTATAAGTCTGGGGCCTGCAATACTGTGAGTTGTGTGATGACCTGGTAGATCTTGTACTCTGAGACGGGGTCAAGTACTTGTCTTTAGCAATAGACATAATCCCACAATGAATCTTGTGAAAGAAAAGCAGAAAGGACTGATCCCTCCAGGCCTCCAGAGTTGGCCATTGCAGCTCATCGAGCATTTCGCCAAAACTACTAGTGTTGCGCCACCTCCTGCAGGTCCAGCACGCTGCCGTCCTCTGTACCTTCTCCACTTGTTGAACATGAGTTTTACAATGAGGGCTCCAAATGGGTGCTGCATACTCCAATTTAGGGCGTACCAAAGTTTTGTATGCAACCTCCTTAGTACTGCTAGGTGCGAAAGCCAAGTTCCTTCAATGGAAACTTAAAGTCTTAGTTGCTTTAGACGAGATATCAGAGATATGTTGACCCCAATCCATGTTCTCTGTGATTGTTATACCAAGATATTTTTCGGACTGAACGTTTTCCAAAGTTTGCAGATGCAGAGTTTAGTCATGATAATTTGTTTGTGTGAGTAATGCTGAGTCACTCTCATAGAGTGACATTTGGCAACATTGAACTTCATTTGCCAATCAGCCTCCCAGAGCCCAAGACTGTCAAGATCTTCCTGCAAAATGAGACAGTCTTGTAATGAATGAATGTTCCTATATAGGACACAATCATCCGTGAACAGGCGAACTGAAGACTTGATATTATCCGATAAATCATTAATGAAAATTAATTTATTGTGGATTCGGTAGAATTTGTATAAGTATCGGCTTTTTAAAAAGCTCATTGAGACAGTGCTTTCATGTAAATTATTCTTTGGTCTTGCTCTTGGCAATAACGCTAACCTGACCATGGTGTCGTCTATTGAGACTCATCAGGGGTTTACCTGTTGTGAGTTGACTCTAATAGTCAAGTGATGCTTGGAGAGCACTAACGCGCTTTATAAAGTCGAGGAAAACATCTCCAAAAACGGCTTCCTGGCTCCCTAAAACAGCTTGGGAGCCATTTGGAAGTCCTGGAGCTGTCGAAAGAAGCAAACAGGCTGTCAAAACCGGCTGCTTCCTCACGTGACTCAACGCCACAGGCAGCTTGGCTGGGCAGGGGCTTTCAGACACGACAGCACTCTCTCAATAAGCTTTTCAAAAAGCCGATACTTATATAAACTCTACCCCACCCACAACTGAAATCTTATCGCGGTCATAATCAGCGTTTCTGAACACTAAGTTAATCTATCTATTTGGATATTATACAATGAACTTTAATTGTTCAAGTTTTCCCCAACACTAGCAACAGTTTTCTTACAAGGGGCGAGTTCGGTCCAGTGACTTTTATGTCATTGACGCCAGTTCAAACGCATCAAAATGGTGGCTTGTCGAACACGTCCTTCGGATTCGATTAACTCGTCTAAACACGAACTCTAAACTCTTAACTCCCCAGTAACCGACAGGGAGGGACAACCAGGAACTTGTTATGATATTCGTACACAGACTATCCCTGAAAATGTGGATTGGGGTCACCATTTATTTCTGATATTTCTGCCAAATTCACTAAGGCACAGGAATATGGCTTTTGCACGGAGCCATTGAAACGCCCCAAATCACCCCAAACCACCACCAAACCCCCTCCAAACATACTCTTACCATATGTTTAATCACTTTGAAATGTATTTTATATTTTCTTATGACCACACCAGGGGTAAAAAACAAATGAAAAATACCTAAATGCATGATCTATAGTGGAGAAAATGTAATGGTTCGACAGTAGGCCATGGCCCCTAAGCCACATTTACTACACCAAACCATACCAAACAATTACATACTATACGCCAACCACTTTTAAACTCATTATAAACTTTCTGATCACCATAAAATGCATCAAACCAAATAAGCATCACTATAAATTGTTCATACTGGAGAGAAACCAAACACTTCATGCGTGGATCCAGCAATTTTTGTCAGGGGGGTCTAGGCCCGAGGTCAGAAATAGTAAGTGAGGATATACCACAATCACAAACTGCAGCCAAGCCCATAGCACCGCGAGGAAGAGCCACACAACATTCACGAGACACCAGGAAGACAAACTAAGCAAAGCAACCAGCTCTCTCTTCCCCATCAAGATGATTGCAAAACTAGAAGGGACATAAAGTAACGTACATAAAACATAGAACAATTCCAGACTTCCACAATGGGAGTAATAATAAACAACAAGTCAACAACAACAGAACCACCGCCTTAGAACGGACAGCAGCCTAAGCCACCAGGAGGCTTAAAGATCTTGTGAACCTTCAAAAAACTTTTTTAAACTCCTTTTGATTGAAAAGCCTGTAATGAGAGAAACAGAATGTCGAAAGCCCCATCAAAAAATTCAAAATAGTTACAAAGTTATGAAGGTTTCAAAATTTAATTAGATGAAAATATGCAAGAGGCTCATATGACGTCGTTTGAGCTTTTTGAAATATTAAATTTAATATATTTCATTTATTTTAACATTATTTAATATTTTATTTGCTGAAATTGATTCAATATGATAAAACATAACATTTGCATATAAAAGGTTTATTGTGCTGTTTTTAAATGCTTAGATATCGCACTACATAAAATTTGACATTTTGAAAAATCATCTTGAAACAATAATGTGGGCGGGGCTTATATGCTAATTTGCATAATTTCAAAAAATTGCATAACTTTTGACTCAGGTAGAATTTTTCGATGCGGTTTTCAGCATTCTGGTTTTCTCATCACTGTCATTTAAATTATGAAGAGTTATGAAAATGTTTTTGAAGAGTCACAAGATCTTTAAGCATTTTACTGGTACCAAATCTTCGCCCTATATTCTGCTGTTGTTGAAGTACAAGAAATGCTCAGCTCGCATGGAAGGCTTCTAACTATTGCAATTTATCATCATTGAGAAACACTCTAATCAAATTAACACACTTTGATGAAACAAAGAAAGGGGCTCACGACCCACAGATAGTCAGGGCTAAAGAAAACATCAAGTTGAGCCAGAAAACATCAAGTTGAGCCATGGTGGGTCCAGCTACAGACGAGCATCAGGCACCAACCCACCGAGTAAAGCATTTACGTCAGAGCCGTCATGGAGTCTCAGGCCTGACCCAGAAAACAGCATGGACAAGTTTTTTTAGACCTCAGATTATGTTACAGTTTACAGAGGGGGTCCAATGGCGTTATTGCAGAGAAACCTATACTTTCCCAGAGATCCAGAGGGGTCCAACATTTTCCAGGGGTGGAGATCCAACTTTTTTCCAGGGAGGGGGGTCCAAATGCTAATTTCTATAGAAACCCATATAACTTGTTGTGATTTTCCACGGGGTCCAGACCCCTATCCCCCTCTGGATCCGCACATGCACTTAATTGAATTCAATTTAGGTGCATATATTATACTATATAGGGTAATTATACTATCATGCCCACGAAATGGTAATGCAACAATACAGTTAATAATCTCATTTTTTAGATTGTTTGACAGCACATTAATGAAAGAATTGCTGGTGGGAAACGAAAAAGGAAAAATAAAGGCTGTGGTTATCTTGGTCTGGAGAGAGAGTGTGGGGTAGGGGAGGGGTGGTAGGTATGCTTATATATCCTGGGAGGCTGGACTAATGTGGTTTGGGGAGCTTTGGTGGCGGTTTGGGGTGGTTTGATGGTGGTTTGGTAGAGGTGAGGTGGTTTGAGGGTGTTTTGGGGGTGATTTGGGGTGTTTCAATGGACCGCTTTTGCACATATCCTTCTATCTATATTCTTCTTTCGTCTGTAATAACTCCCAGTAAGGGCCACCAGGATAAAATCCTGTAGAACTTTAGTGTTAATAAAAGTAGATCTTATGTGCTGAACTGTAAAACACTTAGTTCATAAATATGTGCAGGTTCTTGTGGCAGAGAATTTAAGCTTTCAGAGTGTATAAAAAAAGGACTGCTTGGCCACACCAAGTCCCTGTTACTACTACAAACAAGACTGGTATTTTCCAGTTACTTTACACACACTGAATTATTTGAATCCTGCTGGTCCTCTTCCGGCGAAGCCAAATCTGGTTTTCCAGTCAACTTCTTTTCCAGAACCCACGCGTGTGTCTTCCTGGAACGAGCCAATGCAGAGGGAGATATATTTTTCTTCCAATGACGTCTTCTTACTGGTTTCTTCGCAGTAGTACATACGGTGGCCCCGTTGTTGTCATTGGCATTGTTGGGAGTTTTGGCGGGTAGCTTGCAACTGACAATCAATGAGAATGAATCCTAACTCCACGTGAGTTCGCACGAGAATAGGTTTCCTCATCGTTCTCCAGCCTTTTCAGAACTTCCACGATCCATTTTTGTATACCTTCCATTATTAAATTCCAAAAATCATGGTGGTGCAAAATCTACCTCCACACGATCCGCCATCATCTCTTTTACTCAGGCGATCATATACTCGGACTGGTAACTGACATACAGGTAAATGTAAATATTCGAATTGGAAATGCGTTTTTGAGGCTGAGCTTTCAAAACTGACGTATAATGTTAAAAGATTAAATAATCATATCGCCATTATTTCTCTGCATGTCTGTGAATTTTCTTCAAAAAGCAATGGTTTAACATATTATCTTTAAGTGTATTGTATTTATTGACAGTTTATCCGTCTTTATGAATATCAATAAGAAACCAAGGTACCATTTTTAGCTATTTTCGGCACTTTTAGCTGAAAATCGTAACAAACCAATCTAAAAAGATGATAAAACTTCATTTTGTTTACTGTAACTTGTAATATTTCAACTTTGCATACCGGTAATAACTTCGTGTAATCTCGGGTGTGTTCAGAATCAATTTTATAGGCTGTAGTACTTTTGAAATAACGCTATAACAAAGCCTTGACAACATAACTTTGTATTTCCGTCAGTGACCAGTCCGTTTATACTGGGTCCGAGTCATATATGATCATTATCTGATTTGAGCGTTTTAGAATTTTGAAGAAGAAAAATACAAAAACTTAAAAATAACAAAAAGACAACAACACCTTCTTGCTGAGTCATTTAAATGAGTGCCCTGAACTCTTCTGTGGTCTCAGCTGCGACCACAGTTGGAGCCAGACTATTCCAATAGTCCTCTGGAGAGAAGAATACTTCAGGGCATCACTATTGGTCTGGGACCTGCAATACTGTGTTGTGTGATGACCTGGTAGATCTTGTACTCTAAGACGGGGCCAAGTACTTGTCTTTATAAATTGCATAGTCCCACAATGAATCTTGTGAAAGAAAAGCAGAGAGGATTGATCCCTCCGGGGCTCCAGAGTTGGCCATTGCAGCTCATCGAGTATCTCACCAACACTACTAGTGTTGTTCCACCTCCTGCAGGTCCAGCACGCTACCGTCCTCTGTACCTTCTCCACCTGTTGTATCTGAGTTTGACAAAATGGGCTCCAAATAGGTGCTGTATACTCCAGTTTAGGGCGTACCAAAGTTGTGTATGCATCCTCCTTGATTCCTAGGTGCGAAAGCCAAGTTCCTGCGGAGGAAACCTAAAGTCTTAGTTGCTTTGGAAGAAATATCAGAGATATGTTGACCCCAATCCATGTTCTCTGTGATTGTTATGCCAAGATTTTTTGCGGACTGAACGTTTTCTAAGGCTTGCTGATGCGGTGTGTAGTCATGAAGAATGTTTGTGTGAATAATGCCGAGTCACTCTCATAGAGTGACATTTGGCAACATTAAACTGCATTTGCCAATCATCCTCCCAGAGCGTAAGACTGTCAAGATCTTCCAGCAAAATAAGACAGTCTTGCAAATAATGGATGTTCCTATACAGGACATAATTGTCCGCAAACAGGCGAACTGAAGACTTGATATTATCCCGTAAGTCATTTATGAAGATTAAAAAACAGAATCGGTCCTAAGACCGACCCCTGGGGTACACTGGATAAAACAGGGACTGGATCTGAGGCTTCCTCACGGTGCTGTAGGTTGGTCTGCAGTATGTGATTGTGGTATTTCCTGATCATACTCACTTACTTTATGACCATCTAAGACTACTTGTTGACTGCCCCCAGAGAGCCAGGAGCTGAGCCGCTTATGGGTTCATCCTCTTATCCCATAATAATCGAGTTTATGTAATAACCTCCTGTGTGGGACTTTGTCGAAGGCCTTTGCGAAATTACCTATACGAGTACAAAGGAAGTTGCATACAAAAAGTTGGTTGGGTCTTAAGTTACTAGAGTATGCAGCACCCATTTGAAACCCTTCCTTGAAACTTCAGATTTATCAAATTGTGAAAAAGGCAAATGAGTATGATCAGGAAATACCACAATTACACACCGCAGACTAACAGAGGAGCTACTGGATCCGCATGAGATGGCGCAACACAAGTAGTCTTGGCGAAATAGCGGCCATCTCGTTTGAATTTATGGACTGAATCACCATAAAATATAGGTTCTGATATGCCTTGTTGCAGAAGAGTTTTTAACCCAAAGTTGTATTTAACAATTAACTCTGAGTGTCTGTGATAGAATTTAGAGAACGCTTTTCGAATTTGATGATATCTATAACCCTGTTTTAATAACTTAGCAGTTAAAAATAAGTTTCTGTTGTTGAAGTCATCAACATTAGAACACACTCTTGCAAAACGAATATACACCATAGGAATGGGAACAAGGAACATCTCCATCAAGAAATGGGAAATTTACTATTTCAAAATTAAAACCATTCCATTTATCATTTATCTTAGAAGAAACTATGCCATTTGTTATTGGCAAGTTCAAGTCCACAAACGGAGCTTCAGTATCAGAAGAATTCGCCTTATTTAACTGAAGTTCAGTAGGATATATCTGACCTACCATTTGTTCAAAATAAGGATTCCCGTAAGGATTATCAATATTTAATAAGTCATCTAAATATCTGGAGGTGGAGTTAAAAGCTTTAATAATATCAGTTTGATTATTGTCTTACAGAGACATGGAGTCTCTCTCATAACAAAGCAAAAACAAATCTGCAACAATAGGAGAACAATTAGTACCCATTGGCCAACCTACAATTTGTCTATATAATTTCGAGCAAAATCTTATAAATGGCCAACCTACAATTTGTCTATATAATTTCGAGCAAAACCTTATAAAGATATTGTCCAAAAGATAATTGAGAGTATCACACGTTTTCTGACATGTCGTTTAGGTTGTTCAGGAGTAAAAAGGCATTTTTATCATTACAAGCCAAATAAAGTCAGCCGTCTCTGTTAAATGGTTGTTCAATTAACTCTGTTAGTTTTTCTTTGATTAGATTATGAGACAATGTAGTAGAGAGTAGAGAAATCATATGTAGACAAACCAGATGCTAGACAACCTCTAGACTTCAATTTATTAAGAATTTCACCTGAATTTTTAATAGACCAAATATTTTTTTAACCATTTCTTTCATAAACTGTCGTGCAATATTTAATGACATGGTTTTTAATCGCAGTGAGGCAAGAAGTCAAAAGAATAGACAACTCAGTAGTTTTACATGAACTAGAATTAGCAATAGAACGCTTTATAGGACCATTTATGAAGTCTAGGTAACCAGTATACACGTAGGAAGTTTGCTATGGCCCTCATCTACAAACATCCCTAACTTAGCTGCCATATGGCATCGATGCCTATCAACGACAGACGTCTCATCAAGCCTGTTATGCTCCTACGTTTTTGCAGTGCTAAGTTCTTGCTTTAGGGTGTTAATATAGTACCTTTTTCTAACGACCACAACATTGTTAGCAGTTTTATCTGCAGGTGCCAAAACAATCCTCCTATGGTATTCCTGGATCGCTTTCTCAAATGTCTAAACGTGAATTTAGGTTAGGTGGTAGAAGATCTTAATTGAAGACTTGATGTTATCCGGCAGATCATTTATGAAGATGATGAACAGGACCGGACCAGGGCCAATCTCTGGGGCACACAGGATGGCACTGGGACTGGGTCTGAGGCTTGGCCATTGTTACGATGCAGAATGGCTGGAATAACAGAATCAGCGATGGTTGCGTATACGCACAAATACGCAGAGGTTTAGGTATGCACCTGGTCACCTATTCGAACCATGATACGGTACTCTTTCTATTGATAGTCCCAATAAAAGGTCGGTGTGTCTGAGATGTAATTCATTGTGTCTATATTTATCAACGCTTGCACGATTTCCTTACTCTTCTTGAATACATGTATCTCGGAAATCTTGTGCGTTTTTCAATATATAAAGGATGGAATTTCCCATTCTTGTTAGGGGACATTTTAAACATACCGTTGAAAGGTTCGATATAGAGACGCTATTCATTATTATAAAAGGTACGTGAAGTTATATATATTGTTACTGTGTTGAAATTGTACATGACAGGGCGATGGCGATTCGTGTAATTGCATTGAATTGCGATGTCTCTAGCATGTCACATTGTATTGAAATAATAAGTCACTCGTTTTCTATTTTGTCGTCTGTTGAATCGGCCAGCATTCCGTGTATGAGTTCTTTCGGGTGTTATCAATAACGTCCCGTTTTTTCGGTGAAAATAGCGATTGTTACGCACTTGCGTATGAAGCTACGCACATGCGTAATGCCTAAAAATCTGCTGGGACCATTCTTGCGGCTATAGTAAAAGCTGTCCGGATGGACTCGTCAGGTTATTTCGGACAAAAGTAGTCACAGGCCATGTCGGGCCTGCACCTAAAACTATAATGGCATGCTGAAAGATTTACCAGGGACTGATAGGTGAAAAACAATTTTAGCAGCTAGATTTTAAATTGTTGTGATTTTATATGGCGTTGTTGGAAAGACGATTTAACTGCCAGTGATAATCGACTTTCTGTAGCGACCTGTATGTGTCACCTCGAGTTATATCTGACGCATATAAGAATAAGGGTTAGGTGCATATACTACAACACATTTACATAAATAAGGTGATAGCTGACATGTATGTTTAGAGATTAGGTAGGTGTAATGTTACACCAAAGTAAATGTAAAATATTTTTGTTACACCAAAGTAAATGTAAAAATATTTGTTACACCAAAATAAATGTAAGAAAGCATTGTACGGTTTTACACACATAAAACAGCAGAATGTAATCTCTCAATATTGATGTAAATATTTTTTGCCAAGAGGTCATAATTAGTTGTTTACAACTGATACGTTATACATGTACGAAATTAGTGCGTGGGCAGGGTGATGTCCGACGTAAACGTCCAAACGTTACGTCGGCACCACACTGTTCAACCTTTTTCCTGGAATTTTAAGAGAATTGGTATCAGTGTTTGTAAACCTCGAAACTATCTAGATAACGTGACCTTGAAGGGAAAAAAGGCCACGGGATCTTGATGTTTCGGCTGCGATAGCGTCTCAACCAGGGTGACGTTAGGACAGTGTATAGAAAAGTTTGTTACGTATGGGTTTGTTCGTTTGGCATAAGAGGTATTGTTTAGCGCTGACATAGGCCAGTCACTAAAAATACTTCTCTATTATATAATTTTAAGTGTGGATATTTAGAAGAGCCGATCCATCCTAGCCGCATGGGAGCCGTTAGCCATACACCCACAGGTGAGGGCTAATCGCGCGCTTATAGGGTTAGGATGTAATTTAAAAGAGTAAGGCCACTGAAATTATTTCTATTTTTGTGAACTTCGAACGAACAACCCCATTATTGACGCAAAAGAGTGATTCTGAGATTCTAAATATAGATTGTTTTTTGCAGAATCGTCTCTTGTGTCCCCTCCTACGTTGGAGGCTGAATGTTGGTGAGCCGTATGATTATAACTTGAGGGCACATATTAGCTGTCCCCCTCAGGCCACGACCAGCGTGGATCAAGGCCCAATCGTTACCACGTAGCACAATCGAATGGGAAGCCAACCGGCTTGAATTGTTATATGTGAATCTGACACCCCAACGTGGGGATATGATCAGGAAGAACCACTTATATTAATCCTGACGTCTTGAACGACGATCAGCAGTACGCGTAAGAAATATTACGTGAAACCAGTGACGACCAAAGTACAGGCTCGATCACCTCAGCGCCGATGGTCTGAAGTAGACGCACGTGCAGCTTAGAAGACATAGTGTTCGCGAGACGCGTATAATCTCGAGATTTCTCGTCAATACGAGATCTGAAATATTAAAGGGCCCAATTTTTTTTTTTATGAGAACTTAAGCTATATGTTTATCATATTCTTTACGTCTCTTATTTCTGACTAGTTGACGTACATCTAGAACAGGACAGTCCAAGATTGGTTCCAATTGAAATGATCTTGGAGTGGCAACTTGCTCTAGTATAGGATGGTCAATTAGCCAGAAATAACAGCGTAGGTGGTGTCATTGTATATTAATGGGTTGTTGATGTTTTCTTAGTACATAAAGTACTGAAAAGTTTTTGCTAGTTGTGTGCATTATTTTTCCCTGGTAGCATCGTCATCGCATAAAGGAATTTTCCAATAAGATTTCCCCTCTTCCTTCCTGACCGGCTTTATGTCGTAACAGCCATCTAAAACAACTCGTCGAGTGCACCCAAAGAGCCACGAGTTGATCCACTTGTGGGTGGATCCTCTAATCCCATAATTAACCAATATGCGACAGTCTGCATACCTGGTTTTAAACCCAATCACGGTTTAAAGCAATGGTTTCCTCTTTAATTGCACGACGGTGGGTCAGGCCTCTGACTTTATGACGGCTCTGACGTAAAGCATTAATTGGTAGGTTGGTGCCTGATGCTTATCTGTAGCTGGACCCACCATGACTCAACTTGAGGGTTTCTTTAGCTCTGACTATCTGAGTCGTGAGCCCTTTGTAACACTCTTACATATCTATACGTACATTGGATGGTTAAAACACAACATGAACACATGTATGAAAGTTCCAATGTCTATCAACTCGGTCGTATAGTGGTTTTAATTGTCCATAAAATTATGCGCATGCAATCGTTAGTCCGCATTCTACATACGTTAATAATATCTGAGTATAAGATCACATTCCAATATTTCTTCAGTAATTTTGATAGCCATACTTCACTTATCATTATTGGGCACCAAGTCTTAATAAGCAACAGTTCCAAAATGATAATACTTATTTGACGTCAGCATTCCTTTCTAAACACGATGCAAGGCTATAGAAGCCTGCACGGTAATTTCGAAGATTCCTGTCTACATTCTGTTCTCTTGTATCAATCCTCAATATCATCTAATTCTCAATCTTTGAATCTCTCGCTTAACAGAAAGACTGATGCTTATATACCAAGACCCAGTTAATTAACATAACAGGGGCATAATGTAAAAGTAATTAACGTGCTTTGAACCATAAAACAAAAGAAAACATGTGCAAACATGATCTTTCTTCGTGATCGTTAGCAAAGCTGATGACTAGCCAGCCTTCTGTTATATTAGAAGTCAATCGCTCCGTTACTGCATCTTTTTAATTGCCTATTAAAAGGGGCTCTTGCATGGTATGGCAAATTAACATGGGAGTCTGTCCACGCTTGGAATTTGATAATATTATGTTTATTAATTGTCTGGGGTATGACTTATATATATATAGACTTATTAAAATTTTTACACGTTGCTGTCTTTGTCAAGATACCATTTCAACATATAAACTATCCATTAAGAATATGTAGCCCAAATTTCATGAAATTCAAGGACCAGTAACATATTTTTCAACTTGATGTAAACACATGGCCCTAATTCATCAAAATTTTAAAAAAATACAATAATTATGTTTCGGTGTAAAACATACTTGAATACTTGCTTAGTTTGAATCACCATGCTAGTACGTTTATTGGTAGAAGTTGATATGTTCAGTGTTTTTCCCTATTATGGATTGGAAAAAGAAAAAAACGATATTGTTTGATATTAAGTGCCATGATTCTTATTTAATGAAGTGCTTACACAATAATATTAATCAAAATGATACAAAATGTTGACACCTGTACTTAACACATCTAGTTTCTAACATTAAAACTATATCTAGCCGATGTTACACTTAATATGTTACATTATTAAGAATTTTAATTCATACAGAAGAGAAACCTTATTACAAGTAAGTTCATACAGGAGAAGAACCTTATATCTAAGATTTTATAATTGTAAGACTCATTAATAAACCTGCTTCATAAAAATAACCCCCTGTCAAACCTAATAATTTAATAGCAACATTTATACTTTAGCTGGCTGTATATTCCAGGCATAAAGTTTTGTTTCTGGAGCTCATTTATTCATGTAGAACACTGTTTTATGATACCTTTGATAAGACTCTGTTACACGTTATCCTGGTCACAGCACCAAAATGTGGTTCCTCTAGTTTAGTTGGGATGTAAAGGAAATATTTAGTCTTCTTGTTTTCACATGTTTATTGTTAGGATATTATGTTTCTTAAACAATATCATGCAGGACTTGAGGAAGTGATACACATTGTCTTGGCCCCATAGTGCCATGACACAGGGCCATGACCTTCGGCATTTCTGACCATTGAATCATTTAAAATTGTCTAAACATGTCTTTCTTTAAGAAAAGTGGAAGAAGATTAAACTAGAGGACCTGAAGGTCACCTGACCTCTTTAATTATGTTGAAATAGGTCAAGGTCAACTACAGCTTATAATAAAACATATTTTGTTTTACCATATATGGGGGTTGCAGCCATTTTGGTCAAGTGACTTAAAACAATCTAATGAATACTCCATCAAAAAGCCCAGTGATAGGTATGTTGCAGTCCAAATGAGTGGCACTGGATAAAACGCCACAGGTCATCTTGACATTTGGTACTTATATAAAGCCATTGTCGCATCAGGTTAAACATTTCTCCAAAGTATTAACAGTCATAGAAAATGAACATTTCAAGATTATTCCCATATACATGCATTAGGAATCAAATTTGACCTTGCCATAAAGTAGGTCAAGCTAGATTCATCATTTGTGCAAACCTGGTTGAGACCACATCCCCAATGCTACGTACCAAGTCCCAAGGCCATTGGCCTTTTGTTCCAGAGAATAAGATATTTAAAGGGTTTTTAACATATATGGGTGCAGTGGCCTTGACCTTGAAACTTATTATAGCTATTGTCTCATTAGGTTTAACATATCAAGTGAGAATGATGACTTTGGCTTCAACAGTATTCAAAAAATTAACTTTTCCAAAAATTTCAAATTTAAATGCAATCGGAAGCAAATTTGACCTTGATGTTAAGTAGGTCAAGGTCAACCTAGGATCATCATTTGAACAAACTTGGTAGGCCCAACATCAAAAATGTTACATACTAAGTCCCAAGGTCATCAGGATTCTGGTTCTGGAGAAGAAGATTTTTAAAGGGTTTTTACCATATATGGGCATGTCTGCCATCTTGGTCAAGTGACCTAAACAATTTGTTTAAGTCTTGGCTAACTTTTTGTAAGGAGTCTTCAAATGAAATTTGAGTTCAATTGGCCAAATGGTTTCTGAGAAAACTATGTTTTAATATATTGATGGGACTCCAATATGAGCGCTTGGCTGAAAGGTCAAAGGTCAACCTTGACCTTTGGAACTTATTTATAGCCATTGTCACAATAGATTAAACATATCAAGTGAGAATAATGACATTGGCTTCAGTAGTTTTCATAAAATCAACTTTTCAAAAATTTCCCCATTTAAATGCATTAGGAAGCAAATTTGACCTTGACGTTAAGTAGGTCAAGGTCAACCTAGGATCATCATTTGAACAAACTTGGTAGGCTTCCACATCCCCAATGCTACATACCAAGTCTCAAGGTCATCAGCCTTCTTGTTCTGGAGAAGAAGATTTTTAAAGGGTATTTACCATATATGGGCATGGCGGCCATCTTGGTCATGTGACCAAAACCATTTGAACAAACTTTCGTTCCCCCGTCCTAAGGAGTCTCCATATGAAATTTGAGTTCAATTGGCCCAGTGGTTTCAGAGGAGAAGATGTTTGAAAATGTTGACGGATGGACGGACGACGGACAGACGGACTGACGCCAGAGTCACTGGTATACTAATAGCTCACCTTGGAGCCTTCGGCTCAGGTGAGCTAAAAACAACCTCCTTATGTCGAGTTATTGATTAATTAATTTTGCTAAAACTGACCCATAAGAGGTAGGAAATGACAAAGTTACCGGTTTTGGATTTTCATGATATTTGGCTCAGATCAGCAGTACATATATGGCATGTTTTTGTGATAATATATGATATCTTGACAAAGACTAGAACATATTCCTCTTTTGAATTGAATGTTGAATGTTTTGTAAATTTTTGAAAAAAAAAATATTGAAATTTTACAATCACTTCTTCTGAAAAGGTAAACCATAATTTATCCAAATGGTTTCATGATATTAAAATAATGTCTATGGTATTTTGGATTCAATCTAGATGACAAATCATAGAAATAAACAAAAATATAGATTTAGGACATGGAAATTTAGAGACATGTACCACCTCAAAGGTGGAATAAGTCAGGGTTGCTTCCTAAGCCTTATTCTTAACTATCTAATTCGATAAATACATTTTCATAGTTTGTATATAATAAGTTATTAATATGCAAAGTTTGAAGAAAATCCATGCATGGGCACAGATGAAAGTACCCCTTTATATTTAAGTGATAATAAACATTGAGGACTCTTGGAATTTAGAAATCAAAGGAGCTGAAATGTAATATGCAGAGGCTATGCCAAGTTTATGATAACAAGCTAGAATGATACTCATTATACAATATAATCAAAATCACATTCAAATCTAATCATACCTTACACCTGTTTTTACAGTCATCAAGAAGTAACGGTACATCCCCTGTATACCTAATAATACAGGCTCATGCGAGCACAGTTAACTATAACGGACATAACGCAGTTTGAACTAGGTATATCTCAAAGAATCTTAAAATTGATTACTATTGCAGATATGTTCAGAGAAAGTATCATAACAAACAAGAATTCTCACTAATTGGTGAATTCAAAACAATCAATTTTACATAATTGTTTTACACTTTTCTTTGTTTCATCATAGTGTGTTAATTTGATTAGAGTGTTTCTCCATGATGATATATTGCAATAGTCAGAGGGCCTCCATGCAGCTGAACATTTCTTGTAATTCAACAACAGCAGAATCTAGGGCGAAGATTTGGTACCAGTTAAATGCATTTAAGCCCCTAGTGGCTAAGGCTGCTGTCCATTCTAGGGCGGTGGCTCTAGATCTGTTGTTGTTGATTAGTTGCTTATTGTAAAAGTAAGAAAGACAGCAAAGATCAGGAATCGATATAATCAAGTACCACACATGTCCCAAGATACCAAATGGGAAAGAAACAAAATCATAATAAACATCACAAACAGGAGTCCAATCTGTTTGACACTCAGAAGGTATTCCTGAAAGAATTTTTCGAAAAAGTTGATTTTGAAAAAAAATCAGCAGACGACAAAAAAAGCATGAAAAATTTCAGAGGGGGCAAAGAATTAAAGAAGGCTTTTGCGCATATGCATTAAGTACCAAAGCCTCATGTGCTGGCCCAGTTATCTTTTCTCAACTATACTTGCTTCTTTAACCATTTTCCTGCCATTCATGCTCTCTCTTCTACTGATATACTTTGGTGGTCTTTATTGCAAACAATATGGACCAAGAGCAGTCTGATCAAGGTTAATATTATTTGCATCTGGAGTGAATTTGAATATATGCAGCAGACGTAATTAACAAAAAATATTAGCAGGATACGGTTAATTTGATGTCCTCTAGTGGCAATTATTAAACTGAAGAAAAAACTTTAATCCCTCACAGAGAAAATTATAATAAAATAAAGAAAAAGCCACAGATATGTCAGAATTATTATATATTTTCAGGCAAATAAAAACATGAGCTCCCAGCACAGACTCTGAAAATTCTATAAGCTATAAAATAGTAAAATATTTCAATAACAATACTTTGACCAACAAAACCCAGATGAAACATCACCAACCTGATATTTCCAAGTCAAAAAATAGTTAAATATTTCAATAACTATGTAAATTTGACTGCGTATTCGCGGGTGAAACATGACCTCTGATATTTCTAAGTGATAAAAAAGTAAAATATATCAATGACTACTCTAAATTGACCACATATAACCACATGATCAAACCTTTCTAATTGAAAAGATAGTAAAATATAAAAAAAAAACAGTGCTGTGATCACATATTGAAAGAATGCAAAATGTGCAATAGGGTTATCATCTTAACTACACAGACAGTTCAGCAGCTTTAATCCACTGATTACATTGTATTTGTTTGTTTTGATTTCTTACATCCCAGTCAACAATTTTTCAGTCATGTCGAGACAGATCTTCCTGGGTGGAACCACTGTGAGTACTAAGCAGAGGTTAAAGCGTCTTGTTCAAGGACACAACACAGGGATAGATTCTACCATATTCTACCTTATAAGCACACATGCTCAGTTAAGCACACACTGGCAATACTTTATGTGCTGTTTACACCATTGAACTTCTGTGCTTGTTCCCACTTCATTCCTTTATAATTCTAATAAATGATCTATAACATCATACAAACCAGTTAATTTTCATTATTCATATGGATTCATAATATGGACGAAAAACAGTGTATATCCTGATCAGCTGGCTTCAGAAGCCAGCTGATCTGGATCTACACTGTTTTCAAAAGAGGGTATAGAACATGAGCGGATCCAGAGGGGGGGGGATAGGGGGTCAGGACCCCCCCCCCCCCTGAAAAATCAAAAATTATATGGGTTTCTATAGAAAATAGCATTTGGACCCCCCTCTGGAAAAAGTTGGACCCCCCCCCCCCCCCTTGGAAAAGTTTGGACCCCCCTCTGGATCCTTGGAAAGTGTAGTTTTCTCTGTAATAAAACCATTGGACCCCCTCTGTAAACTTGAGGTCTAAAAAAAAACAAAAACAAAAAACATTGTCCAGACTGTTTTCCCGAAAAGAATTCCTGGATCCGCGCATGTAGAATTTTGAAAAAGATATGGGCACAGTGGGCTTATTAGGTTGAATATGTTATATAAGTCTTGAAATGGAAAATCTCATATTTTAGCAAAACAATATTGCACATATACTCAGAAGAAAAAGTTTAGTCAGTACAGACACTGTGTGCAATAATTTTGTAAGACAGTCTTAATATTGACAAAAACCTAACTAAAAATAAAATTCATGAAATGTCTTACAAATGTGAACATTTTCAACAAAACATTCCGAAAAAATACCCATTTCCTTCATCAAAAATACACAAAGTGGTCAATATTAAGATTCAAATTTCATAACTCAAAAATTAGTCTAGCGCCCCTCAGACGATTTCTGGTAGTACAGATGGAAATTCTCGTATCCGTTGCATGACTAAGGAATTTAAGATGTTTCCAAGCGGCCATGCAGCGGTTACGTTTTGTTGACGTCACTTTGACCCGGACTTCAAATGGCGTCGTTATCCGTCGTCTCCCCAACGGAGCCTTGTCATTTTACCGCCAGGCCGTTGAAAACGTGTTTGCAGGCGATAAATTGTTTGTTGACTGCATCCAAAACTGCGTGTTATGTCAGCAACACGTGTACCTGTTTCAAGACGTCAAAACGCGGTATTTCTGTAATTTGTAGATAGTCTGACCGGCGAATTAGGCTTGCTAGCACTGAATTTTCTCCGGATTATTTCAATAGGAACAACTCTCTTTCAATATCTAACAGTATATGAGAAAATAACCCTGCCAGTCTACCGCAGCACGTGCACATCGTGCATTTTGAAATTTGGTTGATACAGTCTAATAGAGGCATTATTTGTCACGCAATGAACAGGTAAATGTAAAGTTACGATAATACAACTCATGTAAAAAAATTGACAATGTTATATGCAGTATTGTTGATTTTATAAGAAAACATAAATACTGACTAAACTTTTTCTTCTGAGTATATTATACTTCAATTCTCATACATTACTCTTTTTCAGTACTGAATTTTTAGTACTGATTGTATTTAATTTCTAAATTAAATATTTTGGATTATGATCTGGCCAAATATTACCACATTATTTGATGAAGAAAGGAAGCAAGTAGACTCTGATCAGACAGCTCCTCCTTTGGGTTTGGGCCTTATATGCCTATTTTTCTGATTCCCAGAACGCTGCTTTTGGGCTTCTAGTGTGGTGCATGTAGTATCAGTGCAATAGGTGCATCTAATGGCAAGAGCCAGCTAGCAAAATATTTTCAAAATTTTTACGCATTCGAGAGTTATGGCGGGTAGAAAGGGGAGGGGGTCTGAAATTTCATGAAAATAAAAAGTGCTTTAAAAATTGATTTCTGCACGTTTTCTTGATTTATTTGGTAGGCTCTGGTGATATCTATTAAACATACCATATGCAGAGTATTAACGAATCACGATAATTGATGAAATTGTTTCGAACACAAAATATGTTTTGTAATAAAATGTTTTTGGGGAGATAATTTAGAAGTTACCTGTACATTTTTGACTACATGTACCGTAAATAATGCAAAACTGAGAGCTCAACAAAAGAAATACATATTTCTGAAGGAATGAAAGTGCCCCATTTAGAATTGGAAAGTAAAACTGATTCTAACTAGATCCTTTGAATATTACTTTTGCATAGCATGTTGAATGTATTTAAAGTGTCCGAATGATATTTTAAAAAATGTTTTCTGATTTCTATATATCTTAATGTAAAACTGATTGTTCTACCCCAAATTTTACATCTTTGAAGCATTTAATATTGAAAACGGATTTCACAGCCATAAAGTACTCAGGTCAGGGTAGCTTCAAGGTGAAGAAAGGGACGATTGACAAACTTTTATTTTTACTTAAAACCATAGGCATTTACCCATAGCAAGTGTCAATGATCCTTTGCTTCTGTTACTTAAAGAGTAAACAACTTGCTATAGTCCCTTAAGGTTGCAAACCCTTTTTAGACAGGTGAGTATATCCATTCAGTTTGACACACATTAGCCTAATACAATTTTGATGCTTTTTATACTTTGCTATTTCAAATTACACTAAACTTCTGTCCTTGAAGATTGTTTGTACCAAGTAAGGCCTAAATTAAAATTTTATTTGTTTCCCCTTACCCAACCGACCCTGAAAAAAAAAACCTACTCAAAAAATTTTATTTCAATTTTCAGTCAAGATTTTTTTTTTAAATTTCATTGCAACCTGAGAGAATTGTGCAATGTGAACAGTGTTATCTTAGCAAATTGTTTGTGTATTTAATTTATTGCCTTTAGTAGGACTATACAGTAAAACCTGCCTAAAACAGCCACTCAAAGATATACACAACAAAGGTTGTTAAGACAAATGAGTGCTAAATGCAGGTCAAAGTATTGCAGAATTCTGCAATACTTTTGACCTGCATTTAGGGATTATCGGTCTTGAAAAAACAAACAATTCTATGTCTTTTTTTATCTGAGTGGCCTCTTAAGACAGGTTTTACTGTATACAATTAAATTTAATGGGTATCCAATTTGATAAGTTAAAAAAAATAATTTTCCGACCGACCGACTCATACCGGTAAAATAGGGTCGGGTAAGGGGAAACAAAAATATTTTTAATGTTGGCCTAAATACAACAAGGTGAAGAACCTGATGCGATGTCTCCTTTTTCATCTCATCTGAGTCTACAAAGAGCTACATGCATTAAGGGGCTAATTTGGCTCCCTCTGGAGCCAAAAACTGAAAGTTGCTTATCACCAATTTCTTCCGTTTGATTGTTTAGAAGAATAACCCAAGTGTAAAAGTCTAGCATTTATATAATGTTACTGTTGCCATAGTAAACACAAATGGCTGCAGAAATAGGCTTAAAATAGAGAAATTGCCATTTTGGACCAAATTTAAGGCGTTGGTAGACCGATTTTTAAAGAATTAGATATCAGCACAGCTATTTTACCGAAAAAATCTTTTAATATGTTGTGTGCCATGATAATTACAATCATCTATTCAAATATCTATTTGGTATTTGATTAATTGTGCTCTATGTTAATTTCTCTGTCAGAATGTCATAGATTTGTTCCAAAATGGTAAATTTCCTATTTTTAGCCTATTTTCCTGGCCATTTTTGTCACCAAAGCAACGGTAATAGTCAAATTAATACCTGACTTTTAACTTTGGGCTTTTGTTCTAATAAACTAATTAGAAGAATTTGGTGAAAATCAATTGTTATTTTTTGACCTCATAGGGGGGGGGGGGGGTGCAAAATAGCCCCTTTAATAATCCATAAAGCTCTTCTTAATGAATATGCATGAAATCAATTGTTTAGCCATAATATTAATCACAGTCTTGCAACATGGAGCTAGATTTTTCTGATAGCCTTTTGAATGAATAAAACACTGTTCAGTGTTTAATGGCAAATAAATAAACCAAGTTAACAATATGAAAAAACAAAAAGATATACAATTTAACGTAATAATCATAACATGATTAAAATCCACTATCCTATAGTCTATATGGCAATATACTGTCCTTACTAGATAAGTTCAAAGTGACGTCAGAGCATGTTTTGATAATTGGACATTGCCCATTGATGTAAATAGGTAAAACAGTTTCGCTAACTTTGTACATTATATTCTTTTATCATTAATATTTGTCACAGTTGGGCTGGCGCAGTGGTAAGATCGTAGACCTCTGTCCCGAAGTTTTGCAATTGAAGGTTCGAACCCCAATCATGGCATATTTTCTATCTTTGCTTTTTTATATTTATGTTTGTGAATGATGACTTTTATTATTTTTATCGGATATGACAAAAAACGAAAAGCGGAAAGATGACATGTTTCGTAATACATGTAAGTCTACTCTCCTTACGCATTTTTTTAGAAACAGCTGTTTTACAAAAAGGCTTGTCGTTTACCACCCACTTACAAATTTGAGCTTTGCAGCAGTTGGTTTTCTATTAATCATAGACACATTGATAATCATTTTACCTACGAAAAGGTCAGTTGTCTATAATGGGTGTTACGAAAAAGGCGATCACCCAAAGTCTGCTTCTCAAATACCTGTATGCTATAAGGAGAGTAATTTTATATTCAGGAAGGCAGACATACAGGCCTGGTTGACAAGACAACAGAAACCTTTTGGGGCAACACTGTTGAAGGCAGAGCTTCTCCAGATTTGCAAGCAGCATAAGCCCACCCCAAGCTTTCTTCTGGACAAGATCTTAAGAGAGTATGGACATTTCTGCCTCAGGCTCCCTGCCTACCATGCAGACCTCAATTCGATTGGGCTGATCTGGGCAATGATGAAAGGATACATCGCCAGACGCAATGTCAGTTTTAAGATGACGGATGTTATACAGCTGACTCATGATGCCATGTAGCAGTTACCGAGGATGACTGGGCTTCCAGTTGCAGGCACGTGGCGGAAGTAGAAAGGAAGTACTGGGATGCTGACATTGCAGTGGAAGCGGAGATGGAGAAGATAGTTATTCAGGTGACAGTGTGCTCAGACTATTCCAACATAGAATCAGCAGACGAAGAATGTTTGTGCTGACCTCTTTTGTATTGTTTTGTATTGTATTGTAATGAAATGAATATGTGAAGAATGTAAAAAAAACTAGAAAAAAACTCACAAAAAACACACACAAAAAACACTCAAAGAATACTATAGTAAAAACATTTAAAATATAACAAAAATTTGATAAAAAGTCTTGTTTAAGCAATAATGATATTTGAAAATATCTCCTTCATGAAAAAAAAAATCAATCGTGTGGGATTCGAACCCTCCCCCGTTTTAAATCTCTCGTTAATAGATATAGATACAAATATTTGCCTCGGCTCACCCGACTGAGCTATGACAGCTTGGTATAATATTTCTGTATTTTGAAAACCTTTGTCAAGTATTAATGTAATTTTTTACCGTTAATAACGGTATAACCTGTATTACCTTCAAGTGTTAGTACGCTCTTTTACGTCACTTTTAACTTATCTATAGGCTACAATAAATAAGACATGTTAACAAATTCATTATAAATAATACAATAGAATATCATATATCAGTAAAGGGGACATCACATTGAAAGCAAGTGAATCTGAAATGCAATCAAGCACTTATTAAAAAACCATGCAATCTGTTGCAAACCCTATCAAAATTGAATGTAAAATAAGTTACAGATGTTTGTATAGTAGAGAATTGATTACTTGATTACTGGAAGTTAATTAAATATTTAAAATGGCTGTCTTCATTGGCTTATTAGAGGTCAATTTTGTATTGATTGCTATAACTTTCTTATTTTACATCTGATTGATCAGGTTTGCAGGAGACTGCATGGTTTGGGCTTGCACCTCATATTCAAGCTCTTTCAACATTGTCATCCCTTTTAATGAATAAAAGCAATGATTGAGATTCTTCATTTAATAAATCAATGAGCGTGTACATGAGATTTTGGCTCTTATCACAAAATTAGGCCATCAGAGAACCTGTCCATCTGCACAGTCTTGGCAGAGCATTAAACTACTTGCAAACACAAAGTATGGTAAATGTTCTAAAATTAAGAACACTAGTTGACTGCCAAAAAGGCCTAGATAAAGAGTGCAGAACAAGTTCAGACTGCTTCTGAAGAAGCAGTCTGATCAGGGTCTACCCTGTTTGCTATTCTGACAAGAATTTTGTGAATTCCAGCCCTGATAACCAACATTTTAGTCGAGAACAGAAAGAGAAAAGTGTTTGAAATTTTAGAAAAAGTACTGTAGGGAGGCAGATGCCAGGGGCAGATGTTGGCTAATAGACCAAATAAGAACTCTAGCCTCAATAGATATCAAATGTGCCCTGGGATCTGTGCATGCACTTATAACAGTGACTTTGCACATCTATACCATAAGTACTCTTATCTCATGGGCCGGCCAAATTATGTTAGCCTTTGTCATGCTGATCGAACCCGGATTTATTCTTTTTTGAAAACACTGTAGATCCAGATCAGGTGGCTTGATCAGGATACACACACTGTTTTCCACTCTGTTTGTTACATAAAAATATTCAGCATGACAAGGGTTAAATACAAATGTATATGCAAGTTTTATAGAATTGAGACAGGGAGTATAAGCAGGTCTAAATAAGGCAGTAAGAATGTAAGAAGATTGCTATAACATTGACATATCCATCTCCATACAGTAAATGTTCTAAAATTTTGAACACTTCTCTCTTCTGTTCTTAAATAAAATGGTGGTTACCAGGGCTGGAATTCACGAAATGCATGTCCTAGTAGCAAACAGGGAAGACCCTGATCAGACTGCTTCTCCAGAAGCAGACTGATCTGGGTCTGCACTGTTTGTCGAGACCTTTTTGTAGCCAACTAGTCTTCGAAATTTTAGAACATGAATTTTACCATAATATTCTTCCAGTACAACAAAAAATGTTTTCAAGTGGAAATATGAAAAATAACAGCCATTTTTCAGTCAAAAAGAGATAGCAAATTGCATGATGGCTACAGAGGGTCATACATGAAAAATATCAGCAATTTCAATGAGGATCTGATTGCATGATGGTGACCAAGTCGCACTAACTGATGACTCTGATATTATGTGAGACCAGTAAATAAGGATGAACTGTGAGGCAATATATGACATGCATTTAACAAACACCTATCTCAAGCAACCAAATTTCTGCATGTTTCTAGACATTAGGCCAGAATTTTTTATTTAGTTGATTTACGAACCCTCCTACTGTAATTTTTTGGAAAGTAGGAAAAAAATAAAATTTAATTTCTAAAAAATTTTTTTTATTTTATCCGCTGACTCTAAATATTATTTGTTTCGTTGAAAAAGGTAATATTTTTTTGAGGTTCTGTCTATGTATTTTTGAAAGTGACACTGTTAAAAGTGATTGTCCTGTCCAGATTTATAGGAAAATGATAAAATATTTAAAAATTTAATACAGACTGTTGGTTTGCCTTACTAGTTTTACTGTTTTTTCTGGAGAAATTTAAAAAAAAAACAAAAAAAACCTCTGAAAATGACCAGTTAACTCCCCCCGAACCCCCAGTCTGAAAAAAAATCCCGTAAATCAACTAACAAAAAAAATGTGGCCTTATTATAGGCAATTAATAATTGTTGGCATTTTAGCATTTATTAGCATGGTACATACAACATTTGAGAGCTTGAAAGCAAGAAAAATCTTTGTTTTTCAGAATTTTAGTTTTTATGAGCAGTTGAAATTTCATACTCAATTGGGTTGAGCATGAAATAAGTTTTATAAACTCAGAGTCTGGTCTTGCTGACAACTAAATTTATTCTGTTCAGCACAATTTAGTGTAGACCATATAATTGACTATGGGAAAACCCATTATAACTTATTGCTAAACTTTTTTCCCTCAGTATATTTACAGGAATACCATCAGAGTGTCAAACAGTTTGGATCCAGATCAGGGACAAGCTGGTTCCAAACTGTTTGCAAAGGTTATCAGCAGACGACAAAAAGTTTAAGAGTTAAAAAATAACCGTAACTGCTCTTGGCCCGCTCTATTACAACAGGTGCAGTAATTACCGCAAATTCTGGTACAATGTACGTATTTCATAATAAGAAATTAGATGGACCTGTTCTCAGCCCAAGGAAATGTTTCTATATCATACATGTATACAAGCTGTATTTCATTTTTAAACTTTAAGCGTCAAGAAAAAAATGCATCTAAAAATGTTGTCTGCTGAAGTCGTCTGCTGCAAATAATTGCCTAGCATTACTCACAAATTAAGTATAGAAGCAAACAGCGTTGACCCAGAACAGACTGCTCCTATAGGAGCAGTCTGATCTGGGTCCACACTGTTTGCCATAGAGACTTCTTAAACATTTCAGCAGATGAGAAAAGCAGACAACTTTTGTTGCGATTTGCGCTTTAAGTGTTAAACAAGTCTCAATAAAGTAGCTAATTAAAAAAATAGTATTTAAATCGAAATTGTACATGTATGCCTTTTATTGACTGTTACAAGCAGTCTGTAGCCCTTGGTCTGCAGAGCCTATATATCCTTTTTTGCAAACCATGTGGATCCTGATCAGCATGCTTCTGTAGAAGCCAGCTGATCAGGATTAACACTGTTTTTCTCTGCAGCTTATTATTAATCTATGGTAATAAATGTCTCAAGCGGGGAATGGTCCTATTAAATTATTCAACAGAACATGTAAGGCAATTTTGAAGAAACTACTGATAGCTTCATGCTGATTATACAAACGACAGCTTGCCACAACCACTGAACAGTTAATTTAACAAGAAAAGTATTGGTAGTCAATATATATACCAGTTGTAGTCAATAATACTACCGAAGAATGACAAACTAACCAAATAAGAGAGAAATTCAGGGCGGGATCCAGGATTTCTTGAAAGGGGGTTCATATGTATGTATAAAGGGGTGGGGTGCGCTTTGCTAATTTTATCTCATTTTAATTAGATATCCCATAAAATGAAATACAAAATGTAATTTGGTCTCATTGGGGGGGAAGGGGGGCAGGGAGGAGGGGGGTTCACTCCTGCACCCCCTCCTTAACGAAATACTGTGTCCAACAAAACGCTATGAGGCGTGACTGTAACGCTAAATGAATTGAATATATATGAGGGTCATTACTTAGAGGTCCTGGTAGAAGTATACAATCTGCTCAAGCTGCCAGTCAGTATTAAGTCACTAATAGCAAATTGCCAAATTGGGCATATTTTCATGACAGATATGTCACCAAACTACCAATTGCTAACATCAGGAGACAAAAATATTCCAAAATTGCACTTGTCCTGCAGGACAATTGACTTACAATTTTCACTTGTTCTGCAAACACATGCACTTGTCCTTTTAAAGCGTATGCAATAAAGAACATATAAGGGAGACATATGTAATTCCTAAAATCACTGTTAAAATGATATTTACCCAGTTAAATTCATAACTGCATCCCATATACTGACAAAAAGATTTCACAGTCACTACTCAGAAAATGCTAGTTTCACCCTCAGATTTCAGATGTGTATTTGTGGGTCAGGTGTGGTGCTTGATTGTATCTGTTCCTGATCTTTGCCCTCTTTCTTGCTTTCAGAGTGAAACTAGAAAGGATGATCATTCTTCCCTTTGGAGGAGTAATTCCTTACCAAAGCTGTAGGATGAGTGCTTTGGGAAGAATTAGTCGTCCTTTCGAGATTTCACTCGTAACTACAAGCGCAGGAGTGGATTTTTTGTCCCCTGAACATACTTGTAGCATACTTGCCAGGACTCAAGCTAGGGGGAGACTTGGGAGAACAAAGTAGTCTCCATAAATATGACACTTCTTCCAAAGAAAAGATTCAACATTTAGACCAAAAACTTCTCCACAAGAGAGACAAATCATCTCCCTATCTGAGAGCTTAGCTTGATCGACTCCTGCTTGCATGGTTTTACTGAGAATTACAATTTACAAGTACCAACTGTCAATTATTTGAGCCCCTTCATAATTATAAATTTATATTCTTTAGCGTGAAGGGCCGCATATGTGTTCACATCCTAAATCTTTTAACCTTTAATAGTCTTGAAAAAGAAAAAAAGAAACCACAATTGGTTGCCACTATTGAAGCCAGAATGAGATAGGGATCTTATAATGCTTAAGCACCTTTTTCACAAACAAGTTTTTCATTCTCATGTCCTAATGAAACACCAAACCAAATCTATAATAAAACAACAATAGGAAAAACTGTGACAGCTTGTTATGACTTTTAAATAGTTGCAAGATATTCTAGCAAGTTGAACAGAGTACTTAGGTAATCAGAGGATCCACTAGACGATGCTACAATATCCTAACCAAATACCAATTAACCCTTAAAGCGCCACCTATAATTTGCAGCAGACGACAATTTCAATTTTCCGCTTTTTCAAAAATATCACATAAGGCATGATATTTCATGAGAATCGCCTGCTGGCAGACGATTCTCATAAATTATCATGCCTTATTTTTTCGAAAATTGGGAAAGATGTCGAAAAATTTGTCATCTGCTGCAGTCGTGATTGGCACTTTAAGGGTTAAGGCTCTAGGCCTTGTGGTTTCAGACAAAACAATTTTTATTAAAGTTTTCATCTCGAAAATCTATTTTTAGCATGTGTGACCTAGATGTGCAACAGACTGGAAACATTTGAACAATTGTTGAAGAGGGCTACACAAACTGTATAAGGATCATTCCTGCCAAGTTTGGTCAATATCAAGCCAGTAGCTTAGGAGGAGATGTCATTTAAATTTAAGTAATTGTTGATGACGCATGACAGACATCCAATGATCAAAATAGTTCACCTTGAACTTTTAAGGGCTCGGATGAGCTAAAATATAGCGAACCTTACAAGAAAGCTCATGTATTATTGAATTTATTAAACTGTATGAGAAAAAAAGATAAAAAGCGAAGCTTGCCAAGTATTTCATTGCTTTTTCACAACAGTTTTAATAAATTCAATAATACATGAGTACTAATGTTAGATTCCATTTATCATGTGACACTTAAATTGCTTTGAAATCGCATTTTTGCTGTGAAAACATTAAGATTTTGTTGTTATGTTGGCAACCTTGTTAGGGATGTTACTAAAGATGTAAACCACTAGTGGTTTAACAGTTTTAATGCATGGCACTATACATGGGTGAAAGTTCAAAATTTCTAAAAACCTGAACTTTTGAAAATCAAATCTTAAAACTTGCAGTATGCCTATAAATACAACAATTACAAGCTTAAATGGTCAACTGTCTTTAGATAAACTGAAACTAAATTAAAGAAGCCATAAGATTCTGCCTGATTCAGGATTTCAAGGCTAACTTTCTGTGGAAAATCAGCCTCAAAATCCTGAATTCAGGAATAATCCTGAAAACTTTCACCCATGACTATATCACTTCCAGATGCGACATGTGATTGAATCAAATCTTGTTGACTATTTTTCAATCAGCCCTTTTGGGGATATATTATGAATTACCCAAACACTCTGTTTCAATGGTTTCTGTTTTGAAAACTGATTTAAGACAGACACATACATTTACTCTTTCCCCACTAGCTGTGGCAAAACTGCCCAATCAGGCTTCACAAAACGAAGGTCCTGACCTTGATCCAAAGTTACATTTGACACTGTGATGGTATTCCTGAAAGACATGGGCAAAGGTTAATTTACTGTTTTCCTATTTGTGTTCTCTTTTGATAACATTAACAAACACATGGGTGAAAGTTTAAAATTTCAAAAATCCTGAACTGTTTTAATTCAAATTCAAAAACTTGCAGTATGCCTCAAAATTATATCAATTTCGGGTTTAAATAGCCACAGTCTTTAGATAAACTGAAAAAAGATCAGAGAAGCATCATAATCTCCTAAATTCAGCATTTTCCTGAATAATCCTGAAAACTTTCACCCATGCAATTACTTTTGGACTCAAATCAGGTTCGACAAAATGTCAGGCCTGTGTGATCTGGATCCCAACTGTTTGAAAGGATTCAGTTTTCCTGAAAGGATTCTTGAAACAAGGATCAGCAGACAACAAAATATTATGAATAATAACCCATAATGCAAAAAGTTAATACAAAATAAATAAAAAAATCTGCAGATTGGCAATTTAGTCATTCAGTCTGCCCAGTTAAATAGGTCTCACTAAACGGAAAAAATTGTATTACCATATTTGCTGTAATCATCACACATAAGTTCACACCCACAACTGTTTCAGAACTCTTTCAGTATATAGCTAGCTTGCTTTCAGAATGGCAAAAGATAATAAGGTTTTAGTAGTCAGTCTTAAATATGGGATAATCATTTGGCAGAATTTTTCCAAGGCCCGAGGTTATAAAAAAAAAATGTTCATACTCAACTCAACTGAGCATGAAATTTCAACTGATCATAAAAACTAAAATACTGACAAATAAAGAAGTTTCTTGCTTTAAGTCTCTCAGATGTTGTATTTATCATGCTGATAAATGTTAAATACTGTTGGCATTTAAACATTTATGAGCAGGACTAATTTCGTGCCCAGCAGAGTTGATCATGAAAAAAGTTTTATTACCTCGGGCCAGAATTATATAATCATGGTTCCCACAAATTTTGCCATTAACACAAGAGATTATTTCTCCAAATTTAGAGAAAAAGTCCTTCATGTGCATGTTAATCTAAAATAGGTGCTTGCTTAACTCTTGTCCTACTGTACTCGAATTTATCCTTTTTTGAAAACACTGTAGATCCAGATCAACTGGCTTCTCACGAAGCCAGTGGTTCAGGATCCACAGTGTTTTCCAGACTCTTATAACTGGAATGCTGCAGGTTAACAGGATCATAACTGGAGAGGAATGTAGTACGTAAAAATATTCAGCTTGACAAGGGTTAATTTTGCTTGGGCGGATCCAGAGTGGGGACAGGGCGTCCGGACCCCACAGAAAAATCACAAAAATTTAGGGTTTCATAGCAATACTGGTCTGGAACCCCCCGAAAAATCAAAAGGCTATCATTAGCCAGAATTAAATATTGGGCTATCATCTGCACGCCAGCAAAATGCCATTTAAATGGCATTTCGCTGGCGGGCTGATGATGGCCCACTTTTAGTGCTATTTGGATCAGCTCTCCCTTCACCAACTAAAAAAAACTCAAAGTTGGACCCCCTCTGACAAAACTTTCTGGATCCACGCATGTTTTGCTTGATTCAAATGAGTAACACAGAATAATATGTCAGAAGGAAATAAATATAAAAAGATAGTTTGCCATTTTTCTATTGAAAAGTTATTATAAAAAGTATTAAAATATCTACATCTACATAACTTGAATATTGATTTTAAGCTTTTGTGAGCATTTCATTTATGGTACCTGACTCACATAATGTTAAAGTCAATATCAATATTTTACAAGTAAATTCATCCCAAAATATAGCACTTATATAACAAGAAATTATTAAAAAAGATATAGAGTAACATTAAATTAAGTACATGTAACAAACCAGAGGACCATAAGGTCCTGAAGGGCTCACCTGACACTGAGTCACAAGAATGTAGATGACCTTAATACATTTGTATTAGGTTTTACACTTCTCAAGATCAACCTGGGATGATCCTTGGAGCAAACAGTATATGGCTTATATCCCTAATGTTACATGCCAAGACCAAAGAGGAATGGCCCATATGGATAAATTTAAACCATAACAATGATTGGTATTACAGTATTTAGCAAAAGAATGATAATTTTTTAACACTAAAACATTTTTGAAAATATTTTACACATGGCCACATCAGAGAAGTGTTTCAGAGACACATGATGACACAGGTTGATAACAAGATTGACTCAACCAATCGGACAAATCACATGACTTTGTGATGCATTTGGTAAACAAGTATGACGTTTGTACCCATAATGCTCAAATCAGATAGGCCTGTATGCATGCCCCTTTATGGAAGAAAATGGGACCATTTGAACTAACTTTCGATCCCCCATCCTAGGGAGTCTCCATATTATAATTTGAGTTCAATTGGCCTGGTGGTTTCTGAGGAGAAGATGTATGAAAATGTTGATTGATGGCAGACGGACTGACGATGGACGCCGGAATCATTGGTATACTATTAGCTCAGGTGAGCTAAAAAATAACAAAATTTGGACCAGCTCATTAGATAGTGGCCTCTACTCGTATATGGCTCTCAATGCTAGAAAACTTGTCCAAGACCAATTAAGTCTCAAACCAGCCTGCTCTGCTCAGCCACAAAGACTAGCTTGAATATTGAAATTTTGCATGGAGCTACATGTAGTTGGACTATTGTACTTTCAAGATAGTGAATAACAAAGGCACTGATCAGAATGTGTGGATGCTCAGGCTGGTCTGCACCTTTGCTGTTCGCAGGCTGCACTGATCTGTGCAGTCTCAGTAGAACTTTCCTTGCTTGCAGTTATAAAGAAGAGATGTAGCCCGGGATGTAGCTGGAGGCTCAAAGCAAAACTTAGTTCTATATTCCTACCATTGAGCTGAGCATACATATTTTAGATAGTGATTACAGTAAAACATGAGTAAAACGACCACTCTCAAAAAGACAACAAATTGGTTTTCAAGACTAATTATCGCTTAATGTACGACAAAAGTATTGCAGAATGCTCCAAGGGGAGCATTTTGCAATACTTTCTACCTTCATTAAGCTACCATTGTTCTTAAGATCTTTGTTGTGGCCGTTTTACACATCACGATAAGAGCCGAAATCTCATGAAATAGCCAGGTGTACAATGCCTAAACCATACATAGATGAAAACAAAAAAATAGGAACAAATCTAGAATCTGTCAACAAATTGTCTCAGTAGCCTCAGCACGGCCATCAATCCATCTCCTTCATCGCATAAAATCAATACTGTGTTATGAAGAAGAGGGACCTGTTTCCTATGAATGAGATGGACCATAAATTCGGAAAAATCATTATTTTCTCTAATCAATACAAAATTTTAGAAATCCGGAAATGCTATTCGATGGCCTTGGTGTTTACCTGTGACATACATGAAATAGTGTCCCCTGGCACATAAATTGATTCTAGACTATGTGTTGAAGTTGAAAAAATGTAATTTTTCATCGTTACAAAACAGTTTAAGCTGTCAAGCAGAATATCCTCTTAAAACCAATATCAGTGTCGAAAAGTTTAATGAGTGTCTCATCGAATAGCATTGCCCGATTTCTAAATTTTGCTCTCAAAATTAGGAAACAGAAAGTTTAATCCAACTGGAATATGCGATGAAGGAGATGGACATGATAAAGTGGTGGCCGTGTCAGATCATTTATATTGTTAACCTTGTAACCGCACTGTACTGTCATAACTTTTAGCAAAACAGTATTGATCCAGATCAGCTGGCTGAGGAATCCATATCAATAATGAAATATGCAGCAATGGATTGCAGGGCATTCTAACACACCTCGCCTATAGAGCCAACGGTAACGAACTGTGATATATCGCACAATAATTCACTGCTAAAGTGTGTGATAGCTGACGTCACTAGAAAATGACGTCATTCATGGCGTTAGACGGTGTAACGTTGTTTTTACGCTTGAAAGACGTTACAATTACATGTAAAGGTATGCGACCTAGTCTAGGAATTGGCGGGAGTTCTTCAGTGCAATGGCGGAAAGTATGAAGAAGCTGAAGACTTCAAATGTGTTTTCGTCGTTTATTGTGTGTTAGAATCGAAATAGATCAGCTCCAGTGCGTGAATTGTTGAGTAATAATTCACTGTTTGTCGGTCAGTTGTACGACGATAAATCACTCGCGCTGCGCGCTCGTGATTTGATCTTTACAACTGACCTCCAAACAGTGAATTATTACTCAACAATTCACTGCTGGAGCTGATCTATTTCTTAAGTATTCACCAAAGTTAACATAGATTACTATATATATACAGGGCAATTTGTATGATCATTCCCCTACTGGAAATCAGAAGTTCATATACATGTAGTGTAAATGCCCCATAAAGTAGTCAGTACCAAGTATGTGCTTATAGGAGCATGTAAGCTTATAAGTTGAATATGGTAATATTGAAATGCTTTTATATAATTATATATTTGTACCGGCAATATAAAAGTTCCCACCATTGTAGATTAAATTATAACCCTATCATTTAATCCTATCATAATAAAATTTTAACCCCTTCAAGCTTCAAGCATTATTCGCCAACTAGACCAACATTATCATGAGCCGATGTCCACCAACATGTACAAGCAGTTCATCAAAGACTCAGAATAGCCTGCACATAGATGCAGTCTGGTCAGAGTCTTTGATGGACACTTTACGGGTAGCCAAGGGCCCATCATTTCTTCAGGCTGAGAACTAAGTCTGATCAGGCTCTAAGACTGGCTCATAATACAGCTACATGTACTACAAGTGGCAGACAAATTCCGAAGATGATTGAGTTAGCACACCCGAATGAATCTACACTGTGATCCAAGCAAGTATTTATTTTAGAGACAAAAGGTATAATAATGGCAATCTTGAATGATTTAATAAAGGATTTCTTAATAAATTAGCACTACCCGCCCACCCCCTGGGAGGGCCTCAGAAAATGTTCTTTTAAGCACCCAGAATATATGGTTCACTGAGACATTTCTTTCAAAGCACAAAAAACATATGTTTTGATAAAAATACTGAAAAAAAATCATTGATGATCTGAAGTAAAATCTCTTAATACATGTAGAATATAAAAATATTGAGATTCAACTGTGGCTTGCAACAACAGTTTTATAATCTATCTATATAAAAAGTAGCAGCTGTGTTAAAATGCCATAATAATCATTTATCCATAAACAATACTCAATTCCCAGAGAGATTATGAAAGCAGACCACTATCAGCCCACCAATTAAACACTAGTCTAATGGTATGGTGTTTTGTTGATCAACCAATAGTGTTCTACAGTTCTATTGTTGTAGCTCCCAATTTTTTCACTATGGAATTTTACAAAGGAATTACAGGGAAAGGACCATTTTTCTATAATTCCTTTGTAAAATTGTCCCCTTATAACATGATTTGCTTATACATGTAACAAGGTACACTCCAATGGATTCCAAATAAAGCATTATGAAGGGATGACACTGTATATTAGCAAAAGCAGGCCTCTATCAGTGCACCAGTGAATACCATTCAAATGGTGTTTGGTGGGCCGATAAAAGCCTGAGGCTAGTATTTTGGTTGGGAAGTAGCTGTGTTGTAGCAGGTACATGTAGTCTAGAACCTGATAGAAAATCCCAAAAGTCAGGGTTTCTCGAGATGTTGCACACCATAGGTCCAGTTCAGAAAAAATTTTGAGCGTAAAATTCAAGTGCGGATCCAGAGGGGGGGACAGGGGGTCCGGACCCCCCCTGGAAAATCACAAGTTATATGGGTTTCTATAGGGAATAAGCAATTTGGACCCCCCCCCCCCCCCCCCCCCCCCCCCCGGGAAAAGTTGGACCCCCGATGGAAAATGTTGGACCCCCTCTGGAACCATGAAAAATGATAGATTTCTTTGAAATTGACCATTTGACTTCCGTATAATAAGCTGAGGACTATAATAAAAAAAAAAAAAAACGTCAGAGCTTTTTTTGTCAGTCTGACCTGGACCCCCCTGACGAAAATTCCTGGATCCGTGCATTAAATTGTCATGTTTTTTCTACCCGCCAATATAAACATATGTTTTGGGTGCTTAAAAGAACCGTCTCATCCTCATCGAGACGGTTCATTTGAGCACACACAACATATGTTTTGGTTGAGAAATAAGAAAATAATTTTCAGTTACGCACTCTTATCTGGAGGCCTGCACACATGTACTAACCTAAACATACAGCAAACTTTTCCCTAAGAAATACAATTCAATATCTTCAAGAGATTTCCCTTTTGTTTCAGGTACCTTCTTCCAAACATACAAAACACTAGCCATACATGAGAAAGAAAATAGCCAGAAAGTCATAGCTGGACCCAGTAATTCTTGTAGGAAAACAAATTCTTTTGTGACAACAAATGCGCAAAACCAGTTAGTTAGAACTGCAATACTACTTGCGGTACCTCTTGCTCTGGATGGGAATATTTCTGACATGAGTAGCATAGGAATGGGTCCCCAGCCAAGTGAAAACCCAATTATATATACCACAAGACAGATGATAGCAAATTGTCCATTTTGAGCTCCTCCAGGTATTTTCATATTGTAGTAAATGCCGAAGAAGAAGCAAGAAACACACATCAGGCATCCAGCAGTGATCAATAGTCTCCTGCGTCCAAGTTTGTCCATGAAGTAACATGCTACAAGAGTGGCAACAACTTGTACCACACCAATGATGACTGTTGCCACATTGCTGTTTGCCAGGCCAGTACCTGTTTCGGTTAGCCCTGCATCTTTGAAAATTGACACTGTATAAAACATGACAGCATTTATTCCACTGAGCTGTTGAAATGCCATGATTATCAAGGAAATTGTCAGAGGTTTAAAAAGTTCAGGTTTCTTGAATTCAGACCACAAGAATGTTTCTTTAGCGTCAAGTCCATCTTCTATGTCTCTACACTCTAACTGAACATCTGCATATTTTGGCCGGAGTTGTGCAAGCGACTTAACAGCATCTGCTTTTCTGTCATTCAAAATCAGCCAACGTGGAGTTTCAGGAACAAATACCATCAAAATTAGTGCCAGGATGGCAGGAACAATTCCAATCATGGCCATTTGATACCAGTTGTAGTACATTCCTGCTACATATGCAGATAGTATACCCAGGGTTATAGTAAGCTGTATGCCAGCACCTAGCATGCCCCTTATAGCACTAGTTGCCACCTCTGCTATGTATATTGGTGCACATACCGTTATCATTCCACTAGCGAAACCACACATCAACCTTCCAAATAACAGCCAATTAACACTGCTAGATTGCAAAATGCTGAGCCACCCAAGTATAAACGGAAATGATGATATGTTAATTGTCCATTTTCTTCCATACTTTTCCACAAACCAGCCAGCAACTGGACCGCCTAACATTGCTCCAACTGTGAGGAGTGAACCAAACCATCCAGATTGAGAGCTTGAAAGCAACTTCTCATTTTCCAGCTGTGGAATGGCCGGTGAACTGTAACCGATGGTGTACCCAAATGAAAATGGGCCAAGATAGGCACATGCCACGATAATGAAAAGTTTGTAAGGGTTTTCTCGGGGTGTAATCATCATTTTTGCTCACATAAGTCTGCAAAACTGGATCTGACGAGACAGCGAAATGTTGTTTACGTTGAACAAAGTTAAATCGATTAAACAATGAAAGAATCAGAAAGAGCATCCAGCGAATTGGGTTAACCTATCACTTCGCTTTACACTAATGCCCGGGATGACATGTCCAGAATGTATCAATTGATAGATATCTTATCAATCTCCCGGGGGGGGGGGGGGGGGGGGGGTACTTGCCTAACATTTTGGTACAAACCCCGACATAGAGCATAACCAAAACCTAAACCCACATATGACGACACATGTTCCTGGAAGTCAGAGATCTGCAGAAATATACTGAACTACTAAAGAAACCTGACACTTTTTACTTGCTTCAAACTCGTAAATTACAAATTATAGAGCTAAGCCAATATGCTTATTTTAATAACAAGACATTAGAAAGTATTCTTCGAAAAAATATATTTATCAAATATAGAACATGACGTCACGACGTCAAAAACACCGTTTTTAACACTTTTGCCCCGGGAATGTATGTCTAGATATATTTTTTTTTTCATGTATGCAATGCCAATACCAGTACAAACAAAAGTACATTTTAAAAATTTGCAATTTCTTGCTGTGACGTATGAGATGGGGTTTTTAAGTTTTGCTTTTGACGTTGTCTAAACGGCAGTGTTTTTTTCCTTTGTTTAAGCAATTTCTAGAAACTGAAATGACTTGGAGTCAACCAATCATTGTAAGAGAATGCACTTTCAATAATCAGAACTTATGTTTCACGCCACGTTGAATGGTAAAAGCGGAATAAACCAAGTTTAACATAAATTAAGGAACAACGTAAACTATGAATAATAACCGTTTTTTCTTTGTCAACGTATGTCGCCGTTTAGTGTATGCTGTCTACTTTGTTATAGTGCCAATTGGCTACACTTTACTTTAATCATGTATTAATTTGAAGCTTTGCAGTATACACATATCAGCTGTCATTGTAACACTTGACATCGCTAAAATGGACGTAGATGGCAGCTACGAAGTTCAAAAGGACTGAATCATTGTCAAAATGCATTCCGAACATCATACAAAGTGAAAAAAGTTGATAAAGTGGCAGTGCTTTTTAAAAGCTCATAAAACGCTGAAAACGAAAAATATGACGTTAAGAAATTGAAAATAGGCTTTTGGGTTCAACAGTGCTTGCATGCTTTATATGAATGCCAAGAAGATGTCAATGAAATAACAAAGAATCGCACTAAAGCGGTTTCTGGTGAATTTTGCTTGATTTCTTTGTTCTTGCGAAAATTGATTTTAGGGGGTACGTGACGTTTTGATAGCTGACGTCTGAAATTAGTTCATCTTTTCAAATAATCTCAGTGCATTTTAGTCTACCTTTGTTCAGCTTTACGCAATGGAAAGAAACGTGTGCATCGTATTCATTTACTACCAAAAAATTGCCACACAGTATATGTCAGGTTTCTCTAGTAGTCAAGTATACAAATGACATGATGAGCTGTACATAGAGGCCACTGCATGGCCTGCGTTCAGAATCTACATAGGTAAACATAGGTATGTAAACATAGGTACAAACGTGCATCCTAAATATTAATGTAAGTCTTGTTTCATCATCATCATCATCATCATTATCAAATGCTGCCATGATACGTCACCACCAATGAGACGTCGCCATCTATGAGACGTCACCACCATTGTCTCATCGACGTCACAATCGACGTCATCATCCATGGCAACTTCACTATCCTCTGCATTATTATCCACGTAATCAGAAGTCGCCACCAAACATCGCCATAGGCAACCATCGACGTCATCATTTTTAAAAGTCAACATCAACGTATTCAGACGTCGCCACCAAACATTTCCATAGGCATCACCATGGATGCCATCATTGATTTCACCATCAACGTTAACACCACGTCATATTCCATGTCATCATCCACAGCATCTTCAACGTCTATATCCACGTCATCAGACGTCGCCACCAGACCTTGACACCGGACATTGCCATTGACACTGTCAAGAATTAGCCAGTAAAAATAACTTATGCCCCCAGTGGCTTCGCTATCGGCTGCTTTCCGTTCTAAGGCAATGGTTCTGCTGTTGTTTTTTCATTGTTGTTCACGGGTGGATCCATAGGGGGTTGTGGCAAGGGGGGCCGGACCCCCGCCTGGAAAATCACAAGTGCCACCAATCCAGCTCCTTCATCGTAAAATGCAATGATTATACAATGAAAATTCATGAGACAGACTTTCTACAATGCAGAAGCGGGACTTGATTCGTGTTTATTTCAGCATGTTCTCTTGTTTTGTTATCAATTACTCACATTTTTACACTTTCGCTGCCAAACGCGACTGTAGTCGAATTTACTGTTCACTGCCAAACGCGACTACAGTCGAAATTTAAAGGCACGGTTGATAGCTGTCTATTTTCAACCGTTATAAGGGACACAAACCTTTATTCTATATTTCAAAGTGTTCCAGGGACATATTAATATCGTATATAGAAGACTACGCAATTTTCTGATCAAGAATGAAAAGCTTCGCCTGAGGCTTTGTCACAGTATCGAAATATCACGTGCTGGCTGAAATGACGATTTTTGTAAAGTTTATGTGAATAGTGAATGCTGTGGTGAGTCTGCACCAGCAACCACAACACTTATGTGCAAACATCAGTGCGTTTTATCAATGCTTTAAAAAAGTTCCCAGTGCGTTGTAATAAAATTCCTCAATAAAACATTTGCTAGTTAACCAAGAAGAAACAAACAAAGCGATAAAGTTTTTTTGATGTTATTTCATGGGAATATGACAACAGCTGCGCTTAGACATGCAGAGTTCCCTCAATTTAGGCAGTTACACTAGAAAAAGCACCTGTCACGGCAAAACTCCAGAACTGTGTTGGATTTGCAGTCCAGACCATAGATTGAATCACCAATTGCTTGGCAGAGCCATAAACTGCAATGTTACCGATGGTCTGTGCGCCAGGTGTCATCAAAAACAAAAGAAATGCCAGCTTATAAATACATCATAAAGTCAACAGGTATAGATTGTTTTACCTTTTATGCAAGCACCAGTGCAGAAATTAGCCACCATCTGCTGGTTGTAGCAACCACCGGTGCTTTTACATTGACTAGTGTGGGATGGGGAGATATATTAAAGATCATCCCATGTGCGGCCCAGTTGATCCCTATTCAGATTGGCTCTCGTGTGCTGTCTCAGGGCTTGTAGTTAATCCAATCAAATGGAGACTACTGAAATGAGCAGTTGAAAGTAATAAGGTTGCAAAGATCAGGAATCGATACAATCAAGTACCACACCTGACCCAGGATACCAATGGGAAAGTGACAAACTCACAGAAGACACCACAAACGAGAGCCAAGAGGTCAGCCCTTTCCCAGCAGGTGACCACAAAGCACATATAAACAGACGCGCACAAAACATAGCAAACACAAGACAGAACAAAAACATAAAAGATCACAATGGGGACTTCTCTTAGAGGGACGATTTTGTTCCCTTCCCACTGTTTGTTTTTAATTCCCACTAAAACAGTGGGAAAACAGGGCAGGAATGTCATGACCAAGCCAGCATCAAAGTAAGTAAGGGTGCAAAGATCAGGAATCGATACAATCAAGTACCACACCTGACCCAGGATACCAATGGGAAAGTGACAAACTCACAGTAGACACCACAAACGAGAGCCAAGAGGTCAGCCCTTTCCCAGCTGGTGACCACAAACACAAGACAGAACAAAAACATAAAAGATCCACAAAAGAAGTACCGCCTTGGAACAGTCAGTAAAATATTTTACTGGAGGGCTTAAACCGGTTTAACGGCGCCAACCTCACCCTTAATTCAGATGTGGATCAAGACACATTTGGTTTGCATGAAAGACCCCTAACTTATCAATGCATCATCTCCTAAAACATATAATCAAGATATAACAAGGAGATAAAGCAAGGATAAGGACTCAACAATAAATTAAACTGAATACTGGAGCAAAAGAAATCCAACAGGTAAACCCCGGTGGGCCCGACAAACAGCCAAAAGCATCAGGCCCCTACCATCTCATCAATAGATAAGTCTTTTAGTCGGAACCATCATAGAGTCTGAAGTCTGACCCAATGGCGTGCAATTAAAGAGGAAAGCAAAGTTGCCAACCGTGATTGGGTTGACTACCAAGCATGCAGTCTGTTGCAATACATTAATGTTATAGCAAATCTTTTTATAATGGGAAAATAATTTAATGAACTGCGCTGAGAAATTATTAGAGCCAACATTCTTCTTCAATTTATACACCAAGTCACCATAGAAATCAGGTTCCGAAAGTCCTTGGGCGCAAGAGAGATTTAAGTCCAACTTGGAATTTAGAAATCAAATCATAGTATCGTCTATGAAATTTTGAAAATGTTTTGCGAAGTTTATGATACAGATAGCCTTGTTTAAGAAGTTTCTGATTTAACAATTTATTGCGAGTGTTGAAGTCAGCAACATAGCCAGATGCTCTAGCAAAACGAATGAGTTGAGAGATATAGACTCCATAGGATGTAGAATGAGGAACATCACCATCTAAAAATGGGAAATTGACAATTTCATAATCAAATTCGTCACGTTTATCATAAATTTTGGTAGAAACAATATCATTAGAAATTGACAAATGCAAGTCTAAAAATGCGGCTTTGGTATCAGAGGCATTGGTTTTATTCAGTTGGAGCTCTGAAGGGTATATTTGACTAACCATATTGTCAAAATAAACATTATTAATATTTAAAATATCGTCCAAATATCTGGAAGTAGTGTTAAACGCATCAATAACATCAGCCTGCTTATCATCAGAAAGAGACATCATAAAGTCCCTCTCATAACAAAACAGGAATAAATCTGCAACCAGGGGAGCACAATTAGTGTCCATAGGAATCCCAACTACTTGTCTATAGAGATTGGTGCCAAATCGAATAAAAAATGTTGTCCAACAAAAAGGTCAGCACATCACATACATTTTGACACGACCATGCATGATATTTTTTAGTTTTTTTCTGAAGTAAAAAATGCATTTCTGTCATTACATGCAAGGTAAGGAGAGCCTTCTCTCTGGAAGGTTCTTTCAATAAGATCAATACGTTTATCTTTAATTAAACTATGAGGTAAAGTAGTGTAAAGAGTAGAAAAATCATAAGTAGACAAACTGGTCGCATTGAAATCTCTAGCTTTAAGTTTATCTAAAATTTCGCCTGATTTTTTAATAGACCAAAATAGGCTTTTACCGGATCTCTCATATACCTTTTCACAATATTTGATAACATTTTTTTTAACAGCTGTAAGACACGAGGTTAACAATTTAGAAAGTTCTGTTGTCGTACAAGAACTAGAATTAGCAATAAATCTTGCTTTATAGGTTTTTTTATGGAGTTTAGGTAACCAGTACAACGTAGGAACTTTGTCTTGATTTTCTTTAGCTTTGACACCAAAATGTAGGGCTGTATGACAACCATGCCCATCAACAATTCATGCTGTCATGCTGAGTATAAAGGCTGTTTACGTTACTGGATAAGATACTTTAATGTTACACATGTACATTAAAACACTTCTTAGATAATGCTCTGGCAAAAACGGCCAACTTTACTTCTTTTTTCAAAACGTGGATTTTTATATAGTAGTAGTCCCAGGACAGGACTGTTACAAAGGATTTGACATTTAGGGACGTGGTGTTAATGAATGGCAAAGATCAGGGTTGATATTATATCCAAACATTTCGATTTTAATAATGATTCCACTCCTTCATGACCTTCATAGCTGGTCTATCTTATGCATAATTAGTCCATCTTATGTATAATTAGCCCATTTTCAGCATCATCGATCCATCTCATTCATAGCATATTGTAGTTTTTAAACACAGAGTAAATAAACACTTATCTTATGTGTTACATGTTGATAAATCAACATTTTAAAAATGATCAAGCAGTATGTTTCAAAAAGAACTCTTAATAGTGGCGAGATTTCAAACATTTTTGTGTCAAAATTTCAATGTTGACATCAAAACACATGGTGTTGCATCCATCTTGGACCGAATTTCAGACAAACTCATCTGGCTACAAACGATCTATTGGTACGACATAGAAGCTAGATTAATGGCCCATCGGATAGCATTCTCCGATTTTTTAAACTTCCCTTAAAATACGAATAAAGGATAACAAAACAAGAGAACACGCCGTTACTTACACGAATCAAGTCCGGCTCCCGCAAAGTAGGAAGTCACTCTCATGAATTTATTATAATTGCATTTTACAATTAAGGAGCTAGATTGGTGGTCGTGTTATTGCCTGCTATTCATATTAACTTTGTTGGAACTTTTCTTGATACTTCTTTTCACTGAAAATAGTTGATTAAAAGAATACAGTTTGCAATGAAATTGGGTTCTACTGGATTTTCAAAATTAATAGGAGTTAAATAGATATATAAAATGACAGCCTACAGGCATTGGCTTATTTGATTTTAGACCTTTGGATTGCTACATCCTACTTATTTTAATGTCGGATTTTGTTCAAACAACAAGTGAGTATGACTAGGAAATGCCACAATCACAGACCACAGACACTCACGGCACTACGAGGAAGAGACACAGATCACTAACAGTCTAATCTGCATTAAATTGAGTGCTCTGATTAAGCCTTCTATTTTATGTATATTGTTAATGGATATTGCATTCCCTTTTAACCCTTTGAATACTAATGGAGTCTTCCTTCTGGTTTGATTCAATAAACTTTGGATAGTCCATGGGTGTAGACACGGGTGCGGCATTCCCCGCACCAATAATTTCGGCCGGTGCGACATGCCGCAGCATTAAAATTTGCTGATGTGATACCATGCCGCAACAATAAATGATACTTATCAAAGCAGAAAAAGTGAACAACATGTGTAAGTGAAAAACAAACAAACAAATAAACACAACAAAACAAGAAAGATTATAATACTTTTCATCCACCATACGCAGCCGACAGCAGTCATCATATCTACATTAATTGCTGGTTCCCAGTCTACAGGTGGTCAGTAATGTAATTTCAGGTAACCAGAACCCCCCCCCCCCCCACATTTACTACCCATTTACAGGTATTGTGTTTACTTTCGTTTCTCCTTTACTGCTTTAATTACATGATGAGTCTTAGTACGAGATGTGAATGGTAAGTTACTAAAGTTACTTTTTTCAATTTGTTCTTACATTTTAAGAAACATTATCTTCTCAGAATTTGACTCTGTAAAATTGTTGATGCTTTTGAAATATAATGTTTCTAATTGATGGGCATTACATGAGGCTGAGAGAGCTTACAATAATTATATCTCAAGTCATTAACTAGAATAATTTCGTTGGTGCTTAATTAAATCTGGTATCGGTATACTTTTTAAGACGCACCCCTACCACACCCACACACACCTAAATAAAGAAGGAAAAAACGCGCGGTCCAGGAAAAATGTATGGAAGCACATCGGTGCCATCACAAAGTTTTCTTCTTTCTATTACAATGCTTTCTTGCTGATAAAAAATGATTCTTCAAAGGATAAAATAGCAAAAATATGTCTCAAAAAATAAAAACGAAATTACTGCTTAAAATAATCCCTGAATGCACGAAATCGCACCGTTTGTTTAAAAAATTACCGCGGGGTGGGGGGCATGCCCCCGGACCCCCCTAGGATGGCTTCGCGTCTACGGCGCTCCCATTTGCGTCTTCCGCACCCAATTTCTGCCGCACCAACCAAGAATAGATGGCTACGTCTCTGTAGTCCACTGTACATAGCTTGGGGTGTCAGGTTATAATTTAAAAAAAAATATTGCTGACTTCAACACTCGCAATAAATTGTTAATTCAGAAACTTCTTAAACAAGGCTATCGGAATCGTAAACTTTGCAAAACGTTTTCAAAATCTTATAGACGATACTATGATTTGATTTCTTAATTCAAAGTTGGACTAAAATCTCTCTTGAGCCAAGGACTTTCAGAACCTGATTTCTATGGTGACTTGGTGTATAAATTGAAGAAGATTGTTGGCTCTAATAATTTTCAGCGCAGTTCATTAAAATATTTTCCCATTATAAAAAAATGGCTATAACATTAATGTATTGCAACAGACTGCATGCTTGGTGGTCAACCCATTCACAGTAGGCAACTTTGCTTTCCTCTTTAATTGCATGCCATTGGGTCGGACTTCAGACTCTATGAGGGATCCGACTTAAAGACTTATCTATTGATGAGATGGTAGGGGCCTGATGCTTTGGCTGTTTGTCGGGCCCACCGGGGTTTACCTGTGGGATTTCTTTTGCTCCAATATTCAGTTTAATTTACTGTTGAGTCCTTATCTTTGATTTATCTCCTTGTTATATCTTGATTTATATGTTTTATGAGATGATGCATTGATAAGTTAGGGGTCTTTCATGCAAACCAAATATCTATGTGTCTTGATCCACATCTGAATTAAGGGTGAGGTTGGCACGCCGTTCAACTGGTTTAAGCCCTCCAGTAAAATATTTTACTGACGGTTCCAAGGCGGTACTTCTTTTGTGGATCTTTTATGTTTTTGTTCTGTCTTGTGTTTGCTATGTCTTTGTGCGCGTCTGTTTAATTGTGCTTTGTGGTCACCTGCTGGGAAAGGGCTGACCTCTTGGCTCTCTTTTGTGGTGTTTAACTGTCAGTTTGTCACTTTCCCATTGGTATCCTGGGTCGGGTGTGGTACTTGATTGTATTGATTCCTGATCTTCGGACATAGAGTGTGTGCGCTGCCAGAAAAGAGGAAGTCAGAATAACGTCACTGTGCAGGTTGCAAAAGCTTTTGTTATTGTAGCAAAGACTGCTAGATATAAGATTGGCCCTCACATAAAGGGCTGTGCAATCTATTCAATCTCTCAATCCATTAAACTAAATGAAAAAAGCTCATATTTGTACATAGAACTTCTTGTTTGAAAACTTTTGAATTGATTTCTCGCAGTGTTATATATTGTACAGTTCACACTGGTGTTGGTGAACTTAGTGATTAGATCATTAATCTATTTTCTCCCTTTTACCGGTTTATCCGGGTGCGCCGACAAATCAGCGGCGGAACTCTAAGAAACAACGAACGAACGATCCCGGACATTAGTGCGCACCATTCGAAACAAATATCTCGTTCAGAAAATAGAACACGTCTTAACTTCCGGTTGCCGTTTTGACGTTTCAGAAAATTTACACAATCAAAGATAAATCACAGATAACTGTATTTGTCCGACCTTTTAGAAGATCAACCGGATGAAGAAAAGAATGTTTTCCAAATTTTCGAGCATTCTGCAACATGCAGTTGATGCTGTAAGTGTTTTATTGGCTGGAATTTGTGCAAACGTTTCGCACCCTGGTGGATTCGTATCGGGATTTTATTCGAGCATTCTTCCATTACGTCTTAATATGATCAGGATGCGCAAAAGCTGCATCAATACGGCATTCGCGGACATGTGTTGGACTGGGTCGGAGCTTTCCTTGGGAGTAGCAGAGCTCTCGGAAACGCAGAATTACGCGTATTGGTACGCACGTTTTTTCCCTGGGACGCATGATTTTCGCTAGGCAGGAGTTCCGCGTACGCATGTTTTTTTAGTCGACAGAAGCAGAGATAAATACACACCGGGAGGTCAAAAGCCCTTTGATATTATCGATCGCGACACACTTTTCTTCCAAGGGGAAAATATCTGGGTCCGCCAGGATTCGAACCCAGAACTCCTGCGTGACAGTCGACCACTCTAACCATGTCGCTAAAGAGTTAACCCAACAGCGAGGCTGTTATGAATGGCACTGTCACTACACTCTTCCCCCTTTTATTTCCTGAGAGCCCGGCATCAACCACAACCTAGGGATCCCGCTACCGCTCCCAGAGGCCAACTCAGGCGCTACCGAATTACCGCTGCCACCAGTGTAGTAATTCCAAGGGGAAAATATCTGGGTCCGCCAGGATTCGAACCCAGAACTCCTGCGTGACAGTCGACCACTCTAACCATGTCGCTAAAGAGTTAACCCAACAGCGAGGCTGTTATGAATGGCACTGTCACTACACTATTGTCCTAATCGTATGACTCGGACTGCAGTGAAGCAATTCTGACAGGTGATTGACAGGATTACCGATGCGGGACAATGTGATTATTACGAGGTGATTATTAAAGTAATTAAGCAAGGATTATCGGATAATTGTTTGAAACAGATGCGCTGCCGAATTACCGTTAATTAAAGGGAGAAAAACTAATAGGGTATTGCAAACAACATCGGTCCTATTCCGAATTCGGCTGATAAGGGATGAAAGAGAAAACATATTTAATTGCACTCGTTTGCGATTTGAGCAACAGAAACAAAATAAGTTTACGGATTTGCATTTCTTCATTCGTTGCTGCGGCAAACAAAAGCGTCTGAAAATTATTGGAAAAAAAAATTGATACATCGGTAAGCCGTATACGGTAACGTCCAAATGACAAAACTACACTTCAAGCCGTGGTCATTGGTGGTTCAAGCCGAGTGTCTAGATGAATAAACACAAACAAACCACTTTCAGCAAGTAAAATCGTTCATTCTAAATCATGGAAGCCATGTTTAATGGCTAAGTAATGTCAGTCTATTCATTGCAATCGCCCTAGACACTAGCGAGATGCATTTTTTAGAAGAAAAAAGACTTCCATCTGCATAAGATTATACAAAACTGAGGACAACTAGATCTATCTATCTATCTATCTATCTATCTATCTATCTATCTATCTATCTATCTATCTATCTATCTATCTATCCGTATGTCTGTCTGTCTGTCTGTCTTGTTAATGAATAAAACAAGTACCAACAGTTTAATCTTTTATTTTGATAAGGCCAAGAAAAAAAAGGTGTGTTCAGGTTACACGAAATTTAAAAATGTACCAAAATATTTTGTTTTGTTAAGTAGGAACAATCCATTAATGCTTAAAGGGTTAAACTCAGTCGATCTAAAAATTATTCAAATGTATCACTTCCTGCTAAAATGGAAAAGATATACGGTATGCACAAATTGGTGGGACTCCAACTTTTTTGGAGTGGGACTCCCACTTTTTCCAGTGGGACTCCTACTTTTTGCCAGATGGGAGTCCTGAACTCCTGTTTTCAAAATCCTAGTGAGAGCTCTGAGTAGATTCCAGCGGGTAGTGATTGATGGGGAGGAATCGGAATCCATACCAGTAACACCCGGTGTCCCCCAGGGCTCTGTCCTGGGACCGATCCTCTTCCTAATCTATATAAATGACCTGCCCGAGGAGGTCTGCTCCCAGGTACGACTGTTTGCTGATGATACAGCCCTGTATCTCACATTGGAAAGTGAGGATGACAGTTCAACACTCCAAAACGATCTTAACATTTTATCGGCGTGGGAGACCAGGTGGGATATGGGATTCAACCCCTCGAAATGCCAGGTCGTGCATGTGACAGGATCCAAGAAACCTGTAAAAAGAGACTACATACTGCATGGACAGGTCTTGGAGTCTGTCACGAGTGCAAGGTATCTTGGGGTGGATATCTCTGGTTCCCTATCCTGGAATCCACACGTCGACCGCATAACTGGAAATGCCAACCGTACACTCGGCTTTGTACGACGAAATATTAAAACCAAGATGTCAAAGGTACGCGAAACAGCATATAACACCTTAGTCAGGCCACAGCTCGAATACGCCTCAGCTGTGTGGGACCCTCACACTAAAGTGAGGACTTCCCAAATTGAACAAGTCCAGCGAAGAGCTGCTCGTAGGACAGTCAGCAACTATGATTGGCAGGCAAGTGCAACTCAGATTATTCAAGATCTAGGATGGCGTACATTGGAACAAAGACAAGCAGAGGCTCGTCTTTGTCTGTTCTATAAAGTTGTTCATGGATTGGTTGCCGTACCCCTTCCAGACTATATACAGCACAGTAACAAAATCTCTAGGTACATGTACTGTCATTCCATGACCTTCAGGCAGGTCTCTACCTCACGTGATTATTATAAATATTCCTTCTTCCCCCTTGCAATAGTACAGTGGAACGCCCTCCCACAATCCATTGCATGCTTGCAGAGCCTCGAGGCTTTCAAGACCGCAGTCTGCAAGCTGCAACACTCCCGCCCATAGATCCCTACTTGCTTGTTTTTATCTGATTTTAGCTATTCTTAACTATTTTAACCTATCATCTGTTTATATCCTTACTATCATGCTTTTAACTTCTTCCTATAATCTGATCTTTTAACTGTCTTATACTAACAGACGCTGCGCTAACCTGCCTAAAATGTCCACGAGGGCGTGTGGCAGAGATAGATAGATAGAAAAGCATATATGTCACTATTAAATCAAGGACCAAATCAAGCAAGGTCGCTGTGATTCTCTCTGCGCATTCGGGCTTCTTTCCACTATTTAAAAAATGGACCCTGACCATTACACTGTGATGCTAACATACTAATCCCCCCTAGGTTTTCTTTTATACTGTACAATGGTCTAGGAGTGTCAGATACCATGCCGTGGCAGTTTCTCCCCATGCCTAATGGCTTGAGGGAGTCTAACCTAATATGGATGGATACCTCTGCTACAATTCTTTTGTTAAGAAATATCTTAAGCGATGTGAATTGTTCTGGTATGTACAGGGCTTCTATTAGGTGGGCATACGCCCTATATTACATCTCGAAAAGCTGCATACTCTAAAAAGACACATCAAAGACCTACCACACAGTTCCGTAGATTCATTTGTGCGATAAAACAAAGTATTGATATTTCTGGACTTTGGAAAAAAAACGCCTAATTTTAACATATTATGTAATATATCCCGCCTTCGTAAATTGAATCAGCACATGTGCGAGTAACACTTATTGACTGTTTTCCGAGTTCTTCTGCACACAAATGTTTATCGCACATTCATGGCTGTCTTCCTCCATTAAATCTTTTTAAAAGGGCAATGTTTCTAGCATTTTTGACGCATTGAAATTGCTGGAAGATGCAAAGTTGAAACAAAAATGACTTGTTGTAGAAAAAAAACATTTGTTATGAAAGATAACTTCTGAAAAGGCAAATGTTCGGAATAAAGCGTCCTTCGCTGCAGGTACAAGACAGTAAGCAATTTTATGAAATATTTGCCATTCCAGTAAAACTATCTGATTGTATTGAGAAAGTCTTTTCATACAAATGAAAAGTGTTCATTTTAAATAATGAAAGCGCAGCTGTTTATTAAATGGCAATAGCTAATTTTCTGTTAGCAAGTAAGTAAGAAATAAGTGCTAAAATTATTGGAATCGCCATAGACAGTAGCTTAGTGCATATTTTTGAAAAAAAAAATGTGGCACTGCAGGCCTCGTGTAATCAAAAATTAACTTTCTTATTTCTGGACCAAAACATGCGAGACGGTTCTTTTGAGCACACAAAAAATGTTTAAACTGATGGATATGAAAATATTAACAATTTTACGTCCCATGTTTTTGGTTATCTGGAGGCCTGTTGCAGTTTTGTCTACTGCAAGTCGAAGGCTTAAACTATCCATCCGCAAAAGATTACCTAAAACAGTGGACTGCTATACTGGTTAGGCCAAGAAATTAAAATGTGTTTCAGGTAGACAACATATATATGCAATTTTAAGACAGGGATGGTAGGTAGGAAAATATTTTATTTACATGGTGAAGATGGGTTACAAACACTGGCTGAACTGGGAACCTTGGAAATTCCCTAAAATGCTTAAAAATTAGTATCTATCTATCTATCTATCTATCTATCTATCTATCTGTCTGTCTGTCTGTCTGTCTGTCTGTCTGTCTGTCTGTCTGTCTGTCTATCTATCTATCTATCTATCTATCTATCTATCTATCTATCTCTCTCTCTCTCTCTCTCTCTCTCTCTCTCTCTCTCTCTCTCTCTCTATCTCTCTCTCTCTCTCTCTCTCTCTCTCTCTCTCTCTCTCTCTCTCTATGTTTATTTTTCAAAGTAAGTTTGACAATCCGCCACACCGCCACCACATCACAGAAGAAAGTGGGACTTCCAAATATTTTCAATGGGACTTCCAAATTTGAAAGGTAGGAAGTCTGGACTTCCTGGATTCGAAAGTTAATGGAAGCCGTGGAATGTAAATCATGCTCCAGTTGCGAATTTTTTATGTTGCAAATATGTCTTTTAACGCTATTCACGAAAAAAAAATTCTTGCGAAGATTTTGAATATGCAGTAACAAACAAACAAAAATGCATTATCTACCTATCTTTGAACCCTCCTAGTAGAAATTTGCAAACCAAAAATATAATGTTAAACCAAATTAAGCCAAATGGAATTTCCCACTCTTATCAATAGGACCAGTCCATATATGTTTTAAGGGTTGTTGGGTGGTATTTTTCATTTTTATTCAAATTTATAATAGAACATTTTGTAAGCAAACAGTGAAGACCCTTATCAGACTCAAGATTTTGTGGTATCTGATCTGGGTCTGCACTCTGCATATGTCCCACAAAAAGGATGTATTAAGCATGGCCTTCTTGTCTTTGTAATTTTCCATCCTTTACCCTAGCCTATTTATATGCAGTGACAAATATAGGACATCGGCATCTCATCAGGATGTGGGTCTATGCTATTAGCTGTCTCGAAGTCCATATTAAGCCGAATGGAATTTCCCACTGATATCAATTGGAATGGTCCATTTCTGTTTTAAGGGTTTTGGTGGTATTTTTCATTTTATTCAAATTTTTAAAGAAACTTCTGTAAGCAAACAGTGGAGAACCTGATCAGACGCCGCATTCTGTGGCGTCGGATCTGGTTTTGCACTGTTAGCCAATGTCCCACAAAAGGACACTAGGCTTATATGTGTTAACCCTTTGTACACTAATCTGTGATAGAATCCGGTTCTTCTGTTTGACTACATACAATATACCTTGAGATTGTCCTTTGTACATTATCATGAGGCCACATTGTGGAGTTTTCATGTTTAGATGTACATGTATTTAAGTTCTGGAAGATTATTTTAATCTTAGCAAGCAGTGCAGACTCTGATGAATTGCAGTTTCATCTGGGTATGCACTGTTTGCCATAGTACACATTTATGGCTTTCCCATCAGAAATGGGTCGTGTAACAGTCTGTAGCAAGTCAAATTGCTGATCCAGGGGTCTCGAGTTAGAGGCCAGCCCAGCCCCATACTTTCGTGGAGATATTAACTACGATCATTCTCCTCTTTCCCCTGATTCAAGATGGGCGTTGTCAGTTACAAGTGACAGTATGTGCACTGAGTTTCAGAGTTCTGGTTAACTGTTTAGTCTAAGCTTGCCCAGGAATAAAGTACAGTTGGGTTAGCTGACGTCTCAACATGGCCATAGCTGTTGACTGGGATGTAAAACCACAAACTAAACAAAACCATCAGATAATATTTGAATATTTACATAATGAATAAAAGACCATTCCAATGAAGTTGGAAAGGTTCTACAAAGGGCCAGTTAAGCAATTTTCGGCGTTAAATTGCGATTATTTTCTTATCCATCAGTTTAAACATGTGTTGTGGGTGCTCAAAAGAACTGTGTGGGTGCTAAAAGGAACCATTGCATTGAGACGGTTCTTTTGAGTACCCACAACATATGTTTAGGTTGAGAAATATGAAAACAATTTTCAGCATGTATCTTGGGGCCTGTTCTATTAGGTATAAATGTGCTGATGTCTAGCATAAGCACAAGTTGGTAGGCTACGACAAAGATTCAAATCAGTCTGCACATCCCCACAGTCTGAAAAGAGTCGTAGTTTTCCGCCTGAAAAAAATGTTTGACCCTTGGCTACCCATAGAGTGCCCATCAAAGACACTGATCAGACTGCACAGGCTGATCTGAGTCTATTTCAACTAGTACCAAATTTGTCGGACACCAGCTCATTATTGATATTTTCTACATTACAGCTAGCCCCCCAGTTATCTCTGCAGGAGGAATTCATCTACCATTGGAAAGCTGTTACAGCCTATTTCATAGATAACAAAGGTAATCTCAGCTCTAGATAAGAGAGTAGCCAGATAGCTACTGTATATGACAGACATTGAGTACTATATGGGTTGTTTACACTATACAGTAAAATCTGTGTAAAACCGCCACTCAAAAATAGACCAAAGATCGTAATGACAAATGGTAGCTTTGTTCTAATATTGCTTTTACATATAAGGCATTGTTTACACTATCACGTGTTTGATTCATTGATATGCGCATGCCCACTAATACACCACGCTCTCTCCACAGGCTTACAGAACAGTTGTTGATTATTAAACGTTAGAATAGCATCACACTTGTGTTCATTATATCTCATTAGAGAATTCTAACATAACATTCTATAACATAGAATATCAAAACAGCTTAATGAAGGTCGAAAGTATTGCAGAATGCTCCTTTTGACCTGCAAGAAGCAATAATTGGTCTTGAAAACCAATTTTTGGTCATTTTGAGAGTGGCCTTTTTACGCATGTTTTATTGTATAAACATTCTGATTGGCAGTCAAGACTGCCTTTCATATATTAGTATTGACTATTGATTATGGATGAACTTGTGGATTCTGATCAGCTGCCTTCTGATGAAGCCAGCAGGTCTGGATCTACCCTCTTTTTAGAAAATCTTGATTGCTTTGGACAGCTGTTTCCTTAGGCCTAACAAATTGTGTGTTTCAGGTTACCGGGCCATGCCTAATTTTTGGCCCCTGGCCCTAAATTTTTTAAGCATTTTAGGGGATTTCCAATGGATTTCCCAGTTTGGCCATATTGTTTCTCCATCTTCCCATGTAAAAAATTTTTTTTACAATATTTCATGTAACCTGAAGCACACATATTTCGTTCTTGGCCTTTAGCAGGAATTTTCAAAACAGATTTGATTTGGGAAATAACACCAAATCCCCACTTTCAGACAGATAGAAGAATGTTGTTGTGTTTGTGCTAAACGTCACACCAACAGCTAAGGTCATATGGAGACGGGGCCACGGCTTAAAGTCTCATCCGACAGACTGGTGAAGCCGGGGATCGAACCTGCGACCCCTGGTTTACATGGCAAGGATAGAAGAATGTTAAGTCAAGAAAGGATTACCTTGGATCACACTTTGTTATTAGCAATATTATATTTGCATCAATTAACCTGCCTAAAGCTGTCAATTAGCAGCACCATGTGATGCCAATTTGTAGTAGCAGGCACCCCCAGATAAGAAGCTGTAATTCTGAATTAACTCTTTGCCTACTGGGTAATTTTGCATGCTTTTTTGTCATCTGCTGATTTTTTTCAAAATCAACTTTTTCAAAAAAAACTCATTCAGGAATACCTTCAGAGTGTCAAACAGTTTGGATCCAGGTCAGGTCCAACATTTTGTCAGTCCTGGTCTGGGTCCAAATTGTTTGCAGAGGTTTGCAGCAGACAACTTTAGTAACCATATCCATGCTGAGCCTGGATGTGAATTCAGAATTTTGAGGCTGACTTTTCATGGAAATACAATTAGGGAGATACATGTATAATAACTCTCTGATTTAATATCAGTTTATTGAAAGACCACAAGACCACTGACCGTTTAAGAATGAAATTGTTAATATTTTGTAGGCATACTGCAAGTTTTTTTAAGCTTCGAATTTCTAAAGTTAAGGATTTATTAAGTTTTGAACTTTGCTACGGTAAATGTTCTAAAATTCTGAGCACTTTTCTCTTTTTTGTTCTCAAATAAAATTATGGTTTTCAGGGCTGGAATTCACATAATGCTTGTCAGAATAGCAAACCGGGAAGACCCAGATCAGACTGCATCTTCAGAAGCAGTCTGATCTTGGTCTGCCCTGGTTGTCTAGACCTTTTTGGCAGGCAACTAATGTGCGAAATTTTAGAACACATTTACCAAACGGTAAATCTTATATTAGTTCATACATTGGAATAGTATGTACACCATAAATTATTCACGACTGCTCAGCTCAAAATGTCATGTATTAGTTTGTACATTGATCGTTTTTCTAATATGTAATTTTAATAGTTTGTAAACTTCGTTTTTTTCCTTCCTTGGTGCTTGTTTTTTAATCAGCGTAGCTGTCTACGATACTTTAATGTTAACTATACCAGACACATCTTTTCGTCTGTCAATCTAACGGCTTAGGTCACTAACTTAAATCCAGTATTGACGTTGCTTGGTAATAACATTAAGAATGCTAGGTTCAATGTACATAGAGCGGATGCAAATTTACACGACTATGTTGCCGATGCGTCCAAGATATTCTGTACGGTCATTACAAAAATCGAATACACTGCGGTGCGTGCTTAGAATAATGGACTGTCACATTTTGTTTCCGTGTCATACATCTTCTTGAATCAGACACCCAAGCCGTGTGCGACACAGAGTGCTTTTCTATGCTTGTTCAGCTTGGACCCAAATATTAAATTACTTTGCGTACTGCGTACATGAAATTAACTTGCATACTGTCTTATTGTAGGTGAGAAGGTACCAGTAGAACAGACGAACATCCCCGTGCACCTGGAGCAGATGTTGGTGATACTACAAGAAGAGGAAATGACGTCAGAGAGAGGAATGTACGGACCCTGTCTAGAGTATCTGCTACAACACAAACTCCTAGAAACTATGTACACCCTAGCCAGATCTGATGTATGTTTACCCAATTGAACCTAATAAGTCGCAGTCGGTAACATGTCTGGCAACAGATGCGAGTCTGACTGCAGATCCAGGGGTTGCGAGTTTGATCCCAGTCCGGTCCTATACTTTCGTGGATATTGATCATGAAATAATTTCTACAGTCATTCTCCTCACTTCCGCTGAATCATTCAAGAAGAGTTGTTGTCAGTTACAAGCGAAAGTATGTGCACGAAGTACTGGTTAACTGTTTGTTCAAGCTTGCTCAAGAAAAAGTGTGGTTAGATGAACTGACCGTCCTGCTTTGACCAGAGCCGTTGACTTGGGATGTAAAGCAACAAAAAAACAAAAAACAAACAAACTAATAAGCATACATGCTCCTGTAAGAGCGTACACCGAGTACTTCATATTTTCCCATGATATGAACTTCTGGTTTCAATCAATTCAGTGATGCAATTTCATTATTTGGAAACCCTAAACGGGTACGTTGACAAACAGTGAAGACTCAGATGAAATGCCGCATTATGTGGCATTTCATCAGGGTCTACGCTGTTTGTTAAGCTAAAAACAATCCTCTGGGACATAGATACAGCATAATTGGGCAATGCAGACCTGTGACCCCTTAAAATATGTAATGGACAATCCCATACTTATTGTATCAATTCCATCAGAATACAAAGGGTAAATATGGATTCATTTGTGGAAGAAAAGAGATATTTAATTTAAAAAAAAAAGAGTTGTGTGTACAGTTAGTTTATTAAGTCGAATACATTGTTATAATCAGATTACGGTGAAGGCCCCTAACATTGCGCACTTTAGCCTTTTAACATCCGTTGGATATAATAAGAAAGAAACAAACTTGAAAAAGTGTGCACAGCCAAATAAAGTAATCATTATACTTTATTTACACAGAGTTCAAGGCGAAAAATATATTCCCGACCTCTAGCAACTTTGATTTAAAGTGCCCCCCCCCCCCTGTTTTTTTAAGGATAGCAAAAATGGTCCCCTAACGTTGCACACTTTCTGCATAATTTTCAATAACTTCTCTTTTATGAATTGCTTTTACAAAATATACCAGGGAAAGTAACACCAGGTTGTTCTCAATAATTTACTTCATCAATAACTTGATTCAAAGTACATGTAAGTCATTTGAAGACTGGGTCATTTGACATTAAGGCCAGAAAGTTTGTAACAACATTTGCCATTTTTTTCCGAAATTTCACCCTTTCTCAGAAGCGAAATCATTAAGCAAACACCATTTGCTGTTTTTCTCTTTCCAATTGCAACCCGGTATTAAATGGATTTTTTTTATCTGATTAAATGCAGTGGCATAGTCAATTGGGCTAGTGAGCAAAATTAGGGGCCGCACAATGTTTGGGGGCTTGACTGTTTATTATCCCCCGACGAAGTCGGAGGGATATAGTTTTGGCGTCGTCCGTGCGTCCATCCGTCCGTCCATTCCGTCCGTCCTTCCATCCGTCCGTCCGTCCGCACTTTTTGTCTGTCCGGAACCATATCTCAGTAACTATTGGTCAGATTTGATTCATTCTTGGTACAAATGATAAGTACCATGGACTCTCGATATCCTATAAGTTTGGTTAAAATCGACCTTTTAACACTTGAGTTATTGCCCTTGTTTTAGTATAGGCAATTATAAGGCAAAACCTATATTAGCTTTTTTTGTGTGATGATCTTCACATTTCATCAAAGCTATTATATTTAACAACTTCTCACTATAAGACCATGATTGCCAAGTGCCTGTAGATAAGGATGGCAGTGTCAAAGTTTTACCCCACCCCATTTGACCCCACCTAAGGGGTCAAAGGTCAAATATTTAAATTTCGCAATAACTAAGGCAATTATTAATATTTTTTGCTGAAATTTTGCATACAGGCAGAGCAGCAATAGATATGAAACATATCAAACGGGATTTCAGTATAAAGGCCTGGGTCCGAGCCTGTTGGGTGGACTTAGGGGGTGGGGCCGAGGTCAAAATTAAACTTTTTCAGAATATGGTCATGTTGCATATCAAATTAAAGCTGACGACTTTTGCAGCAACATGGTAGCAAATATTTTGCCCACAGACACACCCTCGACCCAGGGGGTGGGGTCAAAAGGTCAAACTATATATTTTTCTGAAAGTAGTCATGTTGCATATCAAATTAAAGCTGACGACACTGGCAGCAACATGGTAGCAAATATTTTGCAGACAGACACACCCTCGACCCAGGGGGTGAGGTCAAAAGGTCAAACTATATCTTTTTCTGAAAGTAGTCATGTTGCATATCATATTAAAGGGAATTGAGCACAGAGCACCATGAAAGCAAACATGCTGTCATTACACACACCAACGACCCCTTCTTTTCTAAAAGTGGCCATGTTGCATATCAAATTAAAGTGGAAGAAGTGTAGACCTACATGCAAGGTAACACTTTGAATTTACACACACCCTTGACCTCTGGGGTTGGGTTTAAAGGTCAGATATTGAAATCGTGCAGATGTAAGTATATTTTTTATTAAACTAAGCACTAAAACATACTTGACAGGTGTTTTTTATGGTCTGAATAATACTGAAGGTGAACTAAGGGTTAGATAAATGGGATTTATGTTTTGTGATTTACATGTTTCTCTCAAATAACCCTTCGTCGGGGGATATAAATTCGTCGAATTTGTCTTGTATTACAACAGTTTGGTCTAACTTTCCAGTGCCATCCAGGCAATGTCAGGCATGGTTAGTTATCTCAGTTTCTGGGCAGACTTAGACCTGAATGCAACTCAGAAATACAGTACCCAGATCTTTTTTTTATTATTATTTCCCTATTGGAGCAAACTTTGTTGGAGTTAATTTGAAGATATAAAAAAAATTGAATGGTGAGCAAGAAAAAGAAATCCATCATTTTGTGAGGGGTGTATTAGAAAATCCATCCATTGGGATCACCATTTTTCATTACTCTGAAGGCCTTGTGATGCCAAACGGTGATCCTTGTGACAGATTTTTCTGTCCCACCCTCACACTCATGACAGATTTTTATAGTCTTATAGTCTTATCATATTTGTCATCTGCTAAAGTTGTGATTGACACTTTAGGGGTTAAAATTTTGCTCAATGAGATACAGTAAAACCTGTGTAAAACGGCCACTCAAAAATCGACAAAACAAAGATCTTAATGACAAATGGTAGCTTAATGAAGGTTAAAAGTATTGCAGAATGCTCCCCTTGGAGCATTCTGCAATACTTTTGACCTGCATTAAAAATAATTGGTCTTGAAAACCAATTTTCAATCTTTTTGAGAATGGCCTTTTTACACAGGTTTTACTGTACATGTATTATTTTTCAGTATCCACCAGGCATGAAGCAGATTATCCTGTCCTTCTTCACAAGATTGCTCTCACGGATCAAACAGCCGCTCCTTGCTCACGTCAGTGTCTACAAAGCTGTACAGGTAACACACAAGAAAGGCAACATTGAACAACCTAAACTGATGCAAGGATCAGCTAATGTGTTTAACACTTTTTCATTCTGATGGATTATCCCATACATTTTGATACATGTATGGAATTGTCCATTTTGTATTTTATTTTAAGGGGTTGCCAGCCATATTTCCATGAAATGATGTTTTTCTGTCCCTGAAGGTTGTTTTTATCTTTTCAAACAGTGCAGACCCTGATGAAATGCCGCATTATGCGGCATTTCATCTTGGTCTCCACTGTTTGCCAAAGTACCTGCATACTGGTATCCAGAATGAAAAGGGCTAAATTATTTTTAGTAACAGCTCTTACACCCGCATTTTCCCCTAATTTGCAATCAAAACACTTTCTTATGCTCGAATGTCAGGATCAATTCTTTTGACAGTTTTAGATTGGCGCTTTCCTCCTTAAGTCTGATGCTAATGACCCACAAGGGTTGATGTGTCGTTAAGCATCAAACAAACAAGCAAACAAAAGCCTTCCTCCTTAATTGTGCAATGAACCATACAAATGTTATTGTATGGGACTTGATGGACGATTCCATTGGTAAAGAATGGGTTAATTAATTGGACATGATGATGGTGATCTATGCAGCAGTGAGGATATAATGGTGAAACCTGCCTTAAGGGGCCACTCAAAAATAAACGAAACAAAGGCCTGAAAGCCATTTGGTATCTTAATGCAAGTCAAAAGTACTGCAGAATGCTCCACTGGAGCATTCTGCAATACTTTTGACATGCATTAAGCGATTATAGGTCTTGAAAACCTATTTTTGATCTTCTTTTGAGTGGGAGCATTCTGCAACCTTCATTAAGCAATTATAGGTCTTGAAAGCCTATTTTGGTCTTCTTTTGAGTGGCCGCTTAAGACAGGTTTTACTGTATAATGGATCAAGTTCAAGTTAAAAAAACACTTGATATAATGGTGAAACACAGGACAAAAAAAGAATGCATTTTATTCTGTATTTTACATATTTATCCTAGCTTGTACTGGTTCAACCCAGGAAGACCGGTCCCTTTAAAACTGAAATTATTTTGATGGGACGTAACGAATCAAATAAAAAAAAAAAATATTCATAGCTATCCTCAAATGCCCTCATAAAGGACAGTCAAGTCTGAGTTGTATCAACCACTCTAGCTCAGATGTTATTTCCCTTCACCATGTATCTTTTCTGTTTGAATTGTTTCAGCGACTTGTCAGTTCTTGTGGTGAAGTACAGGCTGCCCCTACAGAGATAGAAGAAATCCAGTTTTTATGTACAGTTTGTGCCAAAATAAAGGCAGATCCCTATCTAGTCAATTTTTTCCTTGAGGTAGGTATATTAACTTATAATTAAGTTTCTAAAATTTTGGTGTAATAAGTTTATAAAATATTCATACAGGGGTGAAAGTTTTCAGGATTATTCCTGAATTCAGGATTTTGAGGCTGACTTTCCAAAGAAAGTCAGCCTCAAAATCCTGAATTAAGCAGATTCGAATAGCTGCTTTGATTTATTTTCAGTTTATCTAAAAACAATTGACGGCTTAAACTTGAAATTGTTGATATTTGTAGGCATACTGCAAGTTGTAGGATTTGATTTTAAAAAGTTCAGGATTTTGGAAATTTTGAACTCACCCATGTAAGTATAAGGTCCCAAAAATGTGTTAGTTTACTATTTGCTTAGAAAAATGAAAAAAAGGTAAGTAGGTAGGAAAATGTTTTTATTTTATAAAAAGTTTTTATATTGAATTGAATAGAAACAATATGGTCCAAAATGGAATTTCCTGGCAATTCCCAGATAATGTTTAAAAATCTTTAAGGTTGATAAGGTCGACAATAGTAAACACACATACGTTCTTTTTGCCTAGTACGGTAAATGTTCTAAAATTACGAACACTAAAAAATAATTATTATTTCCGCTGTTCGTAATTTTAGAAATTACGTTTATGAAAAAAATGTCAGTGTTCGTAATTTTAGAATTTGGACTTTATCATGAGAAAAACGGTATATATGCATGTTAAAATGTGATAGAAACGTGTTGAAAACACGGCGGTATGATTCTGTGCTATCTCCTCGTTTTTCTTTTCTTTAATCTTATTAAAACCGCCGCTAAATTCATGCGGACTGAGTCAGTAAAATGTCCAGCGCGTGCGGTATTCGCCAAGTCGAGAGCCAGGCACGTGCATATTATGTCACTCAATTTACTTACAAGTCATAAAAGTCCACTGATTTAAACTATTCGATAAGCGGGGTCTCCTATGTTCACTCGCCGAATCACTTCACTATTTCGTTCTTCCTTCAGAAAACCAAAACGCTTTCGCTCGCTCTGCCGACTTCGAATTCGAGTTAATATTGTACTCAAGAATTGAAACCGCTAGACATCTCGTACCATCAGATTCTTTGCAAAGATCTATACGTAGACGAGTTCCCAGATTAAAAAAAACTGCCGAAATTCAAAAAGAACACACACATCTCTCTCTCTCTCTCTCTCTCTCTCTCTCTCTCTCATTGTCGATCCGCCGATGGAATGTTTACTTTGATGTGCCTGCACCAGTGTCTCTCTCTCTCTCTCTCTCTCTCTCTCTCTCTCTCTCTCTCTATCTCTCTGTGTCTCTCTCTCTATTTGCAAACACGGTTTGGATCCAGATCAGACCCGAATGGTATTCAGGATAGAACGTTTCGTCAATTTAAAAATGTGTGCATGCGGTAGAAAGTACACTGTGGAATGTCCGACTTTGCCGTACAGTAAGTTTGAGTTTTGGGTCCTCATCGGAAGCAGTTGTAACAAGATTGATTGACTGACCCAAACATTGTGTTTCGGTATTTTAAGAAACCAAGCCAAAACAAAAGATACGTGTGCAAACACCGTGCAGTCTCTCTACTTCAAAGTTTGCAAACTGTTTAGATCCAGAAGATCCTCCGACGTGCCTGATCAGGGGCAAACATGCATACCAAGAGTTATAATCTAGCCCGACTTTGCGTCCGATGATCACCACACGCTGAAAGGAACATTTCAGACAAGTACCTTCTTTCAGATGCATGCCATGGGCGGATCCAGAGGGGGGACAGGGGGTCCGGACCCCCCTGAAAAATCACAAAAATATAGGGTTTCCTAGCAATATTGATCCGGATCCCCTAAACATCACAAAGCTACCAAGCCAGCATTCATTGGTGGGCCATTATCGACAATGGCGTTTCGCTGATGGGCCGATGGTGGTCCATTTTAAGTCGCATATCGCTCTTCTCTCACTACCCCCTCTGACAAATGTTCTGGATCGGCGCATGCATGCAGTGCGTGTGAACCGGCTCGATTGAAATTTAACTATCGACGGACATGATTTGTGCGCGGACCCAGAAGGTTTTGTCAGAGGGGATCCAACTTTGACAACGCTTGTTTTTAAAGTTGATGAGGGGAGGGAGGATCCAAGTCCCACTTTAAGCGGGCCATCATCGGCCCGCCAGCGAAACGCCGTTTCGCTGGCATGCCAATTAATGCCCACCATTGAATGCTGGCTTCGCAGCTACGATTTTTCAGCGGATCCGGACATGTTTTGCTAGAAAACCCTATATTTTGTGATTTTTCAGGGGGGGGGGTCCGGACCTGGATCCGCACATGTAATTTCATGATATTTTGGTACTTACCACGTGCGTCAAAGACTCAGACGAGCCTGCGCAAGTGTGCATTCTCAATACAGCATTGATGGTCAAGCATCACCGCTTTTATGTTGAATGGATTAATTTTGTGTCTCATATACTGAAACCACCACTTGTAAAAATGGCCCTTTTGTATATAAATTTTAGCAAATTTACTCAGTTGTTTAACGCTGTGGTTTGCATGGCATTTTTAAAGTAACAACATCTACTGTTACTTGCAAATGTTCAATTTTGACGACCAGGCAGCGTATGACCAGTGACCTATATATATATGGGTCACTGGTATGACCTAAGTCCTTCATGGTGAACACAAGCTAAGATGTTCGTTTTCTCACGGTAATTGTAACTCCTAATCCTTGCCCGAGGCATGTCTGTTTAATGTCTGTGACAATATACTGATGAAGGAAATCCATGTTAATGACCATTGCTGATCGGATGCTTCTTATAGGTAAAAATTTCGCCAATGAAAGGTTTTAAAAATATTTGAACACGCTGTAGGTAGCCTGCACTGTTTTCCGGACAGCTCATACCAATAACATGCATGAACTTTGTCACGTACTACAAGAAGGAAAGTCCGTGCTTTTAATGCGCTCTTGCCTTTGATCTTATCTGAAAGCATGTATTGCACAATTAGCAGACAAAAAGTATAGTCTTGTGCTCGGCATGCAAAAAAGAACGCCTCGTACCAGATTACCCATTTAAGTGGAATGGAACCTTCCAAATGTCGCTACCGCTCACGTACGTTAAAAGTAAACCGAGCACGGATGGGATAAACAGATAAACGGACATCGATTTTCCGCCGAAAATAACTTGTGTTCGTAATTTTAGAAATTCACTTTTCCCAAAAAGGTCAGTGTTCGATTTTTTAGAATGTTTTAAAAATTATTTTCGGCGATAATTTTAGGTGTTCGTAATTTTAGAGTGTTCGAAAATTTAGAACATTTACCGTAAGTTTATAAAATTCTGAACACTTTTCTTTATATTCCTTGCTAACACTTTGATTACCAGAAAGCTGGATGTAGGAATAGTGAATAATTAAGGGTTTGATCAGGCTGTACTCTCTTCCTCTGGGGCTCCACTCTTTGTCATGACTTTTATCAGGGAACCTGTGTTTAAAGGCTTAGAAGTGGACACTAATGTATCAAGCGTCAAGTTTGAAGCCTGAACAGTGCAGATTAAGGCCCACATTGTACGCCTATAGTATTGAGAGCAACCTCTTAAGATAAGCCCTTTCTATTTTCAAAGGTGCAAATCAGCCTGTGTGTCTGCACTGTCTGACCAACAGCTTTATTGTTTTCAATCAAAAAGAAATGCATGCTACCTCCAAATTTTCTACAAGATTCTAGCTAGTCTCAGTAGCAGATGGTCAGAAAACCTGTCCTCTAGGTTATAAAACTATTTTTTATGCTCAATTCAACTGAGCATGAAAATTCAACTGCTCATAAAAACTTAAAGACTGAAAAATAAAGATAACGTTGTTTTAAAACTCTCCGATGTGGTATTTATCCTGCTAATAAATGTTAAAATGCCAACAGTTGTTTGCATTTTAACATTTATGAGCAGGATAACTTTCATGCTCAATTGAGTTGAGCATGAAAAAAGTTTTATAACCTCGATTCCAGGTTTTCAGGCATCAAGGCTCACACTTACAGACTGAAGGCATGTTAAAGTTGGAATGTTCAAATTGATGCTTATATCTATTTTGACAGATGCCAAAACCATCCCCCATTAATGCCAACAGTCCTGTAGTGGAGGAACCAGTCTCTGGAGCAGGGAACAAGCTGTTCCAAGAGTTCAAGCTGGTAGATACATTGCTCACCTTGTCCCACAGTGCTGTAAGTGAATACTTACTAATTTACTTAAAGAACACAACATTCATTAACAGCAGGGAACGCAGTGGCTCAGTGGCAGACTGCTTGACTCTAGACCGAGGGGCAGCAGGTTTGAGCTTCACCGGGGTCACTGCATTGTGGTCCTTGAGCAAAACACATTTATCCTAGCTTAGTACTGGTTTAACCTAGGAAGACCCGTCCCTGTTTAACTGAAAGTTTGTTGATGGAACGTAAAGAATCAAATCAAACAAAGGAAAAAATAGAGCCATTAGACCCTTGTTGCAACGGTTTCTGTGTTAAACGGAACAAAGTTATAGTGGCCATTACATTATTACATTTGACATACCAAATGAGGTTGTAAAATGAATCGAGTTGAATTGTATGATGATTAAGATGTCCAAATTCTCAACTGAATCATTGTGTTGTGCCTTTGAGCAAGACACTTTTATTCACTGCTCAGTACTGGTTCAACCCAGTAAAACAAGAAATTACCCTGACATGACTGAAAAGTTGTTGACTGAGATGTAAAGCAGCAACACAACAATTAAAAGGTGTCCAAATATTTTGAAATATGGTAACCTTCAGCTAAAACATAAATTGTGGGCTAGACTTGTCTGGTTGAATAATGGTGAATTTCCCCAAATATTAATAATTAACCTTTGCCCAGCTGAACCTGTATTTCTTTTTTTTTTTGATTGAAAACACTGTTGATCCAGATCAGCTGGCTTCTGATGAAGCCATCTGATAAGGATCCGCAGTGTTTTTCATTCTTATTGAAAATGCATGCTTACAACTGGAATGCTGCAGGCTAACAGGATAAAAATGGGGAGGTTTGTAAGTGCATGATAATATTCAGCATGACAAAGGTTGATATAAACTGTATTTCAGGACAGTCGTGTAGCTGTGAAAGCTTGTGAGGGTCTCATCCTGTGTGCTAGTCTTCCAGAGCCAGTTGCTGCTCATTGTATGATCAACAGTACCAAATTTTGTAAAGATCTCACCCAAAGACTGGCGGACACGTACAACAAGCTACCAGACTGTGTTAATCCTGCAGACCTGGAAAATGTTCAAGCTAAATGGGGGTTAGTGATGACTTGTTCCTGGCAATAGAACTTTGAATGTATTTGCCTGCAGATAGAATCCTATCACCATTCTCCGAAATTTGATGTAGGCGGACTAGGCAACAAAGAAAATTAACTTGTTGAGATACTGGTAAACCAGTACAAACAATGGTGGATTAAACATTGTTTATTGACATTAACATTCGCAAGGTCCTGGCAAAAGTTAATGGATTGAAAAACATAAGGGAACTATAGCTATTTATTGATGGCCCTTTGCAAGACTCCGCATTGGATTCTTGGCATTTGGTCGGAGGTGTAGCTTTGACCATATTCCACATTTTAAGTCTCTGTCTTAGGCTCTTGGGCCCTTTGATTACATTACTTGATTTTGTCTGCCTCATTTAACAATTTTACACTGAATATGCATTACATTTGCAAGAAAAATCAGAGAACCTGACAACCTTTATTGTTGTTTTCCATTTGCATCATCATCTTTTGAAATTACCTGTACCATGCATTTATAAGCAGTTAGTAATTAAGTGCTTGTAAAACAGTGTTGTCAGTGAACTTAATAAGATTTTGTAGTTACTACATTCATAAAGTGTTCAGTATAGAATCTTTTTTTCATCCTTCAGTGTATGGCGTCTCTAGGTAACCTTAAGTCATAACAAACTGTCAAGCACTACAAACCTGTGAATGAATCTATGATTGTCAAACAGCATGCTCAATTTTTCATGCTACTTAATTATACCTATCCTTTGTTTAGTCATTTGAAGCCCAAAACCATGCCACTATGCAAGGTGACCCAGCTCTACCTAAGCCCTAAATATTAAAGGTAATAATAATTTGATTCTATGGAAGGAAAAATAACAACAGCAACAGCTTGTGGTAATGGTACATGAAGCAAAAGCCTTGAGTCACTCTTAAACTTTGCATGCTAAGCTACATATTTGGGTCTAAATTTTGGTTTGAGTGATCATCTACTATCATACTTACGTTTGCAAGCAGCAAAGGCTCTGGCTAGACTGCACAAATGTGCAAGCTGTTTTGAGCTTTATCTGTCATCACATATGTGATAAGGATAGAAAATTTCATGTGGTGGTCCAAATAATCACCAACCCTACTTAATTATACCCCCCGCAAACTTTGTTTGTAGGGGTATACTGTTTTCACGTTGTCCGTGCGTCCGTGCATCCGTCCGTCCGTCCCTAACGCTTTGTTTCCTTAATAACTCAAAGAGTCATTGCCGCATTTTCATCAAACCTTGCAAACATGTTCATATTTGCAAGACAAATACTTTAGACAAAAAAGTAAGGGCTAGGGGCCAGTTCTATTAGAGTTATTTCCCTTTGTAGTTCTAAATGGCTTTTAATATAGTGCTTTATGCTTATGCTATAATAGGCCATACACGGCATCAAACCTTGCAAACATGTTCATATATGCAAGACAAATACTTTAGACAAAAAAGTAAGGGCTAGGGGCCGTTATTTTAGAGTTATTTCCCTTTGTAGTTCCAAATGGCTTTTCATATAGTGCTTTATGCTTATGCTTTAATAGGCCATACACGGCATCAAACATTGCAAACATGTTCATATATGCAAAACAAATACTTTAGACAAAAAAGTAAGGGCTAGGGGCCTGTTCTATTAGAGTTATTTCCCTTTGTAGTTCTAAATGGCTTTTAATATAGTGCCTTATGCTTATGCTTTAATAGGCCATACACGGGCCGATCAACTCCTACCACAGCTTTTGATGGAACAATTTGATACTTTTCCTATACAATGTAGACACATTGAACATATGCATGAAGGAGTTTGGTTCAGAAAAAATAATTTTTGACAAAATGACAGCTGTGAGAACTTAGACAATTTTTCCCTAATAAGGTGTTTGTATATGCATAGACGGTGCCTTTATGGGCCGATCAACTCCTACTACAGCTTTTTATGGAGCAATTTGATACTTTGCCTATACAATGTAGGCACATTGAACATATGCATGAAGGAGTTTTATTCAGAAAAATTATTTTTTGACAAAATGGCAGCTGTGAGAACTTAGACAATTTTTCCCTAATAAGGCTTTTGTATATGCATAGATGGTGCCTTCATGGGCCGATCAACTCCTATTACAGCTTTTGATGGAACAATTTGATACTTTGCCTATACAATGTAAACACATTGAACATATGCATGAAGGAGTTTATAATTTTTGTTTGCACAGATTCTACTGAAATCTTCTTATCAAAACTAAGGTCTTCTTGTTCGAACTATAACTTGCCAAGTTTTTTCACTGACTTACTGTGGGGGGGGGGGGTATCTAATAAGCATTGCTTTTTGACTTTTTTCATTTATTCAGACAAGTAACTTACTCTTTTATGACTTCCCCATTGAACCTGATATAAAATCAGATGTCTACAGTAAACCTGTCTTAAGCAGCCACTCAAAAATAGGCAAAACAAAGATCTTAATGACAAATGGTAGCTTAATGAAGGTCAAAAATATTGCAGAGTGCTCCCTTTTGGAGCATTCTGCAATACTTTTGACCTGCATTAAGTGATAATTGGTCTTGAAAACCATTTTTGATCTTCTTTTTGAGTGGTCTCTTAAGACAGGTTTTACTGTACTTGTACCATTCCAGACTTGAGGTGGTGACAGAGAGGGAGGACCAACAAACATTTAAAGGCAAGCGCCACCTGGTGTCATTTTTGTCCTGGTTGGACTACTGTGATCAGCTGACTGGAATAGCCAATCCAATTATAGCAGAGGCTCTAGCACGGACAGTTCACCAGAAATTCCTTATACCATGTGTTCAACAGACAATACTTCAAGCGTAAGTGAGAAATCAAGGGAAATATGAAACAGAGTGACAGTGTTGTGTTGATTCATCGAATAATTATGTCGCCCCCCTGGAAGGGTTGGGATACATATTGTTTTTCCCCTTGCGTCTGTCTGTGGGTCTGTCTGTCCATCACAAAGTCGTGTCCGCTCTATAACTTGATAACCTTTAGAGATATTTCAACCAAATTTCATACATTTGTAAAGCACATTCAGACAACATATCATGCACAAGAACCATAACTCTTGCAAGTATTTTTTTACCCTTGCGTCTGTCCGTCACGAATTTGTGTCGGCTCTATAACTTGATAACTATTAGAGATATTTCAACAAAACTTCATACATTTGTAAAGCACATTCAGACAACATATCATGCACAAGAACCATAACTCTTGCAAGTATTTTTTTACCCTTGCGTCTGTCCGTTACCAATTTGTGTCGGCTCTATAACTTGATAACTATTAGAGATATTTCAACAAAACTTCATACATTTGTAAAGCACATTCAGACGACGTGACATGCACAAGAACCATAACTCTAGCATGTTTATTTGTCAAATTATTCCCCTTGTAACATAACTAAATGCATTTTTTTGTAAGTTGAACACTGTTAAAGCTGTTTGGTTGAAACTTCATACACTTCTAGACCACAATGAAACAATGTTTCATGCACAAGAACCATAAAGTTGTCTGCTTTGTATATATTTAGGGTTATTTCCCTGTGATCATTTGCAATGCTATTTCGTGCTCGCTCTATAACTTGATAACCGTTAGAGCAGGTAGCACAATCAAAGGGGCGCTCTGGATGGGAGAAACTTTCTTCCTTTTCAAGGTTTCTGATTGGTTGAGATTTCTTGTTAAACTCTCTTCTGCTCTGAATATAAGATAAACATTCTAGGGTCAAATTGCCACGTGTAGCAAATTAACAATTTATGATACATGGTTTCAGAAGATTATTCTATTTCTACAGTAACTGCCTGAAGGTTTAGATTTGAGTGAAAAGAAAAAACAACAACACATTTTTATGCAAGAAGCTATTGGCACAATTATTATAAGGTGTGTATTTTTGGAAAATTAAGGGGATAATTTTCTTTAATATTCCATAAAACATATGCGCTGTGATGTGACAAAGCCAACAAAATGTATGCAGTCAGTGAAGACTCAAATCAGGCTATGTCTGATCAACCCAAATGAAGTTTTATGGAGAACTAAAGAAAATTAAACTTACCTTGTCACTAAATACCCATCTTATTGGTTTCTTTAACCCTTAAAGTGCCAATCACAACAAAAGTTGTCTGCTTTTGTCATCTGCTGAAATGTTTTGGAAGCCTTGATCAAACAGTGTTGACCCAGATCAGACTGCTCCTATATATTGTTGACCAAGATCAGATTGCTCCAACAATCTTCAGGGACAAAAATACATCATTTTATTAAATTTATGACTAGGAGCCCCTTAAAATATGAATGGGCTATTCCACACTTTGTAAGGAATAGTCCATCAGAATAAGAAGGGTAAATTATCACCAAATGCCTTTCTTTTCTGTCAGAGTTTTATGAAATAAAATAAGAGTAATCCTCAACATACATGTATGTTGACTGTATACTCCCCACATTTGACACTGTACTGTAGGGAGAAAGCAGCATTTCAGATTTTGAAGGAGTTGGTAGGAGCAAGACATAAGGAACATTATGCTGTTATTAAAATGAATCCAAAGTGCCCCTGGCAGTTTACTATGTAACAGTAGGTACACAGGACTGGTGTCTGTGTGACCCTTAATTATTTCTGGGAAACTGAAGTATTATACCAGGCTGCTTAAATATATTGTCTGCATTCCACTTTATTAATTCAAATGTTTCTTGCGATTTTAGAAGGTTTTTCTGTGGAACTGTATTTTTTGTCTGATCAGCAGGTTAAAAGAAAGGTATCTCAAGAGAAAAGGTCTTATCAAGAGAAAACGTCTTATTAAACATGCATGATTCTTGGCTTTATCCGATCTTATCCTCAAATATTTTAACTAAATTTGCTCATGAAACAAATATAATAAATGAAAAAATCTTATATTAAATGCAAAAAATACTGGTTAATACAGACCTGTATTTTTATGGTTTACAAAAAGTGATGGTGAGCTGCCCTTTTCCCCTAAGAACTGGGTCTAAATTTGTTGGCAATTTGTTTAGATTAGTGAGGGTGAAAGGCCATAAACCTGCCACTTGTAGCATTGCTGACATTAATAGCATTAGAATTTCATGGTGATAATCTCCAATGATCTACAGGGAAATAGCTTGAACAGGAACAATCATGTCCCTACGGGCATGAATGGCAGTACTCAGCCCCTTTGATTGTGCTACCTGGTTAGAGGTATATGAACAAGAACCATAACTCTTATATGTATGTTTTCTGAATTATTTCCCTTGTAACATAACTAATGCAAGTTTGTGATTTTTTGATTCCTAAAAGGGGGAGACATCTGTTTTTTCATAGAAAAACAATTATAGTTGATTAATTGGTAATATGGACTACAATCGAGAGATACTGATAGCATACATCACTTTTGATAATTCCAAAAATAGATGAAGGCTCAGTGTGAGCTATTGTGATCAGTCTTCATCTGTCCTCCGTCCGTCCATTGTCCGTAAACTTTTTATTCAAACGACATCTCCTCCTGAACCACACGTCTTATTTTAAAACTATTTCACATGAATGTTGCCCATGATGCCCGCTACCACAATTGCATAAATGGTTCCCGTCCACCAAACATGAAGGCAGCCAGAGCTCTAGATAAATCTTTTAAATGAAATCTCTGAACCACTGGTCCAAATTCAAAATAATTTCACAGAAATGTTACCCATCATGCCCTCTCCCAAAATTGTACAAATGGTTCCGCTCTAATGAACAAAGGGGCTGCCAGAGCTCTAGATAAGAAATATCTTTTAAACAGCATCATCTCCTAAACTACTGGTCCATATTCAAAATAATTTCACAGAAATGTTTCTCATGGTTCCTTCTACCCAAATTGAACAACTAGTTTGACTGCGCCAAATCAAAGGGCTGCCAGATTTCTAGATAAGAAGTATCTTTAAACTACATCTCCTTATGATCCACTAGTCCAAATCAATGTAATTTCACAGAAATGTTCCTCATAATGCCCTCTAACAAAATTGCACAAATAGTTCCGCTGAGCCAAACAAAATGACCACCAAGATAAGAGATATCTTTAAATGACGCCTCCTGAACTACATGTCCAAAGACAAAATACATTAATTCCACAGAAATGGTCCTCATGATGCCCTCTACTAAAATTGCTCAGACCAATCAGCTTGGTTTAACAAAACGGTTTCCAGAGCTAAAGATAGAAATATCTATACTTCATCTACTCATGTGCCAGGATTCAGGTGAGGGATCCAGGGCCCTAGGGCCCTCTTGTCTCTAAAATTACCCTTCAGCAAGGGATAAATATTCCACAAAATTGCCTTGTTTTGCAATATTTTCTAGTTTACCTGAAAAGATATGCTTGCATTTATTCATTAGCTGCCATACTAGCCATAGTATTGGAAGAATACTAAAGGTGTTCTAGTTTGAAAGGTATCATCTCAGAGAGGGTTTATGTTTTTTTGTTTGATTTGATTCTTAACGTCCCATCAACGATCTTTTAGTTATAAAGGGACGGGTCTTCCTGGGTTGAACCAGTTCTAAGCTAGGATTAAAGTTATTGCTCAAGGACACAACGCAGTGACGCCAGTGAGGCTCGAAGCTGCAGCCCCTCTGTCTCGAGTCAAGCACTCTACCACTGAGCCACTGCACTCCCTTTTTTGTCCCTTGTAAAGAATATGTAAAATTTGAAGAAACTGGTCAGATTTTAAAGAAGCCTTTTGTTTTCTGCTTCAGTCATACTTAGAGTTAAAACTTTGTTCACTGCGTCTCTTCATTTAATTTCAGGTCTGAGACCGGTGCTATTTCAGCAACAGCCTACCTAAACAGATGTTTACATACTGTATGTTCAGAAAGACTTCTCTCAGGTAAATCAGGGTTTCTACAAGCTTGAAAAGTACTTAAATATGGGGAACTTTCTTGGAATATTTTTTTAAAGTAATTTCATGGGTGAAAGTTTTCAGGATTAATCCTGATTTCAGGATTTGAGGCTGAAAGTCAGCCTCAAAATGCTGAATTAGGCAGATTATAATAGCTTCTTTGATTAGTTTTCAGATTATCTTAACACAATCATTTTAAACTTGAAATTATTCATTCCTGTAGGCATCCTGCTAGTTTTAAAATTTGGATTTCTGAAGTTCAGGATTTTAGAAATTTTGAAGTTTCACCCATGTAATTTTGACTTAAAAACTGCTAAGGCCTTGAACATTTCTTGAATTTCACAATTTTCTTTAAAGAGTTAATCATTTGAATAGAGACCAAGATTAGTTTAAAACTGTTTTGTTATTATTTAGTACAGCATATGCTGCACCAAATAATAGCGTAGGATTTTGATACTGATTTATAAGCATTATCTCAGTCTCCCATTTTCAAAATTGAAATACATGTATAAAGTGTAAATTAGCATTTTTAAAAAAAAAAATATTATAAGTTTTCATTACTTGAAAATTGTAGGAAAGTCGCTTACAAGTCCTTGAATTTTCCTTGAATTTTACATAGCCTTGACTGTATGAACCATGAAAGTTTATTCCAAGGTTAATTGCTCACCTGGAATCCTGGAGCTCTAGGTGTCCTCATGTATCTGTCTCTCTGTCCGTCCTGTGTCTTAAATATTTTACTTTTTCAAGTTCTTTTTCTGAACCGCTAAGCCAATATTGAGTACACTCTTAATGTGGACCCATTCAACAGTTTCAAACCTCTGATAAATCAAAGGGGTTGTGAATTGCTTTATCAACTTTTGATTTTGCGTCAATCCAGGGGAGTTGTTTCATTGATAATATGGATCCATTGTTTGAATGAAAACGTGTGGATCCTGATCAGCTGGCTATGATCTGGAACTACACTATTTTTCAGAAAAGAGGATAATTTATAGAATTTTTGAAAATGTTATGTCCACAGTTATGTGGTCGTATACCATTTATCATAATTGCTCAATTGAATGTGTCTTATCAAGTGATATTATTTCAGAATTTGTATTTTTCCTGCTTGGTGAAGAGCGAGAGCCTGAGACTGTTGATAACAAGGGGAATAATGTCCGCAGTAGATTGATTGACAGATGTAATCATGTGTCTGAAGAGGTAAGGTTTATAGAAATATAAGATTATAGCACTTATTTCAGTAAAACCTGTCTTAAGCGGCCACTCAAAAATAGACAAACAAAGGTCTTAATGGTGAATGGTTGCTTAATGAAGGTCAAAAGTATTGCAGAATGCTCCATATCGAGCATTCTGCAATACTTTTGACCTGCATAAAGCGATAATTGGTCTTGAAAACCAATTTTGGCCTTCTTTTTGGATGGCCGCTTAAGACAGGTTTTACTGTACTATTAAAAGTGGGAAGCTAAGGCATAGATTGTGATTAATTCTTATCTATCATCAGCGGAGTGCAGTGGCTCGGTAAGAACGTTAGACTGGGGATCGAAAGGTGGCTAGTTTGAGACTCTATGCAGGTGGAATCACAGTGTTGTATTCTTGAGCAAGAATTTTTATCAACTGCTAAGTAGTATACCGGGCCGCGTAGCGCAGTCGGTAACATGTCTGACTGCAGATCTAGGGGTCGCGAGTTCGGTACTGGCCTGATCCCATACTTTGGCGTATATTGATAATGAAACAATTTCTACGGCCATTCTTCTTTCTTCCACTGATTCGAGAAGGGTTGTTGTCAGCTACAAGTGAAAGTATGTGCACAAAGTTCTGGTTAACTGCTTAGCACTGGTAAACTGCTTAGTCAAGCTTGCCCAGGAAAAAGTGTGGTTAGGTGAACTGACTGTCCCGACATGACCATAGCTGTTGACCCAAACCAAACTGCTAAGTACTGATTCAACCTAGGAAGACAGGCCGACATAAACATCAAAGCAATCAAAGAAAACAAACAAATATCCATCAGCTAAACATATGTTTTGTGTGCTCATAAGACGCTTTAAAAGCCCAGGCTGACCTTTCCAGTGTGGCTAGAAGTCTCAATTTTTGTGTGAGACTTCATCTACATCCATTATTTGTATGACGTCCATACTTTGAGTATACAAGCAGCAAAGGCTCTGGTGAGACTGTGTATTTCTGTGATGAGTATGTGTATTTGCTAAAACTAGCACGCAACATATTGGCAATAAACTATAAATAATAAAAAACAACTAGCACTCAGTTAATATGATAATTGTTTATTTGGAGCCAGATCAATATTGGTACTTATAAAGATTCTGGTCAGGTTCACGCATACACAAGGCTCGGACCAGGTTGGGCATACACTCTGATGTTTGCATCCATGATAAAAGTATTGCAACTGATTTTATGCAGTAGACATAATAAGCAGATGTGTTTTAAAGGCAGAATTAGGGTAAATGGGCCTCAACGCAAGAAAAACTGACTTTGTTGCAGCTTAGATCAGTGCCTTTGTTGATCACTCTCTGGAAAGAAAAATATAATACTTGGACTTGCTACAGTATGCGAAATTTTTATATTTTTATATGTTTCTTAGCAGAGTATACTGGTTTTTGCCATAACTGTTCAAAAACCGGATGGCAGGTTTTCTCATGTCGAGGTCTAAATAATAAAATTATGCAGTTTGATATTGAAAAGTACCATTCTATCTTTTGCTGTTCCATTTAACTTGCAATAAATGTTATTTTCCAACCAAAGTTCTTCATCTCTTTTAAAGATCAAAATGTAATTTCAGGTTTGTTTAGTAACCCTTCAGTTGTTTGATACCCTGCTCCAAAAAGATGAGGAACATATTCTGCACAACCTGGTGCTACGTAATCTAGCAACTAAAGGTTACTATGATACAAGTTACCATGGCAACTGCAAAGACCTTCCAACTCATATACATGAAGAATTTACAAACATTGTAAAGCAATCTGAAAATGCCAGTAATGTGATTGAAGCAAGTTCTGTAGATACAGTTGAAAGTACTTCTGAAAACTCCTGTGATAAAGATAATGACCTTGAGAAACCAAAATATGGTGCAATACAGGAAGGTGCAATAAATACAGATGAATCTAAAAATTTAGAGAAAGGATTGGAAAGTGCAATAGATACTGAAACATCTCAAGAAATTGAGAAACCATCGGCAGGGGAAATAGATATTGAAGAATCTCAAACTTTTGAGAAACCTTTAGAAGGTGTGAAAGATATTGAAAAGTCCCAAGCTTGTGAGAAATTACCGACAGGTGCTACTGATACAGAAAAATCACAGAACAGTTTATCTTCAGATTCAACACAGCTGAGCTTAGTTTCGACAGTTGTCGAAACTAAACTCAGCTGTGTTGAATCTGAAGGAAAAGACCAAGATAGTACCTCAGTAATGGATGGCAAAGAAAACAAAGACAAATCTGTTGACTATACAAAGTCTTTCATAGAAGAAAGGGACAAACAAGTGATCTCAGATAGTGTATATGATGATGTTGGAGGAGTGGCATTTTCCAGTGAATCGTCTGATCGTAAGGAATCCACCAGCAATAGTAAACACTCTGGTACTCAGTCTCGGAGAACGGATGATGCATCCTTGTGTCAAGATGATATTGATAATAATAGAACCTCAAGTGTAACATCAGAGTCATATGAGACTGAGACTGAAAATCCAACAGGACCAAATAAAGGAATTGAAGTAGAAGGCAGTGTAATAACTGATGATAAAGCATGTGTTGTTGAGGCAACTGCTTCAAGTGATGACACAGCTGTGCCAAAACCTGGGTCATATAGTAAGGCAGAGGAATTGACAGATAATGATCTCAACAAGTCTTCCACCACAGAACCTGTGATACAGTCAGTAGAGGGACAATCTGTAGATGGTATGGGCATACATAGTGTGTCTCCTCGCAAGTCAAAGATTGAAGTACATAATATTGTGAACTGGTAAGTCATATTAATGGAGTAGACGCGTTTATTTTCAAAATCATTCTAAATACTGGTAAACAGGTACTTTGGCAAACAGTGAAGACACAGATAAAATGCTGTATAAGGCAGCATATCAGCAGGGTTTGCACTCTTGCTTAGACAAAACAATCTTCTGGGACATCATTTTATAGATTTTAAGCATCAACTCCTTCAAATATAAAATGGATAATTTTATACTTTCTTGTGTCAATTTGTATGAGATAATCCTTCAGAATGAAAAGAGTTAATGATTATATTAATGAAATCGTTTTCTATATTTTATAAAGTGAGATGTAAAAGACATTTGTTCATATGGGTGGGCTTAGTGGTTTTAAAATGTTACCTTGCATGATTTTGGTGGTGTACACCTATTATATTTCATTGTACCAGTGGCAACATTAAATTGCCTGTTACATTAATAATTTGTCAAAACAAGCTGTAAGGTGTAATGGTTTAATAATAGAGCACTATAGGCCTTGTCAAGAGAAACCCTGTCTTCAGGCCTCAAGGTAATAAAACTTGAGTTCATTCTCAGACTCAAAATAAAGCGCAATGATTGGCTGTCCGCAAGCACTTGTCCGCAAGCAGCCAATCATTGTGCTTTATTTTGAGTCTGAGACTTTACTCAAGTTTTATAACCTCGAAGCCAGGGTTTGCAACCAGGTAAGACTCAAACCAGCCTGCTCAGCTACTGGAACAAGCGAGAGTATTTAAAAAATGCAAATTGGTCTACACCTTTGTTGTTTCCATGCAGCAAAATCAGATTTTCTCAGGACGAGGCCTTATGTTCCAGGGGAAAATGCACTCTTTCTGTAGTTAATATATTACATGCCATTTTAGAAGCAATTAAAGTTTAAGAAAGATGTGCAATTTGTTATTTTCATATTGTTTTGTAAAACACTATTATAGGTTAACAGACCATACCTGATGACAGGAATTTTACTTAATACAGGAAACTCAGGTCATCAGGTATGGTCTGTTAAATTCCTAAAACTTATACTGTCTTCCAACTTTCTTTGTGCCAAGTGCAAAGTTGGAAGCCAGTATAGGTTTTATGAATTTGTCCTTCGATAATTTTCTCAAATGAAGGGGTCTTACACACCAAATTAGAAGAGATGCCCAGGTTCCTGTTGCTGTGTAGACACTTGTCAGGTTGATTCATTCTATTGCAGTTTTCTGACTTTGGTGCCTGAAGAGTTGAAGTCTAGTTACCAGACATCGGACAGTGGCTATGACATGTATCTTCGGGATGCTCATTTACAGGTATGGTGCGTCATATATCAGTGAGGGTAATATATGTAAATATAAACCTTGATATGCACAGATAGTCTTCTTTCTGGTTTGATGCAATGGACTTGGGATGGTTTATAATTTCCAAATAATATATTACTTTCTCTGAGGATAGTTTTTGTTGTAGCAAACGATGTAGTCCCCGATGAAATGCTGCAATACGCATCTGGGTCTTCACTGTTTGCCAAAGTAGTCATTTTGAAGTCACTAGAAGGCCTCCAGATAAGAGTGCGTACAGGAAAATTATTTTTCTTATTTATCAACCATAACATATGATGTGGGTACTCAAAAGAACCGTCTCACTGAAACGGTTCTTTTGAGCACTCAAAACACATGTTTAAATTGATGGGTAAGGAAATAAATGCAATTTTAGGTGCACAAACTATCCTTATCTGGACCTATGCACTACCATACAAAGGGATAAGCTGGGGGTTTTGACAAAATTTCCAATAATTGGATATTAAGTGATGTTTTGGTGGGCTGGTCAGGTGAAGGTTTTGGTTGACCTTTTAGTCAAGGTTTCAGTTAAACACTTGATTAATTTTTAGTTAAATATTTTGCAGATAACAATATCTAATCAAGCATTTGAGGCTGAAGCTTGAAATTTCATTCATGGTTACTTTGTGATTCTTACGTTCAAGTGATACATTGCTGAATATTGCATCCCACAACTGTGACCTTGTGCTTGAGGTCATCGATTAACTCTTTGCATGCTGAGTAATTTTTCATGCTTTTGTTGTCATCTGCTGACTTTCTTCAAACTTAACTATTTCAAAAATTTCTTTCAGGAACACTATCAGAGTGTCAAATAGTTTGGATCCAGATCAGGACAGACAGAACGTTGGTCCAAACTGTTTGCCAAGAATATCAGCAGATGACAAAAGTAGCCACTAGCAAAGAAAGTTAATAAACCAAACACATTTTGGGTGAAAGTTTTTTTAAAAAGGCTGTATCTCCTGAGCCTTTTGGCAAACAAACCTGGCCCAGTCCTTTAGTTAAGAGTGCATATCAAAAAATATTTTTCTTATTTCTCAACCAAAACATATGTTGTGGGTAGTCAAAAGAACCGTCTCAATGAGACGGTTCTTTTGAGCAACCAAAACATATGTTAAAACTGATGGGTAAGAAAATATTTACAATTGTACGCTGAAAAATGTTCTTTATCTAAGGGTATGCTGGCCTGATGTTAGGTACTGGTCTGAAGTTTAATGCTGTACCATTGCGACCAAGATAAATGATCTGTAGTCACAGATTTAGAAATTTGGATTAGTTACTAAATCAGTCAATATCTCATAAAAACATGGATTGAAGACGTTCATATGTGGCGTGTCGTTAGAAAAGAATCTGAAGTTTTATACAGTACCTCATCAGAGGCCTTGAAGCAGAGTTGGTTCTAGGGCCAGGATTCTCACCTATCACCTTACAGTTAAGCTCAAATTCAGCTAATTTCTCTTCTGATGATGATATTTCTCTCAGAGATAATGGGCTCTTTCTAAATATTAAGTTGGGAGAGTCCATAAAATGTAGGATAAAAAAGGCTAATGGAAGGTTTATGTTTACAGTGCAGATTCCTTATATTGCTATGTTTGGAGTCAATTGGAAAGAACTGTGATAATAAGTGAATCATGTCATTAAGTGACAATTTTACAAAGGAATTGTAGGAAAATGACCATTTTATGGTCATTTTCCTATAATTTCTTTGTAAAATTCCATGTTAAAAAAAATTGGTAGCCATAACATGACAGTGTTATAACCAAAATAGTGAGTATGATCAGGAAATACCACAATCACAAACCGCAGACAACCCCATGGCACCGCGAGGAAGAGCCACTCAATCATCACGATACACCAGGAAGAGAATTTAAGCAAATCCATGTTATAACAAGATGTGTTATGAAGGGACTGCAAAGTACTTGATTTACTTTCAGTTTTCTGATGTAAAGAAGGCATGTAAACACTGGAACTTCCCAGAGACAGTTGGTATGACTCAGGACAAGACCAGAACAGACCTATTTTATGAAGGAGACTTCTTACATATGCTTCTGGAGAAACTGTCCCATCTCTTAGATCAGGTACGTTTGTACTTCTACAGGGTACATAGATATTATCTTCTACTTTCAAAGTAAGTAAGGGTGCGAAGATCAGGAATTGATACAATCAAGTACCACACCTGACCCAGGATACCAATGGGAAAGTGACTTTCCCAGCAGGTGACCACAAGGCATAAACAGTCTTGTGGTCTTTTATTTACAGTCATCTCATTCCTTAATAACTCAAGATTTCTGTTTCCCTTTCGAAAACTACAGAAGTTTCCATGGGTACTTAGCGATCCTAGCCAGACGAAATATAGAAAACACTTTCAATTCCAATAATTCCATAACTGCTAATTCAAATTAAATTTGAGATACTTTTGGATCAGAGAATAGGGCATATTAATTATCTATTTTGACAATTTGCTTTCAAAAATATGTTTGGGTGGTTAAACGAAGTGTCTCAATGAGACAATTCTTTTAAGTAACTAGAACATAATAAAGTTTTGATAAGTAACGCTGAAAATAACCATCTATGGGTTATCTAATATTTAATAGCTCCCCTTAATCTGTGAAATTTCTTGTTTTGAAATTTGAGGACTTTTGACTTAAGAATTGAAAGTTATTTTTCTGCGTTTCACTGAGGTATGAAATGTCGGGAAAATTACATCTAATTTGCACGAAGGTTTTCATGCTTAAAAAAAAATTAGATGTAATTTAAACGACAATACATACCTCAGTAAAAAGCAGAAAAATAACTTTCAATTCTTATAATTACAACTTCTTCTTTATTCGTTCTTAATCAGTATTTATAATTATGTTATCCTAAAAAATATGTTTCCAGCTAATAGTTTGTTTCGCGCATTTAGACTATGACGTGCGTATGTAGACGTTACGACGTTCAAAAATCAAAATGGTGGCTGTTCTCCTATTGAAAATAAACAACTACATTTTAGAGACTAAAATCTCGTTTTTACAGAGTGACAACATGGGTGCTCATTAGAAAGAGTACGATAGTTACGTCATCGGATATGACGTCATTCGTTTACATTGGTGACGAAAGCATCATCTGTCGAAATGGCTTGGAAAGGAAAAGAAATGACCCCAGCAAAAAGATTGTGCTATCTTTATTGAGTGATTGAAGAAAGCAAAGACGAATTGCAAAAAAATGTTGGATAAACCAGGCAACAGTCAGTAAGTTCAAGAAACGATTTTATTGCGGGGCTCGACTGAAAACATACAAAACAAGCACAGGTGCAAGAGGTGATCGCCCCGGGGTGATCGCATCATTTTGCGGCCTGGGAAACTGAATAGATCGCAGCAGACAGCTGATCGGCATGACTACTGTTAATTTAGGCGTCGTATGTAAGTAAATTTTTGGTTTTCTACCTGAAAATATTGGTGTAAGTGTCAGTAGTTGCAGGCTGTCCATTTCTCTTCATAGAAGCATTTCACAGTATTACAAAAGTAGTTCTGTCATGAATGGCCCTCGGAATGGCCCCGCCCCTCATGAATACGGACGGGGTTCATTGAAAAATGAAATACAGGTCAGTGAGATCAGATGACCGTTCTAGACCAATCAGATTAGCGGATCTCAATAAATGTTATGACAGTTGTAATTATTGAGAGTTGACCTTATATGCACTGCCTAGTCCATGCCTTCACTTGTAAATTTATGTACAGCGAAACCTGTATAAAATGCCCACTTGAAAACAGACAAAACAAAGATTGTAGCAACAAATGGTAGCTTAATGAAGGTCGAAAGTATTCTGCAATTATTTCGACCGGCATTAAGCAATAATTGATCTTGAAAACAAATTTTCTGTCTTTATGAGAGTGGCCCTTTTACACAGGTTTTAATGTAATAAAAAACATTTTGAAGAATTTCTCTAATATTTCAACCATACGTTTTTCAGAGTTACCCAGTGAATCTTCAACTGACCTCTGTGATATCAAAACTTGCTCTAGTCCCACACCCCACACTTCATGAATTTCTTCTTGATCCTTACCTGCCTCTCACACCTGGAGTTAGAAGTCTCTACACGGTCCTTCAGAAGGTATTTAGAAGCTTTCATTTTGTCCTAAATGACCATTGAACTTTTTTTAAAGGAAAATGTGATTGGGTACATTAACAAACAGTGTAGACCGTTACCCAAGGTTATAATAATTCAACAGAGTATGAAATTCCATCTGCTCGTAGAAACTAAAGTGCTCGAAAAGAGAGATGTATATCTCTTCAAAACACTCAGATCCTGTTTATAAATGTTAAATGCCAACAAATGTTGGCATTTTAACATCAGCAGGATTTAGTACATCTTAGAATTTGAAAGCAAGAACGGTCTTTATTTTTCAGCATTTTAGTTTTATGAGCAGTTGAAATTTCATGCTCATTTGAGCATGAAAAAAGTTTAACAACCTGGGGCCAGGTCTGATCACATACTTTCAAAGTGACTGACCTGGAAATACAGTCTGTGGTCATTCTTCTTCAACCCTTGAATCAAGTAGGGTAGTTGTCAGTCACTGACATCAATGAAAGTATTTAAGCTGGACCATGTAGCCTAGTGGGATACATATCTAAACGAGATGAGAAGGCACTTCTCTGTCTGACCATATCTGAGCCTACACTTTCAAAATAGTTAAGATACAAAGAAACGAATTTTAGCACCAAGATCTTTTGACCTATCAAGGGCAACATCATTTTTAATAACAGTCCTGTTTTGTTATGCAAAAAGTTACACATTTTTGAGTAAAATGTAAAAATATTTTTCAGTAAAATGTAAAAATATCCACTGGGATAGGAAGAACTAGATTGAAAATGATCATGAGTGGGCAGTAAATTTCATGTTTTATAATTGTATATTACAGCTTTGCTGCAAGTAAAGGTGTCCTGATATTAAGCATAAACACTTTAGGTAAATTGTCCAGGTTATGGCTGGAAATACCATTTCAAGGTGAAATGCTTACAATATTTGTCCTGAAATTTAATCACATACATACTTTGTTTGACTTGATTCTCTACGTCCTTGTCAGCATTTTTTCAGTCATGTTGGGACGGGTCTTCCTGAGTTGAACCAGTACTAAGCAAGAATTAATGTGTCTTGCTCAAGGACACAACACAGTGACACCGGTGAGGCTCGAACCTGCAACCCTTTGATCTTGAGTCAAGCACTCTACCACTGAGCCACTGTGCTCCTATTCACATACATAGACAGCTTGACAAGGCATGTAAAGTGTTGGAATGGAGTAGTCTGATCTGGGTTTGCACTGTTTGATCAGGTATTTGTATGGATATTAAGGACACATACAAATGAGGATTTACAAGACAATTACTTGGACTCCTTTAATATCTCCATGCTCTATTTTCCAGGTGTCAAATGAAATAAAATCTCAGCTTGCTTCAAAGCCCAGCTTGAGCAAGCAGCTAGTGATGGTGAGAAGACAATTAATGAGTAGCTCACCAAACCTTACCAGGTATGATCATTGTAGATGAGTAGTTCTCAGAACCTGGCCAGGTATGATCATTTTAAATACGTAGCTCCCAAACCTTACCAGGTATGATAATTGTAATGAGTAGCTCTCAGAACCTGCAAATTAGTGGTTCTGGGAACCTGACCAGGTATAATAACTGTAGATGAGTAGCTCTCCAAACCTTACCAGGTCTGATCATTGTAGATGTGTAGTTCCCAGAGCCTGGCCAGGTTTAATTAAAGTAAATTAGTGGTTCTGGGAACCTGTACAGGTATAGCTCATGGTAGTATTGAAACTAGATATTACCATAGTTGAATAGGAGTAATAGTTGGAATCTGACTAGTTAGGAGCCGTGACATGTGATTTCCATCAATGTGGATTTTGACAAGTGTAGACTCAGATGAGCCTGTGCAGCCTCCTTTTAATCTTAGAAATCAGTAGCTTAACACTCATAGAATATTCAAACGACAAGCAAAGGCTCTGATCAGACTGCGCATATGCGCAGGCTGATCTGAGGCTTTGCTGGTAGCATATACCACATTGTTGGAAATCTCATGTTGCGGCTCTTATAAGCATAGTAAGTCGGAGTATTTCTGAGAACCTTACCAGGTAACCAATATTAATGAGTAGATCTTGATAGCCTGGGATCAGATATTATAGATGTTTATGAGGAATTCTTGGAACTTGACAAGGTTCAGATATATACTCAGAAAAACAGTTGAAGGATATTGAAAATCTTTTCCATTTCCAACATTAAATAACATGAATTAATTTAAATACGCATGCATTTAAAAGTTCCAGATATCTGCTATCAAAATGCATGTTTAATTTGAGCCATGCTTCAATGATTAAAGACCAGTACAGTGTTAAATGGTGCAACCCTCTATACTAAAAAATTGCAAATATTTTAAAATGATTAAATCCCATTTTTATTGTGTATATACCTTAATAAGTGGCTGCAGAATCATTTCTGGCTCTCGTCCACAAGTTTGACACCTAATTTTCCAGTCATTGTTAATGTTTGACTGCCTCACTGATGTCCTTTTGGCTGGGTATGCCCTGTGTATGCATATCTTTTGAAGACGTTTTTTGCGTTGTTAGGTGTAATGGTTGTTTAAAGGTTGTGAAAATTAGCATGTGTTGAAATTAAAAGGTAAGCAATGGCAAGGTGACACTCAAAAGTCATATATTTTCAACAAATAGTAGAAAACATGACTTATTGTCTGATAACTTTCTGTAGAGAGAGTTGTTACATTTGGAGTGCTACTGTATTGTAACCAATGAACCATAAATTCCATTTTTCCATTTTATGTTTATATTTCTATCAGATACAAAAAATACTTTTGTCGAAAATATTTTCTCAAATATAATAAAATTTAAAGAATTGTAATATCCTTTGATTATTTTTATACCCCCCGTACGAAGTATATAGGGGGTATATAGTTTTTGCCTTTTCTGTAATTATGTTTGTCTGTCTGTCTGTCTGTCTGTCTGTCTGTCTGTTTGTTTGTTTGTCTGTAAACTTTTTTTTCCGTCAAAGATTTCTCAGCAACTACTTGGGTTAGGATTCTGAAATTTGGTACAAAGCTTGATAGTGATGAGTTGTATTGTGTAACAAAAGAACAGCCACATATTGCTTATCAGTCCCTTTATTTGTTCATTTTTCTTTCTCTCCAATGCAAATTTCTGTCACAGATTTCTCAGCTCCTTTTGGAGCCAGTGTTTTCAAATTTTGTGTACATCTTCAGGATGGCAAACTCTACTGTGTAAATGGAAATTAAGATGCTAATCCTCATTTTGCCTTCTTTTTTCAAATTTTCATTTTTTCCTTCTTTCTCTCTTACATAATACATATGGACATTTTTTCTGTCAAAGATTTCTCAGCAACCATTTGAGTTAGGATTCTAAAATTTGGTACAAAGCTTGATAGTGATGAGTTGTATTGTGTAACAAAAGAACAGCCACATATTACTTATCAGTCCCTTTATTTGTTCATTTTTCTTTCTCTCCAATGGAAATTTCTGTCACAGATTTCTCAGCTCCTATTGGAGCCAGTGTTTTCATATTTTGTGTACACCCTCAGGAAGGCAAAGAGTACTGTGTAAAGGGAAATTAAGATGCTAACCTCATTTTGCCTTCTTTTTCCTTTTTTCCTTCTTTCTTTGTTTGTTTGTTTGTATTGTTGCTTTACGTCCCAAGTCAACAGCTATGGTCATTGCGGGACGGTCAGTTCACCTAACCACACTTTTTCCTGGGCAGGCTTGAACAAGCAGTTAACCAGTAATTTGTGCACATACTTTCGCTTGTAACTGACAACAACCCTTCTTGAACGAATCAGCGGAAGGGAGGAGAATGACCGTAGAAATTATTTCATGATCAATCTCCAAGAAAGTATGGGACCGGGCCGGGATCAAACTCGCGACCCCTGGAATTGCAGTCAGACACGCATCTGTAGCCAGACACGTTACTGACTGCGCTACGCGGCCCGGTTTTCCTTCTTTCACTCTTATATAATACATATAGACATTTTTTCTGACAAAGATTTCTCAACAACTATTTGAGTTAGGATTCTGAAATTTAGTACAAAGCTTGATAGTGATGAGTTGTATTGTGTAACAAAAGAACAGCCACATATTGCTTATCAGTTCCTTTATTTGTTCATTTTCTTTCTCTCCAATGGAAATTTCTGTCGCAGATCTCTCGGCTCTTATTGGAGCCAGTGTTTTCAAATTTAGTGTACACCTTCAGGTAGGCTAAGTGTATTGTGTAAATGAAAATAAAAATGCTAAAGCTCATTTGCTTTCTTTTTCAATTTTTCCTTCTGTCTCTCCTATATAACACATATGGATGTTTTTGTCAGAGTTTTCTCGGCAACTACTTGATTTAGGATTATGAAATTTTGTGTACACTTTCAGGTAGGCAAAGTGTATTGTGTAAATGAAAATGAAGGTGCTAATCCTCATTTTCCCTTTTTTTTCAAATTTTCAATTTTTCCTTCTGTCATTCTTATGTGACACATATGGACATTTTTCATCAAAGTTCACGGAAACTACTTGATTTAGGATTATGAAATCTTTGACAATTTTGTCTTTTCTCTGAAAGTGTTACAACCTCTGATGGCTACCGCCGGGGGTATGTGAGCCTTGCTCACTTCTTGCTATATTTCTGAGTGTTATAAGTGTGTAATTCTCTGCTTTTGAATATGATTAATTTTAGTAAAGTTTTCTTTAAGTAAATTAATAGTTCTCAGAAACTGACCAGGTATAAACATAGTTAATGAGTAGTTCTCAAAACCTAGCTAAGTATAAATATATTTACTCAAGAAATGTTTTATTGTTAATGGTGTATTTGTAGTTTGATTGGCATGTCATGTTGTTTACCTTGTGATGTTCTTTGCCGATCTTGATGCATTTGACAGTATCAGCCTGACAGAATACAAATATGTTTTACGTAGAGGATCTTACATGAGTGTTCTTGTTTTCTTGAATTTATTAAACGAGTTGGGGAAAAGAGATAAAATGCGAGGCTTGCCGAGCATTTTATCTCTTTTTGCAACGAGTTTAATACATTCAATAATACATGAGCATGAATGTTAGATTCTATTTATCATATGACATTAAGATTACTTTGAAACCTCATTTCTGCCGTAAAAACGTTAAAATTTTGTCATTATGTACGCAACGTTGTTATGGATGTCATAACTTTTCCTGTAAATCTATAAACCACTAGTGGTTTATCTATTTTATTGCATGGCGTTATATCACTCCCAGACGCGAAGTCATATGATAAAGGCATTTAACGCTGATAGAAAATCTGCTGTAGATGGTATTATTCCAGTAAACATCCAATAGAGGGACACCATTGGCCAGCTAGGGAAACGCCATTTAAATGGCGTTTTGCTGGCGGGCTGATGATGGCCGACATTGTATGCTGGCTGGGATGGCATTGGGAGTCTTGCAGAGTGATGCCACAATGAGTCTAAGGGAAGGATTTTCATTAGCACTCAGTCAGCAATTACATGTATACCATATTTGACTAATTTCACATTAATTTTTCAAAGTTCTTGAAACTGGTTTAAGCCCTCCACTATAATATTTTTACTGAGCGTTCCAAAGGGGTACTTCTTTGTGGATTGTTTATGCTTTTTTTCTGTCTTGTGTTTGTTATGCCTTTGTACGCATCTGTTTAATTGTGCCTTGTGGTCACCTGCTAGGAAAGGGCTGACCTCTTGGCTCTCGTTTTTGGTGTCTAACTGTGAGTTTGTCACTTTTCCATTGGTATCCTGGGTCAGGTGTGGTACTTGATTGTATTGATTCCTGATCTTTGCACCCTTACCTACTTCTATATTTAAGTTTGAAAACAGTGATGATCCAGATCATCAGCCTTCTGTAGCCAGCTGATCATGCTCTACACTGCTTTTCAACAACATGGTGAATACATATGAATAATGAAATTGCTCCACTATGAGCAGTGATAAATTTACATATGTGCTTCTATGCATACTAGGGACTCACTAGATCTGGGACCAGTGAGTCATCATTGTGAAAGCTTGAGTTCAGAAATGTGATCCTATTTAGAATTCTAAAATTTTATTGTGTACTTGATCCAAATAAAAGCTTAAAATATGAGTCCCAAAGGAAAACTTTTGCAAAAATCTTTCCGGACTCTCAGGTTAAAGAATCACTATACTAGGGTCGACCCGAAATCAGAATTTTATACACACAATGTTGTGTAAACAAACATTAAAGCAGTGGTCTGGAAATACCATGCCTGGCTTGTCCAAACTGGTCCCATTTCATTCAGGACAAGTTAGAAATTTCTATTTACTTGTCCTGGGACAAAAGTATCAAGTAAGTTAACGCAATTCTGTATTTCATACTTGGTTAATCATTTTGAACTTGCATGTTGTAAAATTTGGAAAAAAAATGTGGATCCTGATCTGCTGGCTTCTGCAGAAGCCAGCTGATCAGGATAAACACTGTTTTAAATTCAGTTTATATCTAGATTCATACTGTTTTCAATATGGTATCAGCACAGATAAATGGCGAAGCTAAGTTCTAAGTTCATTATCTGTCTTTTGGGACAAGTAAAAGCTTCTTTGGACAAGTACATAATGGGCATTTGCTTGTCCCTGGGCAAGTATAAAATTTTGCTATTTCCACACCCCTGCATAAATTACTGAGTGTGTGTGCATATAGGAGCATGTGAACTTATTACGGTATTTTTTGTATGTTTGCCTACAATTCCTTTTCTTAAATCATTGCATGCTGGGTTATTTTTTTTTCATTCTTTTGTTGTAGTCTGATGACTTTTCAAAATTAATTATTTGACTCTTTGCCCCCTGGAAAAGATTTCATGTTTTTTTGTGGTATTTGATTTTTTTTTTGAAAATCAATCTTTTTGAAAAATTCTTTTAGGAATACCATCAGAGTGTTAAACAGTTTGGATCCAGATCAGGCCCGACATTATGTCGGGTCTGATCTGGTTCCAAACTGTTTGCGAAAGATATCAGCAGACAACACTAGGAGGTGAAGAGTTAAAAATGTTCTTTCAGGAACATTATCAGAGTGTCAAACAGTTTGGACCCAGATCAAGCCCAATGTTCTATAGGTCCTGATCTGGGTCCAAACCGTTTGCAAAGGTTATCAGCAGAGAATAAAAGTAGCCACGAGCAACTAAAGAGTTTAAAATATCTGCCCACATCCCCATGAAATGTTCTTATATTCTCTTATAGCCATGAATGTTAACTGTAATAAAGTCCGCTTTCCAAGTTTATTTTTTCTGGTGCATTGTTTTTTACAAAGTTGATGCTTGTTGTTTAATGTACTTTTTCAACCTTTATCTGAGCCAATGTCCAGCAAAAGATACAAGTTGGTATGTTCTCTCATTGAAGACTCATAGCCTGCACATCTGCACAGTCTGATTAGAGTCTTTGATAGGCGCTTTGTTGATAATCAAGGGATCCAAAGTTGTAGGTATAAAACTAAGACTCTGATCAGACTGTGCGGATGTGCAGACTGATTTGAAACTTCACTGTATGCACATGCCAACTTGTACCTTATGCTGGATACCAGCTCATATGCATGTTTGCATGATATATCTGAGTATTTGTAATATCAGAAAGAGAAACCTTCTGGAGGTCAGTATATTTTAACTCTGCCTACCACTGTCATCTACTGACAACCTTTCCAAGCAGTTTGGACCAAGATCAGGCTCGACATATTGTCGGGCCTGATCTGTATCCAAACTGTTTGACACTCTGATGGTATTGTGAAAGAGTTTTTCGAAAAAGTTGATTTTGAAAAAAGTCGGCAGACGACAAAAAAGTATGCAAAATGACCCAGATAGAGGCAAAGAGTTCATCCTGTATACAAGATTTGATTAAAAAAAAATAAATACAGAAAACTGACATGAAATGCTACTCATATACCCTATTGAGGTGTTTAGTAAACTTTGGTGGGATGCTAATTATGAATACACTGTATTATTATCAAAGATAATTCTGAGATACCTTTTCATATTTCTCCATAAAGATGTGGTTACTTATGAAAACTGCCTTAAAATATGCTGTCGAGCTGTTAGAACTGCATAAGTGAGGCAATTCTAATGGACACTAACAGCATATGTATTATAGGAAATGTTTTGATGAAAACTATTGATTATCCTCCTTTAGCTGCTCTGAAGCATGTATACCATCAAAATTAGGTCTTGTATCAAAATTAAAATTGATGCCAATTTTTCCACCTCGGAGACCCCCCCCCCAAAAAAAAAAAAAAATTGTCTACTGATTCATGTGCTGCCTGCTGATGCTGAGCCAAAATTATAAATCACTGAGTTAATGCAATTCCAACAAGTTGCCAAAAGGACAAGAAATGACTGCTTTAATATTTTTTGAAACATTTATTTGATTATACATGGACTTCCATTTGTGTCAATAGATTACCAATATGGTTTCTTTCATTAGTTGTTGACATAAACTTGATTTGTTGTAAAGAAATTTTGATGGATTTGCTTGCGAAATAGAAAATTTTACCCTGCCAACACTGCAAGCAAAGAGTGTCAAAAAATGAATGGACCTTAGGATTTTCTTTCAAAATATGTATAAAATTGGAAACAAGACTATTTTTAGACCTAATAGAAGCTACACCCCTTAAAGGCCTTCTCTTCTGAAATTATGAATGCTTACTATTTATTTATTTCTGGTATTATGTATACTAACCTGTGTGTATTTGGTCTTGTTTGTAGCTTGAGAAAGAATGTATTTTCTTGGTAAGTTAATACTTGTTTATTTCATTGTGGGATATAGGATAACTTCTATAATTCAACAATGGCATTAGTTGCCTTCAAATCTTAACTTTTTTTACCTTTTCTTGACTGATTATCCCTTTGTATATGGGAAATCCCTAAATGGGTACTTTTACAAACAGTGAAGACCAAGATGAAATGCCGCATAATGGGACATTTCATCAGGGTCTACACTGTTTGATATGGTAAAAAAAAGGATATTCAGACAAAAAAAATACTATATTTTTTAGACAAAAAAAACTATATTTTTTTAAAATTATAACCTAGCACTCCTAGATATGTACAATGGACTATCCCATGTTTATTATATCAAACCTGAAGGAAGAATCTATTAGTAAACGTTGGTTTATCTGTGAACACAATAAACTGACAATGTAGAACAGAAGAGCTGTTGCAGAACAAGGCATCTCAATTGGGTCTGCACTGCTGACTAAGAATAAAACAATCTTCAGAGACAAGGTAAATTGGAAATTTCAACCGTTAGCCTTTCAAAATTTTCAATAGACCATCTAAGGATTTGATTGTAATAATCAGTACTAACCCTTTGTATTCCGATGGATTTTCCCATACAGATAAAAGCAAGAAGGATGGGATTGTCCATTTAATATGTACTATAAGGGGTCACGGGTTGGCATTTCCAAATTATTCTGTATTTCTGTCCATGAGGATTGTTTTTACCTTAACAAACAGTGTAGACCCTGATGAAATGCCCCATTATGCAGCATTTCATTTGGTTCTTTACTGTTTGTCAAAGTACCTGTTTAGGGGTTTCCAGTATACAAAGGGTTAAAGAATCCATTGCAGTCAAGAAATGGTTGAATGGATGTTTATATATGCAGTTCCTGATAGATTAAGCATCTTTATTTGAGCCATCATATGATATTTTGGTACTTATCCAATCTGCATGCAGCCATGGCTCAGATGATCTGCGCAGGCTCATTAGAGGCTTTGCTGCTTGCATAGACAAATATGGAAGAAGATGAAGATTCAGGCAAAAAATTAGTCCTCTAGTCTACTAGATAGCTGTGCATGCATGTTTGATTAGTGACTTTACACAATGCAATAAGTAGCAAAATCTCATGACTTTGTCTGTTTCTTGTATGCATGTATGCATGATATACAGTAGAATCTCATAAATTCGAAGTCCATGTGACTAGATGTTTCATTTTGAATTAACAGTAGTTTAAATTATAGAGAAAATACCTCCAGAAAAAAGAAACGTCTGGATGCGTCGTTTCTTTTTTGCACCTACAACATATGTTTTAATAGACAGTTACTAAAATAGTTCATAGAGAGTGAGGCCCTTTTCTCTGAATCCAGAGTATGGCTCAAATTTATTTCAAGTATTTCGAAAAATCAAAGTTCTATTTTCCATGGTTTTACTGTACATGATTCTATGCTCCACTTTTTTCCAAAATACACATTGATGCATTGTTGATTCAAAGTGAAGAGTTAGCTATCATATATACCCCCAAAATTCAGACACCAAAAAAAACCCACCAACTAATAAAATGTGACATGACTGATGACAGAAAAATTCAATTTTACTGTCTCAAAGTTTTAATGTTATCCAGTTAGGCGCTGTGCTACAGTCACAAATGCATCAGAATAGCCATTCAATAAATACACAGATAAGATTTTACTAGTATGCAATTTGCTCTGTGCCTTTGTTCTCCTTATATACTTAAACGCAAAAGTTTCGCAACCGTTTAATATCTGTATTTTCCTCAGTATGGTCCAAGTTAGAATATTAATATAATCATATTTTACGCTCCTGCACAATGCGGAATGATTTACCATAAATCGGTTTTGATCATACTCTTCATTCTGACGTTATAATGACGTCAGTGTTTTTCAACAATTTACGTCTAGCATAAAAATTGTTATCTCGATTTGAAAACAAACGGTGCTATGTGATAGCCAGATGTCGTATCTGACGGAAAACATTTTAAGGTTTAACAATTAACGTTTATCAACGTTCAAAGTCGCCGTGTTTCTTTGTTAACGTCAACCAATTTATCAAAATTGTTCATGTTATTCCGTTATGTTGCGCGATACAATGTCTTCTATGCAATGTGATGAAGGTTTTCACTTGTGACATTAAAAACTCGATTATTGATATTCCGTTGTGCTTAAACGGCCAATTCCGTCAAATTTTGAAGGCTTTACGTTGACGTAATGAACGTTAACAAATGCATAAAACAACCTGCTTGGATTTGTCTGCCCTTCTGATTTTGAAAACAGATAACGGTTAAACACCTTCTCCGAATAAAATGTAAGGTGGTGTAACACTGTGACTCGATAAAATGTAAGGTATTGTAACTCTGTGACTTTTCAAATTTGGGTTGCCTTACATTTCTTGTCGAAGATCGACAATCGTAAGTCTCACTGGTCTGATTTTCATGTTGTTTGGACGGCAAATCATTGAGCTTGTTAATCATAATATCATGGAGTAAAATGTTTGGCTCAAAAAGAAGGAAATAACATTTTAGTAAGAGTTGCGAAACTTTTGCGTTTAAGTATATAAGCTAAAGATGCTTTCAGTCTTAATTTGATATATCCTTTTCTCTGCTTTTAGGGTAGAAGGTCAAGGTCAAATGGAAGCCATTATCATACTGGAAGAATTCTGCAAAGAGTTATCTGCTATTGCCTTCATTAAACATCATGATGCTGTCACGGGTGACAAGTGTTGATAGTCGGATTGACAGGGTGCCTCTTAAATGACTTATATGTCTTATATAATGCCATATAACACAATTAACTGTAGATTTCTGTCAAAACAAGGTTTTCATGTTTTCCACATAGGCAATAACACATTTAATGCTGATACTTATTTTGCAAGATTGTCTTCCATTTTGAAGGAAATTGAATCCAGATTGTCTTCCATTTTGAAGGAAATTGAATCCAGATTGTCTTCCATTTTTACTGAGAGATTGAACTTGACATGATTGTATCCCATTTTTTCTGAGAGATTGAACTTGACAAGCATGTCTTTCATTTTGACAGAGAGTTTGAACTTGACCAGCTAGTCTGCCATTTTGACAGATGAGCTTGATAAGTTTGTCTTCCATTTTGACAGAGAGTTTGGACTTGATAAGCTTGTCTTCCATTTTTGACTGAGAATGAATTTGACAAGTTTGTCATTCATTTTGACAGAGAAATTGGATTTGACAAGCTTGTCATCCACATTGACTGAGATTGAACTTGACCAGCTTGTCATCCATTTTGACTGAGATTGAACTTGACAAGATTGTCTTCCATTTTGGCAGATAGATGGAACTAGACAAGATTGTCTTTAGAGCTCAGTTGAAAAGATTGTCACCAATGCTCAACGTTGTATTCAATGACAAGATTTTATACCAGTTTGTCATATAGATTGATCTTTTTTCCATTTTGTTAGAGATTTAACTTGATACTGATTCGACAAGAGTATCTTCCATTTACCATACATACTGATTTGATAATATTGTGTGCAATATTGCTGTATAGCAACTTCCATGTGCCATTGAGATTGAACTTAATACTGATTTGATAAGATTGTATGCAATATTGCCATAGAGTAACTCAGTTGCTTTAGAGAACTTGCCTATTTGACAATAGTGGTTGCCATACAGACATAATCGGCTGAAATTAAAAAACATAATTTATTGGCCTCAATATTCATACTACTTAACTGCTTCCTATACTTTTGAACTTTATTTGATTACCTGACCAGGTGTGTAGAAGGTAGTGATGGAAGGATAGTGTAAACTCTGATCAGACTGCTCCTTGAGGAGCATTCTGATCTGGGTTTACAGTATTTCCACTCCGAATAAATATTTAGGGTAAATATAGTATACAGGTCTTGCCTGAGTTTTCCCCCGAGTCCGAACTAGGGGCCATTACTGGTAGTGGTCATAACAGGGTTTCATGTCTTCCATATTTTCCTAGTATTGTACAATAGACATATACAGTAAAACCTGTGTTTAACGGCCACTCTCAAAAAGTAAAAAAAATACTGTTCAAGACTAATTATCACTAAATTCAGGTCAAAAGTATTGCAGAATGCTCCAAGGGGAGCATTCTGCAATACTTCAACCTTCATTCTAATGCACATGAGTTGTAACGCGACGTCTAATTGGATAACGTCAAAAATTTGCGACAGTATATCCTGCGATATACTGTCAGAAATAGTTTGACGTCATTAATTACGTCACATTTGGTTGGATGACGTGCGGCTTTAAGCTCAAACTGCAGAAGTGCATTAGAATGGGGATAACCATATTCAAAATTTTCACTTTGGGAGGTATGTTGTTGGATATACGTTCGGAAATCAAGTTTTACGGCTCCGCTCGCACGTCGCCGTAAAACTAAATTTTCATCTGTATATCCGATGATATACTTCCCCAAATGAAAATTTTGAATACAGTTATCCCTTAATTAAGCTTCCATTTATCATTAAGATTGTTGTTTTGTCTATTTTTGAGTGGCCGTTTTACACAGGTTTTACTGTAGAAAAATTATTTTAACCTGTAAACCCTTGATGATATGTGAAATGATCCATCTCAATTTTATTGTATCAAACCAATAGGAAAAATAAAAGGGTTTTAAAAAGGGTTAATCGTAAAAGCCCTTTCACACCAAAGTGATACATTGACATGTTGTGCCATGGTTTTCTTGCTGTGTTTAACCGATAGAATAAAACACTATATATATTTTAATGCATGTCAATTATTGGTCAGAAATGTGTTCAGGGCTCACCCTGCCATTAACCATTTGCTACAAAAATGGTAGAGTGGCTTCAAATATAAGTAATTGGCTAAAAGTACGCTCAAGGTGGCTAAAAAGTTACATAGCTCATATTTATGAAAAGTGTATTTTGATCAGCTCGTGGATTTTCAAAATGGCTTTTCCTATTACTTTACTCTTTAGAAATGTGCCATATAGAGCAAACAGGGGTATTATCGACACCTTAAGACGGTTTCGATATTTTGAGCCTTTCTATTGGCTGGAACAACTTTTCTCTCAATGATGATATAATATGCACCATTTGATTGGTCAAAAAAGGATGACTATTTATACAAACTACCGTATATGATTCCATGACTGAATGTTGTAGCGCCTACGGTAAAGGGGTGCGTTATCGACACCCCCAGAGAGTTATCGACACCTTAAAACTTTTTTTAAAAAATACAAGCATGAATTAGAGATAACCATTCTATCTCACTAGAATTACATTTAATCAAATTAAAACAACATTTTTAAAAGATCTGAAGGTCTATATTTCATTGTCTGACCGTTTAATTTCAGTCGGATTCAATAGACCCACCCACTGGCCCATCCATCACAATAATAATCGTGGTATTCCAGCTCATCTACCGTGAATGATTGAAAATGAGATTTTATGGGCATATCACGTGTCATTTATTCCACAGATGACGCAAGATGCCAAGTCAAGCGCTATATCTAGTCTAAAACGGCATGTGTCGATAACTGCCTTTGCATCAAATTCTGTAAGTGTTTTATCGACACCCCTTATAAATTACACTGTATACAGATATTCTGGCTTAGGCGGATAAAAACAAGAGGGCAATTGTGTTCCAAGCACGTGGTATCAAACAGAAATGGGATATCCTACGAGGGTCAGTCAAAAATAACTGAGAGTTGGTTAATATCTTTTTACTGGGTCAGCAGTTTTGGCTGAAACATAATACACATATAGAATGAACCTTCAGGCTTCATTACATATAGAAGTTGACGTCTCATCATTTTCAATGTGCTGTTGCTAGGCAACCGAAGACTGTCTCTCAGCGATGTGCGTTCGCGCTGACGACACTTCTGACTAAACAGCCATGAATCTAAAATCATTTCAAATCTAAAACAGTTTAATAACTAACCTTTTATCTCTCCAATTGTATCAAACAATGTGTTAGCAATGTTTTGAAGAAGTGTAATAGATAGTAAATACAATACATGCAATGTTCGTTGCCTAGCAACCAAAATTGATAGAAATTTCCATTTTTAACTAAACACCAGATTTTGTTGCTATGGCAACCATTTATTCCTGGGAATATTTAAGATATGCTTTCAGATGTCAAAACCAATCACTAAATACAATGAAATGGTCATATGATATGATACTTAGTTGATAATATTGCTCTAAATTGAACCGCCACTGGTGGGTGGGGTATATTTTGGGCTGAAATTTTCAGAAAAAATAGTTAATTTTCCTTTTATTTGTGTAATAAAATTCCAACGCCTCATTATCAGTTGTTGCATTTCACGAAATACATTCACATACTTTATTTGCAACAAATGCATAAGTTGATGTAACTTAAATTTTGTATAGTGTTTCCATGGCAACGCTATATTCCAGCGTGAACGCATGACGTTATTTCACATTCCTCGGTTGCTAAGCAACAATAATCTATACTTTGCATGGCCTTGTATATTGCAAATTCTGACTCAGGACAGTTCATTGCATGCATGTGCCAAATTTCACTTGTGTACGTTAGCCTACGTAAGAGATATGGATCAACTCTCAGTTATTTTTGACTGACCCTCGTAGAATATGTACATGTGAAACTTCGACACATTTTATCGGTGCTCTTATAGGAACACATAAGAATGTTTAGTTTTTCGTATGTCTGTGATTTTCTTATCCTGTGAACCTTCAAAAAAGTGTTGTGTAGCTGGAAATGAATATTTCTAAGACGTATTCATGATACAATCAAAATAAACCAATCACTAAACGACGGGTATCAGATTACAAGGGGAGTGTTGATAACATACAGGTGTCGAAATTACCCTGGTTTGCTCTATTAGAAATACAGAACAACTTCTTGGTATGCCTTTTTGGCTAAAGCCTCGGCTGAAATTTGATAACACATCACATTGAATGTTATAGATTTGAACAATAGAATTCTGGGTTTCTAGGAATGGTTATGTTTTTGAAACATACTCAAACTAGTTGGCTACACAATCATTTTAGCATGGATTCTCGCAAAAAGCAGTACTGTTAAATGTGTATATTGCTTTAGTGTGAATGCTCTTGTCTCCATTGCTTCATTGTGGTATGAAAATTGCAGCACTCTGCGTCAACACATCACATTGGTGTGAATGGACCTTTAATCTGTAAATATTATATATTATTAGCCTTTCATTTTGTTGGACTGATTTTTATGTTTTGTTTCTGTCTCTTTTGAAAGTGCCAAACTGTTATGGACTGTTATGTTTATTTTATCAATTTTAGATATTATTTTAGTTATATAGATTTTCTGTATATATTATAAAAAGGGTGCTTCTGTGTAAAGCAATTTTTATGTGGCACATTATAATTGCTATAATAGGACATGCCCACTTTCACTTTAGGTAAATTTCATAACGAGGCATGGGGAGCTCAGTGGCTCAGTGGCAGAGTGCTTGACTCGCGAGGGATGGGCCTGCGTTGTGGTCCTTGGGCAAGACACATTTATCCTAGCTTAGTACTGGTTCAACCCAGGAAGACCCATCCCTTTTAAACTGAAAGATTGTTGATGGGATGTAAAGAATCAAATCAAACAAACATCAAAACTTACCTGTTCATCTGTTGCTAACAATGAACTTGCCAAGACATGCCTAAATATGAATATTTTTAATGTCACCTATTTCAAGTCCTGTTTGCTTGGCTGTAATTTTGTATCAATCAATGACATCTATATGTGACCAGTGACCAGTCTAAACCATTGATTCAGTTACTTTGACATTTAAGAAAGCAATGTTCTTTTAATGTGGGTATTTTACCTATGTTCAGCTGAACTCAGAACTGTAATAATGCAGATCAGCCAGTTTCTTAAAAAGCTTGCAGATCAGGACTTAAACAGTTTTCCATTCAGTATGAAAATTGATGGCTGGAGCAAGGAATTGTCAAAATTAAGACAGTATACTGTACAGTAGATGACAAAACCAACAAAATGAATTTAGTGTACTGGCAAAGGTCTACATCAGCCTGGATGTTCTCTTAATTTGATCAGAGGCTTCACTGTGCACCCGAAGTGTACTCAAGCCCCAGGACTACAAAATCATTGCACAGACTGGGCAGATACAAAGGCTGATGATTCCATGCAGGACACAAGCTATTTTGTTGGGTTTGTCACATAATTGCTTATTTATACATTAGGACAAGAGTATGCCAAAGGCATGTAATTGTGTATGATTTTTGAGCTCCTAAATGACAAGGCTGATACATAGAGAATACTAGGTGAGTGTCTTTTGATATCAAGTTTACCAGGCAAGGATTTGAGAAGGCTTGTTGACATCGCGAGGCTTGCCGAGCGATTCAACATGAGTTCTAAAAGCCGAGTCTGGTAAACTTGATATCAAAAGACGTGAACCTGGTATTCTGTTTATCAGCTTACCAAGTTGATTCACCCTTCAAACTAGCGAATGACGTATTGATCGATTTTTGGTGTCAATTCCACGTCATTGGCGACGTCATTCAAAAAGTGTAATGTCATCATGACCTAATAAAGAAAAGCACATGCCGTGAGATAGACCACATTTATCAGGCAACATGCAACACTGCAGTAAATATGAACGGCAACTGATAAAATGATATGTGTGTTCCTATTGACTATAGAGATCATCCAGGGTATCCAATAACTATCTACCCGGTCTGACCAGTCTACACTGTCCACATGAATAATGCCACCAACTATTGGCAGCAGGAGACAATTTTCAAATTTTGTAGTCCCTGCTTTAAGAAACAAGTAAGACTTGATATTTGAGCTACAACATGAGATTTCCAGCAATGTGGTATGTGCGACAAGCAAAGTCTCAGATCAGCCTGCGCATATGTGCAGTCTGATCAGAGCCTTTGCTAGTCGCTTGATTATTCTATGAGTGTTAAGCTACTGACTGAACATCATTTTGAGTTTCGAAGCTTAAAAGGAGACTGCACAGGCTTGTCTGAGTCTACACTTGTCAAAATGCCTTATTGTTGGAAATCACATGTCACGGCTGATTTTATGTAAATTGTCTGCTTTATCTGCTGGCAGCCTGACAGAAACTTCATAAAAATAGCAAGAAAAATAAAGGAAGATATCACACAATTTTTTATCTGCGGCAGTCATGATATTGGTTCTTTAAGCATTCAGCTTTCATAATTGAGCCGTGACACGTGATTTCCAACAAAGTGGCATTTTGATACATGTAGACTCGGACGAGCCTATGCAGCCTCCTTTTAAGCTTAGATCTCCAAATGATGTTCCGTCAGTAGCTTAATATTTATAGAATATTCGAGCGACTAGCAAAGGCTCTGATCAGTCTGTGTGGTTGCGCAGGCTGGTTTGAGCCTTTGCTGGTCGCACATACCCACATTATTGGAATTCTCATGTCATGGTGCATATAGCAAATCTGTATAAGGGTGGGTTTTCAAAATTATTTGTAATAATTTGTAATAATTGAAAGGCTATTAATCTTCCAAGAGATTATTCTTATTTATTTACACTCATATCAAACAAGCACATATATAAATGGCCTAATCACTTTTTCATGATATGCTATTGCCAATATCCAACCAATTACGATTTTTCGGGGGCATTTGTTCATAATTTTGTCATTAATTAGATCATGTTTTATTCAAAGTTTGATGAATGCTGATCAGATGATTGAGCCATGACACATGATTTCCAACAGTTTGGCATTTTGATATGTGTAGACTCAGACGAGCCTGTGCAGCCTCCTTTTAAGCTCAGAAACTCCAAATGATGTTCGGTCAGTAGTTTAATATTCATAGAATATTCGACCGACTAGCAAAGGCTCTGATCAGTCTGCCCATATGCACAGGCTGGTCTGAGCCTTTGCTGGTCGCACATACCACATTGTTGGAATTCTCATGTCGCGGCTCATATATCAAATCTGTATAAGGGTGGGTTTCCAAAATTCTTTGTAATTGAAAGGCTATAAATCATCCAAGAGATTATTCTTATTTATTTACACTCATATTGAACAAGCACATGTATAAACGGCCTAAGCACTTTTTCATGCTATACCATTGCTAATATCCAACCAATTATGATTTTTTGGGGGCATTTGGTCATTATTTTGTCCATTCACGTTCACAATGATTATTTACCAAGAGGTAGAGTTTGAAATATTGAATGTCAAAGTTCACATCTGATATATATTTTCTTCAAATCATGTGTGCCAGGTTTCCAGTTAACTCTTTACCTACTAGTGTTGTCTGTTAAAATGTCGGGCCTGATCTGGATCAATTCTGTTTGACACCCTGATGGTATCCCTGAAAGAATTTTTCAAAAAGGTTGATTTTGAAAAAAAATCAGAAGACTACAAAAAAGCATGCAAAATTCCCAGTTAGCAAAGGTTAATAAAGGGTTAAACTCCCTATTTTAGTCACTGCTTTTATACTCAGCTTATTTTCTGTCTGCCTTGTTGTATAAATGAAACATTTTAACATCATATTTGAGCCATGTTATGAGATTTCCAACAATGTGGTATGTGCGACCAGCAAAGCCTCAGAACAGCCAACGCATACATGCAGTCTGATCAGAGCCTTTGCTTGTCGCTTGAATATTCTATGAGTGTTAAGCTACTGACTGAACATCGTTTGGAGTTTCTAAGCTTAAAAGGGGGCTGCACAGGCTCGTCTGAGTCTACACTTGTCAAAATGTCACATTGTTGGAAATCGCATGTCGTGGGTCAATTATCAAATCTGTATAGGGATGGGTTTTCAAAATTCTTTGTAATAATTGAAAGGCTATAAATCTTCCAAGAGATTATTCTTACTTATTTACACTCATATTTAACAAGCACATATATAAATGGCCTAATCACTTTTTCATGCTATACCATTTGCCAATATCCATCCAATTATGATTTTTGGGGGGCATTGGTTCATTATTTTGTCCTTTCATGTTCACTATGACTATTTACCTAGAGGTAGAGTATGATATTTTAAATGTCATTGTTCACATCTGATATACATTTTTTTCAAATTATGTGTGCTGGTTTTCCAGTTAACTCTTTTACCTACTAGTGTCATCTGCTAATTACTTTGGGGCAAACAGTTTGGACCCAGATCAAGCCCAACAAAATGTCTGTCTGAACTGGATCCAAAGTGTTTGACACCCTGATTGTATTCCTGAAAGAATTTTTCAAAAATGTTGATTTTGAAAAAAAATCAGCAGACATCAAAAAAGCCCACAAATTCCCTAGTAGGCAAAGGGTTAATAAAGGGCTGAGCACCCTATTTTAGTCATTGCTTTTATAAACTCAGCTTATTGTCTGTCTGCCTTGTTGTAGATATGAAACATTATAGCATCATACTTGAGCTGTGACATGAGATTTCCAACAATGTGGTATGTGCGACCAGCAAAGGCTCAGATCAGCCTGCGCATATGCCCAGACTGATCAGAGCCTTTGCTCGTTGCTTGAATATTCTATGAATATTAAGCTACTGACCGAACATCATTTGGAGTTTGTAAGCTTAAAAGGAGGCTGCACAGGCTCGTTTGAGTATACACTTGTCAAAATGTCACATTGTTGGAAATCACATGTCACAGCTCATTTATATTTGGTCATTTGCAAAGGTTTACACCAGATATGTTATGCTCTATTAAGTGCACTGTGCATAAACATTTTAAAAAGTTAATACCTTTTATTGAAAAAAGCGAAGAATCGAGATCATTTGGCTTCTGATGAAACCAGCTGATCAGCATCCCTACTGTGGATTTTCCTGGTCACACTCACTTTTTCAATCTCACGATGAATCCATATCAATAATGAACTTGTACAACAGAAATTGATATGCAAAAAAACAGTACTGTAGGCAAGAGTGAGTAATGAATATTTAAGTTTCTTTTTTCTCAACCAAAACATTTGTTGTGGGTACTCAAAAGAACCGTCTAAATGAGACGGTTCTTTTGAGCACCCAAAACATATGTTAAAATTGATGGGTAAGAAAATATTTAAAATTTTATGCAGACATTTTTAGCTCACCTGAGCCGAAGGCTCATTGGTGAGCTAATAGTATACCAGTGACTCCGTCGTCCGTCGTCCGTCCGTCGTCCGTCAACATTTTCAAACATCTTCTCCTCTGAAACTACTGGGCCAAATGAACTCATATTTCATATGGAGACTCCTTAGGATAGGGGAACGAAAGTTTGTTCAAATGGTCTTGGTCACATGACCAAGATGGCCGCCATGCCCATATATGGTAAAAACCCTTAAAAAATCTTCTTCTCCAGAACCAGAAGGCCGATGACCTTGGGACTTGGTATGTAGCATTAGGGTTGTGGGTCCTACCTAGTTTGTTCAAATGATGATCCTAGGTTGACCTTGACCTACTTAACGTCAAGGTCAAATTTGCTTCCTTATGCATTTAAATGGGAAAATTTCTGAAAAATTGATTTTTTTGAAAACTGTGGAAGCTTTAGTCATTATTCTCACTTGATATGTTTAACCTAATGAGACAAAAGCTATAAACAAGTTCAAAAGGTCAAGGTTGACCTTTGACCTTTCAGCTTAGGTAGCTCATATTGGAGTCCCATCATTATATTAAAACATAGTTTTCTCACAAACCATTGGCCCTATTGAACTCAAATTTCATGTGAAGACTCCTTATGATAAGTTAGCCAAAATTTATGAACCAGAAGGTCGATGACCTTGGGACTTGGTAGGTAGCATTTGGGATGTGGGCCCTACCAAGTTTGTTCAAATGGTGAACCTAAGTTGACCTTGACCTACTTAACGTCAAGGTCGAATTTGCTTCCTAATGCATTTAGATGGGATTTTTTTTGAAAATTTCATTTTTTGAAAACTGTTGAGGCCAAAGTCATTATTCTCTCTTGATATGTTGAACCAAATGAAGCAATGGCTATAAATAAGTTTCAAAGGTCAAGGTTCACCTTTAACTTATCAGCCAAGGTTGCTCATATTGGAGTCCCATCAACACATCAAAACATAGTTTCCTCAGAAACCACTTGGCCATTTGAACTCAAATTTCATATGAAGACTCCTTATGATAGGTTAGCCAAAATTTATACCAAGTGTACTGGTCACATGACCAAGATGGCCACCACGCCCATATATGGTAAAAACCTTTTAAATGTCTTCTTCTCTAGAACCAAAAGGCCAATGGCCTTGGGACTTGGTATGTAGCATTGGGGATGTGGGCCTTACCAGATTTGCACAAATGATTAATCTAGGTTGACCTTGACCTACTTTATGGCAAGGTCAAATTTGATTTCTAATGCATTTATTTGGGAAAAATCTTGTATTAAGTACCAAAAGCCAAGCTGACCTGTGACCTTTTATCCAAGGCCACTCATTTGGACTGCCATACACTTATCTAAACATCTATGTCTCAGAAATCACTGGGCTGTTTGATGGATTATTCATTAGATTGTTTAAGTCACTTGACCAAAATGTCTGCAATCCCCATATGGTAAAACAAAATTTGTTCCATTATAAGCTGTAGTTGACCTTGACCTATTTTAACATTATTAAGGAGATCAGGTGAGCGCCTCAGGACCTTCAGGTCCTCTAGTTTGTTTATCTAAACCTGTGCAAAAATATGAAAGCATTCACAGCTTATGTAACCTTTAGGAATTGTTATAATTTATTATAGACAGAAGCTGACTGGCCGGAAATATTATGTTCTTTAAGTTCACAAAATGTCTTGTTTAATGCAGGGTTAAATTGATTATGTTCTTATTAGTACACCTGAGCATGAATAGCTCAAAGTGATATATTTTGATTACTCATTGTCCGATTTTTTTTGTTTGATTTGATTCTTTACGTCCCATCAACAATCTTTCAATTATAAAGGGACAGGTCTTCCTGGGTTGTACCAGTACTAAGCTATCATTAATGTTCTTGCTCAAGGACAGTGATGCTGGTGAGGCTCAAACCCACGGCCCCTCTGTCTGGAGTCAAGCATTCTGTGCTCCCTACTCAATGTCTGGTGTCTTGTGTGGTGTGGCATCAACAATTTGCTTTAAATAACAACTCGAATACCACTTGGCTAATTTCAACTAAACTTCACAGGACTGTTCCCTGGATAACATCTACAATAATAGCTTAAACGAATTTGATATATCAAAAACATGACCATCACAGAGCATGGCTTATTACTGCTATCAAAAGTCAGAAATCTTTTAGATTACTGAAACAGTATGTTTACTCTGTTTCAAATGTTTGGCCACTTAGCCTTTGTCAGGAAAAAAATAACTAGATTAATGTTGTGAGCTACATCTCCATTGTCTAAGCCAACCAGTTAATTTGACTGGTTGGCTTAGACAATGGAGATGTAGCTCACAACATAAATCCAGTTATTTGTTTCTTGACAAAGGCCAAATGGCCGAAAATTTGAAACAGAGTAAACATAGTGTTTTAATATGAATAAATTCCCGTTGAAATTTTTATTGAGATAATCTTTTAGATTAGCTCGAACAAATTGGATTAGTAGATAAACATGGCCATCATTTGGTGTGGCCAGTTTCCCTTATGAACCTTATAAGAAACATAAAACTATTTTTGCTGAAACCATTGGTAAGAAATGAAAACGATTGGGCATGAACGTTTACTTGGTGTCCCTCTACAAAAATAGCTGAAATCAATTTTATCCATCACAAAACATGGCCACCAGCAGGCAAAGCTTAATGCATCTAAGTAAAGTTCAAAAACCCCTGAAACAGCTGATCAGAATTCATAATAATTTGATGATTTGGCGTAAATGGTTGCTGGGTGATGGTCACTGGGTGACCATTTGTAAAATAGCTAAAATAGATTGGATTGTGAAAGAACATGAGAGCTGAACAAATTGTGTTTTAACTACTGCAGAATCTAGGGCAAACATTTTGCCATTAATATATATTTATTTTTCCCATATTGCACCAGATGCTGTCTGATCTAAGGCTTTGATTTTGTTATTTATTTTTTTTCATTGTAAATTGTTGCTCCCATTGTATGCTTGTGCTTTGTATTTGGAACTTGTCTTGTGATATAGTTCTTAGTCACCTTTCTAGTTTCGTCTTGCTGAGAGAGAGAGAGAGAGAGAGAGAGAGAGAGACTTGAGCTGTGACATGAGATATCCAACAATGTGGCTTTTTGACATGAATACTGTGCAGCCTCCTTTTAAGCTTGGACACTCCAAATGATGTTTAGCCAGTAGCTTAACACTCATAGAATATTCAAATGACAAGCAAAGGCTCTGATCAGACTGCGCATAAGCACAGTTTGAAATACCACATTGTTTGAAATCTCATGGCATGGCTCAGGTGTATTGTGTTTATACTGTTATATGGATGTATGTGCTCTGCTTCTCTTCTTCACAGTGTTGGTTTGATCATGGCATTCCTGCTCATACTCACTTATTATTTTCTACACCAGGGGGCACAACCAGTATCCCTTGTGAACCTTAATTATAAATTTTTGGAAACATGCTCTGAAACCATTGGAAACAATATGGCAGAAATGTTGAATTAGTGACTCTCTACTAGAAATACAAATGATTTGTTAAGAAACATGGCCACAAAGATGCCTGCACTTTTGTGGCTAGGTAAACTTTAAACACCCCTGAAACAGCTGACCAGGATTACAAATAGTGTGGCAGATAGGGTAACTAGGCTACTATCTGCCAAAATATCTTAAAACCAAGTTCATCCATCACATGTGGCCAGAGAACATGGCCAGTTTCCCTGATACATACACATTATTATAATAGTAACTTGATCTGGTGTACTGTATTATGTTGAGTGGCAAAGGTCATTCCACCGGATTACCGGAGACGCTAAGCGTCGAGGGTGATCCAATGGTATGGCCTCATCCACGAGACGTGATACTGTACGCCTGATCAAGTTACTATTATAATAATATGTTTATTATATACCATTTTTCTGACATTATTTTGATTTTATAAATTGTTTTGGTCTTTAACACAGAAAAATCGGGGGAACGTTTGCCATTACGTTTTGTAACATCACATTTACGTCAAATTATATGACGTTACGTCATGATGTTTTCTGTCTCTGGTTCCATGCTTTAAATTTTCTTTATGTAACGTCGCCGCAAAATCAAGTTACCGACGTTAGCCTCGTTTTAAAAGATAGTGATATGGATTCAGAAAACCTCAGATGGCCAGAAAACATACAGATCTAAAGTCGTATCATTTATAGGTATATAATAAACCTATATATGATCTCTTAAACTAATGTGAGCAATCCAGGACCACTTGGCCCCTCTTGTTTTGAAATCCATTATAAGTTTCTTTTTTAATTTCTAGTCATAGTAAGGCTTCATTGCCAATAATAATTGTTGATTTTTTTCTATTCTATTATATCTTACATGTTTTGTTTTGATGTTTACTTTGTTTATTCTATACTGTTTATGTTTTTGTGCTTCTGTTTTCTGAAACCAGGCTACCAATAAAGTAAAACAAATAAATTCAGTGTCTTAGTATTGATGTGCATTTACTTAATTCATGGTACTTAAGTTTTGATGTGTGTTCACTAAATTCATGGTATTTACTCAAATTTCAAATATGGTATCTGATAGGTGGTAAGTAAACCTGATTTCGTTGTTTGCAAACAACAGAGGTGCAGTCCAGCCTGTGTATCTTTATAGTCTAATCAGTGCCATTGTTATTCAGTCTATCAAGCATGTGTAGAAATTGAAAATCTAATTTCAAGATGGTCACCACAGCAGTCATATTTCCCAGGAAGACCCATCCCAACATAACGGAAAAATTGTTGAATCAAATCAAACAAAAAGCAGTCATATTTGATATCTTGATCGTACAGTTTGAGCAAATCCGAAACTCATGAACATATGACCTGATGACCTCGCAAAAACCCAGCCCAATCTCTCACAAGTGGGTTAATAGAAGATTTGAAAACATCAACTCAAGATGGCAACTCTATTGGCGGAATGCCTTGCATTAATTACCATTTTAACCTACAAAATGCCCCAATCCAAGCAAAACCTAAGAAAATTTGGGCAGTGGTACGACAAAATGATACACTTTAAACATGTATGTGTCATGATCCAGCAAGGTAACCTGTCTAGTTTATCTCCCAAACCACTTGTTGGCTAGGACTGAAATTTTGTATGAAAAATCATTAGATTTGTTTAGATGTGGAGTGCACAACATCCAATATGGTGGCCTTCTTGAAAATAGAGTTTTGCAAGAAAAGTGCAAAAATTTGGTAATGCGTGTTCAAAGTCCTCTAGTATATATTGATCATCATATCCAACATTTGAACAAATCTAATAACCCATTGTTTCACACAAAATTACAACATAAATTGAATAGTGGTTTGGGAGAAATCAAAACTAATTGCCCAAATATTGCTTGGACATGTTTAATTTACAGTATCTGGGTGTGACTGATGCTACCAAATAATAAAGTAAATGTGTCTAATGCTTATTTGTATATAATATATTGTGAGGCAGTTTCGTGATGGTACTTTTCACTGCAGATGCTATCACAATTTTCATCATAAGTTTCAATTTTAAAAGAAGTGAAAATCAAAGAAAGGAGCCATATAAATGCTAGTTTTAATTGAGTATTTGAGTTAATTTTGACCTGATTTTTAAGACGTCTAGTTTGTGTTGTTTTTTAAATCAAGATCAGACTGCAACTGACAGCCTTATAAAGGTTAGTGATTTTCCATTATGGCATGAACATTCTTGTGCAAACTAATGTTTACATCTCTGTATGTTCTCTTTTACCAACGGATTCTCATTTTAAGTTATTTTGTCGTTAAGTTGACAGAGCATATTGTGTTTTGCTTGCCTGTGTGTCTGTCCTTCATGCCTGCCATGTTAACAAGATGTATTTTATGACAAACCCTTGAAATATGATCGGCTTAAAGAATGTAACTTTTGACAAATATCTGAAAATCATTTAGAAGTATGGCCCATGTTTAAAATATCTACAAGCATTATAGGGTAAATGGCACAGTGCTTTAGAAACACAATATATACTCGGGTGGGCTTCTTTTGAAATTCGGTAGCACACTATATGGTTGTGCAAACTATTATTCTATATATACACACATCAAAATATTCTATTATTCAACTGTTATACACATTCCTGAGTTCTAAACGACTTTCACTGATACATTGTAACTTCTTAATCCCTCTGAAATATTTTGGAACTGTTCCATCATACCAACATCTCCAGCGAGAACACTGAATGTTTTCCCTGTGCTTTCACCTTCCTTATTAGGAAATTTAACAGTTCTACTATCAATAGTGGGTCGACTTGAAAATGATTTCACTGACTTGGAATTGTCAGTAATGATCTCATCTTGATCAGTATTATATTTTGTCTTATTTCCTTTATCCTGTTCATTGTAGTGTCTGTCTTCATTTGATTTTAATGATCGTCGTTGCTTATTTTCTTCAAATTTATGTTTTCTTTTCAAATTGTCTTGTGTAAGACTTGGTTCTGGTGTTCTTGGATAGACATCAGAATCTGTGTATTTATCAAACTGGAGATATCTTTTTTCTACCTGTGAGTCATACCTCTTCATTGGAGAGTAGGCACCTGAAGAAGTGGCAGTAATATCAGTTTTTCCATCATTAACAAAGATATCTGTATCCTGAATTGAATCTTGTTTGACGCTTGTAACTAATGTTGCTGAAGATGCCTTTGATGCGTGTTTCTTACTCTTCTTTGAGCCTTTATTCTTTGACTTTTGCCTTGAGGAATCAACATAAACTCGGTTTTCATATTTAATTCTTGTCTTTTTTGCTTCTTTGTTTTCTTTTGCATTATTTGCTTTCTTCTCAACAGGATTTTCATTAACTTTCTTATTTTCCGTTAATTCTATTCCTTTATCTTCTGTTGTGCTTTCATGTATCATCTGATTTATTCTTTCATCATTGTCACTTGTGGTCTTGGGTAAATCTTTTGTGCCAGTTTGTAAATCCTTTTCAAACGCATCATTTATTGCCCAGTACTTATGTATTTGTCTCATTTCATCCTGTTCCTTCTCTCTATATGTTTTCTCTTGCTCATATTCTTTGTCAGCTTTCTTCTGATCCCCAAATATTTCACCATTATTCCTTTCTTTGAGTATCCTGTCTACTTCTTCATTGATATCCTTTACCTGAGGGCGTCTTTGCCTGTCTGTTTTTGATCTTTTGTTCCTTTCATGTGCATTGTCACTCACCAACATACTTCGGTGAGCCCTAAATCTGGATTCATCCCTATCTTTGAAAAGCTGGTAATCTGAATGGAGAGCCTCTCTCTCTGTCACTAGTGTTTCATAAGTATCAACAGGTCTTTGGGAAGATCTTTCATATTCACTATAAAACCTTGTAGCTCTATCATCATTGTTTGCGATGTTGTAGCTCTCATAAGAATGCATATTATCAGAATAAATGTCAGGAAACATTTGTTTACCATCATTAAATTCTTGCAAGTCCTTTGAACTTCTGTGAGTGTATTGGTCTTCCTTATTATGTTTGTTTTCTTTCTTCCATGGCAGGGCATCTGTACTTCTGCTTCTTTGACGTACAAGATCCCATTTTTCTCTATGTGAAGCCATTTGATCATACTTATTGTATGTGTGATAGAATTCTGCTCTTGATTTAACTGGAATAGGATTCTTATGTAAGTCTTCATTTCCTTGTTGACTCGATCTTTGTTCATGATGACGGAAACCATTCGGCAATGCTCCATAGGGATAGTTTTCTTGGAATCTGTCATCCTGATTTCTTGAAATACCATTCATGTTCTGCAACCAATTATTCACCTTCCTAGGGTTATATACTATAACTTCAGGTTCATCAGAAATCTCTTGTTGTTTTCTTAAAGCAGCTTTCTTTTCTTCTTCCATGTCTCGTATTTTTCGCTTGAACTGTTCTTCAAGAAGAGCATTCTTATCTATCAGAATTCTGCCATGTCTTTTCTGGATTGGCGAGATCCTTTTAGGTGCTAAAAAGGAGACGAAACAACATCATAGCAAGTCTACTATACTAATTCAACCATCATTTCTGGTACTCAACTGAAACTACTGAAAGGCTGGCAAGTTTTTATATAACATAAGATGTTGGTCTGACGTTGAACACATGATTGTAAGATGCTTTGAGCAGTGCATAGTTGTGCTGTGGTTTAGTTCATTTTTCTCACCAGTACATACAGCTGCTTTTCAAAAAAGCATAGATAGCGATTTTGTTATAATTATTAATATACCCCATACATGTTTGCGTGTTTGTAACAAACACATGCTTTTTCTGATTTATGATTTTTTAATCCTGTGAGAACAATATATCTAGTTACAGTGAGTAAAAATAGGATTGTTCTTGCAGTTTTTTATATCAGTTTTTAACTTCTGAAACTGTTTATATTTTAAGCAATCTAAGTGGCCTATCGAATTTTAAATTGTGGGCTAATGAGGAGAGCTGCAAAGAAAAATGTGGTGGTCATCTATGGTGTCATGTTTACTGAGCATTGTGAATAAACTTTGAAAACTGAAACTATCCAATGTTTCGACAATGAATCACTTGATTGACTGTGGTGTATGTGCATTAGTGTGTTGCACGAATTGAATAACTGCACACAAGTACGTTATAAAGATATGTTAAGTGCATTTTCGGATGTTCAAATTTGATGCTGCATAACAAGAGACCATTATTATTAGAATTGCCAAAACGAAAGTACTGTCATACAGTTACATTGGGCCAAGAGGGTTCATAATTAGTCTGTTAATGATTGGGAAAATATCTCGTCAGATAAATCCATGTTCATTACCTATTCCCATCACACACAAAGAAGGTATGGCGTCTGAAACATTAAACGTTTTTGTCCAGCTTGTATTGATAGATGTGTAAAGAATCCACTGAGAGTCATGGTTTGGGGCACAATCTCACCAAAAGGGATCACTTAACTTAATATTGTAAATGGAATCATCAACAGTCATGCATATCATAAACGATGTCCACAAGCAAAGAATATCTATTTCAATAAGATAACGCACCATGTCGTAGCTCTGAAAGCACTCGCGCGTTCATCAGTGACCAGTGTATTTATATACTTAATTGGCCATCTAATAGACCCGATCTGAGCCACATAGAAACCATCTGGATCATTGTAAAGAATCGCCTTGGATGGATGCCAAATATAAAAGACAGACATCGAGAGGAATGACTAACATATTTGGTACACCTTGAAAAATTGTGATCTGAAAGCCCTATATTCGACCATGCAAGATAGAATTCAAGTTGTTATTAGAACCAAGAGTGGTGTTACTCAGTGTTAGATGGAATGTCAGATTTTCACTGGAAATGATATCGGTTTCAAAACAAAATGCTTTGTGGTTACAGGGCTATACATGTGCATTAATAAAACCTAGATCAATTATGATTTGTGCCTATTAATATACTTCAACAACCAAATTAAAGTACATAGGCTATGTAGATAATTCTGATAAAATCGCTATCTGGAGAAAATTTTGAAAGCAGCTGTAGAATTAAATGTGTATAATCATATGTAATGTACAAAATATGAAACTTGTATAATTTTGTAGCAATGCAATGAGTTCTTTTTTTACTGTAAATGATGAACTTACATTCATTATGATTCTGAGTTTTCACCTTTGACCGTCTTCTGTAATGCTCTTCTGAATAATTATTCTTTTCGTGATTTGAAAACATCACTTGTCTTGTTGGACGATGTTTCTCGTTTTCAACTCTGAAAGAAATATCACAGACGTTTGCAAACTTTAAAACCATGTCAAACCCCAAAACAGCAGACACACGCCATCAGAGTTAAGTTCAGTCAATGTAGATACAAAACCTTTGCTTTACATCAACAGTTAACTTTGATTCAGGATTATGTTTTCAACGTGTCGTGAGGCAAATATACTCAGAAAAACAATTATCTTTTGACAATATAATATTTGATAAAATAATTTTCAAGCAAAGTATTTTCGTATCAGATAGAACTAACAATATGCAATTAAGCAAAATGCGAAATGAATTATGGGCCAATGGTAACAATACAGAACCACACCAAATGTACTAAGCCTCTTTACCCAAAGTTCACAAGCAAAACTTTTAGCGTTTTTATTCTCTGCTACAACCTTTACCTGATCATTGCTTATGCTCTAATTCCGACCACAGCAAGTTTTCACACCCATTTTTTCAGTAATTGCACCTAATAACGTGACAGTTTCTTCGACAAAAAATCACAGATATGGCATACTCCAGCCAATATGACAGCAAATTAGAAGTAAAACACTGACGACAACTACAAAATTAGGTGTCATACTTTTGACTAAGAGCCAGCAATGATTTTGGAGCCATTCATTATGGAATACAAATGATAAAATGGGTTTCAATCATTTTGAATGTTTGTGACTTTTCAGTTTAGAGGGTTGCATTGTTTGGATATGCACTGTACTTTAATCATTGAAGCGTGGCTTAAATCAAACATTCATTTTGATTGCAGATATCTGGAACTATGAAATGCATACGTAATTTGTTTAGTTTTTATTGTATTGAATATTATGGAAGGATTTAAATATACATGTCCTTCTATTGTTTTTCTGAGTTTATATTACAGAATATAATACATGATCTAAAAACTTCCCATCGGCCTACATTCCAGTAGGTGGCAATCAGAGGAACTCGAGATCTAAACTACATCAAACCGCTCCTATTGTAAGACCTAAACTTTCTTGTGGAATGTATTTCCTAGAAATTGGGTTTAAGAGGAGAGAGACAGGAAAAGAGAGAGGGGGAAAAAGAGCTGGTTGCTTTACTTGAATTGTGTTCTTGATGTCGTCCGGCTGTTCGTTTTCTTTGTCTCTGACTCACATTGCCGGTATGTGATTATGGCAATTCCTGTCATACTAACTTATTTTGTTAAAAGAAGCATGCAGTTTGCTTGGGCCTTGGTAAAATGATTTGAAATGGGTGACATAAATTGCCAGATACCTACACAGTATAAAATGCAAAGTGCTATTTTGTGTTTTATTAGTTTTTATTACCTTGTTTAAATCATTTGTTGATAACCTCGTTGGATGAGTAGGGAATAAACTATCATTTCGGGTTGTAAAATTGTGTTAACCATAATCCTACTGAATAAATTATTACCGCATATACTTTGGTTTTCTAGCCAGTTCACTTGTATCATTCCAATTACAAACATGGGTTTATAAGGCTAAGTGGAAAACAGTGTGGATCCTAATCACCTGGCGTCTTCAGAAACCAGGTGATCTGGATCTACACTGCTTTCAAAAGTGGATATATCCAGATTCTGCAATGCAATAACCCTCAGGATTTATCCTTTTATGAAAACACTGTAGATCCAGATCAGCTGGCTTCTGATGAAGCCATCTGATCAGTATCCACACTGTTTTCCACTCTGATTGGTAATACATGCTTATAACAGGAATGCAGCAGGTTAACATGGTAAAATTCGGGAGGAGTGTAGTACATGATGGAAATATTTAGCATGGCAAGGGTTAATAAATATACCTTAGTTTTGTATGAGCTCTTGTCCTCAAAGCTTGGCACAGATACTGCGTGTTGAGTTCACTGACGTTGACAAGATGGATCTCTTTAAGCTTAAGCTCTTCTCTTGCGCTCAGACAAAGCTCTATTATGTTGTCAACAAGCTGTAAGCTGCATTGCTCGATTTCAAACTTCTCCCTAAAACGACCTGAAAATTAGATTTTTGATTTGATTTGATTCTTCAGTTCCCATCAACAATCTTTCAGTTCCTGAGTTGAACCAGTACTAAGCTAGGATTAACGTTCGTGCTCAAGGACACAACGCAATGACGCCGGTGAGGCTCTAACCGGCAGCCTCTCGAGTCAAGCACGCTACCACTAAGCCACTGCGCTCCCTCTGAAAATTAGAATAAAGAGTGTTAATACCTTCATATTGTAACCAAAATATTCATACTGAGTTAGATGTCTCAGTTATCGTTGTAACATCACAAAGTGGAACACGTTGTGGAAAACACGTGGCTTTTGTTGTATGTAAACAACAAAAGCTCAAACCAACATATGTGTAATCGCACGACATAAACCATCGTGCACGATATAAACTCTGGTGTCAGTTAAGCTCGAATTAGACACCAATATGTTCCATAGGTTTAGATGAACAAATTTTTTGAGCGAAAATTTTTAAATATTTTCTAATCCAACAGTTTGAACATGTGTTTTGAGTACCCACAACATATGTTTCGGTTGAGAAATAAGAAAATTAATTTTTTGGTACGCACTCTAAACTAAAGGCCTGTTAAAATAACATTTCTTTAACTAATCGAATGTTATCGGTATATAATAGAGTCGTTCTATGTTATTTCTTCTATACATAATTTCATCTCCTGACGTTTGTTTTGCATACATCAGATTTTCTGTTTGGACTTTTCGCCCTTGATTTCAGAGGGTTTTTCTGCCTTTTTAAGGATTCCACATAATTATTCAAGGTAAACCAGCTCCAGCGATTATACTTTTTATATCAATTATTTAGCTAGTGTTGTAAAAGGTAACGTAGTTAACATTTCAATAATAATTATAATTCTTTCCACTGATTTCAAGATCAAAATAATAAAATTCACAGGCTTCTTGTGACTATTTTTTAACTTAACTACTAAGAAATTTATTCACTGAGCTTTTAGCCAATATATTGGCTACTAATCTCGTACAGACTGTGGGCTTCTTTATTTGGTCAACGGTATAAATGACGTTATTTAACAGCTTTATACGACTTAAAAGTCAAAATAAATATGGAGATTCTTTTAAACACCAATAATTAAGTTATTGTTTTTCTTATCTTTATTGGGATTTTAAAAACAAACAAAACTATCGTGGGTCAGGTCAGTAATTCAAAACGTCTAATCAATCAGTCAGTCAGTCCATTACCTATAATATCACTTTCTATAATCTCAAAACCAAAAGCTCATAATGTCATTATGCGAAGTAATGTACTGCAACATATGTCATAACGCTTTCTTGAGTGATGGACTCATTTATCAACAGGGGATACAACGTGATTTATTAACCCTTTTTTGACTGATTGACGCTTCCACCCAGTTTGATATGTGCTGGTTTCTAGCATAAAGTACAAAGTGGTTTGTGCTTACAGCTAAGTTTCAATTCAGTCTACACATCCGCACAGTTTGACCAGTGTCTTAGTTTTCCGCCCATAGAGTGTCCATCGAAGATTCAGATCAGGCTGTGGGGATGCGCAGGCTGATCAGATTTTTTATGGGTGCACATGCCAACTTGTATTTTTTGCTGGAAACTGGCTCATATAAAAACTGGTCATGGACCATTATATACATGTGAGGAGATCGCTGTAAAGAATTTCCAAATAATTATTTCTGTCTCAAAAATATTGTTTCAGTGCATACATTGGCGTAGCTCCCATTATGCAGTTACGCACGTGCATAATAAAAAAAATAGTAACATTCAAGGGAGGTCACCTAATGTGGTAGAAGTGATTTGACATTTAATAAGGAACTGCTCATAAAGGAAAGAATTCGCTCCCTCTGGGAGCAAATTCTTTCTTTTAAGAGAAGTTCCCACTTTGAAAAGGGATGCAATTGAAGAGGAGCACTGCTTGATCCAGTGATCTCCCTTTGATGTGCGTAACTTTTTCAGCGCTCTGGCTAAGCCATTGATATATTCTGATATTCTGATGGGCCTTATTTCATTTGGGTCTCCACTGACTGTCAATGTATAAAACCTGAAAAACATGTACATGATAATTGCAGGCAAGTAAGAATTAACCCTTTATACACTGATGGGTTCTTCCTTCCCTGGCATTGCATATTCAAAGGGTCTTCCAAATAAATTGTATTGCTTTCTTTTTAAGTAAAAAGTGTAGACCCTAATGAAAAGTCACATTTAATTTGGATCTTCACTGTTTACCAAAGTCATTAGCTAGTATACTACATGCTCATAGTGCAGTAGATACCATTCATTTATTAAAACAATGGAAATGAAATTCCAGTAGGTCTCCGTGTCATTTTACATATGTATACATAGTCAAGTTCCAGTATATGACAACGAACAAAAGCAGGGTCACTAAGGACTAGATTTAAAATCTATGACATGTCACTTTGTTACACATTCTTAACAAAGCCAGCGTTTACAGTGAACCTCTCTCTCTTTCTTTCTCTCTCTCTCTCTCGTTCTCTCTGTCTCTCTCTCTCTCCTCTCTCTCTCTCTCTCTCTCTCTCTCTCAATATGCATGCGTGCGTGCGCACCTTTATCTACCATAAATTAGGATGGCGAATCGCACAGTAAAAGCAACGCTATACTGCATGGATAAATTGGCGGACGCTTATTTTTTTTCGCAACAGTAAAGATCTTTTTTTTCTCTTTGTTTTTGCAATCGTATCCATTTATCCATGCTCCATAATCCAGTCCACTTTTGGCCGGATCTATTGATACCAAAATATTCTCATAAAAGTTCCTGCTATGGGCAATGTTAAAATGCCAACAGTTATTGGCATTTCAACAGTTTACGAGCATTGTAAATTTCATGCTCGTTTGAGTTGAGCATGGATTTTTTCTTAAACTCGAGCCTGATCGCAGCTGTTTTCTTACCCGCTCCTATTAAAGGCATGGCCAGACTTGTTATGTCCAGTTTGTCGGCAGCGTGTAGAATCTGTGTGTAGATACTATCAAGCCTGGACAAATTCTTCAAGCTTGCCTTCCGCATGGGTTGTAATATAACACTGTGAAACACCCATTGTACAGGTAGACTCCCAGCTGTGCACACCACGACCTCGCCTTCTACTAACGACCTTTGACCTCTGAAAATATTGAGTGAAACATTGCATTATGTTGCAGTTGCATAGGAATGGTCTATTGGTCACAGACCTGTAATTGTAAAAAGGGCAGTGATTGGCTCAAAAGGTGGGTGGAAGCTCAGCACAATATTTTTAAGCTGTAAGGTGTTTCATAATTGGTCAATAATAAAAATAGGAAATATATATTGTATTTATTACATGGGTAAATCTTTGCTGTATTTTTGAAACAACACCTCATTGCTTTTGTTGAATAAGTTTACTGGTATGGCTGGGAAAAAAGGACCTTGCATTCTGGTATTTTTTCAGTAGAATTTTCCTCTCATGTAGGGTGCCCACCTTCAGGGGCCAAAAAGTGGTAAAACATGGTTGTCACCGGAGTATTTTATTCTTGTTTATTGATTGAACTAGGTCCAATATGTAACTCTATGGCAGCCTCACTGTGATTGAAGAGTTGTGAGGACCACAACCTACTTAAACGCTATAATGGATGTCTATGGAAAAACAATTACAGGTCTGGGACCTATTGATCATCATAAAGGTAGTGAAACCCGTTTGCTGATGATTACTGTTGTTATGGTAAACACTGCAGATACTGTTGCGGCGCTCCTCCCCAGGGGTCTGCACCCTTTTATATTGTCATAAAGGAGGCGCTATAAATGCATGAACTACTAATTGCAAACAAATACATATACAGTAATAGTATACCCTAAACACCACATTCTCGCCATCGTTGAAATCTAACTCCCATAAAACTGATTTTGACATTTCACACTGGCGAGCATCGTTGGCTCATGTGAATCTGCGCATAGACACATGAAGTTGGTATATAAATTAATACTTAGGCCAAACCGTATATGTAGTCCCAGTAGATAGCTATACAATGTATGCATAAACGTTAGAAATGGCTTTGTGAATATGGGATAAGTAACTGGCTCAAATGGTTAAAGGCCAATGGTTGATACCGATTCTCTGAATTTTAATAAAAGTAGATGCAATCTGACCGCTACCAAAAGCAGTAAGCTAAATTTAAAGGTCCTGTATTGAACATATCTTAGGGAGTACAGTGGCTCAGTGGTAGAGTGCTTGACTCGAGGCCGAGAGGCCACGGGTTCGAGCCTCAACGGCGTCACTGCGTTGTGATCCTTGAGCAAGACACATTTATCATAGCTTAGTACTGGTTCAACCCAGGAAGACCTGTCCCTGTTTAACTGAAAGATTGTTGATGGGACGTATACGTCTGTTGTTCTAACTGTGCAACTGCAGTTCATGCTTTCAGAAAGCATATCTGCCTACTCTTGTTGTTTTTCGCCTTCAAATTTACCTGGCTTGTCCAAGGGCTAACTCGTACGGATATCCGCCATAAGCTCGTATTATCTTCGCAAGAGATCCTTTCATTTTCCTATCAACGCCACAAACGATCGCCTGTATATTGTCCAGTTTCACGACTGACCCCATGTAAACGTGGACGGTCAACTTCTTCAAGATGTCGAATGACCACATTTGGTGACCATCTTTTGTGTATGATTGCTCTGTGAAGGTGACGACGTTTTTACTTCTGTGTGAGGGCACGCCTTTCAAGCTCACAGCACTTTCAGCTCTCTGTGAAAGTTCTTCAATGGGGTTCGGTATATTGCCAGTTGCTGTAAGAAAAGGAGAAAAATCTTTGAGTGCCAAAACAAAATTACTCAAACAGAAAAATCTTTGTTTATTTGCATTCTACAGCAAACTATCAAATTATTTATTCATAACTTGATCAACATGTTCTTGATTTATATGTTCTATGAGATGATGCATTGATAAGTTAGGGGTCTTTCATGCAAACCAAACATCTATGTGTCTTGATCCACATCTGAACTAAGGGTGAGGTCAGTGCACAGTTAAACCGGTTTAAGCCCTCCAGTAAAATATTTTACTGACCGTTCCAAAGCGGTACTTCTTTTGTGGATCTTTTATGTCTTTTCTGTCTTGTGTTTGCTATGCCTTTGTGCGCGTCTGTTTATTGTGCCTTGTGGTCACCTGCTGGGAAAGGGCTGACCTCTTGGATCTCGTTTGTGGTGTCTACCTGTGAGTTTGTCACTTTCCCATTGGTATCCTGGGCCAGGTATGGTACTTGATTGTATCAATTCCTGATCTTTGCACCCTTACTAACATGTACTTAGATGTGTTAGTCAAAATTCATTTTTGAAAATTCATCACGTGAAGAGTTGAATAATATTATGATCATTTGACATAAAGAGAAACGTGTAATTGGTATACAGTAAAACCTCGAAAATTCGTACTCCGATTTTTCGAAATACTCGCTAATTCAAATTAAATTCCGGACACAAATTATGGATTGAAAGAATAAATTATTTCAATAACTATCTAAAAACATGTGTTTTGTGTGTGAAAAAGAAACATCTCCTTGAGACGTTTCTCTTATGCACACAAAACATATGTTTGATAGGAAAAAACTGATAATAATCATTTTTGTTTTTTTATACTTTATGTCTACATCCCTATTATTCGAACTACTGATAATTCGAAATAAACCAACCAGTCAATTAGAGTTCAAATTAATAGATTCTACTGTAGTCTTTAAGCATTGTTATCATCCTGATGGAATTAAAGAAGATCAGCACCGGAAATCCTCGGGATAATCATTGTACTTATCATAATATATTTTTGATTAAGAAACGCATAAGTTTCCATGTTCAACATCAGGCGACGAAACTTTGTGGTCGTGAAGGTACATGCAATCGTTTAATGTAGTCCATATCCAGTCAGTCGATCAAAAAAATGTATTTTGTAGATCAACTAAAACAAATGTCAATTAGGTATTAAAAGCACGATGTCCATTTTCATTATTCACTGTTCATATTAAAATATAAAAAAAAAAAATCTTTATTTTTAGGACCTCGTTATATCTAATCTATTAAAAATGTTTTGCTGTTTATTCTCTAATGATTAGACGAAGTTTTATAATTTCATTTTTGGTGAAAAGTTGACTTGATCTTTGTATGGAAGAAAGTACATGCCATGAAACAGTTTGTTATGTTTATTTTTTCTATTTTTTCTTCACGTTTTCATTAGTTTTAAATATGATTTTCACGTTGACGCCGAAAGAATAATAGTAAAACGCGAGAAATGTAATTAAATATCTGCGTCGATGGTTCAAAAACAATAATGTATGGCACGATACCTCTTTCTTAAGGAAGAATTGCCGATATTTGTAGGTCACGGTCAACTAAACTAATATCGGTCAACATATTTGTAAGTTACAGTCAACTAAATTCTTTAGCTACTGTTTAGATCTTTGGCACCCGTTAGTCTAGCTATTTAATTATGCACAATTTGGGTGCAGGGCATATTTCTCGTTCTGACTCGAGTTTTCGCGAGATTCTAGCAATCCTTTACCTAGAAGCATCGCTACAGATATTTTGAAATAGCATAGACGCTTTAATGAGCTCAGCTGACCGAAGACAAAACAAAGTTTAAACATCCCCCATTTTTTTCTTCTCAATTTCATTAAAAATTCTCACGTTACTCATATCGAATATGTCTGTATATCTTTTTTAAAAAAGATATTTCTTGTTATAAAATAAGGTCATTATTCACTAATCATTAAACCCTATTGATTTGATTATTTCCGATAAAACGTACATTTTGCAATGGTGGCAATGGCGTAGAAAAGATATATATGATGGATTGGATTGATGATCTTTAGATTTTAAAGGTATCATTGAGGAATCTTAAGATTATTTAAGTGTGGACTCAGTGTGACATTATCATTATCTGTAAATAGTTCACCTATACATGTATATGTGGTAAGTTCACGAAACAAAAATGACAACATGCTTAACCCTTTGTATTCTGGTGGATTTTCCCATTCATATTGATACAATAAGTATGGGATTGCCCATTTTGTACTTTAAGGGGTCACATGTATAGACGTTTCTAATTAATGGTGTATTTCATTCCCTGAAGACTGTTTTGATCTTAGCAAACAATGCAGACCCCAATGAAATGCAGCATCATGCTGCATTTCATTGGGGTCTTCACTGTTTGCCAGAGTACCCGTTTAGGGGTTTCCAGTATACAGTGGGTTAAATACCTGATTTGTACTTCTCAGCCATATCCACAAAGCCAGGGCTAGAGGCCCAATCCTCGTAGGCTTGTTTGATGGCGAACAGCATGTCAACGTTTAAATCCACTAGATGGATCTCCAACACCGGATATAGTGGACCCATACCAAGACTATAATCTACCAGGGCCTTCACATGCACCTCAGCTACAATCTCTTTAGGTATCCCAAAGTAGGTTTCTGTTAAAAGAGAGGAAAACTAAGGTTATAACTATTTGTTAACCATTTTACTACTGAATCCGAATTTTATCCTCCAGAAAGAAACCAGCTGATCAGGATCCACACTCATTTTTATATCATATACCACTCAAAGCAATGCTTTTTAAAGCTGATACTTTTTGGTGTCTTAAGTGACTATGGGGTTTTCACAAAAGAAATGCATCTTTGCCTAAAATTGTTAACCTGTTTACATCGACTTCTGGATTCTTGTTTTGACAAATCATTTGAAATTTGGAGGGCCTGGACAAATTCAATTCTTTTTATACAGTAAAATGGCGAGGTTTTTTTTAGCGAACTTGGGCAAGGAAAGTTGAAATCAATATTCTTTATTCCGTGGATATTTATAAAAAATATACATTGTAGTTAAAAAATAAAATAAAGATAAAACCCCTGTCAAGTGCATCCTTGAGTCAACAAAATCAAGTTCATAAAATAAACGGCGTCGCAACAGCTCTTGGCATGCTAGTGTATTTCAGTAGATGTTTGAAATTCTAATTCTAAAATTTTAAGCATACACTAGCAGGTAACGTAATTATTGCCCGACAAGGAATGTGCATATACAATCATACTCACCGCCACATATAGTGGGTAATCCAATTTTTCTGTATTTGTGTTTTTCGGCAGTCTTTAGGGTATTATATATGGCAGTATGCAAGTCAATGGCACATTTCTCTTCAACTGTTTCATAGTCTTTCCACCTAGGACCCGCTACATTGATAATTCCTAAACAGGGAATTTTACCTGCTGAAGTCACACACGTTTCGGCTACTTTTAGTGGACCATTGTTGAAGAGAAACACTTTTATTTCATCATCAACTTGTCTGCCAGCGGCAACTGACATATCTCTGGCAATATATCCACCTTCCTGCATGCTAGTATCTACAACATTCACTAGAGCATCTACGTTGTTGAGTTTCACAACATTATGTCGGTACATGAATATATCCAGCCCATTCACATTGATATGATAACGAATGTTAGACTGAGCTTCTCGCTGTTTCATTTGTTTCACTGAGTGAAGTGATGGCAACTGTCTAACATATCCTATCTGTTGAGCTGGTCTTCTACCGATATTGTTTCTTGGTGTTGTGTTCTGTTGCACCTCACGTCTCGGTGCGAATCTGTGGTCATTTACACTGGTTATAATTTGAGATTTACGTAATGTAACGATGTTTTCATTGATCAAGTTTGTATCAGGATGTTTTACCAGTGTCAGTTCAGTCTTTGGTTCATCGCTGTACTCTTGATGAACCTGATGATGCATGTACATCCGGTTCAACTCACCAGGACGATTGGGTTTCTTTGCTTGATAAAGTCGATCTGTTGGCTCTGTAATCCACTTAGCATTGGCTACATGGCTAGAGTGGTTTGTTTCTGCTACATTTCCATTGGATAATAGTAATGGATCTAGCCAGGGATTGTCTTTCTGTTCTACCGGTTCATCAAATTCATTTGAAGGCCCAATGTCAAAATCTTTTTGGACAGGAAAAAACATGTGTGGAGGTCTCGGATAATTTGGATTATCATATGTAGACCCCACAGACTTTAATTGTATTTTATCCTTGCTTAGATTCTTTGTCTGTGATGGCTTTCGCTGTAACTTGACTTTATTTGTTCTCAAGTCAATTGCATTTGTTCTTCTTGGATCTAAATGTCGTTTATGCGACACAAGATCGCTTTCCTTAGACGATTCATGTCCAAAAAAGTGGGCGCTATTAACAGAGGACTCATCGTGTACTATACCCTGAAAACGATCACGTTTGACTCTCTCCTCAAATGCCGTGTCTCTGGCTATCTTTCCAACGTGGTTAACCCACTCTTTCCTCGCTTTTATTATATCTGCGTAATCTCGAGCAAAAATCCATACTCGAAACTTATCACTTTCCTCATACTCTTTTAGAGCAAATAAAATACTTTTGTCTTTTGCTTTTTCTCTTGCAAATTTCCTTGCTTTATGAAAGTCTGCTATTGGAACAAAGAAATCGTCTTGGCAAATCTTAGTGAGTTCAGAGGATATTCGCATGATTTCATCTTTAACACGGTGGTAAGTATTGAAGTTACAATAAATTTCAATAAACTCTGGATTTTTCTTATTGGGAACAGCCTTTACGTTGATAGTTGGGATTAATTTCAGGTTTTCAATCTCATTGTCAAACAAATGATCAAACTTTCTAGCATAATCGCCATGGAAACGCCAGAAAACGATGCCTTTGTTTGGATATCCCACTTGACATGTGATTCCGCTTCGTGGGTAAACATCTTCGTCAATCCAAAACCTGAGAGTTTCAATGGCAAGACTCAGTATTTCCGTATCAGGTCCCAGTATATCAAAAGTGCCTGTTAATTTGTTGTATTCGTAGCGAAGGCCAATATCTCGTGATATCTTAGTACCGACTTCATTAACTCCACCTGGCAGACGTTTGAATTTGTCCACCAGATTTGGGTCAATCCGTATACGACACTGAGGTTCTTCCAATACCTTAAAGTATAAGAAATAAACCAGGTCCCAGGTTATAATACTTTTTACATGCTCAACCCAACTGAGCATGAAATTTCAATTGTACATAAAAAAAACTAATATGCCCCCAAATAAAGAGTTTTCTTGCTTTCAGACTCTCAGATGTTGTATTTATCATGCTTATAAATGTTAAAATGCCAACAATTGTTGGTATTTTAACATTTATGAGAATTATAAATTCCATGCTCAGTTGAGTTGAGCATGGTAAAAGTTTTATAACCTCGGGACCAGCTCGCAGGAAAAGTAGAGGATCTTACATGAGTGCTCATGGTTTATAGCATTTGTTAACCGAGTGGGGGGAGGGGGAGATAAAATGTAAGCAAGTGACAATCCAGACTAGCCTATGTATGCACACAATATTTCCAGAACCTATCCTGAGTGCATACACAGAGCAATTTAAGAACTATATGAAGCTTCAATCCAAAACCTAAACATCTACTGTCCAGCCAGCCAAGAGTGACAGTGACTTCCTGTTTTGTTTACAAAGTTATCAATAGATCACTTGTGTATTAATCCTATCCACAGGATAGGATTAATACACAAGTGATCTATCGATTCGCGTTAGCTCAAGTGAAGTGTACACGTTAGTGTTTTACTAAGCAATTGTAAACAAAGTATTGCGTCACTGTCACTCTTGGTTGGCACGACGGTAGCGTCAGAGAATAGATAAATACAGGTACGCACGCTGTAAGCCTGACTTTACGCATATGCTATTAGTAGCACTATCACATGGACTGGTCCATATACTGAGTGACCCATTTATGTTTAATGAAATTTCCCATTCTTATCAACTGGTCGAAGCCATTTCGAATTTAAGGGTTCTTGGGAAGTAATTTACAGTTACATCAAATTTTAAAAGTACATTTCGTAAGCAAACAGAGCAGGATCTGATCAGACGCAGCGTTATGTGGCGTCCGATCTTGTTCTGCACTGTTTATCGATGTCCCATAAAATGAACGCTAGGCTGATATGGGTTAAAAGGAGTCTTGTATAGCAGCATATTTTAGCCTAATACTAAATGAACCAGTGCATGAGATTTCCAACAATTTGGTATGTGCGACCAGCAAAGGCTCAGACCAGCCTGCGCATACGCGCAGTCTGATCAGAGCCTTTGCTAGTCGCTTGAGTATTCTATGATTGTTAAGCTACTGACTGAACACCATTTAGAGTTTCTAAGCTTAAAAGGAGGCTGCACAGACTCGTCTTAGTCTACACTTGTCAAAATGTCAAATTGTTGGAAATCTCATGCCGCGGCTCTAAATCAAGTTGAACTTGTTTCCAAGAGGTGGCCTGTCTTTTGCTTTGTGGCCTCTGTAGACTTGTGTCTTTGTATAAAACTAGCTACCATCTCTACAGAAGCAAAATTAAATATGACTGACTTGTGGAACTGATTCTTTAACAAATTGAAAGTCTATCTACCAAGACGAACAGAAACTATGACCAACTATTTACGTTATTTATAACAATCATACAAAATAACCGTTCGTTTAATAACTGTCAGTTTCATCAAATGAATTTTTGAAATGTTTTTGATGGTGAAATACAGATGGGACATCCAGAATGATAAGCAAGACTACGTTTTCATTGTCAAACCTTATTTCCAACCGTCTACAGCTATGAAATTCCAAGGACCTCGGACAGTCTTAATAAAGGATTGCCCATAAAAATGACCAGAGAAAAGTTTCAAAGAAAATGATATTTTTTCTATGAGAAAGATAGTAGGTTCAATCCTCGACTTATCCACAAAAGCCGTTTTCTCATTGGACAAGTACCTATTGAAAAATATGGGCTGAAAACTCTGTTTTTGCTATCCAACATATAGAAAATAGAAAAAGTTTTACTGAAGTGCTTTCCCCCCCCCCCCCCCCCCCCCCCCCGTGACCAAACTAATCCTTTTGCATACAGTTGTAGTTTTACATTTCACACATCATATAAAAACGGCATGATTGGTCACAGGGGGGAACGATGTCAAAATGCTCAAAAACGCTTTATTATAAAACCTTATTAGAAACTTATTTTGTAAAGACCTGTAGGTAAATGGCATGTATCAGAGCTTTAGTTATGAGTGCTTACAAAGTAATTAATTGTCTCATTTCTCAACCAAAACATATGTTGTGGGTACTCAAAAGAACCGTCGCAATGAGACAATTCTTTTAAGTACCAAATTGTAGATAAAATCTGATGTGTAAGAAAAATATTAACGATTTTACGCTCAACATCTGTGTTTATCTAGACTATGATTTATACAGTATGCAGATATGATACACCTCAGTGCACAAGTCAACTGGATGAACTTGAAACATTACAGGTAATAGTCAAAAGTCATTGACAGCACACTTCTTTAGATGAAACAATGTAATCTTCTCAACCCGAATTTTATGCAAACCCATCACTTTCGCCTCAATTTTTATGCCGCAAACATAATATTTACATGTATTTAGGTGAATACTCGACGAATCTTTGACTTTCTGTGAAATGGAATTTGGTCACATAGATTACCCCCACCCCCTAAACCCTAACTTCCTGGCATAGTTATGCAATATTTTCAAAATATTTTTATATTGCTAGGTTCACTAAATGTAAGGGTTTGGTTTAAGCACAAAACTATAGTTGTCAGTTATGCATTATCCTAGCCACAAGCTGTCAAAATTTGGGCAGATTGAATAGGAAACTGTCCGAGGTCCTTTAACACGCCATGTGATCAAAGGCTCCGGATTTCTTGAACAAAAGTCCTGTTAAAGTACAAAACAAAGCGACGCTTTCATGTGCATAATTTCACAGGCTGTATTCAGTCTAATTATTGGGACAGATCTATGGTGTAATTAAATTTTTAAAGAACGATAGCAAAACGAACAGACCTTGAACAGAACATAACGCCAGTCATTCGTAACCAATGACGTATCTGATCAGATGGTACTTTAATTTCTTCCAAATCAGTTTGATAAAGAAAAATGCACACAGATGATATTCTCATTTTGGAGGTTTGACAAATTGTAGTGTGTTATATTAGGGAAATGAAAGGTAATGCTATTTATGACATATGCGCAAATCCAAATATAACATGAAACCCTTTAAGTACTAATGGATTCCTGTTATGCCCACGCCATGACAATTAAGTGTTACCCCTGTCCGTCCGTACGTACGTACATACGTACGGACGTACGTCTGTCCGTACGTCACACTTAACGACGTCCGCTCTCTGAGTCGAATAGCTTTTATCAGAATTTTATGAAACTTGGTCACATTGTTACATGTACGTTCTAATTATGAAGCTAAACACGCAATCACTAAGACTTTCAAATTTTGAGTTTAATTCTTTGCTAGTGTCGTCTGCTGTTTATACTTGCAAACCGTTTGGACTCAGATCAGGCCGCCGATAAAACATCAAACCTGATTTCGATCCAATCTGTTTGGGCCTCTGATTATATGAAATATATTTCTTTGAAAGTTTTTTTAAGAAAAACAATCAGCTACAAATACCTGTAAGCCCGGCATAGTATATCTCCAAATTATTCAAATCACAATTTGTTCTTTCATATTAAAAGCAAATTGTATGTTATTTCATATTAACTTTCTAGAAAAATGATAACATATATACGGTGATCGCAATCAAAAGCATTGTCTTTAAAAAATTGAAACAAGTAATTATAAAAAAGCTTGGCTTCGTTACCCACCAGTAAGCATGAATAAGTCTTTATGTACCGCACTGACTCTAAAATGTGTGTTTTATTTCATATTTCGGCTTATGTTCAGAGCCCTATTGAAATATTGTATAGATTAGGCCCTCCCAGGGGTTGGGGTACCTGATCCGGGCCTAAACTGGTACCCTGTTATCATCTCAATTCGTAGAACTAGGGGAGGGAACCCAGACTAATCCGGGCCTTGTTCCCCTGAAATAAATTCGCTTGCTCTCCTGTTCCCCAAAAAATCAAAAATGTGTTTTCTTATATGCCCTGTTCCTCTATTTTGCCTTCGTTCCCTGTTCCCCTCAAAATTGGCCTTTGTTCCAATGCTGCCCTGAAATAAAAGCTTCTTTTTCCCCTGGGAAGGCCTCATAGATAACTAACTAACTAACTAACTAACTAACTAACTACTAAAAGATGACACGACTTTTGTCGTCTGCTCTCTGGTCTGCTAAGGTACCGTAGCCTACATTGCAAACAATATTAACCCATCTAGGAGCAGTCTTTATCAGAGTTCATAGTGTCACGGTGGTTTAATGATAAAATCAAGTCTGAATTTATGTGGCTGAGACATTTCCAGAACGGGATAAGGGTTAACTTGAACCCTAACCTTAAACGTCCTGCAAAAAAGCATCTGAAAATGGAAATCTGCTTTGACTAATGTAAGGTGTGGATTCAGATCAAACTGAGCAGTCTGACCTATGTCGACACCGTCTGTCTAATTAGGTTTCTGATGACAAAACAGACGACATTCGACTCGTGCGAGCCAGCTATTGAGATTACATGTGGGTCTGCACTATAATCACTATGTGAGGCCGTCCGCCCGTCCGTCCGTCCATCCGTCCGTTAGCAGTTAGTCACTGTGAATGTTCATAGCTGTTGAACCGCTTGGTATATTTTGATCACATTTTGCATACATGTACATATGTATACAAACATTCCCAAACCGCTGGCATGCCAGACCACCTTTTTACGGACGCCTCGTCCGTAAAAAGGTGGTCTGGCATGCATCCGTCCAGTCTGTACATAGTCATTTAGCGAAACACCTCATATTTCTTGAACCTTGTGGAATTTTGAATACTTATTTATTTTAATATAGTCCAGCCACTGGCATGCAAAATGGTGACGAGGGTTTGCCGAGCATCATTTTGACCTGTCGAGGCCTTTTAGTAAAAATGCTCATAACTCTTAATTCGCACGGCATGTTTTAATCGACTTTTGCATACTAATATAAAAAAATACATTTTAACATATACTTGCCTGTAGGACGGCCATATATTGTCTGAGCTTATTTCAGGGATAATTGTGTCAGTAGTATAGAGCGTTTGTTTTGGCTATAGTTGTTCCTGTTGTTCCAAGATGGCGGCCCCCATGAAAACGATTGCACAACATCCTGTTAGGCCTGAGATATGGTGTATTGCACAACATTTCATAATGTCCAAAATGGCGGACCATATTACTTCCGGTTCCTGTTATTACACAACATCCGGAAATGATAAAACAGTTACTATGGGATTTCACCATAGTTTGGTAATCGGGCCGGGTTTTCCCAACTATTATGAGCAATGACGCAATATATATTAACTGCTTATCCATTTCACGTTTTACCCTTGATTTCATGACATTATTAAGTGCTATGATGTTTATAAAATTCCTTTGTGTTGTTTGCAATTCTTAAAACATCTAAACCCTATGAATAAAAGAGAGTGAGCCGCTGCATTTGCTTTATTTCACAATGTATCCTTTTCCTGATTGCACCTCTATTGCTGTCAGTGGTGCCACCTGTAGTGGCAAGACATTTTGGTTATATCGATTACTCCGTCATAAAAATGAGATGTTTGAAAACCCACCCCAAAAAGTGTTGTATTGCTACGGAATATATCAACCATTCTACGAAAAAATGGAGAAAGAATTGCCATTTATCACCTTTCAACAAGGATTACCGTCAACAGTAGATTTAGAAGCCCTGGCTGATGAGAAAATGTGTAACCTGCTTTGCCTGGACGATCTTATGGAATCTGTGACCACATCTTCGGAGATGGAGAATTTATTCGTGAAAGGCATGCATCATCGTCATTTGAGCGTAATATTTTTAAATCAGAACATGTACTCTCAAGGCAAGCATTCACGCACCATCAATTTGAATACTCATATCCTGGTGCTAATGAAAAATCCGCGTGATTTGTCTCAAATTCAGTGTTTAGCTCGTCAAGCATTTGTGGGCAAAAGTAAATTTCTGCTCGAAGCTTTCAAAGATGCTACTTCCAAGCCCTATGGGTATTTGATCTTGGATTTCTCACCCATGGGACATGAAGCCTATCGAGTGAGAACACGTGTATTTCCGGAAGAAGATACCATCATATATCAACCAGTATAAATTAAACTAGAATTTAACAGATACTTCATTTTATATTTTGACATTGAAGACAACGGGTATGTTCCTTGATAAACAGTTGAAATATAACAGCTACGATGCGTAAAATGATTTTAATTCCGTATGATAAATACGAAAGACTCCTTTCAGGACAAGTCAGTCAGCCTAAACTAGTGAACACAACAGATTCAGACGCAGAACAAGACACAACAGATAGTCTTCAACGCGATAACCGCCAGTTAATCGCTCAGGACAGCGCAACAGATGACTTATTGCCCTCATTGCCATTACCTCTAAGATCAAGAGGCAAAACTATAGTCAATCATTTAAAGAAACACGCAGATTTTCGGTGGAACGACAAAGGAGAAATCATCGTTGATGGTCAATTGGTAAAGGGATCGAACATTATTGACTTGATCAAAATTCAGTTAAAAGACTACAAATCATTTCATCCCATTGGTGCGGAAGTTTTCAGTCAACTTGTTCGAGAAAGCAACGTACCACAGAGTGTGTTGTCACCAACCAGACGCTTTCAAATTGGCACTGGAAAAATACCACCTCCGCCTGGAAAACCAGTTCGTAGCAAGCCAATGATTAGAGTATTCAGGCACAAGTGGATAAGCATTTAAACGATGCCCTATCAAGACTATTTAAAAAGTATATATTATGACCCAAACCATCCGGCAGCTTATGGTGGGGTTGAAAAGTTGTACAGAGCTGTCAGAAAAGATGGAAAGTTTGTCTTGAGCAGAAATAGAATTGAAAAGTGGCTCATGAAGCAAGAAGATTATGCAGTTCACAAAGAAGAGAAAACAAAATTCTTACGTAGGCGTGTGGTTGCTCCATTTGTGGATTATCAGTGGGATGTAGATACAGCTGACATGCGTCGCTATGAAGATCAAAAGTACAAATACTTTCTTTTAGCCGTGGACATTATGTCTAAATACGTTTGGACTGTGCCCTTACGGACTAAAACTGCTGTGGAAATTGTGAAAGCATTTAAGACCATTTTCAAGGATGGAAGGAAACCAACACGTATACGTACTGACAAAGGAAGCGAGTACGTCAATAAAGATGTCAGAAAGTATTTAAAAGAACAACACACTATTCATTTTGTGACTCAAAATGTAGTCAAAGCCTCCCTCGCAGAAAGGGCTATAAAAACCATCAAATCTAGAATAGCACGCTTCATGACGCACAAACAATCCCACCAGTGGGTTGAAGCTCTTCCAAAACTGACGACCAGTTATAACAAAACTTATCATCGTAGTATCAAACGAACACCTGCTAGTGTAAAACCTTCAGACCACGTTGAACTATGGAAGGAACTGTATGAGTCAAAACTTCTAACGCATAAGCCCAGTACCCAATCATTCAAGTTCAAGGTGGGAGACATTGTCAGAGTGAGCTTCCTACGGAGACAATTTCAGCGACAGTATGATGAGCGCTGGTCACGTGATCTATTTGTAGTGACAGAACGTTTCATGAAAGAAGGGATACCTCAGTATAAACTCAAAGATTATGATGGAGAAATTATTACTGGAACATTTTATCAGAAGCAGTTAAGTAGGGCTTATGAGCAAGAGATGTACTTGATAGAGAGGATGCTTAAATCTCGAAAGAAAGCTGGACAGAAAGAATACTTGGTTAGATGGAAAGGATGGGGGCCTAAATATGACAGCTGGGTGTCGGAAACTGACGTTAAAAATATAAATAAGGCTGCATCTCCTGAGTCCCAGTCATAACCGTTCAAGATGAGCGTACGAATGGTATTGAAATCTACAGACAGTCCTCTTTTTCATCCAAATAACCAGCCCTACAATTTCAGGGTACACCTGCCTAAACCCCTAATTCTAAATGGAGTGTGGACTGTTTCTTTGCTAGAATTTTCACTGGATCCAGGACAAACAAAACAACGAGGACTCCCAGAAGTATTTCTTTGCTCTAATATCTGCGATGACTCTATTGTAGGTGATAAAGAATTGCCGTTAATCAGAAGAGTTTATCTGGAGAAAGAGAATATCATATATCAATGCCCGTATGAAGTACCTATTAAACTGGGACAGTTTCAAGACGTTCATATGTATATAAGAGATGCCAAAGGTTCACCCGCCTCATTTCTCTTTGGGGAAGTGACAGTGACATTGCTCTTGAGAAAACTTCCATTCTTTTAACGATGTTAGGTTCGATGTACGTATCTGATCCCACTGTGTGGCGTTCGTTTTATGAAAATATGATCGAAGGAAAGTTCAATCCGGGACAGTATCGAGGCAGGCAGAGAGGGGGAGGTGGCATCGCTGGAATGTATGCTAAGAAACCTTATATGATCCCTGTAAATCCCCATGCTACTCAAGAACCCGAAGAAAAAGTGATTGTGGGTAAACAAGTGAGTCCTGTGACAGCAGTAGAAGAGAGGGCCAAATCTGACCTAAAAGATGCCATTCAAGATAATAAACCTCACATTCCTATTTCTATAAAAGGAACAAACACTATCAAAACAGTCAGTGTTAATCCTGCTACTGCCAAAGCCGCATCGACACAGAAGAAGCGTAAAAAAAAATATCAGGAGGACGAATTCACTATATTTAATAAGAAGTCACGCAAGTTAAATCATGGCCTATCTTAGTGATCAGAATACCACATTGGGACAGCCAGCTGAATAATCTATATTTACTCTTCCTGCCAATCAAGTTGCTATACAGAAGATATACTACTCTGAATGTCGACCAGTTTCCTCTTTTCAGTCTGACAAAGCGCCTATTGAGATAACAGTGCCTGGACAAGGAAACGAATATATAGATTTGCGTAGAAGTCGAATGTACGTGAAATGCAAAATTGTCAAGGCTGATGGATCACCACTGGCAGCCAATGAAAAGACAGGAATAATAAATTTACCGCTTCAAAGTTTGTGGTCTCAAATTGATACGTTCATGAATGGAAAACTGGTGTCCCTTAACACGAGTTACTACCCTTGGAAGGCTTACTTAAAACTGCTACTGTCGAATGGGAATGATGGTGCCGCCTCTCAGCTCCAATCACAGTTATTTTATCTCGATGACTTTGATTTGGATGACGTAGATCCCGCAGCTGGCAGTAATGGTGGATTGGCACAACGATTCCAATACACAAAAGAAAGCAGAATATTTGACATGGAAGGACCACTTTACGAAGACATTTTTTTGATGGACAAATACCTCGTCAATGGTGTTGACATACATCTAAAACTCTTCAGGAATAGAGCATCGTTCTGTATTGTAAGCGATGAAACGACACCAAATTACAAACTTGAGATTCTTGATGTAGCATTCAAAGCCTGCATGATCAAAGTGGACAGCGGGGTACTCATAAACCATGCAGAAATACTGAAGAAGACAACGGCAAAATATCCACTCCACAGAACCGAGTTGAAAATGAATACATGTCCCAGTGGTTCGGGATCTTTTATATGGCAGAATATATGGTCAAATAATTTACCCACAAAAGCATTTTTCGCTTTCGTCAAGCAAACTGCTGTTAACGGAGATTATTCAAAAAATCCATTCAATATGCTAAATATAGCTAATGAAATAGCTCTCTATGTGAACGGAGAAAGTATTCCAGCTCGACCAATGAAAATGGACGTGGGTGCGAACAAGAATTATGTCACACCATTTGTCAACTTATTTGAAGCTGCTGAGAAATGGAATAAAGATGCCGGTCTACAAATAACCCGAAGCAGGTTTGAGCAGGGCTATGCAATATATGCATTCAATTTAGCTCCTAGTGACCTTGGAGAAGAGTATATAAACCTAGTGCAGCAAGGATCGGTACGTTTAGAAGTCAGATTCTCCACTAACACTACGGAAACGCTTAACTGTATAGCCTATGCAGAATTCCCAGCATTGATAGAGGTGGACCTTTCAAGGGAAGTCAGGTACACGAGAGCATGAATACAAATCAACTTCTTTGTGCCATTCGAGAGAGTAGTTGTCTCTCATCATTGACTGAGACTGTTTACTCTGCAGATACATTACCAAATACTGTGACTTCATATCCTTCCGCTTTTGTATGTAATACAGATCCCCAGCATCTTCCGGGAAAACATTGGATTGTGTTTTGGTTTCAAGATTCTTATCATTCAGAATGCTATGACAGTTTAGGACACCTGCCAGGAGCCTACGATTGTAATTTTGACTATTTTTTACAGAGGAATACCGTAAAGTGTGTCTATAATAACGAACCTTTACAGAAAGAAAGAGCAGACACTTGTGGATACCACGTGTTGTTTTACTTATTAATGAAATGTAGATCCCTCCCTTTGATCAACATAGTTGAACAGTTGAAAAAGAGTGATTCATCGGACAAGTTTGTGGTTGACTACGTCACCCAACACTTTAAGTGCCTATAAATAAGAGGGTAATATTCATTCTGAATCAGTCGTATCAAGATGAGTCGGGCTGTTCAGATGCAGGTGCCCTTTTTGGAATTATTACAGGGTACTTCGGCGAAACAACGCAAGGCTTTATTGCAAACATTGACTAGAGACCAGTTTCATGCTTTATGCGAAATTGTGATTAATGTGTATAAAGGAAATGTCCCGGTGAGCAATTATTATGTGAAGAAGTTGCTTCCCTTCAAGAGGAGTATTCAGCTGCTAGCAGACAAACATGTGTGCCCCAACCGCAAGAAAAAGATTCTTGCATTAAAACATGCCATCATACCTTGGGTGCTCAAGCCAGTGCTTTCCATGCTGAAAGAAGAACCACTCGACAGTGCTGTAGATTCTGAGGGAGAAGAGAGTGAAACCATGGACTCGTAAACCTTAAGAAACATTCTTTTGAACAAGAAAATTGCTATACAGACTCTATCTTGATTTGATAAAGTATGCAATGTTTTGGATCAGATACTATATGTTTTCTTTGATTATTTACTCATTTTGCCCCTGTTGTGTTGTGCTGTATAACATTTAGTGTATATGTTGTGTAAATAAATGAAAGTGAAAATAAGTTTTTCACAATTGAAAATGTATTTTTGAATAAATATATGTTGTTTATACTTGAGAATATCAGTATAGTACATAATCCACATGTTTCATTTATGTATGTCATGCAATAAAATATAAATGTTTTCAACTTGTCTCTTTTTTATCATATCTTATTATGAAACTGATTGAGTCATAATATCTTCACTAGGGTATGAAAGAACAAGAAGAATGTACTTTTCTACATTTATTTACACAACATATACACTAAATGTTATACAGCACAACACAACAGGGGCAAAATGAGTAAATAATCAAAGAAAACATATAGTATCTGATCCAAAACATTGCATACTTTATCAAATCAAGATAGAGTCTGTATAGCAATTTTCTTGTTCAAAAGAATGTTTCTTAAGGTTTACGAGTCCATGGTTTCACTCTCTTCTCCCTCAGAATCTACAGCACTGTCGAGTGGTTCTTCTTTCAGCATGGAAAGCACTGGCTTGAGCACCCAAGGTATGATGGCATGTTTTAATGCAAGAATCTTTTTCTTGCGGTTGGGGCACACATGTTTGTCTGCTAGCAGCTGAATACTCCTCTTGAAGGGAAGCAACTTCTTCACATAATAATTGCTCACCGGGACATTTCCTTTATACACATTAATCACAATTTCGCATAAAGCATGAAACTGGTCTCTAGTCAATGTTTGCAATAAAGCCTTGCGTTGTTTCGCCGAAGTACCCTGTAATAATTCCAAAAAGGGCACCTGCATCTGAACAGCCCGACTCATCTTGATACGACTGATTCAGAATGAATATTACCCTCTTATTTATAGGCACTTAAAGTGTTGGGTGACGTAGTCAACCACAAACTTGTCCGATGAATCACTCTTTTTCAACTGTTCAACTATGTTGATCAAAGGGAGGGATCTACATTTCATTAATAAGTAAAACAACACGTGGTATCCACAAGTGTCTGCTCTTTCTTTCTGTAAAGGTTCGTTATTATAGACACACTTTACGGTATTCCTCTGTAAAAAATAGTCAAAATTACAATCGTAGGCTCCTGGCAGGTGTCCTAAACTGTCATAGCATTCTGAATGATAAGAATCTTGAAACCAAAACACAATCCAATGTTTTCCCGGAAGATGCTGGGGATCTGTATTACATACAAAAGCGGAAGGATATGAAGTCACAGTATTTGGTAATGTATCTGCAGAGTAAACAGTCTCAGTCAATGATGAGAGACAACTACTCTCTCGAATGGCACAAAGAAGTTGATTTGTATTCATGCTCTCGTGTACCTGACTTCCCTTGAAAGGTCCACCTCTATCAATGCTGGGAATTCTGCATAGGCTATACAGTTAAGCGTTTCCGTAGTGTTAGTGGAGAATCTGACTTCTAAACGTACCGATCCTTGCTGCACTAGGTTTATATACTCTTCTCCAAGGTCACTAGGAGCTAAATTGAATGCATATATTGCATAGCCCTGCTCAAACCTGCTTCGGGTTATTTGTAGACCGGCATCTTTATTCCATTTCTCAGCAGCTTCAAATAAGTTGACAAATGGTGTGACATAATTCTTGTTCGCACCCACGTCCATTTTCATTGGTCGAGCTGGAATACTTTCTCCGTTCACATAGAGAGCTATTTCATTAGCTATATTTAGCATATTGAATGGATTTTTTGAATAATCTCCGTTAACAGCAGTTTGCTTGACGAAAGCGAAAAATGCTTTTGTGGGTAAATTATTTGACCATATATTCTGCCATATAAAAGATCCCGAACCACTGGGACATGTATTCATTTTCAACTCGGTTCTGTGGAGTGGATATTTTGCCGTTGTCTTCTTCAGTATTTCTGCATGGTTTATGAGTACCCCGCTGTCCACTTTGATCATGCAGACTTTGAATGCTACATCAAGAATCTCAAGTTTGTAATTTGGTGTCGTTTCATCGCTTACAATACAGAACGATGCTCTATTCCTGAAGAGTTTTAGATGTATGTCAACACCATTGACGAGGTATTTGTCCATCAAAAAAATGTCTTCGTAAAGTGGTCCTTCCATGTCAAATATTCTGCTTTCTTTTGTGTATTGGAATCGTTGTGCCAATCCACCATTACTGCCAGCTGCGGGATCTACGTCATCCAAATCAAAGTCATCGAGATAAAATAACTGTGATTGGAGCTGAGAGGCGGCACCATCATTCCCATTCGACAGTAGCAGTTTTAAGTAAGCCTTCCAAGGGTAGTAACTCGTGTTAAGGGACACCAGTTTTCCATTCATGAACGTATCAATTTGAGACCACAAACTTTGAAGCGGTAAATTTATTATTCCTGTCTTTTCATTGGCTGCCAGTGGTGATCCATCAGCCTTGACAATTTTGCATTTCACGTACATTCGACTTCTACGCAAATCTATATATTCGTTTCCTTGTCCAGGCACTGTTATCTCAATAGGCGCTTTGTCAGACTGAAAAGAGGAAACTGGTCGACATTCAGAGTAGTATATCTTCTGTATAGCAACTTGATTGGCAGGAAGAGTAAATATAGATTATTCAGCTGGCTGTCCCAATGTGGTATTCTGATCACTAAGATAGGCCATGATTTAACTTGCGTGACTTCTTATTAAATATAGTGAATTCGTCCTCCTGATATTTTTTTTTACGCTTCTTCTGTGTCGATGCGGCTTTGGCAGTAGCAGGATTAACACTGACTGTTTTGATAGTGTTTGTTCCTTTTATAGAAATAGGAATGTGAGGTTTATTATCTTGAATGGCATCTTTTAGGTCAGATTTGGCCCTCTCTTCTACTGCTGTCACAGGACTCACTTGTTTACCCACAATCACTTTTTCTTCGGGTTCTTGAGTAGCATGGGGATTTACAGGGATCATATAAGGTTTCTTAGCATACATTCCAGCGATGCCACCTCCCCCTCTCTGCCTGCCTCGATACTGTCCCGGATTGAACTTTCCTTCGATCATATTTTCATAAAACGAACGCCACACAGTGGGATCAGATACGTACATCGAACCTAACATCGTTAAAAGAATGGAAGTTTTCTCAAGAGCAATGTCACTGTCACTTCCCCAAAGAGAAATGAGGCGGGTGAACCTTTGGCATCTCTTATATACATATGAACGTCTTGAAACTGTCCCAGTTTAATAGGTACTTCATACGGGCATTGATATATGATATTCTCTTTCTCCAGATAAACTCTTCTGATTAACGGCAATTCTTTATCACCTACAATAGAGTCATCGCAGATATTAGAGCAAAGAAATACTTCTGGGAGTCCTCGTTGTTTTGTTTGTCCTGGATCCAGTGAAAATTCTAGCAAAGAAACAGTCCACACTCCATTTAGAATTAGGGGTTTAGGCAGGTGTACCCTGAAATTGTAGGGCTGGTTATTTGGATGAAAAAGAGGACTGTCTGTAGATTTCAATACCATTCGTACGCTCATCTTGAACGGTTATGACTGGGACTCAGGAGATGCAGCCTTATTTATATTTTTAACGTCAGTTTCCGACACCCAGCTGTCATATTTAGGCCCCCATCCTTTCCATCTAACCAAGTATTCTTTCTGTCCAGCTTTCTTTCGAGATTTAAGCATCCTCTCTATCAAGTACATCTCTTGCTCATAAGCCCTACTTAACTGCTTCTGATAAAATGTTCCAGTAATAATTTCTCCATCATAATCTTTGAGTTTATACTGAGGTATCCCTTCTTTCATGAAACGTTCTGTCACTACAAATAGATCACGTGACCAGCGCTCATCATACTGTCGCTGAAATTGTCTCCGTAGGAAGCTCACTCTGACAATGTCTCCCACCTTGAACTTGAATGATTGGGTACTGGGCTTATGCGTTAGAAGTTTTGACTCATACAGTTCCTTCCATAGTTCAACGTGGTCTGAAGGTTTTACACTAGCAGGTGTTCGTTTGATACTACGATGATAAGTTTTGTTATAACTGGTCGTCAGTTTTGGAAGAGCTTCAACCCACTGGTGGGATTGTTTGTGCGTCATGAAGCGTGCTATTCTAGATTTGATGGTTTTTATAGCCCTTTCTGCGAGGGAGGCTTTGACTACATTTTGAGTCACAAAATGAATAGTGTGTTGTTCTTTTAAATACTTTCTGACATCTTTATTGACGTACTCGCTTCCTTTGTCAGTACGTATACGTGTTGGTTTCCTTCCATCCTTGAAAATGGTCTTAAATGCTTTCACAATTTCCACAGCAGTTTTAGTCCGTAAGGGCACAGTCCAAACGTATTTAGACATAATGTCCACGGCTAAAAGAAAGTATTTGTACTTTTGATCTTCATAGCGACGCATGTCAGCTGTATCTACATCCCACTGATAATCCACAAATGGAGCAACCACACGCCTACGTAAGAATTTTGTTTTCTCTTCTTTGTGAACTGCATAATCTTCTTGCTTCATGAGCCACTTTTCAATTCTATTTCTGCTCAAGACAAACTTTCCATCTTTTCTGACAGCTCTGTACAACTTTTCAACCCCACCATAAGCTGCCGGATGGTTTGGGTCATAATATATACTTTTTAAATAGTCTTGATAGGGCATCGTTTAAATGCTTATCCACTTGTGCCTGAATACTCTAATCATTGGCTTGCTACGAACTGGTTTTCCAGGCGGAGGTGGTATTTTTCCAGTGCCAATTTGAAAGCGTCTGGTTGGTGACAACACACTCTGTGGTACGTTGCTTTCTCGAACAAGTTGACTGAAAACTTCCGCACCAATGGGATGAAATGATTTGTAGTCTTTTAACTGAATTTTGATCAAGTCAATAATGTTCGATCCCTTTACCAATTGACCATCAACGATGATTTCTCCTTTGTCGTTCCACCGAAAATCTGCGTGTTTCTTTAAATGATTGACTATAGTTTTGCCTCTTGATCTTAGAGGTAATGGCAATGAGGGCAATAAGTCATCTGTTGCGCTGTCCTGAGCGATTAACTGGCGGTTATCGCGTTGAAGACTATCTGTTGTGTCTTGTTCTGCGTCTGAATCTGTTGTGTTCACTAGTTTAGGCTGACTGACTTGTCCTGAAAGGAGTCTTTCGTATTTATCATACGGAATTAAAATCATTTTACGCATCGTAGCTGTTATATTTCAACTGTTTATCAAGGAACATACCCGTTGTCTTCAATGTCAAAATATAAAATGAAGTATCTGTTAAATTCTAGTTTAATTTATACTGGTTGATATATGATGGTATCTTCTTCCGGAAATACACGTGTTCTCACTCGATAGGCTTCATGTCCCATGGGTGAGAAATCCAAGATCAAATACCCATAGGGCTTGGAAGTAGCATCTTTGAAAGCTTCGAGCAGAAATTTACTTTTGCCCACAAATGCTTGACGAGCTAAACACTGAATTTGAGACAAATCACGCGGATTTTTCATTAGCACCAGGATATGAGTATTCAAATTGATGGTGCGTGAATGCTTGCCTTGAGAGTACATGTTCTGATTTAAAAATATTACGCTCAAATGACGATGATGCATGCCTTTCACGAATAAATTCTCCATCTCCGAAGATGTGGTCACAGATTCCATAAGATCGTCCAGGCAAAGCAGGTTACACATTTTCTCATCAGCCAGGGCTTCTAAATCTACTGTTGACGGTAATCCTTGTTGAAAGGTGATAAATGGCAATTCTTTCTCCATTTTTTCGTAGAATGGTTGATATATTCCGTAGCAATACAACACTTTTTGGGGTGGGTTTTCAAACATCTCATTTTTATGACGGAGTAATCGATATAACCAAAATGTCTTGCCACTACAGGTGGCACCACTGACAGCAATAGAGGTGCAATCAGGAAAAGGATACATTGTGAAATAAAGCAAATGCAGCGGCTCACTCTCTTTTATTCATAGGGTTTAGATGTTTTAAGAATTGCAAACAACACAAAGGAATTTTATAAACATCATAGCACTTAATAATGTCATGAAATCAAGGGTAAAACGTGAAATGGATAAGCAGTTAATATATATTGCGTCATTGCTCATAATAGTTGGGAAAACCCGGCCCGATTACCAAACTATGGTGAAATCCCATAGTAACTGTTTTATCATTTCCGGATGTTGTGTAATAACAGGAACCGGAAGTAATATGGTCCGCCATTTTGGACATTATGAAATGTTGTGCAATACACCATATCTCAGGCCTAACAGGATGTTGTGCAATCGTTTTCATGGGGGCCGCCATCTTGGAACAACAGGAACAACTATAGCCAAAACAAACGCTCTATACTACTTGTGTCTGCATTTCTTGAAGCCATTAATTCTAATAACCAGGCGTACGTGGGTGCATAAAACTGGGCGTTTGTGTGCGCTCTTTATACCAGAGGCGGGGCCGCATTGCGCCGACATCAGAACCTAAAATTGTAGTAGTTAAAGACATATGCGGCTATTTCCCATAAGCATCTTTCCCGACCCCTGATTTTTATTCCTTTTTCTGAAAGGTATTATAATAGTTCATGAAATAAATTTAAATTCTTAAGATTTTCAACATCAGATTTTTTAATGTATGACTTATTCTAAAAAAAAATCCAATTTTCGAACCCTTGCCAAAATATATCATGGAGTATCTTGTCACAGCATGGGATAAAAACTAAACATGCATATTTTCTAAAAGGTTTGAGGCCATGGGCAATAACTTAAGGTAAAATAAAGAAGCTGGCTAAAGATTACACCAGAGTTAGCTCGATATTTAGGACTAGTGTTATTCTTTCATATTTTTAGGAAATTGGTCAAATGCTGAATACTTTCGTAGATTGTGAAAAAATAAGCACGGTGACATATCCTTTTTATTTCATAAATGGATAGCCCATGCATCAAACAAACTGTATGCAAAGTATTAAACAAATTTCAACATGGGAAGTATTTAGTAGCATATGTCCTTAACTCAACTTGAATCTTTTAGTTAAGCTGCTTACATGCGGAATCTATTTCAGAACGGCTATCCACCCACCTTGATAGATATATTGAAACACTCAGTTAAGCTACATGAGCATTGTTTTCAATTTTAATTCCTAGAATTTCATTCTTTTTAGCAAACATTCAACCTGGGTCGTGCATATCACTGTCAGTAGATTTTGGTATTTGTTGGTTTAGCAGGCGAGCAGCAAATACTGAGTCTCGGCAGTTTATTGACTACTCGCACGGAGGGGATTCAGAAATGTATTTTTGGTGTTCGCGGCCAGGCCAGTCTTAAACAGACTGCCCGGCGACCTCAGAGAGTAGCTAGAATATTGAAATTTCGCAATAGATAAGGCAGTTTCTGATAGGGAAATGAGCACACGCGCGCACGCGCAACACACACACACACACACACACACACACACACACACACACACACACACACACACCGAGAAACACCTATTATCTTTTTCGACTGTTTACCTATCAGTAAACATTTATCATTTATTATACCTGAAAAAGTTTATTACACCTGAAAAAGGCCACCTGAAAACAGGTAACCAGCTTATTGATTTTGATATTTACGATTGAACATGTTCATAATGATGACAGAGAAAATGTTTTATTTTATTTTATGGCTATATATAGTTTTACACGGTGTCATGGAAACATATGACAACAAGGAAGGGAAATCGTCTTACTGAACAAACGTAATATTCTCACGTATGTATGGCTTTGATTTTTGTTTTGTGTTGCTATCGCTTGCTATATAGATATTTGTATTGCGAAATACCACAATAATGATAACCCTGTATGAAATATATGTAAATCGAAAGTTGTATGTATGTATACAGCCGTTGCTCATTGCATTCTAAGTTACACATCCTGAAAAGTAGGCAGCAACTTTAATCACAGTATGTAAACTGAATTAAATATCCTGTACCCGTTCCTTCTAGCTCTCGCCATATAAACATGAATTTCAGCGCTCGTGCGTAAATTCGTCTATTTATAGCGCTGAACACGTTTCGATTTTCATTGTTACGGTTACAGATAGCACATAATAAGATAAGCAATACCCTTTTTTCTAAATTATTCCTTTTGATTCCATAATATTAGCGGTTTACTCCTATGCATTACGCTTTGTAAATATACAACCTGCTTGGAAACAGTGCCGTTTTGTGCCGAAATTGAGCTTAAATGCCAGTTTGCATGGTTTTGATGTAATATGGCGTCACATTTTTACATGATTATATGTTTTTAAGGTACTTAGATCTATGAAAAAAAAATCAATCTAAGCTGATGGGCCCTCACAATTGCAGCTGTACCACCAACTCTCACATCTGAGCTGATCGTGTTACCACTAAATTGTGCGTAACTTTACGCCTAACTCTACTAACAACGACTTAAAGTCACAAATGAAAGGTTTAGTCCTTCGTGAATGGTTTGTATATAATCCAAAATATTTTTGACAGAAAACATACCTCTTTTGTAAGCAATATTAATCGAATTGATGACACTATCATGGTTTATGGACTGCTCCAGGGAGAAGGTCTGGACAGCCAGTTTGAAATAGCCTTCGCAAGTAGAAGTAGAATGTGGCTTGGGCCATCCATGCTCTGATTTATAGAGGTAGCACAGTGGCTCAGTGGTAGAGTGCTTGACTCAAGACCGAGGAGGGGCGGGTTCGAGCCTCACCGGTGTCAGTGTGTTGTGTCCTTGAGCAAGAACATTAATCCTAGCTTAGTACTGGTTCAACCCAGAAAGACCCGTCCCTTTATAACTGAAAGATTGTTGATGGGACTTAAAGAATCAAATCAAACAAAATCAAACAGAGTAATGACCTATGTGTACCTCGAAAACATTGTTACATAGATCTACGTGAAATACACTAATATAGGGACCAAACATTTCTTTGCATAAATTAACTTTTGTCATGTCCTGAGATACGTTTCATACTGAGGACAAAGCCGGACGTTTGAGACGTCTCACGAGGGACCTGGCGGACGCAAAATCCATTGAAACATCGTTATTATTGCATATATTTAATAATATATTCAACCAGATTTACAAAACTATAATTTGGCACTAGTAACTTGTCAACGTTTGTGGTTGGAAGTTTTCATCAATATCCATGTTCCAGGACCAAAAGGCAAGTTAGAATGGCAAAAAGGCCACAATCACATACACTGCAGACAGCCCAAGGCTCCCTTTATAGGTGTCAGTCTCGGAACCAGTTTATTTAAGATACCAAAAATGCGTGCATTAACAGCACATGAATTGCCTCGTTAAAACATGAGATTGCGCTGGTTGAACCATGACTGTTAAAATACATGCAGCACAGATTTCATGGAAAAGCTTGTTTTTTATAACACAGAGTAAACCATATTATGCCATTTCATGAGTCACTGAACTATCTTTGCCTGGTGGAATAGTTTTGGGTATAGGCAGGGACAAATTAAATTCCTATACTTTTACCACAACCTCTAAGTAATGTCCCTCGATTCATTCAATTCACTTACCATTACAGTCACGCCTCAAAGCGTTTTGTGGAAGTATAGTTTCCATTTTCGCTGCTAATTACATGAAGGTGGTTATTATCATGCACATTAGGAGACGTTATGTAAAACGGCAGATATGAGACTAAAACCTTAAACAACTTCGTTGTGAAGTCAAACAAATAAATGTCTTAAAACATGCATTTTAAAAACATTTACTAGAAAATATTATCTTTTTGCACATGAGATACTCACAATGCTTTCAAGAACGTATCACTTTTGGAGAGTGCATAATCTGTATCAAGCCAAATTGGCCAAATTCGATATTGGAGTGTGATATGGGGTATGATAATGGGTCACGTGCAAGAAAACGTACCACCGTACCTCCACATTCTGAGCACTTGGTTAGCACGTGCATTTGTATCCACTCATGTCTGTTAAGTTGGAACTTTGTTCAACCTTCTGCGTGATTTCCACTGCTGCCAATTAATCTGGTGTTCAGTTGCCTGCTCCATCCGTCTGTCAGATGAGACTTTAAGCTGTGGCCCCGCCTTCTGAGACGTTTTAAACCAGAAATACTGGCAGTTAAGCTTTCGGGTGCTCCCGTACCAAAGAACCACAAAAATCATAAACCCACCCAGCACAGTTACTGGCATGAAACAGGCACAAAATGTTTTCTCTTTCTCCACCCTCCATTTTTAGGAATTTGTATTATTAGCTGTAGATAAGCACAAAGTATGTGTGAGCTTGACCCTTGACTCCAAGGTCATATCAGCAACTGGAGACCATTGGGTTTTCTTACACCATAAGTAAACTTTTTGCTTTATCTGAACTCACGGTCATATTATTTTCTGGCTATATTTTGTAATTTATATATCAAAGGACATTATTGTGCCAAATAAAACATCCTTAGTGAATAAATGAAAGAGGTATTTGCATTATGAGCTATAGATAAATTTTATGTACATGTATGCCTGAGCTTGACCTTGGACTCCAAGATCACATTTTAGAATCTAAATCTATGTTTTATTCTCCTTACCATAAGCAAATATTTTGATATATATGAACTCCCTATATAAAACATCAAAACCCGCGTTTGCCTTACGAGCCTTATACTGACTTTTAGTAAATGTGACCTTGACCTTTGAATACAAGATCATAGCACTGATATGGAACTTTTATTCTTAATTACATACCATTCATTGTGTAAATTATGCATACCCTCCATCAAAAATAAAAGGAGAGTGAGTTTCAAGCCCTAGAAACGGTTTAAGTATATCAAACATTTGCAGTTTACTCAAGGTCATATTGGTGAGTTCAAACCTTTGTTGTTGTCTACACACCATAAACAATAATTTGGCCAAATATAAACTTCCTCCATCGAAAAACAAAAGAAGAGTTTGGTTTTCATGTATATGAGTTTTGACAGTTTTTAAGTACATGCGACCATGATCTTTGACCTTTGTTTTTAATCTACACATGGTAGGCAATCGTTGTGCTATAATGTGTATGAACACCCTGGACCACAATCAAAACAATGAAAGAGCATTTCTCGTTGTGAACTTAGACAGGCTTTAAAAGAGACAGCAATACTGAAAGCAAATAATGTGAAATTCAAGCCCTTATTAAACCATTCAATCTACCACAAACCCTATGATAATTTAAGAAAAGGTAACACAGTTACAGATGTTTGTATAATAGAGAATTAAAAGCTATGGAGGGCAGCTATTTTAAGAACTAGAGGACCTGAAGGTCCTGAGGCGCTCACCTGATCACCTTAATAATGTTAAAATAGTTCAAGGTCAACTACAGCTTATAATGGAACAAATTTTGTTTTACCATATATGGGGGTTGCAGCCGTTTTGGTCAAGTGACCTAAACAACCTAATGAATAATCCATCAAACAGACCAGTGATTTCTGAGAAAAAGATGTTTAGAAAGATTTGTGGCCAAATGAGTGGCCTTTGATAAAAGATCACAGGTCAGCTTGACATTTGGTACTTAATATAAAACCATTGTCTCATTAGGTTTAACAATATGAATTCTGCTTCAACAGTTATAGAAAAATGAACATTTTAAGATTTTCCCCATATAAATGCATTAGGAATCAAACTTGACCTTGCCATAAAGTAGGTCAAGGTCAACCTAGATTCATCATTTGTGCGAACCTGGTAGGGTCCACATCCCCAATGCTACATACCAAGTCCCAAAGCCAATGGCCTTTTGGTTCCAGAGAAGAAGATATTTAAAGTTTTTACCATATATGGGCTTGGTGGCCATCTCAGTCATGTGACCATAACAATTTGTATAAATTTTGGCTAATTAATCATAAGGAGTTGTCATATGAAATTTGATTTCAATTGGCCGAGTGGTTTGTGAGAAAACTATGTTTTAATATGTTGATGGGACGCCAATATGAGCGACCTTGGCTGAAAGGTCAAATGTCAACCTTGACCTTTGAAACACTAGATTGAACATATCAAGTGAAAATAATTACTTTGGCTTCAACAGTATTAAAAATCTCAACTTTTCAAAAAATTTCCCATTCAAATGCATTAGGAAGCAAATTTGACCTTGACGTTAAGTAGGTCAAGGTCATCTTGGGATCATCATTTGAACAAACTTGGTAGGCCCCACATCCCTAATGCTACATACCAAGTCTCATTGTCACTGGCCTTCTGGTTCTGGAGAAGAAGATTTTTAAAAGGTTTTTACCCTATATGGGCATGGCGGCCATCTTTGTCATGTGACCAAAATATTTTGGCTTACTTATCATAAGGAGTCTTCACATGAAATTTAAGTTCAATTGGGCCAATGGTTTGTGAGAAAACTATGTTTTAATATATTGATGGGACCACAATATGAGCGACCTTGGCTGAAAGGGCAAAGGTCAACCTTGACCTTTGAAACTTATTTGTAGCCATTGTCTCATTAGGTTCAACATATCAAGTAAGAATAATGACTTTGGCTTTAACAGTATTCAAAAAATCAACTTTTCAAAAAATTTCCCATTTAAATGCATTAGGAAGAAAATTTGACCTTGACGTTCAGTAGGTCAAGGTCAACCTAGGATCATTATTTGAACAAACTTGGTAGGCCCAACACCCCCAATGCTACATACCAAATCCCAAGGTCATCGGCCTTCTGGTTCTGGAGAAGAAGATTTTTAAAGGGTTTTTACCATATATGGGCGTGGCGGCCATCTTGGTCATGTGACCAGGACCATTTGAACAAACTTTCGTTCCCGCATCCTAAGGAGTCTCCATATGAAATTTGAGTTCAATTGGCCCAGTGGTTTCAGAGGAGAAGATGTTTGAAAATGTTGACAGACGGACGGACGGACGGACACCGGAGTGACTGGTATACTATTAGCTCACCCATGAGCCTTCGGCTCAGGTGAGCTAATAAGTGACATCACACAACCCTGATTAAATATGCATGAACATAATCAGTAGTTTCCTGTTACTTATTTTATGCATTTTATGGCTATGTTGAAAATAATTAATTGTGAAAAAGTGCAGTATGCGATAAAATTGGAAATTTTATTGGATTTAAAAATTATAGGAAGCTAATTAAATATTTAAAATGGTGGCCTCCATTGGCTTATAGGAAGAAGCTTGATTTTTAGATTGCTATAACTTTCTTATTTTATGTTCGGTTTTGATTGGGTTTGTGGCAGATAGCATTGTGTATTAAGGACTTGAATTTCAAAGTCACTTGTTTTCTATGTTGCCGCTCCCTTTAATTATATGTGACCGTGACCTTTGGCTCCAAGATAATATCAGTGTTCTAAATATCACATTGTTATATAAAACCTACTGTGCCAAATATTTAAAGCTTCCCAAGTCAAGAAATGAAAGAGGTGTTTGTGCTACTAGCTTACTTAGGTGAACATCTTACCAAGGTTTAATGAAATTTCATCTACAAGTAAAGGAGAAATGGAACAGACACAAAATTACAAGATAAATCGAATGTCTTTTGATTGTGACATTGACCTCTAGTCTGCATAGTAACGCAATCAGTTTTGCATAGCATTTTACTAAGATCAACATTTGACCAAAGTTTGAAAAAGATCTTTCAGATAGTTACGGAGAGCTGGAGTGTACACAAACGTTTTATGGACAGATGGACTGATGAATGAATAGATGGATAGGCAGAGGATGCCCATTTTCATAGTCCACTCTCCAAATAGCGGTTGAGATTATAAAGACACTCTGAATCTGCCTAAGCTTTATTTAATATTCTGTCTCAGCAAACATAATAATAGAATTGTTAATTTGTTTCACGAATAAATCACCAATGGGTATCATCATAGAGCAGGCCAGCTCATGAGATTTTGACACTATCACATATATGTTAATGCATTATATAAGCATAAATCTGTAGTCATCTATTGAGGATCGCGGCCTTTGTCTTATATACGCACTTCCTTTGTGATTATGTGTCCTTCAGAAAAATACTTTATCTACTGATAAGTACTGGTTCAACCAGTGAAGACTGGAAATCATTCAGAAATATGCACACTCTAGTTTCAGTTCTTTGGTGCAGTCTTTGCTTCCAAGGGATACCATTTTAAGAACATATTTGATTGATTTTTTGACTGGTACGTAAAGCATCAAAACAAACTTAGTGAGTGAAAAAGATGAAAATCACTGGTGGGTCCATGGGAATGGAAGGCTCATCTGAATCATTGCTACTTGCATGCATGAAAGCAATAAACGTAATTGGACAAGGTCCTGTTATTTTATTTTCTAAGTCAATGAATACAATGGAATGCGTCTTGAGATTATAAGGATTGAATATAAATAAATGAGCATGAAATCAGATTTAGCTTCATCCAGTAAGGGGTACAATATTTCATCATGCACCCAAGTAAGGGGTGCACTAGGAGCGCAGTTGAGGGTACAGTATTTGTATCGTCCATGAGCACCATTTTAAACAGGTATAAGCATAATTTGTAAAGATCTCGTAAATCCTTTGGGCAGAGGGCGAAACTATTCATCTATAGGCTCTTGATGTAAAGGATTGACAGCAGCCTGCGTTTTCTTTGACAATTACGCTAGGTTGAAAATGTGACAGCAAAAGGCGCCCTTTAGTCGACCTTTTACCATTGACCTAATACAAGCACATATTTATGCGTGGTGAATCACATTTGACTTTTTTTCAGGGATTTGCTTTCGAAACTACTTAATTAAGAGCAGCAAGATGGAACAGAAGATTCCCCCAGACATACGGACAAAGCTGGAAGAGAATAAATATATCCACAAAATTCCATCCGAGCTTGGACTCCAATATACCCACAAGCCTGGCCAAAGTTTGTATATTGAACATGATGATCATGCCATACTTGACCTTGCTGCTGACACAATGGCATTTTGGGTTTCGCCACAGAGTGAAAAAAATCATGGTCTTGTAACCGTACTTGAAAATAAAAATGTTGTGTGGAAATTCTATGGAAATTATGCAAGAAAAGCCGTACATTTATTTGAGAAAAGCTTATCGACTACAACACTTGGTAATGTCACAATTAAAATGAACAATAAAGAAAAGAAAAACGTAAGTCTATTAGAGATATTCTGTGAGTATGGCGAGTTTGCAAAAGTTAACCCAAACGTGAACAGCATTTGTAAAAGTATTGAGAATTTAACAGAGAGGCATATTGACGTTAAACCGAATGAATTAGTTAAAGCAAGACAATTTGCCCAGCAACGACTGGACAATGACAGAACTGTTTTATGCATTTTTCGGGAAAAAGATAGGAAGTTGGATATATTTGGAAAAACCAGCGAGGCCGCAGAGAAAGCAGCTAAGGAGTTTAAAGCAGGCCAGGTAAAAATGACTGGAAGAGATAGGCCAAAAGGGCAGACTTCAGACGAAAGTAAAAATACAACTATCGGGAACATGAGTGCCAATTCAGGACCGGTTCCTAGAGCGTCGATAGAAGAGCCAATGACTGATGCTGAGTTCAATGATCAGATAAAATATCATACTGAGGATACTAAAAAGATCGTTTCTGCTGCTGACAGAAATAATGATGGAAAACAATTCGATTCTTCTTTGTACAAGTCCACTCGAGATAAGGCTGCAGCAAATATGTATGCTCCAGGACAAAGTTTTGGCACAGGTTCAAGGTTTCGTTATGTCTTTAACCTGGGTGGAATGACTGTAATGATATACAAAGAATCTATTGTAGAAGTTAAAGGCGTAGATGCTATTGTTAACGCTGCTAATGAAGTGCTTGCACATGGAGGTGGGGTAGCATTGTACATATCAGAGGCTGCAGGGAAATCAATGGACGCTGAGGGAAACGCATACATACACAAAAATGGTCCTATTCCCGTCAGTCACAACTGTGTAACCAATGCGGGAAAGTTATCATATAAAGGCATTATTCACGCAGTGGGTCCTAGATGGGTGGATTACATTGGGCGTGAACCAGAATGCGCCAGGGATCTGTACTATGCAATTATTAATGTCTTAAAAACGGCCAAAGATTACTCCTGGAAACGGATTGGATTATGTGCTATCAGTTCAGGTAAGTTTAATACTTTCAACACTATAAACTTGAAAATGTATTTGACAGACAATTTAGACTCATTTGAGATTGCTGAGGAGGAGCCAGTGACTATTTCTGTTTGTTGCATTTTATAGCTATTATCATTTCTATTGTTTCATTATATATCTACATCCCTTTTATGGGAAATGAGCACTTACTAAATATTGAGATATTTACTACCTTCTTAGAAACTGAGGGTTGAAAGGGTTAAAGCTCTTTTTGGTGGTTTGATAGCTTATTATTTTGATTAACTGCATTTTCTTACTAATTATTTCACACACACACACACACACACACACACACACACACACACACACACACACACACACACACACACACACACACACACACACACACACACACACACACACACACACACACACACACACACCTAAAATAGAATCAAAAATAGATCGCCAGGGAGCGAGGCATGGTGGAAGCTATTAAATCTGTAAAACTAAATATCAACCACTGATAAAGAAATACAATTATTTGCCAGAAATGGTCACATGCTGACCCTCAGAATGGCTAAAATAAATTGAACTCGTCAAAACCAGTGGGCGTGGCTCCTTCCTTTTCCTTAAATGCCCTCGTATAGATCATTCCAAACACTACCTCACAAATCTTTATTATTATTTTGCATGCTAGGTCGTTCTCAGATAGCAAACTACTTCCAGGCCTCGAGGTTATAAAACTTGAGTTCATTCTCCGCAAGCAATCAATCATTGTGCTTTATATTGAGTTTGAAGCTGTACTCAAGTTCTATAACCTCGAGGCCAGGTCCATGTCAGAAAGCAGTTGTTTACCTGTATTGGACACGGATACAGAATATATTTTATATAGAGGATCTTACATAAGTACTCATATTTAATTGAATTTATTAAACGAGTTGGGAAAAATAGATAAAATGCGAGGCTTGTCGAGCATTTTAACGCTTTATTTGCAATGAGTTTAATAAATTCAATGATACAGGAGCACGAATGTTGGATTTTATTTATCATATGACATAGTGATAATAAAGAATATTTTGAAATCTCATTTCTTGCGTAAAAACGTGATTATTTTGTCATTATTTACACAACGTAGTTATGAACGTCATAACATTTCCCGAAAATCTGTAAGCCACTAGTGATTATCAATTTTATTGCATGGCGTTATTCCACTCCCAGACGCGACGTTATATGATAAAGCAAGTTTATAAAAAATATTTGTTTTCCGTGAAACAACGATGCATAGCACGTTTCACGGTTTCAAATGTTAATTCTAAGAACTAGTTCACCATCGCGTCAGCGATGGTGATATACGTTAGTTTTCTTCCCTGGATACCAGCTTGCTTCTGTAAACGAAAGGCTTATTAGAGTTTTTTTTCTGAGCCGGAATCCAGATTCCCATAGGGTGCGCTGGGCGCGTGTTCGATTCGGGCCTGTTCTACTATGATGGCGGAAATAAAATCTGGCCACGAATCCATTGTCTTGCGCAGGCGCGATACTCAAAGAATCGACCTGTCTGCTAAGGCACTTCACGACTGAGAAGTCAGGGTCGTGTCAATACGCGCTGTGCATTACCCGAAACATTACGTTAAAAAAGTAACAAGCACTGAATGGCTATAAATAATTCGTTTATGGAGACATCAAGTAACCTAAATAGCAATGATGATTGGTATTAAGCAAAACAATTATAAGATTTTCTACACTTATACATTTTTGGGTCAAAAAAGTGGTTTCAGTGACGCGTGATGACGCAGATTGATAACAAGTTTGAATCAACCAATCAGGTGGATCACATGATTTGGTGACGCATTGGGTAAACAAGTATGTCGCATGCACCCACTCATAAATTTGTCAGATACACATCGTGGATGCAAAGAACTTCTCGAACAAAATGGGTTAAGTGTGTCACAAACATTGGTTCTTTGCTTGAGAAATGCTTTTGACATAACACTCAGGCGAACAATAAACCCTGTGCAAAGTCAAAGGAGGTATTATAGGCTTCAGTAACTAGAACTACGCTTCGTACTACAGATGGAATGGTGTATTATTCATCAGATTAGAGCTCAATATATTGAAACAACTTGTCAATGCACTGAAATGACATATTCAATCTGCTCCGATGCAAAGTAGAACGAGAACTAGAGGCAGTTTCTGGCTTCACCAATCCTTTGAAATCTAGTTTTGAAGACAATGAACTGTACCTTTTATCTTTTGGTGTTCCTGCTAAGCCTGGCATAGCTTAGGATCTTATTGAGACTGATGACATTGGAAGGAAGGCTGTTTTAGACTTCAATGACTCACTTTTAGCTGAAAATCTGTCTTTAACAAACCCATAAAATGCTACAAGCTTATAAAGTTTTGAGGCTTGCGAGGTCAAGAGGAAATTGTCCAATTTACAAAACGTAATCAGCCAGATAAGAGCTTAAAGGAGCGTCTTTGGTCAGCATGACCATCTTTATATTGGACATAATGTTGACCTTGAGTTGACACTGCTGTTCCATCTGGGACCGGTACCATGGTTACTGTCAACTCCTGATAAAATTCCCAATAACACTGACAAGTCCAAACTTCTGCATGGCTTGCAATCACACATTGAACCAACATTAGATTGGCCATGTAGTGCTGCACATAACTTTGATGGTAATACCATACCACAGAGCATAATACCTTTTCCTTTCACCTTCAAGGATCTGATGGAACCAGTATTCAACCTGGCACTAAAGGCAGGGCATGTTGGTTTTGTCACTGATACATATATAAAATGTATAAGCAGCAGTCTATAAAGTCTTACAAACAATCCGGCCAGAATATGGGGGAAGAGATCTACAGTCATACACTGTTTAACAATTTGTGAAACTACCAATGTGCAAATGTGTTAGTACCACGGAAAGGTTGTTCCTATCAAACTATTAGAGAACCCCTCCCCACTAGTTCATATACATTTTAAACAGGGTAGGAAAACAAAGAATTGCTCTAGGCACTCATCAGTGACATGAAGCCCTAACATGTTCTATTTATGTAAATGTGAATAAGCTGCCGTACGAAATGTTTCTAAAAGAAAAGTACCAACGCCATACAAATATAATGACTACTTCAAATGGCATGAACATGAGCTTTTTCCACCCTGTTTTTGTCCTTAAGATGTACATACAAAGATTGAACTATCAAGTCTTTCCCATGAAACAAATGAGGCTTTCCAGATATGGACAAGATGTGTGGAAAATAAATGGGACCTCTGGGTGGAAGAAAACTTGATTGTACCCTAACAATAGAGCCACATAATTATATTTCACATTTTGTATGATATGGGGTTACTATGTTCAAAACTCAACAACTCAAACCTTATAAAAGGTAGAAAATAATATTTGCAGTTTCCCAAAGGTACATAAACATTATTAAATACAAAATGAATAAGTAAGTACATTCACATTAAAAAAAAATCAAACTATATTAGATTCATAAATCATTTTTATAGCAATAATGAAAAAAGTAACATACGTAACACTTTTGGGTGCATATTTGTTTTCAAAGGCCCATATCTGTGATGCAAAATAGCTTACTTGGATGATATAGCCAATTTGGGAAATCTTACCTTATGGTTTGCTTTTTTCAGAAGTCATGTCATTTACTAAAATTATCAAAGATGTTGATGGGTTATATATGTATTTAACTGTTACAAGGTAATTGTGCCATTACCAGAGTGCTAGCATATTGCAAAATTCTTGCAAGATGAATCTGATAGGGGATTAATAAGCTGTATTTGAAAATTCTTTTAAACCTTTGATAATATACGAAGAGTTACAAGCAAGAAACAGCTCTATAACTTCTACCTGATGGGTTTTCTTTGATCTTTTAATTTTTTACTCACATATTGCATTGTATGCTACAATCTTTCCATGAGTATTATGTTAACACCATTTATTGTCTCTATAAAATAAAAGAGGGTTTATGTTAGTTTATGTTTTGAGTTACTTCCTCAGCAAATCAGCCCGAATAAAAAGAAGTACATAAGCCTGTGCACGCATGCAAATCAGTACAAACAGGCCGTGTTGGAGACCTTATGTTGAATGTTTAATTGTATTCAGAGAGTAACGTTTGTAACCTGGGCTATAAAATAGTGTACGACACCATAAAAGGAGCTTCAATTAATTCAAATAGCAGCCTTTATATTTGCTGTATTCACTGATGAGAGAAATACATATATAGTCAATAACTGCCATACTGAGACTTGGAAATAGCATATGAAGCACTAAGTAACATATACAACGGCAACAACTCAAGGCATTTGTAAAATAAATGCTAAAATTATGTTAATGTGTTATAAGAAGTTTTTAAACCTGTGCCAGACTTCAAAAAGTGTGAACATGTCATATAGGAGGCATTATCAGGAAAATTTAATGTTATTTTGCGGGTAACATAAGCAACATGATGTTACACCCTAATGCTGCCATCTCAGATGGCTAATATTTTTCTTTTTGTGGCTTATATAATGTTGTATCTGATAACTATAGTGTACAGAATTCCTCTTAGGGGAGGGGGGTCAATAGCCGGCGCAAGGCCTAGAGAATTACATTTGACATTTTTGTGTGATAGGGAGCTGCCATGTTCAACATGTTATAACTCAAAAAGTATATAAAATAGAAACGTAATGCTTGCAGTTTTGAAAAGGTAAATAAAAATTCTTTTATATAATACAAAATTAATGTACATAAGCTAGTTTTAATAAAATTTAAGACAAACTATATTAGATTAATTTATCATTTAAAAGGGGGTTCAAGTAAAAATTAACATACACTTCATTGAGGATGACTATATTTGTTTTCAAATGTCAATATCTGTGGCCCAGTAATAGCTTACTTAGGAGATACAACCAATCTGGAAATGTTAACGTATCTTTTGCACTTTTCTGAAGTCTTGAAAAGAATGTTTATCATCAAATATGTTGTAGGTAACGTATATAACAGGCTGTTACAGCTTAACGCTGTCATTGTCAGAGGGCTAACATGTTGCAAAATCCTTACAAGTCATTGGACTTTAAGAAAAATATGGTCTGGGAAATTCCCCCCCCCCACCCCCCGGTAAACCATATCCAGCCAGTGGCCTAACATGGAGCCTTCAGATATTCTAGGCTAAGTGTGGCGAAATAGCTAGATGTAGATGGGCTAGTTTCAATATGCCCTCGAGGCATTATGTGCATTCCTCGTTCATTAGACGGTGATTGAAGAATATGGTTGTATGACCTAAACATACTGCTTGGGAGGGGGCTAACTCTACAACTATTCAGTGTGTTCCTGAGCAGAGTCTTACTGGAATATGCATATTTCCTGTGTAGTATTTGCTTCCAATACAAATCTTTAACTAAAACCTCGTACCCAGTATACTGGTCCGAGTTAAAACAAAAATTACTTAGAGCTTGAAATACATGAAACACTGAAAAGAGTTGTTTCAGCAAAATTTATGCAATACTAAAACACTATAAAGGGTCTTTTTCAGTAACTATAATACGCTATGCGATAGTTCTAAGCTTTTCTAAATGTTAACCTTGGTTTACATATATTTTATCATTGTTAAAACAAATTATCAGAAGTTAAAACATTTGTCATCCAAACAAAACACTGTAGCCGGAGCCCGTCAAAAACAAATGAAAAATGCTATTTCAAAATCATTATTTTTTAGCAAGAAATGTATTGAAAATAAATGTTTAAGATCAATTTCTTATAACTAAGTAAAAACTTACCACTAAAAATATCGTTTAAGATATTATTCTCACGTTTATGTTGGCTTGGCTAAAAGTACACGGAACTCTCTCACGTCAGTAAAATCTTTATCATGCGGTCAGTTAGCAATTGGGGCTTATGGATTTTGATGAATACATGTTTTTAGCTCACAGTTTATTTTCCAAAACCACCTTTATAGAACACTTTTTCAGGAATACCATCACATCAAATAGCCAACGACTGGATATGGTTAGCGTTAGCGTGTAACATCACGTTACGTACGTTACCCACAAAATAACATAACATTTTCCTGATAATGTCTCCAACATGACATGTTCACACTTCTTAAAAGTCTGGCACAGGTTTGAGACTTTCTCACGGTGCAACAGTGTTGCCTGCGGTTTGTGATTGTGGTATTTTCTGATCATACTCATTTATTATTTCTTATAACACAGTTTCATATTTTAGCATACATCTTATAAATGTCTTGATCTTGTGCGGCTGTATATGTAACTTAGTGTTTCATATGTTATTTCTAAGTATCAGTATGGCAATTATTGACTATACATGTATTACATCCGTCAGTGAATATATCAAATCCTTAAGCCTGCTATTAAAATGCATTATAAGTCCTTATTATGGTGTCTTACACAATTCTTACAGCCCAGGTTACATGCATTATCCTCCAAATACCATTGAACGTTCACGATAAGGTCTCCAATACTACCTGCTTGTACTTATTTGCATGTTGGCACAGGTCTATGTGCTTCTTTTTACTCTGGCTCATTTGCTGAGGATATAAATCAAAACATAAACTACCATAAACCCTCTTTTTGTTTATAGAGACATCAAATATTGTTAACAATATACTCATGGAAAGTTTGTTATACAGTTCAATCTGTGAGTAACGGCTTAAAAGATCAAAGAAAACCCACCAGGTAGAAGTCATAGAGCTGTTTCTTGCCAAGCTAGCAACTCTTCGTATATTGTCAAAGGATATAAAGAATTTTCTAATACAGCTTACTAATCCTCTATCAGATTCATCTTGCAAGGGCTTGCCATATACTAACACTCTGGTAATGGCACCATTACCTTGTAACAGTCAATAACATATATTACCCATCAACATTTTTGATAATCTTAGTAAATGACAGACTTCCGAAAAGTGCAAACCATAAGGTAAGATTTCCAAATTGGCTATATCATCTAAGTAAGCTATTTTTGCATCACAGATATGGACCCTTGAAAACAAATGTGCACCTAAAGTGTTACGTATGTTATATTTTTTTCATTATTCGTATATAAATAATTTATGAATCTAATAGAGTTTGATAGTTTTATATGTGAATGTGCTAACTAACTCATTTTGTATTAAAGAATGTTTATATACCTTTTGAAAACTGCAAATATTATGTTCTACCTTTTATAATGTTTGATTTGTTGAGTTTTGAACATGGTAACCCCATATCACACAAAAGGCGAAATACAATTCTGTGGCTCTTTTGATAGGGTACAATCAAGTTTTCTTTCACATAGAGGTACTCGATTTCCTTCCCATTTATTTTCCACAAATTTTGTCTATATCTGGAAAGGCTTTCTTGTTTTCATAGGAAAGACTTGATAGTTCAATCTTTGTATGTACAATGTACATCTCAAGGGCAGAAATTCAAGGTGGAAGTAAGCTCATGTTCGTGCCATTTGAAATAGTCAGTATATGTGTATGGCTTTGGTACTTTTTCAGAAACATGTCGTACTGCAGCTTATTCACATTCAGTATATAAATAGCATATGTTAGGGCTTCATATCACTGATGAGTGCCGAGAGCAATTCTTTGTTTGTTTTCCTACCCTGTTTAAAATGTATATGAACTAGTGGGAAGTGTTTCTCTATCCTTTTGATAGGAACAACCTTTCTGTGGTCTAACAAATTGGTACATTGTTAGTGTCATAATCAGATAAAAAGAGCATGACTGCAGATCTTTTCCCCATATTCAGGCCAAGCTTGTTGACGTTTAGAAGGAGCACCTTTTGTTGCATACACCTGTATTGAACAAAACACCCAGGTCATACTCACGCAAAATGTTTGTAACACTTTATAGACTGCTGCTTATACATTGTATATACATGTGTGTATCCGTGACAAAACCAACATGCCCTGCCTTTAGTGCCTGGTTGAATACTGGTTCTGTCAGATCCTTGAAGGTGACAGGAAAAGATTTAATGCTCTGCATTAGGGCATTACCACCAGAGTTATGTGCAGCACTACATGACCAATCTAATGTTGGTTCAATGTATGATTGCAAGCCATGCAGAAGTTTGGACTTGTCAGTTTTGGTGGGAATTTTATCAGGAGTTAAAAGTGACTATGGTACAGGTCCCAGAAGAACATCAGTGTCAACTCAAGGTCAACATTATGTCAAATAGAAAGAATGTCATGCTGACCAAAGACGTTCATTTAAGCTCTCATCCGGCTGACTTTTTGTCAATTGGGCAACTTTTTCTTGACCTCGCAAGCCTCAAAAGTTTATTAGCTTGGGGTTGTGAAAGACAGATTTTCAACTAAAAGTGAGTCAATGAAGTCTGCAACAGCCTTCCTGCCAATGTCATAAGCCTCAATAAGATCCTTAGTTATGTCAGGCTGAGCAGGAACACAGAAAGACAAAAAAGAACTGTTCATTGTCTTCAAAACCAGGACTAAAAGGATTGGTGAAGCCAGAAACTGCCTCTAGTACTCGTTCTACTTTGCATCTGAGCAGATCGATTATATCATTTTAGTGCATTTGAGAGTTGTTTCAACATATTAGCTCTGATGTGATAAGTAATACACCATTCCATCTGAAGTATGAAGCGTAGTTCTAGCTGCTGAAGCCTATATTACCTACTTTGACTTGGCACGGGGTTTAGTTATGTCAACAGCGTTTCTCAAGCAACCAATGATTGTGACACACTTAACCCATTTTGCTTGAGAAGAACTATGCATCTGCGATGTGTATCTGACAAATTTGTGAGTGTAATCAGTTACACAGGTACATATTGTGCGTAGTTGTTGTGATTTAGCTGTTTCACAGTGACTGTCTTTCAGAACTTCCAATTTGAATATTTATGAGAGCAAACAGCGAAGGGTGACAGATGACATTATAATAACAGTTCAAATCACCATAAATTAATAAGTAATTTCAATTTATTTCAGCCTTATTTTTTTTTAATTCACTGACAGACTTCACACATGAAAAGTCAACAACTGCTATACACTGAAGGACTTTAAAAACGCAAAAAAAGAAAATTATTATTTTTTGAACCCAGAGCATTTTTAGTCTTATTTAACAAGTAAAATCGGCTGGAAATGACACTCTGCCTCTATCTATACCTAAAACCGGTGTTTTTATAGACAATGGCCACCACCAGCTACGCATCCGTGATTTACTATTTTTTGCATGTGGCGTCCCCACGAATCAATGGAGCAAAATATTGTATCATTTCACATATAGCTTGTAGGTATACATGTATAAAAAACACAGTAACTTTGGTTTTATAGCTTTATTATTCCTACCACGTTTGTCTGAGCATGAACGACCTGGCGCATTTGGAATGTTAAAAGCTGGGGTGCGTGTTTCTGGCGTCGCCAGATATTATAGTTGCCATACGTCAGCTATACAGCACTTCAGAGATTGTTACCAAGCTACTAGGACAGTTAAAGGTCGACACAGGCCTGGCCAACTAAGAATGGCGACCGACATTAAGACGGCACCTAACTTCGATTATATCGACGATACTTACATCGACGATATCCGTTCCGGCTGGCTACCAACACTGCCAGACAAATAGCAGGGCTCCAAGGGTAATTTGTTTCAGATTTTTAATCAAAATATTTATTACAATAACTTTAAATCATGCCCAATTTCAAGACAAATTTCAAATTGCAGTTTTCGAATCTAAGGGTATTGTCTTTTGATAGACGGATGCTCTAAAATTATTAATCATTTTGATATGAAATTTAAATCATGTAGTCTTGACATATTGATGTTTATTTTTGCCAAATCTCAATAAAATTGAAGCATTAAAAAGTTGTTAATTTTATGAATTTCAATTTTTGCGTTTTTACAGTCCTTCAGTGTACACTACCCAGAATAACTTATGAATTTTTTGGTAACACATATAACAGTGAAGGTCAAGGCATTTATTAAATTAATACTTAAAATAGGTATGCTAGTTAAAAGAAGTACATTTACCTGTACCAGCATGCAAATAAGTATAAACAGGGCGTGTTAGTGACATTAACTTGAATGTTTAATTCTATTTTGAGGGTAACATACGTAACACGGGCCTAAAAATAGTAAAAGCGACCATAATAAGGAACTTTAAATCGTTTAAGTAGCAGTCGTATAGGTTTGCAATATTCTGTGACAGATGTAATACACATATAGTCAATAACTACCATACTAATACTCTGAATTAACGAATAAAAACCACTAAGTAACGTATAAAACGGTAATAACTCAAGACATTTATAAAATTAATACTGTTATAAGAAGTTCATAAACCTGTGTAAGCCTGCAAATATGGGTGAACATGACATGGTTGAGACATTATCAGGGACGTTTAATGCTATTTCAGGGGGTAACGTATATAACATGATGTTACACGTTGACGCTGCCACTCTCAGAGGGCTCACATCTTTTATTTTGTGTCTTATATAATGCTATTTCAGACAATCATAGTTTTCAAAATTCCCCCTGGGGGATCTATTGCGAGCTCAAGGCCTAAAACACTTTGAATCCAGATAGGCCCGCCAGACTGTTAGGCCTGATAGGAGTCCAAACAGTATGCAAAGGTTTTCAGCAGACGGCGCTAGAAGGCAAAGAGTTTATCTAGTGTCACTGAGACGGTTTTGTTGAGTAATCGTAATATATATTTTGGTTGAAAATAACAATAACTGAGAAAATGGCAATTGCTTCACTGCCAAAAGTTGTCATATGGGCCTCGTCGCGACAAATCCTGTCTTCGGGGGTTTGCGAACAACAAAGGCGCAGACCAGCCTGCGCATCCGCGCAGACTGATCAGCGCCTTTGTTTTTCGCTGTTTGGAAAGTACCATATATAAATTTAGCTTGCTTCAAGCGAAATTTCAATTTACTAGCTAGTATCTTTAGCTGAGGAGACTGGTTTGAGTCTCGCTTTGTCGGAAACCCCGAAGACAGGTTTTCTCGCGACGAGGCCTATATTTGAAGAGATGTTTATTTATGTAGGAATATATGGAGTCCCGAAAGAGTTGTGTTGTGAAATGTACATCAAAGCACTAGCAGACTTCAGTCAAGAGTATACCAATGCTGTATCAGAAGTACATTTTGTGGATGTCCAGCTGGAAATTTTGGAGTTAATTAAGGAAGCCCACAAAAAATGGCTGTCCTCACCCAGTGCTTTCGACTTCAAAAACGCCACAAAATATCCAAGCGCCACAGGAAGGAGTAAATTAAAACAATCTGGTATGTTTCCCCCATCTCTCTCTCTCTCTCTCTCTCTCTCTCTCTCTCTCTCTCTGTTGCACTAACATGTTTGCCGTCATAAATTACCTTGTAAGAATGTTTTAAAATGTTACAAAACATTATTCAAATAACGCATATTGATAGAGTACGCGTGCGATAAGGGTAGAGTGACGTAGACTTGTATACTTAGTGTCATCAGAACCTTCGCTGCTCGAGCACACGGATAACGGACGAAGATAAATTGCCCATGCCAAAAATGTAGGCCTCTATCCCCACTAGATAGCTACACGTTTAAAGAGTGTTTTTACGCATGCGCGATAAATATCAAACTTTCATATGCTGGCTTATTTATTCATTTCGAAGTTCTCTAAAAGGATAATAATGCTGCAGCATAGCTTAATTTCTTAAACAAACTTTGTACTTTACGTGCAATATCAAAGTATGAAATGTCTGTGTATCAGGGAAATGGTTATTCTGCCTTCCTCTCAAAAGCCAAAGATCTGGATGGATATGTATGTCCTTTTAAACAGTATCATGATACGACGTAGACGGGTGCTTATAAAAGGTTTATTGAAGGAAGAGCTGTTAAGGTCCAAGCAGCAATCCACCCTAGGACTCTGTGATCCAAAGTTAGGAGCACTAAACGATTTCAACAACCAAAAGTCCCACCACTCTGAATGTCATTTTGCGCCGGATGATTTATGTCTCCTTCAGACTGCCTTCTTGTTCAAATATTAATAGAGCATTCCGTTAGCAAACAATGAAGTCCCTGCTCAGACACCACGTTTTGTGGTGTCTGATCTGGATTTGCACTGCACATGTTTGCCAATGTTCCGTTAAAATACAGTTAGCATTTTATGTCTGCTAAAGTTTCATTCAAAACATTCATTTCAGTCTTTCAAAGAAGTACAACAACGAAGTTTAAAGCCGAGCCTGCTCCCATAGCTTACCTTGGACAACAGCCGCATAGTGGAGGCCAAATGCGACATGAATTTAAGATATATGACCGGGTGAAAGTGTTCGTTTACACAGGCAACATAATAAAGCTTGACGTTGACGTTATTGGTTGCGCAGTCAACCACAAACTTACTGGTGGTTTAGCTAACGCCATAGCAAAAGAGGCAGGATCACGATACAATAAAACAAAGGACGCAATCATTAGGTATGTCTCTTAATTTAAAATAATCAGATACATTGTAAAATAATGTAGTACTCTCTTCACTGGTTTTGTGATTTTCTACATGCCTCTCTAGGAATGATATGGAATAGTCTGAATCAGGGCTTATATATACTTAACAACACTTATAAGTGTGCACATACAAATGGACCCATATCTTCATAAATTAAAGTCAGATCATTTTTAAATTTTCAACAGGTATAGATTACATTAATGCCATGATATTCCATAGATTTTTATTTTCGTAAAACTTTAACTTTTAAAATGCGAAATCAAAATTCATATATATTGTAAAATCAAAGTTCATAGTTTTCTTCGTTTTAGAATTTATCTTTCTATGACATTTCATTTATGCATATCATTTTATAGTAAGGTTTTTAATAAGATTGGGTGGGTAAGCTTTGGCTCAGTTCCCAGGAATATCCCGTTGAAATCCTTGCTGATAAAACGTGCTCATAGTTTTGAGATGAACTAAACCGCCGTGTAAGGAGAACGGGCTATTCCGACCACAATGAACCAACTGAGAGCAAAAAATTATCTATGAGTGGAACAACCTCCCTCAGAATTACGTTCAGCGGTATGTTATGTCAATGAGACACTGTTGTCTTGCCATAGTGAACAGTGCCTACTAAGTTTTCATGGACATGTGCGCCGCTGCAGGATTTGACTTACGAATATTGTGATATTTATTTTGTTTTGTGGTACATTCGATCAAGTTTGGTCTCTTCTAAAGTATTGGGAAAATGTGAACTTTGATTTTACCATGAACTTGAATTTTTGCGTTCGCTTTTTTTAACTTTTTTATTTTATTCGAAATAAAATAAATGTAATTTCATTACACATGTGTCGTTTAAATTTGTCAAAAATTTGAAAATGATCTGACCAGTATTAAGTGAGATATGAGCCCGTTTATATGTGCACACTTATCAGTGTTGTTAAGTGTATAAAGTGTGCGTGATTGGAAATTAATTTTCTTATTTCTCAATCAAGACATATGTAGTTATCAAAAGAACCGTCCAGTATTCAGTTGTATGTAATGTATAGTCCTTATCTTTGTTTGATATCCTTTTTATATCTTGATTTCTATGCACGAGGAGATGATGCATCGATAAGTTAGGGATCTTTCATGCAAACCAAACATCTATGTGTCTTGATCCACTTCAGAATTAAGGGTGAGGCTGGTACCGTTAAACATGTTCAAGCCCTTCAGTGTTTTCTTTTACTGACCGTTCCAAGGCGGTGCTTCTTTTTGGATCCTTTTTGTTATTTATGTTTGATGGTTGTCTTTATTATACTGTCTTGTCTGATCCGTGCAGCCTTGTGACCACCCGCTTGGAAAGGGCTGACCTCTTGATTCATTTGTGTGTGATGATTCCTTGTGTTTTGTCACTTTCCCATATTGTGGCCTGGTTCAGGTGTGGTACTTGAATGCATCGATTCCTGATCTTTTCTGAAGTCAGCAACATAGTTAGATGCTCTAGCAAAACGAATGAGTTGAGGGATATATACTCCAAAGGATGTAGAGCGAGGAACATCACCATCTAAAAATGGGAAGTTGACAATTTCAAAATCAAAGTCGTTGCGCTTATCATAAATTTTGGTAGAAACAATATCATTAGAAATTGATAAATGCAAGTCTAAAAACGTGGCTTTGGTATCAGAGGTATTGGCTTTATTAATTTGAAGCTCTGAAGGGTATATTCGACTTACCATATTGTCAAAATAAACATTGTTAATGTTTAAAATATCGTCCAAATATCTGGATGTAGAGTTAAAAGCCTCAATTATATCAGTCTGCTTATCATCAGAAAGAGACATCATAAAGTCTCTCTCATAACAAAACAGGAATAAATCGGCAACCAGGGGAGCACAATTAGTGCCCATAGGAATCCAAACTACTTGTCTATACAGCTTGGTGCCAATCCAAAAAAAGCCCAATGTTGTCAAACAAAAAGGTCAGCGCATCACATACATTTTGACAAGACCATGCATGGTATTTTTTAGGTTTTTCCAAAGTAAAATATGCGTTTCTGTCATTACATTCAAGGTAAGGAGAGCCTTCTCCATTGAAGGCTCTTTCAAAAAGATCAATAGGTTTATCTTTAATTGAATTATGAGGTAAAGTAGTGTAAAGGCTTGAAAAATCATAAGTAGACAAACTGGTCTCATTGAAATTTCTAGCTTTCAGTTTATCTAAAATTTCACCTGAAGTTTTAATAGACCAAAATAGATTTTTACCAGATGTCTCATGTACCTTTTCACAGGATTTGATAATATGTTTTAACAGCTGTAAGACATGAGGTTAACAATTTAGAAAGTTCTGTTGTCGTACAAGAACTAGAATTAGAAATAAATCTTGCTTTATAGGTTTTTTTTATGGAGTTTAGGTAACCAGTCCAACGTAGGAACTCTGTCTTGGTTTTCTTTAGCTTTGACACCAAAATGTAGGACTGTATGACAACCATGCCCATCGACAACTCTTTAAAGCATATTGGCAAAACGGTAATTATCGCATATGCACAAAAACATACTGTAAACATCCATGTTTATCTCTCCAGGTGCTAGAGATTTACATTTGGGGTTAATCTTGTATCTACATCCATACTTTGTGTAAGCGAGCAGTGAAAACTCTGGCAAGAATACACATATACATGTACATAGTCTCGTCTAGGTATTTGCTGGCTGCCAATGCGATACGTACAATAAACCTATTTATTATATAATCTTTAAATAAACATTGGCACAGATGTCTATCAAATGCCATTGATATAGCTACATGTCGCATGGTTTACCCAAATTGACGTTACAAACCACACAACATGAAGTATTATTATATAATCTATAAATAGACATCCTCTGATTGGCTCAGATACCTATCAACTGCCGCTGATATAACTACATGTTGCATGGTCTGCCGGACGTGATGTTGCAAAACACACGGCACTAGGATATATTACATGACTTAGGGGAAATGACGTCAGGACGTCAAGTCATTTCGCATGATCCATCCGTAACGTTAATGGTTTTAATGGTCCAATGTGGCAGGAAACGCATAACATACTTTTTTTTATATAATAAAACAATTTTTGACTTATGTTTCGGTAGACATGGAGTGTAATTGAACCGTAAACTTAATCATATTGACCTCCGCTCTGCATCGGTCAATATGACGTTTACTGTTCAATACCACTCCATGTCCACCTCAACAATAGTCAATAATTGTATAATATCATATGGCTTTCAGTGACGCAAGTTTGTAAAGTAATTTCGTATGATCGAGCTGTAACGTCAATGGTTTCAACAAAATAGCAGGGAACATAACATATCTTTATCATAAAATAAACAATTTGTTGACCTGTTTTGGTAGACACGAAGTGTTATTGAACAGTAAACTTAATCATATTCGCTTGTGCCAATATGAAGTTTACTGTTTAACAACACTCTATGTGCACCTCAAAATAAGTCAATAATTGTATAATGTTAGTTCAAATATTCCAGGAAATAATGAAGGTTTATAGTTCAATTTGATTATGAAGAGTATTGATATATGAATATTCCTTTCACTTGGTGTTGTTCAGTTATTGTTATCTTAACTTGTTATATTTCTGAGCAGAACATGGGATAAGAAATGCACCTATGATGGCTATGTGTTTTTCACACCCGGTGGAGAATTACGTGCACCACAAGTCTTGCATGTCATGATTACGAAGCCAATTGAGACAACAACCACTGATGCTTTAAATCGATTTAAACTGATAAACCAGTGTGCTCTAGACCAAGCAAATCATAGGAGTGTTCGAAAACTTGGAATTCCTTTCATTGGCACAGGTAAATATTGTTGATGATAGCCATTTCATAACAAGGCATACGCTATCCTACTTACAAAAGGAATATGGACAGGAAATGTCACATTTGTATGTTTCAACATGATACAAAACCAATGATTTAGCATTGGGTTCTAGATAGTTGTAACCAGATTGCCACATCAGGCATTTATTAAACAATCACCTACCATAAGTGAGTGGTTGGATGGCTTGGCAAGGATTAATTTACAAATAATTGTTAATTTCTTAACCAATCTATACAACATAATATTGATGAAAATGTTTGTCAATAACAAACTTTTGGAACAACAATGAATAAGAGAATGTCCTTGGCATTAATTTCTCTTTTGTATTCTACAGAACTTGCACACTTCTTGACTTCTTATTGAAGCTACCTCTAATCCCTGGATCTGTAATAGTGAGCAAAAATGATTATACACCCTTTTACGTTTACTTTGCGTTGACAACATACATCAAATGATTTTGAATATTTAAGGTGCTATATCCCCCAGACAGTTCACACGAACATTCCTTTTACAACGAGCATGTGTTTGCTTGTTATTTATACTTTTAATGTCTGTCTTGAGTAGTACACTCTTATTAAACTTCTTAATGTTGTTCTTGGGTAAGTGAATGGCAAAACCAACACAATAATCTGGGCGCCCAGATAAGACATAGTTTAGCCGGAGCACCAAAAAGTAAGTGAGTATGACCAGGAAATGCCACACTCACGCCTTTCAGATCAGAGTTCTCATTTTGCACTGTAAGGATAGCTGAGGTCTCTAGGTTTCCTCATTACGACTACAAATACTTTGATCAGACTGGGCATCTGCCTAGTCTGATCCGAGTCTTGACTGGGCGCACATATTATTTATACACTGGCTGTAAGTCATATGGCATGTAATTGTAGGGAATCTAAAGAAAAGAGAAGACTTCGAAAAATGTGCTGACAGTTTAGCAACGTGTATTGTCGAATTCTGCATGATTAACCTTGAGAAAATGCAAATACTAGAAATTCATGTTGTCAATGCTGATGCTAGTAAGTCTGACATGATCAGTAACGCCTTCAAACAGTTGGAATTTCACCTTGTATCCTCTGATTCAAAAGACAGTCGAAGCAGATCAAGTCGTACTGTTAGAGATTCTGACGAATTAGAAGATTCCAAAAGAAAGATCAGTGGTACAAAAATATCTGAGAATTGGAAGACTCACAAGGACAAGGACTTCAAAGAAACCAAAAGCACATACAAGACACGCTTGGATAAAAAGGACATAAATTGCACATATTATGCTTCCTGTAAACAAATGTCAACATGGAGCTTAAACTGTGGCCATACATTCTGTGATCTCTGCATAGGACTTATGAAGGGAAATGACAAATGCAATAAATGTAGTTCATCAACTGATGTGAAGGCCAAAGATATACCTGTTTCACATAAAAAGGAAGAAGAAAGCTCCGACAAGTGTCCAGTTTGCCTCTCTAACTTCGAAGACCCAGCAACCCTCGCTTGTGGCCATCGACTCTGTAGTGGCTGTCTGGATCAGGTATACAGAGAGGATCTTACATTAGTGCTCATGTTTAATTGAATTTATTAAACGAGTTGGGAAAAGGCGATAAAATGCGAGATTTGCCAAGCATTTTATCACTTTTTTCTCAACGAGTTTGATAAATTCAATTATACAAGAATGAATGTTAGATCATATTTATCATATGACATTAAGTCATTTCTGGAATAAAAAAGTTACGTCATTATGTTCACAACATTGTTATGGACGTCATTCATAACGTTACCCTAAAAAATCTGTAAACTTTTAGTGGTTTATCGATTAAAATGCATGGCGTTATTTTACTCCAAAATTCTTAAAATTACTCTAATCTTGCTAAATATATGTGCGAAAGTTTTCAAAATTATACCTGAATTCAGGAGCCTGGACATTCTGAAATACAAGTTTTATGTTTTGGTCATTTCTTGTATTGTGACATAAAAATATATAAAAAGAAACAATTGGAGCAGTTTAACATGTCGTCAGTTAATTTTTGAAAGTATTAGTAAAATGTATCTGGATTTCCTCTGCACAAGGGCAAAATGACCCAGAGATAATCAATTTTGAGTTTTGTACTTTTCTTGCAAAAACGATTAGTGTTGGATGGATATATGGGCCAAATCTTTTTTATCAACTATTTTTAGCATTTCTGATGAGATTAACGCCAACTCTTATTCTTTTCAATTTTAGTTGCTTCCATGTAAGAAGTGGTATATTCACACTGTATAACTTAACTCTTTATGCCCTAATGGATTCTTCCTTCTGGTTTGATACAATAAACTTGGAACTTATTTTTTTTATTTATCTGAACTTTATTTAAAGAGGACAACACATTTAGGGATCCACGCTAGTCTATCATGGGTCCCTCTAAAACATATTTACATATACACATATACACAAGTTTAGCATATGATAAAAACATAAAATATGTTTAGTATAAACAAGCGTATCAAAAACATTAACATTTGGCAGCATTTGGTCTCGTTTATACATCAAGGCTTGAAACACTTGTAAACGGGCATTAATTTATGAGCAAGGATTAAAACTCATGGTAAAAGTTAAAATCATTCGTTAAACATAAACTTTTTGAATTGAGTCTTAAAACAATTTAAGAAGATGCATTTTTGGTAGCGTCCGGTAACTGATTCCACAAACAGGGTGCAGTACACGAGAATGAGGCATCAAATATTGCTGTTTTTTTATCTGGGTACTGCTAAAGGGTCATTTGAAGTTGATCTAAGCTTTCGATTATGTGTTTGCGACATAGGAATTAGCAGTTCAGATATATATGTAGGTATGAAGCTATTAAGCGCCTCATATGTAAGTACTGCCTTATTATAGCTATGTCTTTTTGTATAGTTGGCCATCCTAATGTCTTGAACTTGTCAGAAGAGCATGTGTCGTAGGGTGCATTTAGAATGATTTGCGCCTCTCGCTTTTTAAGTTTTGAGAGTCTTTCTATGTTACTCTTTGAAGTGGTACCCCAGGTACTTGAGCCATAGTCATTTAATGGTAAAATATACCATTGGTAGAACATTTTTTGGACATTATTTGGGATATATATAGAAAGTTGTCTCAATAATGAAATTTTGGATGAGATAATGGCGCAAAGGTGGTCAATATGGTCTGTCCAGCGAAGATTTTCGTCAATGTATACGCCCAGTAATTTCTGTGTTTTAACAAAGATCTCCAATTGTGTTGCCGTCAATGTTAATATTTAAAGGTTGAATGCTTTTTGTTTTGTGTTGGGTTCCTACGATCATACATGTAGTTTTATCATAATTTATTTCCATTTTATTTTGTTTACACCAAAGTTTTGTATTATTGCTACCATGTTGTAACTTGGCTTCAATCTCAGTTTGTATATTTCCATGTGTATGGACCGTCGCATCATCTGCGTAGTAGTCACTATCGCAGTGTTCCATGAATAAATGTAAAATCATTAAGAAACATTAATACTAATGTCCCAGGTAACAGGAAACGTTTCTGAAACGTTTGTTTTTGGTTGTATGAAGGTTTGATTAAACGTAACCATTTAGAAACGTTATTTAAACGTTTCACATAGGTACTGGATACTTCCCAGGAACAGCCACAAAAATGTTTTATTGAAAAATAATCAAATTCTTATATATATGTAGATAATTACCAGTAAATAAATGAACCATTTTCAAAGGAAATGTCAATTAAGAAATCAGCGTGTGATGCGTTTCCGTAAACATTTTATAAACGTTTATCACAACCAAGTAGTGATTGCAAACAAAAGCCTCGCTTTTTAATTACTGTTATATCTGAATTGGTATGTTTTCATTACAATAAATGCTCATCTAATTGAACAAAACATATTTAATACGAAACTGCAGGTAGCTTATTTAGTGTCAAACACGTGATTCCAAACAAAGAAACTAACATAAACACTTCATTGGGGTGATATTTGATATTTTGGATAGGTTTTGCTTCGAAATGCATGATAACTATAGAAATATGTTTGATATGCCCTTTAACTCCTTGCTTCAAATAAACGCATGGTACTAACCCAAAACTTTAGTTTTTACGATTGTCACATATAATCCTGGGCGTTACGCAAATAGTGCATGATAAAAACTTGCAGTTACTAGCAGATCAGGTGCCGTAGTTATGAAGTGCAGTTTACGACACTTTAAAAACATCAAAAATCATAATCACAATTTTAGGAAATTGAAAAGCTATCTTTACTATATGAAGGTTGAAGGATTCCTAAAGGTTTCAGAAAGTTTTTTTTTCGAAACGTTTGTAAAGAACGTTTAGGAACCCTAAATTTTGATTGCAAAAATAGGATTTTCTAAACGTTGAAATAAAACGTTCCCCTAACCTAAACAAAACGTGTACTCAACGTTTTGACAACGTAATTTTGTTATGAAGATCGATCCTTGAAGGGCGCCCAATTTAATGTTTGCTGATCTTGTCGTACCATTATCACTTTCCATTACTTGGTGACGATCCAGAATGTATAAAGTAAATAATTTGAGAGAAGAAGCTCTGAATTTGTAAGTTGAAAGTTGGTCCATTGTATAATTTGAGGGGTCGGCGGTTATAATTTCCAAGTAAACTTTTATTTCTTTCTCCGAAGATCGTTTTTGTCTGAGCAAACAGTGTAGACCCTGATGAAATGCCGCTTTATGAGGCATTTTATAGGACTTCACTGTTTGCCAAAGACGCATTTTGGAGTCGACTACTAGTATATTAAGGGTTAATGGGTGGCTAACATGTTTATCAAATAACTTAAAAAGATCATTAGTCTTTCCATGTTTAACTCATTGTTTTCTTGCCATTGTAGGTAAAGTTTCATAAGCCATGTTGCCCAACTTGCAACAAACCTTTTGGAACAGTAACGGGAACTCAGCCTGAAGGCACAATGACAACAAGGGAAATCAAACACAGTCTGCCGGGGTTTGAAAATTGCACCACAATTGAAATATATTATTATTTTCCTGATGGAATACAGGGTGTGAGTATTTTACGGATATTGTGAAATAAAGGATATATACGTTTGTAAAGATAAATATTAACATAATACATCAAATGTTGAAAAGATTCAAAGGATGAATATAAACTACAAGACGAAATGTCTTTTAGTAGTCAAAAGAAAAGAAAATCCTTCTATTTAATGATATTACAAAATTGTTTGTTCGTGCTATTATAAATATGTATGACATGCCTGTTTGTAGTATAGTCAAAACTATTACTCTTGCGTGCTGAGGACGACCTTGTGCACTAATGCACAAGGCCTATAACATCAAGTTTCTGTAGAAGGCTATTCAAAGCTTTATGCGCCTTTCATTGTGTTACCCCAGTTAACAGCAAACTTCCACACAGAGGATGTAAAGACAAGTTAGAAAATTATCGATCTAATATGCCAACCATGAATGGTGTCTTTATCTCCCATGGATAGACAATAAATTATATTAAAAAAAAATCACATCTCCTCTGTGTCTGAGGGCTTAGTAATTTGCAGGGGTTAGAGTTTTTGGCTGTCGAATCCCTTGGGTATCCCCGCCGCCCCTTCCCCATTTGGGGAAATTTTGATCGCATTAATATGCACAGAACCTTCATCAACGCGGGGGCTTAAATACATGTAAATACCTGACCATATATTTACACAAGATTCTGCTGTTGTTTATTAATATAAATTGTTTAGCTCACGCGATGGCTTTCTAACTTATACACTTATCAATATTTCATAGGTCATGTCCGATCAGATTAGACATCAGTGCTGACTGATCAGTCTTCGCTGTACACATGAATAAATCAAAAGTCCTTAGCTACCAAATGAGTGCAGCGTGAAGAGTCTTATCTGACTATGTATATGACCAAACTGGTCCTTGTCTTCGCTGGGCATACCTAGCAGATAAGAATACATAATTAAAAATAATAATGTTTTCTTATTTCTCAACCCAAAAATTTGTGTGGATACCCAAAAGAACCGTCTCAATGAGCACCCAAAACATATGTTAAAACTAATAGATAAGAAAATTTTGACATTTTTACGCCCAGATGTTTTTGTTAACTATACCTAGATGAAAAATCATCTTGTTAGTTGTATCATGCACTCATTTTCATGATTTTGTACAGATGGAACATCCTAATCCTGGACAACCTTACAAAGGAACCAGTCGACGAGCATTTCTTCCAAATAATAAAGAGGGCCAGACGGTGTTGAAACTGTTGAAAATTGCATTCGACCGACGATTGACTTTCACTCTCGGGCAGTCTAGAACTACAGGAAAAGACAACACGGTGACTTGGAATGATATTCACCATAAAACAACCAAGGACAGAGGAGCTCAAGAGTAAGCAATTCCCAGAACGGCATGTTAATGGGGTGGGGAGTCATTTTAGCTTAAAAGCTAAAATGACTCCCCATCCCATTAATAGGCCTATTGATTCTTATTGATTGTGACTAATCATCAAAAATAAATTTTCTTATTTCTCAAACAAATCATTTGTTGTGAGTACTCAAGATAACCGTCTGCGATAGTTCTTTTGAAAATAGTGAGTATGATCATGCCTTTCCCAGCAGGTGATCACAAGGCAGCAATGAACAGATAAAATCATGTTAGATGCGAAAGGGAACATTACAACAGTTGGAATTTTTAATATCATTTTAGTTGCCCTTCCAAACGCCATTTCACACATTTAAGCACAATAAAATCCCCATCTTTATCAATTGAACAAGTCAAGTACCATTTAAAGTCTATAAATGGTGCTATTTTTCATTTCTATATTTAAGGGAAAAATTATAAGTTAGGAAATAATAAATGGATTTTTAGCTATTTGTTTGCTGTTTTATTGTAAAATATGAGCAGTTACTATTTGGGCCTCGTCGCAAGAAAATCTGCCTTTGATCTTTCCTACTCCATACAACAACTAGCTATATTTCTGAAACATTGCGCATAGCTAGTTCGTACTTTCCAGAGAGTGAATAACAAAGACACTGACCAGGCTGCGGGTATATAGAGGTTGGTATGTGCCTTTTTTGTTCGCGTGCAACAAAGTCAGGGTTGTTTTTTGCATCGAGGCCTATTTGTCTGTAACTGTAAAACCATCTATCATCAAAATAAAACAATGCAGTCAGAGAAAAACATACAAGAAGTTCAAATATGCTGCTTTCCTGGCGACAAAAATATTTAATGTTTTCTATTTAGTGTTAATCTTCGGTGTATCATATATGTGTCCTCAAATTGATTAAGTTTGCGTAGCCAAACAACAACACAACAACAAAATACATTTCATACTCACACCGGATAGGCGGCAATCAAAAACGTTAATACTATCGACGAACGTAGATAAAAAAATCGCTAGAAACAGAGCATTTTTATTGCCATTTGTCGACCAACTAGTGACAAATGGTAATCGAAAACACTGTTTCTAGCTATTTTGATCAACTTTCCTTGATTGTTAAGAGCGTTTTTGATTGCTGCCTATCCGATGTGATGCTTAATACTTGATAATTGTTGTCGTGTCATTTCAGTAACATTTTATATCTTTTTATAGGTTTGGGTACCCTGACCCAGATTATCTTTATCGTGTGAAGGATGAGCTAGCTGCGAAGGGAATTACAGAAGATAGTATTAAATAATATTTATTTCTTAAAAAAGGACATAGTTGGATTCTGTCTCATTGCTGAAATAAATGGGCCGTGAAGTGAGAAAACCTATCTTCGGGGTTTTCGACAGAGTGAGATTCAAACCAGCCTGCTCATCTGCAGAGGCTAGTTGAGACATTGAAATCTCGGTCATGGCAAGTCTAGATATGATACTTTCAAACATTCCAATAAACAAATAACAAGGGCGCAGACCAGCCTGCGCATCCATGCAGTCTGGTCTTGTTGTTGGCAATCCCCCCAAGACAGGTTTTCTCGTTATATATTTAGCTATACAAGGAGAAACTTTGTGAGCATATGCAAAATAAAAATCGCACTGATCAGACTGTGCAATTTGAACAATCTGATCAGTGTTCATTTTTGTTCCATTTTTGGATCATTACATAAATTTTCAATTTTCCAGATAACTGATAGTCTAGTAGCTGGTAGTTTAAATGTTGCTGAAAGGAATATTCCCGGAATCTATGGCAGTTAAATAAAAGCTACCAATTCAATATATACTCATGTCCAATGAAAACGCACCACTCATATTTGTGGCCTATAAAAAGGTGTGCAAAATTGTATTATTTATAAATATTATTTAGGACAAATGCAATTTTTTCGCACAAAAATTTTAATTCCAGTGACTCCGTTAGCACATGATGTAACGTCAGCCTCAAAGTTGCGTTATTCGCATTTTGGGCGTATACAAAAAGAGCCCAAAATCTCTTTTAAATGTTTTCTGTTTGCCAGTAGATCCCCCGTCATTTCGCTACAACTTTGACAGCTGTGACGCAACACCTAACGCTACACTAACGCGACCAATGTCACTATGTAAGCTTAAATATGGAGTGGTCCGACAAAACTCGACGTAAAATGTTTAATTGCGATTTCTACAGTTCTAGTGTTCTACACAATGCTCATTTCCGTCGTAAACACTCACACACATGCAAAACGTCATACAAATCCTCTAAAAAAATGACGTTGCATCATTGACGTCAACTTTGAGCGCGTCGCCAGCCATTGTTCGTAACGCTAGCGTTTTAAATCTTCTAAAATTTGTGTTCATCTGTTAGTGCGAGTATTATCTTACATAAGGTTTAACACAGACACTCATAGGTTTGTGTATACGAATTTTTAGAGATTGAGGTTTATCAAAAAAAACGTTTATACCTACGCTCCGTCGATGTTAACGACCCGCTACACGAGCAAGAAATCTTCTTGCTACGACCTTGTCGTAATTTTGCATCTGCAAAAGAAGGATTCCTTGAATGTATCGATTTTACGCCTAGTCAAAATTATGCTAGTGACGTCACAGCGTGACATTATAGCCACTTTCAAGGCAAGATGACTATTCCTGGCTATCAATTTAGAGATTCTTTGCAAGTTTTAAAAAGAAAATTGCGAGAATAATGCTTTTCTGAATATTCGATGGCTGGTTCTGTGACTTTCTGTTTTGACGGTTGTTTTGTTAAATGCTTCCAGCACGTGTCATCAGTGATCATTCCGTTTTAAAGACTTATCAGTAATTTACGGAATTGCTACAATACAATTAGACGCAATTGCAAAAATAAAATGTTATGTCGTTAAAAAGATATAGTCATTTTTGTAGGTGGTACGTTTTCATTGGACATGAGTATATGACTGTTGAACTACAAGTTAGAGTACAATGTTCTTTGAAGCTGCAGCTGAAATTACTGCTGCTTATTGAAAACAACTTAATGGACATAATATCAGGGTGTCACGACAAATCTACAGCTTAACTACCAACCAACGTTACATTTGTATATTTAAAATAGTTCCGGTTACATAATTAACTAAGCCTGTGGATTCACACATTTACCAACGTATTATACAGTATTACATTGTTTTGTTTTACAATGCCATACGTTTAAAACATATTCGAGTAGATTTTGATAAGCATTTAATATAGAGAGTGTATGTATATCTGTATGAACTGATACTTATTGTGTATTACATTGTTTTTATAATGTCATAAGTCTCAAAACATTTCGAGTAAAATTTAGCCAATCACTTTACATGGAGAGTGAAGGTTTATTATCTGTTTGAACCGATGACAATGATTTTAACAATGGACAAATGTGTATTTTTTCTGAAAGTCACACATATTATCATATTGACTGTTCTAATTGTTATCCTGCTGAAAATTATAAAATAGCGTAGATTCATGTCAGATGACTTCTGATAAAGTCAGCTGATCTGGATCTACTCTATGTTTTGTGTAGCCCAATATATCATAAAATAATTCGAATCACGCCATAAGACTGGAGAGCAGGCATAGGTATGACATGCTAATTTACTGTAGAACATTATACAATTCATGCATTCTATTGAGGTTAATACCAGGATTTGTCAACCCGAGAATAGTGATGTTTACTGAGGCAAAGTGGAAGGTTGACTTATCCTGATGTTTACTGAAAAATAATGCACCAGTCGTTTTGTTATATGATACTGCATGTCTCTCTTTTCCTAGTTTTATATCCAGCCTTCATATTTTTAAATTTACTCAAGTCAGATGAAGTGCACTTAAAACAAGATTATTTCAACAATTGCTTTTTATATTTCTGAAACACTTATGAGATGTGCAAAAGATGTGAGATGTGTTTCTGAAATACTTATGAGATGTGTAAAAGAATGTGATGTTTCCTTGTGTTTTGTCACTTTCCCATATGGTGTCCTGGGTCATTTGTGGTACTTGAGTGTATCCTTTCCTGATCTTTGCCTACTTTTTTTAATTTTGTAAATTATTGTTCTTATAAAATGAACAATTTCTTAATTCAAAACATTTGACCTATAAAATAAACATAAGAAATCATGCAATCTCTTGGGTAAGTTTTTCAAATATCTATTTTAGCTGCCAGGCAGCAGAGCAAAAACGATGTCTACCTGTCCAGGGCTGAATTAAGCTCATCACTGGTAAACATCAAGATTTGTCACAACCAGTGAAAGCTAGTTTCATCTAATCAGAGGATGTCTTTTATAGGAGTCATACATGGATAACAATATACAATTGATTAATTCTTTGAGATTAACACCAGGATTTGTCAACCCAATAACAGTGCTAGTGATGTTCACTGAGAACAGTACTAGTGATGTTCACCGAGGCAAAAAGAATGTTTTGTTATATGACACTGTCTCTCTTTTCCTAGATTTATATAAAGTCTTTTCATATGTATAAATTTACTCAAGTCAGATGTTCCTAGTGCACTGAAATCATGATTATTTCACAATTGCTTTTCAAGTTTCTGAAACTTTTATGAGATGTGCAAAAGAATTGCACTTTTTTTTAAATTACAGTTCTCGTAAAATGAACAAATTCTTAATTCAAAACATTTGACCTGTGAAATATACATAAAAATCATGCTATCTTAGCTGTCAGGCAGCAGTGAAAATATGATGTCTACCTATCTTGGGCTAAATTTAGTTCAACCTATTTTAGCTGTCTGGCAGCACTGACAAATTCTGATGTCGGCCAATCCTGTGCTAAATTAGCTCATCACTGGTAGGCATCAAGATCTGTAACAACCAGTGGAAGCTAGTTCTAGCCAATCGGATGTCTTTTATAGGAGTCATATAACGATTATATTTGGTGTGTATTTTAATTTTGGGCTTTTTGAGATACATATATAAACAAAAATCGCAACAATACGAGACCATGAAATACAGTTTCAAATTCATTTTCACACTAACCACACTGTGATCATACTACATCCGGCAATTTGGGTATTGTCACTTATTCCGGTGTTAAGGTAACTTTTCTTCATGTTCAATTACTTCATGAAATCACAGATAAACGCCCCAAAATGAATGGGTTCCGATTGGTTTTGTTTATCAAATTCACGATGTATCTTTTAGCTTTAAAATTATATAAAAAAAACTTTGACGTTTCATGTCTAGACATAAAATAACAAATGACGGTTTTGTCATCGTGGATAATTTATCTATTACAAAAACCGTACAATTATGACTAAAAAGTAATGGACATTTGTTTTACTATAACTGTGAAAAAAATCTCATTTTTGTCATTTATTTGAAGGTAATTTTACTTTAACACCAGAGGAAGTGACAAAATGCAAATTGCCGGTGTAGTATGACTACAGTGAAGCAATAAATGGAATCATATCCATTGGATGTCTATCAATAACAATATTAAGAACAACAGGGTATTTCCCCATTTGAGAGCATATTCTTTGCTTTAACAGTAGCCCATTTGAGAGTGCATCTCAGATATAGTTATACCCCCCGCAAACTTTGTTTGTAGGGGGTATACTGTTTTCACGTTGTCCGTCCGTGCGTCCGTCCGTGCGTCCGTCCGTGCGTCCGTCCGTCCGTCCGTAACGCTTTGTTTCCTTAATAACTTGAAGAGTCATCGCTGGATTTTCATCAAACCTTGCAAACATGTTCATATATGCAAGACAAATACTTTAGACAAAAAAGTAAGGGCTAGGGGCCAATTCTATTAGAGTTATTTCCCTTTGTAGTTCTAAATGGCTTTTAATATAGTGCTTTATGCTTATGCTATTATAGGCCATACACGGGCCGATCAACTCCTACCACAGCTTTTGATGGAACAATTTGATACTTTTCCTATACAATGTAGACACATTGAACATATACATGAAGGAGTTTGGTTCAGAAAAAATAATTTTTGACAAAATGACAGCTGTGAGAACTTAGACAATTTTTCCCTAATAAGGTGTTTGTATATGCATAGACGGTGCCCTTATGGGCCGATCAACTCCTACCACAGCTTTTTATGGAGCAATTTGATACTTTGCCTATACAATGCAGACACATTTAACATATGCATGAAGGAGTTTGGTTCAGAAATAGTATTTTTTGACAAAATGACAGCTGTGAGAACTTAAACAATTTTTCCCTAATAAGGCTTTTGTATATGCATAGATTGTGCCTTCATGGGCCGATCAACTCCTACCAATCAAAACTAAGGTCTTCTTGTTTGAACTATAACTTGCCAAGATTTTTCACTGACTCTTACTGTGCGGGGGTATCTAATAAGCATTGCTTATTGACTTTTTTCATTAAAACAGTGTGGATCCTGATAAGTTGGCTTTGTCAGAAGCCAGCTGATTTAGATCTACAGTGTTTTCAAAAACAGAATAAATCCTGAGTTACCAGGGCAAGTGCTTATTAAGCTGGTACATACTTAATTTCATTGGTTGAGAATAATTTCATTGGTTGAGAATATTTAGTTGTACTATCTGTTGCTATATTAAACTGCTTTTAATTCGTCTGTTTGTTAATAGATTCATAGAAAAAAAACTTTTTATCATACAAATAAAGGCATTTTGATATGATCAGGCAACCCTTCTGTCCGTATTTCCCTATGATTGGTAGTTGTAGATGAATTTTCACTCTTTGTGTTTATAAAAGGCGGTCCCCTCACTTTATGTAAAACCGTTTAGTCGAAAGAAACTTATTGATATATGAAGCAATGCATTATAATGATATTAATCAAGTGATTTGTTATTATACCACCTTTACCAAGTTTAGCATGACATACCTCGTGATGTGCAAGGTCTACACTGATATAGGTGGTATAAAATAGTTATACCATGTTTGCCCACCTGTACGTAAGATAATCCACTCGCTAAAGCTCGTGGATTATCTCCACGTACAGGCGGACAACCCATGGTATAAATATACTTCTTCTAGGTTATGGCAATTTAACAGTTGAATTGACATCAGCCTAATACATGTGACCTCAGAGTAATACATTTTGCGTTTGAGTCAATATTGATTGACCTTTGATCAATACAGTGTAGTTAGATAGAGGATCTTACATGAGTGCCTATGTTTTTTGAATTTATTAAACGAGTTGGGAAAAAGAGATAAAAAACGGAGCTTGCCGAGCAATTTATCTCTTTTTCGCAACAAGTTTAATAAATTCAATAATAAAAGAGTACGAATGCTAGATTCTTTTTATCATATGATAAATACTATGAAATATCATTTCTGGCTTAAAAACGTTATAATTTTGTCATTATGACGCAACGTTGTTATGGACGTCATAACATTCCCGTATATCTATAAACCACTAGTGGTTTATCGATTTTATTGCATGGCGTTATTTCACTCCCAGACGCGACGTCATATGATAACAACTATTAATCAACCTTATCAGTTCACTGTGCACTTACCATATACAACATCCTTGCTTGTTTGTGTTCATGTTTGACGTCCCATTCAACATTTTACCAGTCTTAAGTCTTAACACTCACCACTGAACTACTACTTCAGTCTGTGAGCTTCTGTTGATCAGTGTGCGGCCCAGTATCTGAAAACCCTAGTACTCACTGGAAAGGCCCGAACTGAACGAATTTATCAAACTAGTTTTGCAATTTTCTTCCATATTTACTTTAACCCAACCACCTGGTATTTTTATATATTAAAGGAACTATGTCTGTCCTAAATGTCATTTTTCCTGCAACAAATAATCAAAAATGTCAGTACATAAGATTTTGATACTTATCAAGTAAATTAGTAAACTCACTCTCTAAACGTGTATGAACAGCTACTGAGTGGAGCTAGAGGTGTCTTTTTTGTATTTTAACCTTTTTTGACTTTCATATTTGTACAGGCTCGCCTGAGGGTATGCACAGGCTTGTCTGAGCTTTCGCTTCACGCCTATTTGATAAGTGGTCACTAGTACTAAACTCACATTAACAAACTCAAATAAACATAAGTATAAGCTTTACTTAAATAGTGTCGGTATAAAAAGACAGCTGACGTCCCTTCAGCACAGAAATGTAATGACATTTTATTAGGCGTTTTTTGGTAAAAATTGACAAATGAATAAATATCTTTGCTGTTTGGCACTTAATGGATATTTGTGTGTGTGTCGTATGAAAACAATATTTACAAAAATGTTCCCCTGAAAAGTTTTGCGAAAAATGGGGTTTCAGCAGTGCTCATACTCTTTGATGACCGCATTTGCTCTTGATTTGTCATTGAAAGTACCCCAAAGAATATACGAAGTTAATCCATTTTGAAGATTGTTGCAATTCTCACACCATATTTTGCCAGTTTCCTATATTGTTGGGGTATTTAGCATAGAGTTCCGGTCTGGTATATCAACATTATTTATAAATATGTTCTAATAGGGTTACATCTTAAACAAACATACATCACAAGTTTATACTTCATTGTTAGGTTGATGACATACCCCTTCCTCTAAACCTCATCAATTATTTCAAAACATAATACAGATAAATTTATCATATAAGATATAAATAAAAAACAGCTACGAAGTAAACACCATTTTTAGCTTACCAGAGCCGAAGGCTCGGGATGAGCTAATAGGATGCTACGCGAGCCGGCGTCCATCCGTCTGTCGATCTGCATCTGTTCACACTTTCAAACATTAATATCTCTGAGGCAAGCCGGCCGATGGTAATCAAATTTCATCTGGAGCATTATTAGGGTGGAAGATTGGCTGCATTAGGTTAAAGGCCAGATCGGATCAGAACTCTGGTTTCCATGGCAAAAGATAGCTCCCATAGGGTTATAATGGGGAAACCTTTGTGATCACTGTAACTCCTTCATTTTAATTGGTTCTTCTTTATTCTTTTTTTTTTTTTTTTTTTTTTTTTTTTTTTTTTTTTTTTTTTTTTTTTTTTTTGTCTTGTTTCTTTTATTTTCTATAATTTGTTACAGAAAGGTATCCAGCCAAACATACTGTACATTATACATACATACATGAGCACCCTTAAAACAATACTCTCCCTGACAGCCTGGATCCTGTCGTACATATATGTTTTGTTAAGAAAAGATTCAGGAAGGGTGCTCCTTTCGCTCATACTACTCTCAAACATATGTTTGTATATATATGCAGTAAAGATAGCTACTGTCCTGCCAACCAAGAGTGACAGTGACATCATGTCTCGTCTACAGTTGCCAAGTAAAAACATTAACTTGTACACTTCACCTGAGCCAATGCGAATCAATAGATCACTTGTGTATGAATCCTTTCGTATGGATAGGATTAATACACAAGTGACATATTGATTCTGTGTTCTTGATAACCTTGCAATTAAAAACACGAGTTCACTGTCACTCCCGGCCTGCAGGACAGAAAATATTAACGGTAAAAACAGTATTCACGGACTTTCATTCTTATCCTACTACATATTTAATATTCATACAGTAATACAAAACTAAAAAGAAACAAGACATTTTTGTATGGTATACTTTTCCTGTTCCTGAGGCTGTACTGGTCATTATAATGAAACACTAATACATGTATTTCAGAGTGTCAGTTTTATTCTTGGTATGTGAGGGTTGGTATGTATGCTTATATACCTATTCTTAATTATTAAGTAGTCTTTCATATGGTTCCCAATCTTTATTAAACTCTGTTAGTTCATTATTTATCAAAGCAATATCTTTAAGTATTTTGAACAATTGATAAAGCTTCTTCTTGTAAACTTCTAGAACCAGTTGACGTTCATTACAGCGAGTTGTGTATATGAAGTACTTGGCATAGAGTATTATGATATTAAGTGGTTTTGTTATAATATTTAATCTATCCAGACCAAAAATAAAAAATTCCTCCACAAAGTCACAATGTATATCATTATTATTCAGCCATTGTACCAATTCCTTCAAAAAAGCCTGAATCCTCTCACAGGTCCAGAACAGATGTGTTATTGTTTCTTTTTGGGAATGACAGTAATAGCATGATGAATCTTTCTTTATTTTCATTTTAAAGAGAAGATTGTTTGTCACCAAAATATTATGATTAATACTTGTCTGAAACCATTGTATAGCTGGATATTTTATTATATTAAAGGGGTAGTTGTAAATTTTCTTCCATTCTTGGTCTGTGAAGTTAAATTTCTCATTCCATCTTCTTTTACTTGTCGGTTCATCATAGTTTTTATTCAGTTCATTATACATTGCCTGTGTCCCTGACTTTTGTTGCAGAAAGACTTTGATGTGACTTGGTATGAATGGATCTTGTACTTTTTTGGTTAATTTTATTTGTGTATGTGATAGAAAGTGTTTTAGTGAGTCTATAAATCCTTGATATTTTAAAATGTTCAACGGGCTGCCATCAATTCCAACTTCTTGATAGCTATAAAAGCTTCCGTTTTGGTTCACTAGATCATTCACAAATCTGATACCTTTATCATACCATGTTTTATAAAAAACATATTTTCTATCTATTTTAATATTTCTGTTATAGAACAGAGGACTTTTTAAAATTTGTTCTTCACCTATTTCTGTTTCATAGTTTATATCAAGAAAAGACTTTAGTACATCTTTCCAAAACTGATTATTCAGTGTGCTTAAAATATCCTGAATATATTCTACATTACAAGATGTCAACATTTCCAGATTTATATGTATTTTTATTAGTTCTTGCCATTTACTTTCATTTAAAAGAAGCCTTCTTATCCATGTAGATTTTAAAGCATTTACAAAGGCATTTAGGTTTATCATATTCAGTCCTCCTTCTATATACTTCTTTATCACAACTGTTTTTTTAATTTTTGGATTTTTATTCCATAAGAAATCATACAGAGTTTTATTTATAGTTTCATATATTTCGACATTTGGATTTGGTAGAGATGTAAAAAGAAGATTAAAAATTGGTATAACAAGAGTTTTAATTACAGTAATTTTTCCAATAGGTGATAAACTTCGTTTATTCCACTGTTTTAGTATCTTTTCCATTTGTGTTACTTTTGGTATATAATTGTTTTTTATCATCTTATCTAAGTCTGTATTAAAAAGAATCCCTAGTAACTTAAATTGGTTACTACCCCATGAAAGTTTCCACTTTGTTTTTATTGATCTGGTACTAAATTTTTCTGAACCAATCCACACAAGCTGTGTCTTATCAAAGTTTATATTTAACCCTGATATTTTTGAAAATCTTGAGAGCTCTTCCAGAGTCTGATTGAGAGACCTTTCTGTGCCATCTAGCATTGCTGAAGTGTCATCTGCATACTGAGATATTTAAAATTCAATGTTATTGATACTTATGCCTTTTATTGTTTTGTTTTTCCTTATCTTTGTTGCAAGGAATTCAGCACAAATCACAAAAAGGTATGGAGAGAGGGGGTCGCCTTGACGACATCCACGCTCTATGTTAAAAAAAGCAGACAGATGTCCAGATACAGATACTGCTGAGGATATATTTTTATAGCATACTTTTACCCATTTCCTGATATAGTCCCCAAAATTAAGATGTTCAAGTGCTTTGTGTAAGAAATTCCATGATAGAGAGTCGAAAGCTTTTTCAAAATCTATAAGCAGTAATAGTCCTGGAATATTCTTTTCATCTGTAAATTTCATCATGTCATATATTAATCGTATATTTTCCACAATGGATCTACCCTTTATAAAACCTGTTTGATCTTTATTTATAATGTCGTCTAATACTGTTTTAATTCTATTTGCAATAGTACCTGATGCAAGTTTGTATACAGTGTCAAGGAGAGTTAACGGTCTCCAGTTTTTTAAAAATATCTTTGGTTTATTGTCTTTTGGGATGCAAGTAATAATGCCTTGTTTTTGAGTTATGGATAGTTCTCCAATTGTGTAGCCATGATTCAAAGATCTCAACACAAAAACTCCTAGCTGTTTCCAAAAAACTTTAAAAAATTCAGCAGAAAATCCACTTAAACCAGGGCTTTTACCATTTTTCATATTTTTAAGAGTACATGAAATTTCCTCTAGGGTTAAGAGTCCTTCTAATCTATTAGCTTGGTCATCAGTGATAGTTTTCATAGTTTGCCCTACATATTCATTCAAGTTGATATCCTCCAATTCTGAGTCCCTACTGGAGTACAAGTTTTTATAGAATTGCTCAGTTTCTTTTAATATTGCATCTTGCTCAATTAGGACAGTTCCATCATCTTTCTGCAAGCTCTGCATTGTTTTTGAAATATAATTATGTTTTTCCAGTCCACAAAAGTATTTAGTAGGTCTTTCACCTTTATCTATATACTCTGCTCTTGATCTTATCAGGTTACCTTTTAGTTTTTCTTGTCTTATGTCCTGTAGTTCTGTTTTTAATATGTCCAGTTCTCCAAAATTTGTTTCATTTAAATTGTTTTCCAAATATGTGATTTTATTAATAAGATCTTTTTCTAAATTATTCCTTTGTTTAATTTTAAAACTTGAATAAGAAATTGACTGTCCTCTTAATTCCATTAGCAAAACATCTAAAAACAATTGATCATTTATATTGAACTGTATTTCTGTATTAGGAATATTATCTATTTCATCAATATTATACACTGGTAGGGCATATTGTTTTTTAACATCCAAAATTTTTTTGTTAATAGTTTTTAAATATTCAAGTTCAGTAAGCAGAGAGTTATTATGTTTCCAGTAGGACTTTCCATGAGAAATGTTAGTAAAGTTTAATTCTAATGTTACAAGTGAGTGGTCTGACCTATAGCTTGCTCCTATTTTACTAACTTTAATATATTGAGACATACTCTCGGACGTGAGAAAAAAATCTAATCTAGCCTGCTTAAGCGGGTTTCTTCTCCTCCATGTATATCGTTTAAGTTGTGGATTACTTTCACGAAATGGATCAATAATGTCATTAGTTTCCATGTAATCTAAAAGTAACTCTCTTGATTTGGGGTTATTTATATTTTTGTAATTTGAACAATCAATGTATGGATCTAGAACTAGGTTGAAATCTCCACATATGATGTAATCACTATTTCCTATCTCTTCGAGATGCTGAATTATTTTTTTGAAAAAGCTAGGGCTATCAGAGTTTGGACCGTATATGTTGATTAAAGTGAATCTTTGTTGCTGAGCTGTTAAATCAATCACAAGAAAGTTTCCTTCATTGTCTTTTATCTGCTTATGAATTTTATATTCTAAATTTTTACCAAATAATATTGCAACTCCTCTTGCATTTGATTTATAGTTGTTAAAAAGGCACTCTCCATTCCATAGATCCAATATTGATCTTTCCTCAGTATCGGTAAAATGTGTCTCTTGAAGACAATAAATGTCACAGTTAGTATTTCTTAAAAAATCAAAAATATCTGTTCTTTTACTTATGCCCCCAATACCTTGTGCATTGTATGACAGTATTTTCAACTCAGCCATTTTCATATTGCACACAGATTAATTTATTATAAAAGTTCCATTCAAGTTTTAACAGGACAGCCTCAGTGAACAAGGTAAAAGATAAGTACCATATACAAAAGAAACAAACATACACAAACATCAGCAAACAAATAGATAAGTAATCTTGGATTTTTGCTTATGAAATAATTACTGATAGATTCATTGATTAATAGATGCGTAGAAAAGCAGGGGCGTGGAAATTGCAAAATTCTATACTTGCACAGGGGCAAGTAAATGGCCATAATATCCTTGTCCAACTAAAATTTTACTTGTCCCAAAGAAGATCCAGATCAGCTAGCTACTGAAACAGTCAGCTGATCAGGATCCACACTCGTTTCCATACAGCATGGCGTTGTAGGTCCATAATAATTAATTAAAATGAAATACAGAAGTGTATTACTATGTTTAAACTAGTACATTATATTATATATAGACATTTTTTGACTTGTCCTGAATGAAATGGGACCAGGTCTGCCATGGTATTATTGAATTTTTTTGGTTTCTGTAAAGGCGGCACCTCATGAATGCGTAATTAGGACTGGTCTACCTTTGACTTAAGTATGAGCTGAAAAAGAGAAGAGGTTTTGTTCCAAAGTAGCTTTATTATCTAGAGCCATACCTGGGTAAAGACGCAAAACATATCATTTAACCCCTATAAAGCCAGCAAAATGACTGGATCTGAAAATGTCTATTTAAGATAAGCATAGAGGCAAAACATTTTGGACCCAGATTAGACTGCCCCTACAGGAGCAGTCTAATCTAGGTCCACACTGTTTGTAAGTTAACAACAAAAAGAAAACATTTTGTGATTATGCGCCCTCAGGGTTAATAAATGTGAATTCAGCGTGTAAATGGTTTGTATTTTTATGAAATGCACGCACTTTTGCGCGGCCAAACAACTTATTGATTCTTCACCAGGTTTTAAATAGAAACCGATGTCCCTTGTTTAGCAGATGAAAATAGCTGAACCAGGCCCAGATATGAATATCAAAGTTACCGCCTTTACAGAGAGCAGACAGTTCTATTTTATTTCCACATCCCTGATAAGAAATGACGAACTTTGACAGAATCCATTGTTGTAATACATTAAATCTAGGTATGCAGTAACCTTTTACATATTGTATCATCGAGGAAAACATGAAGGAAGTACAATTTAAGCAAGTTTGATACATATATTATAGTTGGAAAATGAGTGTGGAGAAGTAGTTAGCACAGGAAGTGATAATTATTGTACTTAAAAAAAACTGTTCATATGACACTATGCCTTGTCCCCCCAAATCTTGCCTGGGCAAGATAAGGTGCAACAGGCATATCTTCTCTGTGCCTCATGTATTTTGCACCTTTTTCTCCCTATGATTGGCCCTAAATCCCCTCTTGGCCGAAAAAACGAAAATGTCAAGAGTGGCGGAAACCAATCATCTGGAGAGTCAGTACTCTATGACTGGTTGAGCTCAAATATGGTGCAAAGTTTGTTAAAAAATCCATGTAGGAGCTAAGTCCTCTTACTAATTACAACAAAAATTTTCTGCTATTTTCAGATTTATATTAAAATTCTCTGAAGCAACCAGAGCAGACCCTGATCAGACTATTCCTACAGGAGCAGCCTGATCAGGGTCAACACTGGCTGATTATATTTTTTGTTGTTGTTAAAATCTATCTGCTTAAATAATGGTGGAGAGATTTGCCAGCTACATTGTGGGTCTGTTGTACAGGCCAGCTGATTGTCATCCAATCTTGTTTTTAGGTTGCTCAAGAGTAGACTGCGCAAGAACAGCTTTAAAAGTACACCATATTCTATATATTACTTTCAAAGCACCAACTAATTGGTGCAAGTCTGTTGCTATTGACTGTACATATTGTGTCTGCGAAAGTAATATAGATCCCCCGGTATAGATCCTGGTCGGCTACCTCTGAAGAAGCCAGCCGATCTGGATCTACACGATAATTTCTGACCATCCACTGCCACATAATAGTGTGTAAGAAGGCAATATAGATCTTGGTCGGCTACCTCTGAAGAAGTCATCCGATCGAGATCTACACTGTAGTTTCTGCCTATTGACTGTACACATAGTGTATGTGAAGGCAATGTAGATCCTGATCGGCTAATTCTGAAGAAGCCAGCTGATCTGGATCTACACTGTATTTTCTGGCTATCGACTGTATTCTTTGACCTTTCGCTTACTGCAAAGGCGGCGCCTCATGAATGCGCAATTAGGACCGGCCAACCTTAGACATAGGTACAAGCTGAAAAAGAGGCTGTTTTATTCAAAAGTAACTGATTCATCTTGCGCTATTATCTCAGTATAGCCGCAAACCACATTATTTAGTCCTCAAAATGCCAGCAAAATAACTGCATCTGAAAATCTTTATTTAACATAAGCAAAGGAGGCAAACAATGTGGACCCAGATCAGACTCCCTGATCTGGATCCACATTATTTATCTATGAGGCTTCAAATATTTTAGTGGATGACAAAAAACATACATTTTGTGATTATGAGCTTTAAGGATGTGAGTTCAGTGTGTATACGGTTAGGATTTTCATGAAATGCACGCACATTTGCGCTGCCCAAAAAGCTTATGAACTCTTTACCAAATTATAAATAAAATATGATTTCCTTTCCTTAGCAGATGAAATAGCCAAACCACGCCAAGATATGAATATTAAAGTTGCCGCCTTTACAGTAAGCGAAAAGTTCACTAATACATATATAAAATGTAGTATATGTGAAAACAGTATATATCCTGATCAGCTACCTCTAATGAAGTCAGCCGATCCGGATCAGATATCTACACTTTAGTTTCTGACTATACACTGTACATATAGTGTATATGTGATGGCAATATAGATCCTGATCAGCTACATCTGAAGAAACCAGCTGATCTGGATCTACACTTTAGTTTCTGATTATCCACTGTACCTTTAGTGTATGTGAAAGCAAAACAGATCTTGATATGCTGCCTCTGAGGAATCCCTAACTGTGTTTTTTGACTATCTTCTAAATATCATGTATATGAAAGCAATATAGATCCTGATCAGTTATTTCTGAAGAAGCCATCTGATCTGGATCTACACTGTATTTTCCATATTTTCACAACACAGAAATTTCGAGATAAAAGTTAACTCAACTGATTGGGAAATGCTTTAGAGTTCACAAAGAGGGAGAAAAAAAAAAAAAAAAAATAATAATAAAAAATAAATAAATTTGTGTTTCAAGAGGGAAAGGGTTCCATTGGGGGAAATTTGTATGATGATGTCTTCTTCCGCTTCTAGCTCTAAGCTTCATTTTGCAAGCAAACAGGTGTGGGTCCTGATCAGACTGATCTTAGATCATCCCAACCAGGGTCCATCCCCTTTGCTATAAAGGTGTTATAAATGGATCAGCAGACAACAGCGAGAGAGTTAAAAAAAACAGCACTTACCCAGCATTGTTTTCAGTGAGATTCACCATGAATCTTTTTGTTTTTTCTTAATATAGATATTCATGTTGTTTCATCAATCCATCAGTTAAAGAAACAAACAAAACAAAAACTAAGTCATCTGCTGTCTCCAGTTAGTAACAAACAGCTGTGGGCCCTGATTGGCCTGCTCCTAGAGCAGCCCAACTAGGGGCCACTCGAATTGCCATATGATTTATTTTTTATTTATTTTTAATTGGATCAGCAGATGACACACAGAGAGTACCTTACACGGTTTTCAATGAGTTTGTTGTTGCTCAACTAGTTTGTACTATGAATGTTGTTTCATCAGTCCATTGGTTGAAAGATTAGAAATCACTTTCACACAAACAGCCCAACTAGGGGCCACTCGAATTGCCATATGATTTATTTTTTATTTATTTTTAATTGGATCAGCAGATGACACACAGAGAGTACCTTACACGGTTTTCAATGAGTTTGTTGTTGCTCAACTAGTTTGTACTATGAATGTTGTTTCATCAGTCCATTGGTTGAAAGATTAGAAATCACTTTCACACAAACACACTCAAACTTTAATTGATGGGATTAACTGTCTAGCATGTTTTTGCTCCAGTTGAAGGTAAATTTTCTAATAAAAACACCAGAGCTCCAGATAAGAGTAAGCATTTTTGAAGTATGTTGCAGGTATTCACAAGACCAGTCTCAGACTGCTCTCATGATCACCTACACACGTTGTGGCATTCAAAGGAGCCATCGTCTTACTGAGATGTCTCCCCCAAGTGACAACAACAGGATTTGAAAAGGCAGTATGGAGAGCCAGAGAAAGTCAATATAAAAACACACTAATTGTCTTCTCATCTGGAGCACATATATATAACTGTTTCATTGAGATGTTACACACTGAATGGCTATTTGGATCTCTGGTTAATGACTGCTCCAATGTTACTGTAAATATCAAATTTAAGTCTCTTCCCTTCGGTTGTTTTACCATATACACTCCCATTGAAGTACCATGCTGATTCTATGCGTTCATGTGAAGAAAGTCTGTTGATGAGCTCTGTATTGAGTTTGGTCACATCATAAACCAGACGGAAACCTGCAGTCCTCATCTCTTTCCTTTTTTTCATAATCTTGCTCTTTTCATGGCTATTCTTCACCTTAATTAGCACAGGTTTGGGCATTCCAGCCTTCCCTGGGATCCTGTGGATGGCAACTATGTCTCGTTGTTCTATCTCAACTCCAGCCTTCTGATACAGGATATTACACACATTATCAGTCAGCATCTCTACTGTTTCATCTTTCCTTTCTGTAATACCCATGATCTTGATATTGTTTTTACGTGAGTATTGTTCATTATAGTTGCCCTTCTCTGTTGCTCTTTGTGTTTGATTTTCACAGTGTTCTATCTTTTTTTCTGCCACTTCTAAGCGTTCTTTTAGCTCCACATTTTCCATTACTAAAGAGTCTAACCTGTCTGAAAGTTCAGTTGTTCTATCTTTCAATTCTTGCTTAATTTTCTTTTCAATATCTTTGTAAATTCTATCCTCTAATTTTTTAATTAATGATGTCACAGTTGTACTGATAAAGTCCTTCAACTCATCCTTGGACAACATGTCATTAACTTTATCTCTAGTAACTTTAGTATCCTCAGATAACTGTTCTAATTGTTTATTTATCATTGTGATCTCATCACTGAAACTGCTATTTTCCATGTCACTGGCGGGCCTTTTCTCAGGTTGTGAGTTTATTCCTGTCCTTGGGGAGGGTTTTGCATTTGTTCCCACTTTGGATTTCTGGTCACCTTTTCCACTCATATTGTTATTCTACTATACTCCAGATTACAGTTACAAGTACTCCACAGTGTTTATTTATTGTATTGTAAATCCAGGTAAATTATGTAATCCTTACAACTCACTGGTGTTGTGTCCTTATTTCTTTGTTTTTCTCAATCCACTTTTGGGAAAATCAACAATAACTCCAAAGTTATTTCATCAAATTGAAAGATTTTTTCACTATATGACTCCCCAGAGTTTTCCTTTTCTCTACATCCAAAAATTATATGAATTATCACTATTTTTCTATTTTTAATAAGCTAAATCCAAGACAAGATGTGAATCACATTTTAACTACTCAACTACCATATATACTCTTCTTCTTTATTCTTGCAGGTAACAAGGACAAGCATATAATCTTGAATGGGTTAGAAATTTGCAAGATCCGACCAGGGACTTACGAGTTAGCTGCCCTTGAGCGTCTGGAAAAATCCCTGTAGACTTATAATAGGAAAATGTTGTGACCACTCATGTGCCTTCGTTTTTGAATGGATCTTCTTCATTCTTGCAGGTAACAAGACCAACCATAAAGCCTTGGATGAGTTTGAATTTTGGCAAGATTCCATCTCTGACTTGGGAGTTAGCCGCTCTTGAGCGTCTGAAAAATCAATAAATAATGATGTGACCACTCTAGCGCCTTCATTTTTCATTGGATCTTCTTCATTCTTGTAGGTAACAAGGACAACTATACAATCTCGAATGGGTTCGAAATTCGGCCAGATCAGACCTTGGACTGTGGAGCTAGCTGCCCTTGAACGTCTGGAAAAATCCCCGTAAACTTATAATGGGAGGTCTGTTGTGACCACTCTAGCGCTTTCAATTTTAAATTGATCTTCTTTATTCTTGCAGATAAGAAGGACAACTATAAAAGCTTGACTTTATTTGAATTTTGACAAGATCCAATCACCTATTATGGAAAAGCTGCTCTTGAGCGTCTTAAAAATTGATGGATAATGTTGTGACCACTCTAGCACCTTCATTTTTGATTGGATCTTCTTCATTCTTGCAGGTATCAAGGTCAACCATAAAAGCTTGGATGGGTTCGAAATTTGGCCAGATCAGAACTTGGACTGTGGAGTTAGCTGCCCTTGGGCGTCATAAAAAATCTCAATAGACTAGTAATGGGAGAAAAGTTGTGACCACTCTAGTGCTTTCAATTTTAAATAGATCATATTCATTCTTGCACATAAGAAGGACAACTATAAAAGCTTAAATGGTTTTGAATTTTGCCAAGATCCCATCAGCTATTATGGAGTTAGCTGCCCTTTAGCATCTTAAAAGTTGAAGGATAATGTTGTGACCACACTAGCGCCTTCATATTTGATTGGATCTTCTTCATTCTTGCAGGTAACAAGGACAGCCATAAAAGCTTGGATGAGTTTGAATTTAAAGTAGAACCAACCTCAGACTGTGGTTTTAACTGCTCTTGAGCATCATAAAAATCTGCATATACTTACAATGGGAGATATGTTGTCACCACTCTATAGCACTTTCATTTTTGAATGGATCTTCCTCATTCTTGCAGGTAACAAGGACACCCATATAGTTTGAATGAGTTTGATTTTCAGCCACACCCAACCACCAGGTACAGAGTTAGCTTAGAAGTGCACCAACCGATTTGTTTTTACACAAAAATTCGCAATAAAAGGGAATGTCAAAATGATCTTTGATGGTTTTAGCAGTAAATGCCTTATTTTTCTGACCCCAGAACCCTGTTTTGGAGCTTCTGGTGTGATGTATATAGTATCAGTGTCAAGTGTTCATACTGCAATCGATGTTCACTTTAAACTGGTATTTTCATTGGTCAAATTCTCTAACATTTGATCAAATTAGTCAAATTAGAAATGTGCATTTTGTTGCAGCGACAGAATTGACAGAGTGAATACTACATTAAAACATTCAAGAGGCTTTTTTTCTGTTTTTACTGCTCTCGCATAACCGAATAAATGCATGCTCCTGTGATGTGCAACGAATGCATACTATCATTACTTTCGTTAGTGCAATGTTAATTAACGTGTATATACTCATATCTATATTTCTCAAGTACTGGTAAGTACTCATAAACAGAGCCGCGGCTCTGAAAGGAAATCTTAGGAGGGGTTTTCTGGTTCTATGTATAGAGGATGAAAAGATCGCCTTAAAACATTAAGTTTCAATACTGCGCTGTTATAGTGTAAAAAAGTGAAAAATTAGAGAATGTTTTTCTCCGCTCTAGTCTTTTAATTTCTTATCAAAGCCGATGTGAGCTGCAAAGTGTGCACCTTTTTGTCATGAGGTACATGAAAGTTGTTTACCTCACGACAAAACGATTCAGATTAACACGTACAGAATTTGTAGCTCACATCAGCTTGGATTAGCCGATGGCTCTATTTATGTGTTCGTTGGTGTGGGAGCACTTTGTTGCAGCGACAGAACTGACATGTTATTTACAGTGTGAATGCTACATTATAACATACCAGAGGCTATTTTTATGTTTTACTGCTCTCTTTACAGCCGAATATATGCATGCTCCTTAAATTTGCAACGAATACATATTCCCATTGTTTTCGTAAGCTCAATGTATATCTATCAATTAAAGCTGCATAGTCTGTAACTTTTGATATTCTAATTTTGGAAATAAAGTTTTTAATATTCAAGAATACAGTAAAAATACTCAAGTTCAGGTAAACATCTTACCATTTTCATAAATTTTAACAAATTAAATCTATCAAAACAACAGCATTTATGTTAAAAATCAACTGTCTAGAATTATTGGAGGGACGCAAATAATTCCTAACAAGAGAAAAAAAAACACCTGTTTTATAAGATAATTCACTGTTCCATGCAGCTTTCAGCTGTACTGAACGTATTTTTTGTGAAAACATAACTTAATTCTATTTTTACAAATGATTTAAAATGAAAATACTTTTTTTCGAAAAATGTCCATAGTTACAGATCTAGTCTCTTTAAGTACTCGACAAGTCGGTTACATGCATTCCCGATTCCAGATAAACATCGTAACCCATTAGCTTTTTATACTGAATACGCAAGCAATTGAAACTGTCAGTTGCCATTCGTTGGTATTCATAAGGTCTCATTTTTTGCAGCATTTGCCCTGGCCAATCATAACATTTTCGGCGATTATTCTGCAAATTTCGAATTTCGATGTAATCTTCACATTCTCAAGATATATTCGTTGGTGTGAGAGCATTGCATCACATGATTGCAAATGAACCATACAAATTGTTTATATTTCTGAACACTATAGAGACTGCTAGAGATCGTATCCATTTTAGGAAATATGGACTGCTGATAGCTGTAGAATCGGAGTACAAGTAAACATAGCAAAAAGTTTCCCTACTTCCCATTTATAAATCATCCATGTGAAAAAAACGCACTGCTTGACTGTTTTGGTTTTACCATGTACAGAAATTATGTTGCTGATTTTACATGTTTAGCAAATAAAACAATCGCAAATTTAAACAATCGCTGCTTGCAACTGAGGTGTCAGTCAGCATATTTTGGTATGTTTTAACGAATACTTCAACAGAGACAATTAAATGTTTTGAATATAATCTCTATATGAACAATACAGCGGGCTATTTATATTATAAAAGTAAGTAAGGTGCAAAGATCAGGAATCGATACAATCAAGTACCACACCTGACCCAGGATACCAATGGGAAAGTGACAAACTCACAGAAGACACCACAAACGAGAGCCAAGAGGTCAGCCCTTTCCCAGCAGGTGACCACGAAGCACATATAAACAGACGCGTACAAAACATAGCAAACACAAGACAGAACAAAAACATAAAAGATCCACAAAAGAAGTACCGCCTTGGAACGGTCAGTAAAATATTTTACTGGAGGGCTTAAACCGGTTTAACGGCGCCAAAATTATGAATCCTTTTTGCAAAGTTTTGATGAAGTACGACTTTGGGAAAGATCAAGCAATTTACATTCTGCGAAAACGCACATGTATATATAAACAAGATTGATTGAAGTGTAGCGGACTGCTTTGCTAAGACTCAAAAAAACAAGGCATGAAAAAAACGTGCTCTAGGTTTACTATTGTGTGCTTCTTTACGTACCCACACCATATTTGTTGAGAGGAAATAACAAAAAAAAAGTTTATTTTTTGTGAATGATTATTTAGGGACCATCTCCTATAACCTCAATCTACGGATAACTCGAAGAGAAGACTCGGACCACGTAGACCTTGAACTAATGAAAGTAAGAAAGACGGCAAAGATCAGGAATCAATACAATCAAGTACTACACCTGACCCAGGATACAACATGGGAAAAAGACAAAATCACAATTAGACTTCACAAACAAGAGGTCAGCCCTTTCCCAGCAGATGACCACAAGGCAGCAATGAACAGACACGAAAGCGTGACAAACACAATACATAAATAACTTAAATGATCCACAAAAGAAGTACCGCCTTGGAACGGTCAGTAAGAATACTTTACTGGAGGGCTTAAAGTCGCAAGTCACTCTAAAACACGCTCTTTAAGGCCATGTACTGTAAATGAAAACCAAAATTATGTAGAGGTATTAAATTTAGTCCTCGTATATCAAATGCAATAACTTGTTTGAATGAATCTAAACAAAAGCCATTTAACTTTTGAGATTTGAATCATGTATTGAGTGATTATACCATGCAAAACAACCTGTGTATTTGTCTTATCTGTTCATATTTGTTCATTATCTGTATTGTATCAAAGATAATGTACATTTTAGAAGCAAGTCACAAACTCTTGGAATAGAAAAAAAAGCTTTTTCTGTTGTAAGAGTTTCTGACTAGCTCCTGTGGCCTCAGTAGGGCTACCTGAGCCGAGTTGTTTGAATCTTACCTGGTCACAAGCTCCCCAGATATAGGTTTTCTCACGACGTGATTTCTAGTCGCCAAACCGGTTGTCAGGTCGCGCGCGCGATAAACTATATTTGGGGTGTGCGACCAGGTGATGCTCAAACACGCTCAAAATCAGGAAATACCACAATCACAACTGCAGACCAACCTGCGGCACCGTGATGAAGAGCCACGGATCATTTACAGTAATGAGGCATCCGAAAGGCAATTTAAGCAAAGCAACCAGCTCTCTCTTTCTCGTCAAGATGATTGCGAGACTAGAAAGGACATAAAGTAGTGCATACCAAACCAAAGACCAACACAGAACCCCCACAAACAATGGGAGGTTCATAAAACAATAAATCAACAACAACAGAACCACCGCCTTAGAACGGACAACAGCCTAAGCTACTGGGGTGCTTAAATTCATTTTACTGGTGCAAAATCTTCGCCCTAGATCTGTTTTTGTTAAAACACAGAAATTGTTTAGCTCGCATGGAGGCTTCCTAACTAATGCAATGCATTATCATAGAAAAAATCTAATCAAATTAACACACAATGATGAAACAAAAAAGTGCTCATGACTCGCAGATAGTCAGAGCTAAAGAAAACCTCAAGTTGAGATATGGTGGGCCCAGTCAAGGGCAAGCATCAGGCATCAACCAACGGATTAAAGCTTTACGTCAGGGCCGTCATTGAGTCTTAAATTCAGAGTGTTAGCGATAAAATTAAGAATATATGCAATTTATTCACATACGTTAGTAAACTTCCATTGGGTGCGTGTTCGATTCGGGTCTGTTCCATTAGCAAGTTGCGGAAAATGGATCGGGTGTTAACTCCCCAGCAGCAGTGTCTTTTACTGTTCTTTCTCGAAGTCCCCGTCGACCAAGCTACTTCCAAAATTCCAACATTGCGTGAGCGATGTTGATATACTTTGGATACCGGATTGCTTCTAAATGTGAAAAGGCCTACTACAGACCTTATAATGTACCACTGAGCTAGAATCTCGTTAAAACATGGACCCTTCAGATATTCTAGAACAAGTGTGACGAAATCACTAGATGTAGATGGGTCAGTTTCAATATGCCCTCTGGGCATTATGTACATTGACTTCGATAGAGGAATACGGTTGAATGACCTAATACATACTGCTGGGGAGGAGGTTAACTCTACCACTATTCAGTGTGCTTATGAGCAGAGTCTTACTGGAATATGCATATTTCTAAAGTTATTTGCTTCCAATGTATCAGGGTCACCTATGCACAAATCGTTAACTAAAACAAAAAGATACTCTTTAATAACTGTAAAACGCCATGCGATGGTTTTAAGCTTTTTTAAAAGCTAACCTTGTGATATATAGCATTGGTAACTTTAAAGCTGCATATTCGAAAACAGTTAAATAACTTTTGATCTTTTAATTTTAGAACTAATGTTCCTATTTTTCAAGATCACAGTAAAATAATTAAAATTCAGTTAAACATTATACCAATTTCGTAAATCTTAGCAAATTATCAGTATCAAAACAACAGCATTTATGTTAAAATTATACTACGACCTCTAAGGCATGACCCTCGATTTATTCAATGCGTTTACCGTTATAGTCACGCCTCAGAGCGTTTGGTGGAAGTATACCTGTCTATAATTATTGGAGGGACGCAAATAATTACCAACAAGAGAAAAACACACCTGTTTTATAAGATAATTCACTTTTCCGTGCAGTTTTCAGCTATAGTGAACAGATTTATTGTGAAAGCATAACTTAATTCTACTTTTACAAATGATTTAAAAAGAAAATGAAAAATTTCGAAAAATATCAAAAGTTACAGAGTATGCAGCTTTAATGTATGTTTCAAATCACACCTTATTTAATGTGATCTCGAAGTCAGTTATTGGAGAACAGTGTAGGATATACATGTAAGCCTCAAGACATATTTTATATACCCAGATGAGAGTTTGCAGTGGAAAGCTATTTCAGTCTTGTGTTCATCTTTATTTAAATCATTCTAGCACCACTAGATAGCTGCGCATGTATGTTTAAACAGAGAAATTTGATTCGCGGTAAGTATCGTTATCTCTTGAGCATATGATATGTATATCTCATAGGCCCATGGTATATAAAAGTATTGAGCCTATTGAAACTGCATAATCCAATATATGATCCCAGGGGGTGGGGGGAGTACTCTAATATCTTCATACATACGTAGGCTCGGGTCATTTTTTGGGGTTCAAAACTTTAAATTAAATATTTTTGGGGGTTTTCAGAAAAATAAATATTTTGGGGGAATGAAGACTTTGTAGATAATTTTTGGGGGTCATCACAAATTGGATTATATTTAGGGGTCATTTCTATGCATTTCTATGTCTTTTCTGAAGGTCAATGTACAGAATGGGGGATATTTTTTGGGGTTGCTAAAAGGGGGAGTTCCACCCTATATGGAATTTACATAGGGTTCTGCCCACGCATAGAATTTTATAAAATTTTGCAGAAAGATTGTCTATTACATGTGTGTTCTATTTGTGAGATATTTACTCATTCATCTATTTCAGTTGTTAAATTTAAATAATTTTAATTTTTTAAATTAAAAAAATGGACACCTTAATCAAAAGTGGCCATAGGCGGCAAGCTCTTTCGATTTTTCAACCTAATTTATTCTCAACATGATGCCTGATAATTTGTTATAATGTATGTACCATTCATGTATTTCAATGTATAAAATAAAAAAGTTCACATCAAATTTTGTTTGAAGGTACCCCTAAATTTAACATTTTGAAAATATTTTCAACAAATTAAATTGTCAAATTTGCCTAGTTGCTGTTCTTGTCAACCTATGAAATTTATATCAAATATTTCCACACATGTGTTTGTTATAATCATAAAATCTCAAGAAAAAATAAAACCGGTAAAATGGAGTTTTCTGAATTTCAATCTTAATGGTAAAAATTTGCAGAATGTCAAAATCAAGATTTCATGTAAACTTCCAGCAGTATGCTCAATTTACATAGAGTTCTGTTCTGTGCAGATGATATTATGCAAATTGACCGTTTAGCTTATAAGTATTTTGTTTTAAATCGCTTTTCATTGGTTGGTTACAACATTTGGTATTTTGTAGTATGTGATTATAGGGGTACCCCCCCCCCCACCCAAATCAGCCCAATTTGCATCTATCCGAAATCAGAATGTCTATAAATGATAATTATTAGAATAATCTGTGAGTTCTAGCTTATGTGTGCGGTGCACACATTACCATATCTATCACATAAATTGTTTATAATAATGTTTCTTTTAGAATATAATACTCAAATTCAGCAGTACAAATTATATCAACAATGTTTGGGTTTTAATTATGGTGTGTTACAGTTCTTGTCAACCTTTCCCATCTATATATAATTTGACCATATGTATAAGGATAATATTCACAAGATTTGAAGCCCGGAAATATATTTTGTTTGAATGGTGAGTCAGACTTTTGTTAAATTAATAAATATTATTGAATTCATCATAAATATTTATGCCCAGTTTTACAGAATTGTTTAGTATGTCAGCATTATGATTATGAGGTCATTTAACCACGATGGAAATAACAGCACAAAGACTGTTTCACCTCGTCTAATGCCAGATGTTCAGTATGTATACATTCAAAAATTCGCTAAGTGCTTCTTAATGTTTGAAAATCCATTTATAATCTTAAAAAGTATCATTTTTATTTTCATTAACTCCATTTCTATTTATTGGAGAAGTTTTAAAGCTCTTGTTGGAGTATTAATGATTTTAAGTGGGGTTTATGATAAGTATTTTTGGATACGCTTTTGAAATATTTTGGCGGATAAAAGTTAATGCAGGAGAAATAACCACAATCAATACCAATTAAGATACAATGCAATTCAAATAAGATTCTGTAAACCATGCATTAAAATTTACACATTGAGTGACTAAGGGACTGCAAAGTAAGGATAATATTTAAATAATGTGGGAAAACGGATCATTCCATAATAGAAATAAACTATTAAGTTTTAAAACTTAAGACTCAGTTTCACTCAGTCTCTGCATGGCACTAAATGGAAAGTGCTGCAGTTCTCATGCCTTCTAGCACTAGCTTAATTTGTCTTCTACTTTCTACTGAAACTAAATATTTCAGAAGAAACAAAATATAAAAATACACTTTATCAGTGTACGGGGAAAGTTTAACCCAATACAAAGAAAGCTGATGTGATATCCAAGTTCTCTGAAAAAGAACCTACCAAAATAGTGAGAACAAATACAATTTCTTAAACACTTGACCTGGTTTCACTCAGTTTATAAGAGTTAATGAGAAGTATGCACTTAGTCCTGAACCAATTTACCCTCAATATTTGATTCGGAGGGACATAAAATTGAGACAATTCTAGGTGCAACAGGGACATAGAATGTAGAGGCAGCCGATGAATTACCTAGCATAATCCTAATCTGTTTGAATTTTTCAATGGCTGAAAGACATTAAGAGCATAACCAACTGTTGGCTTCAGTCCACAAATAGTTTGAAAACCAGTGGAAGATCAATTCTCAAATAATACCTGCTGGACATCCACCCGTACAACTAAGTTCTATACCAAGTGCTACTTATCAAGTGCTGCTTACAAAAATGCCAGTTTTATGCTATTGAATTAGCTAAAACTTCTGACACCAAAAATATTTTGGACCTAGTATGGATGAAGATACTAAATAGTGATAGTCAATGCGTTTTTAGAATAATACTGGTGGAAAAACTGCGGTTTGTAAGACCTAACTGGAGTATTTTATTTGAAATCACTTAAGAATCAAAACAGACTTAACTCATTGCATGCAAATTATAAAACTTTTACCGGTGTCCGAATTTTATGAAAATTTACATGCATAAAGAGGATGTATTTGACCTACTTTTCTGAAAATATTATGGGTTGACAAAAACTGGAACATGGTAAATATTAGGTAAGAATCCCCTATAGACACTAACTTTAGTGGTCAACATGGGGATAATTCAAATTTTGACGGGTCAGAAAAAGAATATCTAGATGTATTCATATACATTAATGGTAGTAAGGTATACCCTGGAAAGTCCTCTTTCATATACCATTCAAAGAATGTAGCAGTCAATATTGTTATTGATTTGAGACTGATATTTAATAGGTCATATATTAGTACAAAGAGGGTGTACATCAAGGTGCACCCCTGTGGCCTAACAGCCTTCGAGGAATGAAATTATTTCATTTTTGTAGCTGTTATAACGTAGGTAATCAACATGCAAAATATTATCGAAATCCATGCGTGGGCAGATTTGGAACTCCCCCTTTCAAATATTTTTTGGGTGTTTGAAATTCCTGATATTTTTTGGGGGGTGAAAAGCAGATGCTGGGCCTGAGCATATGAAGAAAATTTGAGAGTACCCCCCCCCCCCTGGGTATATGATAATACTTATAGCTGAAATATGTCTAAATATGCTGTTAGCGTATAAAAAAGCTAAGGTATCTGATGTTGCAGTCGTTGTGTCAACCAGTTAGGACTATTGTATGACAAATTCCTAAGCAATTAAGATAACTTTAAACGTGCTTTGATTAGGGGCACAAGACAATACCTCTTGTGGGGCTCCATGCAAAGACTTCTTGATAAACAGTCGAGCACTCTTCCACTGGCACACTGATCTATCAATACGAGAATCGTCGACAACTAAGGAAGTATTAAAGGCCTTTGTCTTCGAAAACAGTTAAATAGCGTATACTTTTGTCTTTTCACAAAGTGATCTATTGTTTAATAGTAAAGTATACTTTCTTAACTCTTTCTTTGCTAGCGGCGACTATAACCTTTGCGAACAGTTTGGACCCAAATCAGGACCAACATTTTGTCGGTCCTGATCTGGATCCAAACCATTTAGCACTCTGATAATGTTTCAGTAAGAAGTTTTTGAAAAAGTTAATTTTGAAAAAAAGTCAGCAGACGACAATCCTGAAAAATTACCCAGCATGCAAAAATAAGAAGAGGAACATTTGGGCTAGCACTTGAAATAAAAGTACCTATCGCATATGCTTAAAGTCACCCTTTATAACAGTATATGCCCGGCTACCCAATGGTCCCAAAAGAATTTATTTTTTGTTTGTGCAATCATCTCCTTCCATATACTGTGTGTCTGTGTGCTCATCCAACTCTTCATTGCTAATCTCTCATTGAAATTTGAAACCCAGTTCGTTTTTTCCCATTCAGACACTGACACGTTTTTCAGTTTATATGTGTTTTTCTTAGAGAATTGTGCGGTTTTCTTTTATAGTGAGAATTCAACACCGTCTTGTGTATTTCCAAACGTATCCACATTGCACGTTTTAGTCTCTATATAATGTATTTGCGGATGGTCATTGGAAGCGTTTAAATATTAAAGGAAACCAGAATATCTAAATCAAACTAAGGAAGACTCGACATTGGTCATGGAACATGAAACGGATAGACGCTGTGAGTTGAAGATACCAGATAAACTTGTTGAGAAATTACAACAACTTCCAGGCGGAATAAAACCAGTGCTTACAAAGCTCGAAAAGGAGTACGGTCTTTCAACGTCCTTGTCTTATGTTGAGAGCAATCATTTCTCCATTATAGGACCGAATCCTGAGATACTCGATCTGGCTATAGAAACTTTAGAGAGAAAATTCACTGGTCATGATAAGCAAGACAGTATAGATTCAGGAGTCAGTCATGAGTTAGAAGATAAACGTGCGACGTGGAAGTTTTTGGGCGACTATGCCAAGAAAGCCTGTCATTTATTTTTGCCAGAACTGAAAGAACTCGAAAGCATTGAATCTGTTATAGTAAAAGAAACAAAGAACTGTTTGGAGATAACGTGTTCATATGACGATGTTAATACAGTAAAACAAGCTGTGGATAAACTAGAACGTGCTCTACACGATCTATATGAAGATACCATAAAAGTTAAAGGGAAAACAAAAGAATTGGATTTGATAAAAGAATATATTCAAAAGACACACGCACGGGATAAAACTTTAATTATGGTGTTCAATGAAGGTGATAAAACTGTTAACATATGCGGTAAAACCAAAGAACACATTGACGAACTGGCTGAGGAGTTCAGATCTGGAAAAGTAACAGGAACACTGGTTCTTCCTGTCTTGGTAAGGTTTGTTACGCTTTTCTGTCATCTAATCATTTTGTAGACCAGAAACCCCTAAACAGACACTTTGGCAAACAGTGAGTACCCAGATGAAACGCCGCATGATGATCAGGGTCTGCACTGTTTACTAAGACAAAATCGATCCTCAGGGAAAAAATACAATATTTTGGAAATTATAATCTGTGACCTCTCAATATATACAATGAATCTTCCTGACTTTATTGTATGAATTTTAATGGAAAATTCCATTGGTCCGAAAAGGGTAAGGTGTTTCTAATGAATGCATAGCTAGTGTATTTGCTCAAAGTGGTCTTCCTTTTAGATCAAGTCAACTGTCACTAAATACTCCTCACATTGATAAAAATGTACATTTTCAGTTTCATATGTCAGCTGTGAAATTCCAAAATAAAATTCACGTGTCACCAAAGTAAAAGTTTTGTTATGTCGGTGAGATAACAAACCAGTTTCTATGGTGACACGTGGTCCTGAAAGGAAACCACCCACAGTATTTTTCTGAAGTTTCGCTAAATCTCTGTCTTTTTAGTAAGATGTCCGAAACATTCTTTACTTTACTTCTAAATATACTTTTTATTACAAGATTGATTAACAAAGATACTATTTTAAATAAAATCTCATTAACAGCTATAATGTAAGATCCATGATTCTTGCATTTTTGGTCACTTCACTATAATTTTATGTGGTTGTTGAAGCCTCCATTGTCTGTGCTGGGTGGGAGGGGTGGGGCGGTTCGTGTTTAGTTCTGATTTTGTAATGAAGCCAGTTGGTTTACTTATTGTATGTTGTTGTCATACACCTAGAGTATGTTTTGTGAAAATGGTAATATATGAATGCAGTTGAAATAGAATTTAAATAATGTTTAAACCAATATGGTATGTCCTTACCTTTACCAGTGCTTACTGAGACTACACGTAAAATTGGAGATTTCATGAGAATCCCTCTGTCTTTTAAACATGTATATATATCTGTTTAAGGTCAAATCAAAGAAATTCAAGCACCAGTTGAAAATACCTAAAGAAATAGTCAAGAAGATGGAGAATCAAAAAGGCGGTATATTTCCGATCATCAATTCAATAGAGAAGGAATTTGGACTGGAAGTGAAGTATATACGAGACAGGTTCTTCATCTTATTTGGACCAAGTATGAGCATACTTGAGCTCATGTCACAGACTCTCGTACTCCGTTATGTATTAAAGGTATGTCATTTTGCCTTGAGTAGAAGCATACTACAGTTAAGCCGTTGCAACAGTTCTTTATTTTGAGTTACATGTTTGTAATTTTGTTTAAAACCACTTTGCTTGCTATCGGCGACTTTTGTCGGGCGCTGATAATCTTTTCAAACAGTTTGGACCCAGATTAGGCAGGCCTGATGTGGATCCAAGCTGTTTGACAATCTGATGTCATTCCTGAAAGAAAATTTTAAAACAATTGATTTAGAAAAAAATCTGCAGACGACAAAAATCATGAAAAATTACCCAGCATGCAAATAGTTGAGTATTTAAAAATGTACATGTATATGATATTGCAACAGGCGCTGTTATTCCTTGATGATGATGTATTTGGTTATACTCCATTATGAATATCAGGTATGCTGTATTGTCTTAAAGCTTTTTTCGTCAAAAGCGCTTAGTACTCTGATATGTGTTATATGTCTTACATGTTATTTTGTTTTAGAGCTAATATAAGTGTGTCTCAGACTATGTCACTTTGATGATGCTTTAAATCACATTCACCATTTTTATCAGTCATATCAGAACTGTATATAATAAGCAGAGGCCTATTGTCTCACTCAGGAAAAAACTCAGTGCCAACCAACAGCCCCTTAATCTCAAGTCTAGCACTCTACCACTGAGCCCCTCGACACTCTCAAAATGATTAAGGAACGGTACATAGACTAATATGCGCCTAGTCATGTGTTGCATGCCAATCGAGAAAGACAGACTGGGCTACATATCTGCGCCTTTTATAGTTGGCAATCCGAATCGAAAAAAGATGCATATTTTTGGTTTTGTTGGCATTTTTGAGTACATTTGTTAGACCACTTTTAACATAATATTTAGCATGTATACAAAGCCTTAGGGGTGGATGCCAAGTCTGAATTTGCATATGAAGGCCAGAAATTAGGTCAAAGGTCATTGAGTGCAAAAATGAGAAAATATGTACTACTGTAAAACAACTTTATCTTTTTATATGTAAACATATTTCATTTTAAACCAAATTTTGTATGCATATAGTTATAAGTCTGAAAAATATTGAGAAAATGTTTTTTATAACCAACTTTTCATATGTCAACTTAAAAATGGGGTCAAAGGTCATCAAGTGCAATAATCGGAGCATTTTTACAAACTGTGTTTCTTTTTTTTCTCTGGTCCAACAACAAGATGTCTTTTAAACTCTTAAAGGGGTAAGAAGTCTTTCAGAAGGCTTAAATTTACATGTTTATTATTAAAGAAACCCCTTTGGAAGCATCCTTTTATGGATTTTACAAAGACAAGCATCGTAAGTTTTGTGCAATTATGACGGAAATTCTCCCTGATCTGGGCTCTGAGTTTGCTGCACCTCTCAGAAAATACAACTATTATCAGTTTGGGACATGTCTTAGGGCCTTAGAAACCCATAATTTAATAACTTTTCTGTAGTCATTTTTCTATAAATCACCTGTAATCAACGTTACCCTACTGACATTGAAAATAACAGTACACACAATACAAGGCTAATGTTGATTTATTCTAATAGTATTAGTAAAATAGTTTAAGCATTAAATGTTTAAACTAGACATAAAAATCAATTGCATACATAGATATGTGATATGTATTTCTGCTTGTCAGAGATACTTATGTTACATTTTATACTAAATTGCAGATAATGACTTTACAAATCACATGTATTATAATAAACCATGATACCTGACCTGAAATAGACATGATGTTGATCTATATTCTAATTGAAAATGTTCATTTGAAGTTGTTTATAACTTTTATCTTGCAATGAAGTGAAATCAAGTAAATATTTTATATGCTAATTAGTATATAATTTGTACTTGCTCCAGCATGTAATGTATCGCTGCTTACAGATTTATTTTTCTATTTACATTGCATTGGAATTAGCAAAATATCTTTCATAATGAAATAAAATATAAATATATTAACAATAATGGATCTTAAATTGCTGCACATAAATTAATGAGGTGACGTAGGTAACAAAAAGTGCCTTACATAAATGGATAAAGGTAATAAATTGTTGTTAGGCTTATATAAAATTTCGCTCACATATACTACACATATTTTATTCTATATAAGACTGGTCTTACTCAATTACTTTTTGCAATTTGCTTGGTTCTTTTACATTCATATTGCAGTTTTCAGAACTCTACCAATGGTACATAACGATAAACATGCAATCTACATCATGATTTAAATATTGACTTAATATCAATAATTTACTGAAAAAAGCATAGCAATATTTCATACATCTAGTGGCAAGGCAGGAATTAAGGCAGGGGTAGTGCTGAGTGTCTTCTAGGGCAGGTATTGGTTTTTGAAGATTGCAAATATAACATCAACCAGAGCTTTTGTAGTACAGAACCAGCATGGTTTATGTCAACATATAGGATGTTACATAGATCTAGTATTAAAGTGTTTCTTTGTATGCTGAATTCTTTCAATTTTCACTTTTCACTGTTGACAATTACATTATAAAATTAATTTATCATCTGGCCCCATTAAAATCTTCTATGTTTTGTTGAACTAGATTTCATATCATATTGTAATAATGATTATCTTATTATATTCTGCAGCAATTCTGATAGAAACTATTCTGCTTGTTGATTATCTTACACTAAGGTTGGTTGAGATAAGGTAACCTGAGCCATGTAGCAGTCTTGTAAAATATCTGAACATATTTCACTGTAATGTAATAGGGTGGATTTAGACCGCAAAAGGTCAAAGAAAGGAATGTTCTTATTTTACTATGTGATCTACTCACCTTTGTCCTGATGGTTCCCATTTCCATTCATTTTCCTTATACCCCCCTGCTATTACACTAATACTAACTGCATGTACCGTTACATCTATGTCATGTCACTTATATGCATGAGCACTAGCATGCCTCAGTGCACTTGCCATATAGCCCTTTAACAGCGAAGGTGTAGACTTTGCTGTGCTGTTTCAACGTCATAGACGTATCATTTAATATATTTCATATATATTTTTTCAGAGTCGCCATGTAGATCATCATTAAAGACCATCGTTATTTGTAGTATCTCATTTGTCCATATTAGAACCACCTGACCGGTGACAGTAACATAAACAACAAATCATTTGAACGTTAGTTATACTTTATTTTAAAGATCAGTTGACTGTTTCATTCTGAAGCATAAAACAAAACATGACTCCCAAAATTCACTAGTATGGTTTGCATCTCTGAATCTCACAGATGAAACTGAATGTTGGAAAAGTAGTGTCACACGCAGCTGATTTCTTTGCTTTTCTTATTCACAAAGTAGTTTGTTTTTAGTTTTATTTATGCACTATTTGATTTTGATGAGCTATTTGTAACCCTAGTACCTGTTTTATATATGTCCTATGAAAAGTAAGTTATGGTCTGTTTGTAGGTTTTAAAAGGTTTTACTAAATTAGGCTTCGTGTGATAGTCTTAAATATATGCAAAACCATCGATAATGTGAACAACATTGCTGACAACAGCTTGCAGAAACGAAAGCATTTTAAGCATAAACTTGCTCACTCTTGTACCTATATCCTTGTAGATATTTGTGAAGACTAACACTGTTTGAAGGCTGTCTTGTATATAGTGAAAGGAAAGTAGTTCAGTTTTATTTCAAGAGTAATGCCATATTCATATTATACATTTCGAGTATGTTACCAGTTACAAGTGCTATCCAATCTGATTTATTGCACTTGTATCTACGAGAAGTAGATGTATACATTACCCTATATGCAATCAATCCTTGTCTTAGCAAATTGTCATGGTTAACACTAGTGGTTAACATGAGTAAACTAGTGACAACTACCTTAGGATCTTATATACATCAAGCAAGTCGGAGATGTTAAACCAATTTATTATGCTAGTAAATGTACATATTAGATAATCATTTTAGGACACATTTACTCTAGTACTAAGAAATGACCCCAAACTGATGGAAAACTATGAACACAATCAAATCATCAGGTGCCAATATGGTGAATGCCTGTGTTCCCAAGAAGTCACCAGACATCTGTTTTGGGAAAATTTAATTGGAATAAAACTTGCAATGGCATTTTACAGTTAAAAAGGATAACATAAAGAAACACATGCCAATAACCTCATAGCATTTGATCTCTATCATCATTGCAAAAAATAATAAGCAAAATATGTTTAATACTGATACTTAGAATTGAATTTATAGACACTGAAACAATTACAATGTATAAAAAGTTGCGCTGTGAAAGACATAGATATGTATTTCATGGTATCTTAAAATTAGAGGTTACCTTTAATATAATATCTATACTGCTTCTATATATGGATGAATACATTTACACAAGCAGCCTGGTTTAAAAAAAATGCTGCTTTTGGTTTAAACAATATTTATTAAGATAAAGTGCATGATATACATAAATACAATGTTAAGATAGTAGGATCTGACAGTAAGCCAGTGGCTTATTTAGATCATCTCCTAGACATGTTATAAAATCTGCATTTTATATGATGGTCTTGGACGAGTTTAAACACACAAGTATAATAACGACAGAGAGAGAGAGAGAGAGAGAGAGAGAGAGAGAGAGAGAGAGAGAGAGAGAGAGAGAGAGAGAGAGAGAGAGAGACTCCTGTTTAATGGTTAGAGGCAAAAGCATAGTGCTATAGAATGACTGGCTTCAGACGTAGACGTATCAAAATTTTAACTTTTTTGAGACTGGGATCAACCAATTCTACCAGATCTAATCAAAAACTCCTGTACCTTTAGGAAAAGGGATTCGTTAAATTCATCTGATTGATTTTCGCATCCAAACAAAAGGTCATTGCTAGTAAGATTATCAAGATTGGCTGGCAGATATCTGAGTCTATCGAGTGAGTAAAATGCTGCTTTTGAATCAACATCATTTCATTAATATGTACAAATAAAAGGACACCCCTACAAATAAATGTTAAAAGTTATATGGAGGATTATCCTGAATGTCAGGACTATTTCCATGATATACCCCACAAAAAGTTAACTATGTTTTCATTGGATCGTCATTATTAGAAATGTATCTGTATATTAGCTTTATGTTATGTATGTTACCATCTGCTAACAGGCCGATATGAAGACCAATGTGAGGATATATTCCTTCCAGTATATGGTATTTACCATATTCTATCATAATTTCAACACACCTGATGTTTGATGAGAGGAGGCTTGGTCTTTGTGTTTTCATGAAGCTATGCTTAGTATATGCAACTAGCAGGTAGTGGCCTTGTAAAAGTGTCTTACAATTATTCATAGATGAGAACAAACACAACTAATGTGTGAAATGAGAAAAGAAATATATTTTTGTCCTATAAGCATGAGATCATGGCCAAGTCCTTCATGAAAGCTGTAGCTAGGAACATATACCTTTGAGAAATGACTCAATTTCAGAATGTAAAATGTAACGTAAGTAACAACTTAAACACATGTTATGTTTAAAAGGATAGATAATTGCATAAAATGATGTATTCATACAAAGCATTAAGCAAAAGAAATTATTTCTTTAAAATGAAATTGTTATTCTTAGTTGTATTACAATTTAATTGATTTTATACAGTAACGTACTTTACATGCCTATTATGAATATTTGACCAAGGGAAACTTAGTAAATTATTGCTTTCCAAACATGATAGACACACACCTAGCAGGATAGCAATAAAAAATTCTTCAATTAGGGTAGAAGGGAACTTAAAATTTGAATTTTGCCCCTATATAAATAAAATATTGCTACAATTTTCACAGATTTTGTACTTAAATGACCTTTGATCCAAGCACACATCGTGCCTTGATGATGCTGTTTGTTTATATAGCATGGTTGTATTATCCAAACGAGATTTTGCATTACTTTTAATCATAATTGTGGATAGCTAATTGATAAAAACGCTAAAATCTGACGTACATACTATAATTTGCACTCAGTTGACCTTCGACCTAATTCTGGGACTTTGGGGCATTTCCAGACTTGGCATCCATCCCTATCCTTCTTAAAACACATCAAGATATACTTTGAGCATGGATGCCAAAATGTACTCAAAAATGCCAACAGATTTTTTTTTCATTTTTTTCAGGCTCTGGATGGCCAACTATTATTTGTTATTCCTTGATGTGTCCCGTGCCTCTTAGGGTGATTAATTAAAGGTGCAGTAAAACCTTTGTAGAACGACAACTCTCAAAAAGACCAACATTAGTTTTCAAGAGCGATTATCGCTTAATGCATGTCAAAAGTATTGCATTCTGCTACCACTTGTCATTAAGACCTTTGTTTTGTCTATTTTTGAGTGCCCATTTTATACAGGTTTTACTGTATTGATAATTGGCAATAATGTAAACCCTTTAGGAGCGGACTGAACTGTGTATATATTGTTTGTATCAACACATCTGTACGAATATCTGGGGTAAATATTGGTACCAATGCTGTCTGTAAGATGAATTATCCTACCCTTACCAGCTTAAGCACTATACTGATGTAGATGGTATAAAATAGTTATGCCATCTTTGTCCACCTGTACGTAAGATAATCCACGAGCTATAGCTCGTGGATTATCTCCACGTACAGGCTGACAACCCATGGTATAACTATTACTTATCTAATGACTTTTAATCATATGTTTTTCACAGGTTCCACCAACTAATGCCATCATTGGTATGCTGCAACGACAGAATGTTCTTTGGAAATTCTTGGGAGAGTATGCAAGGAAAGTCAACCATCTGTTCAAGAGAGAACTTTCTTCAATCAAGCGAATGAAAACTGTCACCGTTCGTGCCTTTCCTAGTCAGATGATTCCAATATATGTAGAAATTCTCTGTAGTGTAAAGGAAGTAGATAGAATAAAACCAGAAATAGAGAAGCTAGTTGAAATGCTGAATAATCTGTATGAACAAAAGGTATCAACTAATAAAGAAAAGGATACACAAAAGTTAAGAGAGTTTGTAAGACATAAACATGAACACGATGCAACTGTTCTATGTATTCTAGACGAATCAGACAACACCCTGACTGTATGGGGAAGGAACTTTTATATAGTACGACAAACAGCTTCTGAAGCATTAGATGTCACAGTACCCAGGTCTTCACAATCTGTTCCAGTTCCTGATGAATTGGTACGTATACTCTAGAAGAAAACCAGAATGACCTGGAACTTGATTTTGATGTTTTACTTTGTTGATTTTTGTTGTTTCTAAAGGCATTCACTTAAATAATCCAACGGATGGCACCTTGACATCATTGCACTTTTTGAAATATAAAATATGGCGTCAATGGTTGCTGTCATTTAGGCTCTAAAAGCCTATTTTACAAAACAAGTACCATTCAATCGGACACGCTTCATTGTCCGTTAAAAATTGAAGAAAAAATATTTAACAGATATCTCTCAATCAGACATGCCAACTTACACTGTGAAACTGCATCAGGCATGACTGTTGCTACGGCGCCCATGCATCACACATGACGACTGGTCCGTTTCACCCCATGTAGAGCTTCTTCTGTCACTGCAGCTGCGACAGACATGCCTGCTGGCCTAGTGCAACTGCTACCAAAATTACCGCTGCTGTTCAAAAATGCATACTGGTTGTGTGCTGCTGCAAGATGGATGCTTGCTTCGGCAGTTGTCACTTAATCTGCATGCCTGCTGATCTTTTGCCACTAAATCAGAAATGGTCAGAATACCTGCTGGTGTGGTACCTCACTATCAGCAATACCTGCTGGTCCAGTTCCACTGCAACTGACTTTTGCTCGTCAAGTTCCAATGTAATAGGGATGTCTACAAGTCCGGTGCTACGCCTACAGAGGTGCTGGTGCCACTTAGTCAGATATACCTGCTTGTACAGTGCAACCACCAAACATGCATGGCGGTCTGGCTTCATTTCCTCAGATACACTAATTTGTTAAGCTCCATCAAGCATAGTAACTGGTCTGTTAATAATCCATAAGAGATGTTTTGTAGGAATAGTTGGCTACAACCCTGGACACCATCTCCAATATATCAGATGCCGAGTGATGCGAGAGTGGCAACACTGGGATGTATGGATGATGTCTGTATTTCAAAAATCAGTAAAAAAAGAGGACATTTTAAATGCAAATTCCTGGACTTTGGCGGGTATCAGGAAAGATTGTGTTATATTTTTGTAATAAACTGTCATCGTGTCCAAATACTTTTTTTATTTTGCTACAAATTGAGTGTCTTCACTTAGATCCTAGCTGCACAACAAACTATTATAATAAAAAAATATGGTTTTGAGGCACTATTTTATATGCTACAATATTTTCACTGTTAATTGTCTCCATCTTGAAGACAAAAGCTATTGGACAGATGTCTCTCCATCAGACATGCCAACTTACACTGTGAAACTCCATCAGGCATGACTGTTGCTATGGTGCCAATGCATCACACATGCCTGCTGGTCCATTGCGCCCTCATGTATTCAGATATATCGAAATGCTCAATGAGACATCACTTAGATTCTTTTTCTGTTACAATGTATGCACTACGAGAATCTACAATGAAAAAGGCGCCAGATCAAAATCCATGTCCTCTCAGATTTCGCCAAAATCATGTCAGTCTAGTACAATCCCGCATGCAGGCATCTCGATAATAGAGCGTATTTAAAAAAAGATTCTTATTTCTCAACCAAAACATATATTTTGGGTAATCAACAGAACTATCTCAATGAGATGGTTCTTTTTAGCACCAAAAACAAAGTCGAATTGGTGATAAGAAAATATTTACAATTTTACCCTCAAAATTTTTGCTCAACTGGACTAAGTACCAATTTAGTGACAAATTATTTGCACCATTTAACTGATTATTGCCTATGTAAAACTATCAGGCGTTCCGTTAAATATTTTAGCAGTGTATTACTGGACAAGTCTGCATGGATCATGTGCAATTCCAGAAAGTTTTTTCAGAGGGGGTCCAAGTTTTTTTTTGGTTACAATGTAATGAGTGGATCCAAATACCACTAAAATTGGGCCATCATCAGCCCGCCAGCGAAACGTCATTTAAATGACGTTTCGCTGGCGTGCTGATGATGGCCAAACATTTAATGCTGGCTGGGTAGCTTTGTGATTTTTCAGGGGAATCGGACAAGTATTGCTAAGAAACCCTATATTTTTGCGATTTTTCAGGGGGATCCCCCCTCTGGATCCCCACATGATTAGAACCAAAATCTCATACACTGGCTCATTTTCCTTTTTTCAGAAGAACATGTACAGACAAATGTACCAGACGAGATTGAATGATCATGTTGTGGAGAAGCTGCAGAAACGACCTGGAGGAATTCTACCTGTCATACAGAGAATAGAAAAAGACTATGGACTTAAAGCATTATGTCACAAGAATAAAGTGTCACTAGTTAGCCCATCTGATGAAGTGCTAGAGTTAGCCGTAGAAACTCTTGAAGACAGATATGCAACAAATTTGATAGGAAGCCCTAGCATCATTCGTATAAAGGGACAGAAAAGGACTTATTAACATTTTGTTCTATATCTTAGTTTATTCTATTTTATAAACATGGCAGATCCAAATCAGCGGGCTTCTGTTCTCTGTTTTAAAACTACCATTCTATATACAGCAATTCCCTGATCATGATTAGGTATTTTTAAAAGAAAAACTTGAGGACCTGAAAGTCCTCAAGCGCTCACCTGATCTCCTTAATAATGTTAAAATAGGTCAAGGTCAACTTAGGATTATTATTGAAACATATTTGGTCTTACCATATATGGGGGTGGCGGACATTTTGGTCAAGTGACCTAAAACAATATGATGAATACTTAATATGAAATTTGAGTGCAAACAGCCAAGTGGTTTCTGAGAAAAAGATGCTTAGATATGTGTGTGGCAGTCCAAATGAGTGACCTTGGATGAAAGGTCACAGGTTTGCTTGGCATTTGGGATTGATACATACGAGGGGCATTTGGAAAGTTCTTAGCATGGGCTTATATCTCAGTAACCGATTTACAAAACCTATCATGTTTGGTATCAATTTAAAGAGCTATCTTTCTTCTATGTTATGGCACAAATTTTATGAGGCTATTAAAATGCAGACACGAAAAATAGTATTGTGAATACATGTACTGTTTGTATACTGGAAAACGCAAAATTTCAGTGGAAAATTTTATCTTTTGAAAAGTGTGCAGAACATTAACAATAGTGGATGGAATTAGATAATTTTGTACCATTTGGTAGGCCACAATCTGGTACAGTCATTATACAATTGATGACCGAGTTAGATGTTTCTAATAACTTAATACCGGAACAGCAGTACCTAAACCGTCTAGAAAGCAAAGCAGTGCGCTAATGTTTTCTACTAAAAATCGCATGTCAAAATGCACATATTTTGAAAATATATAACCAACAGTAGTTTAAAAATGACGTGCGTTGGTATTTTTGTTAAGCACACTTTATGTTCTTAATATTGAAACCAAAATAAATTTTGTAAACCAGAACAAGGGGAAGATAACTCGTATAATCTTTCCATGGGCCAGAGTAAGTTGACATTCTGGTTTATTTCAATTGAAAACAATGGCAAACAAAAATGTAAAAACACATTGAGAGTAGAAATCAATCAATTTTGTGATGGTTAACGTGATACCATGAGAAGCTCTTATGCCATCAACAAAATATGAGGGGTTAAGTTACCCCACCCACTTCTTGAAAAGTAGGGGTAGTGATATTAGGAATAGTTTTCTTGAATACAGAACTAAACAAGCCACACTTTTTGCGCAACGAAATGCTTTTTATGCATTGTTCGCTACAAATAAAGCAAAACATATACCCAATAGGCATTTTTCGTGCTCCTGTAGTGACACAATTTATAGTAAAAGTATAAAGAAAATTCGAAAAAAGTCCCAGTTTTGAGAGTTTACCATTTCTCCTTTAGTCAACATTTTCCAAATGTAAAAGTAGTAGTCATGCAAGCAGTGATCGCATAATATATTCTAATAAAAAATAAGTTGACAACAAATCGTTAATATGTCAAATCATGATCGCAAATAAGGTCCCCAATTTTCTTTCGCTTTTTGCCAAGTATTTTGCTTAAAATTTCCGCCAGTATATAAACCCCTACCCATTTTGAGCATGCGCTGCACGTGCACGCCAAGTCCTTTTTCGACAAAAATCAAACCATCAAGTAGCCGTTGAATTCTAGTTTCCAAAAATATATTATTTGATAGCATTTTATCAACGCATTGTGGAGTTATAATGCCATGCTAAGAACTTTCCAAATGACCCTCGTAAGGTTAAACATTTCTCACAAGTATTATGATTTCCGCTTAAACAGTTATAGTTAAATGAACAATTCAAGATTGTTCACATATGTATACATTATGAATCAAATTTGACCTTGTCTTAAAGTAGGTCAAGGTCAACCTAGATTCATCATTCGTGCAAACCTGGAAGTAGATATTTAAAGGTGTTTTACCTCATATGGGCATGGCGGTCATCTTGCTCATGTGACCACAACAATTTGTATAAATATGGCTAACCTATCATAAGCTGTCTTCATTTGAAATTTGAGTTCAATTGGCCTAGTGGTTTCTGAGCGAAAAGTTTGAATATATTGATGGGACCAATATGAGCTACCTTGGCTAAAAGGTCATAGTCAACCTTGACCTTTGGAACTTTTTATAGACATTGTCTGATTAGGTTTAACATAACATGTGGATAATGACTTCGGCTTCAACAGTATTCAAAAAACAACTTTTCAAAAAAAAATCCCTTTTTAATGCACTAAGAAGCAAATTCGAGTCTGATACCGAAGCCGCATTTTTAGACTAGCATTTGTCAATTTTTAATGATATTGTTTCTACCAAAATTTATGATAAACGTGATGACTTTGATTTTGAAATTGTCATTTTCCCATTTTGAGATGGTGATGTTCCTCGTTCTACATCCTATGGAGTCTATATCTCTCAACTCATTCGTTTGGCTAGAGCATCTAGCTATGTAACTGACTTCAACACTCGCAATAACTCACAGAAACTTCTTAAACAAGGCTATCAATATCATAAACTTCGCAAAACCTTTTCTAAATTTTATAGACTATGCTATGATTTGATATCTAAATTCTAAGTTGGACTTAAATCTCTCTTGCGTCAAGGACTTTCAGAACCTGAATTCTTTGGTGACTTTGTGTATAAATTGAAAAAGATTGTTGGCTCTAATAGTTTTTCAGCGCAGTTCATTAAAAAAAATTCCCATTATAAAAAGATTGGCTATAACATTAATGTATTGCAGCAGACTGCGTGCTTGGTCGTCAACCTAATCAAGGTTGGCAACTTTGCTTTCCTCTATAACTGCATGCCTGTGGATCGGACTTCAGACTCTATGACGGTTCCGGCTTATCTATTGATGAGATGGTAAGGACCTGATGCTTTGGCTGTTGTCAGGCCCACCAGGGTTTGCCTGTTGGATTTTTATGATCCGGTGTTCAGTTTTATGTACTGTTGAGTCCTTATCTTTGCTTTATCTTCTTTTTATATTTTAATGCATGGATAAGCTAGGGGTCTTTCATGCAAACCAAACATCTATGTGTCTTGATCCACATCTGAACTAAGGGTGAGGTTGGCGCCGTGAAACCGGTTTAAGCCCTCAAGTAAAATATTTTTACTGACAGTTCCAAGGTGGAACTTCTTTTGTGGATCATTTGTGTTATTTATGTCTTGTGTTTGTCATGCTTTCGCGGCGTCTGTTCATTGCTGCCTTGTGGTCACCTGCTGGGAAAGGGCTGACTTCTCGGCTCTTGTTTGTGATGTTTAATTGTGTTTTTGTCACATTCCCATGTGGTATCCTGGGTCAGGTGTGGTACTTGATTGTATCGATTCCTGATCTTTGTCGCCTTTCTTACTTGGACTTACTTTGGGTGATAAACTAACTAGGAAGGAAATTGTTAACTCTTAATTTCTTTTCAGACAGTGCAGCTTTTTAGAGGAAACCCATATGTTCGGCACTTATCCAATGTCACTTAGATTATGCACGCTCCTCATGGTACTTGGGTTTGAACAAACAACTTAGGAAAAAATCAGATTTGTCAAAACAAAACTGCGGTTTATTAAAGATCTTGGCCCTAGATCACACATTCGTTTCTTTGAACTTAATTACAAGAGGTGTTTCAAGTTTATTTGAACAAACTTGAAATTGCCTTCACACATTTATTTTTGATTATATTTTGTAATAATTGATTTACTTAGATTAGTCTGATCTCCAAGAATACACAGTCACAAAGAAAGTAGCTCTAAACTTTATGTGTTGGTTTGAAACAGTCTCTAGAGAAGAGCAGTCAAAATTTAAGCATTAAGAATGCTGTCTGAAATGAAATGTTCTGAATCGTTCTGGAACGATTTCTCTTAAAGAGATGAAGTTTTTCTCTTAGAACATATTTTAAATTGTACATAAATAATCAAAGTGTGTTCTGTTAGAGAATAAAGCATTTCAGTTGGATATTTACATTTTAGACGCCACTTGGACGTCAAATTTGAGGGTTTACAGTTTTCAAGGAAACTCTAAATTGTATGCAAAATACATGAATGCAGTATTTGGTGATCAGTTTTATAAGCATTATATACTTAAAATATCTAAGAACTGGAGTCAGCTGTGAGTTTTGAGAATTTGTCATTCACAATTCTTCTAGGGCACATTTTATACATGGAATACCAAATGGGCACTTGTATGGTTAAACTTATTAAGCTCAGTTGTCAAGCAAAAACATTTGCGCACATAAGCTGTTTTTCATCCGAATAATAGACTGAATGTTACTCTGAACTTAAAAGGAAATTGCACACTAAAATACGCATTTTCATGAAAGATACACCCGTTTTAGCTCTTAAAATCATTAAAAGGGGGAGGGGGTGGGTGGGTGTTTTGGGCTGTCGTGTTATGGTTATGCTTTAAATTGCCATTTTGTCTATTTGGCCATAGCATGGACACGTCAGTTATTTATTAGAAAGTAAAATGTGTTTGTTTTATTTATATTCAACCGTAAAAAGTGAAATTCACATCTGTTCAAATAAACATGAAACAGGTCTCATATAGTCTCAATATGTTGAATGTGGATTTTAGGGTAAAACAACTTCGTCCGAGTCATGTGCATAAAATTTTCAGTGGAATTGGCCCTTCATATCTATCTGAACATTTCACCAAAGCTTCTGATGTTCACCATCACTTCACACGAGGGAGTACTGAACACTTTGTAGTACCTTCTGTCAGTGGTGTTGCAGCTACAACTTTTTATTATGTTGGAATTAAAGATTGGAACACTCTATCCTCGGATGTCAAACAAAAGTGCACTTTCAATGGTTTCAAAAATAGTAAGTGAAAATGATCAGGAAATACCAAATCACATACCGCAGACAAACCCATGGCACCGTGAGGAAGAGACACACAACCATCACGAGACACCAGGAAGACAAACTAAGCAAAGCAACCAGCTCTCTCTTCCCCATCAAGATGATTGCAAAACTAGAATGGACATAAAGTAACATACAACAAAACATAGAACAATTTCAGACTCAAATCTGCTGCAAATCAATACCTTAGAACTCAACTGCAACTTATGGAATCAGATACCTATGTTTATTATTGATAGTAGTATTTCAATTTGTACCTTAGGATGTTGTCCCTCTCCCTACTTTCAATCTTGGATCTAACTATTATGCACGAGAATTTTTGCGCATAAATGTTTGAAAATGTTATTTATGAAATTGAATGTGGAACGCTGGTAGATTGTTTAACTATTTTAAAATATGTAGTTTGTTTATTTAAACATTTAATAACAATACCTCAAAATTTAATCTGGTCAAACATAGAGTATAAACTAAAAAGGTAATTCCTATAAAATTTAGAAAATAATCCTTCTGATAAAGTCCAGAATTCACTTCTATGGTAAACGGTAAATCCAGTTCTACACAGAAAGTCAGTGAGAAAATCCACATTTAGGTTTATTTATAATAATCCGGCAATATCCAGCCTGAGTTCACTTTTTTTAAACGTCACTGATTCTAAATATATTCTGTGTCTCCAATCGTCTCTGCTACAGTTAATCAGCCTAAAACGAGTTAAGTTCACCAATTCGGTCTTTTTTGTGTCCCATCCCCATTTTAGCATGTAAACAGTGTATTTTCTAACGCTTTAAGGTTTATAAGTTTAGTTTAGGCTTATGTCTTGACAATCAAGTAAAAGAAATGCAATGGAAACGGTCAATAGTCATTCCTTACGACGCTTACCAACAGCAAGTGCCCCCAAAATGGCCAAAAAATGCTGTCCCATCGTGATGGTATGTAATTTTAAGAATGTATTATGCTCAAATGGTTGTTTTTATAAGCAGTTTTCAACTTTATTTTATTGACACACATATATACCTTTCATTTAATGTCCCTCATTTGATTGAAAAGTGAAAAACATTTTTTTTGTTGTATTGATGATTAATGTCCCATTATCTAATGTGAATTACGTTACCAATTTAACCATCTCACAATTTACACACCATGCATCATAAGCTCACATCAAACATCTCTATGTCAAGAGGATTAATATGTGCATGGACAAAAGAAACGAATTTGGGGAAACAATTGTTTATCTTTCGCAGATGAAAAGATATCTGAGGTTGTCTAAAAAATCTGCAGTTTTGTGAATTACGTTACCCTATGTGTATTATTTTTATAAGATGAGGTACAAATATTGCAATTGAAGCCAATGTAAGAGCTATAACCTAACTATATAACAAATCATACAAGAAATTTACAAGAAGCTGTTTGCACAGAAAAAATAAGTGGAAACATAAATTTGTGAATTACGTTACTGTGAATTACGTTACAACAATTTTACTAAAATCCAAATACCTCTCTAAATGCATACACTAGCTGAAAAAAATGTTTGTTTTTAAGCAAAGCAAACCTGTCCCAGTTAATAAAGATTAATTCAAACCATATTGCAGTTGAAATTTTATTTTAACAAGGATTTACCTATATGATTTGGGTACATCAACTCCCCTTTTCATGTTACTTACAAAGATACTCAATATATCAACACACCATATGCAAAGTAATCTGTTTGAAAAACAAAATTGAATAGTGTAAATAGCTAAGGAATTGTTCGTATAGTTTTTGAAATGAGCTGGATGAAACATAGGTAACGTAATTCACAAGTAGGTAACGTAATTCACATTCTTCAAAAAACCAGATTAGTCCAATCAAAGGGCCAAAGGCAACAAATCGACAGTGATTATAAGTTTCTGACTTGTTGTTCAATTGTTATTTTCTCTTTTTAAAACCATTTTTATCCCGTTGCTGCTACCATTTGAGGTTCATTGGTGAATTTAAGTGTATTCTTTGAAATTGGCACTCTCGCTTTTGCATCCTGGTCCATTCCAGTTGATCACAGTGACCCCAAATGTTCTCATGACTTACTATGTCGATAACTTTTAAGGTTTATATGATAGATAAAATAATTAACCTGAATGTATAACTTCTTATCTCCAATTGAAGTGAGCAAATAAGCTATGTGAATTACGTTACCATGAACGTTTAGCCATTTTTTCTGAGAAGGGCGTATCTTTGTGAATGATGCAAACTTAGCTTTTTGTTATATATGTACATATAAAGGCATTTATTGAAGCTAGATTATTTATTCTGCATTTTCTTACTTTGCAGTGAGCCACAACAAGTTTTCAAATATATCGAATATTTAAAATCATTATTCTATAATCATATTTCAAAGTGTTATTCCAACACGGTTAATGAAACTAGATGCAACAGCTTACTTCCAATGTGAAAAGGATGATGTAAAAAGTGTTATGCAACACACTAGAACCTGATATTTTGCAGAAAAATATATGTTTCTACACCGGAAATAAGACCAGAGTGAGGTATGTGAATTACGTTACCGACCTATTGGCACAATGTTCGTTATACAAGAATACGATTTATTCTTTCCAACACCAAAGAAAAATGTAATTTTTAATATTCATCATCTACTGTTTCAAAACCAATAATTTTTTTCTGGACAACTCTTCAAATTTGATGTATATAATTAAAACAATAATTGTACTCATAGAATTACAGCTGAATTCCACTGTCAATTCATAACAAACCTGCTTAGACCATGCTAAGAAGCTAAAAAATGATAAAGATTCTACATTATAGGCTTATTTGATCAACAAGAGGTCCAAGTAGAAGTGCATACTATTAAAGTTCTTAACTATTTCAGTCTTGTAAGAAATTTGGTATGTACAAGTATACTTTATCACAGTAACGTAGTTCACATTCAAATTCAGTGGTGCTCTTTGTGATGCGGAATGAATCAAAATTTTTGGAGGAGCACTTTTTTTAGACATTATTATCTAATTGACCTATACCAAAGAGTAAAAAAATAACATAAAAATGAAAATCTAAGCCAAAACAATTGTGGGACAAAAATTGGCTGCAATTGGTGAACTTAACTCGTTTTGGCTGTAATATATGTATTCCTTTAATCACAAAAATCACTATCTGGTAAAAAATTTCTTTGACACTTTTCACTGTTAAGGATATATGATCATCAAAGGTACAAATGATTGCTAAAGATGTAGACATTAAAGTTGCTATATCAGTTGAGTTCACTGTGACTGGTGTCTATTATCAGTTTGAGATCACTGATTGGCATATTAATTGTCAGAGAGGTGAAATCTACTTCCTTCCTTTGAGGAGTGATTATAATCAACAGCCAATAGCAATTCTAGTAGCACCTTGATCTCATTTCCTGGACAGTAACCCAATTTATTTATTTTTCTATGACAATTCAACCAAAACACTTATAATATAACCAAGAAATGATAAAACTTTATGAACCCATTTGCATGAATTTTTACAGAATAAAATAACCAACAGGACCCAATTGAAAACAAGCCTTAGGGCGTTCATGGGCTATCCTGGGTTATTTCAACATTCATACATTTTGCCCATACATCAGCTTTCATTGATTTTGTTTGCATACATCTCTCACACTCTCAGATCCTTTTTGAGGTCTAGGTGTGTGAGATATTGATGAAGTGATGTAAAAGTAAGTAATGGTGCAAAGATCAGGAATCGATACAATCAAGTACCACACCGGACCCAGGATACCAATGGGAAAGTGACAAACTCACAGAAGACACCACAAATGAGAGCCAAGAGGTCAGCCCTTTCCCAGCAGTAATTTTTTCATCATCTAAAATTTTTGTGTCTAGTCAAAAAGTGATCTCTTTATATAACAAATGCATCAGGCGATGAATATGTGATAAGCTTACTCTGATAATCTTAATGTGATATATTTGTGCCAGAGTCATCCCAATTCATTAACAAGTTTTAAAGCATCAAAGTGATTTATTAAAATTTTAAAGATATTCCATATTTTAAAGTGCTAAATTAAAGTGATAGAATGTGCTATATGCTTAATTTTACGCTGTAAAAGTGTATATATGTGTTGATTTTACTGAATAAATATCAATCAATCAATCAATCAATATATTTCAATGCATTGTACTATATACATGTATGTCCTGATTGGAATGCAAAAGTATAGAAGTTTTAATGCAGACACTGATATGAAATATTCACCAAACAAAACTTGTTTATAGAAAATATTTTATAAACAAAATTTATTCCAGGAGTATCAGGCCTCCAGATAAGAACATGCGATGGAAAATTATTTTCTTATTTCCCAACCAAAACATATGTTGTGGTTACTCAAAAGAACCATCTCAGTGAGATGGTTCTTTTGAGCACCCAAAACACATGTTTGAATTGATAGGTAAGAAAATAATTCCAATTTAATTCTCAAAAATGTCCATGTCTGGACCTATGAATTCTATACTTAAGGATAAAAGTTCTGCAGAGTCTTTTATGTCCTGGTATTGGAAAAACTTCATGGGGAAACTCATGTTTACATAGCTGTTATCTTCCATTATTGTCCCTTATTGTTACCATTTCACAAATCTGAGATAAACAGTTATGATAGTAATTAATATTGTTACAATTTAGGTATGTACCCTCTTTACACAATGTTTGCAAATTACAGTTAATGGGCAGTTGATGTTGAGACTATTATGCGTTTACATCACAAAGGTGTGGGTATTCAAAATTAAAACTGCCAGTAACTAAAACGACTAGCTGATTTAAGCCTTTTTCCAATTGAAGACTCAGTTTAAGTTAATGTTAATAACCTTTTAAAGCATCTCAAATTTCCCATAATGAAGCTTAAAATGCTAAGCCATGTTTAGACTTTATATATGAATTGAATGAACCTCTATGAACTTGACCAATAACCATAATGCTCCACAATTTTATTACTGCTTAGCATTAAACTTAACACTTTTTATTATATGACATCGCGTCTGGGAGTGAAATAACGCCATGCAATAAAATCTGTAAACCACTAGTGGTTTATCAATTTTCGGGAAACGTTATGACGTCCATAACAATGTTGCGAACATAAACACAAAATTATAACGTTTTTTTTTTTCGGAAAAAAATGAGATTTCAAAGTAATCTTAATGTCATATGATAAATAGAATCTAACATTCGTGCCCTTGTATTATTGAATTTATTAAACTCGTTGCGAAAAAGAGATAAAATGCTCGGCAAGCCTCGCATTTTATCTCTTTTCCTCAACTTGTTTAATAAATTCAATAAATTATGAGCACTCATGTAAGATCCTCTATATGTACTGTAATAGATTATTCCTTGATGCTTTGCTTTAAGTATGTTCTTGCTGTCATGTGGAGTGTATTGAATGTCACAAAAAAAGATTTCATAACCACAAATAAATTAATTTTTAAACATGATTTTTGCTCATTAAAACAAAAGAGGGCTATGATGCAAGAAAACCTGCCTTTGGGTTTCGGATCAGGTCATACCAAAACCAGAATAGACAGCTATAATAGAGAAATTTCACTTGGAGTGAGTTTCGATATGATACTTTCCAATAAGCAAATAATAAAGGCGCTGACCAGACTGGTCCTCACCTTAAAATCTGCTGTTTGCAAACCCCCGAAGACTGGTTTTCTTGCGTTGAAGCCCAACAAAGTGTAAGTAGCATATGGCACAGCTTTTGATGCAATAACACGCTCAACATATCTAACAACTCTCATATCTTTTGTAAAACAAAACCCATTCCCAGAAATCCTTATTATATGCAATATATTTCATCAAAATAATCTATTCCTAGCAGACTTGGGGTCAATTACTTTGAAAAAGTAATTAATTACATGCAATTACATTGGAAAGTGTCCAATTAAATTACAATTACAATTAAATGGCTTTTGAGCAAAGTAATTAATTACATACAATTACTTTGCCAAATGTAATTAATTACATTACAATTACATTTCACTGCCACTTAGATAGCTTCATCAGATTTTAATTTCAGAAACATTTGAAATGAGTTAAAATCTCCTAAAAAGTCTGAGTAACCTTGATATTCTAAATTCAATATATGTCTATTAGGTTGATTTTATTTTTTCCTCTTGTATCAAATTATTGTCAAGTGATACAACTTAAAAGAAATGAAAATTACAAAATCAGTTTTTGTTTTTTGTGATTGATGACCTGATCACACAAGAGAAAATACAGAAGCTATTATTATTTTTTGTTTGAGGTGGGGGGACAAATTGCCAAAGTTCTCAAACTAGCAGTTAACCGCAGAACAAAGTTCAGGAATACACATTGGCTTGAGAAAAGTCTTACAACTGTGGACGATAAACCATGGAATTTTTTATGTAAAACCAGCTTAAATGCCAGAGAAAAACTGTTTTCAAAACGTGTTGATAAAAAATATGTGTGGCCCTATGAGTTCTGAAAGTTCGCAAAAAAGTACAAAAAGGAATATCAGATAGTGACAAGCTAAAATATTAATACTAGCCTGTTGAAATGCTGGCTTGGCAAGCAAGAGGTTGCTAGTTCGGTCACCACTGGAACATCTATTTTGTTTTATTTGTTGTTATTATATTAACAATGATGGGCCTCAGGCTCACTGAATGAGTGAAATTCAATTTAATTTTCTGAATTACATTTTATGATTATTAATTTTATGATTATTATTATTATTATTATTATTATTATTATTATTGAAAATGGCAAAAGAGCAGTTTTAGGGCTTTAAATAGTGTAGTGGATAGATTGGGTCATGCACCTTAGCATATGAGTGTGTTGATCCTAGGTGTGAAAATTTAACAAAATGCCTTCAAGGAGTCATTCACAAACCAACACTATTGTCTGAGTAATTAGCATTGTTGAGAATTTCACACCTTTGTTTTTGTATTGTTTTGGTAACTTAACTATTAAAGGTTGATTGTCACAAATCATTATCTTTTATAAGCAGATGAACAAAGAAAAAATTATTTGCTTAAAAAAGGAATAGTAGAAGTAACATACAGTCTGTGTCTGCGGTAAAATTATTATATTCTTTTTTATGTCTATAGATACTAGCATGACTAGTCCCAATTTCCATTTGTTTCATGTTGCATTCAACTAGTACAGCAAATGATATATGCATTTACAAAGGCCAAAAACAATTCATTTAGCAGTATTTTAAGTATCTATGATACTTTTTAGTAACTGAAGTTCATAATTGACCTGAAAAGTAATTAAAAAGTAATTGAAAGTAATTGTTAATTACTCCCATTTTTGGTCATGTAATTAATTACATTCAATTACTGTAATAAAAGAAATGTCTTAATTACAATTAAATACAATTATTTAAGAAAATGTAATTAAATTACAATTAATTACAATTTTAATTACCCCATCTCTGATTCCTAGAATAGTTTATAAAAGAAATAATATAATCAGGCCTCCAAATAAAAAACACCAACATTTAGGGTGTATATTTTCTCATCCATCAGTTTAGATATATGTCTTGGGAGCTCAAAAGAACCATCTCAATGAGATGGTTCTTTTTAACACCCACAACATATGTTTCTGTTAAGAAATAAGAAAATTGCTTTTTGATTAATATGCACTCTTATTTTGAGGCCTGATACAACATTGAAACAGATACATGTTGTAAAAACAGAAGAGTACAATACAATAATAAATAATAATTACATAACTCTTTTTATCACATGACGTCGCATCTGGGAGTGATATAACGCTATGCAATAAAATCGATAAACCACTAGTTGTTTACAGATTTTCGGGAAACGTTATAAAATCCATTATAACCTTGCATAAAAGATGGCAAAATCTTGACGTTTTCATGCTAAAAATAGGGTTTTTAGTTAATTGTAATGTCATGTGATAAATAGAATCTAACATTCGTGCTCCTGTATTATTGAATTCATTAAACTCATTGCGAAAAAGTAATAAAATGCTCGGCAAGCCTTGCATTTTATCACTTTTTCCAAACTTGTTTAATAAATTCAATAAAACATGAGCACTCACGTAAGATCCTCTTTATAACATGGAGTCTGATATATGACTTTTTCTATTGAAGAAATAAGCGGAAAAATAATACCATTCCAGTGGTTATTCATGTGATTCCTTGACAAAGTGTTGCCTCTTAGCCCTTTGCTTACTGTGCAATGGATTCTTCCATCTAGTTTGATACAAAAACTAGGAATGGTTCATAGTAAATATTAGGGGGGGCACAGGTAAAAATTTCCAAATTAAAATAAATTTCAGTCCCCTGCCAGATGATTATCTTTGCATACAGTGCAGATTATTGTGAAATACAGTGTTCTGTGGCATTTCATCTGGTCTTCACTGTTTACCAAATACCTTTTTAAAGGTACCCAGTATACAAATGACTAAAGGGTATGTGTATACTGGTAATATGGGCCTCTTGGCGTAATCATAGGTTTAGATTAAAGCAGAGTTTTCAGGGGAAAACTATGTCCCCCCAACTGCAATAGGAGTTGGCAAGCGTGCTTACTGCTCTTTATTGTGTCACAATGTTCCATCAATTATTTCAAAGGAGAGCATGCACAAATACAATTTTGGTCAAACTTATTTTTTAATGATAATGACCTTGAAAGTTAGGTCAAGGTCACCAAAATCATATCAACTTTAAATTTTGTCACAATGATACAATACATTAAGTTTAGCTAGAATACAATACAATGTTCAAATCAAGAGATATCATATAAAGACCCTATTTTTGTCAAAATATGACATTTTAAAGTGCTGGTGTGACCTTGAAAATTAGGTCAAGGTCACCAAAATCTAATCAACAATTCCTCTTCTCCAAATGATGCATCTCTGCTGGTATGAACAAAATCCATCAGTTAGTTCAGAAGATAACGCACAGAAACCATATTTTGGACATTTCAAAGTGCCTGTGTGACCTTAAAAATTAGGTCAAGGTCACCAAAATCTAATCTACTATTCCCGTTCTCCCAACTATGTATCTTTGCAAGTTATGTGAAAATCCATCCACTTGTTCAGAAGATAATGTACAAAAACCATATTTTGGACATTGTGACCTTAAAAATTAAGTCAAGGTCACCAAAATCTAATCTGCTATTCCCCTTCTCCCAACAATGTATCTCTGCAAGTTTGGTGAAAATCCATCCACTAGTTCAGAAGATAACGTACTGTAACCAAATTTTGGACATTTCAAAGTGCAGCTGTGACCTTGAAAATATAGTCAAGATCAACAAAATCTAATCAACTCTTCCCCTCCTCCCAACAATGTATCTAGAAGCAACAACAGAAGAAAACAACTTTATTTTCAAACAGGTGCAACTGTATATTTTGGCTACTAAAAGATTTGCAATGCCATCTAGCTAAATCCTAAACGATTAGTCACGTTTAAACTTGAACATCAGGTGGGGTTGTGGACCTACGGAGGGATCGAGAGATGACCAGTTTTTCTTTCTTCTTTTTTTTCTCACTTTTTCTTATATTAGTTTGGACCAAAACAATAAACAACAATGCTTCCTTGTTACAAAATGACTGTTACCTCTAGTATCATATGAACATTATATGCATACGTGTAATGAGAAATTAGACATGATATATCGCCATAAATGTTATTGTAACTAATAATCACCGAGGAAATGAACTCTATAAGCAATAGGCTTTCGTTCAGATCCTCTCATTATGTTGTACTTTCTTACGTGTATGTATTTTGACAGAGTTATAAATAAATATGTTTAAACCAACAATGTATCTATGCAAGTTTGGTCAAAATCCATCGACTAGTTCAAAAGATAACGCATTGGAACCATATTTTGGACATAACAAAGTGCCCCTGTGACTTTGAAAATAAGGTTAAGGTCACCAAAATCTAATTAACTCTTCCCCTCCTCCAAACAATGTATATATGCAAGTTTGGTCAAAATCCATCAACTGGTTCAGAAGATAATGCATGGAAACGAAAGTGGACATGGACGCCGACAAGATCCACACCAAAACAATATATCTCCCACCCTCCGGGTTGGGGGGACATAATAAACACAATTTTTGAGCGTAAAATTGTAAACATTTTCTTACCCATCAGTCTTAACATATGTTTTAGATGCTCAAAAGAACTGTCTCATTGAGACGGTTCATTTAAGTACCCTCAACGTATGTTTTGGTAGAGAAATAAGAAAACTATATAGAATATTTTTTTCTTTACACACTCTTAACTAAAGGCCTATGTAATAATCTGATTTATCATATGACGTTACTGTTATTCAGTGGATAACCTCATGTCATAAATAATGTTATGGCCACACGTTACATAATACTTTCGGCGGGATCAAGTTACGTCATGATGACATCCGTTACAACAATGCAAATTTTCATTGAAATAAACAAACTTTTAAGGTGATAAAATTGCATTTAAAAGGTCATATGATAAACAGAATCTTACACTCGTGATGGTTTCATATTAAATTTATTAAACTTGCCAAACACTTGTTTAATAAATTTCATAGGAAATGATCATGAGTGTAAGATCCTCTATTTCTTACCATGCAAACAACAAAGGCACATACCTGCCTGGGCATAAGCCCAGTCTGATTGACACCCTTGTTATTTGCTCTCTGAAAGTCTCATAACTTCTGACTTCTGCCTGGGTAAGAAAACCTGGATATAATATACTCAACAAAAAGTTAAGGAAATCTCAGTAAACCATTCAACTTAAGGATACCAAAACAAACAATTATTCAATTTTTATTTATGTGTTTAGATACATGTCATCGGTTGAGAAAAATGTTTAATTTAGTTTGCTAGCACCAATACCTTTGTTGTGGCACAGTGTCAAGTAACCTAGGGGTCAAAGTCATTTTTCCCAAAAATGACCACAGAGTATTCCCTCATAAACACATGAAAAACATGTAAGTTTTCCAAACTTAAAGTGCAATACCTTTGAATGTCACATGCAATTAACTTGATAGCCTTAAACATTACATTTCGGAGATGAGAAAGCCTTCATCAGTAACAAGTGTGTCCCCAGTCAGTGGCAAGTTAGGACTATCACCGGTTTCGCATACTCTGAATACTGGTGATTTGGTGCTGGGGGATCAGCCTCAATATCTCATGCAACGCTGCATCGAAAAGCTTGGGGTTTCTTGATACCACTATTATGCGTTGGACCCTCTGTCCAAAATTGTCATAGACATGTTAAAATTTTAGACATGTCTGATGAGCGAACTGACCAGTCAATGCGCACAACATTGTTTTTGCTGATTCTAGTGAGGTGTATTCTGGCATTGTCATCCTAGGCCTGGTACTGTCACTGGTTTTCGCACAAAAAAGCAGGACAACAGACCTCAACACCTCATCCATGTACACTGGACTGTTCAAGTGTCCCTCTATAAGCACCTGATCTGTCGTCCTAGGTTTTAAACATCTCCATCTCCCGAGGGACCTGGCGAATGTTAATGTATGAAAACCTACGTTTGCTCCGTATATTGAATATTTGCGAAAAATGGAGTGAAGACCAGTCAACTTTGAAATGAATTTACTAAGCTGCTATGGGCGCTACAGACCCAGATAAAGCGTCATTATAAAGAAAAATGGTCCCATTATACTATTGTGAAATTCAAATGTCTTTAAATGTTTTAGAACTTTTGTCATAGCCCCTCGAACACAATTTCCTTAACTTTTTTTGTTGAGTATATATGAGTTTATACAACCTTTACCAACTTTAGCACTAAATATCTCGTGATCATCAAGGTCTACACTGATGTAGGAGGTATAAATAGTTATACCATATTTTTCCACATGTACGTAGATAATCCACTCGCTAAAGCTCATGGATTATCTCCAGGTACAGGCTGACAACCCATGGTATAACTATCACTTATATCCCAGATTAAAAGGATGACATTTTTTATCTAGTGTGCTTGAACAAAGGAGCAGATTACCCTGCAATCAGTACCCTTGTTATTTGTTGTTTGAAAAGAAAAACAGCTATGCTATATGTGTATGCTTCATCCATACTCAGCTACATAGACTAGCTAGTCTTGAAAATTTGGAACAAACTTTCAAAACTCTAGCGGGCCACCAGATAAGAGTGCCTAACTAAAATTTTTTATTTTTTATTTCTCAATCAAAACAAATGTTGTGGGCACTCAAAAGAACTGTCTCAAATGAGACGGTTCTTTTGAACACCCAAAACACATGTTTAAACTGATGGATAAGTAAATAATCACAAGTTTACGCAAAAAATTGCTTAACTGGCCCAATGTCTAGTTAGTATCTGTCGAAAAAAAAAAAGATGTTGCAGTTTGTTTGATAGCAAACCAAGATGATATACACATATATTAATTTTACTCGTAACTCAATATTTCAGCCAGAGGCCTTTATCAAGAAAAAACATGCACTTTGATATCAAGTACATAGTCATTGTTCCACCATGTTTTCTTGGTCTTTAAAGGCCTCTGGCCGAAATATTGAGTTAAGAACAAATTTAACTTTGTATGTCTAATATTGTTCCATGTGGAATACAAATGACATGTACAGATCCAGAGGGGGGATAGGGAGTCAGGACCCCCCATCCCTGGAAAATCACAAGTTCTGTTGTTTCTATAGAAATTAGCCCCTTGGAAAAAGTTGGACCCCCCTGAAAAATGTTGGAACCACTCTGAAAACCTTGGAAAATTATAGCTTTCTTTGAAATAAGCCATTTATAAACCATTGGACCCCCTCTGTAGAACTGTAAAATAAGTTAAGGACAAAAAAAAACATTCTCAAAGCTGTTTTCTGGCAGTCGGGCCTGGACACCCCCCCCCCCCCCCCCTGGCAAAAATTCCTGGATCCGCGTATGAATGAATACAAGATGATATGTTTTTGGCAACGAGGCACACAGTAAAATAGATTATATATCATTAAGTTAAGCTGCAGCATTGTGCATTTGTGTATACTGATGAGGTTTAACTCTTTGTTTGTGGGTAATTTTGCATGCTTTTTGTTATCTGCTGATTTTTTTTTTCTGAATATCAACTTTATCTAAATTTCTTTCAGCAGTACCACCCCAGTGTCAAACAGCTTGGATCCAGACCAGGCCCGACATAATGTCGGGCCTGGTCTAGGTTCAAACTGTTTGCAAAGGTTTTCACGTGACAGCACTAGTAGGTAAAGAGTTGACATGCAGCAGTACACATTAGTGTACTGCAGGGCTGTGGAAATACCATACCCACTTGTCTGACCTGGTCGTATTTCATTCAGGACAAGTTGTTAATTTCTATTTACTTTTCCTAGGACAAGTATAAACAAAGCAAATGCAATTCTTATTTCATTTTCAATTAATTTTTATGAACTCACAATGCCATGTTGTATGGAAAACAGTGTGGATCCTGATCTGGATCTACAGTTTTCAATTGAGTTAACTGTTTTTAAAGAGTTTATGCATGGTATCAGCAAAGTAAGGGCTAAGCTTAGTTCTGTGTGCATTATCTGTTCCTTAGGACAAGTACATTATGGATATTTACTTGTCCTAGGGCAAGTATGATATTTTGCTATTTCCACACCCCTGGAGCACTGATTAAGTTTAATCCTGTACAATAATTCTCAAATTTCCTTTCTTTTTCTTAACATCACTTTTATCTACTTCCGACTGTGCCTGGTTTCCAGACACAGCTGTGTGAGAGCTGACAGGATCAGGTCCAGACCGGGGTCCAGACATTCTATCATCGTATGCAGCATCCCTCCTACTAATTGCAAGAGTTTCAAATTCATCCACCTCCATCTCTTCTTCAGAGTTCCTGGAACCGTAAGTTCTGCTGGAGTTCCAACTATCAGAAAGTCTTTTGCTGCGTTCTTCCTCTTCATAATTACTACTGAATGACCTACGATAGGAATGATTTCCGGGTGATAAATCATGGTTCCCAGCTGTCTGACCATAAGCATCTGATTTAACGGATGACTTCTCAGCTTCTTCAAAAATATCTTTCATCATCTTTGAAGCGTCCTCCTTGTTGTTTACAAGATGGACTTCCATAAGATATTTGTTTCCATGGCTACAGAAATCACTCAGAGCTTGAAGGACACATCTGCAGCAGGCTTTCAACAGGTCTTGTTTCGTTTGAATTAAACCTGAATGAAAAAAGTCAATAAGCAATACTTATTAGATACCCCCGCACAGTAAGAGTCAGTGAAAAAACTTGGCAAGTTATAGTTCAAACCAGCTAACCTTAGTTTTGAAAAGAAGATTTCAGTAGAATCTGTGCAATCAAAAATTATAAACTCCTTTATACATATGTTCAATGTGTCTTCATTGTATCCACAAAGTATCAAATTGCTCCATCAAAAGCTGTGGTAAGAGTTGATTGGCCCATAAAGGCATTATCCATGCATAATACAAAAGCCATATAAGGGAATAATTGTCTAAGTTCACACAGCTGTCACTTTGTAAAAATTTTTTTTTTTCAAGCAGACTCCTTCATGCATATGTTCAATGTGTCTATATTGTATAGGCAAAGTATCAAATTGTTCCGTCAAAAGCTGTAGTAAGAGTTGATCGGCCCATGAAGGCACCATCTATGCATATACAAAAGCCTTATCCTAAGTTCTCACAGCTGTCCTTTTGTCAAAAAATGTTTTTTCTGAACCAAACTCCTTCATGCATATGTTCAATAAGTCTACATTGTATAGGCAGAGTATCAAATTGCTCCAGCAAAAGCTGCGGTAGGAGTTGATCGGCCCATGAAGGCACCATCTATGCATATACAAACACCTTATTAGGGAAAAATTGTTTAAGTTCTCACTGCTGTCATTTTGTCAAAATATACAAAAGCCCTATGCATATACAAACACCTTATTAGGGAAAAACTGTTTAAGTTCTCACTGCTATCATTTTGTCAAAAATTATTTTTTCTGAACCAAACTCCTTCATGCATATGTTCAATGTGTCTACATTGTATAGGCAAAGTATCAAATTGCTCCATCAAAAGGTGTGGTAGGAGTTGATCGGCCCATGTATGGCCTATAATAGCATAAGCATAAAACCCTATATTAAAAGCCATTTAGAACTACAAAGGGAAATAACTCTAATAGAATTGACCCCTAGCCCTTACTTTTTTGTCTTAAGTATTTGTCTTGCATATATGAACATGTTTGCAAGGTTTGATGAAAATCCAGCAATGACTCTTCAAGATATTAAGGAAACAAAACGTTAAGGACGGAAGGACGGACGGACACATGCACGCACAGACAATGTGAAAACGGTATACCCCACCACAAAAGTTTGCGGGGGGGGGGATATAATTAGAAAATACATGTATACTAAATGTTCTTAAATTCCAGATACTTGTAGCATAAAAAATCTCTCAAATTCCTACTAACACTTAAAGCGCCAAGAAAAAATGCTTCTGAAAATGTTGTCTGCTGAAATCATCTGCTGCAAATAATTGCCTACCATTACTGACAAATTAAGTATAGAAGCAATTAGTGTGGACCCAGAACAGACTGTTCCTATAAGAGCTGTCTGATCTGGGTCCACACTGTTTGCCATAGAGGCTTCTTAAACTTTTCAGCAGACGAGAAAAGCAGACGACTTTGTTGCGATTGGCGCATTAAGGGCAACATCTGCATGTTGGTAATTTTTCATGATTTTTGTCAAAGGCTAATATTTTTTCAAAGTTCAGAGTGTCAAAGGGCTTGGATCCAGATCAGGCCTAACATTCTGTCTGTCCTGTCTGGATCCAAAACTATTTGCAAAGATCATCAGCATATGACAACATTTGACACTGGCAAGCAAGGAGCCCATTCTTATTTTGGATAGCATTACAACCTTGCAAGAACCAGGTAGGCAAAGAAATCAAATTTGATGAATCTTGGCTGTCATTTTAATTTAGACTGTACATAATTTGCCATAATATATTATAGTGACACATATTTCAATGGAGGCAAAGACAACTGTGATTAAACTTGAATATGTGTAAATTTCAAAATATACATGAAGTTTTTTGTTTGTTGTTTTAGCAATATATTGTATATGTTGTTCACCAGATACATGGAGGCAATTTCAATGTGTTCCCTCAGCATATGTCTTTTCATTCACCATTAGCTTTTTCACTAACTACTTGACTATTTTCATTGTTTTAGAGAAAGTGACATCTAGAAATAAGCAATTTTGATGTACTTTGGTAGGTATACACCTGAATGACAAAAACAGACCTGCTAACAGCTTTATAAACCTTTCAGAAATGCTAAATTGGTACTTGTCTGGATTATAGGTCGTGTACCCCTCACCTGACACTACGAATATCTTGTACACATGCTTTCTAGGAAGAGTAAAACAAATGTTCTAAAATTTTGAACACTAGTTGCCTGCAAAAAATGGTCTAGATAAATGGTACAAACCAACAGTTTCTGAAGAAGCAGGCTGATCAGGGTCTACATGTACCCTTATTGTTATTCTTTCAATCATTTTGTAAAGTCCAGCCCTGATAACCACCATATAGAAATTACGCATTCTAAAAGCTTTGAATGCTTCAGGAATACTGTATATACATGCAAATTAGTATGGATATCTCTCAAGTGGTTTATGTAATGCTTTAAATACATGAAAAGGTGAATCCTAATTTAACTTCAGTCGTTTAAAAGATACATTTAACCTTGATATTCAATGATTACATCATAAATATATATCTTGCAACTAAAAGCATAATGCCATCCCTGAAATAGCCCTACAAAGGAACTGACAAATCAAAATTATAATATTTCCCCATACAAAAGCACTCATAATCAAATCTGACTAAGACATAAGGTCAAGGTCAACCTAGAATCATTCTTTTGCCAGACTCAACTCATCAATTTCATTATGTCATATGAGCCGCGACAAGAGATATCCAACAATGTGGTATATGCGACCAGCAAAGACTCAGGAGCCATGAAATGACATTTCCAACAATTTGGTATATGCGACCAGCAAAGGCTCATACTAGCCTGCGCATACACACAGTCTGATCAGAGCCTTTGCTAGTCCCTTTAATATTCTATGACAGTTAAGCTACTGACCGAACAGCATTTGGAGTTTCTAAGCTTAACAGGCGGCTGAACAGGCTCTTCTGAGTCTATTCATGTCAAAATGCCACATTGTCAAAATGCCACATTGTTAGAAATTACATGTCGCGGCTCATATATATACAAAATTTCAAGGCCATTTGTCTTGTGGTTCTGGAAAAGAAGTTCGTTTTTCATTCAACTTTTTTACCTTGGGCATCAAGTCCATCATCTTTCTGTTGTAAACTGGGCTTTCTGAACAAATCATCATGCTACTTTTCTCAAGTGCTCAATATATTACCCATTTAAGCCTAATGGAATTTCCATCTCTAATCAATTGGGCCAGTCCATTGCTGTTTCAAGAGTTGTTGGAAGGTACTTTCATTTTTATGAATTCAGACTTTGATAGAACAATTTCTGTAAGTAAACAGTAAAGACCCAGATCAGATGCCACAGAATATCTGATCTGGGTTTGTACTGTTCGTCCATGTCCCACAACAAAGATGCTAGGCTTATATGGGTTAAAATTGAGTTTACTAATGGCCTAGTGGTTTAAGAGAAGATATTTTAAAATGTTGATGAATGGACAGAAGGATGACAGACAGACAATGTACAGATGACAGAGTTATTGGTATACTATTAGCTCATTCATGAGCATTTGGTTCAGGTGAGCTGTCAAATATAGCAAGAAGTGAGCAAAGCTCACATACCCCCGGCGGTAGCCATCAGAGGTTGTAACACTTTCAGAGAAAAGACAAAATCATGAGAGTGTAAAAGATTTCATAATCCTAAATCAAGTAGTTGCTGAGAAAACTTGGATGAAAAATGTCTATATGTGTTATAAAGGAGTGACAGAAGGAAAAATTGAATATTTGAAAAAAGAAGGCAAAATGAGGATAAACATCTTAATTTTCATTTAAACAATACACTTTGCCTACCTGAAGGTTTACAAAAAATTTCATAATCCTTAATCAAGTAGTTGCGGAGAAAACTCTGACAAAATTGTCCATTTGTGTTATATAGGAGTGACAGAAGGAAAAATTGAAAATTTGAAAAAAGCTTTGTACCGAATTTCAGAATCCTAGTTGCTGAGAAATCTTTGACAGAAAAAAGTTTACAAACAGACAAACAAACATAGTTACAGAAGAGGCAAAAACTATATAGTTCCCACCAGGGGTAAAACCAGAGTAAATATGATAAGAGAAACAGGACTTACCAGTTCCTAATAGAGGAAGAGCTATTTTTGCAAACTTCCATTTTTCAGCCCTATGAAAAATGTTAGACAACCCCTTTTTGTAGTCTTGTAAATCATCTCCATACATAACTGATTTCATGGCCAAGTGCATCACATTGGTAGCCTTCCTTGACCCTGATTCACAAACATACACATAGCTATTTGTTGCAAGGTATCCAGCCTTTGATTTCATCTTGTCAAAGTTCCTTTTGTATTTATCACCAAACTCTTGAAGGAAAGCTTTAGCTATGTAGCTATTGGTCCCAAAGGAAATGTCTGTGCCACATATCACAGCATCAACATCCTCGACTTTTTCTATCTTTCCAGTATAAACATGTACCTTCACACTGTCATTTATATTGTATATTGAACTTCTGCCACCCCACCTTAGTGGTTCACTCCCTACTCCCTTAACAACAGCTCTATCAAGTTCTTTGGATGTTCCAGAATCAAAGTTTCCTTTATCTGGGTCAGACCACTGTCGATTAAATTGTCTTCCCTTTCTTTGACCTTTGCCTTGATTTTTCCATTCATCATCACGGGAATATTGGTATGTAGGGTGATCTTTTAAATACTGTTTCAGAGTTACCTTGGCCTGTACAGAAGTTGGATCTTTCTTCCATTTATTGTAAGAAATTTCTACTAGTTTCAGTATGCTAACATCAACATCAATGATATGTAATTCTTTAAGATATCTCATTTCCATGGCACTGAAGTCTGATGCCGCTTGAATGTACATGTCAGCACACAACTCCTTTGGAACAGCAAACACTCCTGTAAGATTCATAAAATAAGTGGTCAGTGCAAGTTTAAGGCAATTTGGCAATTTATATCTAAGTTTGGTCACAGTCACCAAAACCTGATCAGCTTTTCAACATGCCCTGCTATATCCAGACAAATTTGGTTAAAATACACAAAAGTAAAGAAGAAGGCAAAGATTAGGAATCAATACAATCAAGTACCACACCTTACCCAAGACACTATATGTGAAAGTGACAAAAACACAAGGAAACATCACACACAAGAGAGCCAAAAGGTCAGCCCTTTCCCAGAAGGTGATCACAAGGCTGCAAGAAACAGACAAGATAGTACAGTATAATAGGGTAAAAAACCAGGTCCTGCAGTTATAAAACATTTTTCAAGCTCAACTCAACTGAGCCTTAAATTTCAACTGCTCATAAAAACTAAAATACTGAAGCTAAAAGATTGTTCTAGCTTGCTTTCAAACTCTCTGATGTTGTATTTATCATGCTAATAAATGTTAAAATGCCAACAATTGTTTGCATTTTTACATTTATAAGCGATATAAATTTCATGCTCAGTTGAGTTGAGAATGAAGTTTTATCATTTTAAGGCCAGTGCTGGACATAATATTTTTTACAAAATTCATACACATTGTTTATCAAGAATTCAAATGAGTATAAATCTTCTCAACAGCCTTATTTAAAGCTGCATAATCTGTAACTTTTGATATTTTCATTTTAAAAATAATGTTTCTATTTTTCAAGAACACAGTAAGAATACTAAAACTCAGGTATACATTTTACCTTTTTCGTAATAATTAACAAATTATTAGTGCCAAAGCAACAGCATTTATGTTAAAAATTAACTGTCTAGAATTATTGGAGGGACGCAAATAATTACAAACAAGAGAAAATACACCTGTTTTTATAAGATAATTCACTTTTTCATGCAGTTTTCGACTGTAGAAATTAGATTTATTGTGACAACATAACTTTATTCTACTTTTGCAAATGATTTAAAAAGAAAATAATTTTTTTCGAAAAATGTTCATAGTTACAGAGTATGCAGCTTTAAGCACCCTTCAATAGAAATTAGACAGGCTATTCGCAAGTAGAATTAGTTTTCCAACATTTGATCATGTACATGTAACACCATTAGTAAACCCAATGAGGCACTTAGCCTCACATTTTACTTGCACTTGGAATTGTGTTTCTTGCTTCAAAGGAAATGTAAAAGTGATTGCAAAACAGACTTTATAACATAAATGCATACATTTTGTATTTCAACATTCATATGAAGCAAGAAAGAAATCATCTCTTATTGATATACATTGTACTTACCAGCACTTATTGCTGACATGGCAACTTCTCTGTATTTTTCCCTGTCTGATGTTTTCAAAATATTAATCACAGTCTTGTAAAGATCTTTCAAACAATCCTTCTTATCTCTATAATCATGCCACTGTGGTCCCACAGCATGGATCACTGCATCATAAGGCAAATTCCCTGCAGAGGTAAGACAATTTTCTCCAACTCTAATGTATCCTTTCTTCTTCACATAGTCTCTACTTTCTCTGTCAAGTTGATATCCTGCTGCATCTGAGATCACTTTAGCCACACCACCTCCATGCATTAGATTATCATTCGCAGCATTCACTATTGCGTCCACATTTAATCTTGTAATAGAAGCTTTGTATACTTTAAGAACAAAGCCGGAATCAAACCTGTACTCAACGCTGAAGTCTTCATCCCCATAATTTTTATTCTTTCTACTATCATAATCTTGATTACCCTGGTAACGGTGTCTATCAACATCATGTCTAGGTTTGCCATAACCCTTGTCATAGCCCCTATCTTCCTGCTGACCAGTTTTCCCAGAATGAATTTCCTTCTTGTTTCTATCAGGTTGTCTTCTGTTCTCCCTGCTATCATATTTACCATATCTGTCCCTGGTTTCATTTGAAGAGCCATCTCTCTTATCCCTGCCAGTATATTTAGTATAGTTGTCCCCCTGTCTACCAGTACCATATGTTGAATCTCTGTCTTCCCTTCGATCACCTTTTCCAGAATAATCTCTATTCTCTCCTGAACTATCTGTGTCAACTTCACTAAGATCTGGATACAGTCTACTTTTAGGTTCCTCTGTGTCTGTCCCTTCTAGTGATCTGTCCCCTCTTGAAGAAGGTTTAATCAAACCAAGGCAAACCTAAAATTTAAAAGAAGCAAAGCAAATTAACTCACAATAGCTTAAATATTGATAACTTAAAAATCTTCCTTAGATCAAAGAAAATTCAGGATACATTGGATACAGGTGAAAAAGTTTTATGATTTATATTTCTATGGGATTTATTACTTATTCTCTTATGGGTTTTATGACTTATTTTCCCATGGGTTTTACAACTTATTTTCCAATGGGCTCTATATGACTTATTTATTCAGATCAAAATTTAGACCGCAAGCCCACAAGTTAGCTACATTTGCATGCTTATGGAATGGCTTTGCAGTATCAAACAGGCATTGGATAACATTAAACATTTGAAATAGTTAGTTCTGCAATATACTGTCAGAAAGTTCAAGCCATGAATAATGTCACCTGTTTGGATGACGTGTGACTTTATGAAGCTCACAATGGCACTGTTTTTACTTGAGACAGAACAGTTGTTAAAGGAGAGTAGAAGTGAATTAGGATAGGGATTAAGAGTATCCTTTATATGTATTGGTGTTGGACAAGGAAATCCCACCCAAGGACTAAAATAATTCATAGGAAATCAGGCTCTCATGATGGATACTTTTTCTCGCCCACTTTGTGATTTTTATCCCCACGCTTTTTTTAAAAAAAAGGAAGGGGATATTGTAATCGCCATCACCCATCCGTCTGTCCATTATGCTATCTCTTCCTAAACCATTGGACAAAATCCAACCAAATTTTGTGTGCGAGTTGCTCACATGAATGGGGCATGCAACACCAAAACAATTTGGCCCCACTCCCTGGGGCCCTTGGGAGGGGTCAAAAGGTCAAACATAATTAAATTATAGTAACAAAGTCAATTTCAAAACTTTTAATACCAAACTTTGTGTGTGTTCTTACAAATAAAATATATATAACATATCAAACAGGATTTTTTCTGATGTCTGAGTAATATCCCAGGGTGAGACTTGGGGGCCCCGGCATGCCCAGGTTTTCAAAAAAAAATTTTTTTTTCGAACATGGTCATGTAAGCATATCAAATTGATGGGGATGATGAGAGGAACAGCATACAAGTCAAATTTTACCCTAGGGTCAAACTGGTGACCTTGGCGTGACGTCAAAAGGTCCTTAAATTTCCATTACATTTTAATCAATTTCAAAGATTTTCATACCAAACTTTGCGTGTGTTCTCACAAATAAAAGATATAAAACATATTGAATGGACTTTTTATTCTGTCACCTGCATCATGCCCCAGCGGTGCGACTTCGGGGTGATGGGGGGTCAAAAAGTTGAGCGTGGGCAGGGCTTTTTCCAGCAATTTTGGGAAAAGGCCCCTGGCCAAAATTGGGAATAAATGATCGACTTAACATCAAAATTGGGAGAAAGAACGTAACAAGGGTAGCAAAATATATCCTCAAAATCAATTTATTTTAGATTGTATTATAGTTTCAAAGATGCATAGTAATGAGGCAACTCTATTTTTCTTATAAATAGGCACAGTAGGTAAAGCATGACTATTCACTAATATGCAGTAGTCCGTGGTAGGTTCAATATAACTGTAAATTGAGACTACCTGCACGCCCAAAACCAAGGTAAACTCGCCAATGTTTGTTTACAACGATTCTCATCTATCTTTGAAAGTACAATATTATGCCAAGCATACCATTTAAGCACAAGTGTTGAAGTATCATTCTGATATGGGTCATTGTTTCTCATAAGAAGTAGTGAGTGGTCTCTAAAGAAAAGTAAAAAAAAAAATCATTTTTCTTTTTACTTTTTTTAATTGGGAAAAACAGACATGGTAGTAGTGGGGAAAAAAGGTGGCTATTTTTGATTGGGAATGGGGCCGAAATTCGGCCCCTAGAGAAGGGCAGAAAAGGTCCTGGTGGGGATTTGCGATTGCGCCCCATCGACTGCGCATTCTAGTTTAAGGTTTTACATGAATTCTGTCAGCTCCTCATAATTTTCTAGATTTTTGGTGTTTGTTCCAATCTAAAAATAAAACAAGACCAAACTCTGCTCTGGACCTGCGTCGTCGGTGCACATATTCAATGGGTGAATAATCATTATGCAAAGTTTGAATATAAAGGAATGAGATCGGTTTGAATTGCAGATTAAACACAAATAAACAATGTAAGCACTCCAAAGGTGGTGTAGACATAATAATGTCTAAGTTCAACGATCCCAAAAATATTATCAAATGTGCACAAATAGAGGGTGCACACATGTTCAATGTGTGAGCAATCACAATAATGAGCAATCATAACGTATTAGGTTTGAAGATTAGGGAATGAAAACTGCTGGAGTCACAGATTGCACAAACCAGACACCCCTTTAGCATTTTGGATGGATAAAATATCTAAGTTCAACAGACCTAAAAAATAAGAAAATATTTATCAAATGTGCACAAAATAGGAGGTGCACATGTTCAATGTATAAATAATCATTTTGCAAAGTTTGAATAATAAGGAATTAAAACTTTTGGTTTTACAGATTACACAAACCAGACATCCCCTATGCATTACAGATGGAAAAAATGTCTAAGTTCAACACCCGTAAAAAAATAAGAAAATATTTATCAAATGTGCACAAAATAGGAGGTGCACATCTTCAATGTGTGAACAATCAATATGCAAAGTTTGAATATAAAGGGATGAAAACTATTTGAGTTACAGATTACACAAACCTGACACCCCCTACGCATTACAGATGGAAAAAATGTCTAAACTCAACACCCGTAAAAAATAAGAAAATATTTATCAAATGTGCACAAAATAGAAGGTGCACATCTTCAATGTGTGAACAATCAATATGCAAAGTTTGAATATAAAGGAATGAAAATTATTTGAGTTACAGATTACACAAACCTGACACCCCCTACGCATTACGGATGGAAAAAATGTCTAAGTTCAACACCTGTAAAAAATGAGAAAATATTTATCAAATGTGCACAAAATAGAAGGTGCACACCTCAATGTATGAACAATCATTAGCCAAAGTTTGAATATAAAGTAATGAAAACTGTTGGAGTTACAGATTACACAAACTAGGCACCCCAAAAGTGTTGTGGACAGACAGACAAACGAACGGAAAGACGAACGGACAGACGGAGTGGACCCACTACTAGACCTGCTTTTGCTAAAGCGACAGAGGTAATGCTTTCCCTAAAGCTACGCAGGTAATAAGTTCACCAACAAATTTTCCAGATGCTGAAAGGGGTGCCAACATAGTTACACACCTAAAAATGAAAGTGAAAATGGCATTTCAAGCGTTGGTTTTGTTTTTATTGGGGTTTGAAACTAAGGTCAGTATCAGTATCTATTGACGAAGACGTCCCGGCACCAAACTGTGCCAATAAAGTATGCATTTTAGTGACGTCAGAAATGTTTTTGGCTTCATTCAACAATGTGAAAATGAGGATGCACTAAATATTCCGGTTTTAATATTCTACATAATATCTATTAAGGCGTAAATTGCTCTGAAAACAGCCTAAATTGTTATAATTTGAAGTCATGTGGATAGGATAAGCAGGTCATGTGGATGCGATAAGGAAATTGAACAGCTTGTCTTGAGCGGTAATAGTGGGTGAGAAAACTGTATTCTAAATGTTCATGTTGGGATGTAAACTGTCGGTTTCACAGTCACAAATTTACAAGTGACAGTTTTATTTTATTTGTTTTATATTTTATCAGAAGTGAAATAGGCTGAAACTGTGAACATAACTTTTTTTTAAATCAAATACCATGAATCCATATGAAAAATAGAAATTACACCACAATTTTGACAGGAAATCAGAATTATCAGTTACCTCTCATATTAACTGCATTGTTGCATGTTGCCTGATAAACATTGTGTATCTCACGTATACAGTACTCAGTGTTCCCTTATTGGAAAACGGTGCAATGAACGTAACATGGTTAAGTTTGGCTAACAGAAGGCTTTAGTATTCTTAATGCACTTTCAATAAGTTGTAATGAGTTTTAATTACCTGAATTACAAATAAATACTTTATAACGAGATGTGAAAAGGTATGCATGATATGCAGAAATGGGCACAGGACATTTGAGCGGAAAAGTCAAATGGTCATAGTGGACATTTCAGCGTTTTTAATGTGGACCATTGAGCAAAAAGGAAAACACAGGTAGGCCACTGTACAGGTAAATGGAACAGGTACTTTGCCAAATTGGTCACACTGGGATTTACATTTCTTGGATGTGGTACAAAAAGTTTTTGTCAAAAGCTGAGAGAGTTGCCTGAGAATTGTAAATGAAATACACCAATGGGGAAATCACTAGAATGGTATATGTCAGAACCCTGGGCTACAGATACAGAGCTGGTACAGATGAGTAAATAACTTTGGGTACCACAAAATAATGTTTTAGAAAGCTTGCATATAGTGTAAACATAGTTTTGAGCAGGCAACAACAGGCAAAGGTTTACTGGTAATTGAAGTAAGCAATTTTTGACCTTACTCATGGAAGGGGCATCTATTAACAGGTATACATGTACAGGTAATCCGCTCATAAGGGCTATTTCTCATTTCGCTCAAATGTCCACTTTTTTGTTGCTCAAATGTCCATTTTTATCCGCTCAATTGTCCCCACTATCTGTTTAAATGTCCTTTGTCGCAGAAATGTGTATATAAAGGAAGGTAAAAAGTGTAGTAAAGATAAAACGAAGTGTCAAAATATACAATGTACCAACAAATTGACCAACAGAACAAAATTGTTTAAAAGAGTGGATTTGGATTAACAAGGAAACCACACTACCTTTATTTGATGTACTATTGATCCATGTTTGCTGCTATCTTTAGCCAAAATATAAACTACTCTTTCCATGGGAGATATGTGAACAAGCAGCTGAGAATCATCAGCATGTTTCCTGGCTATTTCTCTCACTTCACTCGCCTTTGTTACATCTAACTGTATTTTCTCTGAAATGTAAAATCAATCAAGATATTAGACTATGGGCTAGTAATGTGAGAAAATTGCCAAACAAAGTACCAATTATCTAGAAGTCAAGATAAACAAAATTGTTAATATTTTCTTATCAATCAGTTATTATCATACTTGTGGTGCTCAAAAGAGAGGGTTATTTAGAGTACCCACAACAAATGTTTAGGGTGAGATATAAGAAAATCAAATTTTAAGTATACTTTTTGTGGCCTGGTGATCACTGGCATATTTTTTGGCATTTGTCTCACTTAATGATTTTCCAGGCTTTTTTTAATCAAGGAATATGAAACAAGTAAGCCATATGGCCCTTCAAATACAAAGGGGCTCCTGTGTAGCACCATATTCATTACTAGCTTCATCCATTTACAGGTCTAGTAATATTTTTTTTGTACTTGGCAAATAGGTTCATTTTAATTGTTGCCCTTTAATACATTAAATTTGATTTCTAAGTAGAAAATTTATGAAGTTTTCCATATCAAACCAAATCATACCCCTTGATTCATTCACAAGATAACATTAGCCTTTATCAAATCAAAGCAAATCAAATAAATTATATCTGGTATAAAGTCCAGTCACAGGACCAGTCACATTTGCACAAGAACAATCACAGACTTATCAGCTATGAAATATTATCATCAATGAGACTAAGATATATGAAAAAAATGGAATTAAATGCTTGTGAGTTTAACAGATCAAACTTAAAATTGACAATTCTCAACATAGAGGCTGTGCCAGGTTTCATGTAGAACACCCATGCACCTTTAAACAAACATACCTAAGTATCGACTGAACCCTTCTTTCACAAAAATAGACATGCTGTATATCCTTTTGTACTACACTCACCTCTCTCACCCCCTCCCATGTTTGATCATTAACTTACAACACTCCAGCTACTAGCATGTAATTACCAGCAGAGTTGAAAACAGTGCATGTGGCTTCAGCAAGCAAGATTATAAGAATCCATCAAGAGTGTGAGCGTAGGATAGAAAAACCTGTCCTGAGGATCGCCGTTTGGCATCACGAGGCTTGCCGAGTAATGACAAATGGTGGCCGCCAGGGACAGATTTTTCTATCCTACCCTCACACGAATAATGGATTCTTTTTCTGCTCACTACTGTTTTTTTTATATTTTAAAATAAGCTTCCAGAAGTCCCTGAATACGCTAAGATGCAATTTCACATGATGACGTCCCTTTAACATAACAATGAAGTCACTTGATGACAATGTTCGTGAGTTCAAATACAACCAATGTATTTAGCCCTCACGTGACAGCCTGGGTAAGATAGCATGGGTAAGATAAGATTTTCTAACCCAGAGTAAAATCTCAGATGTCCCTTTCCGGTGTGCAAGAAGTATTTTTCTGTTACCACCATAGACTAAAAGATTATCTTACCACATTCAGACAGATACAGAAGCCTCACCAAACACTGCTAGTACAGATCAGACTGCTCCAAAGCAGCAGTCTGATTTGGGTCTACACTTATTGCCATACCAGGCTTTCAAGTGCCCATCAACAGAAAAGTAGGGAAAAAGTAGGGATAAGAATTTGGAAAAAGTAGTGAAAAAGTAGGGATTATCAATGTAAAAAAGTAGAGATAGTAGGGCTTTTCCAAATATAAAATTCATTACAACGAGCTGTTTAAAATAAGTCATTTTCAGATTAAATGAGCAGGATAATACCTGTGACAATAGTACTAGCCAAACAGAGACTTTTAGGTTTTACATTAAAAATTGAGGTGTTAAGCGGTGCGCTCCCTGAATGAACATAGAAGTTAATTTATAAAATTCGAGCGAGCAAGGAAAAATTTCTGGATTTTTACGCGTAAATGACATTTTAGAGTGAAAAAGTAGGGATAGTAGGGCATTTTCATGAAAAAGTAGGGAAAAGTAGGAGCAGATCAAAAAAGTAGGGAAAAGTAGGAAAAATAGGAAAAGTAGGGCCCACTTGAAAGCCTGCCATACCATCACTACAACTTTACACATCCAAACAGGTAGACAATTTTTGGATAGGTGTAATGAGGAAATACGGTGTTTGAGTCCTAACCATGGATGTATCATGTTTTGAAAACAGTGTTGATCCAAATCAGCTGGCTTCTCAGAAGCCAGCTGATCAAGATCCATACTTTTTTCCTCTCTGGTTATAAGAATATGCTAAATAATAACAGGAATCATGAAAATTAGGTAGATAAAAACTGAGGAGGGGTGTAGTACATTCACATTATTTTAATAGTAACTTAATCTGGCGTACTGTATCATGTTGAGAGGATGAAGTTATACCATCAAATCACCCGAAATGCGAAGCGTCAAGGGTGATCTAATGATATGGCCTCATCCACGAGAAGTGATACTGTATGCCAGAACAAGTTACTATTAAAATAATATGTTAATTATATACCTTTTTCTGACTTTATTCTGACTTTATAACATGTTTTGTTTTTTAATCCCGAAAAATTGTGGGAAGGTTTGCCATTATGTTACGTTTCTTGACGTTACGTCATGTTTTCCCTCTCTGGTTCCATGTTTGAAATTTATTTTACGTAACATTGCCACAAAACAGGTAACCGACGTTAGCCTGGTTTTAAAGGATAGTGATACGGAATCAGAAAACCTCAGTTCGTTGATCAAGCTTTCTGTACCAGATGGCCAGAAAACAGACAGTTCAAAAGATGTATCATTTATAGGTATATAATTAAGAAAAATAATTAATCATAGATTTACCTTCCAACAATGATTTCAGACCTTCTTTCATGCCATGCACTATTCTTTCAATATCTTTTGCATACTTTTTGGCCCCTTTTATGGTGACCTTGGTAACCATTCCCTCTGGTGGTTCCTTAACAACAGTGGCATGGTAGTATAGACCTAAATTTTTCAGATCGTCTGCACAGAAGTGACAAATCTTCACAGCTTCAATGCCCACAATATTAATTTCGGTGCCATCTGATGGTGTTTCTGGGAAAAATAAAGCACTGTGCAAGAATACAGTGAAACCTGTCTTAAGCAGCCACTCAAAAATAGACAAAACAAAGGCCTGAAAGTCATTTGGTATCTTAATGCAGGTCAAAGTATTCTGCAATACTTTTGACCTGCATTAAGTGATTATCAGTACATACTTACAGATAAGGATCGTTTGTGCACCTGAAATTGCATTTATGTGATTTGAGTGCTCAAAAGAACTGTCTCATTGAGACGGTTCTTTTGAGTTTCCACAACATATGTTTTGGTTCAGAAATAAGATAAATAATTTTCAAATACCCACTCTTATCTGGAGGCCTACATGTATCAGTATTGAAAACCTATTTTTTGGTCTTCTTTTGATTGGTTGCTTAAGACAGGTTTTACTATACACATCTTTGCAAGGCAATGGTATTTAGTCCACCTTGTGCCAAATGCATATGCATAAGGAAAATAGTTGATTTAGTAACCTTGGCTTGTAAAAATGAAGGTTACAAGTCTACTCACATTTTTATCCCTATGCTTTTTTTAAAAAGTGTTGGGATATTGTGATCATTTCTGTCCATCCCTCCATCTTGGTCCTTAATATGCTATCACCTAGACTGCTGGAACGAATCCAACCAACTTGCTTGTAAACACAAGTGAGTCCCAGGGAGCGCAGTGGCTCAGTGCTTGACTCGAGACCGAGGGGCCGCGGGTTTGAGCCTCACCGGCGTCACTGTGTTGTGTCCTTGAGCAAGAACATTAATCCTAGCTTAGTACTGGTTCAACCCAGGAAGACCCTTCCCTTAATAACTGAAAGATTGTTGATGGGACATAAAGAATCAAATCAAATCAAACAAGTGAGTCTTTAAGCTTGGCCTTGTCCTCAGCAGCCCTGGAGTGGGGTCAAAAGCATGGGAATATGAGATGACATACCATCGACTATGCAATTCTACCATACTGAAAATCACCAACGAAATTTCAGTGAAACAATTTGCCAGAATATCAGAGAATTTTCACTGAAATATAAAAGAAGTTTCATTGAAATATCACTGAAATTTCAGGTCAGTGAAAAAATTTCATAGTCAGTCAGCAGGGAAATCCCTAGGGTCCAAATGACAAAGGTTTAAATTTGCCAGCTTATTTACTATTTGCAATGAAAAAATAAAAAAAAACGTTCATTGCAAAAACTGATACACTATTGTCCTGCCAGCCACGTCATGTTTGTTTACAATTGTTAAGTAAAACATTAACTTGTACACACCACTTCAGCTAATGCCAATCGATAGATGGCTTGTGTATTAATCCTATCCTGCAGATAGGATTTATACACAAGTGATCTATCGATAATAAGTACCTAATAACTTTTAAACAAAACATGATGTCATTGTCACTCTTGGCTGGCAGGACTATATTGTAATTTTCTTGCAAGTGTTACCTATGTCTTAGTGAATTTAAACTGCTGAACCTGTTTAAAGTACAATTAAGCCATTCCATGACATGCCATCCTTTTACCCCACTCATTTCAAAACAATTGTCTTACATTTACTTGAGTATAAAACAGCAGCCCAACATTTTTGATGAAAGGGCCAAAGAATCAATTGTCACCCAAAAGGAGCCTGCCTGATTACATTCCATGATAAAATACCTGCGTATAAATTATGATTCCAATTGAATCAACCTTTCAAGGGATATCATCCAGATTCAACCATTTTACCTAAATGTAACTGGTTGATAGATAGGCCATATGGTGAGGCCCCCCAGGGGGGGTCTGTGCTCCCTTGATCCCTGAAAATAATGCATTGATCTCCCGGTCTCCCTGCAAATAATGTCCTCATCTCCCTAAGAGTATTTGCCTTTGCTCCCCAAATCCCTAAAAATAGTTCAGCTTCTCCCCAAATCCCCAAAAATATAAGCCGATTCTCCCTAAAATGTATTTATCTTTCCGTAGAATTAAAATAACTATGAAGTTATAAAAGAGCGCACGACTAAATGATCAGTTAATATTTTGTCTTATACATGTAAACACAGGTATTTGCCATGGAATACATGACATATAAAAAAGCCATGGAATGCACGACATATAATTAATTTCAATCAAATACATTATATGAGGCCATCCTTAATTAAAATGTTGTTGCTGAACCTGGTAGAGTAGGCTTGGAGGATTAGAGACATACCATTCATTTTTCTTTTTGGGAACAGGGGCTGGTTTTTACAAACAGCTTAAACTAGATTTTTCTAGACACTTTAGTGAAAGCATTTAACTATAAAAAAAAGTCTTTTCTACAATTGCTTATTAGCGGCAATATGCTTGTTTGACTTCAGTTAAATCAAGTATGTATATATCTGATATGCATTTTTCAAAAATTCCTTTAAAAAGGGCTAATGACCTAAAAAGATAATAATATAGTAGGCGTGCAGGTGACCTCGTAGCATTGTATAGTCACACTGTTGCTAGGGGGGGCCAGGGGCATGCTCCCCCAGAAAATTTTGACAAAAATGGTGTGATCTGGTGCAATCTGGGGCGTCCCAAAGTATGTTATTACCAACCTAAAAATCAACAATGTTAAGGAAAAAAATCAACAAGAAAACTAAATTGCAATATTTCTCTCTCAGATCAATCTTCATAAGCATGATAGTATGAAAATAAATACATTTAGAATTTACCAGGGGGGGTCTGGGGGGCTAGCCCCCCTGAAGCAGAAGAAATTTTAGAAAATCAAACAAAATGGAGGTTTTTCCTTATTTTTTGCTTTTTGGCAAGGCTCCCTATATCCCCAAAATTATGAGCTTGCTCCCTAGCTCCCCTAAAATAATTACCAGTGCTCCCCAGCTCCCTGAAAATAAATGGCTATTCTCCCCAGATCCCCAAAACCCCTGGGGGGGCCCCTATGGTGGATTTAATATGGGCCTTGTCGTGAGAAAACCTGTCTTCGGCTGTTTGCAAAAAAAAACAGGCGTAGACCAGCCTGCGCATCCACACAGTCTAATCAGCGCCTTTGTTATTCCCTTTTTGGAAAGTCTCATATCTAGACTTGCTACGAGCAAAATTTCAATTTTCTAGCTAGTCTCTGTAGCTGAGCAGGCTGGTTTGAATCTTGATTTGTCAGAAACCCCGAAGACAGGTTTTGTCGCGTCGAGGCCCATATGATACTTGACCTATACTTTATGATAACATGCCTGTGTATACATATGAATCTAATTCACTCAATGTTTCATGAAATTGCATGGGAAACCATCATATGCATTAACATTAAGTTTGGAGACTGGTGATACTCTATAAACATGCTCCCCAAATTTTCAATGCCAGGGGCAAAAAACCCATGCAAAAACATGAATATCCTGTAGATACTGAATCAAAACTTCCATACTGATCTGATAAACTCGTAATCAGTATCACAGTGTAGGACCGGAAGTGTACGGTATTTGTGCTTGTACATTCTTTTGAGATTGTACATCGACGGATAAGTTATTTGTGCAATGAAGCGAGGGGTAGGTTGACAAGAAGTTTCTCTTTTTTCAAACGCCTTTCATTCTAAGTGGAATTCTGGTGGATGGAAATTAGGTTACACAGGCTGAGCTATCGATTTCCACTATTCGATTTTTTTCATTAAATCCGAAAGTTTCACAAAACAACGAAAATCACGCTATCACCTGGTTTCGTCCGAGTTTCAGTGTCTTTGCAAGCTCGATATCTTCAACCAGACATTTGTTTATTTCAGTTTTTCACTATTTTTCACATTTTTAGTAATCTGTAAACTTAGTTTATAGGCTTGTTTATCGATGCATACAATAAAACTGTCATGGGAGGGGTTTTTGTTTGCACTGTTTAATTCCATATTTGTAAGGTTATTTGAACGGCAATTGAACCCGTATTTGGAAATTGCCATAAAAATTTGTACAGTCATCTGCAGCCCTATACCTCTGTAAGAAAGCGTATTTGTGATAAAAAAAAACAAACTCTTTAGTAGCTGATCATAAAATATATGCCAGAGAATATCTTGAATAATGATTCAAGTTATGTGAAGTCCTAAAATGAATCTTGAACGTAAGTTTAATACAACACTCTGATTCCAAATCTTGGATACCTCTCCAAACTTCAATATTTGGGTGCATCCATGTTTAGCTCCCCTGAGCTATACTTAGGGGGAGCTATTACTATGGTCAGTGTCCGGCGTTCGGTGTCCGTTAACCTTTCCTTTAAATGACTTCTTCTCTGAAACTACTGGCCCCGGGGTGATTTGGTTCAAATTTGGTCACAAGCATTATTGGGTGAAGGGCTTACAGATTTTTACAAATGGTGAGGCCCCGCCCCCTTAAGGAGCCAGGAGGGGCCCCAAAAGGGGTATTTTTTGGACAAATTTAAAAAAAATCTTCTTCTCAAGAACCGGCTATCCAGGAGCCTTAATATTTGGCATGTAGCATCTATAGGAGGAGGACTTTCAAGTTTGTTCAAATGAAAGTGTTGCGAATTGTAAAGGTCATGCAAGGGGACTTCAAGGCTTCATATTCCCGAATTGTAAACCAGTATTTTTCAAATTTAAAAAAAAATCTTCTTCTAAAGAATTAGTAGTCCAATAGTATAAATAATTTGGTGTAAAGCATATTTAGGTGAAGGACTTTCAAGTTTGTACAAATAAAGGAACATGTATGACCGGAGTTATGGCCCCTTTTCCGGCAAAATATGCTGTTTTTGAGTTTGTTAACACCCTACAAGCCACATTTTTTAGCAATCTTTATTAAATTTGAACAAAACGTGTATGGCCATAAGATCTCGCTCAGGTTCGGTTTTGGGTTTGATCGTACAAGTATGAATAGAGTAATGGCCCCTTTTTCGGCAAAATATGCTGTTTTTGAGTTCGTTAACACTTTAGAAGTCACATTTATTTAGCAATCTTAATTAAACTTTAAACAAATATGTATTGCCATAAGACCTCGCTCAAGTTCAATTTTTGGTTGGATAGCACATGTATGACTAGAATTATGGCCCCTTATTTGGCAAAACAAGCTGGGTTTTTTTCGGATTTCTCAATCAGTGTTTAATGAACTTATAGAAAATATGTGTGGCAAAAAGACCTGGACCAAGTTAGATTTTGGGTATAACTGCACATGGGATATAGCGTTGCGAAAAGTAAAATTTTATTTATTAGATTTTCTTATTTGTTCGGATCTGTTTTAACCATTCTGCTTAAAATCAGATATCTTAAGTTATTTTATGGTATTTTTGTTTATTATAGCCTTCTGAAATTTCGTTTAAATACGATTTTCTGTCAGTTTTTAAAAGCTCGTGTATTTTTTCTTGTGCGGTTGCCTCCACTGGCCGTCCTGGACTGTGCTTGTTTTCAAAACCAACATATCCCCTTTTTAAATTCGTCAGTCCATCGGTAAACTGTAGTTTTCGGAAGAGCATCTTTACCACAAACACTTTTCAGGGTATTCAGTATTTTAACTCTTTTAGTATCTCTGTAGTACTCGATTTTTATATACGCTCGTTGTTCAACGGCAGTGAACGGCAGTGAACGTGGCCATTGTGCTTCGAATACCAGTGCGCGACGTGACGTCACGATTGATGACGTCATCATACGCACACCTGACGTTATGTGCGAATGGCTAACAAGACGTACCAGGTATATACCGAATTTCATCTGTCTAGCATGTAAACTGATTGCGCTATAGAAAAAGTCCAATTCCCAATGACCCTCGTATGATCTAAACATCTGGCAATACAATTAAGAGGATTTGTCCCCGGATGACTTGCATCATACTCAGATCTAATTCCAAACGCCTATGTACGTATCGACTGGCCAGATAAAACTTTCAGTCAATTGAATCGCGTTATTATTGCCGGACTCTGTGTTTTTATACCCGCTTTTTTCTTTAGAAAAAAAGGGTATATTAATTTCGTGTCAAAGTCGGTCCGTCGTCCGTCCGTCCGTCCGTCTGTCCGTGCGTACGTCCGTCCGTCACGTTTCTTGTAAATGTATCTCCTCCTAAACCGTTAGAGGTAGCAACACCAAACTTTGTAGGTGAATAGGTCACATGATGTAGAGGGTACTGGGCGACATTTCGTGTGACCTTGACCCCAAGGTCAAGGTCAAAGGTCAAATATTGTATTTTCTTGTAATTGTATCTCCTCCTAAACGGTTAGACGTAGCAACTTTAAACTTTGTAGCTGAATAGGTCACATGATGTAGAGGGTACTGGGCAACATTTTGTGTGACCTTGACCCCAAGGTCAAGGTCAAAGGTCAAATATTGAATTTTCTTGTAATGTATCTCCTCCTAAACCTTTTGACGTAGCAACTTCAAACTTTGTAGCAGAAAAGGTCACATGATGTAAAGGTTACTGGGCAACATTTTGTGTGACCTTGACCCCAAGGTCAAGGTCAAAGATCAAATAATGTATTTTCTTGTAAATGTATCTCCTCCTAAACGATTATACCTAGCAACTTCAAACTTTGTAGCTGGATAGGTCACATGATGTAGAGGGTACTGGGCAACATTTTGTGTGACCTTGACCACAAGGTCAAGGTCAAAGGTCAAATATTGAATTTTCTTGAAAATGCATTTCCTCCTAAAGCTTTTGACGTAGTAACTTCAAACTCTGTAGGTGCATAGGTCACATGATGTAGAGGGCACTGGGCAACATTTAGTGTGACCTTGACGTGAAGGTCAAGGTCAAATAATGTACTTTCTTGTAAATGCATCTTCTCCTAAACTGTTGGACGTAGCAACTTCAAACTTTGCAGGTGCAAAGGTCATATGATTTGGAGGGCACTAGACAACATTTGGTATGACCTTGACCTATGGGTCAAGGTCATATAGTGTATTTTTTGTAAATGCTTCTTCTCCTTAACCATAGGACATAGCAACTTCAAACTTTACAGGTGCATAGGTTATATTATGTTGAAGGTACTGAGCAACATTTTGTGTGACCTTGACCCCAAGGTAAAGGTTATAGGTCAAAAAGCGGGTATTTGCGATGGTGTACCATCGACTTCTGCTCTAGTATAAACTATAATTTCAGCCTAGATTTCTTTTGGCTGAGGGTTTTCGCCATTTTCAGACCGAAATGCAGGCTCCAATGCAATGGGAGTCATAGTATTAGGAAAGGGGATAATTTTTCCAAGGGGATCAACTATTTCATTACACTGGCACTTGAAATTTAGCAGTTTAACTTGCTGCCATTACGATATACCATGATATTATAACTTTAACGTCTGTACTTTGAAAGCGACAACCCTTTATCTATTTAATTATGACTAACAAAAGAAATAAAATGCGTTTTCTGAAAATTAGCTTACCCAAATTACTGTACAAACTAATGACAGATACCTGTACAAATGCAAAGTTGACTTTTGCAAATACCCCGTACAAAAATTAGCATTGAAACCGATGACCTACTTAGCATTTTTACCTCATTGTGAGAATAAACTCACATACACTTGATCGTGCCGTTCATTTTTATTGCTGTTTTTTGTTCTTGACATATAAAGTTTCAAAAGGATACTCGATAACATCTCAAAAACGGCGTCTATTTTATGTCATTTGTTTTCACAATTCTTATGTTGACATGATTAAAGTCTTTTCGTTGCGAAACCGTGACTTTGAATAACATGTACATGCACCTGAAATGTCCCCGAGTCATTATGCAAACAATGCCGATACTTTATTTCACAGAAAAATAATCAAAACTGACAAAAACTACAAATCTGCTTACCGTTTCCAAGCGACCGCCTTGCACAAATAACTTATCCGTCGATGTACAATCTCAAAAGAATGTACAAGCACAAATACCGTACACTTCCGCTCCTACACTGTGAGTATGATACTGTAAAATATGGGCTATGACGCAAGAAAACCTGTCTTTGGTGTTTCCAAACAAGTTAGACTCATACCAGTCTGCTCAGCTACAGAGATTAGCTAGAATATTGAAATTTTGCAGGCAGCTAACTGGACTTTTGTACTTTCCAGACAGAAAATAACAAAGGTGTTGATAAGGTTGTGTCGATATGATATGTAGGCTGATCCGCACCTTTGTTGTTTCCATGCAACAAAGTCAGGTTTTTTCGCAAAGAGGAACAAGTAAAAAAGATCCTATCATGGGTGCAGTAAATAGAGGATCTTACGTGAGTGCTCATATATTATTAAATTTATTGAAGAAGTTGAGGAAAAAAGATAAAATATGAGGCTGTGGCTAGTATTTTATCACTTTTTCGCAACAAGTTTAAAAAATTTAATAATACAGGAGCACAAAATGTTATTTTCAATTTATCATGGACGGAAACATTGAATGCAAGTGAATCAAAAATGCAAATTCTTATTAGACCATACACTCTGCCACAAACCTGATCAATATTGCATGAAAAATACTTTGAAATCATGTTTTTTGCATGAAAATGCCAAGATTATGCTTCAGGACTTTAGTTAAGAGTGTGTAATGAAAATTTAATTTTCTTATTTCTCAACCAAAACATATATTGTGGGTACTCAAAAGAACCGTCTCAATGAGACTGTTCATTTGAGCACCCAAAACATATGTTAAAAATGATGGGTAAGAAAATATTTACAATTTTACGCTGAAAATTTTTGTTTATCTAAACCTGTGTGCTTCATAAATTCAATATCCTTATGGGTGTCATTGCACAATATATACATTTTCAAAGCAAGCCTTTAATAAATCTTTAGATTTTGCAACCGTTCATAGCCTCGTGAATGACATAAATTTGATTGACAGCTGCCAAGCTCACTTGCCGGTGCAATACGTTTCGAACATCAAATTCATTAGCCAGAAGTGACACTGGTGTTGCGATTGACAGCACGCCACACCTGAGTCACAACGGCAAAACAAGAAAGGCGGCAATGGAAAATGTAAATACTATGGACAACCATAGAAAAAAATTGCTAGAAACAGTATTTTTGATCGCCATTTGTCGCCAGTCGGGAGACAAATGTTAATCGAAAGCTCTGTTTCTACCTATTTTTGATCAAACATGTTAATACTATGGACAAACATAGAAAAAAATCGCTAGAAACAGTGTTGGGCAACAAATGCTAATCGAAAACTCTGTGTCTACCTATTTTTGATCAAACATGTTAATACTATGGACAAACATAAAAAAAAATCGCTAGAAACAGTGTTGGGCAACAAATGTTAATCAAAAACTCTGTTTCTACCTATTTTTTATCTTCGTTCGTCGATAGTATTTACGTTTTCGATTGTCCCGCCTATCCAGTGTGTGACGTGACATATGATAAATACAGCATACACACCGTCTTCATGACTGTCGTCATCACTGATATTGTCGTTCTCTAGCTGCCCTAGATTTGATTGGTTACTTGCTCCTGATGCGCCAACTGGGGACATGCTAGTAGATTCCGTTATATTCAGGTTGCCCTTCCTTTTAGAAGACATTTTTTCTCACACCTCACACTTCAACACAAAGCCCTATAGAAGAAGAACAAGAACATTGCTAACCCTTAATGTGCCAATCGCAACAAAAGTCGTCTGCTTTTCTCGTCTGCTGAAATGTTTAAAAAGCCTCTATGGCGAACAGTGTGGACCCAGATCAGACTGCTCCTATAGGAGCAGTCTGTTCTGGGTCCACGCTGTTTGCTTCTATACTTAATTCATCAGTAATGCTAGGCAATTATTTGCAGCAGACGACTTCAGCAGACGACATTTTCAGATGCATTTTTTTCTTGGCGCTTTAAGGGCTAAGTTTGCAGAAAAAAGGTGCAACATGTGTATGTGCATGTGTTTTTTTTTTCATTTCAAGAAATCACACTTTATGTAAGCTTTATTAATGAATTATAGCCATCAAATATTAGATCATTAGTTCTTTGTCTGCTTGTGTGTGTATGGGAGCGCAGTCGCTCAGTGGTAGAGTGCTTGACTCAAGACCGAGGTGCCGTGGGTTTGAACCTCATCGGGGTCACTGCATTGTGTCTTGAGGAAGAACATTAATCCTAGCTTAGTACTGATTCAACCCAGGAAGACCCGTCCCTTTATAACTGAAAGATTGTTGATGGGATGTAAAGAATCAAATCAAACAATTGTCTGCTTGTGATGGTTTTTTACATCTGCTGATAACCTTTGCAAACAGATGCCCGACAAAATTTGGATTCAGATCAGGCCGGACAAAATGTGCGGCCTGATCTGGATCCAAAACTTTTTGATTGGCAGTGACTCCAATGTCCCCTGACTGCAGAATCCATTAACCCTAAATAAGGTGACAAAAAGCAAGATAACAGGCACAAATATGTTTGAACTGAAATCGTACCATGACAGAGTATCAAATGAGCAGCAACCCATACAAGCAAGAGAGGATTATAATTACAATGTATCCCCTAATGTGCCCAAATCACTATATTCAATACTGAGTACTGAGCATTCAGCTCTGGATTCAGTGGATACAAAATAAAAATTCTAATAAATGTGATGAATTTCTTCTATAATAATTTAAATATTAGCATCATATTTTCATAAAATGGAATTTCTTTGTCAAGAATCTGATGAACAATTTGTAGTTAAATATCTAAAGTAAGAAAGAGGGCAAAGATCAGGAATCGATACAATCAAATACCACACCTGACCCAGGATACCAATGGGAAAGTAACAAACTCACAATTAGACATCACAATCGATAGCCAACAGGTCAGCCCTTCCCCAGCAGGTGACCACAAGGCATCAATAAAAAAAAAACAAGCATGAAAGCATAACAAACATAAGAAAGAAATAACATGAATGATCCACAAAAGAAGTATCGCCTTGGAACGGTCAGTAAAAATATTTTACTGGAGGGCTTAAACCAGTTTCAAAGGGCTAACCTCACCCTTAGTTCAGATGTGGATCAAGACACATAGATGTTTGGTTTGCATGAAAGTATTCCTATGAAAGAAACCAAATGTTTTGTAGATTTGGAGAAAATTTCAGAAATATATTGACCCCAATCCATGTTATCTGAGATGGTGATACCAAGATAGTTTGCTGACGGAGCATTTTTCAAGATTTGGCCATGCATGTAGTGAATAATCAAAGTGCATGTATTTGCTTGTGAAGCTGATGCTGAGTCACTCTCATTGAGTGACATTTGGCTACATTGAATTTCATTTGCCAAAAAGCAGCTGCTTGCCATTGTCCATAGCTAGTACTTAAGGTCTTCTCATGTTCCAATAAAGGACAGTCAAATGCGTACATGCACCTTCGAAAACTTGCAGCTGACGTTATGCAGTAGGTCATTTATAAAAATCAGGAAAAGGATCAGACCAAAGACAAACCCTTGGGGCACACCAGATAATACTGGGACTAGATCAGAGAATTGGCCTTCTAAAAGTATCTGTTGTGATCGCAAAGAGAGCCAAGATTTGATCCACTTATGGGTGGACCCACTTATCCCACAGAAATGTAGTTTGTGTGGAACCTTGCCAAAGGTCTATGCGAAATCAATAATGATCAAATCTGTCTGTTTGCATCCACAATTCACAGCCCCATTCAGGTTAAATTGCTGATGATATCTTGCATAAACTGGACCAACAGGGTCTGGCAAGATTTCTAACTCTAGAAAAACATGCAGACAGTGAGCAAGTATGCTATCAAGGCTATACATGTCTGTTTATTGCTGTAACTAGTGTAAGTATATGCTCCAAGGTTTTGGAACAGAATCTGATGCATGTGACCGACCCTGGTCTATAATTATATATTTACATTTCCACTGCGAGTCTTTAAATGAACCTTTACATTTGAGATGTGGTTCATTACTTCATGAACAAATTGATTTTTGCCACACCCACATATGCGCCATTTGAGCGGGCTAACGCCAAGTCCATCCAATAACATTGCTTGTTTACTGACGTTTGTGTGACGTTGAACACGTATGGCCATGACGTTAAGCGCGGAACTTTGGCGTTTTGGCTATTCCAAACCCTACGGTATGTCTGGTTTAATTCAAAATATCTGGACAACCAGCCAAGTTAGATGAAAATTGAGAATTGATACTTGACTGATAATAGAAAATGTAAATATAAGTAATAAATTCAATTTTTGGAATGTTCATGGAATCATAAATACTTCGGGCCTCTTGCAAAGTTAATGTGAAGCCCTTTGGGCTTCACTTGCTTTGCAAAAGACCCGAATTTTTCATGATTCCATGAACATTCCAAAAATTGAATTCATTTCTTAAATGCTTTATTGCCAGGAAAGTCTAAAAACGTGTACTTCTATCTCCCCATCAGTGAGCAAAGGTCAACATATGATAACATTACTATATGGTTAACCAAATGGAGTTGATCGATCAATACCTGAGAAATTAAGGTACAGGGGTGTTCATCTGTTGCATTTTCATTATTTTTTTGCAAATTGATTTCCAGAAAATGCGGATTGCGTTTTTTTGCTATTTGAATGCAAATTTTCCAAAATATCCAAGTTTATGAATTTCCTGTCTGGAACCAATAGAATTTATACTGCAGAGAGCCTTAGTCCATATTTGAACATGAATACAGTTTAAAGAGCCGGTTCTGATAATACTTTTATCATTTGGAGCTGGGAGAGGTTGAAACGATCTAGCGATTTGCTATGTGACCATAGTGTTTAAAATACAGATAAGCCGAGTTTTACAAGCGAAAATTGTCTTAAAATGTATTAGAATCGCTTCTACAATTTGAATTTAAAAAATCGACCCACCCTCCTCTTGCTCTCCCTACTCGTGTTTTTTAAAACTCATAGAATGTATAGGTCATTCAATGACCGTACAACTTTTCCAAAGCCGACGAAGACCCTGCAGCAATGATTGGACATGGTTTCTAGATTTTGCATGAAGCTAAATATGTACACTAAAATTATTATTAACAATTGAGGGTATTAAGAAGTTGGTATTGCTACCAACTTCTTAATACCCTCAATAGTTAATATCACTCTTATTAAAGTTTAATCTAACAATTGGATAGGGTATTACAACCTTTAAAAGCAAGTTGATATGGGGGCGCCTAGGAATAGATAAAAGTTATGATGCTCTTAATTTTTGCGTTTTGCTACAAGAGGTTTTATTTTGATAAAAGGAAAAATGATTTGGACATGGTATGTGACATAAAAAGCAAGATGATTGGAGCAAGTATTATGATGAAAACAAGCAAATTGACACAGTTTATCTAGATATGAAAAGCGTTTGACACAGTGCTCCATCAAAGATTACTTTTAAAACTGCAGAAATATGGCATTGAGGAAAACATACTGAAATGAATAGAGGATTTTTTAAAAGAAAGACAATGTGTTGTTTTAAGTGGTATATACTCAAGCTGGAAGAGGAGGGATCGGTCCTCGGACCTGTAGTTTCTGCAAAATCTTCGCGGACGACACCAAATTATACACTGCCGTTGAAAATAAGAGAGATCAAATCAAGCATAAATTATTAGATAAAGACAGTAATCTACAGCCGTTGCAATTAGATACCAATTGCAAAGAGAAAGATCTAGGAATATGGTTCCAAAATAACCTGAAGTTTGACGAACATTGTAATTATGTGGTGAACAGATCAAATAAATTGTTAGGATTAATCAAAAGAACTTTTAAAGCACTGGACAAGGAATCCTTCTTAATTCTATACAAAAGTTTAATTAGGTCTATCTTAGACTATGGAGGAAGTGTTTATTATCCATCAACTAAAAAGAACATTCAATTAATCGAAAATATTCAGAGATGTGCAACAAGAATACTACCAGAATTAAGAGGACTTACATATTGTGAAAGGCTAGAAAGACTTAAACTTCCAACACTACTTTATAGAAGAAAACGCTATGACTTGATTCAGTTATGTAAGATAGTTCATGGTTATGAAGATGTAAAACCAGAAAAAATTCTTTGAATTTAACGATAATTGCACGAGAGGACACTTATTCAAAATACAGAAACAATCATGTAAAAAGACTCTGAGATTAAATTCATTCCCTACGAGATGTATTAATCAGTGGAACTCTCTGAGTGAAGAAATTGTATCCAGTGACACAGTGTTAAAATTTAAAACCGGACTTGACAAATTCTGTCAGATAGATATAATCAGACGGAAATCTACTAATATGGACTATCGGAACCGGAATACGCGAAATAGTTTAGAGAAAAGTATAGAGAGAGTAGTAATACAAGCTCCAACAAGCTTTCAAGACGCTTCAAAATCAAGAAGTTTGAACAGAAATCATACCACGACACAGTATCAAATAAGCGGCAATGTGATTCACATAAATGAATTTTGTTTTTACATCACAATATAATGGAATCAAGCATAAAAGGACAGCGGAATTTTAAAGGAAGAAAATGTACAGTTACTCAGACAAAATATAAGTTGAACCCCACCCACATCAAAATGCCAGTGTGGGAAAATTTCCAGAGCGAAAATACGCCAGATTTAGCTCAAGCGGTCAGATGACAATACCTTGGAACAGCCAAAAAATAACATGAGATTAATATTAAAATCAATATCGCGAAATATGTAAATACGTGCGGTTGATAAGCGTTTTTTTTTCTTTTCTACTTTCGTTTTCAAACCTTTTGGTTGGTACCCGACCGGAAGTAGGAACCTTCTTTATTTTGTCAAGGGCTCTAGAGCATTGGGTAAGTTCGGTTTCAACCTAGATAACATTTAATCGGTTGGTTGGGTTTGGCAAACAAAATAAAATAGAATGAATAGTACATTTTCCCTGCTTCTGAAACTCTTAAACTCTTGTTTTTGGGGTTTTCCAACATTTGGTTCCACACGCTGAATAAAACCTATAGAAACGGGAAACCAATCTTGTTTTGGACTTTTTGACAGCTGGAAAGTTTGTGATATCAGTTTGTAGTGAAATTAGAGGAGATAAAGAACATGTTCAACACGATGAATCAGTGATAAGTGTGATACTTTACAGGTATGTACATGTATGTGATTGACGCGCGATAGATCCTCGCATAAGGGTGAGAGAAAAAAAGTGAGTTCTAGAAAAATTGCACATGCTGTCTAAATATTACCACCCCCTAACCTCTAACCTGGGCGGATCCAGAAGGGGGGGGGGGGGGGGGGGGAAGAGCCCGGTCCATAAGGGGTAGGGACCCTCTGGGGAAAATCACAAGTGCTATTCAAGTTTTCACGGGCATCAGGAAAGTCTTGGACCCCCCCCCCCCCCCCCCCCCCCCCCCCCCCCCCCCCCCCCCCCCCCCGATCCCAAGAAAATTAAAGTTTAAAAGATAATGGAATCAATCAATAAAAGATAAAAGTTTCAATGAGGACTTGGACTCCACCCATCCCTGACAAATATTTCTGGATCCGCCCATGTCTGAAGTTGAACTTTTCCAAAAACAGGCCGCACAAATCCGGTCCCATTCTTGACCTTGCTTAATCACAGTTGTGATGAGTATGTATTGGTGGCATAAATTCCATCAATTAACACAATTTCCAGTAAGTATAGAAATAAATACAAGACTATAAGTGAAGGCTTTAAATATTTCATTATGTAAGATGATAGTTCTGTATGTAGTTTGCAGTGTTAAGTGTAAAAAACATTTGACTTTAGAAATAACCCCACAAAATAGTCCAGTTCAACATGTTCGAAATGACCTCTTAAAAATATCCACAAAAATCTTCATACCCCCCCCCCCCCCCCCCCCCCCATAATATATTCTGAAAAAAAAAGAAAAATATATTGAAATTAAAATAAAAATGTAAAGAGTACCCTCTTCCCCTCCTCTGATCCACTGCTCCATATCAGGTTGCATTGCAGGAATAAGAAAATTTTGCCAACTTAATCCTTAAAGCGCCCAGAAAAAAATGCATCTGAAAATGCCATCTGCTGAAGTCGTCTGCTGCAAATAATTGCCTAAAATTACTGACAAATTAAGTATAGAAGCAAACATAGAGGACCCAGAACAGACTGCTCCTATACTGTTTGCCACAGAGGCTTCTTAAATATTTCAGCAGATGAGAAAAGCAGACAACTTTTGTTGCGATTGGCGCATTAAGGGACAATAAGGGTTAATGATTGAAAAAGCATATATCATTTGGGCTATGCTATAAGTTAAAATCTCATTGCAGGTGCTAACATGATGGATGAGGAACGAAAAATGAAAGATAGATTCCGCAAGAATTTGCCACAATTCGTGAACAAGATCGACCCTATAGAACTACTTCCGTATCTTCGATGTTTAAGCATGCAGAATAGGGTAAGTGCATGGGCTTGCTATTCAGAATGTAATGTCTTATCATCATGGTCACTGCATGGCAGGAGACAAAAATTCCACTCGTCCGCTCGCTATTACGAGTAAAATCTAGAAAGGATGAGTAATTCTTCCCAAAGCACTCGTCCTGTAGGACAAGTGCTTTGGGAAGATTTACTCGAAGGTGAAGGTGAAAACTCTGAGGGTGAGACTAGCATTTTCTGAGTATTGACTGTTGTCAGTATTGAAACTGACTGGGTAAATATCATTTCAGCAGTGATATAAGGAACTTTATAAGTCCCTAATGTTCTTTATTGCATACACTTTTAAAGGACAAGTGCATGTGTTTGCAGGACGAGTGAAAATTGTAAGTCACTATTGCATATTTGGTGCAATATTGAAATATTTTTGTCCCCTGCATGGGTTAACATTTTTTGTTTGTTTTGATTCTTTACATCCCAGTCAACATTTTTTTCAGTTATGTTGGGATTTTTTCCTAAAAATTGAGACATATAGGTCTTATCAAACAGTATAAGCTCTGATCAGACTGCTCCATCAGCCTGATCTGTGTTTACACTGTTTGCCATTTCAAAATTATATGCTACAGTATACACCTTATCGGTTAATAACTTGTTGTTTTTTGTCAATTTTAGTGTGTAAGGCCCGCATTTAAGGGTATAAACAGTTTAATATTCAACTTTCCCCCATTAAAGCACAGTTGAGTCTTGGCTGTTGAATTGATGAAGTCCCAGAAAATCTTAATAAATACCTACTGGGACTTTCTGGGATTAAATGGAATATTTATCCCAGAGAGTAACATAAAATCCCATTTATATTTTAAGCAGAATTATTTGAGACTTTTTGGGATTTTCCAATTCCAGATAGTGACAGAAAATCAATTGTTCCAACTTTTGGGATTAATGGAGTTCCGTTAAATACCATATAAAATGAAGTACCACAATATCCCAGAAAGTTCTATTCAAACAGAATTCGAACTGGACTGAGAGTGAGACTTTCTAGAACATTCTAGAACATACCAATTTTTAAGGATTATCTGGAACAATTTTTTACAAGGGAGCCTGGGTCCAGTCGTCAGTTTTTTTTCCAATATTTTAAAGCTAAGATCCAGATCAGGAACAACATTCTGTCGGTCCTGATCTGAGTCCAAACTGTTTGTAAAGGTTATTAGCAGACAACAAAAGTCACTGCAAGCAAGGAAAGATTTAAATTGCAGCTTAACATGACAATGTATACTGTACAATAAGTTTATTTCTCACCAGCTGGCTGATTTAATTGCAGGAGACTTTAGAAAATCGTCAGACACAACGTAGCCGGTCCGAGGCAGTAATGCTGCTGTACCAAACACTGGCAAGAAAGAAGGATGGCTGTCAGCAGCTGGTGGCAGCATTAAGGTGTACTGACAGAGATCCTGACAGTGGAGAAATTGAACTTGCAAACCTGCTAGATCCCCAACAACCTGAAACCAGTACCCACGAAGCTCATTTAGGTATTTATAGGTCCAGATGTGCAAACTTTTTAACCCACAAAACACAACCTATAATTTGCAGCAGACAACAATTTAAATTATGCTGTTGCTTTTTTTTCCAAAATAACAAATAAGGCATGATATTTCAAGATGATTCTCATCAAATATCATACCTTATTTTTTTGCGAAAATTAGGAAAGATGTCGCAAAATTTGTCGTCTGCTGCAGTCGTGATTGGCGTTTTAAGGGTTAAGCGAAAAAAGCAACTTTTTTCTTATCCATTTTTTAAGACATATGTTTTGGGTGCTCAAAAGAACCATCTCGATGAGACGTATTAAAGTTTTTAACAGCAGTTAAGGCAGTTAAAACTCATTAGAACTTGTTAACTTTTTCCTTGCTTGTGGCTACTTTTGCCGTCTGCTGATAACCGCAGCAAACAGTTCGGACCCAGATCATGTCTGACCGAATGTTGGACCTGATCTGGATCCAAACCACATGACACTCTGATACTAGTGCTTGAAACTGTTCCTGAAAGAATTTTTTGAAAAAGTTAATTTTGGAATAAGACAGCAGACAACAACAAAAGCAAGAAAAGAATACCCAGCATGCGAAGAGTCAAAAAGTCCATTTATTTTAACCCTTTAAGCGCAAATTATGACTGCAGCAGACGACAAATTTCATGACATCTTTCCACGATTCTCGTGAAATATCATGCCTTATTTGTTATTTTGAAAATTAAAGCAGCAAAATTTGAAATTGCCGTCTGCTGAAAATTATAGGTGGCGCTTTATGGGTTAAACAGACCAGCTTGAGGTCGGGCTAGACTGGCATCAGTCCACTAAATGTATATAATTACACTTATAAATATATTAAACTATGAAAAAAAAATCATCTTGTAAAAATTCTATCATCTGATAGTCGAATTTAGTCAAATCTGATGTCCAAGCCAAGAACTACTCCAAGTAAAGTTTATAAATTACTATCTAAGAGAGATCATCAGTTTTACTACAAAAAAATGATATTAGAGACTGGGGCCAGTCTAGAGGTTGGGCTTGCCTTGAAGATATGGCTCTCCACTCGGGCTGGTATTGAGGGTCTGTTTAATCCATACCAAGCTTCACTCACTTCTTTCTTTTATTGGACATGCTGGGTCTTTTCTGTTCAACCATACATAGCTTACAATTGTTTGCTTTGGTCACACTGGTCAATGTAAACGCACCGGTGGTTGCTACAACGAGCTGGTGGTTACATTTTACAGCACCGGTGGTGGCGTAAAAGGTAAAAAAATCTATACCTGTTGACTTATTTATTTATAAACTTGCATTTATTTTATTTGTGATGACACCTGGCACACAGACCACCTGTAACATTGCAGTTTATGGCTCTGCCAAGCAATTGGTGATTTAATTCATGGTTTGGACTGCAAATCCAACAAAATTCTGGAGTTTTGCCGTGACAGGTGCTTTTTTATAGTGAACTGCCAAAATTGAGTGAAATCTGCACGTCTAAGCGCAGCTGTTGTCATATTCCCATGAAATAACATCCAAAAAACGATTACTACTTTGTTTTTTTTTTTCTTGATAAACTAGCAAATGTTTTATTGAGGAATTTTTATTACAACCCACTGGGAGCATTTTTTGACGCATTGATGCATTTGTGCTGGCTCAAATAACGATTTATGTACCGTTTATAAGAACAGTGAATGCTGTTCTGAGGCTGCACCAGCAACCACAGGAATTCTGTGCAACCATCAGTGCATTGTATCAATGCGTCAAAAAATGCTCCCAGTGCGTTGTAATAAAAATTCCTCAATAAAACATTTGCTAGTTTACCAAGAAAAACACCCAAAGTAGTAATCGTTTTTTGGATGTTATTTCATGGGAATATGACAACAGCTGTGCTTAGACATGCAGATTTCACTCAATTTAGGCAGTTACACTAGAAAAAAGCACCTGTCATGGCAAAACTTCAGAACTTGTTGGATTTGCAGTCCAAACCATGAATTATATCACCAATTGCTTGACAGAGCCATAAACTGCAATGTTACAGGTGGTCTGTGCGCCAGGTGTCATCACAAATAAAATAAATGCAAGTTTATAAATAATAATAAAGTCAACAGGAATAGCTTTTTTTACCTTTTACGCCACCACCGGTGCTGTAAAATGCAGCACAAGCTCGTTGTAGCAACCACTGGTGCGTTTACATTGACCAGTGTGGGTGATCCAGCCTGTTAAATTGTTACTATTTTCTTCAAAAAAGTCCATCATTTTCAACGTTTGGTTTTGGTACCCAAAAGAACAGTCTCTTTGAAACCTTTTGTGGCGTAACGAGCACACTATGATACCTTTGAATGTTCTAACTTATCATGATTGTCGTTTAGAAATAGAGCATCATAAATTCACTCAACTTAGATGAGGGAGTGCAGTGGCTCAGTGGTAGAGTGCTTGACTCTTGACGGAGGGGTTGCGGGTTTGAGTCTCATCTGCGTCACTGTGATTAGTACTGGTTCAACCCAGGAAGACCCGTCCAGACATAGCTGAAAAATTGTTGATTGGGACGTAAAGAATCAACTCAAACAAAAAAATCAACTTAGATGACATTAACCCTTAAAATGCCAAACACAACAAAAATCTGCTTTAAACATCTGCTGAAATGTTTTTGAAGCTTCTTGGTCAAAAAGTGTAGACCCAGATAGGGGGTAAATACCTATATATGACATAATACGGATGTGCGACCCAAATAGCCCCCTTTTTCAGTGTTTCCAGGTATACGATAAGCCCCCTTTTTCTGAGAAAAAGTATATGACTGACCAAGTTTTTCATCATTGATATTTGAATGGTCTCGTTTTTTGACATCCCTGTTTGAAAATACTCATATTTTTGCTCAGATATTCAGCTCAGAAACCAAAATTGTAATATTTATTTGTAAACTTTGGTTACAGACAGCAAAGAGGGTATATAAAAATCAAAGAACAGTAAATGAATATGTAAACATTTTGTTCAATCCAGTATATGAAAAGGTCTTGTTTTTTGAATTTATTTCAGAGCAGACAGAATGTGTGCCAACATTGCTTTCGAAACGGTCAGAAACAGTTTGCAAGCCAACCAATGAGAGAAAGAATGTAAGAGGGCCTTGTTGTGCTGAGACTGCTGTTAGAAACCTTCCATATAATGCAGTGGATTTACTGAAGCAGTTGGATATTGGTGGTCTTAATGATTGGAAGACCCTTGCTGGACACCTTGGTAATTAACCTGCCTACTTTAACTCTTTTCTGCTAGTGTCCTCTGCTGATAATATTGCACACAGTTTTAACCCAGATCAGGCCTGACATTTTGTCTACTAGCATTGTCTGCTGATAACCTTTGCAAACACTTTGGATCTAGATAAAAAATGTTGGGCCTGATCTGGATCCAAACTGTTTGACACTCTGATGGTATTCCTGAAAGAATTTTTCAAGAAAGTTGATTTCGAAAAAAAATCAACAGAGTTAAACCAGGTATGCATCCATCCACAAACTGCAAGGTATATGTAAACCTCAGATTATTTGCGGAAGAATGAACTTGTGTGATCAACTGAACAGAGAGGCGTGGGGATTGGGTGTTAGACACTCTAGCCACCTGCTGCCTACTCCAGTACCTGGGACACCCGCAGCAGTAGAAAAATAAACTCAGGATCAAGTCAAGCAATTCAATTGAACTTGTGTGACATGCTTGTAATCTAGTTATGCATGATCAGGATGTTCAGCTTCACTGTTTTTTATACCCCGCCACTTTAAAAAGTGCGGGGCATTATGTTATACCCACTTTTCAAAAAATTGCGTTTGAGTGTCTGTCCGTCCATCCATCTGTCCATCCGTCAGCACATAGTTTTCACTCTCTGCTGGGAGCATTTTGTAACCAATTTTCTTCAAACTTGCTATGACAGTTGATATTGGGATTGAGTGTCCTGGGATTGCAGATGGGTAAATTTTGGCAAATAAGTACAGAGTTTATCCCTTGATTGACATTAGAAATTGGTTTTCACTCTATCTTTGGCATTCCTTTACCGATTTTCTTCAAACTTGGTATGAGAGTCGATATTGTGAATGAGTGTTCTGGGATTGCAGATTGGTAAATTTTGACAAAAAAGTACATAGTTATAGCCCTTGATTGATGTTACGAGGGTCATCCAATAAGTTCTGACAATGGTCTCATGTCTCAGAAACTGTTATTGAAATCAGTATTATATTAGCCATTACATGTGGCCATGTGTGTTGCCTACTCATGTTTGAAATATGGAGTCTTTATCACAATCTGATCTGATGCTATACAACTTTGTAAACAACACTGTGAGAGCCTATGGCCACGAAAAATCACGTTTTTAACTTATTTTTGCTGGGGGTAGAGTTAGTCAAAGATGTGATATGTTTCTTTGGAAAGTTATATTAGTGGTTGGTGATGTTGTCTGAATACACTATTGACCCATAAAAGCAAATACCACAATGACATTAACCAAGTTGCTTTGGACGTTCTTGGTTGCTAGGCAACAACATAAAATTACATTTTTGTCTTACTTAAAACGTTAATCATAAAACAGTATATTTTGAACACTTAGATAAGCCATTATGATCAATTTGCGTATAAATAGACACATGTTTCGATAGATATGCTCTATATTCTTCTTAACGTATAGAACATAATAGCATTCAATCATTTCTATATACCAAATATAATACACCATTAGTATGACCCATTTTTAAGGAAAATATGTCTTGCAAAATCGGTGATATGCCATATTCAAAACCCTGCTGACACCACAGTTGCAAGCTAATCCATTATTTATGACATTAAAAATCAACATACATAATGTCTTTATTCATCTATATGAAAATTTTAAAGAGGTCTTTGTAACTTCTTAGAAATTTGGGCATATATACCACATAAACTGTCCCGTCCATGGCCCTTTACCTTGTGTTCTTTAGTTGCCTCGCAACCATTTGATATGCAATATGGAAAATATTTGAACAGGTGATTCAATTCCCTATATTCAAAATAACATGTGAAGATTACTGAAACACGTCCCGGAGAAATAGATTTTGTATTATGGGGCCATTGTCAGAACTTATTGGATGACCCTCGTAGAAATTTGTTTTCACTCTCTATCTTTGGCATTTTTTCATAAAACTACATAGTTACGGCCCTTGATTTGAAAATATGACATTATGTATCGATCCTGGTTAAGACAACTGCATATAATTTTTCATAAATTTTCAACTGAGTTATGGCCCTTGATTTATGGATTGTCTTTGTACTAAAAATATTTCATGGTGGGGTATGATGCATGCCTGCAGCGCTTTTATTGGATGGTGTTATAACTCTTTGACAATGTTGAATTTTTCAGTATTACACTTTCAGAGCTCTCACTTACTGCTGATTTGCAGCCCTGAAGTCCCAAATTTGATGCTGGGACTCCTATTTTTTGAAGGAGGCTATATTCTTTTATATGATGGGACTCCCAATTTTTGGCAAAGAGGACTCTGGGACTCCTGTTTTCAAAATCCTAGTGAGAGCTCTGACTTTGTCAGCTTCAGTGAAGTGCTTGCTAATAATATGGCAAGAACAGAACATATATGTTTTATTGACATTAACTATACCTTTTCTTGTTAGACATACAATAAATGTACACATGAATTTGACACAACAAAGTCATAAATGGTCACAACATTTAATACATACTCCAAATATTAAATAAGTTCATACATGTATATATATATACAGCGATGCTTTTCCTAAATTTTAGGGTCCTTGGCCCCTGGTTGAATTTTTTAAAGAAAAGTATCTGCATTATTGATAGCTCTATTTCCTCACTGAAACATTGTTGTACTTGAACTATTCAAGTTTTATACAATTAAGAAAGCAAATATCCAGCACTTTAAAAGTTGACAGCATTTTGAAATTGTTACTTTGTATTAACAGAAAAAAATGGCATTTGTTCAAATTATCTACTCCTTAGAGACAGTTTGAATAATATGAAATTGTTTTTCCAGAGCAAGTTAAGAAGCTATTATTTTGCCATTTTATCTATTAGTAATGTATTGATTTGTCAAGATCAAATTAATAATCGTGGCTTTTGTTGTTCCATTAAAATTAGCTTAATAATCTCAAATGTTAAAGAGTATTTTGTACCCTTTATAAATAGTATTTCACCTCCTTTACACCTATTCTTTCAGACTATACTTTGAGAGATGTTGAGATGCTAGAAGCTCATGCTGATAAAAGTCCAACTCTCACTTTAATACAGGCCTGGGGCCAGTCAGATGATGCAACTTTAGGGAAGTTAATGAAAATTTTAAATGAGGACATGCAAAGAAAGGACATTGTGTCTGAGCTTGAAGAAAATACTGGATATAAATGTCCAGAGATTCAAGAACGAGATGCGGAGCAGCATGTGGACACAAATCAAACATTCACGAAAGATACAGTCATTGTCACTGCAGTAAAGGAAGCTGATATGATTAAAACTGAATTTCCAGGTACTGAACTAAAGTTTGGTAATCAATATGGTTCAATGTCAACTGCACACCTAAGACCAAATGTTATCCAGTTTAGCGCAAGTTCACTCCCTAGTCGAGACAAACATTTACCAAATGGTAAAATGTTTGAGAAAGGATCTAGTGTTGTTGACAAGGAAGCTACTGAAAGGGATGAACATAGTCAGTTAAAAGGAGTATCATCCCTTACGATTCAGGCTCTGACAGATGGCAAGAGGGATCTAGGTATTTCTAAAGAAGTATCTGCCAAAACAAACATGGGTACCTCTGTAAATTCTAGTCTTCTGGGACAAAAAAGTAATACAGTTGATGAAGTCACAATGCTGTGTTCAAGAAATGATGATATAATTTCATCTGGACTAGGTTCTAAGTCAGCAATGATGAGATACAAGGCAGGAGAAAATGGTGACTTAAGACTTGTAATGTATGGTACTGGTGATTGCAATCCAGAATGGAATGATACTGAGAGTTTTTTCGGTGAGCTTAACCCTTTTGCACCCACAATGGCCAAAACTCAATTGAGTTTTGGCCATTCGGAGTGCAAAAGGGTTAATCCAATTGCAGAGGATGGGACAATATTACGACAAGATCATGTAAGTCACAGTAATGGACACACTGGTAATGGACACAATTCAGAATTGAAGGATACTGAGAGTTTTGGTGGTGAGCCTAACCCATTTGCACCAAGAAAGGTCAAAACTCAATTGAGTTTTGGCCATTCAGAGTGCAAAAGGGTTAATCAAATTGCCGAGGATGGGGCCATATTGCGACAGGACCATGTTAGTCACAATAATCATAATGGACACACTCCTATTCAAACTGAACCTAGTATGTCCTCTGCTTCATTTATAAATCTGAAGAAAGAGAGGGAAACTGAAAAGGTTAGAGTAAGAATGAAACCTCAAAGAAACCCTGGTTACCTGATGGGACAGGAAGGCCTAGAAACAGATTGTCCGTTACAAAGCCCATCTGTCAGTTCACAAATTAATAACTATGTAAACTTGCATGCTGATGATGAGCCAAGATCACTGGATTTTGATGAAACTGTAGGTAGTTGTCATAAAGTCACAACTCATTCGGGGATGAGTTGTATGGATGAAACCATGTGTAATAGTTGTATATATAGATGTTCCCGTCTGCCTGGCATTCAACAAAGACCTTATGATACAGTTGAAAATTTTATTTCAACAGATTTGAGTTCCAGTATTTTTCATAGCTCCTTGCATATAAATAATGAGACTTGTATAAAGCCCTCAGATAACAATATTAATGATACATTAATTGGGAGCAATGTGGGCGCTGAAAATGGTTGTGACATGCAGGGCCCCACTGCGCCGTCTCCAAATCTGAAAAAACTAATGGACGATACATTGATTGATAGCAATGTGGACAATGATAAACAAAGTAATAGGGATGACATAAAATCAGGGACAGAATTTGAGAGCTGGTCTTCCTTTATGAGTCTTGGACTTGGAGCAGCTGTTGGTGGAGTTCTGGCCATTGCCATGTACAAAAGCTTCAATTGAATTTGTTGCACCTTTCTGGGATTTTTTTGGTGTGTTCTCAGTGGCCAAAATTTGGCCCCTATCCCAATGGAATTTAGGGGATTTTGACAGTATTTTGGTGATGCAGGTACAGAGCAGAGTTTGGTCTTGTACTTACTTCTCAATTGACCCTTAAAGCACCTGCAAAAAATGCATCTGAAAATGTTGTCTGTTGTATAAATTTGCTTACATTATTTACTAATGTAAGTGTAGAGGCAAACGGTGTGGACTCTACAATAGCAGTCTGATCTGGTTCTACACCGTTTGACATTAATTCTAACAGACAACAATAGCAGATATCTTTTGTTATGACTGATGCTTTTTTTTGTTGTGGTGCTTACTAGAAGTGTCTCAATGAGATGGTTCCAATAAGTACCTACCATAAATGTTTTTGTGCAGAAAAATATCACAATTTCACCCTTGAAAACTCAAATTACCACCCTGTAAGCACATAAAAGCGGGCCACTATTGGCCCACAAGCGAAACACCATTTGAATGGTGTTACGCTGGTGGGCTAATAGTGGCCCAAGAGGGTAGGCTGGCTGGGTTGAGTGCTATAAAGCAAGACAGATCAAGATATGAGTTTATGGGTTTAGGTAAACAAAAATTTTCAGCGTTAAATTTTAAATATTTTCTTACCCATTATTTTTATCATGTGTTTTGGGTATTCAAAAGAACCGTCTCGTTGAGACGGTTCTTTTGAGTACCCAAAACATATGTTTTGGTTGAGAAATAGAAATTATTTTGTGTTATGCACTCTTAACTGAAGGCCTGTATGGGATGCCATTGGCTGCTTGGGATTGAGACAGGTTAGATGACATGTATGGCAGCAGTACTATAGAATGGCAGCATTTCAATATACATGTAGTACAGCATGTATTTGGGGTATGAATTTTCTTTCTTCTTTGTTTATATGTTAAAATTTCAGTGCTAGTCATAGGTTGTGTAATTTTCTCTTGATAAAAAAACTGAGGTGGAATTTAGTTTTTTTTTGTGTGTGTAAATTCGATCAATCAATCAATCAATCAATCAATCAATCCATCTATCCATCCATCCACCAAATGATCGGTCCATCTAGCCATCTATCAAAGCAAAGTGTAGAATATGCCCTGGGCATGCTTTTTAGGTTAATCAATTTATACAGAATCTTGTCCTACTTTTAGACAGTGTAGCTGCATACAGACAAGGATCAACACTGTTAGTTTCAGTCTGTAACCTACATCACAGGCGCTTGAAGTTTGTAAAATGTTTTCAGAGAACACTTATTATGACTAAGTAATGACATTGTCAGCTTTCGGTAGTGATTTAAGGACCGATACTTCAAGCTCCTGTGCCTACATGACCAATTAGACTATTAACCCTTAAAGCATCAACCAATGACAACTTTTGTGATATCTTTTCGGATTTTGGGGCCAAATTAAGACTGGATATTGCATGTGAATTGTCTGCCAGCAGACAATTCACATGAAATATCCAGCTTAAAGCTTGGACAAAATTTGAAAATGTCAGCAATTGATTTGGTGGTGTTTTAAAAGATTAATTTCTAGTTTTTGCTAGGAGTGTCAAGTGTTATATCTAAGTATTAAGTTGTTATTTATAAATAAAATTTGACACATATACTACATGTATAACTTTAGTTTTCCTTCCTGGTTTATATTTGGAACATGGATTTTTAAACCCTTTTGATGCTTAATAAACTAACATATGATAATGTTCCCAATAAATACAGGGCTCACCCTGCCATAAACCATTGTAGCCATTTGTTACTAAAAATGTAGAGTGGCTACAAATATATGTCATTGGCTAAAAGAACAGTCTAGGTGGTTCAAAAATTACATATTTGTGAAAAAGTGTATTTTGATCAGCTTTTGGATTTTCAAATATTGCTTTTATGATTCCTTCACACATTATTATTGTGCCATATTTTACTCTTTGGATGCTGGATTTTTTTTGTCGGGCCTGATCTGGGTCCATACTGTTTGCAAGGGTTATCAGCAGACAACAAAATGTCGGGCTGAATCTGGGTTCAAACTGTTTGCAAAGGTTTACAGCAGACAACAAAAGTGGGCAAAAGAGTTAAATGCAAAAAAACTTGTTGATAATACTTTCTGGCTAAAACCTTGGCTAAAGTTAATTTCATTTGGCTACAACTTTTCCATTTGGCTATAGTGTTGGCTTCAACAAATTTTGAGCCAGAGTTAGCCCTGAAATAAGTATAAGCACTCAAAATTTTTTTGCTACCCTCATCTCTCTGAACGAGGAATTGTCCTTTTTTTGAAAACACTGTAGATCCAGATCAGCTGGCTTCTGATCAGGCATTATTCGGATCAGGATCCAAACTGTATTCCACTCTGATTTAAAATGCATGCTTACAACTGGAATTCTGCTGGTTAACTCAGATCCTGATAGCTCAAATCATTGTTCCCTATGGAATATAAATGAATATTATTTGAATTATTACTCTTGGGGAGGAAAACTTGGCCGAAATATTGAAATAGAGTAAACTTATCATATGTGTTTAACATTGTTCCCTATGGAATATAAATGAATATTATTTTCATATTAGATTTGGTTCAGATAAAAGGGCTTATTAGGGAGCACAGTGGCTCAGTGGTAGAGTACTTGACTCGGGACCGAATGGTTTTGGGGTCGAGCCTCACAAGTGTCACTGCGTTGTGTCCTTGAGCAAGACACATTAATCCTTGCTTAGTACTGGTTCAACCCAAGAAGACAGGTCCCGACATAACTGGAAAATTGTGACTGGGACTCAAACAAACAAAAATCCTCATTTCTTATCAAAAGATAGGTTGTTGATACTTTAAATAAACTTTTAAGCTGTGACAATTCTAATAAGTAATTGGCCGAGGCAGTTTCGATTGCAATTAGACTGGCTCAAGTCCTTAAAACAATTTTTCATCAATGTGTCATATCATACACTTGTAGCCAGTCCTACTCTGATGGCTAACCCACCAGACTGTGCTTTACCATTTGTTTGATATACATCTGTAAGAATTAAAAATTTCCCCAAAATTTGGTGGTACCTGCTAAAAATGTAAAATAGGTTGGAATTCATACATTTGTTATCAGTTTCAGTATATTATTGGTAAGCTGCCCAATGTATATTTAGAAATAATATTAGTTTACATGGAATATGTAAAAACATTTTTAAATCTAAAAATAGACAAACGTTTCAATGCTGTTCCGGGAATCACTGGGAAAATCCTAACCACAGATGTCGTCACATATTATGAGCCTTATCCCCAGAAAACAGAAATCATGTTTTTGTGTATGAAAATGACAAATACACAGATCAGCCTGATTAACATGCAGATTTAAGGGCATTATCCACATCAGTGGGCCCTCTTCCCCTTGCTGCTTATAAAGATTAATAGCTGTATTTTTCAAACGGTCCATACTGTATAGTGTGTATCTACAAGTCAGCCTGCACATTTACACACTACAGTATGCACTATGCACAGTACATCACTATGCACAGAGTATTTACTGTAAGTCAGCATAATATGATCTGGACCATGCTGTTTGCATGCAGGTAAAAATGAAAAAAGAGGGCCCTAGGGCCTGGATCACTCACCTGAGTCCTGGCACATGAGGAGATGATGTATTGGGATATCATTTAAAGATATTTCTATTTTTAGCTTTGGTGACTGTGTTGTTGTTCAGCTGAGCTGAACGGTCTGATCAATTTTGGTAGAGGGCATCATGATAGACATTTCTGTGAAATGATACTGAATTTGGATCAGTGGTTCAGGAGATCGTTTAAAGACATTTCTTATCTAGAGCTCTGATGGCCCCTTAGTTCAGCAGAACAGAACCATTTGTGCAGTTTTGGACCAGGGCATTATGAGGAACATTTCTGTGAAATTATTTTGAATTTAGACCAGTAGTTCTGGAGGAGATGTCATTTAAAGATATTTCTTATCTAGGGCTCTGGTGGCCCTTATTGTTCGGCGGAGCAAAACCAGTTGTGCAATTTTGGTAGAAGGCATCATAAGGAACAATTCTGTGACATCATTTTGAATTTGAACCAGTTGTTAAGGGGGAGATGTTGTTAAAAGATATTTCATATCTACAGCTCTGGTGGCCCTTTTGTTCAGCAAAGAACCATTCCTGCAATTTTGGTAGAGGGTGTCATGAAGAACAGTTTTGTGAAATTATTTTGAATTTGGACCAGTGGCTCCAATGTCGTTTAAAAGATTTCTTATCTAGAGCACTGGCAGCCCTTGTGTTTGGTGGAGCAGAATCATTTACGCAATTTTGGTAGAGGGCATTATGTGGAACATTCATGTGAAGTTATTTTAAATTTGGACCAGTGGTTCAGGAGATGTTGTTTCTGAAAAAAGTTTACTGAAGATGGACGGACGAAGATCGATCACAATAGCTCACCTTGAGCTTTTGGCTCAGGTGAGCTAAACAATTGCTGCAGAGAACATCAGCAGACAATATTTTCAACTGCCTTTTTGGCTGGATGTTTAAGTGTTACTGTTGCACATGTGACTTCATTATGTATGGAGGCCTGCATTTGCATATTAACTACTGTAATGTGGTCTGTCTGAACATGCTAATCAAGTAATAAAATTTTCCATGAAGTGATCAAGCAATATCACAAGAAAACCTCTCGGGTTTGCATTCAGCTAGTATCCTGTTTTTAGACGGGATCGGACCGGGTCCAATATAACTTAATTATACTGGTAAAAACGCAACATTCTTCAACTTTTTTTGTTTAAATCCCACCATTTCTGTTGGATATTCGAGTTCATCTCTTGTATGCTTGTGTCCAATTCCTTCCTTATAAAAAAAATTGATGAAAAATATTGGCAGATGACATTGATTTCCCTGCCGAAATTGCCTTGGACTTTTTTCATTGAAATTAAGGCAATCAAAGAGCAATAACTCCTGCATACTTATGAATATTCATGTGCATCGCCCCACCTCATGTTCAATAAAGTTTCATGAAATTTGATTCATTCCTTACCATGTGATGTTCGGTAGGGACCAATTCATTGAAATTTAGGCGATCAAAGGGCAATAACTTCTGTATATCTGAAATCAATGTGACAAACTTTCATACCATTGACAAATAAATTATTACTTTAAGTTTGATGAAATTCCATGGACTGGTTACTAAGTTATGGCTCTATTGAATGTAACTAAAGTGACCAAAAACAACTGATGACTTCCTCATGAAAGTTCACACACATCATCAAACTATGGTCATATATTATATTTTCAGTATAAGTTTCATGAAATTCTTTCTATTGCTTGAGAACAGAAAAAAATCATTGACATTTGGAAAACTAAAGGGCAATAACTCTTCTTTTACTTAGGACATCCTGAAGAAACATCACCTGCATTACCACACCATGATCATATAAACAAAGTTAAAGTTCCTGACAAAAATTTACTTGCATTACCACACTATGGTCAAATATACTCAGTATTAGTTTCATAAAATTTTCCTCTATTGCTTACGCATTTATGGCTGAGGACAGAATAAATCATTGAAATTTAAGCAATCAAAGGACAGTAACTCCTTGATTACTTAGGATATCACTTGCATAACCACACCATGGTCATATATTCTCAGTATTCATAAGATTCCATCTATTGCTTACTATGTTATGGCTGAGAACTGAAAATGCCCATTGAAATTAAGGCGAACAAATGGCAACTCCTCTATAACTTATTACACCCTGATGAACCTGCACAATGCCAAACCTATATCCCTCAGCCTTTGGCAGGGGATAACCACACTATTTTTATATATATTCAGTATAAGTTTCATGAAATTCCATCCACTGCTTACTTAGTTATGACTGAGGACGGAATAAATCATTGAAATTTAAGCAATAGAAGGGCAATAACTCATCTGGATATCCTGACAATACTTCATGTGCATAACCACACTTTGGTCATATATACTCAGTATAAGTTTCATGAAATTCCATTTATTGAATTGCTCACTTAGTTATGGCTGAGGAATGAATAAATCATTGAAATTCAAGTAATCAAAGGGCAATAACTCTTGTAACTTAGGATATCCTGACATGAATAAGCACACTATGGTCATATATACTTGGTATAAGTTCCATGAAATTCCATTGAGTGCTTACAAAGTTATGGCTGAGGATGGAAAAATCATTGAAATTTATGCAAAGAGCAATAACTCCTCTATAACAGATTACAGCCTGGTGAAACTTCACATGCATAATCACACTATGGTAATATATGTTCAAGGTAAGTTTCATGAAATTCCATCCATTACTTACAAAGTTATGCCTGAGGACGGAAAAATCATTGAAATACGCAATCAAAGGGCAATAACTCCTCTATAACTGATGACACTCTGATGAAACTTCACTTGCATAACCACAATATGGTCATATATATTCAGTATAGGATCCATTGGTTACCTAGTTATAGCCGAGGACGGAAATTGGACAGAAGGATGGAAACACCAGATGGAAGGACAATGCCAAACCTATATCCCTCAGCCTTTGGCAGGGGATAATTACCCAGTAGGTAAAGAAACCAATTTGCTCTAGATAGAATCTTGGAATTGTTTTTAAAAAGTTTAAAACATGGCCGTTGCTGTCAGACCGGTATCTTCGTATTTGCCACAGGGCCTTTAGGCCATGTTTAACCATGTAGTAGTCTCTAAATAAATTCAGCTCAAACAGCCAAAAATTATGGGAGCGCAGTGGCTCGGTGGGAGAGTGCTTGACTCGAGACCGAGGGGCTGCGGGTTCGAGCCTCACTGTGTTGTGGTCCTTTAGCAAGACACATTTATCCTAGCTTAGTACTGGTTCAACCCAGGAAGACCCGTCCCTGTGTAACTGAAAGATTGTTGATGGGGCGTAAAGAATCAAATCAAATAAATCAGCCCAAAATTTTTCGGAATTTAATTTTTTGGTTATGTCATTTTCTCTTGTATTGGTGAAAGTACAAAATGAAATCATTGGAATGTACCTATCTAAAAATAAGCTATTAAACTGGAAAACCTGAACTCTTTAATTTTCATGTGGAATGGCCTGCCTCATTGATTTTAACTCTGCCTCCTAGTGTCGTCTGCTGATAACTTTTGCAAACTGTAACCCAGATCAGGCCCGACAAAAAGTTGGGCCTGATTTTGATCCAAACTGGTTGACGCTCTGAGTGATGGTATTCCTGAAAGAATTTTTCAAAAGTTTGATTTTGAAAAAAAATCAGCAGACAAGGAAAAAGCATTAACTTACCCAGGGGGCAAAGAGTTGAGCAAAAACTAATATTAATGTATTTATCCTAATAAGTAGACAATGGGCATTGCATTGTTCTTGTTCTAAAGTTTTGTGTTTTCTGTAAAATGTTAAACATGCAGGAGGCTGCTTTAACCCTTTGTATACTACTGGGTTCTTCTTATTAACTTGGGATGGTCCATTGTACGTATATATCTAGGGATGTCAGGTTATAATTTTTAAAAGATTATGTATTTTTTTGTCTGAAGATCTTTTTTACTAATGTAAATGTCTAATGTTAATTTTTAACAAGAAATGTTGGATCGCTCACCTGAGTCCTGGCACATAAGGTGATTTTGTTTGTTTGATTTGTTTCTTTACGTCCCATCAACAATATATAGGGACGGGTCTTCCTGGGTGGAACCAGTACTAAGCTAGGATTTATGTGCCTTGCTAAAGGACACAACGCTGTGACGCCGGTGAGGCTCGAACTCACGGCCTCTCGGTCTCGAGTCAAGCACTCTACCACTGAGCCATTGCACTCCCTCACCACATAAGATGATGTTTTGGCCTGTGGCTGAAGAGAATTCTTTAAAAGATATTTCTAATTTTGCCTCGGTAGCCATGTTGTTCAGCTGAGCTAAACATTCTGATCAATTTTGGTAGAAGGCATCATGAGGAACATTCCTGTTAAGTTTTATTGAATTTGGACGAGTGGTTCAGGAGACAAGGACCTTTAAAGATATTTCTTACCTATAGCTCTGGCGACCTTTTTATTCAGGGCTTCAAAACCATTTCTGCAATTATGATAGTGGACATTTATGCCAAACATTTCATTCTATATCATATTGAATTTGGAAAAGTGGTTCAAGAGGCAATACAGTTTAAAGAAGTTTCTTATCTAGAGCTCAGGTCGCCCCTTTGTTCAGCAGAGCAGATTCATTTGTGCAGTTTTTAACAAGGGCTTTGTGAGGAACAGTTCTGTGAAATTATTTTGAATTTGGACCAGTGCATCAGATGTCATATAAAAATATTTCTTATCTAGAGCTCTGGCGACCTTTTTGTTTGGCACAGTGGAACCATTTCATGAGGAACAGTTCTGTGAAATTATTTGAATTTGGACCGGTGATTCAGGAAGTGTTTTCTTATCTAGAGCTCTAGCTGCCCCTTTGCTCGGCAGAGCTGAACCTTTTGTGCAATTTTGTAGGAGGCATCATGAGGAACAATTCTGTGTGTTCTTATTTTGAATTTGGACCAGTGGTTCAGGAGACGTTGTTCAACGATATTTCTTACCTAGAGCTCTGGTAGCCATTTTGTGTAGCGGAGCAGAACCATTTGTGCAATATTGTTAGTGTATTATGAGGAACAAGTCTGTGAAATTATTTTGAATTTGGGCCAGTGGTTCATGTTGTTTAATTTTTTTTTATCTAGAGCTATGGCGGCAGGAGCAGAACCATTTATGTGATTTTGGAAGAGGGCATCATGGGGAACATTCATGTGAAGTTATTTCGAATTTGGATCAGTGTTTCAGGAGGTAATGTCGCTTAAAGAAAAAGTTTACAGACGACGCACGACTGACCGATCACAATAGCTCACTTTGAAAGGCTAAGGTATCTAGCTGCTTTCAAATATCAACGCAATTTGGGCAACCAATGAGGCTCAATTTTAGAAATAGACTACTTTCAAATTGTGAAACAGACTAGAATCATGACCTCATAGAGCAGGGAAAAATGGCTTGGAAAGTTTCAGCAATCATTTGCTTTAGTTCTGTTAAATCATGATCTTATCAGGTATGTTATTTTTAGAATTCACTTCTTTACTTTGGCATGCAAAGAGTGATAATTATTTTCAAATGCTGCTGCAATAAGTTGACATATTCATGATTGTGAAATAGCTGTGTGACAGTTAAGATTGTATGACAGTCTGAAATTTTAAGCAATGAGAACACCATTTTCTATAGAAGATGTGCTGAATATAACAATTTGAGATTGCTTTTGACTGGTGAATAATCTGGTCCAAAAGTAGTCAGCTGCTACTGAAAAAAAACAGACGACAACAAAAGCATGAAAAAATACCAAGCATGCAGAGTTTAAAGCAGGCACAACAAAACTTTTAATTGTAACTTTGATAATAGTTTGTGATAAGGTTAAATTAAGGATAAGGTTAAATTAAAGACGAAAACAACAAATAATCTGCATATATTTTTAATGTATTTTTTAAAGATTTTCTTTTTTAACTTTGTAATACTGCACATGGACAGACAGAAAAGAATTGACAGTTATAAAATACGCCAAGATAATATATCAACCTCAACACGAGAAAACCTCTCTTCGGATGTTTGCGAACAACAAAGGCTCAGACCAGCCTGCGGGGACTGCCCCATATCCGTGCAGTGATCAGCGCCTTTGTTATTGGCCTATCTGAAAGTATCATATCTAGACTTGCTACATGCGAATTTTCAAGCTAGTCTCTGTAGCTGAGCAGACTGGTTTGAATCTCACTTTATCGGAGACCCCGAAGACTGGTTTCTCTTGTTGAGGCCCATATCATATTCAAACTAATAAACACACATGAACCTAAAAGAGCACACCGCATATGAGACCTTTATCAATGAACTTCTGGCCCTGAGATTATAAAACTTTTTTCATGCTCAACTCAACTGAGTATGAAACTTCAATTGCACATAAAAACTAAAATGCTGAAAATAGAGACATTTTTTTGCATTTAAACTCTCATATGATGTATTTATCCTGCTAATCAACGTTAAAATGCCAACAATTGTTGGCATTTTAACATTTATGAGCAGGATAAATTTCATACTCAATTGAGTTGAGCATGAAAAAAGTCTTATAACCTTTAACAGGATAAATACAATATCTGAGAGTTAAACTGCAAGAAATATCTATATTTTTCAGCTTTTTAATTTTTATGAGCAATTGAAGTTTCATACTCAGTTGAGTTGAGCACGAAAAAAGTTTTATAACCTTGAGGTCTGATCAGCGTAAAGCCAGCTGATCTGGATCTACACATTTTTTAAAAGAGGGTATAGAATTTTAAAAAAGATGTGCACAGTGTGCATATTAGGTCGAATTAAGGATATTGAGCATCAGTATTTTAACCCGGATTGTTCCTTCTGGTTTGATGCAATAAACTTGGGATATTCCATTGTACATATCTAGGGGTGCCAGGTGATAATCAAAAAAAAATATTGTATTCTTTGTATGAAGATTTTTTTACCTATACCAACAGTGTATACACTGATGAAATGCAGCATTATGCTGCATTTCATCTGGGTCTTCACTGATTGCAAAAAGTATAACTTACTAAGTAACTCATTTAGGGGTTTCCCTAATACAAAGGGTCAAGGAATATTGATATTCATCAAGCTTTATCATGCTGGCTATAGACGATCTTAAATAAGTTCTCATGTATTATTGAATTTATTAAACAAGTTGAGGAAAAGGGATAAAATACAAGGCTTGTCGAACATTTTATCCATTTTTCACAGCAAGTTTGATAAATTAAATAATACAGGAGCACAAATAACAGGTGGCCCCACAGGCTTGTCTGAGTCTACACTTTTACAAAATGCCACATTGTGGGGAATCACATGTTCCGGCTCATATCTTTGCGGATATTTTAGTTAAATGGCAAAAAATCAAGGTAGATCCACATGCAACAACACAGCTGATCTGCCTCATCGGAATACCATGGTTTTCATTGGCGGATCCAGAGGGGGGGACAGGGGGTCCGGACCCCCCCCCCCCCCCCCCCCCCCCCCCCCCGAAAAATCACAAAAATATAGCATTTCTTAGCAGTACTGGTCCTGAGACTGAAAAATCGCAAGGCTACCAAGCCAGCATTCAATGTTGGGCCATCATCGGCCCGCTAACGAAACACCACTAAAATGGCCTTTTGCTGACGGGCGGGTGATGGTCCACTTTTAGTGGTATTTGGATTCTCTCTCCCTCATCATCTAAATAAAAAAGAAAAAAAAAATGTTTTCAGAGTTGGACTCCCTCTGGCAAAACTTTCTGGATCCGCACATGGTTTTTGCCATTTAACCCATATAAGCGTCTTTTTTTTGATTGGACATAGGCAAACAGTGCAGATCCAGATCAGACACTGCATCATGCAGCATCTGATCAGGATCTTCCGGTTTATATTAAAATTTGAAAAAAAAAAAGAAGAAAAAATACCATCCAACATCCCCAAAATTGGAAATGGGCCCACCCTACTGATAAGGGTAGAAAAGTCCGTTAATTAATTGAAGTTTAAATTTCATTGCTTATAACTAAAAACTAACACAATAAATTTATATCCTTACTTCTAATGATAGTCTGGTCCCAGACCCTATCTTTAAAATTTTATTTCTTCTTATGAAGGGACACAAATCTTAAACAGCTCTAAATATTTTACAGGCTTAAGTTCCCTGGCTGAACGCCAGTGTCAGCAGCTGAGCTTGGATTAAAGAGGCAACTAAGAGACATGTTAGGGGGAAAAATAACAATAAGGACAGGGGCCAGTCTATTCCAATAAAAATGCTATAATAATAATACAGTGTCTTTTTATAAAAAAGGGAAAACAGGGAGGAACCTGCATGATCATATATTCATTTTCGGTATGGAGACAGTTGTTGCCCTTGTTAACTCTTTGCCTCCTGGGTAATTTTTCATGCCTCTGCTGATTTTTTGCAAAATCAACTCTTTCGAAAAATTCTTTCATGAATACCATCTTACTGTCAAACAGTTTGGATCCAGATCAGGCCCGACGTTTTGTCGGGCCTGATCTGGGTCCAAACTGTTTGCAAAGGTTATCACCAGATGAGAGTTAAACTTTATGGCAAGCTGTTAAGACAGGACTGCAGGCCCCTGTGGTATAATATAATAATAAAACGGTTCTAGCTATATACTAAAAACAATAAAAATGGCCTTGGTTGGATTGGTTACGGTAACCTATTCCCTGGAAGCCAGAATTTGCATTGAAGTGGCCGTCTGAGCTTGGTTTGTTTCTATAAATATATTTTAACATGCAGTGAAATAAAACATCTACTAAAAATCAACTAATTCCTAAAATGAATGCTCCAACTGATGACCTGAACTATTCCATTGTATAGTTATCAATTTACAAGTTTCCTGAAGAAAAGGTCCAGTAAAAAATTGTCACTATATTCTTACCCATCAATTTAAGCATGTGTTTTGGGTGCTCAAAAGAACTGTCTCATTGAGACGGTTCTTTTGAGTACCCACAACATATGTTTTGGTCGAGAAATAAGAAAAATAATTTTCCAGATTACGCATTTCTGGAGGCCTGTGAAGGAAGCAAATGTAAAGTCCCTTTTCAGACTTCTCAGAGCAGCTTAATCTTGGATTATTGTGTTTTCACATGCTTTTCTTGTACACCTGATCGGAGTTTCTGCTGTTTTAACCCCGTTTGTGATAATTCTTTTTCACATACCAACGCATACGAGATCGAGTGATCCCTACGTAAGCTCGCTGTCGGAAAAATCTGTCCCACATCGCTACCCATGTGAGATAAGCGTAACTAATACGCGATAAGCCACACGCAGCCGGTTGCTAATGTGAGATAACATTTTTGGCGCATGACTGTATTCCTTCGAAACGAAAGTTGAATTGTTGTCAGTCAGGAAAAAAATTCTATGTTGAATTTTCAGCGATTTAAGTCGGCCTTCAACTTGGTTTAAAAGTAAAGCTGCGCATTTTTACTTACAACCTTTAGGCCTATTCAATGCTTTGAACATGTTGTGTGCATTGCGATTGGCATATTTAACCTGTTGTGTTGGGCATCTAGTGACTGAATCCACCGGGACGGGGAGCCTTGACGATGTAAAAACACACCACACACACACATTTTCCTCAACAAAATGACTTACTCAAGTTACTGTGGCTGATAAGCTAGTTCTTGTAAATCCATTTTGATGAAATAACCATTTGTTCATTGTTTAATGCGCTGTCTATTCGCTGTTTCAAGTTGATTTGTACAACGCGCGTCATTGACTGTAAACATTGATCTCAGTGACCTCATCAATAAATAAAACACAGTACTGTACCGTACGGTCGTGGTATATGAGAAAAAGAATCGATCATTGGTGTTCAGTGGTTCCAGAAAAATCCCAACCCTCGGGTCCACCGTTCAGTGGGAAACTCGGCAAGCCTCGTTTCCCAATGGACCGGTGGGCCCTCGGGTTGGGATTTTTCTGTCCCCACTGAACACCAATGATGGATTCTATTTTTCCCACATCGCTACCTATGTGAGATAAGCATAACTAATACGAGATAAGCCACACACGGTCGGTTGCTAATGTGAGATAACATTATTAGCGCATGACTGTATTCCTTCGAAAGCGAAAGTTGAATTGTTGTCAGTCAGGAAAAAATTCAATGTTGAATTTTTAGCGATTTAAGTCGGTGATCAACGTGGTTTAAAAGAAAAACTGTGCATTTTTTTTTTACTTACAACCTTTATTCAATGCTTTGAACATGCTGAGTGCATTGGAATGGACATATAACCTGTTGTGTTGGGCAATGAATGACTGAATCTACCAAGACAGGTAGTCTTGACGATGTAAAAAAACACACACATATTTTCCTCAACAAAATGACTTACTCCAGATACTGTGGCTGATAAGCTAGTTCTTGTAAATCCATTTTGATGAAATAAACATTTGTTCATTGTTTAATGCGCTGTTTATACGCTGTTTCAAGTTGATTTGTACACACAGCGCACGTCATTGACAGCAAACATTGACCTCAACGACGTCACCAAAAGATATTACACAGTACTGTACCGTAGGGTCGTGGTATATGAGAAAAAGAATCGATCATTGGTGTTCAGTGGTTCCAGAAAAATCCCAACCCTCCTCGGGTCCACCGTTCAGTGGGAAACTTGGCAAGCCTCGTTTCCCACTGGAACGGTGGGCCCTCGGGTTGCGATTTTTCTGTCGCCACTGAACACCAATGATGGATTCTATTTATCTCACATACCCTGTACCAGCCCATGGGCAAGTTAAAAATCGAACAGCGGCATATCAATTATACAAGTGACATCAAAATTGTTATGTTGAAGTGACATCATCATGTTGTGTCGCATCTCAGCGTACTTAGGAACTTCTTGAATCCTTTTTTCAAGTATAAAAATGCAGTATTTAATGGTGAGCAAGAAAAATAATTCATTATTCGTATGAGGATGGGATAGATTATTCGGTCCCTCGGGATCACCATTTGCCATCACTCGGAGAGCCTAGTGATGCCAAGCGGTGATCCTCGAGACAAAATTTTCTATTCCACCCTCACGATGGATTCTTATATTCCTATCTGTGTAATTTGTTTCTAGCATTCAAAGAGTTTTAACTTAAAAGTCTCTATAAATAATACAGACAAAATTTACAGGACTACAGTACTCAAAAGACCAAAAATTGGTTTTCAAGACCAATTATCGCTTAATGCAGGTCAGAAGTATTGCAGAATGCTCCCCTTGGAGCATTCTGCAATACTTTTGACCTTCATTAAACTATCATTTTTCATTAAGATCTTTGTTTTGTCTATTTTGAGAGGCTGTTTTGGACAGGTATACTGTATTTTTTTTCATTCTTTCTTGACTTGGAACCTGTTATCTAATTAGCAGTTTGACAAACAGTGCAGACCATGATCAGATACTATAGAATGAGAAACCTGGTCATTTGATAGGGACAAAACACAATTAGGAATTTCTTACTTGTGACCCATGGGCATCCAAACATGAGCATGTAAAATTGGAAGGAAGATTTCATCAAAGAAAGATTAATATAACTCAGCAGTCCAGATACACTATTTCTTTTTCATTTACCTTTTTATCCTGCATTAGTCAAATATTAGTTTTGGGGACTATCTAAGATTGTGTTTATATATCTTTTATTTTGTCCTTAAGAGAGGTGATTAGAAATCTTCACAGGTCCATTTATATTTCTTTATCTATTATATGACGTAAACTGTTATTTGTTCATTTTGTCATGTAACAGCAGTGCATATAATCAACCACATGTTTAGAAACTCTTGGCACCCAATATCATCCAATATTGTTAAACTTGCTATGGTTAATGTTCTAAAATTATGAACTCTTCACTTTCAGGTTTCTGTTCTCAATTAAAATGTTGATTATCAGGGCTGGAATTAACCAAATGCATGTCAGAATAATTAACAGGGAAGACCCTGATCAGACTGCTTCTTCAGAAGTAGTCTGATCTGGGTTTGCCCTGTCATTGGCAGGCAGCTAGTGTTCAAAATTTTAAAATATTTACTATACAATAGATTTAAATTTTATCTATAGGTATGTGTTAACACATCATATCCTATGACTCAACAGTCAATAATTTTATTAACTACTAAGACTCCAGTGACATTAAGATATTTATAATATTCACTGCATAAAGGGAGCGCAGTGGCTCAGTGGTAGAGTACTTGACTCGAGACCGAGAGTCCGCAGGTTCGAGCCTCACCAGCGTCACTGCATTGTGTCCTTGAGCAAGACACATTGATCCTAGCTTAGTACTGGTTCAACCCAGGAAACCCGTCCCTTTATAACTGAAAGGATTGTTGATGGAACGTAAAGGATCAAATCAAACAAATAACTAAATTCACTGCATAATTTAATCTTGTAACTATCCTATATTTATTACCATTATATGAGCATCAAAACAAGATCAGGTCATTCAAACATTATGTTGATCATTAAAACACATTTGGGTCAGCATATGAAGTTTAGGTAATTATCACATATGCACAAGACCCTCATTTAACTCTTTCCTTGCTAGCGGTGACTTCTGTCGTCTGCTGATAACCTTTGCAAACAGTTTGGACCCAGATCAGACCCGGACAAAACGTTTGGCCTCTGACTGATCTGGATCTTCATTCTGTCAGTCCTGATCTGGATTCAAACCATTTGACATGCTGATAGTGTTTCTGAGAGATTTTTTTGAAAAAAACTAGAAATGTATGCAGGGGACACAGATGCCCCCTCTGTTGCAAATTCGCATATTCTCACAAACAAAAGCAAATTAGACATTTTTATGAACACTCTGGAAGCCTTGGGATGATTTGGATCATTTTGAAATTTTCCTTAAGTTCCATTTGAAATTACTTGAGTACGTGTAGACATTGAAATTACTTGAGTACGAGTAGACATTGAAATTACTTGAGTTAGAGTAGACATTCCAAATAAAGGCAAAATTTCATGAACAGTGGGCAGTAACTCCTGAAGGAATATTGCGATATATATTGCGAATGTTACAACTTGAGAAAGATATTTTGGTACTTAACATTGTGAATAAGATTGATACAGTTCTGATCAATATTACTCGATATAGAGACATTACATCATAGAAAATGTGATTTTTCATCAGCAAAGGACAGTAAATCATGATGGCATAAGGTCATATAAACCACTATCAAACTCAAGAATGACTTGTGAACTAATTTCATAAAGCTGTGATTTAAATGAATGGACTTAGAAACCGGACACTTGGCATAAAAAAGGTAAATTTTTCATGAACAAAGGGCAATAACTCCAGAAAGCATAGTGCGATATGACCAATCATCAGTTTCATAAAATTCTAATCAAACATATTCGACTTAGAGAGCTGACATCGTTTCAAATGGTAAACTTTCATAAACAAAGGGCTGTAACTTCTGAAGGCATGGTGTGATATGTACCATTATCACACTTGAAGAAGACATTATGATACTAAACAATGACCAAATTAAGTAAAATTCTGATCAAAACTATTGAACTTAGAGAGTGAACGTTATTAGGTGTGACATAGGTACAGACAGGGGTAACACTTAATGCCCCGGCCTTTGTCATTGCGGGGGCATAAAAAAGTCAGCAGATGACAAAAAAAGCACGAAAAATTACCCAGTATGCAAAGTGTTGAACACCCTTGCTGACGGGCCTGATTTGGGTCCAAACTGTTTTCAAAGATCAGCAGCAGACAAAAAAATTTCCTGCTGGCAGGCATAAAGTTAAGCTGCTATCCACTTTGTCAGTTATTTTGGTCCTAATCCATGTATGGTCAAACTATATAAGACGAAATTTTGTATAGCTGTATTAATGCGCCAATCGCAACAAAAGTTGTCTGCTTTTCTCATCTGCTGAAATGTTTAAGTGTGGACCCAGATCAGACTGCTCCTATAGGAGTAGTATGTTTTGGGCCAACGCTGTTTGCTTCTATACTTAATTCCTCAGTAATGTTAGGCAATTATTTGCAACAGACGACTTCAGCAGACGACATTTTCAGATGCATTTTTTTCTTGGCGCTTTAAGGGTTAAAACATTTGAGCAATTATGGTCATATACAGTAGTGGATTGATCAACAAGCAATTTAATTGTTTTAAATCTGAGGTCAGTTTAATGAAATTCTATTTTAGCTCTGTCTGCCACTTTGTTCAACCAATCAGAACTGTTTGAGCAATAAGGAAATGGCATTATAAGGAAACCTACCAGTTTTTGAAATTATTTGAGCTCTGTTTATTTGTGGATGCAGAAATGTTTGAGCAATTTCAGTAAAGGGCCTTATGAGAAACATTTGTGTGAAATTATTTTGAATTTTGGCAGGCAATCGAGATGTTTAACTCTTTTCCTCCTGGTGTTGTCTGCTGATAACCTTTGCTAACAGTTTGGACCCAGATCAGGCTCGATAAAATGTCGCCCGATCTGGATCCAAAGTGTTTGACACTCTGATGGTATTCCTGAAAGAATTGATTTTAAAATTTTCAGCAGACGACAAAAAAGCATGCAAATTACCCCGGGGCAATGAGTTAAAAAAATATCAGGTGAGCTAAACCTTATTGCACTCAAGAGACTTGCCTTGGGCCATGTTGCCACAAAACCTGTCTTCTGGGTTTCAGACAAAGCGAGACTCAAACAAGCCTGCTCAGCTACAGAGACTAGCTAGAAAATTGAAATTTCGCTAATAGCAAGTCTAGATTTGATACTTTACGATAAGCGAATGACAAAAGCCCTAATCAGACTGCGCAGATGCGCAGGCTGGTATGCACCTTTGTTGTTCCCGAACTCCTGAAGACAGGGTTTCTCGTGTGGAGGCCCATTTACAAATATACTATGCACAATAAGTTTAGCAATTTCTTATCTTTCGCATCTTTTTGTGCTCATCTTTGTGCAATATAGAACAATTTCAATTGTAATGACGAGAACAGGATCTTAGGCAAATGAAACGACTAATTTACAGACGCCATCAATTAAATAGGCTTTTGATGAGAGCAAGAATTGCAGGAGGGGTCAGTAAGCAAAATTCAAATCCGTTGTAAGTAATGCTAAATGATAAGCATGTGATTTTTCGTTTGGTGTTCTTACATCTTTTTCATGCATCATACGCCTCTAAAACCTATTGGTTATGTGACAGATGTGATAGAATTCATGCTGAAAAATCAGTTGCCATCAATGACATCAAAACGTAGTCATCATTTGATTAAACTTCTTACATTAATTGGCGTTTCAATTCAACAGAAACTCAGTTTACAAAGATATCATAGGCTTACAATGTAACTCATCTTATGGTTGATAAAAACGTTAAGTTACTGGAAAATGGCGTCATGCATTTGCGAGATAACGGTGATGTTAGATTTTATCTTTTGGCTTGTGCTCTGTAGCCATGAAGATGTTTCATTCAACATTATTTGTCTGAATGTGTTGGAAGGCATCAAACAGTTTTAATTGTCAATCAAGTTCAAGAAAAAATGACTAGAAACACGGTTTAAAGGTGATAACGTAAAAGCATTAATAAAAAGTCAACTTGTGCAAAAATTGGTCCTTTATTTCTCTGAGAAAAGTCTGAAAATTGCAGCATTTGCTATGCTTTTTTGGTTTTCAGTGACCAAACAATCGCTTATAAATGTTTTTGGCTTCCCCCAATGATCAGAAATACCCACTTTAGCTGCTCGTCTTAAAATTTAACGTCACTTTCGCAAGGCCACTGTGTTTGGTAATTCCATATTATTTTAAATGGAAACTCTTGTCAGATGATCGGCGCTTGTATCTTCATGACAGCAAATGAAACTTGAGATCTGATGTGGATTGGTTCATCCATACAAATCAATTGCTAAACTTATTGTGCATAGTATAGTTTCTTTTAAAATGTTATCAATTAAAAATTATAATATAAAAGTACAAAATAATGGGAAAGTTTTTAAAAATGCACAGCTTTTATATAAAATATTGGATTCCAGCCAATTAAGAATTTAAAAAGAATGGCAGCGTACTAATATAATGAACAAACAATGCAAACTATAGACCTTAACAAATATAAGTTGTGGATCTGTATAAGATCACACACGGTTAAAATCTTAGTGATCTACTAGCAGTCATGGGCTGGAATATCCTTTTGAATCGTAGCAAAACATACTCTAGACCATGAAGTCCTTATTGCTCACCTAACAAGACCTAGTAAACATGTTGAAAAGCTGGGCAATACGCAGGATTAATGCACAACTTCTTAACTAATGGATTCTTCCTTCTGGTTTGATACCATAAATATCGTACATTATCTAGGTGTTCCAGGTTATAATTTTCAAAAAATATTGTATTTTTTTGTCTTAAGATCATTTTTAACATTACAAACAGTGTAGATCCTGATGAAATGCCGCATTATGCGGCATTTCATCTGGGTCTTCACATTTTGCAAAAGCACCTAATTTAGGGGTTTCCTGAATTTAAAGGGTTATATCCCCAAAATATAACTAGAGGCTAAGAGGCACAGGTGGGCCACAATTGCTCACCTGGATTAGACTGATCATGATATGCTACATTCTGCCAGGGTGGCCATCTTTGCTATCAATCAAATTAGAATGCATCAGAAATTCAGAACTTCCATGTTGGCCTAATGTCACTCACCAAGTTTCAATTCAATAAGACGAATGCTTTACAAAACGTCATGTTGCCATCTCAACATTGGAAGAGAATGGTGTTAGCCAGTCTAAATCTTGACAATGCCAGCATGCCTCCCATCAAGTTTCCATTCAATCTGATAAATCATTAGGAAAATGCTAATTGAAAAAATCAAGATTTTCAGAATGGAACGTGTTTAGCTATTCTAAATCTCCATGTCGCTCCCATGTCTCCGGCCTAGTTTTTGATCAATCAGAGACATAATTCAGCAAGAAATGCTGTTTGTTTGATTTGATTTGATTCTTTACATCCCAGTCAACAATCTTTCAGTTACGTATGTTTCAGAAGATGTTGTTTGAAAAATTTCAAGAGGGTGGCCATTTTGGATATTAAAATGGATCAATCTCATCAGTGACCATGCCTCCCTGATTCAGCTTAATTAAATTGGACCCACTAACATTTCTGGAGATGTGAAAAGTTAGACAGACAAATGGACAACATGCCAAATGATTAAGCTGATCCTAGGCCACCCAATGATATTTAAAACACATGACATGCATGTTTTGTATGCCATCTCTTTTTCATGAGAACAGCCAAATTTCAAGTATTTGGCTATAGAAAATTGGCCAATATATGTGTAATAGGGCTTTAGAAGTGTGATTTACAGCCATATGGCTGCACTATATGGCAGAATCTCTGCAATCAACTCTATGCCTGGTGCTGTCATCTGCTGATTGTATTTGCAAAACAATTTGGGCCATGATCAGGCTAGACAAAATGTTGGGCCTGAACTGGATCCAAACTGTGTGACACTAATGGTATTCTTGACAGAATAGTTTGAACTTTGAAAAAAAAATCAGCAAATGACAAAAAACATGCAAAGTTATCCTGCATGCCCAGTTAAAATTTGATCCGGTGCACAAAAAAATAAACAAATTATCATGTGCACCCAGAAAAGACTCAGATAAGACTGGGCATTGGCCCAGTCTTATCTGAGTCTTTGCTGTTCACATGAAGGCACTATTAGCCTTAAACTACACCTGTTATTGAACTGATGCCCAGGCTGATCCGAGTGTTTGATGAGCACACTTATAAATTTTGTTTAATTTGTCATGCACAAGCTCATTTCTAAGTGCACTCTGCTCTTAACATGGTTTGCTAATATATTGGATTCATGAAAAAACAATAAAATATCCACATCTTTGACCTCAATTATTGCTTTATTGGGTATCATTATAATTTACGAGACATTTTTTCTACACTGTACAGTTTTGTACCTCAAAGGTACTTATAGCACAATTTGCTTAGAAATATACACAATTTACATAAATCAGGCTGAAAAGAAGCATGATTCTGGAAACAACTTTTGACAGCTATCACATGTGTATGTTTATATCATGAAACCTGCCTTTTTCATTTAGATTTTAATGATAGGGTCAGCTCATGAAATTTTGGTTCTTATCGCTCTTTAAACTTAATTTAAACATACACTGCTAAAAATAATTAAAGGAACTCCTGATAATTTTCCATATGTGATAATATTAACCCCTGTCCTATAGACAAGCCAAATATTTCACTAGACAATAAGGTAGAAACCCAATTCTTTCGCTATCTTTGCAAAGAGAGTCAAAGTATTGGATCAAAAAAGTTTTTGACAGAACAGTCGCTGCTCAAGTACATGGCTCTAATTTTGTAATTTTTAATTTTCTTGAACATGACAATTTTTTCTGGAACTCTATAGAATCTTTGGAATTTTTTAATATTGTTACCTTATGGTTTCTACAACATTAAAAGGCCATTGAATGTACAGAAATAATGGTGTTGTGGTGTTTGGTTAAAAAAAATCGTCTTTAAATTGTGATAAAAAAAAGGGGTAATCTTAACAAAATTCTATTTTTAAATAAAGTGTTCCATGGAGATTTCTGGAAAGCAATAACTTCATTTTCATGAAGAAAAATAATCCTTGATCGGTTACCAAACTAATCACAGGACAAACATGTATTTGCCTTATTAATCCAGCTCTTGCTATGAGTCGGACTATGAGTGCATTCGTATTGTGGTCAATGGCAAAACACGCAGTGTTCCTTTAAATATTTTGAGCAGTGTATGTACACAGCTATCTACACCATTTCTTTGCATGTGCCAGCAGCCTACTATTCTGACTGATAGCCTGCTTTTAAATAAGAGTGCTTAATCAAAAATGAACACAATATACCATTGAAAATTACAGTATTGAACTGAATGGAAAATTCTATTGGTTTCGACAGTATTGCACAACCTATCACTTGCAACAGAAGAGACAATGCTGCTTTTTTGTTATCATGATTCTTTGGTTGTCTTGTTTTGATTCTTTACATCCCAGTCAACAATTTTTCAGTCATGTAGGGACAGGTCTTCCTTGGTTGAACCAGTACTAAGCAGCCAATAAAATGTCTTGCTCAAGGATACAACACAGCGACTCCACTGGTGGTGAGACTTAAACTTCTTTGGTTTTTATTGAATTTTTTGCTCTGAAATGTTATATATCTCAACTTGACTTGACTTACACAGTTGATAGCTATCACAAAATCTGTTTCCATGCTGTAACAAGGCCTCCAGATAAACACAATTTGGGGTGTATAATTGCTAATATCTTCTTATCCATCAGTTTACCACATTTGTTTTGGGTACCAACAACATATGTTTGGTTGAGAAATAAGAAAATTGATTTTTAATTGGAGGCCTGCTGTGCCAAATGTTTTATGGTATACTCCAATGGCTCAATCACCAACACCGATGACTTGTTTACCATGGTTAATTTAAACTATCTCTTGACTCCCTTAGAAAATTATTTCCATATACACAGTTAAAGATAAGCAAAACGTTTTTAGCGTAAAATTGTGTATTTTTTCTTACTGTTCATTTTTAACATGTTTTGGATGCTAAAAAAACTTCTCATTGAGACCGTTCTTTTAAGTACCCACAACATATGTTTAGCTGAGAAATAAGGAAAAAATATAATAAATCACTCAGGCCTTTAGTACACAGCTATCTACACAATTTCTTTGCATGTGCCAGCCTACCAAAATATTAATTTTCTTATTTTTCAACCAAAATATATGTTGTGGGTACTCAAAAGATCCATTTCATTGAGACGGTTCTTTTGAGCACCCAAAACATTTGTTCAAACTGATCGATTAGAAAACATTTAAAATTTTACACTCAAAAATTTTGTTTATCTAAATCTATGAATTCACTCTTGAGGCCTGCATGTATCTAAGAAAAATTAGACCAGTTTACCTTATAATGTCGTCTTCAAAAGGAGTGCTGTGTGCATTCATTAGAATCACCTAAATGAGGTGATTCTATTGAATACATACAGTAATTGAGGTGATTCTAATGAAAACACCATTATGCTTCAAGATCTGGGACTATAAACAACTCTCAGTTGCTCAAAATACCCCTATCTTGAACAATTTGTTTGAGCCATTGAAGTTTTGGCTGTATCAAGAAGATAAGTCTTTGCTGTGGGTAATGGTTGAAATTGAATTCTGATGCAAAGCCCCAGATAAGGAGCATCTACGTTCATATATCTATTGTGTTTCTACATCAACATGATAACAGTCAGAAAATCTCAATAATGAAATCCATAATTCTCAATCCTGAAATTCAAATACTGACTCCGGACAAAACTTTCAAACTAATTAAACACAACTAATATCAAGTAGAGTTTGATCAGGCCCCGAGGTTATAAAACTTTTTTCATGCTCAACTCAACTGAGCACAAAATTTCAACTGCTCATAAAAACTAAAATACCGACAAATAAAGAAGTTTCCTGCTTTAAGTCTCTCAGATGTTGTATTTATCATGCTAATAAATGTTAAAATGCCAACAATTGTTGGCATTTCAACGTTTATCAACAGGATAAATTTAGTGCTCAGCTGAGTTTAGCATGAAAAAAGTTTTATAACCCCAGGCCAGGACTGCTTTTAGAAATCATTTCCAACCTGCACCCACAACATGCAGAAAACTAATCCACCAATCATCCTCTAACATGCCCTTAATCCTTTGTATTCTGATGGATTTTCCCATATATATTGACATAATAAGTATTGGACTGCTCATTGTGTACTTTAAGGGGTCTCAGGTAGAATTTTCTAAATTATGATGTATTTCTGTCCCTGAAGATTGTTTTAATATTAGCAAACAGTGCAGACCCTGATGAAATGCATCATTATGCTGCGTTTCATCTGGGACTTCACTGTTTGCCAAAGTACACATTTAGGGGTTTCCAGCATACAAAGGGTTTATCCATAGTTACATGCGAAACATAGTACAAAATCATGTTCAAAAATCACACACTGGTCCGGGACTTACAGATAAATGCAGTTTTTAGTCATGGATGTTCTTAGAAAAAGGGCCATAAGGGTACATCCTGGCAGCAAAATGCCAGGATTTCAGTTTGCACATCCTGGCAGTCTGCTAAGGAACTAAACTGACTGTTTTTAGCAAGCATCACTTCAGAAATACGGTAAAGTCAAGTTACAATGATATTCTTGGAGTCAATAGAATCATTATGAGCTTTGTAAGAAGCGATAATTTTACAAAGTTATGTATTAGGACCAATGTCATTTTCCTATAATTTGTCAATACTGTCACAGAATCATCACAGCACTGATCCTCACTATCATGGATGAAAGTTCAACATTTCAGAAATCCTGAACTTTAGAAATTCAAACCGTTACACTTGTAGTATGCCAATTATTAATAATTACAAGTTTAATTAGTTAATTGCCTTAATATAAGCTGAGATTTAAGTCAAGAAACTTTTAATATCTGCCAAATTCAGTATTTTGAGGCTGACTTTCTGTGAAAGTCCGCTCCAAAACCCTGAATTCAGGAATAATCCTGAAAGCTTTCACCTATTCTCTGTACTCACATCGCATAGTCATAAATGGACTGCACTGTAGATTCAGGATTAAATGATACCCTAAAAGGCCCATTTTCTTGTGAAAAGAACTTTCATATCACAAAGTATAAAATGCCATATCAAAAGACTATTTATGGTCAAAGGACACAAAAATATTGTTATTGGGTTAAAATGTATCCTGCTAAATAATGTCCATTACAACAGCTGGTATCCACTCAGTATTAAGTTTGAATCATGTGATGCATACAAAAGTTCTAATTGGCTACTTAGATAGTCCAATGACTACACAGTTATCGGTCACATGATTCACTAAACTTTGTTTCCATGATCAAAGGATTCCCAACAAACGGTTGTTGCCTGGTTTCCTTCCAGGGCTAGTTTTTCAGGCATTATCATTGTTTCTTACTTTCAAGTTAACACAATAATGCGAGAGTATCACTAGGATTGATGAATAAATTACTTTCAGGTGATGCATGAATTATCTGCCACCATTTTGGCAAAAGAGACAAGCATTGTCATATTCTGCATGCATTCCTATCATAAAAATCCCTTCATTTTAGAGCCTTCTCAAAAAATAGAAGAATTTACTCCCATTCTTCTGTTTTTGAGTAGACTTCAGTTTAGGGAAAACAGCACTGAATTACCTCCCCTGAAAGGACAAACATCCAAGTAAGGGAAAGAAGCACTGAATTGCCTGCCCTGAAAGGACAACCAAATCCCTTAAAATCCAGCGGATCATCTGCAAGTAAGGGAAACAAGCACTGAATTGTCTCCAATGAAAGGACAACAAAACCCCTTTACATCCAGCTGATCATTACAGTTGATCCCTTTCAGACCGACATATATTCCTTGGGGCTCTGGCGCTGCTCTTTTTCTTGGTTACTAGGTAACACATATATTTTCAGTCTAGTATTCCAACACTCTGTTAACTTGAACCTGAAGAGCTGGTTGATTTTGGTCGTCCTCCGCGGATTTCATTTGCTTCACCCATTATTGTGTCCAGCATCTTGCTCAACTTGTCATCGTCCACTTTAATATCACTCGAGATCCGTTTGGGTTCTGAAAATAAAGGTATATTTTAAACTTCACAGTGAACTCAGAGCATATATCATATGGGCCTCGTCGCGACAAAACCTGTCTTCAGGGTTTCCGACAAAGCGAGTTTCAAACCAGTCTACTCAGCTACAGAGATTAGCTAGAAAATAGAAATTTCACCACTGCAAGTTTACGTATTATACTTTCCAAATAACAAACAACATAGGCGCTGATCAGACTGCGCTGATGCGCAGGCTGGTCTACGCCTGTGTTGTTCGCAAACCTCCGAAGACAGGTTTTCTCGCGTCAAGGCCCATATAAGTTACTTTTTCATCCTCATGATAAATCCATATATTAACTAGAATTGGTTTTTCTACAAAAAAACCCCAAAAACAAACAGATGTGTCCCCCCACCCCCTTTGGTGTTAGAAAAATCCAAATGTCAGTAAATACAATTTCAAACTGAAATAATGGTGATTTTTTGGGGCTAAAAGATACTATTGCAAATCCAATCCATCATTTGGGAAAAGTTTAATAATCATATATTATTTCCATTATCTTTGAAAATCCATGTTACATCCAATCACATGCACATCTTCAGCCCTAGACAAAATCAGCTGCAAAGTTTAAAAAAGAACCAGGTAAAATTGTAGGAGGATATGACTGTGTTCACAAGATACCCATTGCCTATATGCTTTGGTAGAAACTGATTAAGTTCAAACTGAAGAAGCCAGCTGATTTGGATCAACACTGTTTCCATAAAGCATATGGAACATTATTGAAGTTTGTGTGTAGTGTGCTTATTAATGCAAATACGGTATTATCATAGGGATAGACAAACAATCAATTCAGCTTGAAATGGTGAATATTTTCCAATCCATCAGATTTAACATATTAAAGTTGTGGGTATACTAAAAATGTCAATACCATATGCTTTGGTGCAATGAGTGAGCTCAGAATTTTCATTTAACAAAGATTTTGCTAACTGGAAAACCTGTAAATGGTCACTTTGACAAAAAGTGAAGACCCAGATGAAATGCCACAAAAGGCAGGATTTATCAGAGTCTATGCTATTTGCTATTAAAGATAAACACAATCTTCAGGGACTGAAATACATCTTAATTTGGAAATATTAACCTGTGACCCCTTGGTATATACAATGAACCATCCCAAGCTTATTGTGTCAAACCAGGTACCAATCTATCAGTACAGTAAGACCCACAGGTGTAAAAAGGCCACTCTCAAAAAGACCAAAAATTGGGTTTTCAAGACTAATCATCGCTTAATGCAGGTCAAACGTATTGCAGAATGCTCCCTGAGCATTCTGCAATACTTTCAACGTTCATTAAGCTACCATTTTTCAGAAAGTCTTTGCTTTGACTATTTTTGGGTGGCCGTTTTACACAGGTTTTACTGTATGTGAAGTAAAGCTGCAAAAGGTATGCACTTAAAATTATTCTATTAAGTGCACAGTTTAGAACAGCTGCATTTAAAATTATTCTATTAAGTGCTCAGTTTAGAACAGCCCTCAACGATCTGAATCTCCCCCAACCCCCAACCATTTTTGCAATAGGTTTCAAAGATCACTAAACTATTCTAGCTTGAAATATTTTGCTAATTAGAGCAGTGTGTGGCAATAACTTGCAGGGGGCATAGGGCCAGTTAAGAAAAATTTTAAGCGTAAAATTGTGATTATTTTCTTACCCATCAGTTTAAAACATATGTTTTGGGTGCTCAAAAGAACCGTCTCATCGAGACGGTTCTTTTGAGTACCCACAACATATGTTTTGGTTGAGAAATAAGAAAAATAGTTTTCTGGTACGCGTTCATATCTGGAGGCCTGGTGGCGAATCAAGGAGTTTGGGTAATCAAATGAATCCAACAAATGCTCATGAATCTACCACAGGTTTCATAACTGTGACAAGTTTCATGCATACCTGAAATAGGTGTGTCTTCATAGATTGAGCTTTTTCTTCCCATTATCACTGAGCTTCTGTGAGCAGCGGCCCGTCGTACATCCATCACATATTCACATGCTTGCTTCCAGAATGCTGAAATCACAAAATGTTTTCATCAGATCATTCAATAAACTATACTTTGATATAATAATTATTTTACTTTATGCAGAATATTAATTTTGTCTTATTGAATAGATTTTGATGTAATAATTTTTGTCCTTAAAATGCTTTCTAAATGTATTTCGCAGAGTATTAATTTTGTCTTTCTCAAAAGACAAAATTGAATAATTTTGTCTTTTGAGAAAAAAAAAAATAATATTTTGCAAAATACATTTTTTAAAAGCATTTTAAGGACAAAAATGCCGGCTTTGAGACATTTTATGAGAATCCCAACATTTCATTTAAAACGCTTTTTTCATGTTTGATAAGCTGGATACAATTTACACAGGGTAGGTAGGGATCCACAGAAGTCAAAAGATAATATTGAATCAATAAGACTGGTAAGTTACTTATTGCAAAAAACAGACTGGCTTAAGCTTTCGCTGATTTACAGATTTACAAATTTGATGGTATGTGATGAAAAAGTATGAGCCATTTCAAGAAAAAAAAGAGGATCGTTTTTAGGTACCATAAAAGTAGGAATCTGATGATAGGTGACATAGAGGAGGGTTTTTTTGCCCACCTAAAACACTATTTTTTTCTATTAAGTAATCCAAAAGTACATAATTGTGTCTGTGGCAGACAGTAGTCACAATGAGATGGAAAACTTGCTGGACATGTTATCAGTCTGAGGGTCTGGTGCCACTGAGGCCCCCCAAAGCTGTATAGTAAATGCTGCAATCTCTCACAAACTCAGATTTCCTGAAACCAATCGTGAATTTGGCATTTTGGTTCAAAAAAGATTGGAGTTATGACTTCTTAGAAGAAAATTTGTTTTAGAAAATGCAGTAAAACCTGTCTTAACTGGCCACTCAAAAAGAAGACCAAAACTGGGATTCAAGACCGATGATTGCTTAATGCAGGTCAAAAGTATTGCAGAATGCTCCAAGAGACCATTTTCCATTAAGATCTTTGTTTTGTCTATTTTTAAGTGGCCGCTTTAGACAGGTTTTACTGTACCTAATTATGTCTGTGGCAGACAGTAGTCACAATGAGATGGACAACTTTCGTTATCAGACTGAGGGTCTGGGGCCGCCAAGACCCCAAAAAGGTTGTAGAGGTAATGCTGCAATCTCTCACTATCTCAGCTTTTCCTTGTGGCATTTTGGAGCAAAAAAGTAGGATTTTATTAAAGAAAAGTAGGAAAAAGTAGGAAGTAGGAAAAAGTATGACTACTTGCTTGCCTGTGTTTACAAATTTGAAAAAGTACTGAAACTCATGAGCTTTTGATAAAGGATAAACTCAACAACTTGGATATCTTAACTTCTGAGAAGAAACTCCTTCAGAAAAATAAAAATGTACCGATTTAAAGGTTGAACTGACCTTGATCTAGTAAATGCTGTTGAAGGCCATCAAACCACATGGTCAACTGTTCCTTACTGTCAGCTGCCAGCATCATCTCTGACATAAATCTGGCGCTTAATGTCTTGATATGGAATGTATGAGCTCTTTGACATGTGCGAGGATCTGCATCACTGATTTGAGTATTCTGAAATAGTTATAAATAGAATTTTTGTTATTACGAGTTTTTCTTTATTTTGTTGCTTTACGTCCCAAGTCAACAGCTATGGTCATGGTGGGACGGTCAGTTCATCTAATCACACTTTTTTTATGGGCAAAGCTTGAACAAGCAGCTAACCAGTACTTCTTGCACATACTTTCGCTTGTAACTGACAACCCTTCTTGAATGATTCAGCTGAAGGTAGAAATTATTTCATGATCAATCTCCACTAAGGTATGGGACCGGGCCGGGTTCGAACTCGCAACCCCTTGATCTGCAGTCAGACTCGCATCTGTTGCCAGACACATTACTGACTGCGCTATACAGCCCGGTATTACGAGTATTACCACAGGACAACCACCAAGTTAGTATTTCATTCCAATGAAACATCTAAAGATAAGCTGTCAATAATATAAAATTCGCTATCTATTATGGTCATCCAGGTGCTTGCCAAACTACACAAAAATTTGTTCATTTCTAAATGCTCATTACCTCAAAACATAAAAAGTAGTTGAGAAGTTTGTGAAAAACCTGTTTGATGGTGAAAAACACTCATTTCTTGAATGTACACATGTTGTAGGTGCACATTGGAATTGCCTCTATACCAATTTGTACCAACAACATATGTTACTGAAGCCTATTTTGAAATATACACTAAACAAGTATCATGTCCATTGGCTTTCCTCTTTTAAACATCTCAAACTGCCAATCAGTATTAAAATACATGTCAGTATATGGCAAATCGTTTTTAATTACATGTCAGCTATCTCACCAAATTTGATTTTGTGAACTATGCTTTTGCTATAAGCTGGTAGTTGCATGGTTGTACTATCATTTTTTACTCAAACAGATGATTTTAATTATAAATCTTTGAAAATTCACTGTTAACTCTTTGCATGCAAGGTATACTGCATGTTTTCTTTTTGTCCTCTGCATGAAAAAAAGCTCTTGGGTGTACCATCAGTGCAAACAGTTTGTATCCAGCCCAGGCAGGAAGTTTTTTTTGCCTGATCTTGGTTAAGCCTGTTTAAAAAGGTTATTTGCCGCTGGTGGGGTAAGAGTTAAAATTTTCAATCCTTTTGTAACATCATTCGTGAAAATCTGATAATTTACTAGCAATTATGATATATATGGAACATCACAAATAAAATTCTACTTTGCCATGAACCACAGTAAGAGTCTAAGAGCACAAAACGTACACAGTGCATCATATAAATTGTTTCAAGGTTTCAAAGACATATTGATATGTAAATTGTGAAGCTCAGTCGGACACAAAGGCAGTTCAAGGTATTATTTTAAAATGACACACTGTTTGTTGATTGACAAAAATAGTTTGCATATTGATCAAGATTTGTTCATCATACTGATATATGTAAATCAGCAATCCATAAGCTGCTCTTCTGCTGTGCATAACCTGTCAGCCAAATCATTTACTATCCAACAAAACCCAGAGGTTGATATCTATAACTACATTTTGTTCAAAAAGTTCTGTCATCACAAGAATCCTGTTCCATTTCCATCACTGCACATCTTTAAAGCAGAAACATTTGTTGAGCCTCTCAAGCGCATATTTGCCTTTGTATATTCTGTATATTCAAATGTCTAAAAATCTTACACTGCATATCCGAAAATGTGAACAAGTCAATCTGAATACCTGATTCGGTGTGTTTAAATGACATTGTGTTGTTAGAATGGCAAACTGTCTAGACAGATCAGAGTCTATATTCACTTTGCTTAGGTCCAGTATATGCCGATATGTAGATAATGGTGTACTTACAACACATGCATGGCAAACCATATCTAAACCCTGATCAGACTGCTCACAGCAGTCTATACGGGTCTAGACACTGTTTCCTCAGATCCTATAAACCCAAATGTGTAGGGTTAAAAGTATCTTAATTTTGACCATTTTTTGTTGATCTCAAACAGTGCTTGCACTAGTGGACGTTTTGGGCGTTTTTACGTCTGGAATTGGCTTCTGTACGCCGAAAATCCGAAGGTCGGACGTACTCTGACTTCCCCATAAAATCTTGTACGCCCGTCGGCAATAGCCGTGACGTATATATCGGTATTGAGAATTTGGCCATTTGATCTCGCCGCCTTCTTCAGAAAGTCAAGTGTGCGTAACGGCAGTTATACTTGATAAAGAATTCATTCAGTAATTGACCAATGAACGCTCAGGACAACATCAGACCGCCCACTGCCTGCTGTGCCGATTTAGTTGACAGGTGTTGAATAATTATTGCGACGTCCATATGAGTAATATTTTAGAGAAAAAGATCTGTGTCGGGAAACCCTTCCGTTTTTTTCTGTCCAAACTTTTGTTGCATTTTGTTCCAAATATTATTCCAATATTTGTTTAAATTTTGGTTTGAAAAACGAGAGAACAATGTTTTTATACAAAATTTTACATTTCTGCAGTAGACATGATGTTTTTGTATCGGAATCAAATGCTAAAATCTGAGAAAAATCAGAAACTATCAATCTCCGTACTTACCCCACCCACTAGGCCCGCATTACGAAGAAAATAACCAGACAGTTGCATTTAGGAACATGAGTTTTAAATATCATAACCAACACAATTTAAAGCAATAAAGGCAAGGTCTTTTAACATCATAAAGAGCTAGCAAATTTAGCATAAATATTTTTGTGAGTTATTTAAAATTTGTAGATTGTTTTAACAAGTTGAGCTTTTAAAAGAACTATGTCTAGGCCTTGAGTCAAAGCAGGTATTTTTGAGCTGTAAATAAATTCTATCCATATAACAGCGCAAGAAAGATTTCTTTAGATCATAAGGGAAATCTTGCCATACCTGCCTGTTCTCTCTGTCTTACCCATCACTTTTTACAGCACCCCCTCCCCCCCCCCCCCCCCCAAAAAAAAATATGCTGAATTTTTTCATATACCAATTGACAGCCCAATTTTTATGGGAATGCTCTGCCATATTTGTAATCGAATTTGTAAGACTGTCATCTATTTTTGTCCAGGACCCAAAAATTGTGGGCCCAGATCAAACTTCTAATAGAATAAACTGATCAGTGTTCAAAATCTTGATCCTTAAGGCATTGGATGCTAGACAGATTGCTGAAACACTTATCTTTGAACAAGAAAAATGAAACCCATTGCTAAGGAATAGTCAATTAATGACCCTTCTCTTTTAGGGGAAGTCTGATATGGGTCCACAATGTTTTAGTTCATACCTGTTTGCAAACTTTGAATCATTGAATAGATATCAGAAGGACACAATAAAATATATTTCATCAGTTTCAACTATTACATTGTTTAACAGAGTTGAACATAAACATGTTTAAAAATAAACACAAAAAAAACCTGTGAACATGAAACTAAGCATTGCAAACAACATCATGTTTAAAAAAGAGTAGCATTTTTGGCACCGCACGACGCACCCATAGTTTGACTTCCACAAATTAGGCCTGTGACTTCCAAATCTCAAAGGGTGGAAGTCATGACTTCCTGTTTCAAAAAGTTAGTGCAAGCACTGTCTCAAAGCAAAGTAAAGAGTTTCCCCTCAACTACATTCTATGACATATTATGTACTAACTTTTGTGATAGGAATTGTGACTAGAGGCTGTGTGACTTCTACATCTTCAGGAGACGACCAACAAGAAAGCTGTAAGTTCTTCAGGATACACCAATATCTCTTCCATTTTGATAGGTCATCATCTTCCTGCAATAGAATAGAATAGGATACAGTAAAACCTGTTTTAAGAGGCCACTTAAAAATAGACAAAACAAAGGTCGTAATGGAAAATGGTAGCTAAATGAAGGTCGAAAGTATTGCAGAATGCTCCTCTTGGAGCATTCTGCAATACTTTTGACCTGCATTGAGCGATAATTCGTATTGAAAACCAATTTTTGGGGTTCTTTATGAGTGGCCGCTTAAGACAGGTTTAACTGTATATAGAAATGATGGACCATCTACAGGGTGGGTTGGGAGAATGTCCGGAAAGAGACAACAGATGACTAGCAAGGGAGCTGTAGATTCTTTAGAAGAAAGCAGTATCTCAATCACATGTGACAATGGTATTTATCGCATATGCATGTCACAGGCCTTTAGCTAAGAGTGCGTACCAGAAAAATAATTTTCTTATTTCTCAACCAAAACATGTGTTGTGGGTACTCAAAATATATGCTAAAAATTATGGGTAAGAAAATATTTACAATTTTACGCTGAAAATTTTTATTTATCTAAACCTATGATGTCATTCTATATAGGTGCATACATCACTATCCATAGATATCAGAAGTCTAAATCTAAGTTTAAGCCTTTATCAACATCCGTATTTTGTGAGTATGAGCAGAATTGCAGCCTTGTACATGTGAAGGGAGTGAATTCTTATTCCTGTATGTAAGAAATCAAATATTAGTTACCTCCCCTATCATTCAAAAAAAAAGATATTTCATTGAGCACTTTCATGCCTTGCTTCTAATGTGACGGCATAATATAGACTCAGATATCTGAGATGCCACAAAATGTGGTGTCTTATTCATGTCTGCACCTTTCGTTTTAATTAAAACTTTACCAGCTAAAAATAATTTGATATTTAAACCCTTTCTTGTTGACTGGGATGTAAAGCATCAAACCAAACGAACAAACAAAACCATTTCTTGCAAAGTCTTAAATGGGATACTTTGACACACAGTGTAGAACCAGATGGGATGACACAAAATGTGGCATCTCATCTGTGACTGCCCTATTTGCTAGGACAGAAACAATCTTCAGAGACAGAAATACAAATTTAATTTGAAATTCGTAACATGTAACCTCTCATGCTAGACCATAGGTCCAGATAAGGAAATTTTATATGCGTAAAATTTTAATTATTTTCTTACCCATAAATTTAAACATGTGTTTTGGGTGCTCAAAAGAACCGTCTCATTGAGACTGTTCTTTTGAGTACCCAAAACATGTTTTGGATGAGAAATAAAGAAAATAATTTTCCAATACTCACTCTTAACTGGAGGCCTGCTAGACCATCCACATTTTACTGTATCAAACTAGATGGAAGAGTCTATCAGAACTTCAACCCCTTACAATGAATAATGAACCATCTTAACATATCAGAACTCCAGACCCTATCCTATTCAGAATAAACGGGTTACACTGTTACACACAGATACAGGACTTTAGTTAAGAGTGCGTAAGGAACATGAAATTTTCTTATTACTCAACCAAAACATATGTTGTGGGTATTCAAAAGAACCGTCTCAATGAGACGGTTCTTTTGAGCATCCAAAATATATGTTAAAATTGATGGGTAAGAAAATATTTAAAGTTTACACTGAATTTTTTTGTTTATCTAAACCTGTGAGATAGTATGTGGCCTTACCTGAAGATTGAGGTACCCTGTTACTACGGATTGCACCAGGCAGTGAGGAAGCGCGGCAAGACGACAGCAGTAGTGTCCAAACAATGGCAATTCATATGTACTCCCCTCCGGTGCCTCTTCCATTTGAAGATCAAACGTGCGCACGCAATCGTCAACATCTTGGAGAGTGAGAGCTCCTCGTGCAACCAAGTCAAACTTTGGTCCTAGCACCATGTTTCCCATAATATCTGAATCCTGCTAAAAATAGAAAAAGACACATTTGATTAGCTATGCCATAACACAATTAACCGTTATTCTGCTTTGTAAATATATTTGGTTTGATTCTTAAAGTCCTTGTCAACAATTTTTCAGTCATGTTGGGACCGGTCTTCCTGGGTTGAACCAGTACTAAGCAGAGGATTAAGTGTCTTGCTCAAGCACACAACACAGTGACTCCGCAGGCGTTTAGGCTCAAACCAGCAGCCCTTCAATCCCAGTATAATGCTCTACCAACTCAGCCTGCCACTGTGCTTTGTTCTGTTGCAAATATTCAAATGCACTATAGATCAGGAAGCAAACAATATGAACCCAGATCAGACTGCTCCCAAGGGAGCAGTCTGATTTTGATCCATATTGTTTGCAATACAAGCTACAAAGGTGCATAAGCAGATGAGAGAGAGCAGATGAGAATAGTTGTGAATGGCGGGGAAAGGATGAATGGGATGAAACAATGAAAAGATAGTAAGTCTTCATGGTTTACCAAGGTTATATTTTGGCCCCATTTAGCACATAAAAACTCAAAATGTCCCACTTAATTTGGTGCAAGTGAAACATTGTCTCAAGACAATTGTGTGTGTTTCTTAATGTTAAGATATATTATTGTAAAAGAGCTTAAATTCACTTCAATATTTTTGAGCTGGCATTCAGCTCAAAGTAGTGAGAGAGATATTCTTGCCTTTATGTGTGAAGGGGGTCACTAGGTTTACTGTGCTTGCAGCTGGTATGTGTGTAAAATGGACTAACTTTTTTTCCTTTTCTATCCTAGTTTGGATTGTTTGTTTGTGATGCTTTATGTCCCAGTCAACAATTTTTTGAGTCATGTCAGTATGTTTTCTAGTTTGAACCAGTACTAAGCAGAGGATAAGGACACAACACAGTGCCTCTGATGAAGCTCAAACCAGAGAAAATCTACTACTGAGCCTCTGCACTCCTTATCTATCCTCATCTTTTCTTCCCCCCCCCCCCCCCCCCCCCCCCCCTCTCTCTTTGTGTGACAGCCTGATTTAACCGAAATATTGTTTACAGGGTTGTTACTCCTCTCCACAATACCATAGGTCAAGATTGGCAAAATATTTGAGCATAAAATGGTGAGTATTTTCTTATCCATTATTATTAACATATGTTGTGGGTCCTCAAAAGAACCATCTCATTGGGATGGTTCTTTTGAGTACCCACAGCATATGTTTTCGTTCAGAAATTATTTTTTAATAATACACTCTTATATAGAGGGCTGCATAACGAAAATAAGATGTGATAACATGATCTTGCTTAACCCTTTACCTCCTAGAGACACCTTTTAACACTTTTACAAGCCGAGCAGATCCATATCAGGCAGCTCTTATATGAGCTGCCTGATCAGGGTCTACTCTGTTTTCTTATGGAAATATGATAAGATATAATGCTACACTACATTAGTGGACTTGACAAGTAAGTGCTTTGTTCTATGTACAAACATGAAAGTTTATTTATATGCTGCTCAACAAAAGTTTAGCACAGATTTTAATACGATGTCCTACTTTGAATGAACATGAACCATTTTTTTAATGTAATCAACATGCATGGGGATCTTGAAATTTACATTTTTTCGTGTCGGCCAGACAAAAAGTTATCTGGTTAGGCGTCAGTCGATTAACGTTAAATTTGATGTCATGTGCATGCAAAGGATACACGTCTACATCTGAAATTAGAAATTTTGATTTTAGAGTAAGGCCAAAGGTTCTTAATGATGAAAAACGTTAAAAACGTCAAAGTTTGATACCCGTTTACGTCACGTTTTACGGTTCCATTATGACGTTAAAATGGCATTTTTACACTTCTTGACTTTTCAGCGAACTGAATCAAGAGATCAAGTAATCTGTTTGATGTTCGATTGGCACAAGCCCCCGGAACATGTCTGTAGTTTGTCCTTTGAAAACGTCTTCTTTAGATAGCATCATCGCCTTAATTTAGCCTCAACTTCAGATTAACGTCACTTTTTATGAATTAAATACCATGAGACAAAATTTTATAAACTTACCTTTCCTTAAACTGTCTCTCTTTTGGCATCCTCTTAAACATGAAAACCCTTTCAATTAAGCATGCCTACACAGCGAAAACAGTACTGTTTTTGACTTGTAAACGTCATTATAACAACGACGTAAGTTGTTTTCAAGACTCAATTTTTGCTACTTATGCTCAATGGAGACGACCTTTGTCTTTTTTCCAGAATGGCCTATTCGATCAAGCTGTAAAACAAGAGACTTTATAAACCGATGCTGCATCAATTTTGTATTGCCATTAATGGAGTTGAAACACGTTTTTTGACCCCTCTCTTGTTTAAAGCAACGATCAACGCAGTAGAAATCCAATTAAAGTACACCAATTGCTTCCTCAACTTTATCACATACCAAACCGTCATTTCAGCAGATATTTTATAACTTTAAACCATTTGCTCAAACAAAAAAAAATGTTTATTTATCCGTGCTAAACTTTAGTTGAGCAGTATATAATTATTCATAGTAGGTGGAGCTTAGCACGAATACCCATGAATGACTTTTATTCATCAACACCAATAAATCCCTGCTATACTTACTAGTCCTGAGAGACGTTTTCCTACACTTCTACCGACACTCTCTGACAGGTCAGTCATCTTTTTCTTCAGTTTCTTTGGTGTACTAGCCATAGTGAGATCTTCATGTAACTTGTGACAGTATATCTCCACCGTACATTCAAAGTCATGGGGCACATCATTACTGAAGTGAGACAAACTGAGTTAGTTTAGGGAAAATATAAACCAGTTAACTTCTCAGTTCCAAAGACATGAAGTTAAGTTGTTAAGAACCACTAAAGAAAAGGCTATAACTTAGTCATTTATTTTTAGTTGATAATTTATGTCCTAGTCAACATTTTTTCAGTCATGTTACTTTTTCCAGTACTAAACAATGTGAATATAGTGACATGCTCAAAAGACACGGTGAGGCTCGAACCAAGTACCTCTATTGTTGATGGCTGAGCTACAGTATTTTACCTGAATATTTGGAACAATAACTCCTCACTATTATACTTGCTCAAAAGGCATGTTGAGGCTCGAACCAGGTACCTCTACTGTTGATGGCTGAGCTACAGTATTTAACCTGAATATTTGGAACCATAACTCCTCAAAATTATACTTATAAATGCTAAAATTGGAAGGAGTCCTGACTTTTGTTAGAGGTTATGATGAAATAGCAATTACTGAAAACCCTGGACCGAGGTTAGATAACTTTTTTCGTTCTCAACTCAAGTGAGCATAAAATTTCAACTGCTCATAAAAACTGAAATGCTGAAAAAGATAAGTAGTTCTTCCTTTTAAGCTGTCCTATGATGAATTTATCATGCTAATAAATATTAAAATGCCAACAATTGTTGGCATTTTAAGATTTATGAGCACGATAAATTTCATGCTCAGCTGAGTTGAGCATGGAAAAAGTTTTATAACCTCGCAGTCAGATCAGATTGCATTTAGGAGGGATATGATAAGGGTTTAAATAATTTGCTCAGACTACCTGTTCCTATATTTAGGGTAAATATGGTAAGATACAGTACAGTTCATTTTTCAGGTTTATATAAATAAGATCATGAAAATTTGCCTAAATAAGTGCATCTTAAAATAGTTTGATTAACTGGACCCACAAATCAAGGTCTTTCTTAGCAACTGAAGATCATCCTATACTCTAGATGTAGCAACAGTAAATAAGGACCATATCAGCTCTGCAAGGACTTGCAAGCTTATCTGGACCTTTTCTGTTGATTTTCAAAGAGATTGATGTAATTATCAAAATTTGAAAGAGAAGATTCCTTTTAAACAATAATCATCTAAATGGTTAAACCAACTATGACTGAATACACTACTTTGTTTTGCTACTTTACATCCCAGTCTTCCTGTGATGACCCACTACTAAGCAGCGGATAAAGTGTCTTGCTCAAGGACACAACACATTGACACCGCCGGCAGTGAGTCTCAAACTAGCAACCCTTCGATCCCCAGTCTAATGCTCTACAAACTGAGCCACTGTGCTTGGGTCCACAACACATTCACACCGGGCGGGCGGCAATCAAAAACGTCAATACTATCAACTAAAGTAGATCAAAAATAGTTAGAAACAGAGTTTTCGTTTATCATTTGTCGCCCAACTGGCGACAAATGACAATCGAAAACACTGTTTCTATTGATTTTTGATCTGCATTTGTGAAAAGCGTTTTCGATTGCTGCCTACCTGGTGTGACATTATTTCAAATCACTTACAATGCCATTTACAAGCGAAAGTATGTGCACGAATTATTGGTTAACCGCTTGTTCAAGCCTGCCCAGGAAAAAGTGTGGTTAAGTGAAATGACCGTCCCGCAATGACCATAGCTGTTGACTTGGGACGTAAAGCAACAAAAAAAAAAACAAAAAAAAAAAACAACTTACAATGCCATGACATCATCAAAAGAGAGATCTGTCATACTTCTGTCCACATTACTGATGAGTGATGTGTCGTATATTTCTGTACCAATCTTCACCAGGCAGAACACGGCATAACGTCTGTAATCTGTAATGTATACAAAACCAAGGTAATTTCATGAGATAATTGAATATAAACAAATTTAAGTTTAATATACATACAAAGGTTATTTACCTTGTTAGTTTACAGTCCAGTTAACATGGTTCACATTATGTCATGTATCCATCAGCAGGGCTAACTCTGGCTCAGAATTTGTTGTAGCTAACTCTTTAGCCAAATGGAAAAAGTTGTAGCCAAATGAAATTAACTTTAGCCAAGTTTTAGCAAGAAAGTAGTATCAACAAGTTTTTTGTATTTTACTCTTTGCCCACTGTTGTTGTCTGCTGATAAACTTTGCAAACAGTCCATATCAGGCCTGACAAAATGTCAGGCCTGATCTGGATCCAAACTGTTTGACACCCGGATGGTATTGAAAATATGCAGCATCCAAAGAGTAAAATATGGCAGAATAATAAGCAATATTTAAAAATCCAAAAATATGTAATTTTTGAACCACCTAGACTATACTTTTAGCCAATGACATATATTTGTAGCTACTCTACTTTTTTAGAAGCAAATGGTTACAATGGCTAATGGCAGGGTGAGCCCTGATCAGTTATCCTTTCAGTATCATGCTGTTCTGGAGATTTTCCTACGCCGTTCATCAGTACTAAGTTTATTGATAGCAATTCAGTGTACAGAAGTTTAACCCATATCTTGCCATATTTGTTGCCTGCTTATAACATGCTACATATATCCAAATGCACTCTAGAACACTTGAAAGCAAGCACTATGAACCCTGATAGAACTAGGGAGCAGTTTGATCTAGGTCCATATTGTTTGCAATATAGGCTACCAAAGAGCAAGCAGATGAGAAGTAAGACGACAAAAGTCGTGGGTAATTTTTTTTGGCTTGAGAGGCTGTGTTTAATGAGAGGTTTAATGCATGAGACAACTCAATGTGCAGAAGATTAGATTCATGCTGATAAGCGAAAATACATGAATGACTAAAAGAAGTAAATCTTTCTTAAAAGATCTTATCTTTATTGCTTTTGGGTGGTGCATCACATTCTTCCCCTATCTTATCTCTTTATCTTAAACAGCACCATACTCAAAACAGCAGTTTAATTCTTGTCTAGTTAAGATAAAATACAGTATTAACCTGTGTATTGCTGAATAAGTTAAAATTACAGTAAAACATGTGTAAAACGGCCACTCAAAAATAGACAAAACAAATATCTTAATGACAAATAGTAGCTTAATGAAGGTCGAAAGTATTGCAGAATGCTCCAAAGGGAGCAAGGGAAGCATTCTGCAATACTTTTGACCTGCATTAAGCAATAATTGATCTCAGTCTTTTTGAGAGTGGCAGTTTTACACAGGTTTCACTGTACATATTTGCTTCTGTTTTCCAGTGTTTATTTGCGTGATTTCAATTATTCTGAAGATGCATGGAAAACAATGCTGGGGTCCTGATCAGAAGCCAGCTGTTCTGTATTTACACTATTTTCCAAAGAGGGTATATTCCAGGTTCAGCTGAACACAGGTTAATCCATAAAATGCTGTTACTTTCATTCACTACACTCCTCCCCAGTTGTTATCCAATTAACTCACAGGATTCCAGGAATTAGCATGTATCTTGCACGCAGAGTGGAAAACAGTGCAAATCCAGATCAGGTGCCTGCTTATGCCAGCTGATTGGGGTCTGCAGTATATTCAAAACAGGATATATCCGGGGTCAGCATGGTTTGGTTTATTAATGATTTAAGTATATGTAGTACATACAGTTTTTCTGGAACACTTTAAATTTCTTCAAAACCCTTGTGTTCAGAATACCCAACACTCAACAGCGTTTTGGCAATTCTGATTGCTATAGGATCAAGTGATCATGATTGACCGGCATGAGGACATATTTTATAGTTTTAAAAGCTCTCCTGTTATACTGAAGTCTTAAGCTTTGATTCCCAGAAATTGGCTTTTACACTGTTTAGCTTTCTTTTGTTCAGTGACAACTCATTGAATTTCAGTAGTAGTAAAGTGCCCATGGTTTATGCATTTTTGTTTGTTTTTAAATTATTTCCTTTTCACTCTTTCCAGAAAACAATATGAATGATTCCTGCATGAACACCTTTGAGCATAGCAGTTTGAAGCTATTGTTAAATGAACGGAACACCATGTTTAAATCATGAGATTTATTTTCTGTTTGAACATGGGTTTGAAGTAGACAATACTTAAAATGATCCTGACTTGTTTGCATGGCGTTACACAAGAAGCTTTGCCGTCCAAAGTGATAATTTCAGTGATGCTTTTGTTTGTGCGCAGTTATGATATTCAAAAGTTTACAGCTGATGCCATTTTGTTTAGAGAAATCAAATGAGCTCCCCTGCAAAATGGTCTAGAACTGTTCTAGAATGTTCTAAAACTATTCTAGAATTTTCTAGAACTATGTTCTAGAACTGTTCTAGATATGTACTAGAATGTTTATGGGACAGATGTAGAACGTTAAATGGGACAATTTTTTGTTCTACAATTGTTCTAGCCGAGGTCAAAAAATTTGTTCTAGAAAAGTTCCAGAAAATTCTAAAAGTTTTTCCTAGAACAGTTCTAGAACAAATCAATTTTGTTCTAGAACAGTTCCAGAACAAATCTTTAGAACATTTATGGAACAATTGTAGAACACCCCTCATAAAATGTCCCATTTAACGTTCTATAAATGTCACGGAATAGTTCTAGAACATCTGTAGAATGGTTCCAGAACTATTCCAGAAATTTTCTAATGGTTTGTTCTAGAACTGTTCTAGAATTAACCTTGGTTTGTTCTAGGACAGTTCCAGAACAAATCTTTAGAACGTTTATGGAACAGTTGTAGAACACCCCTCATAAATTGTCCCATTTAACGTTCTATAAATGTCTCTGAATAGTTCTAGAACATCTGTAGAATGGTTCCAGAACTATTCCAGAAATGTTCTAATGGTTTGTTCTAGAACTGTTCTAGAACTAACCTTGGTTTGTTCTAGAACTGATCTAGAACAAACCTTTTAGAATTTTTCTGGAACAATTGTAGAACACCCCTAGAAATGTTCCATTTAACGTTCTACAAATGTCTTTGAATCATTCTAGAACATTTTTAGAATGGTTCCAGAACAATTCCAGAAATGTTCTACTGGTTTGTTCTAGAACTGTTCTAGAATAAACATTGGCTTTTTCTAGAACTGATCCAGAACAAACCTTTAGAAATTTTCTGGAAAGACTGTAGAACAACTCTTCAAAAATGTCATATAAAGCATTCTATTAATGCCCCTGAATTATTTTAGAGCATTTTAGGATAGTTTAAGAACAATTTCAGGAATGTTCCAGTGGTTTGTTCTGCAACTGTTCTAAAAAATCTGAACTTTTCTAAATCAGTTGCAGAACACCTCCCCAAAAATGTCCCATATAGGGTTTGGAAATAAGATTTCATCGAATGCTACTTTTATATACCTGGAAAACTGTTGACATTGGTTTAAAACCCCAATAAGCAATCCCAAAATGCAGGTGACACAATAAATAAATAAACATCAACTGGAGGAGAATTATTATAGGGGCCCTAAGTTGGCCTAAATGTTGTTAGTTATTGCCACCCTGTTACCCCACCCATTTCAAAACATTGTCATGCATTTGACCTTGGAAAAACAGCAACTACAGCAACAATTAACATTAATACTTAAGAAATTGTGTCTCAAGCCTACTCACTGTCCCAGACTATAATACTGTCAAATTTGCCATCTAGAAACTGCCACAAGTGCTTTTTGGGGAGCCTTCATAATCCCTCCAATTCTGGCAGCCATGTATTTCCCAACATCAATCTGGTTAAATTTATGATAATGACATACTTGTTCTAGAACTGTTCTAAAAATGTTCTAGAACATTTTTTAACTTTTGTAGAACTTGCTGGTTCAGTAAATTTCAGTAAAATATTTCTCCCGAATTATCAGTGAATTGAAAAATAAATAGCATTCATTGCAAAACTGTAACATTGTAGTTTTTGGAAAACTTATTGGATGTTAACTGCTCAACCTCTGTTTATAGTAATTAAGCCATGATCATCTTCTCATTGTGGTAACATGCCACCCTGTATTACCCCACCCATTTCAAAACATTGTCTTGCATTTGCTAAAAAACTTACAAACAACAACCCCACCATTAATCAACATTAAAAACCTTAGAGAAACTGTTTCTCAGATCTACTCACTGTCTCAGGCAATACTACTATCATGTTTGCCATCTAAAAATTCCCAAACAAATGTTTTTGAAGAGCCTCCACATTTTCCCTCCAATTCTGGCAGCCATGTTTTTCCCATAATCCATCTGGTTATGACATGTGTCCTCTTTAAATGTTCTAAAAATGTTCTAGAACTTTTTAGAACATTTCTAGAACTTGCTGGTTCTATAAAAGTACTAAATAAGTTCTAGAACTTAATTTGAATTATCTTTTACTTATTTTGCCCTTTTTTCTTTCTTTCTCTATATACTGCTAGACCCTCGCTTGCGAGTATTATCGGCAAGTGTACTTTGTGCGCTCCAGGTTGCAGGATGAAAGCCTACAAGTAATTAACCATATCTAAATTACCGTAGGGTTCTTTAACCTGCACAAGGGGTGACCTTCCCTGCAAAGGGGACATCCAGTTAACGTCCCCACCCAAAGGACCAGGCCTCCAGATAAGAGTGCGTATTGGAAAATTATTTTCTTTATTTCTCACCCAAAACATGTTTTGGGTACTCAAAAGAACCGTCTCATTGCCCAACCACTGAGCTACTTGATGCTTTCTGCTCTTGAGAAGTTTCAAAAATGTTCTAGAATTTATAAATATATTTGAGAATTAGCTAGTTCTAAAAAGTAAGACAAATGTTCTAGAACTTAATTTGAATCATTTTTTAGAAGTTTCTGTCCACTTATTTTGTTCTTGAAAAGTTCTAAAAATGTTCTAGAATATTATTAGAACATTTGTAGAACTTACTGGTTCTTGATTTGTTCTAAATATGTTCTAGAATATTTCAAGAACACTTATAGAATGGAAATCAGTTCTAGAATGTGTTTGATTTGTTCTATAACAATGTTCTAGAACATTTGTAGAACAATAGTTCTAGAACGAACATATCTACCTGTTTAGAACAGTTCTAGAACAGTTCTAAATGTTCTAGAACAGTTCTAGAACACCTCCAATTTGTAGAACAAAATTTCGCAGGGGCTAGTACATGAGATTTCCAACAAGGTGGCATTTTGACATGTGTAGACTCTGACGAGCCTCTGCAGCCTCCTTTTAAGCTTAGAAACTCCAAATGGTGTTCAGTCAGTAGCTTAACATTCATAGAATACTCAAGCCACTAGCAAAGGCTCTGATCAGACTGCGCATATGCGCAGGCTGATCAGAGGCTTTGCTGGTCGCACATGCCACATTATTGGAAATCTCATGCACTGGCTCAAATGTAAGTAACTGGATAAATGAATGTTTTAGCAGTGCTTTCAGTATGTCTTTTGTTGGAATCAGTTTAATATGCAAGAATAATGACCAAACATGTTTGTTTCTTTACATTAACACTTGCTGGGTCCCTCGGGAGATGTTTGAATACTTGGCCTAGGGGCCTTGTATACAAACAGCTTCCTCATGACTCAGCAAGTGTTAATGTATGAAAAAACATGTTATCCCTATAATTGGAGGAATAGCATTTTGGGAGCTGGTGAGTTAACTTGTAAATCTCTGCACATACCTCCTTTGTTTTTGAAGTGGTCAGAGTCTTTCCACATAAGAGGTATTCTCAGGTCAGACAAGTTGATCACTGCTTTACATGGCAGCTGGGTACCTTCTGTTTCAAATCTGTAAAGATAAAACAAATTCATAATTCATCTTCATATTCTGAATGGCCAAAAGCTTATGGAAAAAGCATATGGATTAGAACATGTCCTATTTCCTATGGTTTCCCCATGTTGGAGGAATAAGCAGTGCATATCCCAATTTACACGAGATGTTTTCCAAATATGCACAGGAAACTCATGTGGAAAACATACTATGGAAACTAGGTTTAAAACAGTAGGAGTAACAAATTCTGACATATTATACAGTTATTTCATGCCTGTTTGTAGTATAGTCAAAAGTATTACACTGAGGTGCCGTGGACGACCTGATGCACTATTGCATGAGGTCGTCCACGGTACGGAGGGGTAATAGTTTGACTATACTACAAACAGGCATGAAATAACTGTTTTATTACCCATCCCATTTGATGAAATACTTAGCAGCGTTTCTTGCATGGAGTTGCTGTAGACGATGCGGTTTTGTTGCAAATCAGAAAATTTCGTCCAATCTGCTCAATTTTGGTCTCAAAATGTTCCGCTTGTTCTACCTAAGAAAACGAGAGACTTTATGTTTCTGACCATAAACAACAGAGTTATTGGAGTTTGTAGTTGCCAAACCATGCTTTATTTTCACCATTGTTATAAACGTCTCCTTTCATAAACGAACTGTATGCACATCATTGTCGCGCATGTCAATAAGCACCTGTGTGAACCAGACCATGGTAGAGTGCCAGTCAAAAGTCAAATTTATTGACCAGTGGAATAGCTCAGTGACTCATGCCATAGCAAAAAATAGACAATTACTCTGTTTTGTTTGTTTGTTTTGTTGCTTTACGTCCCAAGTCAACAGCTATGGTCATTGCGGGACGGTCAGTTCACTTAACCACACTTTTTCCTGGGCATGCTTGAACAAGCAGTTAACCAGTACTTCGTGCACATACTTTCGCTTGTAACTGACAACAACCCTTCTTGAATGATTCAGCGGAAGGGAGGAGAATGACCGTAGAAATTATTTCATGATCAATCTCCACGAAAGTATGGGACCAGGCCGGGATCGAACTCGCGACCCCTGGATCAGCAGTCAGACTCGCATCTGTTGCCAGACACATTACCGACTGCGCTACGCGGCCCTGTACAATTACTCTGTATATAGATGGTTGGTTATCAATAAAATTTATAGACAGACATCAAACTGGTAGAAAGATCATAGCCACCAACATCCTCTATGATTAAAGCGCACATTTCCAAAATCCTGACTTTCTGAAAATTCAATTTTAAAAATTTAGTATGCCTAATTTTTTTAGCAACTTAGAATTTTAAATATGACTAGCTATAGCCTAAGGACCTCGGACAGTCTTAATGAAGGATTGCCCATAAAAATGACCAGAGAAAAGTTTCAAAGAAAATGATATTTTTTCTATGAGAAAGATAGTAGGTTCAATCCTCGACTTAGCCGTTTTCTCATTGGACAAGTACCTATTGAAAAATATGGGCTGAAAACTCTGTTTTTGCTATCCAACATATAGAAAATAGAAAAAGTTTTACTGAAGTGCTTCCCCCCCCCCCCCCCCCCCTGTGACCAAACTAATCCTTTTGCATACAGTTGTAGTTTTACATTTCACACATCATATAAAAACGGCATGATTGGTCACAGGGGGGAACGATGTCAAAATGCTTAAAAACGCTTTATTATAAAACCTTATTAGAAACTTATTTTGTAAAGACCTGTAGGTAAATGGCATGTATCAGAGCTTTAGTTATGAGTGCTTACAAAGTAATTAATTGTCTCATTTCTCAACCAAAACATATGTTGTGGGTACTCAAAAGAACCGTCGCAATGAGACGATTCTTTTAAGCACCAAATTGTAGATAAAATCTGATGTATAAGAAAAATATTAATGATTTTACGCTCAACATCTGTGTTTATCTAGACTATGATTTATACAGTATGCAGATATGATACACCTCAGTGCACAAGTCAACTGGATGAACTTGAAACATTACAGGTAATAGTCAAAAGTCATTGACAGCACACTTCTTTAGATGAAACAATGTAATCTTCTCAACCCGAATTTTATGCAAACCCATCACTTTCGCCTCAATTTTTATGCCGCAAACATAGTATTTACATGTATTTAGGTGAATACTCGACGAATCTTTGACTTTCTGTGAAATGAAATTTGGTCACATAGATTACCCCCACCCCCTAAACCCTAACTTCCTGGCATAGTTATGCAATATTTTCAAAATATTTTTATATTGCTAGGTTCACTAAATGTAAGGGTTTGGTTTAAGCACAAAACTTTAGTTGTCAGTTATGCATTATCCTAGCCACAGGCTGTCAAAATTTGGGCAGATTGAATAGGAAACTGTCAGAGGTCCTTTGGTATTTTTAGGCTATGAAAAGTCAGCCTCAAAATGCTGGATTCATGAATAATTGATAAAAGTATTTTTAAACATGATTCTATTGGTTTGCAGGTAGGAAGTCTCCATTAGACAGGTAGCCTTGGGAACACCATAAATTTATCATTCTTTTGCATGTTTTCTCTCAGTTCTCAAATGAAATCAGAGAGTTACATTAAAGCTTTAAATGTTAATAACAAACAGGATTTCAAATAAATTTTTATTTTAGAGCCCATCAAGTTGTTTCAATTCTGCAGTGCCATTCTAAGTTTTGCTTTCATCTGTTTAGTTATCTGTCAACATCAAGAAACTTCATTGCTATAGATCTAGAGTAAATTTTCAGTTCTAATATAAACTCATCAAGTACAATTTTTAGCTGCAGCCTATCAGTGGAACTTTCATCATCTACTAAATGGGCCTTCATGTGAGAAAACCTGTCTTTGGAGTTTGCTAACAACAAACTTGTTACAAAGGCGCGGACCAGAGAAAACGGGTCTTTGTGGTTTGCGAATATCAAAGGCGCAGACCAAGCTGCACATTCACACAGGCCGATCAGCGCCTTTGTTATTTGCTTTTTGGAAAGTATCACATCTAAACTCCGTACAGGTGATATTTCACTATTCTAGCTAGTCCTTGTAGGCTGATTTGGGTATGACCTGATCAGAAACCCCGTCATGGCCCAAATATTGTAACATAAGTGTTCATTACCATTGAACTTTTTAATGAGTTGGTACAAAATGGAATGCTGTGAGATTTTGCCAAGCATCTTATCATTTTTCCAAGTTCAATGAATTCAATAATAAGTGAGCATGAATGTTAGGGCATGAAATTTACTATGAAATGGTGTTTTGGCATGAAAAAATGTGAATGTGTGGAGATCATCAAATAAGAGATAATGTTAATTAATGTACTAGTTTCCATATTTCACTTTTTTCCTTGCTAGCAGCGACTTTTGTCATCTGGTGATGACCTTTGCAAACAGATGGACCCAGATCAGGAAGGACAGAACACTCATAGTATTCCTCAGGCTGAAGGAATTTTTTGAAAAATTAATTCGGAGAAAAATCAGCAGAAAGCAAAATTACCTAGCATAAGTTAATTGCTGATGTATTTTTTTTTTAATGCAATGTACATAACATTCTAACGCTCCAAATGTGGCAGCATTTCACCATCAAACGATGCTAAGGAGAGTATGTCACTTACGTTTTCCCTATCACTTCTGCAGCTTTCCGCCGCTGTAGTTCTGACATATATGTGACAATTCTAGTGTTAGAGGTGAGGAGATTCTTGGCAGCTTCCAACAACTGGGTGGGGTGTTTCGATGCCGCCAGCAGTCTTGCCGTACCCTCCCGCATCTTGATCTCATAGTCAATCTTCTGCTGCATTTCATGGTCCTGAAAAAAAGTAGTAACATTTGTCATGCTGGTCATCTTTATGTACTATAATACCTCCTCTCCAATCTTTGTTCAACTGACTGGAGGCTTCCTGGCAGTCATTATTAGCTTGTACTTACAAGCAGAGTGAAAACAGTGTGGACCCTGATCAGCTGGCTTCTCAGAAGCCAGCTGAACTGGATCTACACAGCTTTCAAAACAGGAAAACTTTGGGTCTAGAATGGTAAGGGTTAATAATTCCATCAATTACAATTAAATTGATTCAACGGTGGCATGGAAAGCAGTGTGGATCCTGATCAGTAAGCCTGACATTAGAAGCCAGCTGATATAAATGCAAACTGTTATCAAAAAGTGGTTATAGAATTTTGAAAAAGTTTATATGAACACAAGTTTCGTTTGGTTTGATTCTTTACATCACAGTCAACCATCTAACCCACACTTTTTCCTAGGCAAGCTTGACTTAGCGGTTAACCAGAGGCGAGTTCAATGATGCGAGCACTCTCAGGCCCTCGTTCTATTGAAGCCAGGCTTTACAAAATATGGATCAAGATAGGTACCAGAACAACGAGCACCCGTGAACGCTCGCATTGTTGAACTCGCCTCCGTACTTTATGCACATAACTTTCGCTTGTAACTGACAACAACCCTTCTTGAATCAGCGGAAGGAGGATAATAACCATAGAAAATATTTCAAGATAAATTTCCATGAAAGTATGAGACAGTGACTGGTTACGTCTAATTGGGCAATAAGCATATTATGATTTTATGCTTCAGAGTACAAAAATGTACGTAGTAGTTTGTATATGTTGAACTCCCAACAACTAAGGCAGGTCATATGGGTATGGGGCCACTAATCTGACAGCTGACTGGAGAAGCCAGGGGTCGAACCCACAACCCCTGGTTTTTAAGGCGAATGGTTTTTAATAATCACACTATACCACAGTGACGCCCTCAGAGTAGTTGCAAGACTCACGAATATCAATGGCAACTCAACTTCAACTGGCTTTTTGGTCATGGTGACATCTTTACCTTTCACCGTGGATTTACAACATGCCAAAAAAATAAGATTTAAACTTAACCTTTTTAAATCCATTTTTAAGTCCAACATACTTCAAACGTTTGGTAACTAATCCTATGGACATGTTTCAACTCTTAGGATTAAGGAAGAAATAAATGAGAACGCTGATTTAACAATTTAAGGATACGCTTAAACTTCCCTGACTATTTCTCTTATAAAATAATTGTCATTTAAGCTGCTGATCCAGTACAAACCCTATCCTACAGACTTCAGTTTTTTTTTGTTGAAAACTTGCTAACAGTGTGGCTTCTGATCAGCTGGCTTTCAAAGCCAGCTGATCAGAACCTGCACTGTTAGGGAAAGTCAGATTGAACATATAGCAATTATAACTACTGTACACATGTATTCTGACTGGTTTAGATAAAAGCTATTATTCAGCTTAATTTCTTCTGCAGGATTTGGGTTAATTATAGACTGCACTGCAAAAGAATTGACTCACAGGCCATTAAATTTTCAATTTTCATTCATAAACTACCCAAAAGAGGACACTGGTCAGTGACTTTGAATGCACGTAATGTTTATCCACGGATTAGGATTACATGAGTAATTTCCACCTTTTTTGTCAGCATTGTAATCTATTGTCGTAATCTACAATGAAGTGCAAAGGACACAAGAGTCAAATAGTCAAATATCACGCCAAGGAGTCTCTAAATTTATAACAGGTGTTTTGGCATTTTGTCGCTGTTCATTTTATTTTTAAAATTGTCCTAGCTTTTGATTAAAAGCCGCTCTAATCCAACTTTCCCATTTTTCTTGGAAACATTATCTTTGTGAGTATCTACAAAGCAGTTCCTTTATAACACTTTGTTATCCTACAGATTTGGATAATAACATGCATGCAGTCATTTTCCTGTAATTCCTTTGTAAAATTGTCCCAAGGATACCAGATGTACTACATGTAACTGTACTATAGTAAAACCTGTCTCAAACAGCCACTCACAGGGGACAAAAATTCCACTTGTCTACTCGTAATAACGAGTAAAATCAAGAAAGGACGAGCAATTCATCCCAAAGCACTCGTCCTATAGGACGAGAGTACAGGACGAGTGCTTTCAAAAGAATTACTCGAGGAAGTGGTATTACATATTACTCACTTATGTTCTTTATTGCAACGCTTTTAAAGAACATATGCATGTCACAGTTTGCAGGACGAGTGAAAGTTGTAAGTCACTAGTCCTGCAGGACATGTGCATTATTTAAATATTTTTGTTTGCTGCTTTCGAAGCAGCAAACTTTCAGATTGACTTTTTCGGAAATCCGGTCATGCGCACTGCAGAGTTAGCTGTCTGACCCAACCTTGTCATTGTTATTAATAGTCTGGTATAACGCAGTACCGCCGCCTGTGTATTTTGATTTGGGTCCGCTAAAATGGAAAATCATTATAAAGTTCAGCTTGGAACGGCCATATGCAAGTCATTATAGAAAAAGTTTAAAAAGAAAACGACTTACCTTTTAAATGGTTTACGCATGCGCGGATCCAGAAAGTTTTGTCTGAGGGGTCCAGCTTTAACCTTTTATTAGCGGGCCACCAACGGCCCGCCAGCGAAACGCCATTCAAATGGCGTTTCGCTAGCGGGCCGATGGTGGCCCAACACTGAATGCTGGCATGTAAGCTTTGTGGTTTTACTGGGGATCCGGACTAATAATGCTAAGAAACCCTATATTTTTGTGATTGGGTCGGGACCCCCTGTCTCCCCCTCTGTATCCGCACATGTTTATTTATTTATCCATTTGCATTAATCCATTCATCCGCAATTGCGTTTGAAAACTAAAATTAAAGTCCATCCGTGGAGCAAGCACACTTGTAAAAATAGCTATGAGACATAAGTGACCACAATGAAAGAAATGATGCAACACTACTGACTAACCCTTTACCTGCGAGTAGCTTTAACTCTTTTGCATGCTGAGCCATGATGACATCATTCAGAGAGCCCTCGAAAATGCAGGTCACAGATATATATATATATATATATATGTACAAGATCGGCGCTTTTTTCTGCTTCCCACAACTTACGTATCAGCGCATGCTTATTTCATATAAAGTCCCTGTACGTATGTACAATGTAGAACCAGATAAAATATCCAGAATCATGTACCTAATCATGTTTTGAAGTGTCATTAGTCGCTCGAGCAATGAAAAATGAGCCATTGCATGAGAAAACCTGTCTTTCAGGATTGGCTTCACTGTAAAAGCGAGTGGATCTATCATACGCATGCGCGGATCCAGAGGTCCGGACCCACACCCCTGGAAATTCACAAAATCTATATTAACATTTCCACCCCCCCCTGGAAAAATTTGGACCCCTTCCCCTGTAAAATGTTGGACCCCCTCTGGAACCTTAAAAGTATAGTTTTCCTTAAAATAAACCATTGATTCCCCTCTGTAAAACGGTAAAAAAGCTGATGCCTAAAAAACGTTATCAGAGTTATCGGACCCCCCCCCCTCCCCTTGGCAAAAATTCCTGGATCCGCGCATGATACTACCATGAAGCCAACAGTGTTGGATGCACATGTTCATCTTTGCCTGCTAGCGTTCGAGGAAGAAAAAGTAGATCTCGGTTTTTGTGACGGTGTAGCCGAGCAATTTTATATCGTTTTCATGCAAACCCATGAAAGGGAGACAGCTCATGGGCGGATTACAGAGGGAGAGGGGAGGCAAGGAGTCCGGACCCCCCCCACCCCCCCCCCCCCCCACCCCCCCTAAAAATCACCAAAAATAGGGTTTCTAAGCATACTGGTCCAGTTCCCCTTAAAATCACAAAGCTACCAAGTCAGCATTCCATGTTGGGTCATCAATCAGCGAAACGCCAATTTAACGGTGTTTCGCTGGCAGGCCAATGATGGCCCGCTTTTGTGGTGTTTGGATCCTCTCTCCCATCATCAACTAAAAAAAACGTTGTCAAAGTTGGACCCCACCCCCCCCCCCTCACCCGGACAAAATTTTCTGGCTGGGTAATCATGTTTTATGTGCGAAGCCAAGGCCACCACGTGCTAACAACAACAGCGGTGGCTTTGATCTTAGACATCATGCTGTCCTTGAGACTTTGTCTGCGGCTGACAATAATAGCCGACAGTTTGGGCCCAGATCTGGCCCAACAAAATGTTTAATGTTTTTATTGATAAGACTGTGCGGTGTGCAGGCCGATGCGACTTCGTTGGTCTCAAACAACAAAGTCGGGGTACATACATCTACAGACGTGTGGTAAGGAAAGCAAATTCTGATATGTCGCGATCATCTCAAGGTCTTCCAATTTTCATAGTAGGAAAATCCATCCATAGTGAAATAGTTAAGCAAACTGTGTACTATGGAAAGTCGGTATATGAAGCGAATCGATCATCTACATTCCTTTCATGTGTATGTGGGCAGTTAGCAGATTAAGGCGCTGACGATTTTCCGCGGATGCGCAGGCTCGTCTGAGCATTCGCTGCTCGCATATGCGCTCAGGAACGGGCTTATTTCATGAAAATACCAATGTAAATATTAAATTCATCATGACCTAGATTCGGCACGGCTGCAATCAAATTATTTCTTGGTATGTGCGTCTGTCCGTACACTATCTTGGTATACACTCTTCAGGACCTTCCGAATGCAGCAAGACACGCCTCGATCGGCTCAACAGTTTGTTAAAATCACGGACTATACATCCGTGTTAAAATGTCCCATTTTGAGGAATTTGATATTTCTTTAGGAGCCGTTATTACATGAATTAAGTTAATTACGCTAAGAAAACCACCGAACTCGTATGAAATTGGTATTCAAGTATTTAAAACACAACGTACGTAGATGTCTAGAATTTTATTTGGTCTGAGTCTTTGTACACTTCAAACTTTATGATAGTAAGCAGCGAGACCCTTGCGAGATTGCGCAAACGCACATGCTCTCCTGGGCCTTCTCTGATCACATATGTCGTAAGTACCAGCAGGCTATTTACGAAATACCCTGGTACCAGTTCATAGGGGGCACCGCGCAAGTTGATTTCATGTTCGGGTTCGATTGTAAACAAAATAAAACAGTCAATTTTCCAAGCTTGCACGGCAGTGTATTAGAATTTTGTAATGACAGTACAGAATATCTCCGACGCATCGGCGACATAGGCGTGTAAATTTGAATCCGCTCGACGTACTTTCAGAAAACAAATCTTCATGTCATATTAAACATGCGACGTCAATGCTGGATTCACGTTAGCGACGTAAGCCGTTAGATTGGCAGGCGAAAAGTTAGCATTAAAGTATCGTAGACAGCTACGCTGATTAAAAAAACAAGCACCAATGAAGAAAATAAAAACGATGTGTATATATACGAACTATTAAAAGATTACATATTAGAATAAATTTTCCTCTTTTTAAAGGAGGGCTTGCCTAGTCTAAAAACAGCATGTGCACCATGTATGTTGGGAACACCTCCAAATTTGGCTATTTTTTTACACTGCACTAAAACCACGTCATAGACGCACGGAACATCAGCAAAAGACACAAACAGTTATCTAAAGCGGCACCTAGTGCCACGCAAAAAATGAAATTAATAAAATTTACTTATTTTTCATGTATCATTTTTTGAATTTTTGCAACAATGAACATCAACATATCAGCAAAACATGTTTTTAATTTCATGCCAAAATAATAAATACTGTTAGGACAAGAGTCTATCGAATAGCAATACCCTTAGATTCTAAAGTTGCAATTTGAAAGTCTAAAAATCAGACGTGATTTAAAGGAATTGTATTAAAATATTTTTATTAAAATCTGGATACAAATTACCCTCGAAGTCCTATTATTTGTCCGGAACTGACGATAGCCAGCCAGAACGCATATCGTTGAAGCAAATATCGTTGATACATTCAAAGTAAGGTACATGTACGTCAGGTCGTCATTTTTGGTCGACCAGACCTGCGTCGATATTTAACTTTCCCTGTAGCCTGATATCGAGTTCTTGGGCGCTGTATAGTTGATAGCATTTCCCAAAGGCCTAGAACTTTTCAAATAGTCATTTCATTTTTTCCATATAAACATATTCCTAGTTTGTTGCTAGACTATAGGCTAGTGCTAAGTTTTGATAATGAAGACAATTACGTTAACTTTATAGACTAGACATGAACATAAACATTTGGAAAAGAAAAGAAAAATATTATTACAATATTTTACGTGTATTAATGACCCCTTTTATTATCAGACTGGTAGCTATTCTATAAAGTTGACTGATGGCAATTATAATACCCACTTCGAACCGAACTTTAGTTCCTACTTAGTAACTAAAGTTCGATTCGCTACTAAAGTGACGTCACGAACCAGCTAGAGATCAACGGTGGGTCAGAGCACCGTTACTCTAGAAGCTTGTCTGGTACCCTCCTCTAGACCTATCTAGCATAATGGGTTCAAGATCTATTAATGGCCTCAAAATGTTTTTATTTTACAAAATAAATCCTTGATGTGTTCTATTTGCGGTCCCTCTTTTTCGTTATTGTTAATTAGTGCAGGCTGTGCAGTTTATTGTGCAGTTTATGCACACCCTTTTTGTCTACGATGAAGAAATGAGTTGGGGCATACAGGGCTATTAACTTTGTTTATTTAACAACTAATTAAAAGGTTGCAACTGTAGCCGTTTGGGTGTAAAAGTGCGCACGCATATATTATGTAAGAACTTTAGTAGGAACTATGGAAGTGAGCCAATATCATTCCAATTGCGTCAGATCATTCATGTTTGGACAATCGTGGCATGATTAATAAAGTTATAAACTAAGGCTACAGTGTTTTAAACTTGTTTATGTACAAGCTACATGCCAAAGAGACCCAGAAGTGTATGCGACATGCCATGATCCCAAAATATAATTCACATTCCTACCTTAAATTATATACAGATATGCTCTGGGCTCGACCTTTCTGGAACTGAAACGGTGAAACCAGGGGTCAAGGTTACAGTGACCTGGAAACAGGTGGTGACTCGCAAGGGCCCAATATTTGTTTACGTACCAAATATGGATCTGCTACCATAAACAATATAGGCGATCTGCTGTGGGTGCGTTTTTTCACAACCTAGCTAGCTGACTCCTGAGATCAAGGTCACAGTGGCTGAAAACAGTGAGCGACATTCCATGACATGTGATATGAGACATGCTCTTAACACTATGTTTTGCTTGCTGTCAGTGAGTTTTCTTATCGGTGAATTGTTTTGTTCCCATACACACGACCGTTATGCTAACAGTATGTTATATAAATAGACAACCAGGTAGAGGGTATCACTTTTCCAAAACAAATGCTTGCGGCAAGAGCACCGCAAGCAAAAATGATCACTGTACGAACTAATACATGACATTCGTGAATAATATATGGTGTACAAACTGTTCGATTGTTATAACTTATACAAGACTTACCGTATAGTAAATTATAATTCAACAAAGGATTGTTTGTAGCTGCCGGTATTTGTATTGTGGTACTTTAATCCTTTTACAATTCAAAGATGGGTAACTAGATGTGAAACTGGTCTAAAAGGTTAATTTTAAATGTAGACTGGCCCCAGTCCTGAAACATTGATATCTCAGAGAAAATCCTCATACTGATACATATAATTTCGATGTTTAGTCATGGACCCTTTATTAGGGACATTTCTGTGTTATTATTTCAATTTCACTGGAATTATTTTGAATTTTCATATTTCTGAACACAAGCACTTCTAAGGATAAGAATTCATGACCCGGGTTCAAGGTTGGGCAGTCTAAACCACCCCCAGTTTTAAGCAGCAGTTTTAACCTGTTAAAACCGCCCCGGTCAATATGCCAAAAAGTGGTCAATACTGGTCTTTACGAATCTGAGTGGTTGATTGCAATTTTTAAAAGGCCGTTTTGGTGGTTGATATTAGGTCAGGTTTTACATTCTATTTATTGAAAAAAGAAAAGAATCCCGTTTCGTCCCTGCAAAGGGCACTTTTTACTTTATCACTGACTTCTGCATTACAGTCCAGGCACCTAACACTTGTCTTTTTTAATCATCAAGGGCAGAATAGAATAACCATACAACCATAACAGGGTCTTTTTTAATCATTTTGAGACAATAACTTTTATGAATTCATGACACTGGTTAAATTATTAACTTAACTGATAACAACAGATAACAGAATGACCACACTTTCACACCTCTATATTAACACAGATGCCAATGAATTAGCCAATGCATTTTTAGCTCAGTGATTAGATAGGTCTAATAAACTGGACCTTCTTTAGTCTGAGTGACATGTCCCGTATTTTGATAGTTTTGTTTGTTCCAACATTAAACATTCAGTGTTTTCTTTACAATTTTCACACCTTTGTCTTTTCAGGTGAGAAACCAATTCAATTTGCATTTTAACTAATAGAGCAAAGACTAGTTTGTACATGATGAGCCCTTTGATGATCAATTTGATGTATTGATTGATTTTTTGTACTTTCTTTCATTTAATAAGGCACTGATTTAAAAAAAAATATGACTATGAAAAAGCTAATTTAAAAATTTATTTAATTTCATTGCTTGCATCAATTTTTACTTTACTTTTTTTAATGAATAAATGAAAATAAGTTCAAGTCTTAAGTCTGAACTGAAAGTTGTGGTGATGATTCATTTTGATTGAGACTGAATATCGTAACTATTGACATTCATTTTTGTTTGCTTTAGGTCTATCTAATTAACAATACATTTTTAAAGCAATAGCAACTCATGAAACACATTTTCTATTAAGCCTGTATTATGTTACAGAGCTTTCAGTAAGCATGACCTGAAGCCCCCCCCCCCCACCCCACGTAGGGGTCATAATATCTCCAATCAGATAAGAATACATGCTTAATTAGTGCATCTAAAGGTAAATTTCGACCTCAGAAGATTCAAAGATTGGTTGGACGAGTCTAATTAGTAGCATGTGAATAGTTACTCAGGTGGTAGTGGTTATTTTAAATCGAATAATTACTTAATGTGTTATTGATGTTGAACAGAAACCTGAAACTTCACCCATCTCTCAATTTTATGTTACTTCATGTACTCATCTCACTTTTGACCCGTCTGGGGCTAAAAAATTTCAAAACTTGATTATTGCACCTTGTATGGTTTCCTAGGGATTATAGGGCAGTAGTTCATGAGGAAAACTGGGCAAACTGTCCTTTTAAAAGGAAACTTTATTGACCCCTGACTCAAAATAGACAAAACAAAGATCTTAATGACAAATAGTAGCTTTAGCTTAATGAAGGTCGAAAGTATTGCAGAATGCTCCCCTTGGAGCATTCTGCTATACACATACTTTTGACCTGCATTAAGCAATAATCGGTCTTGCAAACCAAATTTTGCTCTTCTTTTTGAGTGGCCGCTTAAGACAGGTTTTACTGTATATATGTATAAACCAATATCAACTTTATACAGTGTACTGTATCTGCACTTTATGGGTAGTTTAAACATCAGATGCGTAGAGCTTTTTCATAACATGCCGTTGCATCGCCATTAATGCTTCAAAACACTTTATAGTGCTGGCCTTATGCAACCTGTCTCTGGGCCTACCCGATTTTCATTGCGCTGGCTCTATGAATGAGTCAGTTCGGCATATCAGGATATTATTTGCAGCAACAATTAGCGGATATAATTTTGTTTACATACCCATATCGCAAGGATTACAAATATTGATTAGGTCCGTTCTGACATCACCTATTTAAACATTGAACAATTTCTATCCCTTCGGGTACAATTACCATGACCCAATTTATGGTCTAGATAACTCTTTTTAGACTGATGGAATTTCCCATCCAGTTACACACAATTAACCCATTTACTTTAAGCTGAATGGAATTGCCCACTCTCACCAATTGGGCCAGTCCATTTCCATTTTAGCCCATATAAGCATAGCATCCTTTTTATGGGATGTAGGCAAACAGTGCAGACCCAGATGAGACGCGGCAAGATCAGGGTCTTCACTGTTTTTTTTTTTTTAATAAAGATGAAAATTACTACCCAACAACCCTTAAATAGGAAAATGTATTGATTCAACTGAAAATACCACGGTAGGAAATTCCATTCGGTTTAAATGGGTTAAGGGTTGATGGGTGATATTTTTTATTCAAATTCTAACGGAACATTGTGTACTAAGCATTTTTTACATGTGGAAACCCTGATCAAATGCTGCATTGTGCAGCTTCTGATCTGGGTCTGCAGTGTTTGCCTATGTCCCATATACAGGGATTCCAGGCTTATATGGGTTAAGTCTGAAAGTCCCACTATAAAGGGGCCTGAACACAAAATTTTTGAACTTATCTCAAATGTTTATAATAAATGCAGAAGCGGCCACTCAAAAATAGACAAATCAAAGATATTAATAACAAATGGTAGCTTAATGAAGGTCAAAAGTACTGCAGAATGCTCCCTTTAGAGCATTCTGCAATACTTTTGACCTGCATTAAGCGATAATCGGTCTTGAAAACCAATTTTTGGTGTTCCTTTTGTGTGGCCGCTTAAGACCGGTTTTACTGTTCTAGAAAAGGGGATTCGAAAACACTTTCTTTTTGGCCTAAATGTTTGAAAAGGTTGTGCTGCTGTAAGAGGCCATATTTATAAGATGTCAAGTGAAGTTATAGAATAGGTAAAATCAACCACCCAAATTTAATTGAGATCCATCCACCCAATAAAGTTGGTATAATAGGAGAGATAGTGAGAGTAAACACTTGATCAAGCAGATACAAAGATACAGACAACGATTATAAAACTAATTTCCTGTTCAGCAACGTGACTCACATCCACAATTTATAAATGATAAACTTTCCTTCAAAATAGTCAAAATCAGCAAGAATTATGAATCATTTTCACAATATATTAAAGGTTAAGAACTTTACAAATCTAAAAAACAACAAAAACGTTTAAAAGATGAAACGGTATGTATACTAACTAAGACCCAGATATGATGCTGCATCTCATTAGTTTGTTTTGTATGGTTTAATTATGTACGTGTCAACAGCCTCACCGGCATCACTGCGTTGTGGTCCTTGAGCAAGACACATTTATCCTAGCTTAGTACTGGTTCAACCCAGGAAGACCCGTCCCCATTTAACTGAAAGATTGTTGATGGGACGTAAAGAATCAAATCAAACAAATAAAAACAGCTATGGTCATGTCGAGACGGAGTTAACCTAACCACAGTATTTAAAAAAAAAAAATCCAGGCTAAGTGGTTACCCATTACTCATTGCACAAACTTTTGCTTCCCAGTTACTGGCAATAGCTCCTTCTTGAACTACCAGAATAGCTAATCTCGACTAAATGTCATCTGCTGTAAGTCCTCTGCTGGACTTTTTAACCCTAGATACACCAATCGCTTTTCTCGTCTGCTGAACTGTTTAAGAAGCCTCTAGGACAAACAGTGTGGACCCAGATTAGACTGCTCCTATAGGAGCAGTCTGATCTAGTCCACCCAGTTTTGCTTCTATACTAAAATTAGTCAGTTATATTAGCCAATTATTTGCAGCAGATGTCTACAGCAGACATCATTTTTCAGATGCATTTTTTCTTGGCGCTTTAACACTTAAAGCGCCAAGAAAAAATTGCATCTGAAAATGTCATCTGCTGAAGTTGTCTGCTGCAAATAATTGCCTAACATTACTGACAAATTAAGTATAGCAGCAAACAGGGTCGACCAAGAACAGGCTGCTCCTATAGGAGCAGTTTGATCTGGGTCCACACTGTTTGCCACAGAGGCTTCTTAAACATTTCTGCAGACGAGAAAAGCAGACGACTTTTGTTGCAATTGGCGCATTAAGGGTTAAATGTCTGTTGCAAACAGTGTGGACCCAAATCAAAATTCTAGCTAGAGCTGTCTGATTAGGGTCCACACTGCTTGACTGCAGCAGACAACTTTGGAAGATAACATTTTATGTGCATTGTTTTGTTAAGAATGGATTTTCCTTGTTTCAAATAAACACAATTCTTTGACACAGAATGGATGACACTTTACTGACCATTCTGGGTGCACAAAGAGCACATACGAAGCATCAGGCCTTAAGTTAAGAGTGCGTAACAAAAAATCAATTTCTTATTTCTCAACCAAAATATATGTTATGGGTACTCAAAAGAACCGTCTTAATGAGACGGTTCTTTTGAGCACCCAAAACATATGTTAAAAATGATGGGTAAGAATTTTTTAACAATTTTACGCCGAAACATTTTCTATTTCTAAACCTGTGATAATGCCAAGCACTCACCTGCAAACTATCCGCAAGTTGTCTGTAATAAAACAGACTCATATCCTCCAATATAATCGGGGAAGAGGCGACATCCTCCTCCCGTGCCATCTTGGAAGAAGGGCTGTACGACTTCTGAAACAGCTCGAACGCTCCAAGTGGCAGGCATTTATCCATTTTTCACATATTGTAACTTGCAGAAATCTACCATCATTGATATTTACACTGCTGAAGACAGTTTTTCATGTCAATTACCTTGTCTTAGCTACCTGAACTACATCTTCACATGATTCGCAATACCTATCTGTCATAAATATCCACATCTATATTACATTATATATGTTTATCCTATATTTATGATTATTATTCTCCAGAGAATCCTCCAGAGTTCCAAGGTTCCTTTATCTCCAACAAACTGGGTTCAACTCATTGTTCCACGCTTTCTAAAGAAAAAAAGATTTCAGTTCACTTCACTTTTACCAAAGTTCTCTTGAGTCAATTTAACCTGATTTTGTTATCTGATTTTCAGTAGCTGTGCCAACTGCAATGATATGCTCTAGATAAGTATTTTATAACTAAAATTATTCAGGAGAGGTATTTTCTATCTCTCCATTGTTTTCCTGAAAAGTCGGAAAATAACCTATCTCAATGTGACCCCTTGACTTCTCTGGCGCTATGTACAGTGATTGTAGACTGCGACCAGAATACTGATGTTCCACATACATTAAAGTCTAATTTAGTTCCCATTAAATCCATTTAATTCATTTAAATGGACAGCCAGTCAGAAGCCAAATTCAGAACCTGTATGTTCCGGTTGACCATCAATGGAACCTATATAAGTATGGGACATCAGCAATGGTGGATCGAGTGCAGAAAAATACCATCCAACATCCCCCAAAATTGGAAAAGGACTCATCCTACTGATAAAGGTAGGAAAAGTCCATTTGGCTTAACTGGGTTGATGTCCATGAATATTAATTCCAATGTGAAGTATCATTGAATATTTATAAATTAATTAATTAACAGTTAAATTATCCCGAAACTTGAAAACATCAAAAGTCACTATTAGTTATGATATATAGTACGGACAGGTTAATGATTATTCCCCAATCCACATACCACCTATTTATCCATAATTTGCGGCTGCATTCAGCAGGTAAACAGACACCACTCCATACGCTAGAAATCAATCAACTGTGTAATCTCATTGATTCAATTAGCCCTGACAGCATGCCCATTTAACATGCGGCATTGTTCAAGCAATTCTCATATTTGTTGTGTTTTTTCATCACCAGTCCATCCTGGGATCTCTTAAGTGTTTGGTCGTTGCGTCCTTGTCAAGGACACATTTAAACAGTGCCTTTAGTGAGGCTTGAACCAGGGACCTCTCGATCTGAAGTCACCATGTCATATTACATGATATTAGAATCATTTATTTCATGGCATGCTTTGAGTAATTATTTTTTGCAGACTTTTATAATAGAAGGGGCTATAAACACCCACCCTACCTCCTAGCGTGAGAGGGATGGGGGCCACTTAATATCATATGGCATAATAAAATCCTGTATTTGACTAAAATTATATTTCAGGAATCCTATCAAAAGAATATTTAACATCCTCTCAAGTTTCACTTTATATTAACCCGACAATGTAACAAACGGTAGCTAATCATGTCTCGTACAATGAAAATATCCTTAGGTAAATGTTGTTATCATTACATTATCCCCAAGAGAAAGTAAAATCCACAATGTAAGGATGGTGTCTCCAACAACAGAAGCGTTTATGACCCGACATATGCTCGCAGGTTAAAATGTAAACACTTCGCTGAACTTTTGCATGACGGGTTAAATTTTGCACCGTTGTTTTTTGCTGTAAGTGGATGAATTTTTTACATCAATTTTTTCACAAAATCTTTCTGGAATACCATCAGTGTGTCAAACAGTTTGGATCTAGATCAGGGCCGAAATTTTGTCAGGCCTGATCTGGGTTCAAACTGTTTGCAAAGCTATAAAGGTTATCAGAGCTAGTAAAGAATCGCGAGTTAACCAAATTTTAATATTTGCGAAACAGCTTGATTTCTCAATTTTTCACCTTTTGTATGCTTCACCAACGCGGTGTCAGCATGATTTTTTCTTACACCTTACTATTATGCCCTTTGCAACTACAGCAGACGACACATTTGTACTGTATTTCTACATCCTGTTCATTTTGGGGCATTGAATTCAAGGTAAGTAAGATTTCCAACAATTTGAAATTTTGACAAGTGTAGACTCAGACGAGCCTCTCCAGCCTCATTTTAAGCTTAGAAACTCCAAATGGTGTTCTGTCAGTAGCTTAACAATCATATAATACTCAAGTAACTAGCAAAGGCTCTGATCAGACTGCGCATATGTGCAGGCTGATCTGAGGCTTTGCAGGTCCCACATACCACATTGTTGGAAATCTCATGCACTGGCTCATTTCATTTGCATTAATTGCAATAAACACTAAGCTTCCTTTGCTTATATCCTGAGTCTCTATTCTTATATCCACTGTCATCCTGTCACAGATCATAGTCAAACCAGTGAACATGTTCAGTTCCAATGAATTACAGTTGACCATGTTTAAACCATGGCCAAAAACGGTCGACTATGTTATCATGGTCAAAGTTTCACAGGAATGTTAAAATGTCGTTTGCTGCAAATTAGGCACTTGAATCTAAGTCCAAGACCAACCATGATTATATTATCTGTGTTGAACAGAAGTCTTGGTTTTAACTCCTTGCAAACTTTTTACAAACTCATTTGAACGTATATTTTTAAAGTGAACCAAACATCAAAAAATTGTAAACTGCAAAAATGAAGATGGTGATATCAAAGCGATAAACATCTCATTGATATTTCAGCTTTAACTCTGCATGCTGGGCAATTTCGCAGCTTTTGGTCTTCTGCTGATTTTTTTTCAAAAAGTTCTTTCAGGAATACCATATATGTAACTATGTTTGGATCCAGATTTGACATGCTGTACCTTTTGTGAGGCCTGATCTGGATCCAAATTGCTTGCAAAGGTTTTTAGTATACGACACTGGCGGGTAAAGCGTTAACAGCATGACTTTCTTCTTTATTCATAATTTTTTAACCCATGATGCATACATACAGGTAAATGTCAATGAATTAAAATTCATCTCACACTCAGATCAACATGGTGATTCTTATCTTTTTTGTTCTTTATTAGATAGTGTGCTTACTTTTTGGAATTGCCTCGATGAGGCAATTCCAATAAGTAAGCGCACTATATATTTTCATGCAAAAATAACAAAATTACGTTAAAACACAGCCTAAATAATCAACTCCTCTGGTCCAACATATAACATCCCATTCAAACACACCGACTTAAGTGAGGTTATGTATACGTAAACAGATTTTCGTTCTAAGACACTTAATCAAGCATTGGCCTGGTGTTAAAATCCCACACAAGTACGGACGTCATTATAAATCCTGTATCACACCCAGTCTTTGTGTTGACACTACACTCTATTGAATTTTGTTTCAATATTGAGAATATTTTGGGATGTATGTCTGAGCCGTGTCTGTTCGAAAGGTCATAAAGGTTGAATTGAGAATGATGCCTGCTTACATAATGAGTTTAATATTTTTGCCTTCAAGTCATCAAATAAGGTCATATATAAACATACATATCATGATATGACTTAAAATGCTTAAAATAAACTTAAGGCTCTGTAAATGCTTAGATAATGCAGAACAATAGTTAATGCATAAAATGCTAATGCATTAATGGTTCTAAAGACAAAGAAAATTCTGCATGCCAGTCTTCAACAAAAATGATCTTAAAAAGTTGTCTGCTTGTATTCAAAGATAAAACGCTTAGGTATTTCATCTTATCTATTAGTAATACCATATTCATCCCAATTATTGACATGACCCCCTAAACATTTTCAATGGTTCTGTTTGTTTTGGGTATATACAGTAAAACCTGTGTAAAACGGCCACTCAAAAATAGACAGAATAAAGATTTTAATGACAAATGGAAGCTTCATGAAGGTTGAAAGTATAGCAGAATGCTCCCCCTTGGAGCATTCTGCAATACTTTTGACCTGCATTATGCGATAATTGGTCTTGAAACCAATCTGTGGTCTTTTTGAGAGTGGCCACTTTACACAGGCTTTACTGTACAATTTTCCCGTCATATCGTAACTGTTAGATATTACAGTTTAACACATTCTTCTCTGAGGGGCAATTTTGTTAACCAGCACTTAATATCCATCGTCAGTAACTGACAACTGCCCAACCTGATACAGAGGTAAGGATAGAATAATCTCTTCTAAAGTATGTGTCCCAGGGGCAGGACTCAAATCAACTTTCAACAATATTGATCACAATAATGCACGCAGAAAGGCAAAATCTGGATAGTTTTAAACTTTTAGCCATTCTGAATGTCCATTGCAAGGGTTGGGCAAACTTATAACCCGTGTGTCAGCCAATGCAGGTAAAAGATATCAATAGGTGACCGTGTACTGGGCACTTAATATGTGATACCACAAATTATTATTCAGTTTTAAATTTATTGTCCTTCATTACCTACTTATGAAATCTAAGATAATTTAAAGCTCATTTAAAACCTTAAAATATGAATCATAACGCTTTAACAGACAACTTCTTTATTATAATGTTTCTGCATTTCCATGTCATTATATTATGCATTTATGATATATAGTTAATGAATTTGTTCACTTTTTTTTTCTTCTTTTTTTTTTATCAATTTAAGGACTTAAGTACTGCACAATGGCAGCTTAGGATGACAGCACATGATATGTCACCAAAAATTAAGGTTACAAAAATCAACAGCTTATTTCCCAATCAGTTGAAACTGTTCAATTTCATTTCAATAATCCAGCATATCACTCAAGTTTGATCTAAAACACCTCAAGAAATCAAAATTTAAACTTGTTTTAACTGCACACTTAATGTACCCAAGGCTATCGATGTCTGTCAAATGTATATTTCCACCTTTCATCAACATTGTTTTAGCCCATCCAGGCTAAAAGCTTTCTTTACTACCGAGATAAAAACTACCTGACATTGGCATACGTTCAAATATGCACCTCACTTTTCACATTTTATCCGATAAAACATTATTAAAGCTACAGTTTAAACAGATTTTCTTTGGTGTTAAGCTAACACACCTTTCCATAGTCAACACAACTTGTATTTAACGACCTATTTTAAAAAGTGGCCATGAAAATATAAGATTGACTTTTGACACTTTGCGTGCCCTCCAGACAAAAGCTCAACATTATGGATTTTCAATCCACTAAGTGATTGACAGGGCCCCTTTTTTCACAAAGGTGAGATCATAATCGGGAGACACCTGATACAGGTGACAAGTTAACCTTTACCATGACAAACCATAGACTTAACTTGTGTTTTAAACAGTGCAGATCCAGATCAGATATGACTTTAGAAGCCAGCTTATCTGGAGACACCGTTTTCCACTCTGCTTGTAAATTCTTAATATAACTGGCTACAATTTGGGGAGGAGTGTAGTACATAAAAATATCCAAAAAGGCTCAGAGCAGCCTGATCTGCTGATCAGCATAATTGTAACTAAAATTAGAGCAGACAAGAAACAGCCTTGCGAATGATCAAAGGGAAATAACTCCAAAAATATCCAAAGCAGAGTTATGGTTCTTGTGCATGACACATTGTCTCATTGTGCTCTAGAAGTGTATGAAGTTTCAACCAAATAGCTTTAACAGTGTTCAACTATCAGAGGGGACAAAAAATTGCATTTAGGTACGCTTTAAGGGGAATAATTTGAAAAATAAACATGCAAGAGTTATATTTCTTGTGCATGACACGTCGTCTGAATTTCCTTTTAAAATGCATGAAGTTTCCTTGAAATACCTCTAACCGTTAATAAGCTAAAGAGCAGACACAAAATAGCTTTGCAAATGATCAAAGGGGAATAACTCCTAAATTATCCAAAGCAGAGTTATGATTCTTCGGCATGACACCTCGTCAGAATGTGCTCTATGAATGTATGAAGTTTCGTTGATTTGTTTGTTTGTTTGTTTGATTTGATTCTTTACGTCCACTCAACAATCTTTCAGTTATGCGGGACGGTTCTTCCTGGGTCTAACCAGTACTAAGCTAGGATAAATGTGTCTTGCTCAAGGACCACAACGCAGTGACGCCGGTGAGGCTCGAACCCGCTACCCTTCGGTCTCGAGTCAAGCACTCTACCACTGAGCCACTGCGCTCCCCAAGTTTCGTTGAAATATCTCTTACTGTTTTCAAGTTATAGAGCAGACACAATTTTTTGACGGACAGACAGACGGGCGCAAGGGGAAAAACAATATGTCTCCCGACCCTTCCAGGGAGGAGACATAATTCACCCTCTCTGGTATTAGATCTAAATTTGCTACATAAAAAAATTCAATATTGTAGCTAGTCTCTGTAGCTGAGCAGGCTGGATTGAGTCTTACCTGATCCCACGCAGGTTTGCTCGCAATGAGGCCCATATTACAACAGTTTGGATCCAGATCAGGCTGATAGGATCGGACAACAAAAGGCATCACAAACAGCAGATGATATCTAGATCCAAGAGTAGACTGGTGAGCTGGTAGCAGCCTTGTCAAGAATACATAAACCAGAATATGGATCTACTAAAGTGACTTCATCATGTCAGAATATTAAAATCACATTTAAATTCTAAACAGGTGTTAATAAAATTCTCTATTAAGTGATTGCATTTTAATTTCAAGTTCTTTATCATGCACTAGGTAACACTTTATGTCATTTTACATTTCAAATTAGGGAATAATGAAAGAATCTCTCCATGTCCTTGATTTCTCCTTTCTCCCATAATGTTTTACTTTTGTCAAAATGTGCAATCACTATGGTCGCAGTTATCATATAGCAGCGTGCAAACAGTTCTAGACACAGACAGACAGAAAGACAGACAGAATGATTAGAGATTGTCAGGTTTTTACTGTGATAACAGGTATAACTGTTTGAATTCTTGCACAGATTGGTCATGCATGCATGTATGCAGTGAACCATCAGTCCCCTTTTCATAAAGAATATTATCACACAGGGTAGGCGGCAATCGAAAACGCTTTTAACAATAGACAAACGCGAATCAAAAATCGACAGAAACAGAGTTTTCGGATGCCATTTGTCGCCGACTGGCGACAAATGGCAATTGAAAACACTGTTTCTAGAGATTTTTGATCCGCTTTCGTCGATAGCTAAGAGCGTTTTGGATTGCCGCATACCCGGTGTGATAATGCCAATTGATATTCTTCGAGAGATCAATACCTAAAATTTGCAATTACCAAACAAAGGATGTCATCAATGCAGGGATCAGAATGACAACTCCAGTTGCAGCTGCTTCAATTTCATCCAATTTTATTAGCACAGCAAGCATCCAATTTTATTGGCGCAGCAAGCTTTAACCTAGACTGGTCCCAGTCTCTAATGTCATATTTTTCTAGTAAAACTGATATCCTCTCAAAGATAGCCATTTTCAAACTTAACTTGGAGAAGTTCTTGGCTCGGACATTTGGCTATTACAGAGGATAATATTTTTAAAAGATGGTTTTTTCAGTGGACTGATGCCAGTCTAGCTTTAACTCGTTGCCTACTAGTTTAGATTGCTAATAACCTTTGCAAATAGTTTGGATCCAGATCAGGCCAGACAAAATGTCGGGCCTGATCTGAACCCAAACTATATGACACTCTGACATGGTATTCCTGAAAGAATTTTTAGAAAAAAAATTGAGTAAACATATGATATCACTAAGCTTCAGAAAAACAATTTCTTATAAGAATGATCAGAAATGGGACTGAAAAGGGGTTGTGGGTAAACTATACACACAACTTTAAATGGGTACATTATTTTTGGTGATTTAACTCTTTTGTATGTTGGGTAATTTGTATGTATTTTGTTGCCTGCTGATTTATTTTTAAAAAAATCCCAAGAAAAAATTATACCATCGAGTGTCAAACAGTTTGGATCCCAATCCGGCCTGACGTCGTGCAGCAGTGCTTGCTCTGTGTCGAAACTGTTTTAGCTGCCTGGTCATCACTTGTAGGCCCACATCTATCTCATCTCTGTCTTCATTGTTGGTCAAAGAATGCCTGGGCCATTTTCTTTCGATAAGCAATCTTGTCTTTATTTATGTATGTACCCAAACTTAGATGTTTATCAGTTTGGACTTATGAACCATCCATCAGGTCAAACAAAATAATTATTAACCATACTGATGATTTTCAAAGACAGTTTTGTGGCGAGTTTATATACCCATGAACATCAGAACTTGACAAAGAATTTACCTTAAAATATATTTTGTTTGTTTGATTTGACTCTTTACGTCCAAGTCAACAAATTTCAGTCATTTCGGAATGGGTATTTCTGGGTTGGACCAGTACTATAACTAAGCAAGGATAAAAGTGTCTTGCTCAAGGACACAACCCAGTGCCTCCGCCGGAGTGGCTCCAATCCGTAACCCCTAGATCTGGAGTCGAAGTAATCTACCAAAATAAAATCCTCATGAAATGGGCGAAATCACTATGACGTTCATTAATATAGCTAAAGCACGCTCTAGTCGTGCCTTTTCAACCTTGAAATTATGTCTTTTGCAGCCTATTGCGGAAAAAAAATTTCGGAATATTTTACAGTATATTGAGGTCATATTTTGGTATTTTCTTCCTTTGGATTTTATTATAGCCAATTATTAACTCTTAATTTGCCTACTGGGTAATTTTTCATTGATTTTTTAAAAAAATCAACTTTTCAGGAATACCATCAGTACCTGTGTCAAACAGTTTGGATCCAGATCAGGTTCAAAACAGTTTGCAAAAGTTATCAGCAGACGACAGTTGTAGGAAGTCTTCCTTTTTCCGTCAGTCACAACAAATGTTGTCTGCTTCCTTATCTGCATATGTAGTTTGGTGGTCTATATTGCGAACAATAATTAGCTAAGGAGCAGTCTGATCAGGGTTCATATTAATGTTTGCTTCCATGATGAAAGTCTGGAATGAATTTCAATACATGCAGCGGATGTAAAAGCAGACACCATTTTCACCGCACAAAAATATTTTACCTTCCCTTAGACTGCAACTATTCACTTTTTTGCCATTAAACCTGCATATCATGCCAATATTGTGACGTATGATGGTGCTTAGCAAACAAGGGAGACTAGTGTGAAGTGTTGAACATTAAATTGATAACAAATTTTCTCCCTTGACATTTCAAAATAGACCACAAGGGTTTATCTCCCTTAACTAAACTCTAGTTTTATGTTTTTCACATTGATTTTCGGTGATAACATTTTTAGTACTAAATTTAGTAAACTGTGTTCGCGATGAAAGTTGTAGAGAATATTAGCCCCAATTTCTCCAAATGGTTCTATGATCCAAAATGCTGCACTTACCCTGCGCATAGATGCACTCTTTGAGATTTTTAATCAAAGCTCAAATAAACTTAGAAAAATGTGTCAGACTAAAAACTGCATTGAGCCGCCCTAATAAACTTAATAAAGTGATGGATGGCTCGTTTAAATATATTGGAAATCGCACCTGGTTTGCTCGTGCGTTAAGTTACTGGGGTAATCTCGAAACCGCCCATTTTTGAGCATGTGCATAAGAGAAAAATAGCATGTCATGCATAATCACAGCTTCTGCTCCTACAAATGATCATGCTCAAATTAGTTTCTGTACTTTATGGGTTTGCAAACAGCAGGATTATGATATGCACATCAGCTGAATAACAGTATATTCAGCGCTTGTAAATATTCTTTTGAGACGAACCCTTTCTGTCACGCTTCTACGAAATTTACCTGTCGATAAAAGACTTAGAAATTTTGGATGAATTCCGTTAATCGCAAATTCTTCAGCTATGTACACAAAAATCTGTTTGCGCCACAAACTTCAGACCTTTTGGAGAAAATGGCGCTAATTTTCCAGTACAACTTTCATCACGATCACATTTTGCTAACATTGAAAAAAAAAAAGGTATCGCCGGAAATCAATGTGAAAAACATAAAAACTAGAGTTTAATCAGAGCTCTCAGCTGTCATATATTTCTCAGAAAAAAAAGATTGTATGCTTAGTTTTGTGATGGTTATCCTTCGGGTAAAAGACAACTCCAGATTGGAGCTCATAGACTAAGACACTGTTGAGATAAATCAATAATTAATTGCCAGCATGCTTTTAGACTCTCTTTATGGAACAAATCAGTAGACAATCTATTGATCGGTCACTAAAGCTCTTGCACAGCATGGTGAATTGAGCCCCTTCATGAGAAAACCCATCTTCAAGGGTCACTGTTCGTATACTGATAGATTCTTTCTTTAGCCATTGACATATAAATACAAAAGCAAATGGTGAAGACTCAGATGAAATGCCACATTAAGTGGCATTTCGACAGCGTCTACAATTTTTGCATACACAAAAACAATCTTCACAATCCCTTATTGTCGTCTCACGACTATCATATGGTGTCACGCTTCTTAATGCATTATGTATATGCAAACAGCAAAATCAGCAAAAATAAGTTAAAAACTTGTCAATGAACTTTGAGGCGCAGTAAAATTTATTAACATGAACTGTTTGATCATAAGATATGCCAGAAGAACAATACATGCACCACATGCAATTGGGGTGGGGGGGGGGGGGGGGGGGTCAGACTAAATCAGCGCCTTTGTTATTCCCTTACTGGTAAGTATCATATCTATACTTGCTTCAAGCAATTTGTCATTCTTCTAGCTAGTCTATTCTAGTCTAGCTGAGGAGATTGGTTTGAGTCTCACTCTGATGGAAACCCAGAAGACAGGTTTTGTCACGACGAGCCCCATCTAAGACTGCTTATAATATTTTGCTACAATATTGGTTTTAATGCAACCAGTCTGTTGGTCCCTACTGTCTGTCTCCCCTTATCAAGTTACATATGGATTATTTTATTCATTTAGGAAACCATTAGAACAAGTCAAGGAGAATCAGCAGTCAAGACAGATTTCTTTCATTTTCTAATGAACAAGAAATGAGACTTAGGTACTTATCACATATTCAGGCAACCATAAACGGTTGTTGAGCCAGCAGACTTGCCTGCAATATGGGCAGTCTTTTTGGAGCCTTCTATTGCACAAAATGTATAGACTTCACCACACTGAATATGTTTAACCCTTATCCCGCCAATATTTTCTTTGGTCCTGAAACTGTCATCTGCTTTTTATTCATGTGCAACTCAGACTGGAGTTAATCGTTGAAGCAAACGCTATGAATCATAATGAGATTGCTCTTAAAGGCAGCAGTCTGTTCTGGGGCCATAGTGTATCAGGGAACAAAAATTCCACTTTTCCGCCTGTAATTACGAGTGAAATCTAGAAAGGACAAGTAATTCTTCCCCAAACACTCGTCCTGTAGGACGAGTGCTTTGGGATGAATTACTGGAGGAAGTCATATTACATATTATTCCCTTATGTTCTTTATAGCATTTACTTGTGCATGTGTTTGCAGGACAAGTGAAAACTGAAAGTCAAGTGAAAACTGAAAGTCACTCGTCCTCCAGGACAAGCTCAATATTGATATATTTTTGTCCCCATGTATTTATAAGTAGATAAGCAGATGAGAGAGCAGACGACAAAAGTCATGACTGGCAGGAAAAGGGTAACAAAATCAATGTTTTATCTTTATGGTTGCTCATAATTTTATGAACAATTAAGGCCTAAATTGGCCTTTTTATACAGGGTTTATCTTTGCAAATGATGAAATTTAGCTCTCTGAAAAAGGGTTATTTTGTTCAGAATTATAACTATGCTGAAACATAGTAAGTGACTTAATTGTTCAGCTCATATTTACAGACTAGCAGTAGCGCTGCATGCTACTGTCCTGCCAGCCAAGAGTGACAGAGACGTTGTGTCTGTTTACAATTGTTAAGTAAAACATTAGTGTGTACACTCCACTTGAGCTTATGCGTATCGATAGATCACTATCCTTCGGATAGGATTAATACACAAGTGATCTATCATTTCTAAGTCCCTGATAACTTTGTAAACAGAACATGTCATAGTCACTCTAGGCTGGCAGAACAGTACTGCTCATTGTAATGTATTATTCTGCTATTCCACTTTCAAGGTTACGTGGCTTAATTCGGCCCACTGACAAAATGATATACTCACCCCTTTTTCTTCCTCAGAAGACTCGTCTTTCCCATTTTCTGCCATTACAAGAAATTGTCATCCTATATAGTGTGCAACAGTTTCTTTTAAAATACATAAACCTTGTGTAGATATTTCCCCTCTTCAGGTTAAATTACGACATCTATCCTTCAAAATCCACGATAATATTGTCTTTTTATTTTTTTTTTTATTGTACTATCTCTTCATTTTGCTACATTTTTATTAAACACTTCATTTCAACACATCAAAAGGAGATGACATAATTATATTAGACAAATTGAGAAAACAGCTAGGACAATCTACAATATTCATATGATAATAATCAGGGGTCCAGAATAGCTGGGAGCTTTTCTGTACCACATTTGGCCTACATATTCAGACATCAATTTAAATAATAATATAAGAATCTATCATGAGTGTGAGGGTAGGATAGAAATATCCGTCCCGAGGATCACCGTTTGGCATCACGAGGCTTGCCGAGTGATGACAAACTGTGATCCCGAGGGACGGATTTTTCTATCCTACCCTCACACAAAAAGATTATTTTTGTTGCTCACCACTGTTTTTTTTTTTTTATTTTAAAATAAGCTTCCTGAAGTCCCTGAATACGCTAAGATGCAATTGTACATGATGACGTCAATTATTAACATAATAATGACGTCACTTGACGACCAATACAACCAATGTATGTAGCCCTCACGTGATAGCCTGGGTAAGATAGCCTGGGTAAAATAAAATTTTCTTTCCCAGGGTAAAATCTCAGATATCCTTATCCGGTGTGCAAGAATTTTTTTATCTACCCAACTGATGGGATATATTAAATTTGGAGAGCTCTGGAATGGGAAACAGTGTCTTTATAACCATAAGTCAGGCAGATCTGTGTTTACTGTGTTGGGTCAGGTCTATCTGCCCAAACATTTAGGGTAAATACAACCCATTTGTTGTTTTTTTTTGAAAATTGGCCATTTTTTTAATGCTTTACACCCCACGGTCAACAATTTTTTAGTCATGTTGGGACTTTTCCTGGGTCAAACCAGTACTAAAAAGTGTCTTGCTCAATAAGACATATAACACAGTGCCCCTGGTCAGTCTCAAACCAGTGAGTACTCCATCTCAAGTCTAGCACTGAGCCACTACTGTGACACTTTTCCTGATCTGAATTTACATTGTTGGCCTGAATAGCATTATTAATATTGTTTTTTCAAAAAATGCCATGAGATGTAAACATACATAGTACTTTAGAGGTTTAAACACAAATCTCTCATTCTTGTTGATTGATATATATCACCTATTTCGTGCAAATCTGTCATTTTAGTTCATTATCATTATTAAATCAAAGTAAACCATTATGGAGTGCAAACATGAATGACTAAAGTGGTCGCCTACCTCTGCATATTCAAAGTTATCACGCTATTATTTTGGTACTGCTTTTATAGGATAGGCCAGACTGGCTCAGAGCCTTCACTGTTCCCACACAAATAGTATGGAAGTGATGAAGGTTCTGGCCCTGGGGCTCTGGCTTTTGAAAGTTCAAAATTTCCAAAATCCTGAACTTTTGGAATTCAAATTTTAAAACTTGCAGGATGGGTACAAAAACGGATAATTTAAAGAAAAATAATCAATTGTGTTTAGATAATCTGAAAACTGATCAAAGAAGCTATCATAATCTTAATTCAGCATTTTGAGGCTGACTTTCTATGGAAAGTCAGCCTAAAAATCCTGAAAACATCACAGATGAGTATACAATTGAACTGTTCTATAGCGTACATCAACAAAAGTTCCACAACATGCAGCAGATATATGGAACATGATAGTTCTAAAAGTCAGTTCTAATAATGTTTCTTAAACTTTTTTTTAGAATTTTTCAAGGACAAAGCTTCCTAAGAGAACAAACAAAATCCCAATTAAATTATCTCCCTTTACCACGTGTATATTAGTCTATTTACTTCTTCTTTCATAAATCAATTAGCCATCACAACCATCCATAAAATTCCATATATAAAACATGCACTGTATTAAAGAATTCTCATTTAGCACAAAATATCCATGAATAAAAATTCTGGTTTTGAAATAATAAAAGCAGAAATAATGAGTGAACAGCTGTTGCTAGCAGGCAGCATGTGTACCACTGCTGGAATCAATCAATTTCATCAGGAGTTTATTTTTATCCAATACAAATAGAAACTTTCCCATGCCAGGGCAATTGACTGCAGCATCATTATTAGGCCAAATGAGATTTACAACAATGAGGTATTTTGACAAGTGTAGACTCAGACGAGCCTGGGCAGCCTCCTTTTGAGCTTAGATACTCCAAATGGTGTAACAATAATAGAATACTCAAGAGACTAGCAAAGGCTCTGCACAGACTGCACATATGCACAAGCTGATCTGAGGCTTTGCTGATCGCACATACCACATTGTTGGAAATCTCATGCACTGGCTCAATTAATGTCACATTTTTAGTCTACCACCACCCTGAACATATTATGATAAAAGCATACCTCACCTCTCAACATATATTTGATCATATTTGATCAATGGGTCCCATCAATAGAACATTTCTTAGTCCCAAACCTTGACCTGGGGGTCAATGACCCACAGAACTTTAGAACAGAGTCTGAGTAAAGAGATCAGTTCAGAAGATACATGTAAATTTAAAATAAGGTCACTGGAGTGCCGGTGGAAACTGGGGCCCCTCCCCCACCCACATATGGGGAACAGCAGGGACAATATCTGCCTTAAATTTGCACATAAGTTTTGGCTAAGAACTTGGAAAATTATCTATTGATTTTACACACTCCTTATTGTTATTGTTATTTTGATTCTTTACGTCCACTCAACAATCTTTCAGTTATGCGGGATGGGTCTTCCTGGGTTGAACCAGTACTAAGCTAGGATAAATGTGTCTTGCTCAAGGACGACAACGCAGTGACGCCGGTGAGGCTCGAACCCACGGCCCTTCGGTCTTGAGTCAAGCACTCTACCACTGAGCCACTGCGCTATCAAGGGTCTTAGTAATAGTTATACCATGGGTTGTCTGCCAGTACAGAGATAATCAACGAGCTTTAGCGAGTGGATTATCTTACGTACAGGTGGACAAACATGGTATAACTATTTTATAACACCTATATCAGTGTAGACGTTGCACATCACGAGATATTTAATGCTGAAGTTGATAAGGGTGGTATAACAAGGGAAACCCATACAATGTAGATCCAGTTAAGGAAATATTTTAAGCCTAAAATTGTATTTATTTTCTTACCCATTTAATCTTGGACCCAGTATGAACAGACTGGTCACTGACGGAAATGCAAAGTTATGTTGTCGAGGCTTTATTTTAGTGCTATTTCGAAGTACTAGAGCCAATAAAATTGATTCTGAACATACATAAGATTATTAGAGGTTACTCCCGATATGCGAAGCTGAAATATTACGAGTTTCAGTAAAAAGAATTGAAGTTTTCTCATATTTTTTTGTTGATTTCTGACAATTTACGGCTAAACATGCCGAAAATAGTCAAAAAGGGTACCTAGGTTTCTTGCTGATGTTCACGAAGACGGATAAACTTTCAATAAATATACTTAAAGCCATTAAAAACGCAACTGGTATAAGTGTTATTTTTCCTATAAATATCAGCTTGATACACTTTGTCTTTGCACTTACAAGCGTCCCTAACGTAGGAGAACATTTTACCAAAACTTGAGCTCAATTGCAGACTTCTGCCAGCAATTTTGATGAAAAATGACAAATTCATCAAAATTTTTGGTAACCATATTAAATCTTGAAATTTTATTCAATTTCAGCGTGCAAGTATTGCGTTTCACTCAAACAAACAAGAAAACGGTTTAAAACACAAAATTCACTTAGCTGGAAGGACATAAAATTTAAGTTTTAAATTTTACTTTTCGTGAAATTTCCCAAAATTTGAGAAATCACTAAAGCTTCAATTAAACTGAATCATTTAAAAATTGGCATACGTAAGTTGTAAGGTCATTACCTATGTTTATCATTTATCGCAATATTTATTGTCGAAAGTGTCGCATTTTCGTCAACTTCCGGTTTTCATGCTGAAACTTTGATGACCATTTTGAAGGTCAAAACTTCAAGACAAAAACAATATGTTGCGTGTGCATAGAAAGTAGAGCAATGTTAAAAGTTAAAGTTTAAAGTTTCAATCCAAAAGAGCCATTCATAATGAAGGTCTGTTATCCAGATTAATAAGGTGATTTTTCAGTTTTTGTGTCGAAGTTCGGGTTGCGTCCTTTATCAAAAAATATAGCCTGGCTTATCTGGACTGCTCTATCCGCACCAAAGGAGTATTGACTTGGTATCGTGACCATAGGTTTATGCTTTTAATCTATTAGAATGATATAATAGCATTAAATCTCGAGTAAGGTTATACTGTAAAAGTTGCGTTTTTACTGGCGTTAAGTATATAACAATACAGTCTTAAAGAAAGTATATTGAACCATTGCTTTTTGAAGAAAATCCAAAGATATGCTGAGAAATATCGGAGATATGATTATTTAATCTTCAACATATGCCAGTTTTGAAAGCTCAGCCACCGTTGAGCCACAACATATTTTTATTATATACATTTACCTGTATGTAAGTGACCAGTCCGTGTTTATTGGGTCCAAGATTTAGTCAAATATTTGTTTTGGGTGCTCAAAAGAATTGTTACTCAAAAGAACGGTCTCTGATTGAGATGGTTCTTTTGAGTACCCACAACATACGTTTTGGTGGAGAAATGAGAAAATAATTTTCGTATTTCTCAACTGGGTAGTAACTGTAGATACATTACCTTTGGCAAATTTCATTCCAGATGTGTTTTAATCCAAAAAATTTATATAATATGAGCCAGTGCATGAGATTTCCAGCAATGTGGTATGTGCGACCAGCAAAGTCTCAGATCAGCCTGTGCATACGCGCAGTCTGATCAGAGCCTTTGTTAGTCGCTTGAGTATTCTATGATTGTTAAGCTACTGACTGAACACCACTTGGAGTTTCTAAGCTTAAAAGGAAGCTGCACAGGCTCGTCCAATTCTACACATATCAAAATGCCACATTGTTGGAAAAAGTATGCACTGGCTCAATTATTATTAAAGCAGGAAACTGCACTTTTTTTGTATGTATGTAGGTAAAACTGCAAGAAAATCTTCATTCATGCAACATAAACCAGACTGACAATTACTTCCTGCCTGAAAACTTGAAATGTATCAGATTGATGCTGGCAGACAAATTAAAAAGTATCCACACCATTTGCATGCTGGGAAATTTTGCATGCTTTTCAGCGCTTGCTGTCTGCTGATTTTTCTTCAGAATTAATGTATACAAAAAATAATTTCAGGAATACCATCAGAGCAGTTTGGATCGATACCAGGCCCAACATCTTTAACTTCTGTATTTAACTGCGGAAAATCGATTAAAAACTTGAATTTGAGCGTGTCAACATAATTTTGTTCCCTCTGGACTGTGCTTAACAGGTTGAATACGGTATTATCTAAAATGGCAAAAAAGTCAATATGACATAGTCTATCAACCCCCCTAATGTCATATGCAAATTATGACACTTATAATATGATGACCATCATTGATATGCTCGTTTACGCTTCTCTTTGCATACTGAGAAATTGTTCATGCTTTTTTGTCATCTGCTGAATTTTCTAAAATCTTTTTCAGGAATACCATCAGTTTCAAATGAAAAAAGTCAATAAGCAATGCTTATTAGATACCCCCCGCACAGTAAGAGTCAGTGAAAAAACTTGGCAAGTTATAGTTCGAACAAGAAGACCTTAGTTTTGATAAGAAGATTTCAGTAGAATCTGTGCAAACAAAAATTATAAACTCCTTCATGCATATGTTCAATGTGTCTACATTGTATCGGCAAAGTATCAAATTGCTTCATCAAAAGCTGTGGTAGGAGTTGATCAGCCCATAAAGGCACTATCAATGCATATACAAAAGCCATATAAGGGAATAATTGTAATAATAATAATAAGTATCAAATTGCTCCATCAAAAGCTGTAGTAGGAGTTGATCGGCCCATAAAGGCACCATCTATGCATATACAAAAGACATATTAGGGAAAAATTGTCTAAGTTCTCACAGCTGTCATTTTGTCAAAAATTATTTTTTCTAAACCAAACTCCTTCATGCATATGTTAAATGTGTCTACATTGTATAGGCAAAGCATCAAATTGCTCCATAAAAAGCTGTGGTAGGAGTTGATGGGCCCATAAAGGCACTATCTATGCATATACAAACACCTTATTAGGGAAAAATTGTCTAAGTTCTCACAGCTGACATTTTGTCAAAAATTATTTTTACTGAACTAAACTCCTTCATGCATATGTTAAATGTGTCTACATTGTATAGAAAAAGTATCAAATTGTTCCATCAAAAGCTGTGGTAGGAGTTGATGGGCCTGTGTATGGCCATTAATAGCATAAGCATAAAGCACTATATTAAAAGCCATTTAGAACTACAAAGGGAAATAACTCTTATAGAATTGGCCCCTAGCCCTTACTTTTTTGTCTAAAGTATTTGTCTTGCATATATGAACATGTTTGCAAGGTTTGATGAAAATCCAGCGATGACTCTTAGAGTTATTATGAAAACAAAGCGTTACGGACGGACGGACGGACAACGTGAAAACAGTATACCCCCTACAAACAAAGTTTGCGGGGGGTATAATAGTTTGAATCCAGATCTAGCCTGATATTTTGTCCAGCCTGAACTGGGTCCAAGTCATGAGTGGATCCAGAAACTTTTGTCAGAGGGGGGAAAATCTTGACAACATTTTATTTTATTTATCAGTTGAGGAGAGATGATCCAAATACCACTGAAAGCGGGCAATCATCGGCCCGCCAGCGAACACCATTTAAATGGGGTTTTGCCGGCGTGCCGATGATGGCCCAACATTGAATTCAATTGTGGCTTGGTGGCTTTGTGATTTTTCATGGGATCCAGACCAGTATTGCTAAGAGTTCAGGCAGTACAATCAACCATGAAATGGTTTAAATACATACAAGAAATTTTGTTTTAGTATTCGCAGTTGGTTAAGAGCTCTACATTAATTACCCATATAAGCACATTGTCGCACAGGAAGTCCGCTAGCACGAACTGTTCTGTCGCCTTTCGCTCGGTGCACACTGGGATTGAGCCGCCATTTTTATTAAAAATATATTATGCAATCATTGCTTGCATGACGCAGGGCTTTACATTCAGAACATATTGACTAAATGAGAAATGATAAACTATCAAAAATTTTACTTTTTTGCTATTTTAACAATTAATTCTGTCACTCTCGGAGTGCGAGAATTGAACGGGACTAGCCAAATATCGCTAGTTACCCATGATGCAAAGGGCGAAATGCGAGAGATCTAGATGAGGTATCGTCAGGTCTCGCGAGAATGCATATAAGCAAGCAATAGTCCTTCAAGGGTTTTAGATGACACCTGCCATTGTCCTAAATGTGGACTATACTCAGGTTCAGATCTTCCAGCTGAACTATGGTGCTCATGTGCGGATCCAGAGGGGGGACAGGGTCCGGACCCCCTCTGAAAACCACAAAAATATAGGGTCTCTTAGCAATACTGGTCCGGAGCCCCTATAAAATCACAAATCTATGTTGCCAGCCTTCAATGTTGGGCCATCATCGGCATGCCAGCGAAACACCATTAAATTTAAAGTTGTATTTGGGTCCATTCATTAACTAAAAAAGCTGGACCCTCTCTGAAAAAACTTTCTGGATCCGCGCATGGTGCTCAGGACAGAAAAATAAGTAAGAATATCCATGGACACATTGGCTACAAGGTCTGCTAATTACAGCTTCATATCCTGTCAATTAGGAATGTTAAGTACATACCAAACAAGGCTTTTGACATTTAATTCTTTGCATGCTTTTAAATTTTGCTCAGCTGGATTTTTTTTAGTAACTTATCCAAAAAATAATCTTTCATGAATACAATCAATTTGGACCTAGATCAGGCCAAATGTTTTGATGGTCCTGATCTGGGGGTAGATGTTTTGTTGGTCCTGTTCTGGGTCCAAACCTGTTTGTAGCTACAAAAGTCGTCACTAATATGGTAAGAGTTAAAGACTTTGAACTATAGCAGTGAGTGCGCCGTTGTAATCCAGAGAACCCAGATACTAAATCCAGCTAGTGGGCTCAGCCTAAGAGACTTACTATAATCTTGAAAATTATTCTTTCTCACTAAGCAGTATTGCTGTGTGTGTCCGACTGTCTGTGGACATTTTGTCTGTTTATCCTTACATTTGTTTGTTTGATTTGATTCTTTACATCCCATCAACAATCTTTCAGTTAAACAGGGACGGGTCTTCCTGGGTTGAACCAGTACTAAGCTAGGATAAATGTGTCTTGCTCAAGGACCACAACGCAGTGACGCTGGTGAGGCTTGAACCCGCGGCCTCTCGGTCGAGTCAAGCACTCTACCATTGAGCCACTGCACTCCCTTGTGTATATCCTTACATAAACAGGTTTTCTTATATTATAATTATAAAATACTGCAAGAAAATACGAAACACTTTAATGTGACTCAGTTCTGAATTAAAGGTTAATAGAATTTGGATAGAACCTGGGTTCTCAAATCGCAATTTGAGGTTTTTCGCATTGTATATGTTATTAGGTTCCACTCACTGACAGTAAGGTAGACAAAGTGACTGAACAAGGTTAATCAACAAACTGATTGTTGTTTTAAAATATAACTTGTTTACTGTGCAATAAAACAAAAAATACTACAACAGCAAAACAGACTTACATCAAAGTTGACATCAAATACTGAAAATTCCATCATGATGTTAGATCCAAATTTTCATAAGCCAAAAATGTTAGCAAGGCTTACGTGACAGCCATGGTTATGCTAAGCCACAAAGAAAAAACAATTTAAGTCTAAGTTATACACTTGCAACATGTGCTATTACATCCTGTAACCTGTCAAGTCTATTTATAGACATGCTCATGGCTCACTTATCTTAAATTAGCAGAAATATTTAAATTAGTTGTCATGAGCTTGATGTAAGCATTTTGCTGCCCAAATTTTGTGAGATCATGTGGCAAATTTCTGCAGACCCTTAACTGAAATAGTATATTTTTTATCTCAATAATAAATACATGTGAATGCTTTGAAAACAGATGAGATGGCTCAAAAGCTACACTGTACACTTCAGAACTACCTTATAACGCACTAACCAAGTCTATTAATTCATTTAAACAATGCCATACCATCATTTCCCTAGTGCACCCCACCCCCCCCCCATACAGGTATCATCCACCCATTGTAACTCGCGGCTATTTTGCCATGAAACACATAGATAATAATCCAAGGGAAATAAATCTTGCAAATACTAGTTAAATATAACATTTTAGTTCCTTCCCTTTGTATGATCAAAACATCTGAAACTGACCTGGACACAATTTCCCCCAAAACTGGATGAGTGCCTTGTCTGAAACAAATACTTTCCCTACCTTAAAGCGTCTGTTGCCACGAAGACCGAGGATAGGACTGTTACAGTAGTCAGCAATGGCATTAATCAGTCGAAAGTTGTCACTCTGGCAGGGTAGAGAATAATCTTGAAGACGTCTCATCTTGGATCTCATCAGTGACATGGACACTCTTCTTCGTAGTGTTCTACGCAGGGTTGCTTTGTTGGCATCTCTCTTCTGCTTCTGTTCTGAATAAGCCAGTTTTCTCACACTCACTTCATCAGACTTGCCAAAATTCTCTTTGTCCTGAAATCATACACATATGAGCAAATGGTTGAGATTTCCAACAATTTGACATTTTGACAAGTGTAGACTCATATGTGCCTCTGCAGCCACCTTTTAAGCTTAAAAACTCCAAATGGTTTTCGGTTAGTAGCTTAACAATCATAGAATACTCAAGCGACTTGCAAAGGCTCTGATCAGACTGGGCGTATGCACAGGCTGGTCTGAGCCTATACTGGTCACACATACCACATTGTTGGAAATCTCATGCACTGGCTCAATTATTATGCCATAACTCTTTGTCTACTGGGAAATTTTCCATGCTTTGTTGTCGTCTGCTGATTTTTTTTCAAAATAATACCATCAGAGTGTCAAATTGTTTCGATCCTGATCAGACCCAATGTTTTTTTCGGGTCTGATCTGGTCCAAACTGTTTGCAAAGGTTACCAGCAGACAAAGTCTCAGTTAACAAAATAATCCCAAATCAGACTGCACAGTCTGATAAGGGACTATTTTCAACAATCTTTCAGTTATAAAGGGACAGGTCTTCCTTGGTTGAACCAGTACTAAGCTAGGATTTATGTGTCTTGCTCAAGGACACAACGCAGTGACGCCAATGAGGCTCGAACCCGCAGCCCCTCAGTCTCGAGTCAAGCACTCTACCACTGAGCCACTGCGCTCCCTCTAATAAGTGACTACTTGTTATAAATAAATCAGACTTCTTGAGTTAATTATGACACAAGTCTTTACATATCCTCTTTAGAAAACAGTGTAGACCCAGATCAGCTTGGTCTTAGACTGACGCAACATACTCTCGTTGAAGTTATTCTATCCCTGATTCAAGTTACTGGCAGCTGTCAGTTACTGATGAAAGTACTCCCGAATTCATTGCCAACTTGTGTCGTTGCTCATAACCTTAAATTTGCAAACAGATTGGACCAAGATCAGGCCCGACAATTTCGGGCCTGATCTGGATCCAAATTGTTTGACACTTAGTTGGTATTCCTGAAAGATGATGGTAAACTTGCTGAAAGAGATGTATAAGCAATAACAAATCATTTTTTATTGTGTCATGGCTTATTGTCTCTTTCAACAAGTTTTCAGTCAAAAACCGTATACCTAATGATGAGTCTGGGTCATCGACAGGAAGATTCCATTAAGAAATTCCAAACTTATAATTTCAAACATTAAACAGAAGCACAAATGATTTGCTGTGGTGGAAAAGGGCCAATCTGCCCTGTTAAAAGTAAATGCAACATTATTCTCAATAAAAATGGCTCTATCTTAAACTCTGCAGACCCAGATCAGACTGCACCAAAGGAATTTTAGGTCCAACACTAGCATAGAAAACGGGCAGAGAAAATGCTCAAAATGAGGCTCTTTTTAATTTCATCATTATTTAAGACAATAATCTACTGCTGTACCCTTTGCAAACATTTTGGACTCAGATCAGTCCGGACCTAATATTCTGCCTGATCTGGATCAAACTGTTAGACACCCTGATGATGCTCCTCAAAGGATTTGTTAAGACTTATTAAGTCTGATGAGATGGATTTTTTTTTTGAAAAAGATAAATTTTACAAGTCAGCAGACCGCAACAGAATCATAAAAATTATCCAGCATTATTCCATACTCTCTCATGTCAGAATCAGCAACACTGCATGCAAGCATGAAAAAGATGCAGGACTGCAGCAGACAACAAAATTCAAAATCAATAAAAATAAGGTATAATATTTCATGAGAAACCATTCTCATGAAATATCATGCCTTATTTGCTATTTTTGAAAAAAGTGGCAAAATTTGAAATTGTCGTCTGCTGCAAACTATAGGTGGCACTTTATGGGTTAAGCTTCATGTTAAATAAATAAATAAATAAATAAATAAATAAATAAATAAATAAATAAATAAATAAATAAATAAATAAATAAATAAATAAATAAATAAATAAATAAATAAATAAATAAATAAATAAATAAATAAATAAATAAATAAATCACCTCTGCAGGAAGAAGGCAAGTCCAAATCATTGTGACTTTTTTTCAGATATATAGTGACAAGCAAAGATATGACAGTGTTTCTCTAAAGATTTCAAAACAAAAAATGAAGTCTAAAAACTGTGACTATCTGACGAACTATCTGAAGTGATGTCATAAAGACTAGGAATATATTAAAGGTGCCAAATAGGTCTACTTAAAACAACAACTGTCCCAGAGGCCATAATCAGCTGGTACATTTTGACACCTTTTGAAACTACCTGTGAAAAATCCTACCTTATGAAAACACACTGGGTCCAATAGATGGGTCCAAAGGTGTGAAATACAAGTAGAGTGCAATACACTGTCAAATGTCATGTGATTTATGGCATAGCAAGAATACACAATGGATCCAGAGGGGGTTCAGGGGGTTTGCTTAAACCCCCCTCCACCTCCCCCGTTTTGAACATCCCCACACCTTTATATGAATCCCCTTTCCAGAAATCCTGGATCCACCCCTGCATCAGTAGCTTCTGTGTTTTTAGTTTTATGAGCTCACATTTTCATCGATGAAAGTTAAAAAATCAAAAACAAAGAGCTTTTATTTGTAGATATTTTCAAATCTTAAGCATAACCCTTAAAGCACCAATTACAGCAAAGTTGTCTGCTTTTGTTGTCTGCTGAATTATTTTAGAAGCCTTTTGGTCAAAAACTTTTGACCCAGACCAGACTGCTCCTATAGCTGATCTGTGCCCACACTGTTTGCCTCTACACTTATATAAGTCAATAATGAAGGCAAATATATGCAACAGTCAACTTAAGCGGACAACATTTGTCCCAGGGGAGAGTGTAGGACAAAAGCCCACTAGGACAAAAGCCCACTAGGACAAAAGCCCACTGGACAAAAGCCCACTAGGACAAAAGCCCACTGGGACAAAAGCCCACTAGGACAAAAGCCCACTTATATGCATTTTACAGGGATAGGTTTGAACTGAGGGGGGGGGGGGGGCACTCTCATTTTTTCTTCATACGTAGGCTCGGGCCCAGCATCTACGGTACCGTTCACCCAAAAAAATATCAAGAATTTCAAGCAGCACAAATAAATATTTGAAATTTTAGCAACCCCAAAAATATCCTCCATTTTGTACCTTGACCTTCAGAAAAGACCCTAAAATGCATCGTATAGTCCAATTTCGTGATGACCACAAAAAATATTCACAAAATCTTCACACTCCCAAAAATATGCATTTTTCTGCAACCCCCCCCCCCCCCCAAAATATTGAAATTCAAAATTTTGAACCCCCCAAAATAGCCCAAGCCTACGTATGCATGAAAATATAACAGTACGCGGGGGGGAGGGGGGGGGGGGACAGTCAAACGGACCTAAGATGAAGAATCTCCCTTCTCAAATCTGAAATTTCAAACATTTTTTTTTGTTTGGCACCTCTCATAAAAGTGCATGCTAATTGTTACTGACAGATCAAAAGACATTTGGATTAATTAGATATATGTTTCCCAATTATAATGGATTGTTTGACCCAAACTGTAAATTGATTTCAAATATCAATGGCTTTTAACACCTAAATTAAGTTGTTTGTCACAAAATACAGGAGAAATGATAATGTCAGTGAAAACACACTGCAGGTGTGACTTACCCTGAATGGAGCAGTCTGATCAGGGTTAACAGTTTTATAAAAGACTTAAACCTATTTTTTCCAAAGAAGTGGGCTTTTGTCCACCCTGCCAAATTAAGCAGTGGGCTTTTGTCCAGTGGGATATTGTCCAGTGGGCTTTTGTCCTAGTGGGCTTTTGTCCCAGTGGGCTTTTGTCCGTTCCCCCCCAGGGGATGGGGTATTCTCATCTTTTCTTTATAAGTAGTCTTGGACTCAGCATCTACTGTTAATGTTAACCCCCAACAATATCAGGGCCGGAGGTTATAAAACTTTTTTCATGCTCAACTCAACTGAGCATAAAATTTCAACTTCTCATAAAAACTAAAATGATGAAAAAGATAGGCATTTCTTGCTTTTAAGCTCTCATATGATGTATTTGGGAGCCGGACAAAACATCCCGGGACAAAACATCCCATGCCATTTTTTGACACCCCGGACAAAACATCCTACAAAGATTTGCCACCCCGGACAAAACATCCCATGCTGTTTTTGTCACCCCAGACATAACATCCCACGCTGTTTTTGTCACCCCGGACATAACATCCCATGCCATTTTTGCCACCCCGGACAAAACATCCCACACTCAGACTGCTCATTCAGGGTAAGTCTCATTTGGGACCTTCATCTACTATTACATGTACTAGCAGTGAATGCCCTAGTAAGACTGTCCAAATGATATAAACTAGATCTTTAATTGATTGAAAGGCAGTTTCTCAATGTAAATAAAATTTGATAAAAGATAATTATATCTTGTGACAAACATCTAAATTTGAGTGTTAAGAAGCCAATTACATCTTAAATGAAATTATTTCACAGTTAGAGTCAATCAAACTATTATAATTGGGAAACATATGTCTAATTAGTCTTATTATCTATTTACCTTTGATCTCCAATCATTTCAATAGGTATGGAACATTAAGAATATTAATAATAGTGACAATTAACTAAATAGGATGTTTTATGCACTTTCATAGGCTTTAAACAGAGTGTGGGATGTTTTGTCCGGGGTGGCAGAAATGGCATGGGATGTTTTGTCTGGGGTGGCAAAAATGGCATGGGATGTTTTGTCCAGGGTGACAAAAACTGCATGGGATGTTTTGTCCGGGGTGGCAAATCGATGCGGGATGTTTTGTCCAGGGTGTCAAAAAATGGCATGGGATGTTTTGTCCCGGGATGTTATGTCCTACATTCGATGTATTTATCCTGCTAATAAATGTAAAAATGCCAACAATTGTTGGCATTTTAACATTTATGAGCAGTATAAAGTTCATGCTTAGTTGAGTTGAGCATAAAAAAGTTTTATAACCTCGGGGCCAGGACTATCAGGCATACCCCAAATATTTGAAATTTTAGAGTGTAGGACAAAATCCCCCCCCCCACAATCAACATGCTCATTTTTGTATACGTTGACATGATCCCCCCCCCCCTTGAATTTTACAATGTTTTACAATGAGACCCCCCCCTATAATACAGCATACATCATGTCATATGTAAACAATTTGGACCCAGATTGTAAGTCCTGATCTGGTCCTCCCAACTGTTTGACAACATGATAGGGGTCTTTAATTTTTTGAAACAATAAAATTACCAAACTTACTCATATATATAATCATAAATTTAAAAATTACAGTTAGGTATCTCACAGCAAACTGATTGCAATTTTTCAAAAAATGACAAATATTTTAGGCATGATATTTCATGAGAATCGTCTCCTGGGTCTGCTGCAGTCGTGCTTTAAGGGTTAACAATCTCTCTCAAATTAAATCGTAAATGAGCCAGTGCATGAGATTTCCAACAATGTGGCATTTTGACATGTGTAGACTCAGACGAGCCTGTGCAGTCTCCTTTTAAGCTTAAAAACTCCAAATGGGTTCAGTCAGTAGCTTAACAATCATAGAATACTCAAGCGGCTAGTAAAGGCTCTGATCAGACTGCGCGTATGTGCAGGCTGATCCGAGGCTTTGCTGGTCGCACATACCACATTGTTAGAAAGGGCGAATTACGTTTGAGCGGAAATCATACCGTGACAGAGTATGAAATGAGCAGCAAATCATGCAGTCAAAAGAGCGAATTGAAAAATCATACAAATGAGCGAATTTTCCAAGTAATGACCAGGTTTGGCCAGTTTATGACCTGGTAATGAACCTTTCCGTTCGCCATATAGTAATATTACAAAATAAATATTACTATATGCTGCCCCCCAGCTCACTAACGGGGAGGTGGAAGTAGGATTTTGAGCAGATAATTTGAACGAGTAATATCACCAGATGTGTATTTTGTTTATTGCCTCAAAATCAACTCATTTATTAATCTCTCTGTCTTTTTTTATTTGGTGAAACAACGTTGGTTCCTCTCATTTTCACATAGGTCCTGGCCTGCTGCTTTACCAAAACTTACTTCAAGAAATGCGAAAAATGTTGAATGGGTGGTGTAGAATTGTGCATTAAAATGCCCATGAAACGATTCTGTCGCATTATTTGTCCTTTGTTGTTTGATGAGATTTAAGCCCACATGTCTGGAGGGAATTGCGAGTGAGATATTACATAGTTTTCAAATTAATAGTCTGCATATTTTGAACAGCGGGGGTCTTCCGGCAGGGCAGACATTATGTAACTGTCTTCTATATCAGAAGGACACAAGAAATGGAGCCCAAACGAGTGTTCAGCCATTTGCCTCTAAAGGTAAAGATAAGATAAAGATAAAGAAGCCTTATTTAACGTCGCTTATAATGTAACAGACAACATAAGCTCATGAGCTATTCTGCGACATAACAATTATATCTTTAACAGATACTTACCTGTCTTTATCTCCCTAGCACAACCCCTTTTATGCGAGCGTCAGCAAGGGAGCTGCTAGTACCATTTTTTACACCTTTGGTATGGTGCGGCCGCGGGATTCGAACCCAAAACCTCCCGCTCCGAAAGCGGACACTCTACCAACTGAGCTATCGAGGCGGTAAATTACATTATTACCTGACTGGTCATTACCTGGTCATTACCTGGGAAAGCGCTCTTTTGAATGATAGAATCGTCCGCTCTTTTGACATATGTTTCTCCGCTCTTTCGTAAAAAATAATCTGCTCTTTCGTATTATGAATCCGCTCAAACGTAAATCTCCCGTTAGAAATCTCATGCACTGGCTCAAATGTGCTAAAATTTAATGGTCTAATTAATTGAGTGCTACTTTGGTTGAGTGACTCAATAGGTCAATTAACTTTCTGATATTGCCTAATTAACAGTTACTCAATTATAGGTGTTAGTTTTAAAAACTTAATGGTTTTAAATGCTGATATAGATAAATATAATGATGGGAGATCAAAGGGTGTTTGTATCGGGGAACGGACAAAAGCCCACTGGGACAAAAGCCCACTGGACAATATCCCACTGGATAAAAGCCCACTGCTTAATTTGGCAGGGTGGACAAAAGCCCACTTCTTTGGAAAAAAATAGGATTAAGTGTTTTATAAAACTGTTAACCCTGATCAGACTGCTCCATTCAGGGTAAGTCACACCTGCAGTGTGTTTTCACTGACATTATCATTTCTCCTGTATATTGTGACAAACAACTTAATTTAGGTGTTAAAAGCCATTGATATTTGAAGAAAATCAATTTACAGTTTGGGTCAAACAATTTATTATACTTGGGAAACATATGTCTAATTATTCCAAATGCCCTTTGATCTGCCAGTAACAATTAGCAAGTACTTTTATGGGAGGTGCCAAACAAAAAGAGATGTTTGAAATTTCAGATTTGAAAAGAGAGATTCTTCATCTTAGGTCCGTCTGTCTGTCCCCCCCGGGCAGTTTGTGTGTGTGTGTGTGTGTGGGGGGGGGTACTCTTATATTTTCATGTATACGTAGGCTCGAGCTATTTTTGGGGGTTCAAAATTTTGAATTGCAATATTTTTGGGGGTTTCAGAAAACTGAATATTTTTGGGGCTATGAAGATTTTGTGCATATTTTATGGGGTCATCACAAAATTGGACTATACGATGCATTTTAGGGTCTTTTCTGAAGGTCAAGGTACAAAATGGAGGATATTTTAGGGTTGCTAAAATTTCAAATATTTATTGGGGGTGCTTGAAATTCTTGATATTTTTTTGGGGTGAACGGTAGATGCTGGGACCGACCCTACGTATGAAGAAAAAATGAGAGTACCCCCCTCAGTTCAAACCTATCCCTGTAAAATGCATATAAGTGGGCTTTTGTCCTAGTGGGCTTTTGTCCCAGTGGGCTTTTGTCCTAGTGGGCTTTTGTCCAGTGGGCTTTTGTCCTAGTGGGCTTTTGTCCTAGTGGGCTTTTGTCCTACACTCGTTTGTATCATGCTTTGTTCCAATCCAAACAATTCAAGGCCCCTTAGTATCGTACTGTTAAACAGATGGGATCCAGATCAGGACTTACAATCTGGGCCCTTATTTAAGGGACCAGCCATCCTGAAGCCAACAGAGAAACCATTGCAGAACAACAACAGGGTTTGGTTGAAATATCTCTGACGGTTATCAAGTTATAAAGCGGACAGGATTTTGTGACGGACAGACCCATGAACAGACTCAAGGGAGAAAAATATACATGCAAGAGCTATGGTTCTTGTACATGACACGTCGTCTGAATGTGCTTTACAAATGTATGAAGTCTCATTGAACTACCTCTAATGGTTATCAAGTTATAGAGCAGACACGAAATTGCATTGCAAACGATGAAAGGGAAATCACTCAAAAATTTCCAAAGCAGAGTTATGGTTCGTGTGCATGACACATTATGGCTCATTGTGCTCTAGAAGTGTAGCATGAGTTTTAACCAAATAGCTTTAACAATTTTCAACTTACAGAGCCAGCAAAAAATTGCATTTATTTATGTTACAAGGGGAATAAGGTTTAAATGAAATATATGTGTGGTTCCCCTACCCTAAACATTAAAATGGTCTTTGGAGAAAAAAACCCCTAAAATATGCACTTTTTCAGATTTGTCACTATTTTCTTTGTTAAATGTTATAGCAAAATTTAATAATTTACCTACCTACCTACCCTAAATTTTGCTGGTATGCAACAGGAACCACACTATATATTTCATTTAGGCCTAATATGAAATATTTACATGCACGAGTTATTATTTTTATGCATGACACATCGCCTGAATGTGCTTTGTAAATATATGAAGTTTCATTGAAATACCTCTAACAGTTATCAACTTATAGAGCCGACACGAAGTATTGCAAATGATCAAAGGGAACCAACTCCAAAAATATCAAAAGCAGAGTTATGGTTCTTGTGCATGACATGTTGTCTGAATATGCTGTACAAATGTATGAAGTTCTAACGGTTTTCAAGTTATAGGGCGGACACAATTTTGTGATGGACAGACGGAAAGACCAAAGTGACTTGAAATTATGTGGCTGGAAAAAATATGGCGACTAGTGTTATAAGTGTCTCTAACAGCGGTTCGTACTTCTGAGGCTCCGTTTTAAGTGTCCTCATGTAACACGTGACATTGACTAAAACATCATTTTTATTCTTTTTTCAAATATTATTAATTACTGTACCATTTAATACAGTAAAACGTTATATCTCCAAAAACGACGATAATTGACAGGAACTTTTTTGTCCAAGTTTTCTGTGGCTAAAGTGCGCCAATGATGGACGGCCAAATTCAGTGTGGACAGTCTTGTGTGTCCAAGGTGTCCAAACATTCTAAGTGACTAGAGCACAAAAATACACACCAGAATTTGGGTTTAAGTGGTTGGGCACTTTAACCCATCTTGCCAGTTGCCACATAAGGGTCAAACGGGCTCAAAGACAGCCATGTAACTACCATTTTGTGAGAACGGACAGACAGAGGGAAGGACGCAAGAGGAAAAACAATACGAGCAGTTGCATGAGATTTCCAACAGTTTGACATTTTGACAAGTGTAGACTCGGAGGAGCCTCTGCAGCCTCCTTTTAAGTTTGGAAACTCCAAATGGTGTTCAGTCAGTAGCTTAGCAATCATAGAATACTCAAGCGACTAGCAAAGGCTCTGATCAGACTGCGCATTTGTGCAGGCTGATCTGAGGCTTTGCTGGTCGCACATACCACATTGTTGTAAATTTCATGCACTGGTTCATTTGTCTCCTGCCCCTTCCAGGGGGGAGACATAGACATAACAACTTAAAAAATCTTCTTGTCAAAAACAACTCATCAGATTTCAAAATAATTTGGTACAAAAGGTCCTTGGGTGACTCTCTACCAAAGTTGTTTCAAAATTATTTTGATTGGTTGAAAGCATGGATGAGGGGCGTGGCTTGTTTTTTTTGTATATTTTCAATATTATAGAAAAAATGTTGTAAGGGAGACTAATCTGGAATTTGTGGATGACTTTGACATATCAGTTATCTTTCTTTATAAGTGAAGATTTAACTCCCTGATCTTGGGTATAGATGATAACCATTTATTTTTCTTGGTAGATATCCGTTTGATTCCGCATTATTGGATGAGTGATTAAATTATGTCCCTCAGGGGCCAAAAATAGCCCCGTCCTGGGGGTAATATTTATTACATTGGCCCAATTGTCAGAAACCACAAGGCATAGAGCCTTGATATGTATGTAGTGAAACTCTCCTTTTTAGAAGTTTGTTCAAATATCGTCCCTGTGGGCCAAAAATGGCCCAGCCTCTGAGGTGACATGTTTTACTAATAGACTCATAAAAACGAAAGTGGAGTTTCTACATCTTGTTAATTTTGTCACATGATTAATAGAAACTTTTCCATGTAAACTATTAATGAAACTGCTATCAAAATTCATAGCTGGATTTAGGGGAGCTATGCTTACAGTGATCCTCAGATGAGCGACCCAGGGCCCTGAGGGCCCTCTTGTTAAGAACTTTTCAAGGACAAAATAAGTTGAAAGAAATTTTCTAGAGAATGATTCAAATTATGTTCTAGAACAAATTTCATACTTTTTAGAACTAGTAAACTCTAAAAATGTTCCAATAATTTTCTAGAACATTTTCAGGGGCAAAATAAGTTAACATTAATCAACTATTCAATCTAAGTTCTAGAACTTTTAAAATTATTATTACAACTTTTATAGTACCAGCAAGTTCTGCAAATGTTCAGAAAACATTCAAGAACATCTTTTAGAATATATCTATGACCAGATGGATGAGTCCAAGTTCTAGTTCTAATGGCTCTAGAAATATTCTGGAACAAAAAAAAATCTGTAACAGTTCTAAAGGTTTAGACCAGTTCTAGAACATACCATTAGAACATTTCTGAAATTGGTCTGAAATCATTCTAAAAATGTTCTAGCACAATTCATGGACATTTAAAGAATGTCATATGAGACAAATTGTTGTTCTACAAATGTTCTAGTGAAAGCTCATAAGAACAGTTCTAGAGCAAACCTAAATAAATACTATTCTGGAACAAACCTTATGTCATGCAGCTTTGCTAGAACAATTGTAGAACACAAATTGTCCCGTACAATATTCAAGAACAGACTCAGAGCAGTTCTAGAATAATTCTAGACTTTTTAGAATAGTTTCAGACCATTTCTTAGGGGCTCTCTGCAAGGCAGGGCAAGCGGACCTTTACTTTGGAGTGTACATGGGACAGAGTACCACGCCAAAGTGCAGAGGGGGGCTGAAGACAGGGCCAGGCATGCATCCCCATGCATCTTCAAGATGGAGTCGGCATACCAGGTAGCACAACCAGCCATCTCCACAGTGACGAGGGAACAGTGACCAGACTAACACAAGCTGTCGTCATCGAAAAAAAGGGACCAGCCATCCTGAAGCCAGCAGAGAAACCGTCCATCGCAGAAAAACTAACAAAGAGATGGAAAAAGAAGAAACTTATCATCTCTACACCATAGACAGAATGTCATATTCTGGAGCAGCCGTTGGACTTCGCACCTCAGTTAACCCTTAATGCGTCAATGGCAACAAAAGTCGTCTGCTTTTCTTGGCTGCTGAAATGTTTAAGAAGCCTCTAGGGCAAACAGCATGAACCAGATCAGACTGCTCCTATAGGAGCAAACTGTTCTGGGTCCACACTGTTTGCTTCTATACTTAATTTGTCAGTAATGCTAGGCAATTATTCGCAGCAGACGGCTTCAGCAGACGACATTTTCAGATGCATTTTTTCTTGGCGCTTTAAGAGTTAAGTGCTGAGTCCAGCCCCAGAACCCATGACAGTAGGTCAACCTACACAAGACTGTCACCCAGAAGAATTAACCTTCACTCGATGAAAGTCACTTAAGGCAGAGCAGGCAGGAGAGATAACAGCTGTTAGCTACACGAGCCAGAACAAGCTATGGGAGAAGTACTGGATAAAGGGGAGCACTCCTTTAATACAGCACAAAGACATAATGCTTCCGCTGAAACACAAGACCATGGGAGTTGATAGCCTACGCCAGCTAGAGCAGGGATGAAAGTCAAGGATGGAAGCATCTTCCATCCTATAATTACCACCCTCATATCCAGCTCACAAAGGGTCAGGACTCCATAGGTTTAGATAATCAAAATTTTTGAGCGTAAAATTGTAAATATTTTCTTATCCATCAGTTTAACATGTGTTTTGGGTGCTCAAAAGAAACGTCTCATTGAGACGGTTCTTTTGAATACCCAAAACATATGTTTTGGTTGAGAAATAAGAAAATTATTTTTTTGGTATGCACTCTTAACTAAAGTCCTGAGTCTCCAAATACTTCATCCTTTGCCAGTACAGCAACTACAGAGACTCCTGGGACAAGTGTACAATGTAGCAAACTCGGACTAGACGCAATCTACAAACACTCAAAAGCAACTATTACTGTAATACAGAATCCATATATAGCCCAGAGACTTTCGGGATATACAGTAAGACCTAAAAAGAAAACCCAAAATCGACTTTTAAGACTGTTTATCGCTTAATGCAGGTCAAAAGTATTGCAGAATGCTCCTTCATAAAGCTAGCTACCATTTGTCGTTAAGACCTTTGCTTTGTCTGTTTTTAAGTGGCCCTTTAAGACAGGTTTTACTGTAGACGCATTCTACCACTGCCCAGGTCTACCAAGGTCACCAGCACCAGGTTCCCCTAACTAGGGCCTGTACACTTTCATTTGTACCATTGTGAAGAATAATATATTCAGGTGACCTAATTCTGAGGGCTTAACATCACACATGGCCCTGAGAGGAGACATCTCTTACGAGCGAGTTGACTGCACACTATGTCGGAATTGATCCAAGTTCAGCAATGATTCAAAGCTCATTTCTTTGGAGTCTAGTGCTAAATTTATAACTGAGGTAGGAAAGCATCTTACACTTTGGTCTGAACTGCGGAATTGCACATGAACAGGCAAGGTCTAGGCATGACAGACACAGGACAAAAATTCCACTCGTCCACTCATAATTACAAGTGAAATCTAGGAAGGATGAGTAATTCTTGGCAAAGCACTCATCCTGCGGGACAAGAAAATTTAATAGTGCTAAAATTCCAAGGTGAAACAAGCATTTTCTTTTTGCCAGTGTATGGGATACATCTATGAAACTGACTGGGTAGATATCATTTAAGCAGTGATATAAGGAACTTTTAACCCATGTAATTCCCTTAAATATGTTCTTTATTGCATACACTTTTAAAGGATGAGCGAATGTGTTTTCAGAATGAGTGAAAATTCTAACTCACTCTTCCTGCAGGACAAGTGCAATATTGTAGGGATGTCACAATACATCGAACTATCGATATATCGCAATAGTAACCTAGGCAATGTTACTGCATCGATAGGAAATTGGCAATGCCAATAGTATCGGCAATAGTCCTTTCACTATCGCAATTGTTTCAATAGTTTTTAGACCTCGGGATTTTTTCTTTAAGTTGCTTGGCTAGGCACAAAAAGAAAGTTAAATGGCAAAAGGATGTATATGTTGTTGAATCCCACGCATTTCAGCAAGTGGACTTTGACAACATTCTGAAATTTTTCTGTTGTTTCCATACGAAAATTGGTACCCGTATGTGCAGGAAAGTCCAACCGTATTCTTAATATTCTCCTTCAAACAAGCATAAATGTTTTGGACAATAGTATCACAATAGTATTGCAATGGTAGTCCACAATAGTAATAGTATCGCAATAGTACTTCCTGCAATGTCAATACTAATTACTATCGCAATAGTCAGATTTGGCCGCAATAGTCACCCCTACAATATTGAAATATTTTTGTCCCCTGACTGACAATAGGCAAATCCATGTTTAAAACCTCTAGCTAAACACATTCTTGTCTGAAGTTTAAAGAGATTATCAGTAAAGATAACTTAAATGGTATGGTAATTGTTATAAGAAGAACAAAACATAAACAAGCCTTTCACAAGATCAGAATACTGATAAAAGTCTTATACCTATCAAAATAACTCCTTAATTTTTTAACCTTGAAAAATGGAAAATTGTTAATTGTCTCCTAGAATGTACATGTACAGTAAAACCTGTCTTAAGCGGCCACTCAAAAATAGACAAAACAAAGATCTTAAAGGCAAATAGTAGTTAATGAAGGTCAAAAGAATTGCAGAATGCTCCCCTTGGAGCATTCTGCAATACTGTTGACTTGCATTTAGCGATGATGGTCTTGAAAACCATTTTTTGGTCTTTTTGAGAGTGGCCGTTTTAGACAGGTTTTTCTGCACCTGTAATGGGGCATTAACTCTTTCCTTGCTAAACAGTTTGGACCCAGATCAGGGGCCCTGATCTGAATCCAACCCATTTGACTGAAACTCTGATAATTACCAGTGTTCCTGAAAGAAATTTAAAGTCCCTACCTAGGCAGCAATGGCTCTGAAGAGATCGCACATTAGTACAGGTTCAACTGAGCCGTCGCTGCTAGTACAACATGTACCATAAGGCTTGTAAACATTATTGCATTTGGACAATTTCATGATGTGGCTTATCGCACATGCAATAAGTCATCCTTTAAACATGTGCATAAACATGCACCCATGACCTCTAAATTTTGGTCTGTTATCTACTTTGTATTTTTAAGCAGCAAAGGCTCTGAATAGATTGTGCATTTGTGCAGGCCCAACTGAGCCATTGCTTCTCAATTATACAAATTCAGGACAAGCACCATAAGGATTTGAAGTGGGAGTAAGGTTTATGGCAGAATGCAGGTAAGCATCACCGGTCTGTATTTCGCAGCATCATATTTTTCTCCTTTCTAAAAGACCTGAGCTTTAGTGGCCATCTCTTGAGGCCCGTAGGGATCGGTCCTCCCTGCTTCTCTTCCATAAGATACAGACTGGTGCTGTGTCTGTAGAAAAAGACAAGTACCTGACCCCTGCTCACAGTTTGAAATCGACCAGGTCATCACACAGTGCCCAATATTGTAGATACCAGACATACAGTGATGCCCGGAAGAACTCTTTTTTTCCCCGGACTATTCCACAGTGGAATAGTGAAATAGTCTTTCTCTTTCGGTGGTCAATTCCCAGACTACTGAGGAGTTTAGAGCACTCCTCATTAAGTCAAAAACACAGCCGAAAAATTTTCTTGTTTTTTTTTTTCCCCCTCAAAATTCAAAAGTCGCACTCCCTGGTGTAATGATCAAAATTTGATCAAACCAGTATTATGAGAAAGGCCGGGGTACATTTGCTTGTCGCCAATCATCTGGAACATTGCCCCAGAAGAGTCCATGGAGGTAGGTTAAGTTTGTTTGTGTTTCCTGCTCTTTAATTGAGGAGCTGTACATTGACTCTTTCTTTTTTCTTTCTTTCTATCGTTACTGGTTTCGCTCAAACTTGAGCATTACACCAGGGAGTGCGAATTTAGAAATTTTGATAAATAAAAAAACAAAAACAAAACAAAAAAACAAAACAACACAAAAAAAAAACAAACACAAAAACCTCTGGCTGAATTTTTGTTTGAATAAGGAGTGCCCTAAACTCCTCTGTGGACTGGGTATTGGCCACAGAAGGAGACAGACTATTCCAATGAGGAATAGTTCGGGGGAAAAAGGAATTCTTCAGGTCATCACTGTATGTCTGGTGTCTGCGGTATTGAGCACTATGTGATGACCTGGTAGTTTTCAAACTGTGAGCAGGGGTCAAATATTTGTCTTTTTCAATAGACACTGCTCCACAATGGATCTTGTGAAAGAGAAGCAAGGAGGACTGGTCCCTCTGGGCCTCAAGAGATGGCCATTCAAGCTCGTCCAGCATTTCGCCGACACTACTCGTGTTTCACCATCTCCTGCAGGTCCAGCGGGCTGCTGTCCTCTGAACTTTCTAAATCTGATTAATCTGAAGTTTCAAGCGAGGGCTCCAAATGGGTGCTGCATACTCTAGTTTAGGCCGAACCAAAGTTTTGTATGCAACTTCCTTAGTACTCCTAGGTGCAAAAGCCAAGTTCCTGCGAAGGAAACCAAGTGTCTTAGTTGCTTTGGAAGAGATTTCTGAGACATGCTGACCCCAATCCATGTTATCAGTAATCGTGATACCAAGGTATATTGCCGACTGAACATTTTCCAAAGTTTGATTGTGTAGTGAGTAGTCGAAGAGAATTTGTTTGTGATGCTGATGCCGAGTCACTCTCATTGAGTGACATTTGGCTACGTTTAATTTCATTTGCCAATCGGCTTCCCACTGTCCTAAGCTGGTGAGGTCTTCTTGCAAGGTCAAACAATCCTGAAGTGAATATATATTCCTATACAGGACACAATCGTCTGCGAACAGGCGAAGATGAGACCTGATGTTATCCGGCAGATCATTTATAAAGATGAGGAACAGGACCGGCCCTAGGACCGACCCCTGGGGCACACCGGATAGCACTGGGACTGGATCTGAGGCTTGGCCATCTAAAACAACTTGTTGAGTGCGCCCAGAGAGCCACGAGTTGTTCACATGTGGGTGGATCCTCTAATCCCATTGTATTCCAATTTGTGTAATAGCCTCCTGTGTGGAACCTTGTCAAAGGCCTTAGCAAAATCCATTATGATTAAATCTGTCTGTTTGTGCCCACGATTCACAGCCCCATCCAGGTTGCTGATGAATGATGATGTCGTGCACAAACTGGGCCAACTGGACAAGAAATGATGACATCATGTTAAAAATAGGGTAACCATGTCGGCAGAGAGGGAGCCCAGAGGCTCTGTGGTACCTAGAGTGCTTGACTCGAGGGGTCCCGGGTTCGAGCCTCACCGGGGTCACTGCATTGTGTCTTTGAGTAAGAACATTAACTGAAAGATTGTTTATAACTGAAAGATTGTTGATGGGACATAATCAAATCTAACAAATAACATGTCGGCAGAGCTGTCTCATTTATAAATATGGTAATATATTGGGGGGATATCCGGCCGAAACAACCCACCGAAATAGGCCAATGATCTGGCCGAAACAACTATGTGGAAATGATTCAAATCAAGGGACAATGTGGAAAGAAGAGGACACTAATTGGCATCAAGTGAGACACGAAAACTAATGACAATGAAACGAGCACCTGTCACTGATCATATAAGCTTACCTCACACATGCGGACTTTAGGAAGCGACTTTCTTCTCTTCTTCAAGCTCATTCCCGCAGTAAAACCACATCCTTCTACCGTAAAACTGCAGTCCATATCCATTGCTGCGTCTTGAATATCGCGCTTTCGCTTCCTATTCGCTATCTCCATTTTAAAATCACCATTGACCGTTGACCTGCGAAGTAAACCAATTAGTGAAGTAAAGCGCCCTCTTACAGTTGTTTACGTTTTAGATAAGGGAAGGCAATCATGTAATTCGAGCTCGATTAGCCGATCTGAAGGTTTCTAGTCAACTCGTACCTAAGTCAACTCGTACCTTAGTCAACTCGTACCCATTTTTGGTCAACTCGTACCTGACCTTTGGTCAACTCGTACCTACCCCAAGTCAACTCGTACCTGAGTCAAAAAAACGTGGCAGGGTAGAGCGTGATAGACGGAGAATTTGTAAGTCTAGGTCCTAACAAACCTTTTCAAACATTAAAACATCACGATTTGCTATCTGTGCTGAGGTTAGGTTCGGGCCAGCCTGTTCAAAGATCCCAACTCTTATGCCTATGGGGCGGCGTTCTGAGAGCTTGTTCAATCATACATAATCATCACAATTTAGTATTTGCGATCGGACGAGGTTCAGGCCAGCTGTGGCAAGTTCCCTTACCTTTTCCCTATGGGTCGATGTTCGGAATAGCCTGCTTAAACGACCAAATCAACACAGTTTTGCTATCTACAATAAGGAGAGATTCGGGCCAGCCTTCTCAAATATATTACGTCCTGTGAGGCTGGGACTAGGGGAGTTTCGGATCTGCCTGTTCCGATATCTTAGACCTTTATATAAGGACGGCTCCGCAGGATCTTCGCTGCTCGTATACACAAAGTTTTGAATTTCGGACATAGGTCTGTTATGATAGCACGCAGTGTTTTTTTTCAACTAGCACTTAAACATTAGAAGATATTTTGAACAACTCATTTCAAAATAAGTCAGCAGACGACAAAACAAAATGCAAATTTGGAGTCATTTAAGTAGCAAGTAGCGAAGACTCAGATGAGACTGTATGATGAGAGAATCATCTGGACTTTCTAAAGTAAAGAACCATACCCTGTAACGTGAGATGGGTTCATTTTTAAAATGTTTTAATCAGTTATAAACCAGAAGGATTTCAGTTTTACATTGCAATTCCGATTTTTTTTAATAAGGTTGTACTGTTGTTTTTAATTATTCAAGTTTTGCACAGTCAGGCAATGTTAAATTCTTATTACCATGATTACAGCTTAATTTATACAATCACTTATTCATAATTGATTAGATACTGTTTTTCACACCCTACCAATCACCAGCACGTGGCTGTAAGGCGTCTTTATGTACACAAAAGCCGCGGCACGAGAAAACATATCTTCAGGGGTTAGCTACCCTAGAAGGACACATCCAGCATGCTCAGTTACAAAGACTAGGTTTCAATTTGAAAAATGCGCATAGCAAGTTCAGCAATTTAAGTTTTTGAGATCGAATAACAAATGCGTTGATCAGACTGCTTGATGCTCTGATCCGTCTATCTCATCGAGTCTGTATACCTTTATTGTTTGCTTACAACAAAACCAGATTTTATGATTTTCGATGTGACCAGTGCTATTTGCGATGATAAGTTTGCAATGTGCTATCCTTGTAAGTTAACACTAAAAGATGTGGCTGCGTAGTTGCCACCCATTTTGGATGTTCATTTAGCACCACTTTCATACTAAGACGACGCTACCAGAGGCTAACATTTAACTAGTGATAGTTGTTGAACAGTAATCCCTGTTATTACAAAACAGCTCATACGTTAAATACGTCAAGACCAGCGGCAGTCCGACTGCCACCAAAATGGGTGTTAAGTTGCACTTATTTCTTTTACAATGTAGAGTCTAGCTATTTCTTCATCTACTGTAATTTGTAAGAGCAAGCATCACTTGGGCAGTATACTGTGTTTACCGATTTGTAATTGAATGCTCCTTTCTCGGACCCAATATACTGGGTCCGAGCTCCGAGTGCAGAATTCGCCTAAGTCGTAACAAAACTTATCATTTTGCTTTTGCCATGATTAATGTACTTAGACAACGGCATAAAACTCTTTCATATTCTATTATAAATAGACTAAGGTACGAGTTGACTTAGGTACGAGTTGACTAAGGTACGAGTTGACCAAACATGGGTACGAGTTGACTAAGGTACGAGTTGACTTAGGTACGAGTTGACCAGTACCCGATCTGAATGTGTGGTGGGAAATCGATTAGATGAGATACGTACCGATTGTCGTTCCGATAAACACGGAAATCAATATTTGATCGTATAATGATGTCCATTAGGCAAAACGATATGAACAATCGATATGAGTAGGCGATACTACCTTTGAGCTGGCAGGAACCAGATTTGGTCTTTTTAAGGGTCTGCCTATCTTGATTACTGGCTGCTCTTGACCATGTATGAGAGTCCGGATGGGGCCGGGTGGGGTTCTGGTATTCAAAATTTAGCACTCATAAAATCTTTTGCTTACACATTAAAAAGAATTCCAGTATTTTTTTTTAAAAATGATATCTTATAAATAATTTTATTTTTGGACTCATATTTGGTTAATTCTTTATTATATAACACAGACAATAGTCTGCGAATTCAAGCATTCTGATCAGCACCTTTCTTGATTTCCAACAATGTGGTATGTGCGACCAGTAAAGTTTCAGACCAGCCTGCGCATACGCGAAGTCTGATCAGAGCCTAAATGCATACGCGCAGTCTGATCAGAGCCTTTGCAAGTCGCATGAATAATCTATGGCTGTTAAGCTACTGTCCGAACAGTATTTGGAGTTGCTAAGCTTAAAAGGAGGCTGCACAGGCTTGTCCGAGTCTATTCATGTCAAAATGCAACATTGTTGGAAATCACATGTCGCGGCTCAATTACGACGTTTCTTACTCAAACTGATTGCGCATTTTGAAATCCGCCATATTGTTGTTGTTGTTGTTGTTGTTGTTGTATAGATTCTTCCGATATCGGAACACCTCTTCTCAGAGTAGTATAAATCACAATTTAAAAAGATGTAGTATCCATCACCCTTTTTGTACAGTTTATGAACAGTTTTTAAAAAGTTTATAAATCCAGCACCATATATACATTTAAAAGCTTAAAGTCTCTTGGTATGACTATTAAAAAATTCTAAAAACATCTTTAAGCCAAGCCAGCTGGGTCAATCAGTGGATAGTCTTATAACTTTCTTCTTTTACGATTTGGTATAAGTCAAGTCCCAGTTTCTTGTATCGTTCACAATGAAGTGAAAAACAAAGTCTTCTACACTGATATTCTAACATAGCCTCCTTTTCTGACCGTCTGCTATAGTTCAGTATTGGCTGAGAGTCCAGTATGATTTGCATAAGCATGTTATTGTCACTGATTGGGTGAAGGCTATCACAAATGTCTCTGATTTCTTTCAAGATCGGCATTCTGATATCTGATAGTGCTGAACACTCAAGGATGAAATGCTCCATATTCTCGTCACCATTTCCACACAAGAGACAGGTAGGGTTAATTCTGTTCTGGTTGAATGATGATCGATTCACTTGGAGAATGTATGTCCCCGTAACCAGTTTTAGTTTAAGCCGTACTCTAGGTATCTCTTGTTGATTTCTCACATCTTGGAGTAATGGGTGTCTTCTGCCACATGTGTAAGTAGAGGTCGACAGAAACCGCAGGCTCGGGTATAATGTTGATTCAAACTTAATCTTGCCCTCCCAATACTGGTCTACATGTTGGTTCACAATACGTTTTCATGTCAATTTGGCGATTGGTTTGAATAGCATATCAAACGGGTCGGATAAACCATATTTCACAAATATCTTTTCAATAGCTATGTACCAGCTGTTGCTCTTGTCAGTTTTAGTTCATAGTTGTCTCTTCTGCCAGACGCCATTCCGTTGAAGTTTGATTAAGTCTGCATATATTACCATATAATGATAGTGCTCTTTTATGTAGGTATCCTTCAATTGGAATAGTTCAAGACAGGATATATATAGCTGTGTCAGCAGTATTTACTGGGAGTGTAAGTATATGCTTCATAAACTTCTTATGGATTCTTTCTAATGTCTCAAGAGATTTCTGCTTCGGCAGGACTACCTCTAAACCGTAGAGTAGGACAGGCATAACATATGTCTGGTAGAGTTGTATTGATGTTTCTGGATCCATACCCTGGAGATCTGCTGACATCAGACTGTAAAAACTGCGTCTTGACTTTTTGATATTTTCGTTGATAGTTATATCCTCAGATATGGAGGAGCGACGAAGTCCCATATGCATGGTTTCTGTGACAACTGGCATCTCTTTCCCGTAAATGGTCCACCCGCTAACATCAGGCTGTGTATCTCTTGACTTTTTCCCTCCCCGTATAACCATGACAACAATCTTTTCTGGTTGCAGGACATAGCGTTCCATTCGACTGAAGTCATCACTTGTACCAACCAATGTTTGTAAAGATAAGGGTTCGTTTGTTACCGGTGCTGTATCATCAGCTGCAGTTGGGGCAGAACAATCAATCTCTCCAATTTTTACGCCTTCTCCGGTCTCACTCATTCTATTGAGTGACGGGTTGAGGTAAATCTTATACATGTTGGTACTGAGGACTCCCCCTTGTCTGACTCCTTGGTGGATGTAGAAACTCTTGGATGTCTGACCCATCCATCGTACAACTGTTTGGGCGTTGGAATGGAGACTGTATATTAGATTCCACAATGCACCGTCCACTCCAATATGAAAAAGTCGTCGCATCAGGCTTGCATGATCCACAACGTCGAAAGCAGACTTCGCGTCAAGGAAAGCAATATAGACATCCTTCTTCATGTCCTTTGATTCACGTATAAACTCTTCCAAGATCAGAGAACAGTTCATTGGGGAGGATCCTTTGGTAAAGCCCCGCTGGAGTGGGTTTTGTGTTTATTCAATAAATGGCTGTATTCTCTTTTTGATGATACTTTCAAGTAATTTGGAGATTGTGGGAGTTACAGTTATTCCTCGATAGTTTCTGGAGTCTGTACTGGAGCCCTTTTTTTTTGAATACCAAAGTAAGCACACCTTGTTTCATCAAATCAGGTATATTCCAATTAACAAATATGTCATTCATAAGTCTTGCAAGGACTGTCACCAATGCCTCAGAGGCATATATGAAGTGCTCTGCTGTAACACCAAATATATCTGCCGACTTTCCTGTATTAAGAGATTTCAGCGCGTCCATGACTTCTTTCTCGGTAACAGGCTGTACTTCTGTAGTATCTTTTTTACAAATATCTATAATATCTAAAAGTTCACTATTGACCTGAGCAGAATATTGGTCATCAAAGAGTGGGTTTGTCGATTTTTCAGCTAATTGTCCAAAATGTTTATGCCACCCTTCTAGGATTTCGTTTTCAGTTTTATATACACTATCTCCAACATGCAGTTCATTCACACATGCACCTAATTGTCCTCTATGTTTCTTTATCAATTTATGGAACAATGCGGTATCAGACGATTTAGCATCCATTATTTCTTGTTTTTGTTTATGGTAATTCTGGGCATTTTCTATTCGGCAGGCTCTTCTGAGTAGTTTTGTCGTCAATTTTTTATTTACTAACAAGGTATGTGAGCTCTCTTAGGGTCGCCCTCCATCTTTCCATTCCCTGAATGCCTTCTTTTTATTCTGTATTGCATTTTTAATTATAGGAGTATAAACAGCCAATTTTGCTTTACGATGGCGTCTTATCTTTTTCTCAGGAGCTGCTTTGATTGCACTTTTTACCACAATGTTATTTAATTGCTGCACTGTTGCTTGTATATCATTTGTAGAGTTTTTTTTCCACCGTTTATCATTGATATTTGCTCTTCAACTTGCTGAGAGTACATTTGTTTGTCCACTTTCTGCCATTTTACCTTAGATGTATGTTGAAGGTTTCTAGTTTCAGTAGGTTTAATTTTTGGCACCTTGAAGTCTAAGTCACATTTCACCGGTAGATGATCTGATACATTTTCGACAACATTCTCCAATTTTACCACTGCATAGGTATCTTTAAAGATTCTCTTATCCATTATGAAGTAGTCCAAGGTTGAGATTTCGCTTCCTGCTGGATTAATATATGTAGCTGCAGTCGTATTTAGCTCTAGATCATTTTCCACGATAAAATCCATGAAATACTGGCTTCTCTGTCCCTTAGTAGCAGACTTTAGCTCTTCATTGATGTCTCCCCCAATAATAATTCTATGTGTTGTCTTGTATTTGGTAACAATTTCATGTAACTGGTCTACACAGTTCCTAAAATCCTCAATGTTGTCTGTTTGTCCCTTACATGGCATATAGACAGAGATAATTATCAATCTATCCTTTCCACTCGATTCGACACATTGAATTCGATTGCCACCATCAGAGAAAGCGTTCACTAGATGGTCAATATCTTTTTTCCACAGAACTGCTACCCCTCCATAACCACGGGGCATTTGTACAGGTAAGATGGGATTGTTAGTATCAACGGCTTTGCCTGTTCCAATATACTGTGAGATTTCATTGAGTCTGTGTAGGTAACAGTCAAACAACCAATGTTCTTGTAAAAGTAAAATATCTGCACCGACTTTGTCATAAAATTCTTGTAGGGCTATTTTGGATGTGGCAATATTTTTACAGTTGAATGTCAGAATTCTCAACCTTGTACTTCTTTCTTGTACTATTATAAGAAAGGCTCACCAAAAACAGAGCAAAGTTAAGCTTTTCATATACACAATTGACTTTTGAGGCATCCTATGTAAATTTCGAAGGTATCAGTTTTTATGAAGGTGAAGAAAGTGGTAGATATATATCTTAATTGTATCGTGTAAATTGAACTATATAGATACTGTTATGTCTCCAATTATCAGAACTATTGTGGGGGTCGTATTTTCGAATTGTTACGAGAATAGTAAACAAGAGGTCATTGAGCGTGGTTGGGGCAAAATGATACAGTCTTAAATAATCTAATTTGACTCTGTTTTAAAGTATTTTCAAGATATTTTTGCTTGCGGCGCTCTCGATTTGTGTCGGAATAGTGATACCCTCTACCTGGTTTGTCTATTTATATAACATACTGTTAGCATAACGGTCGTGGTTATGTGAACAAAACAGTTCAATGACAAGACAACTCACCGACAGCAAGTTATGACAGGGTTCGTACGGAAATGGGAATACAGAAGTTTCCAGGACTTTTTCATTTTTCAAGGACCCAATTTCTTCCCAATTTTGTATAACACAACGTTTAAAAGTGCACTTTTTTCAGCCAGAAGCGGCGAAATGAAAAGGCGCACTCGATTTCTTTGATTCTGACACTGGTGATAAAAACCGCGACTACCGCACAAATTGAATAGAATAGAATACGAGTTGCACCTCGCTCTTTGACGTGTATAAATCGATTTTCATTCAGTTTTTCTTTGCGATTTTCACACAGTTTTCTTGCGCAACCCATAAATCTGAAAGGACATGTTATATTTTTTTCAAAGACTAATTCATATTTTCAAGGATGATTTTACAAAATTCTAGGACAATTCCAAGACAAAAGGCACTTTTTTCAAATTTCAGCTAGTAGATTTCCAGGACCAAGGTCAAATTTTTCCAGGTCTGTGCGAAGCCTGTAAGAGCATGTCTCATATTATATGCCATATCAACCCCCAAATTCAATTTGTGGACATATGTAGTGGTCATGGAAAACTGTGACCTTGATCTCAGGAGTCAGTTCTTGAAAATATGCACCTACAGCAGATCGCCTATTTTATTTATGGTAGCATTCCATATTTAGTATGTATATACATCTTGGACCCTGGCGAGTCAGCAAATGTTTCCAGGTCACTGTGACCTTAGCCTCTGGTTTCAGTTCTAGCAAGGTCGAGCTCAGAGCATATTTGTATATAATTTGAGGTAGGAGTCCTAAATTTGGTGTGAGGATATATTTTAGGATGGCGTGTCGCATACACTTCTGGGTCAATTTGACATGTAGCTTGTACATAAGCATGTATAAAAACACTGCTGCTTTAGTTTTATAACTTTATTAATCATGCCACTATTGCCCAAACATGAACGATCTGGCGCAATTGGAATGATATTGGCCCTCTTCGAATCGAACTAAAATTCCTACTAAAGATCTTACGTAATAGATGTTGCAACCTTTTAATTAGTTGCCAAGTAAACAAAGTGAATAGCCCTGTATGCCCCACCTCAATTCTTCATCGTAGACAAAAAGGGTGTGCATAAACTGCACAGACTACTCTAATTAACAATTACAAATAAGAGGGACCGCAAATAGAACACATCAAGGATTTATTTTGTAAAATAAAAACATTTTGAGGCTATTGAAATATCTTGAACCCATATTGCTAGATAGGTCTAGAGGAGGGAACCAGATAAGCTACTAGAGTAACGGTGCTCTGACCCACCGTTGATCTTTAATAGGTTCGTGACGTCACAATAGTAGCGACTATCGATGTTCGAATTGAATTTTAGTTACTATAGTAGGAACTAAACTTCGATTCGAAGTGGGCCATTATAATTGCCACCAGTCAACTATATAATAATAAAAGTGGTCATTAGTACACATAAAATATTGTAATAATATTTATTTCTTTTCCAAATGGCTATGTTCATTAGTCTATAAATGTACGTGTCTTCAGTGGAGTTGTATGATTATCAGAACTTAGCACCTGCCTATAGACTAGCAACAAATTAGGAATATGATTATATGGGGAAAATGAAATGACTATTTGAAAAGTTCTAGACCTTTGGGAAAGGTGAGCAACTATACAGCCCCTCAGAGATCGTTATCAGGCAACAGTGACAGTTACAAAATGACGACCTGACGTTAAGACGCCCTACTTACGTCGAGTGCATCAACGATATTTGCATCGACGATATCCGTTCTGGCTGGCTATTGTCAGTTCCAGACAAATAATAGGGCTTTAAGGGTAATTTTGTATTCAGGTTTTCAATAAAAATATTTTGATACAATTACTTTAAATCACGTCTGATTCCTAGACAAATTTCAATTTGCAACTTTTGAATCTAAGGGTATTGCTATTCGAGAGATTGTTGTCCTAAGATTATTTATCATTTTGGCATGAAATTAAAAACATGTTTTGCTGACGTGTTGATGTTCGTTGTTGCCAAAACTCAAAAAATTGATACATTGAAAATAAGTAAACCTTATTAATTTCATTTTTTGCGTTTTTAAAGTCCTTCAGTGTACGGCGCTAGATGCCGCTTTAGATAACTGTTTGTGTTTTTCTTTTTCCAGAAGAGTATCTTACCCACCGACTCAATAACTATTGTTAATGTTCGTCTATGATGTGGTTTTAGTTTAGCGTAAACAGTTCCCAACATACAAGGTGAACATGCTGTTTTTCAAATAGGCAAGCCCTCCTTTAAAAAGGAAAATTTATTTATCGAAACTGTCTATTCATATCACAACCCAATTTAATGATACTGCTATGTCAGAAAAGTACCATTTCGTTTTTCAGAATGTTAAAAATGTGTGGTCAACTGTATCATTTTGCCCCGTGGCAAAACATGAAACATAAAGGGTAACAAATGTGACTCAGAAAATTCAGAAACTGTTCGTGTTCAATCATATTTCCGTGGCGATATATAGCATTATAAATTGTTTAATTGTGTTTATAGTTATTTCTGTGCTACGTCTTGAATATTTGAACCTGAGATGAGAAAAGTCTTATTGTATCATTTTGCCCCGTGTACTGTATCATTTTGCCCCTGCACGGGTCAAAATGATACAGCACACACATTTTGAATGGTTGGCACTAATGTCACTTTATGCCTGTATTTCTTTCTCCCAAGTTATATGCAACTCTATTTTGTACACTCCTCTGCCACAGCGATACCAACTCGCCTTTGGCGCACTGCATGTTATGTTAGTATGCCAGGGACGAGTTGGTAGGACATAAATCCAGCCTTAAGATCCGAGCGTGTTATTATATTGTTTTGGCGTCACCAACTGCATTGTATTTACTGTTTTATCAAATGTCTGTTCTCTTATGCCACCTGCGAGTGGCCTGGGAACTATATTACAAAATAAAGTTCTTTTTGTTCTGTTCTGTTCTGTAGCTAATACTTGACAGTGTATTATACATCTAAAAGCAATAAGATATATCCAGTCATAAAAGCTGGATAAAAATATTTAAAAAAAGTGGATCATCTTGCCCCGGTCTCCCCTACTAATTCATTTTTTCGCAAAAGACCGTCTCGGTACTAGCAAGCAGTGTGGACCCTCATGTAATGACGCATCATGCGGCACTTCTTCTGGGTCTTCACTGTTTGCCAAAGTACATATTTAAATGTGAAAAATGGTGCGAGGCTAGAAGCATAAATCCATAGTTCCATACTCTATGTTTGATAGCAGCGAATGTTCTGACGAGATTGCGCGTTTGCACGGGCGCTGCTCGCCGATTTGATAAGTAGCCACATTTCGCACGACCTCATAATCAACGTAGCAACCAACGACAAATCGCATAATGTATCATGTGGCTCAACATAAATCTTTATCTGAGCATTCATCTAGTTTCGTACTCTATGTTTGATAGCAGCAAATGCTCTGACGAGACTGTGCGTAGGCGCGTCTTCATCAGGAGCATTCGTAATGCACTCAAAGTTTTATAGTCTTTATTTGACTATTATTCAAATAACTGAGATATTATATAGCCTATTTGCCTATTTAATCAGTGGACAATTTTCAATGGATGGATGGATGGATGGACAGCCGGGCGCACCCATGTGCGGATCCAGGATTTTTTGTCAGTGTGGGGGGGGGGGGGGGGGTCCAGGCCCGACGGCCAGAATACAGGATCCGCACATGGGATACATACATACGTACGTGCGATTACCGTACATACATACATACATACATACATACATACATACATACATACATACATACATACATACAAACATACATACATACATACATACCAGTGATTTTATTTGGGATTTTAGGAAGCTACCTTTTCCTGAACATTTGGGAAAATATTTCATAAAAATTGGGGAAATAAGTGCTAAAATACATGGAATTGGGAAAATAAAGGCCATTTTTGGATTGGGAATGACTCCCATATAATGCGGTAAAACTGGCCAAATAAAATCACTACATACATACATACATACATACATACATACATACATACATACATACATACAGGCACATGAATGTTGATGCACAGACAGACGGATAGACGTACACGAACATGTATGGACGTCAAACTAAAAGACATACAGATCAACAGAAACACAGAGATAATGTCAGAAAGATACATGCGGGTGCATTGAAGCACCCGATAGTGTAAACGCTCCCGTTAGTGTAAACGTTTACAATAACGGGAGATATCGCTCCCGTTACTGTAAACAGGACCATATTTACACTAAGCGGCGATGTAGCACCCGTTAGTGTAAACGCTCCCGTTAGTGTAAACGTTGACAATAACGGGAGATATGGCTCCCGTTACTGTAAACAGGACAGTGTTTACACTAAGCGGCGATAATGCAGACCCAAAAATCAGTATCAACCGTTAGTTTGAACATTCTGAAAATAAAAATTGAAATTACAAGAGATGGCCATTTATCGCAGACATATGAGCAGCCGTGACAAAACCAACTTTGTGAAATCGACTACTTGATTAAGACCAGTTTAAACTACTGTCTTAACGTCCAGTGGTTTTGTCTTATATGAACCATGAATACTAAATTAGTGAGTGTTTCATTATCTTGCCCTGTGCATTATAACATATGATAACATAGTTGAACCTGCAAATACACCACATACAAATCTGTAAACGAATATCAGGAAAGTGAAAGGTGAATGGGGTGATTTGCATTTTCCGTAATACATAGTAAATCTACAAATGCATATTTGTTTCACGCCCTTTCCAAGCAATTCTCATAAGGGAATCAGGCTCTTGTACTGCAAATGCGAAATTAATGATCAGTGCAGACTCATGTAAAAGTCAATTAAAGGTGGCGTCTCATCGGGGTTTGACCTGTTTAATTTGTCTATAATTGTCCAGTTCAATACAATAGAAAATATATGATGACAATATGTGCATCTCACATAGACAGCTTAATAGTTTAGGAGGATTTTGGAAGAAGTGGAAGGGGAAGATCCATATACATAGAGAATACTAGGTGAGTGTCTTTTGATATCAAGTTTACCAGGCAAGGCTTTGAGAACGCTTGTTGACATCGCGAGGCTTGCTGAGCGATTCAACATGCGTTCTCAAAGCCGAGCCTGGTAAACTTGATATCAAAAGACGCGAACCTGGTATTGTATTTATCAGTTTACCCATTGTTTCTCTCTCCAAACTAGCGATTATGACGTAATTTTCGATTTTTGTGTTGATTCAGCGTCATTAGCGACGTCATTCAAAAAGTGCAACGTCATCATGACCTGATAAAGGTAACATGCCGTGAGATGGGAAACGTTTATTAGGTTATGTTGAAACAATTCAGTTAATGTAAGGGGTGACTGATAAATTGTATTGCGCGTTTCAGCTTCAAACCACGTTGATCGTGATCAGATGTCAAACCTGGGCATACGCCATTATCGAACGGTAACAATCAAGCTTCGTGTCTATTGATAAATTCAGCTGCGATTTCTAAATCATTACATTGTCCATATTTAGGTATATCTACAACTGCAGAATCGTGCCATGCAAAAATGATAAGCAAACCCAAGTGTGGCATCTCATCAGAGTCCGTCACGTTTGTTAACATTAGAGATTTTCAGTAGATAATAGGCCGATTTAATACGTTAAAAGTGAATAAATTGGCATTTGAACATGATACTTGTTGATTGCAAGTAAGTATGACCTGAAATTTGTCCTAAAATTAATACAGGTCACACAGACCTATATTTCTTGGTTATATATTTTTTATGTATCTTTTTTAAGGGCCCAAAATATTCTATCTTCAAACGTAAGGAAATAAATCCGACATTGTTAACAAAAATCGTTGATGTCGCATTTATTATCGTCACACGCTCCCGCTAGTATATAGTTGCAAGTTCCCGTCGACCCCTCACATGTAAGAGATGGAGGGTCAAAAACGCTTATGCGCTCTAGAAGAGAGGGTTCCACAATAAATACAACGGCCATATGTATTCAATTCTACAGAAAGGCGCAAATAAATTAACTCGGCATTACATCTATATAATTCCTCACTGTTGCCAAAGGTACTATAGTGTTTCCAGGACTTAAGTGACCCCCGTTTTTTGCTAATTATTCTTTAATGGTTATTTTAATTGAAAAATTAATTAGGGAAATGAATTTAGATAGATACCGCGTAATTGAATTTAATTTTTCCACATAAATATGAGTTTTCGTATAGGCTGGGATTAGATGGAATTTTGGGGTGTTTTTGCTGCTCTTCTTTGAATTAGTCCCCAAGTGAACCTAGCGATATTAATAAAACATGGCTTATACAGGTCAGTGGAGGTAATTCGTCAGTCCCACAGATAAGAGTGCGTAACAGAGAATTATTTTTCCTATTTCTCAACCAAAAAATATGTTGTGTGTACTCAAAACAACCGTCTCGATGATATGGTTCTTTTGAGCACCCAAAACGCGTGTTTAAACTGATAAAGACAATCGCAACTTCACGCTAAAATTGCTAAACTGGCCCAATCCATTCGTGCATTAAAGCTGCATACTCTGTAACTATGAACATTATTCGAAAATTTTTATTTTCTTTTTAAATCATTTGTAAAAATAGAATTAAGCTATGTTTTCACAATAAAAATGTTCAGTACAGCTGAAAACTGCATGGAAAAGTGAATTATCTTACCAAATAGGTGTATTTTTCTCTTGTTGGTAATTATTTGCGTCCCTCCAATAATCCTAGACCGTTGGATTTTAACATAAATGCAGTTGTTTTGATAGTGATAACTTGATATGATTTACGAAAATGGTAAACTGTTTGCCTGAATTTGAGTATTTTTACTGTGTTCTTAAAAAATAAAAACATTATTTTTAAAATTAGAAGATCAAAAGTTACAGACTATGCAGCTTTAAGCTATGATTCACTGATTATACTGACTCATAGACTTCACTGAACATCTAATGCATTGAAATGGCATGTGTTAAAAAAACGATTCAAGTAACAGTATTGTCCGAACCTTAGATAATGGCTGAATTTTCTTTCGAGATAATTGTTTCCTAAAATATGCCTTAGGCTATCAAACAGTATGGATCCAGATAATGCCCAACATTTTAGCCTGAACTTGCCTTCGGCTGTTGACATAGTTTATCAGCGAAATAGCTTTAGCAGACAAATATTTGATGCTCTTTAAGTTTAATGTATATCCCTTATTCGCAATTTCTCGTCAACTCTCTTGTTTGCTTGAATTGTCGTCATACTAGTGTCGTCTGCTGATTACCTTTGCAAACAATTTGGACCCAGATCAGGCCCGACAAAACGTCGGGCATGATCTGGATCCAAACTGCTTGGCACTTTACTGATATTCCCGAAAGATCATTTTAGAAAAAAAAAACAAAAAAAAAAAAACAAGAAACAAACTGATTTTGAAAAAAATATCAGCAGACGACAAAACCATGACAAACTACCTCGTAGTCAAAAAGAGTCTCAATTAATTGAAATGGAAGGTGCTACATGTACATGCATGTTTCATGCTTAAGCCTTATATTTGCCTGCTTTCAATACGGCACGGTCTAGGGCCCCTATAGACTTTTACAAATGGCTGTGTGCGTGCGTGTGTGTGTCAAAATGATGACGAGTGAGGTTTGCGGAATAGATTTTCGTTGAATCATCGGATCTAGATAGTCCTGTAGGCTAGTACATATCATCATAGCAATGCAAATATACCACGTGTATCTATTGGGGTACACATAGGTATATTCACAGGGAAAAACAACTAAGTTATTATTTTGTACAGGGGACTGGGGCTTCAGTTACAAATAAGGGCGTCTCCCAAAAATAAGTTTTAGTTACGCAGTGTGCATTTAAATCCACATGCTAAGTGCCGTTCTTCTAAGTTCAATTTAAAGCTGTTTTAAAAAAGAATAACGGGGGTCACTCATAACCTGGAAACACATTAGCATATAAGGCTATAAATACTTTGAATTAATTTGAAATGATTTTTATCAGCTTTAATCTAGCTAATGATTTTGTAATAGGCCTAAGCTAAACGCGAAATCCTGTCTTGGGTTTGCAAACAACAAAGGCGCGGACGAGTCTGCGCACCCGTGCAGTCTGATCCACCAGTCTGATCCACGCCTTTGATATTCGCTTATTTGAAAGTATCATATGTTAGCTTGTCGTAACCGAATTTTCAATTTTCTAGCTAGTCTCAGTAGCTGAGCAGGCTGGTTTGTGCAATAATTTGTCTCTAACAATGAACACAGGTTTTCTCACGAGAAGGCTTACTTGTAAAGACAACATGAACTTACAAAGGGGCCAGAATGCCAGAAATCCTGTCTTCCCGGTTTGCGAGAAAGACATGCACAAATCAGCACGCTCAGCTACAGATACAAGCTAGAAGATTGTAATTCCGTTTAAAGTGGATCAGCGCCGTTGTTATTCACTTACTTGAAAGTATCATATCGTAGCCTGCAACAAGCGGAATTCCAGTCTATACGCTAGTCTCTGTATCTGAACAGACTGTTTTAAACATGGCCTTGTCGCTAAACCTAAAGACAGCGTTAAGAGGCGCAAAACATGTAGGAGTTTTATTAGCTGATGAGCATAACCAATTAATGCAGCGAAATAGCGTAAGACTGAATAGTGAAATGTCACAAGCTTGAAACTCGCTGCTGGTGGATTCAATGTGCTGGGTCATTGAGCGAGACTTTTATCCACTGTTTGATAATGGTTCAACACATGAAATTGTCCAGACATCACTAAAATGTTGCCTTGGCAATAAAAACAAATAACACGAACACATATTTGAACAAACTTAAAACAGATGTTCACTACTGTGACAAAAAAATTCTCCGAGAAACGCCACGAACAGTAAACCTGTTCAAGTTACCTGTTTCACTCGCTATTTTCGTGGATCTTCTGAATTTCGCGTTACAGCAACGAAAAATTCAATAAATTTATCTTTCCGTTTCGCGGAGAAAAACCGGTACTGTATTTTCGTTCGTATGGACATACGTTCGTTCGTTCGTACGAATGTGAGTTTGTATACGGACGGAATAACAGAAAGATGAAATGACGAAAATATGAAATGATATATACATAGACATCCTAACATAATTCGCAGACAGACAGACAGTCAAGAAGAAGTTTGTTCCATTATTTCTTCTTTTCGTCCATCCATCTATCTGATATTCCGTCCTTGTGTATGTATATCAGTATGTCTGTATGTTCGTTAGTACTTACCTGCGTAAGAACGAACGAACAACATACATGCAAACAACCACTTCTGAGTAGCGCGCGCGCGCGCGCGCACGCACACACACACACACACACACACACACACACACACACACACACACACACACACACACTGTTTGTATTCTTTGATTTTTCGCTTACGGTAAAGGCGGCGCCTCATGACTGGTCAACCTTAGACATAGGTAAAAGCTGAAAATGAGGCGTGGCTTTTTCAAAAGTAACTGTATCATCTTGCGCCATTTAGTCCTTAAAACGCCAGCAAAATAAACGCATCTGAAAATGTCTATTTAACATGAGCATTGAGGCAAACATTGTGGAGCCAGATCAGACTGCTTCTACAGGAGCAGTCTGATCTGGGTCCACACTGTTTGTCTATGAGGCTTCAAATATTTTAGTGGACGACAAAAAAAACACATTTTGTGAGTATGCGCTTTAAGGGTTAATAAAAGTGAGTTCAGTATGTTTACGGTTAGGATTTTCATGAAATGCGCGCACGTTTGCGCGGCCCAAACAACTTATTATTTCTTAACAAAATTATAAATAGATCCTGATTACCCTTGTAAAGCAGATGAAATAGCCGAACCACGCCCAGATATGAATATTAAAGTTGCCGCCTTTACAGTTAGCGAAAAGTCTATTAATACGTTTGTTCGTTCAGCAGAATCTTACATTGTCAGATTTTTCTCTATCTATTAACTTTGCCAAAATCTTATTGTCCACACATTTTGCAATCTATTCTTGCTCATTAACCGCTGCATTTTGTGATCTGATAAAACAAAGAATTAAAATCGCTTTGAAATCAGTTCTAAACTTAACGTAACTGTTCGATAGTCCAATCGAATTCAGGGTTTGCATAATTGGGGATTTACCTACTTTTATAACATGAGGGGCATTCAAAAAACATCTGGTAAAATGTGATGCTCAGATGGTATATAATAAAAATCAAATTGTTTATATGTCTAGAAGTAATGTTTCAGTGCTTTTACAATTTCTGTGCTAATTATAGCTTTACGCATCGCGAGATTTCGATTGTGCAACACACTACGAACTCCATAAATCAGTGTGACTGCACTTGCCCCGTGCTATAGCTCGTGCGATTAGTCTGTTGCACTACTTTTAACTGGCGTCTAGAGGACCTAGCGTTAAATAATCCTTATACAGGTATCTTATTTCAGCTCCAGATAAAGTGGACATGGATTGCTATCGATAGTTGTTTCAATCTGAGACCCATATCGACGATAGTCTTTCCCGTCAAAATGTTTTTTAACCAATTGTAAATTTTAAAAAATCCAGAAAACGATGTGCAATTACACTTGTCAGTCAGTTCCATTCTCATTTTAATGCTTTATAGATTTATTCTTAGTTTCATATCTTAGAATCTTAAACGTCGAAAATATGTTTTATTGCATCCCAACCTTTTAAGCTATGCCATTTGCATATGTATATACATTGTAATGTATATTGTTTTTATATGTATCATTCTTTAAACTCGCTTCAGAATAAGGGAGCCGTGCCCTTTGTGATTCTTGTGCATTTGTTTAGCAGTATGATAACCTCGCTTCAGAATGAGGGAGCTGTGTCCTTTGTGATTCCTGTGCATTTGTTTAGCAGACTGATTACCTCGGTTCAGAATGAGGGAGCTGTGCCCTTTGTGATTCCTGTGCATTTGTTTAGCAGACTGATTACCTCGGTTCATAATGAGGAGCTGTGCCCTTTGTGATACAAGTGCTTTTGTTTACTAGACTGATCGCTTCGTTTCAGAATGAGGGAGCCGCTTACTTTGTGCTTCCGTGCGTAGGTTTAGTAGACTGACCACCTCGCTTCACAATGAAGGAGTTGTACATTTGTTTAGCATACTGATCACCTCGCTTCTAAATGTGGAAGCTGTGCCCTTTGTGATTCAAGTGCATTTGTTTAGCAGACAAATCACCTCGCACCAGAATAAGGTAGCTGTGCCCTTAGTGCTTCTTGTGCATTGTTTAGCAGACAGATCACATCATGTAAGAATACAGGAGCTGTGCCTTTTGTGCTTCCTGTGCATTTGATTAGAAGACTGATCACCTCGCTTTAGAATTAGGGGGGGGGGGGTGTGCTCTTTGTGCTTCCAGTGCATTTGTTTAGCAGACTTATCACCTCGCTTATGAATGATGGGGTTGTGCTCTTTGTGCTTCCTGTGCATTTGTTTAGCAGACTGATCACCTCGTTTCACAATAAAAGAGCCGTGCCCTTTGTGATTCTGTGCATTTGTTTAGAAGACTGATCACCTAGCTTCAGAATGAAGAAGCTGTGCCCTTCGTGCTTCCTGTTCATTTGTTTAGCAGACTGATCACCTCGCTTTAGATTGAAGAAGCTGAGCCTTTTGTGATTCTTGTGCATTTGTTTAGCAGACTGATCACCTCGCTTCAGAACGATGGAGCTGTGCTATTGGTGCTTTCTGTATATTTGTTAAGAAGACTGATCACCTAGCTTTAGATTGAAGGAGCTGAGCCCTTTATGCTTCGTGTGCATTAATTTAGCAGAGTGACACCTCGCTTCAGAACGAAGGATCTGTGCTATTGGTGCTTTCTGTATATTTGTTGAGAAGACTGATCACCCAGCTTTAGAATGAAGGAGCTGAGCCCTTTGTGCTTCGTGTGCATTTGTTTAGCAGAGTGACACCTGGCTTCAGAATTAAGGAGCTGTGCCATTGGTGCTTTCTGTATATTTGTTTAGCAGACTGATCACCTAGCTTTAGATTGAAGGAGCTGAGCCCTTTGTGCTTCGTCTGCATTTGTTTAGCAGACTGATCACTTAGCTTTAGAATGAAGAAGCTGTGCCATTGGTGCTTTCTGTACATTTGTTTAGCAAACTGATCACATAGCTTTAGATTGAAGGAGCTGAGCCTTTTGTGATTCTTGTGCATTTGTTTAGCAGACTGATCACCTAGCTGCAGGATGAAGGAGCTGAGCCCTTTGTGCTTCGTGTGCATTTGTTAAGCAGACTGATCACATCGCTTTAGATTGAAAGAGCTGAGCCCTTTGTGATTCTTGTGCATTTGTTAAGCAGACTGATCACCTAGGTTCAGATTGAAAGATCGAAGGAGCTGTGCCCTTAGCGCTTCCTGTACATTTGTTAAGCAGACTGATCACCTAGCTTCTGAGTGAGGGAGCTGTGACTTTTGTGATTCTTGTGCATTGGTTTAGTTGACTGGTCACCTCGCTTAGAATGAGGGAACTATGCTCTTTGAAATTCCTGTGCACTTGATAAGCTGACTGATCACCTCGCTTCAGAATGAGGGAACTGAGCCCTTTGTGCTTCTTGTGCATTTGTTCAGCAGACTGATCACCACGCTTCAGATTGAGGGAGATATGCTCCTTTTGTGTTTTCAGGGTTTTTTTTGTTTAGCAGACTGATCACCTCAATTCAAAATGAAGGAGCTGTGCCATTTGTAATTCTTGTGCATTTGTTCAACAGACAGATCACCTCGCTGCAAAATAAAAGAGATGTGCCCCTAGGGCTTCATGTGCATTTGTTAAGCAGACATATCAAATTGTGTCAGAATAAGGGAGCTTCGCCTTTTGTGATCCCTGTGTATTGTTTATAAGGCTGATCACCTGGCTTAAGAATGAGGGAGATGTGCCCTTTGTGCTTCTTGTGCATTTGTTAAACAGACTTACCACCTCGCTTAAGAATGAGGGAGCTGCGCCCTTTGTGATTTCAGTCTTTTATAATAGGCAGACTGATCACATCGCTTCAGAATAAGGGGGCTGTCATCTTTGTGTTTCTTTTGCATTTATTGAGCAGACTGATCACCTTGTTTCAGAATAAGGGAGATGTGGTCTTTTTACTTCATGTGCATTTGTTGAGCAGACTGATTACCTTGCTTCAGAATAATGGAGCTGTGCCACTTGAGATTCTTGTGCATTTGTTTAACAGACTGATCAACTCGCTTCAGAATAAGAGAGATATGCTCCTTTTGCTTCCTGTGCATTTGTGGAGCATAATGATCATCTCGCTTCAGAATGATGGAGCTGTGCTCTTTGTGCTTCCCTGTGCATTTGTAGAGCAGACTGATCACCTCGCTTTAGACTGAGGGAGATATGCTCTTTGTGATTCCTGTGCATTTATTAATCTGACTTATCACTTCGCTTCAGATTGAGGGAGATATGCTCTTTGTGATGTCTATGCATTCATTTAGCTGACTGATCACTTAGCTTCAGAATAAGGAAGCTGTGTCTTTTGTACTCTCAGGGTTTTTTGATTAGCAGACTGATCACCTCAATTCAAAATGAATGAGCTTAGCCCTTTGTGCTTTCTGTGTTTTGTTAAGCAGCTGATCACATACCTTAAGAATAAGGGAGCTGTACTATTTGTAATTCTTGTGCTTTGGTTCAGCAGACAGATCGACTTCCTTCAGAATACAGGAACTGTGCCCTTAGCAGACAGATCACATCGTGTCAGAATAAGGGAGATGTGACATTTGTGACTTGTTTAAAAGACTGATCGCCTCGCTTTAGAATGAGGGAGATGTGCCCTTTGTGCTTCCTGTAAATTTGTTGAGCAGACTGACCACCTCGCTTCTGTGTGAGGGAGCTGTGACCTATGTGATTCTTGTGCATTTGTTTAGTAGCCTGATCACTTCGCTTCCGAGTGAGAGAGCTGTGAACTTTGTGATTCTTGTGCATTTGTTTAGTAGATTGATCACCTCGCTTCAGAATGATGGAGCTGTGCCCTTTGTGCTTCCTGTGCATTTGTTTAGAAAACGGGTCACATCGCTTGAGAATGAGGGAGCTGTGCCCTTTGTGATTCTTATTTTTATGTTAGCAGACTGATCACCTCGCTTCAGGATAAAGGAGCTGTGCCCTTTTATGTTTCTTTGCATTTGTTTAGCAGACTTATAGCCTCGCTTCAGGTAAAGGGAGCTGTGCTCTTTATGATTCCAGTACATTTGTTTAGAAGACTGATCACCTCGCTACAGAATGAAGGAGCTCTGTCCTTTGTGATTCATATGCATTTGTTTAGCAGACTGATCACCTCGCTTCAGAATCAGGGAGCTGCGCCCTTTGCGAATCTTGTTTTTATGTTGGCAGACTGATCACCTCGCTTCAGAATAAAAGAGCTGTGCCGATTGTGTTTCTTTGCATTTGTTTAGCAGACTGATCACCTAGCTTCAGTAAAAGGCAGATTTGCTGTTTGTGCTTTTTGTGCATTTGGTCAGCAGACTGATCACCTCGCTTCAGAATGAAGGAGATTAGGCAATTGTGATTCTTGTGCATTAATTTAACAGACTGACCTCCTCGTTTCAGAATGATAGAGATATGCTCTTTTAGATTCCTATTCATTTGTTTAACAGACAGATCACCTCGCTTGAGAAAGAGAGTGATGTGCTCCTTGTGCTTCCTGTACATTTGTTTAGCAGTCTGATCACTTCGCTTCAGAATGAAGGAGCTGTGCCCCTAGTGCTTCCTGTGCATTTTTGCAGCTTGATCACCTCACTTCAGAATTAGGGAGCTGTGCACTTTGTGTTTTGTGCAATTCTCGCTTCAGATTGAGGGAGATATGCTTTTTGTGAGTCCAGTGCATTTGTTTAGCTGACAAATCACCTAGCTTCAGAATAAGGGAGCTATGACATTTGTGCTTTCAGGGTTTTTGTTTAGCTGAGTGATCACCTTGACTCAAAATGAAGGAGTTGTGCCCTTTGTGCTTTCTGTGCATTTGTTTAGTCGACTGGTCACTCTATATCTTCAGAATGAGGGAGCTGTGCCCTTTATGCTTCCTGTGCATGTGTTTGGCAGACTGATCACTTCGCTTCAGAATAAAGGAGCTATGCTCTATGTGCTTCCTGTGCATCTGTTTAGCGGACTGATCACCTCGCTTCATAATGAGGGAGATGTCCACGTTGTGCTTCCTGTACATGTGTTTAGCTGATTGATCAACTCAAGACAGAATGATTGAGCTGTGCACTTTGTGATTCCTGTGTATTTGTCTAGCTGACTGACCATCTCGTTTTAGAATGAGGGAACTGTGCTTTTTGTGATTCCTGTGCTGACTGATCACCTCGCTTTAGAATGAGGAAGCTGTGCCTTTTTTGCTTTCATTTTTTAGCAGACTGATCGACCCACCTCAAAATAAAGGAGCTGTGCCCTTTATGCTTTCTGTGTTTTTTGTTTAGCAGACTGATCACCTAGCTTAAGAATAAGGGAGTTGTCCCTTAGTGCTTCCTGTGAATTTGTTTAGCAGACAAATCACAACGTGTCAGAATAAGGGAGCTATACCCTTTGTGCTTCCCGTGTATTTGTTTAGCAGACTGGTCACCTCGCTTCCTGTTGAGGGAGCTTTGACCTTTGTGATTCTTGTGTATTTGTTTAGCAGACTGATCAACTCGCTTCAGAGTGAGGGACATGTGACCTTTGTGATTCTTGTGCATTTGTTTAGCAGACTGATCACCTTGCTTCAGAATAAGGGGGATGTGCCCTTTGTGCTTCCTATGCATTTGTTAAGCAGACTGGTCAACTCGCTTCAGAGTGAGGGACATGTGACCTTTGTGATTCTTGTGCATTGGTTTAGCAGACTGATCACCTTGCTTCAGAATAAGGGGGATGTGCCCTTTGTGATTCCTGTGCATTTGTTAAATAGACTGGTCACCTCGCTTCAGAATAAGGGAGCTGTACCCTTTTTGATTCCTGTGTTTTTATGTTTAGCAGACTGATCATCTTGTTTCCGAATAAGGGGGATGTGCCCTTTGTGCTACCTGTGCATTTGTTAAGCAGACTGATCAACTCGCTTCAGAGTGAGGGAGCTGTACCCCTTTTGGTTCCTGTGTTTTTATGTTTAGCAAACTGATCACCTCACTTCAGAATAAGAGAGCTGTACTCTTTGTGCTTCCTTTGCATCTGTTTAGAGGACTGATCATCTCTCTTCAGAATAAGGGAGTTATGCCCTTTGTGCTTCCTGTGCATTTGTTGAGCAGACTGATTACCTCGCTACAGATTGAAGGAGATATTTAATGCTCTTTGTGATTCCTGTGCTATTTATTAGCTGTCTGATCTGCTCGCTTCAGAATAAGGGATTTGTGCCCATTGTGCTTCCAGTACATGTTTTAGCAAACTGATCCCCTCACTTAAGAATAAAGGTATTGCACCCTTTGTGCTTCCTATGCATTTGTTTGCCAGACTGATCATCTTGATTAAGAATAACGAAGCTGTGCTCGTTGTACTTCCTGTGAATTTGTTTTGCAGACTGATAACCTACTTCAGAATAAGATAGCTATGCCCTTTGTGATTCCTGTGCATTAGTTTAGCAGACTGATTAACTCGCTTCAGAATAAGGGAGCTGTTCTTTTAGTGCTTCCTATGCAGTTATTTAACAAACTTACCACCTCGCTTCATAATGAGGGAACTGTGCTCTTTTAGTTTCCTATTTATAAGTTTAGCAGACTGATCACCTCGCTTCAGAATAAGGGAGCTGTGCCCTTTGTGCTTCCTGAGCAATTGTTTATCAGACTGTTCACCTCGCTTCAGAATAAGGGAGCTGTGCCCTTTGTGCTTCCTGTGCATTTGTTTAGCTGACTGACATCTCGATTCAGAATAAGGGAGCTGTGCCCTTTGTGCTTCATGTGCATTTGTTTAACAGCCTGATCACCTAGCTTCAGAATGAGGGAGCTGTGCTCTTTGTGATATATGTGTGTTTGTTTAGCAGATTGATCACCTTGCTACAGAATGAGGGGGGCTGTGCTCTTTACGCATCTGATGCATTTGTTTAGCAGACTGATCACCTGGCTTTAGAATGAGGGAGCTGTGCTCTTTACGCATCTGATACATTTGTTTAGAAGACTGATCATCTCGCTTTAGAATGAGGGGGGCTGTGCTCTTTACGCATCCGATGCATTTGTTTAGAAGACTGATCACCTCGCTTCAAAATGATGGGGTTGTGCTCTTTGTGATATATGTGTATTTGTTTAGCAGACTGATCACCGCGCTACAGAATGAGGGGGGGCTGTGCCCTTTGTGATTCTTGTCCATTTGTTTAGCACACTGATCATCTTAATTCAGAATGAGCGAGCTGTGCCCTTTGTGCTAATTCTGCATTCGTTTTACAGACTGATCACATCAATTCAGAATGAGGGAGATGCGCCCTTTGTGAATCCAGTACATTTGTTTGGTAAACTGATCACCTCGCTTCAGAATAAGGGAGCTGTCTCTTTTGTTTTCCTTGTGCATTTGTTCAGCAGACTGGTCATCTCGCTTTAGAATGAGGGAGATGTGCCCTTTGTGCTTCATGTACATTTGTTTAGCAGACTTATCACCTCAATTAAGTACGAATGAGCTCTGCCCTTTGCCCTTCCTTTCCATTTGTCTGGCAGACTGATAATCTCAATTCAGAATGAGCGAGCTGTGCCCTTTGTGCTTCGTGTTCATTCGTTTAGCAGCCTGATCACATCAATTCAGAATGAGTGAAATGAGTCCTTTGTGATTCCTGTGCATTTTGTTAAGTAGACTGATCACATCGCTTCAGAATGAGGCAGCTGTGCTTTTTGTGCTTCCTGTGTATTTGCTTAGCAGACTGATAACCTCAACTCAGAATGATGGGAGATGTGCTCTTTGTGATTCCTGTGCATTTTTTCATTTTCAGTAGACTGATCACCTCACTTCAGAATAGTGGAGCTGTTCCGTTTATGCTTAATGTGCATTTGTTTAGCAGACTAATTATCTCGCTTCAGAATGAGGGGGATATGCCCTTTGTGATTTCTGTGCATCTGTTTTACAGATTGATCACCTCGCTTTAGAATAATTTACCCTTTATATTTGTGCTTCCTGTATATTTGTTTAGCAAACTAGGCACCTCGCTTCAGAATAATGAAGCTGTGCCCTCTGTATTTCCTGTGCATTTGTTAAGCAAATGATCACCTCACTTCAAAATGAAGGAGACATGCTTTTCGTGATTCCTGTGCATTTGTTTAGCTGAGTGATAACCTCTCTCCAGAATGAGGGAGATGTGCCCTTTGTGCTTCATGTGCATTGGTTTAGCAGACTGATCACCTCGCTTCAGAATGAGGGAGCTGTGCCCTTTTTGCTTCATGTGCATTTGTTTAGCAGACTGATCACCTCGCTTCAGAATGAGGGAGTTGTGCTCTTTGTATTTCCTGTGCACTTGTTTAGCAGACAGATCATCTCTCTTAAGAATAACGAAGCTGTGCACTCTTTATGCCAACTGTGTATTTGTTTAACTGACTGATCACCTCGCTTCAGAATGAAGAAGATAAGCTTTTGTGCTTTTGTTTAGCAGACTGATCACATCGCTTTAGATTGAGGAAGCTTTGCCCTTTTTGCTTCTATGCGTTTGTTTAGCAGACTGATCACATCGCTTCAGAATAAAGGAGCTGTGCCCTTTGTCCTTCAGATGAATTTGTTTAGCAGACTGGTCACCTCACTCTAGAATGTGGGAGTTGTGCCCTTTGTGCATCCTGTGTATTTGTTTAGCTGACTGACATCTCGATTCAGAGTAAGGAGCTGTGCCCTTTGTGCTTCCTGTGCATTTGTTTAACAGCTTAATCACCTCGCTTCAGAATGAGGGAGCTGTGCTCTTTGTGATATATGTGTGTTTGTTTAGCAGATTGATCACCTCGCTACAGAATGAGGGGGGCTGTGCTCTTTACGCATCCGATGCATTTGTTTAGCAGACTGATCACCTCGCTTTAGAATGAGGGAGCTGTGCTCTTTACGCATCCGATGCATTTGTTTAGAAGACTGATCACCTCGCTTTAGAATGAGGGGGGCTGTGCTCTTTACGCATCCGATGCATTTGTTAAGAAGACTGATCACATCGCTACAGAATGAGGGGGGCTGTGCTCTTTACGCATCCGATGCATTTGTTTAGAAGACTGATCACATCGCTTTAGAATGAGGGAGCTGTGCTCTTTACGCATCCGATGCATTTGTTTAGAAGACTGATCACCTCGCTTTAGAATGAGGGGGGCTGTGCTCTTTACGCATCCGATGCATTTGTTTAGAAGACTGATCACATCGCTACAGAATGAGGGGGGCTGTGCTCTTTACGCATCCGATGCATTTGTTAAGAAGACTGATCACATCGCTTTAGAATGAGGGAGCTGTGCTCTTTACGCATCCGATGCATTTGTTTAGAAGACTGATCACCTCGCTTTAGAATGAGGGAGCTGTGCTCTTTACGCATCCGATGCATTTGTTTAGAAGACTGATCACATCGCTTCAGAATGAGGGAGCTGTGCTCTTTGTGCTTCCTGTGCATTTATTTAACAGCCTGATCACATCGCTTCAGAATGAGGGAGCTGTGCTCTTTGTGCTTCCTGTGCATTTGTTTAACAGCCTGATCACCTCGCTTTAGAATGAGGGGGGCTGTGCTCTTTACGCATCCGATGCATTTGTTTAGAAGACTGATCACATGGCTACAGAATGAGGGGGGCTGTGCTCTTTACGCATCCGATGCATTTGTTTAGAAGACTGATCACATCGCTTTAGAATGAGGGAGCTGTGGCATTTACGCATCCGATGCATTTGTTTAGAAGACTGATCACCTCGCTTTAGAATGAGGGCGGCTGTGCTCTTTACGCATCCGATGCATTTGTTTAGAAGACTGATCACATCGCTACAGAATGAGGGGGGCTGTGCTCTTTACGCATCCGATGCATTTGTTTAGAAGACTGATCACATCGCTTTAGAATGAGGGAGCTGTGCTCTTTACGCATCCGATGCATTTGTTTAGAAGACTGATCACATCGCTTCAGAATGAGGGAGCTATGCTCTTTACGCATCCGATGCATTTGTTTAGAAGACTGATCACCTCGCTTTAGAATGAGGGAGCTGTGCTCTTTACGCATCCGATGCATTTGTTTAGAAGACTGATCACATCGCTTCAGAATGAGGGAGCTGTGCTCTTTGTGCTTCCTGTGCATTTATTTAACAGCCTGATCACATCGCTTCAGAATGAGGGAGCTGTGCTCTTTGTGCTTCCTGTGCATTTGTTTAACAGCCTGATTACCTCGCTTCAGAATGAGGGAGCTGTGCTCTTTGTGATATATGTGTGTTTGTGCTCTTTGTGCTTCCTGTGCATTTGTTTATCAGACTGATCACCTCGCTTCAGAATGATGGGACTGTGCTCTTTGTGCTTCCTGTACATTTGTTTATCAGACTGATCACCTCGTTTCAGAATGATGGGACTGTGCTCTTTGTGCTTCATGTGCATTTGTTATCCCCCAACAAAGTCGGAGGGATATAGTTTTGGCGTTGTCCGTCCGTCCGTACGTACGTCCGTCTGTCCGTCCATTCCGTCCGTCCGTCCGGAACCATATCTCAGTACCTATTGGTCAGATTTGATTTATTCTTGGTACAAATGATAAGTACTATGGACTCTCGATATCCTGTAAGTTTGGTCAAAATCGACCCCTTAACATTTGAGTTATTGCCCTCGTTTTAGTATAGGCAATTATAATGCAAAACCTATATTAGCTTTTTTTGTGTGATAATCTTCACATTTCATCACGGCTATTATTACACCATGATTACCATGTGCCTGTAGATAAGCATGGCAGTGTCAAAGTTTTGCCCCACCCCTTTTGACCCCGCCTAAGGGGTCAAAGGTTAAATATCTAAATTTTGCAATAACAAAGGCAATTGTTAATATTTTTTGCTGAAATTTTGCATGCAGGCAGAGCAGCAATAGATATGAAACATATCAAACGGGATTTTAGTTTGAAGGACTAGGTCTGAGCCTGTTGACTAAGGGGGTGGAGCTGAGGCCAAAATTAAACTTTTTCAGAATATGGTCATGTTGCACATCAAATTAAAGCTGACGACGCTGGCAGCAACATGGTAGCAAATATTTTGCCCACAGACACACCTCGACCCAGGGGGTGGGGTCAAAAGGTTAAACTTTATCTTTTTCTGAAAGTAGTCATATTACATATCAAATTAAAGCTTACGACGCTGGCAGCAACATGGTAGCAAATAGTTTGCCCACAGACACACCCTTGACCCAAAGGTGGGGTCAAAAGGTCAAACTATATCTTTTTCTGAAAGTAGTCATGTTGCATATCAAATTAAAGCGAATTGAGCACAGAGCACCATGAAGGCAAATATGCTGTCATTACACACACCAACGACCCCCGGGGTGGGGTCAAAAAGTCATTTTTTTCTTCTAAAAGTGGTCATGTTGCATATCAAATTAAAGTGGAAGAAGTGTAGACCTACATGCAAGGTAACACTTTGAATTTTACACACATCCTTGACCTCTGGGGTTGGGTTCAAAGGTCATATATCGAAATTGTGCAGATGCAAGTATATTTTTTTAATGAAACAAAGCACTAAAACATACTTGACAGGCATTTGTTATGATCTGAATAATACTGAAGGTGAACTAAGGGCTAGTTTATCAGACTGAACACTCGCTTCAGAATGATGGGGCTGTGCTTTTTGTGCTTCCTGTGCATTTGTTTATCAGACTGATCACCTCGCTTCAGAATAAGGGAGCTGTGCCCTTTGTGCTTCATGTGCATTTGTTTAACAGCCTGATCACCTAGCTTCAGAATGAGGGAGCTGTGCTCTTTGTGATATATGTGCATTCGTTTAGCAGACTGATCACATAGCTTCAGAATGAGGGAGTTGTGCTCTTTAGGCTTCCTGTTCATTTGTTTAGCAGATTGGTCACCTCGCTTCAGATTGAGGGTGCTGTGACCTTTGTAATTCCGGTGCATTTGTTTGGCAGACTGATCGCCTCGCTTCAGAATGATGGAGCTCTGCTCTTTGTGATTCATGTGCATTTGTTTAGCAGACTGATCATCTCCCTTCAGAAGGAGGGAGCTGTGGCCTCTATGCTTCCTGTGCATTTGTAGCAGACTGATCACCTCGCTTCAGAATAAGGGAGCTTGGCCCTTTATGTTTCCTATGCATAGTTTAGCAGACTCATCACCTCGCTTCCGAATTTGGGAGCTGTGCAACTTGTGCTTCCTACAGGCATCAGTTTAGCAGACTGATCACCTCTCTTCTGAATGAGGGAGATGTGCCCTTTGTGCGTGGTATGCATTTGTTTAGCAGACTGATCGGCTTGCTTCAAAATGAGTTATCTTTGCCCTTTGTGCTTCCTGTTCAGTATACTTGCGCACGACTTAAGCGTACAGATGCAGTGAAAAATCACTTACTGTAAGTAGACATACGGGGAGGCTTAAAGTATTTTACCCACCTTTACTCAGCAAATCCTTTTAAAGGTTAATGCCTGTAATGTAGTTGGAAGCTGGGCCGAGGTGGGGAACACACTTTTATACAACAAAACATTTAAAAATACCAAAATACCAAATTTTACTATTTACTATCAGAAGAATTAAATGCATTTTACACGTTTAAATAGTGTGGAGGATTACTGTAAATTCGGAAATTTTCGCGAGGGTTTCATTTTCGCGAAACTTCGCATATGCGAAGTTTCGTGAAAATAAAATCCTCGCGAAATGCCGAAATCACTCTGTCGTTTACTGATATAGGTAAATCATGCCCTTTGTTGCAAATTTGTAACGCCGCAAATATGTCTTTTAACGCTATTTGCGAAAATTAAGTTCTCGCGAAAAATTCTGGATTTACAGTATTGATCAGACAGATTGAACCAGATATTGTAAAAAAATTAGAGTTTGCATTCTTAGAAGTTAAAACATAGTTGTAGAATCAGCCCTTCAACTGATATAGATTCAAAATACATTTTGGAGCAGTTATGATAAACCATAGTTTTCTCTCTCTTTGCCCTAGGTTTGAAAATCACCAAATATGTTTGGTATGATCAAAATGAATGTCCATTCATTTTCACGAAAATTATTGCAAAAATCGCAGTTTGAAAACTTGACTTTCACAAATGACTTTTTGGACGATTTCATGCCTTAGAAAGACATCTCCTTAATAAACTAAGCTATCATAAAATACCGGATTAGATATGCCTTGTTGCAGAAAAGTTTTTTTTAAACAATATTGTATTTAACAATCAACTCTGAGCGTCGCTGATAAAATTAAGAAAAGCTTTATTATGTTGATGGTATCAATAACCTTGTTTTAATAACTCAAAAGTTAAAATTGGTTTCTATGTTTAGTTCACCAACATTATAACCTACTCTCGCAACACCAATAAGTTGCAAAATATATACACCATGTGTAGGGAAACGAGAAAAATCTCCTTCAAAATATGGGAAATTTACAATTTCAAAATTATGATCATCCCGTTTATCACCAATTTTAAATGAAACCATACCATTCATTATGAACAAATCCAAGTCTATAAAGGGCACTTTAGTATCAATGGATTTTGCCTAATTTAACTGAAGTCCAGTGGGATAAAACGCACTCACCATTTGTTTGAAATTAGGTTTGTCAATATTAAGCAAGGCATTTAGATATCTTGAGGTAGTGTAAAATATTTTAACAACATCAGGCTGATTATCGTCAGAAAAAGACAAAATGAAGTCTATCTCATTGCAAAACAAAAACAAAATGCAACAAGAGCAGCACAATTAGTACCTATTGGAATATCTACAATTTACGATTTCGAGCCAAATCTTATGAATATATTGTCCAAATGATAATGGATAATGGAGAGCATCATAAATTTTCTAACATCACCTTAAATTATATCTTATAGGTTTTTTACCGGAGTGAAACCTGCGCGTTTCTCATCATAATCCAAATAAAGTGAGGCTTACTTCTAATGCGGATCAAGACACATATATGTTTCTTTCGCATCAAATCAATACTTAATGTTTGCATTCAGAAAGGCAAATCGAGCTGCTATATCTCACTTCTTTTATATTTTTCAACATTTGTTTTATATAATTGCATATTTCCACTTCTATTCTTTATTGATCCCTAATGCAAAGCTTAATTGATGTTTTCTTATTCATCTTCTAAGATATGTGGGTCCATGTCACCACAGCACTGGGTGAGCAGCACAGAAAATGAGTACCGTAGGTGACTCTGTTATAAAACGGTCATTATATACTTTTGAAAATCCAAACATAGGTATGAGTTATGATAAAACGTTGTACGATGCATCGATATCGTTGTGGAGGTTAGGGTATTTGAAGCAGTATGTACTATTTACTATTGCTTTGCATTTTACACACGCTTCTATTGCAAATACTTAGCTCTATCAAATATTTTAATCAACATCTGTTTTGCATTCTTTTATACTTTATAATTTCTATCATTTCTTCTTTTGAACATGTTTGTATTAATGTTTAATGAAACGACCCTCTCTGCGGTATTTTGTTGTAGCTTGGATTATCTTCAAAAAAAATGTGGGTATTTGAAAGGCGAATCATTTCAATAATTCATTTGAGTGTAAAGAAGAACACATAAACAGGTAAGCGTATTCATTTTATTAAAATAGTTTTTGATGCACCTGATATATGAACATTGTTTAACATATAGATGTATTTTGACAGTTTTTGAGAAATGTGCTAATTTCTTATTTTTTATTTGTCAACCATCTACAAAGCCTAGTATATTCTTCAAATCAAAAGTGGTGGAGAGATGTCAACTTATTTTACAGCATCACATGCAGCCACAGTCAGCAGTCACCACAAATCGGGATGCTCGTCAAATGAACCTAGTTCTAGTCATTAGATATCAGATAACCTGAATAATTGTTTAATATTGTTGTTAATTTTTTTCAAATGACTTTACAAGCGTTTTAAATTCTTAAATTTAATTCAGCTGGCCTGTTAATTTGCTTGCATATCGACATCATAATCTAATGGGGCAGATATGTGAAAAATCGTGCATTTAATGATAAAAGCATGAAACTTGGTACATGACCAGATTAGTAATAAAGAAATGACCAGATTAGTAATCCAGAAATGCTTTTTGACGGCCGCCATCTTGAATTTCAAAATGGCGACCTGTTTTCATGAAAAACCTGTTTAGCTGGATATCATTTTGCAATAAACTTTTCTTTGAAGTTAGGGGAAATATCTATTTTAAGAATAAAACGTTTTTACACTACATCCAGATTATTGGATGATAATTTAAACATGAATAATATTTATTTTGACAGTATGGTAAGTCATATATGCCCTTCAGAGCTCCTATTTAATAAAGCTAATACCTCTGATACCGAAGCCGCGTGTTTGGACGTTCATTTGTCCATTTCTAATTATATTGTATCTTGCAAAATGTACAACAAACGTGACGATTTTGATTTTGAAATTGTCAATTTCGCTTTTTAGATGGTGATGTTCCTCGCTCTACATCATATGGAGTTTATATTTCTCAACTATTTCGATTTGCTACAGCATCTAGCTATATTGCTGACTTCAACACTTGCAATAAACTGCTATCCCAGAAACTTCTTAAACGAGGTTATCTGTATCATACACTTCTCAAATCTTTTTCAAAATGTTATCGCCAATACTATGACTTGATTTCTATATTCCATGTCGGACTTAAATCTCTCTTGTGCAAGGGATTTTTGGAAACAGAGTTTTATGGCTACTAAAATTAAAGAAAGTTGTTGGGGCTAAAATGTTTTCAGCGCAGTTTATTAGAATAATTTTCCATTATAAAAATATTGGTTATAACATTAATTACTGTAGCAGACTAGATGCTTGGTGATCAACCCAACCATGGTTGACAATTTTGCTTTCTCTTTTAAGTGTATGCCCACAGGTCCAACCTTAGACTATATAACGGTCCTACTTAAAGACTTAGCTATTGATGTAGAGATAGTTACGGCCTGATGCTTCGTCTTTTGTCAGCCCCATCGGGGAAAACTATTGGATTTCTTTTGCTCTGGTATTCAGTTGTATGTACAGTTGAGCCCTAATCTTTTGTTTTTATCTCCTTTTTATTTCTCGATTTATACTAGGAGGTGATTCATGGATATGTTAGATATATTTCATGCAAGCCAAATATTTTTATGTCTTGATCCACATCAAAATTAAGGAAGAGGCTGGTACCGTAACACTATACTCAGAAAAACAATTGAAGGATATTAAAATTCTTCCGACTATATAACATTTGAGAACTAATTTCAAACCAAAATATTTTCGTATTTGATAGAACTACCAATATGCAATTCAGCAAAATGCAAAATAAAATTTACGGGTCATTGGTTACGATACAGTACCGCACCAAATGTACCAACCCTCTTTACCCAAAGTTCAAATGCAAAAAAAACTAGCGTTAATATTTTTGCTGCAACCTTTAGCTTGTCATTGCGTATGTTCTAATTCCGACCATAGACATGTGTTCACATCTATTTATCAGTAATTGCACCTAATAACGTGACAATTTCTTCAACAAAAATGTACAGATATGGCATACCCCAGCCAATATGACAACAAATTGGAAGTAAAACACTGACAAAAACTACAAAAGTAGGTGTCATACTTTTGACCGAGAGCCAGCAATGATTTTGGAGCCAGTCATTATGGAATACAAACGATAAAAATGGGCTTCAATCATTTTTTAATGTTTGTTACCTTTCAGTTTAGAGGGTTGCACCATTTGGACATGTACTGTACTTTAATCACCGAAGTTTGACTTAAATCAAACATTCATTTCGATTGCAGATATCCGGAACTATGAAATGCATGCATAATTAAGTTTTTATTGTATTGAATATTAGAGATAGAACTGAATCTTAATATCCTTCTATGATTTTTCTGAGTATAGTTATAGCCCTCCAGTATTTTTCTTACTGACCGTTCCAAGGCAGTCTTTCTTTTATGGATATTTTTGTTATGTGTGTTTGCCTCTTGCCAAACTGTGATGTCTGTTTGTTACAGCCTGAAAGTCACACGTTTGGAAAGAGCTGACATCTTGGCTCTCTTGCGGTGATGTTTTCCTGTGTTTTGTCACTTTCCCATTTGGTTCCCTTGATCAGGTGTATTACTTGATTGTATCGATTCCTGATCTTTGCCTTCTTCCTTTTTTAATTTAGATAAAACCATTAAAACCATATCCCAACCTTTGAAAAGTTGAAGGAGTTTATTGCTTTCAGTTTCTTATGTCCTGTAACTGCTAGTGTTCTGTGTCCTTTCCTCGTGGAACTTGGAATTGTTTACAGTGTTTGCTTGTATCATTTTCTTATCAAACTTTGTATGCTTCCAATTTCTTTTCTATGTTTTTACAACTACAAAGTCTAGGGCAATGCATAGGCGCCAGTAAGATGCACTTAAGCCCCCGTTCAAAGGCAGTGGTTATGTAAATGCTGATTCATTGCTTATTGTGTTCCCATTACTTAGTGTCCTTTCTAATGTTGCAACCCTTTTGATCAAGAAGCAAGAGAGCTAGTTACTTTGCTGCGATTGTCTTCCTGGTGTCTGGTGACACTTAGTTTTCTGTTGCTCTTCCACCCTTTTTGTGGATTGCCATGGCGCAAAGGCAATGTCTTGAAGATCTACAATCTATTGGCTTAAACGTTTAATGCATGGTGAAATATATATTGGTAAATGCCATACAACCAGGATGTATGTTGATACTTCAAGTGTCTCTGCCTCGACCTTATTTCTGATGTGGGTCAAGACGAATAGATGTTTGGTTTGCATGAAAGATCCTAAACTTATCAATGTATCATCTCCTGGTAAGTACAAATTCAGATATAAAAATGAGATTAAACAAAGATAAGGACTCAACAGTATATACAAACGAATGCAAGGGTAAAAGAAATCCAACAGTTAAACCCAGGTGAGGAATTAATTGGCATAAGTTAGAATTTACCAGTACACTTTCGTAGAGGCACAATAATGTAAGAATTATGAGTTTGCCAAGTTCAATATGCACTGATGTTTCAATTTCTACTTTGCGCAGTACATATACGTAGATGAGCATTATGATTGATCAACTGCATGAGCTTACTTTCAAATGTGTGGTTTTGAATGCTGCATAACTATTCTTGCATTTAAATGAAAGTTAGAAAGAAGGCAACAATCAGGGATTCGATAAATAAAATACCATAAATAGTAAGTGAGTATGATCAGGAAATACCACAATCACAAACTGCAGACACACCCGTGGCATCGTGGGGAGGAGCCACACAACGATCACGAAACACCACGAGGACAAACAAAGCAAATGATTTACCATACCTGAACCAGGGCATCATATGGGAAAGTGACAAAAACACAAGAAAACATCACACACAAAAGAGCTAAGGGTTCAGCCCTTTCCCAATAGGTGACCACAAGGCTGCAATGAACAGACAAGGCAGCACGCCAGACATGCAACACAAATAACAAAAGACATCCACGAAAGAATTACTGCCTTGGAACGATTAGTAAATAAATATTTACTGGAGAGCTGAAACATGTTTGATGGCGCCAACCTTACCCTTATTTCTGCTGTACAAGACAACTAGATGTTTGGTTGACCTGAAAGATCCAAGCTTATCAATGTATCATCATCTAGTAAAAACAGATCAAGATATAAAAAGGAGGTGAAACAGAGATAATTGACTCAACAGTATATATACTATGCAAAATAAATTTTACATCTACGACTTGCATTTGTCAACTTCTAATGATATTGTTTCCACCAAAATTTATGATAAACGTTATGACTTGGTCAATTTTCCATTTTTAGATGGTGATGTTCCTCGCTCTACATCCTATGGAGTCTATATCTCTCAACTCATTCGTTTTGCTAGAGCATCTAGCCATGTTGCTGACTTTGACACTCACAATAAACTGTTAAACTCAGAAACTTCTTAAACAAGGCTATCGGTATCATAAACTTTCAAAACATTTTCTATATTTTATAGACGATACTATGATTTGATATCTAAATTCCAAATTGGACTTAAATCTCTCTTGTGCCAAGGACTTTCGGAACCTGAATTCTATGGTGACTTGGTGGATAGATTGAAGAAGATTGTTGGCTCTAATAATTTTTCAGCGCAGTTCTTAAAAATAGTTTCCCACTATAAAAAAATTGGCTATAACATTAATGTATTGCAGCAGACTGCATGCTTGGTGGTCAACCCAATCGCAGTTGGCAACTTTGCTTTCCGTTTTAATTGCACGCCGGTGGGTCGAACTTCTGACTCTTTGACGGTTCCGACTTAAAGACTTATCTTTTGATGAGATAGTAGGGGCCTGATGCTTTGGCTGTTGTCAGACTCACGTGGGCTTACCTGTTGAATTTCTTTTGCAGTTTTATTTACTGTTCAGTTCTTATGCTTTATCTCATTTTTGTCTTTTGATTTATATGTTCAGGGAGATGATGCATTGATAAGTTAGGGGTCTTTCATGCAAACCAAACATCTATGTGTCTTGATCCACATCTGAACTAAGGGCGAGGTTGGTGCACCGCTGAACCGGTTCAAGCCCTCCAACAAATTATTTTTAAAGACCGTTCCAAGGTGGTGCTTCTTATGTGGTTCATTTATGCTATTTCTGTCTTGTTTTGTTATGCTTTCATGCACGTCTGTTTGTTGATACCTTGTGGTCACCTGCTAGGAAAGGGCTGTCCTCTTGACTCTCGTTTGTGGTGTCTAATTGTGACGTTGTCACATACCCATTTGTATCCTGGGTCAGGTGTGGTGCTTGTTTGTATCAATTCCTGATCATTGCCCTCTTTCTTACTTTAGCAATTGTTTTGTATGGGTGAAACCATCTACATCAGGTCTCAGGTTTCATTTTTGTCATAAAGATACAAACGCCAATCATCTGACAAGAATTTTGATTAAAAATATTACCAAACGCAGCGGCCGTGCTAAAACGACATAATAAGATTTTAAGCATAGCGGGTAACGTGGGCATTTCTGATTATGGGGGGAAGCTAAAATAATTTTCAAGCGATTGTTTGGTCACTAAAAACCAAAACAGCACATCAACGGCTGCAATTTGCTGAATTTTCTTCGAGAAACAAAGGTCCAAGTTTTCACAAGTTGACGTTTTTATTAATGCTATAACGTTATCACCTTTTAACGGTGTTTCAAGTCGGTATTTCTTGAACCACATTAAGAAGTATAACTGTTCGATTGCTTCCAACACAGCCAGACAAATACCGTTGAATGAAACATCTTAGGGCTACAGAGCACCAGCCGAATGATAAAATCTAACGTCACCATTATCTCACAAACGCGCCGCATCCTTTTCCTGTAATCAACCATAAAATGTGCTACATTATAAGCCTATGATATCTTTGTAAACTGATTCTCTGTAGAATTGAAACACCAATTACCGTTAGAGGTTTAATCAAATGACGACTACAATTTGTCGTCATTGACGGCAGCTGATTTTTTTTTCAGCATGAAATCTCTATCACATCTGTCACATAACCAAGCTTTTATAGACGTATGATGCATGAGAAAGATGAAATATCACCAAGCGAAAGTCCAAATGCTTTTAATTTTGCATTACTTACAACGGATGTGAATTTTGCTTACTGACCCCCTTTGCAATAGTTGTTAACCCCAAATGCTAATTTTAAAGGATGACGTCTGTTTATTCGTGGTTTCATTTGCCTAATATATAGGTCTGAACATTTTCTTTGAAATTCCAAGATGAGCAAAATAAGATGTAAAACATAAGAAATTGCTAAATATATTGTGCATAGTATACATGTACAACTGAATACTTGAATTAAAGAATTCCAACAGTTAAACCCTGGTAGGCCCGACCCGACATAACGCCAGGCCTTAACCCTCTCACCTTTATAGGCCCTTAAGTCGGAACCGTCAGAGAATCTGAGGTCCGACCTGTCGTCGTGCAATTAAAGAGGAAAACAATGTTGCCAACGGTAAATTGGTTGACCATCAAGCATGCGGTCTGTCACAATATATTAATGCTATAACCAATCTCCTTTAAATGAGAAATTATTTTAATCACTTGCGCTGAAAAAATATAAGAGCCAATATTTCTCTTTGTATCACTAAATCGCCATTAATCTCTGGTTCCGAAAGTGCCTGATGCAAGAAAGATCGAAGTCTTATATTGAATTTGGATATCAAATAATTTTATCGGTGGTCAAATTTAGAAAAAAGTTTTGTGAAGTTTATGATACCAATAAACTTGTTAAAGAAGTTTCTGAGTTAACAGCAAATTGCGAGTGTGAAACCAGCAACATGGCTAAATGCTCTAGCAAATTGGATGAGTTGAGAAATATAAACTCGATAGGATGTAGACAAAGGAACATCGACATCTAAAAACGAGTTGAAGTTCTGAAGGATATAGTTGACTTACCATATTGTCAAAACAAATATTATTTATGTTTAAAATATTATCCTAATATATGGATGCAGTGTTAAAAGCGTCAATAAAATTCGCCCTTTTATCATCAGAAAGAGACATCATAAAGTCCATTTCATAACAAAACAAGAATTAATCCGCAACCAAGAGAGCTCAATGTCTGAATAAAACTTTAATTTATCTTGATAAATAAACAATGTATGACATGTTTATACTACAATCACATGCTGCAGCTTTTCTATTATCTGAGACAAACAAGTGGCCATATAATACAATTTAACCAGAATCATGTGTACATAATTTTTCTAACGCCTTAGTTATTTTTTTCCAAACAAGTGTTTGTTTGGAAAACTTGCGCTATAAGTCTCATATCAAAATCTATGTATTATTTTAAAATCAAATATTCATTTTTCCATATTTGGTGTCTAATTGGATGTTTATGCTTTTGAAACATTTTCAAACGGTAACTGCTATTCTTTAACACTTTCCCTGCCAAGCACTTCAAAAAACCAATACCTCAGTGCCAAGCATGTTTCAAGGACTCCTGAATATTGAGGGTATATTCCCAGGGGGGGGGGGGGGTACTCTCGTTTTTTCTTCATACGCAGGCTCGGGCCCAGCATCTACCCTTCACCCCCAAAAATATCAGGAATTCCAAGCACCCTCAAAAAATATTTGAATTTTGGCAGACAAAAAAAATATCCCTGATTCTGTACCTTTACCTTAAGAAAGACCCTAAAATGCATAGAAATGACCACTAAATATAGTCCAATTTTGTGATGACCCACAAAGAAAATCCACAAAATCTTCACACCCCTAAAAATATAATTTTTACTGAAACCCCCCCAAAAATATTGAAATTCAAAATTTTGAACCCCAAAAAAATGACTCGAGCCTACGTATATATGAAAATATCAGAGTACCCCCCCCCCCCCCGGGGTATATGAGTTCAACACAGAGTATATCCAGAACCATTTAACATATTGCTGTGAAACTAGCACAGAATGTTGCTAATATATAAAACTTCCATTTGAATCAATAATAATAAAAATAGTCATGTGACCGTTGGCGGCCATTTTAGAAGCCATATTGAAAATATGGAAAATGCCTATAAGCAACTTTTTTTACATTGTCTTTGCGCAGGCGCGATACTTAAGAATCGATATGCGATAGTCATGCCACCTAACGGTTAGATATTGCTTTTTTATGCAAAAATAGATAAAAAAAAATCATCTACATTAAGTACATACATAAGGATTTATTCTGATATTATATTGTTTCATCAGAAATGAATAAAAATATAGCAGTTGAAGGGTTATGGCTAAAAGCTGTAACCGAACCGAATTCGGCCAAACCTACGGCAATAGCCGAATGAGAGCGGGCCGAATCTACGGGAAAGTACGGAAACGGTTTTCTGATACCGGGATTTAGTACAGTAACATGTGGGTCCGAGATATAGGCCTATTTAAATATCAAGTTAATTTGAAAGGTGCCTCAATCGCAAAGATTGGATAATGATATTTAACGAATTCAATGCAATTGTTTATGAAATAAAGTTTCACAAATGTATTCGCATAGATCTTTGTTTCACAGGCACTGCACTCATTGTCTAATGTGTGTAGACGTTAACAACGGTTTCAGGCTGCATTTATGCCCGCAATTAAGACCTTTCATTCAGATGTCAAAATTTGATTTCCGATGGCACATTGATTCTTATCTGAGAAATCAGTTTGCCTGCTGTCTGTGAATGAGCCCCAAGTGTATGCGATTTTATTCGTTTATGCCAGCAGCAAAGGCTCTGGCGAGTCTGCGCATGAAATCTAATTTCAAGAAATATTTCTTGGGGGTATGCCTGATATTCGAGATATTTTTGGGGGTAACCAGTAGATGCCGGGTACACGCCTACGTATGAAGAAAAGCCACATCGCCCGCCTTAAACTTGCAGAAAATGTTCGACATCGTATACGCTTATGTATGCTACATGAGGGTCTTGTTGAGGGGTCTGTTATTCACTGTTCATTAAAAAATTTAGCCGATTATTCATCTCATTAAAATTTTGGGTTATTCATTAAAATAAGACCAATTATTCATTAAAAATAAGAAAGGTGGCAAAGAAATCTGATTATTCACTATTCATTATTTTTTTCTTCAATTCATTAAAAAAAGATAGGCTTATTCATTAATTTTTATGCCCTCATTATTCACTATTCATTTTTTTGGCTCATTATTCACTATTCATTATAAAAAAGGGCCATTATTCACTAATCATTACACCCCATCCAGACCCTCATTCATGCAGACATATCGTGCGTTCTCATGTTTTCACTCAATAAGCGAACTAAAGCGGCTTATCCTTTCTGCATTGGTAATGAGTAATTGCGCGAAGAATCAACAACTTATCTAGGAATACTTCAAGACGTAAATCTAAAATCTGTTAATCGCACGCGAGCTAGCATACAGAAAGGCCACAATGCCTTTCATGCCACGAGAGGTTACTATACGGCCCGGCGGTATTTGACATTTAAAATCCTATTTTGACATTCGAAATCGGGCCGAATACCGTATTTTGACATTCAAAATCCTATTTTAACATTCGAAATGGGGCCGATTATCGCATTTTGGCATTCTAAATCCTGTTTTGACATTCGAAATGGGGCCGAATATCACATTTTGACATTCTAAATCCTATTTTGACATTCGAACTGAGGCCCGAATATCGCATTTTGATCCCAGGGGGGGGGGGGGGTACTCTGATATTTTCATACATACGTAGGCTCGGTCCATTTTTTGGGGTTCAAAATTTTGAACTGTGTTGTTTTTTTGGGTTTTCAGAAAAATAAATATTTTTTTGGGTATGAAAATTTTGTGGATATTTTTTGGGGGGTCATCACAAAATTGGACTATATTTAGAGGTCATTTCTATGCATTTTAAGGTCTTTTCTTAAGGTCAAGGTACAGAATTGGGGATATTTTTTTGGGTTGCTAAAATTTCAAATATTTTTATGGGGTGCTTGAAATTCCTGATATTTTTTGGGGTGTAGGGCAGATACTGGGTCCGAGCCTACGTATGCAGAAAAAAATGAGAGTACCCCCCCCCCCCCCCCCCCTGGGATTTTGACATTTGACATTCAAAATCCAATTTTGACATTCAAACTGAGGCCGACTATCGTATTTTGACATTTGCTAGTTTTGCTTTCATTCCATCAAAATGTATAATACTTTGTTTTGGACCCATCATATTGCCGACTGTACATTTAGCTGCAGGCCGAGTTTTATGAAATAAAATGTCACACTGAGACATGAAAATACACTGAGACCATGAAAATGAAATCATTTGGTTTCACTGGGACCCAATCATTCATTTCACAGGATATTTAAAAATGGGGGATGGGGAGGGGGTTTCGAGTGAACCCCCTGAACTCCTCTGGATCCGCCACCATGTTGTCATTTTAAAGGAAGTGGCTAGAGGTACGCTACCGAACCCCTAGTCTCTAAGGCAAGAGATTGCTATCAGACCATAGCCTCACCAGATCCCTAGCTTTTTCTAGCATGTCAAGCTACGGATCAGGACTGCACTATATTGCTTGTTTACTACATGAGACAATCTTTGTCATCTAATTCGAATTTATAAAAGTTCCTACAATCCGTGTTCTGAGCACAAACATATACGTAATAAAACAACTGATACTTGTCTTTAACAGCCGTTGAATAGAGGCTTATCATATAGTTTTTTTTTATAGAGTATTGTATTTCGACCTGTCATGCTAGTCTATGGATAAGTCAAATATGGTTTCGTCCTAGTATGAATCATTAGACTACAAATTATTCAAGCTTCTTTGACACAATGTATCAAATCAAGCTATATTCGCCTAATAGTCCTCCTGCATGACCCCTCATGTCTTGAACGAAGCGAGTTTCTTAAGTAAACGACACTAATTAGAAAATAGAAATGCAATACGTCTTATCATGAACAGTGCAGATATCACCAGATGAATGTGATCAGAGGTTCGAACAGTTTGGATCAAGATCAGGCCCAATAATATGTCTGGATCAAGCCCGACAAAATGTAGGCTTGATCTGTACCATATTTATTTTGTAAAGGTTATAAGCAGACGAAACAAGCAGGTAAAGACTCAACAGAAACAACTAAATGTTTTTAAGCCCTCCATTAAAAGTATTTTTACTGACCGTTCCAAGGCGGTGCTTCTTTTGTGGATCATTTTGTTATTTATGTTTCGTGCTTATCGTGTTTTGTTGTCTGTTCATTGCAGTCTTGTGGTCACCAGCTGGAAGAGCGCTGACCTCTTGGCGCTCTTGACGTATGTGATGTCTTATTGTGTTTTTGTCACTTTCTCATGTGATGTCCTGGGTCAGGTGTGGTGCTTGATTGTATTGATTCCTGATCTTTCTTACTTTGTGCAATCAAGATGCCAAACAAAGGTTCAATCAAAATGAAAATCAGAGTCTGATTAGTCAGTATATATACAGTAACGTTATTCATAAATACCCCAGCTTTCTTTGCGTGGACATCAACATGGGTTTTATTGGTTTTAAAAGCAATACACAGGCTTTAATCACCTTAGCTGTTGAAGAAACAGAATTGTTACAAATCAAAAGCAATTCTCTGTAACCACTTATTTTTTTACATATGGTCATGGCACGCATAGACACCGATTTTGCTGAAACTCTCCTATCTTGGTCATGGTGCCCCAAAACCAAGCAATCATATACTCCTTTCATCCATATGCATGCCCGTTACCATGGAAACAGCGTATGAACATTTTGGTTAAAAAAGTGACACAAACACTTAAAATTGATAGATTTCCAAATGAAATCATTACTTTAACGTAAACCAAATGCCACCAATGATCCATATATATGAATACATAATACATACTGGTTAGAAATTAACAATCAAATTTACATTTGGAAAACCTCGGTTTTTTATCCATGCTCTGCAAAGTGGGCGGGGTTTCAGAAATTTGACAAAGGCGATTTTTGAGCATTTTCAAATGACATTTTCATATTGAGTGCAGTCAGTTACACATATGCCGGCATATTCCAGTAATAGAACAAGGTTTCCTTAATTGATACATGAAAAGACTTGTTGGGGAAAGTATTGTTCCTGAAGCGTTACCATAGCAACAATCAGTGTACCGTCACAAAAAGCAAATTTATGTTTGACTGTATTTCTGATCTCGTAAAAATCTGCTGAAGGGACATATTTGATTTTGAAATGACGAAATAAGTTCCTTATTAAGATAATGTACCGAAAATAACATATTATAATGTCAGTGACCTGTTAAAGGTCAAGGTCACAGAAGCAAGAAATTGACTTAAAATGGGCAATTTTGGCACGTATTTGTGTCTATTCTTCATTATTTGATGTAACTTGGTTTGTATATTTAATCTTCTTATACGCAGCTACACTGCCTTTTAAAATCAAATAATTTTATCCTACATATTACTTCAAGGTCAAGGTCAATGAAATTTTAATATTTTTGTTTTTAAATTGGAAATGTTGACAATATTCGTTAACCAATTTCTTTAATTCAGTTATATTTAGCTTCTTCCTTTATAAATATGCTGCACAGTATAACATTGTTAAAATAACGTGACAATATGCCTTAATTATTAGAATGAAGGTCAAGGTCACAGAACCCAGAAATCGCCATAAAATGAGCGATTTTTGCACATATTTAAGTATTTTTCTACATTATTTGATGTGGTTTGGTTTGTATATTTAATCTTTACATAAGCAACTGCAATGCCTTTTAAACTGAAATAATTTTATCCTCCTAATTACTTCAAGGTCAAGGTCAAGGTCACTAAAACTTTAATATTTTTTGCTGTAAATTGGAAACATTGACACTATTTGTAAACCGATTTCTTTATTTTTAATTTTACTTAATCAGTTTCAACTTTTATATTGTTTAACAAAGAATTGGACATAAACATGTTTAAAAATAAACACAAAAACCTGTGTAACTAAGCATCATGCTTAAAAAAATAGATCTCGAGTAGCATTTTTGGCACCACACGCACAATATGACTTCCTCAAATCAGGCATATGACTTCCATATCTCAAAGGGTGGAAGTCATGACTTCCTGTTTCAAAAAGTTAGTGCAAGCACTGTCATAAAACTAAAATGCTGACATTTGAATATTTTTCTTGCTTTTAAACTCTCAGATGTTGTATCAGCCATGCTAATGAATGTTAAAATGTCAACAATTGATGGCATTTTAACATTTATGAGCATGATAAATTTGATGTTCATTTGAGTTGAGCATGAAAAAAGTTTTATATTCTAGGGACCTGGATTAGATATTGTATGGTATTCTTGATATATCCTGTGCCAAACCAGGCAGCTATTATCATTTTAGCAACCATTCAGCCCTTAATGCACTACTGCGGGATATTAATACTGACAATATATGTCCAGCAGCATGAGGTTTGTCTATCAAATGATGCTTTAAAAATCTTTTCGCTTATAGTGACCATCATCGTTGTAAAAAACCACATAGTTGGATTTTTTTTCATTTTGAATCCTGTGATTCTGTACAGTGATCATTGGTTCTTTTTCTTGCATATCCTACCTCCGACTTTTGCGAGGAAGGTACAAACAAACTATTTTATAAATATCTGTTTCGAAAAAGTATCTGTTATGATCTTCTTACTCGTGAGATGTCTATCAATTAAAATCCAAAATATCTTCATTGTTTGTCAATGAAATATTGTCTTTGGATCGACGCCAATGCTTCGTTAGTTTGCATGCGGAGACACTGACCAATCTTTTAAAGACAATGATCCCATGGTGCGTTTTATTTATTGGGAACAATAAACGGAATAGAGAACAGATTTTGCAACATAAAAGGTAAATAAAGTCGTTATTAAATCCAAGGGGATGTGTATAAATTCTGCAAATGGTTTCTAACACTCGTAAATAGGATTTAATTTTTGAAAAAATTAAATACTTATCAATTATTTACATGTTTGAAAATGCCAACAACTTCTTCACATATGCGAGGTACCAATCATGCACTCGTGTGAGGAGTTGGTACTAATTTTTCACGCCCGAGAAAAAGTCGCACCGGCTCTTCACAGATGTGACGAATACTTATCAAATATTCACACGTAAGAATTTTTTTATCACAAAATATCGAAATTGGCCATACGTAGAGCTCACATTTGACAAAAGTGACTGAGTAAAGTGATATGTTTCGCTCTACTTTTCAGCTGGTGAGCCCATAGTAAACCGATGCCTCCGTCGTCCGTCGGTCAACATTTTATAGGATCTCCACAACCAGACAGCCAATTGAACTCAAACTTCGGGCCGCGACACGAAGTCGGTAACGTGTCTGGCAACAGATGCGTGTCTAACTGCATACCCAGGGGGAGCGAGTTCGATCCCGGCCCGGTCCCATTTGATCATGAAAAGATTTTTACGGTCATTCTCCTACCTTCTGCTGATCATTCAAGAAGAGTTTTTGTCAGTTATAAGCGATACGAGGGTTAGTCAAAAATAACTGAGCCCTACCTTATAACATTTACTTCAAGTAAAATGGACACATATTTAAATGATATTTCATCGCAGTTATATTTCATCTATTCAATAACCTAATTTTTATCTGTTGGTAGGCTTTATGTACTGGTTGCTAGGCAACCGAACACGACCTGTCGAACGGGTGCGTTCACGTTTTAATACATCAATATCTGAGCGTTGCCATGGAAACGAACATGTCAATGTAATGCTGGATTCACTGTCGTTTGATACCTATTACATGTACCTTCTCAGTGCCACAGAAAAGAAAACAGATGACCCCAAATAATAGATGCTGTGGTAGTTTGATTTCAGAATTTAGCAATTTTTTACGTGGCTCAAGTCCTATAATTAACCCTACCCACATTCATATTAACACAATTTTAATAGAAAACATAAAATAAACGCCTAATAATGCTTATGCAGTACTGGATACACAAACAAACCCACAGAAATATTAAATTGCTTGTTTGGAAAAAATGATTCTGTTTCCATGGCAACACAATCATCATGTTTTTGAAAATTTGTGAAATTTTGACTTATTTTGTTGCTAGGCAACGCATGCAATCAGTGTTCACCCAAACATTTACGAACCAAGTATAATGAAAGGACAATATGACATATGTTATTCAAATAAATGTCAAATATGTCTTTTTCAAAAACTATCAAGCCCACAAGCTTTTTTAAGACATACTGTATATTCCTGGTGGCTGAGATCGTGAACGCATCGCTCTGACTGACGATCATTAGTTGCCTAGCAACCATAGCAGAAGCTTCACCGGGGTAATTATTTTGGGTCAAAACGTCTATGACATGTTATACTTATAAAAGATAATCACATTTCGTGTCTACATTTAGAGGCTAAGATATAATGAGGTAGGGCTCAGTTATTTTTTACTAACCCTCGTAGTATGTGCACGAAGTACTGGTTTACCACTTGTTCAAACTTGCCCAGGAAAAAGTGTGGGTATAGGTGAATTGACCGTCCCGACATGACCATAGCTGTTTACTGGGACGTAAATCCCCCCCCCCCAAGAAACTTTTACTTATATCGAGTTCAAACGACTCCGGTTACACCAAGACGACCGCCATGCTCATATGGCTCTCGAGGGGGGGGGGGGGGGTAACTTGAGGGTTTTTTGTGCGAGCGTGTTTTTTTGAAACCTGTCCCAATAATATAGCCTACCTCGTCTTCGAAAAAAATGACCTATTCATATACTTGATTTAACAAAATGTTTACATATTCATATACTGTTATTTGATTTTTATATACCCTCTTTGCTGTCTGTAAACAAAGTTTACAAATGAAAATTACAATTTTGGTTTCTGAGCTGAATGTCTGAGCAAAACTATGAGTATTTTCAAACAGGGGTGTCAGAAGATGGGACCATTCATATAACAATGATAAAAAAACTGGGTCAGTCATATACTTTTTCTTAGAAAAAGGGGGCTTATCGTATACCTGGCAGCGCTGAAAAGAGGGCTATTCGGCACGCACATCCGCACTATGTCATATACCCGAGATATGGCTTCTTCTCCAGAACTATTGTCTACTTGAAGTTGAAATGTGTTATGCATGTTTACACCATTGTAACTATATATGCTAACCATTTACTATGTATGGAGAGGATGATATAATATTGTTAGAACTTCTGCTGTTTTATGCAATACAATATGTTTAATCTAAATAAATGAGTATATTATTTTATTCACATTTGATATACCGAACCGGTTACGGTACTAAATCCCGGTATCAGAAAACCGTACACTACCGTCATTTTCCGTAGACTCGGGCGGTATCCATTCGGCTATTGCCGTATGTCTGGTCGAATTCGGTTCGGTTACAGCTTTTAGCCACAACCCAGTTGAAGGGTTTTATGTGTCCTGTATGTCATTCCCTTGAACATGTTTTCGTTGTTTTTGACGTCCACGAAATCTAATGACATTACAAACAATGGACCTCGGACAGTTTCCTATTCAATCTGCCCAAATTTTGACAGCCTGTGGCTAGGATAATGCATAACTGACAACTATGGTTTTGTGCTTAAACCAAACCCTTACATTTAGTGAACCTAGCAATATAAAAATATTTTGAAAATATTGCATAACTATGCCAGGAAGTTAGGGTTTAGGGGGTGGGGGTAATCTTTGTGACCAAATTTCATTTCACAGAAAGTCAAAGATTCGTCGAGTATTCACCTAAATACATGTAAATATTATGTTTGCGGCATAAAAATTGAGGCGAAAGTGATGGGTTTGCATGAAATTCGGGTTGAGAAGATTACATTGTTTCATCTAAAGAAGTGTGCTGTCAATGACTTTTGACTATTACCTGTAATGTTTCAAGTTCATCCAGTTGACTTGTGCACTGAGGTGTATCATATCTGCATACTGTATAAATCATAGTCTAGATAAACACAGATGTTGAGCGTAAAATCGTTAATATTTTTCTTACACATCAGATTTTATCTACAATTTGGTGCTTAAAAGAATCGTCTCATTGCGACGGTTGTTTTGAGTACCCACAACATATGTTTTGGTTGAGAAATGAGACAATTAATTACTTTGTAAGCACTCATAACTAAAGCTCTGATACATGCCATTTACCTACAGGTCTTTACAAAATAAGTTTCTAATAAGGTTTTATAATAAAGCGTTTTTGAGCATTTTGAAATCGTTTCCCCCCGTGACCAATCATGCCGTTTTTATATGATGTGTGAAATGTAAAACTACAACTGTATGCAAAAGGATTAGTTTGGTCACGGGGGGGAAAGCACTTCAGTAAAACTTTTTCTATTTTCTACATGTTGGATAGCAAAAACAGAGTTTTCAGCCCATATTTTTCAATAGGTACTTGTCCAATGAGAAAACGGCTTTTGTGGATAAGTCGAGGATTGAACCTACTATCTTTCTCATAGAAAAAATATCATTTTCTTTGAAACTTTTCTCTGGTCATTTTTATGGGCAATCCTTCATTAAGACTGTCCGAGGTCCTTTGCAAAGTCCATTCTTGTACAGAAAATTGGGTAGACTTCCATAAACGATATTATAATGCCCCCATGAACATTTTAAAATAAAGATCATAGATTTCTTCTTCTTCTTCTTCTTCCAAAAAAGTGCTGGGCCCAATCTTGAGCATAGTCGCACTGTGTTAAACTATATACACATGTGTGAAGGAAGGTTCTTCATACAGGTTAAAAACAGGTTAAAAACATCTTGTCAGGTTTAGAGGGCTGGTCCAGCGCCGACGCAGCCCTTGAAGGCATCAAGCGACGGTGCTGTAACTGCGGAGACAGGCAGAGAGTTCCAGAGACGTATTGTTTAGGGAAAGAAGGAGCTCTTGTAGGCATTCACGGAGCAGTAAGGTACCAGGAATCGGGTCCCGTGGCCTCTGGTTGTTGTGCCGGAGTGGGTTAGGTAGATCTCAGCAGGAATGTCGATGAGGTCATTGACGATTCGGTACATCATGATCGTTTTACACTGCTCACGGCGATGTTGTAGCTCTTCCCATCCCAGATTCTGAATCATAGAGGTGACGCTGGATGTTCAGCGATAGTCATTGTGGCAGAATCTTGCTGCGCGTCTCTGGACAGCTTCGACCTTGTTGATGCCGGTCTTTGTAGATGGGTCCCAGACTGTAGCCGCATACTCTAGCTGAGGTCTTACAAGGGTCTTGTAGCTGGCTTCTTTTATATCCTTTGGACATGATGACAGGTTTCTCTGTAGAAAGGAGATAGTCTGGTTGGCCCTTTTTGTCACCATATCAATGTGGCTGTTCCAGGATAGTGTTTTGTCAATGGTGACTCCAAGGTACTTTGCTTTGGTTGTTTCCTTGAGTATTTGACCGTGGATCTTGTATGAAGTCTGGATGATCTTCCTTTTATTAGTGATTCTGATGTGCTCACACTTGTCCGGGTTAAAGTTCATCTGCCAGTCCCTCTCCCACTCCTGAAGGTGGTCAAGATCTTCTTGTAGTGACGCTGCGTCTTCCTGGTTTGATATCACTCTGTAGAGCAGGCAATCGTCAGCAAAGAGCCGTGCTGTAGAGGAAACTCTTGATGGCAGGTCATTGATGTATATTAGGAATAAGAGAGGGCCTAGTACTGTCCCCTGTGGAACACCAGAAGTAACAGGAGAAGAGGGGGATGTTTTACCGTCTAACACCACTTTCTGGTAACTTTCAGCTAGGAAACTCTGAATCCAAGCAAGCGTCTTGTTACGGATCCCGTAATGGTGGAGCTTAGTGGCAAGGCGTCGATGGGCCACCTTGTCGAACGCCTTGCTGAAGTCCAGTAGGATGGCGTCGATTTGTTGTCTCTTGTCCAATCCGCTGGCCAGGTCATGGACTGTGGTTATGAGCTGAGATTCACACGACCGTCTCTTCCTGAAGCCATGTTGCTGGTCACTGAGGATGTGATGACTGTCAAGGTACTTCATGAGGTGGCTGTGGATGATGTGCTCCATGGCCTTGGAACAGATTGAGGTCAGAGAAACAGGACGGTAGTTGGAGGCCTTGCTCTTATCTCCCTTCTTGAACAGTGGGGTTACAAAGGCTCCTTTCCAGTCGGTGGGTACTGTGCCTTGATCGTAAGAGGCTTGAAAAATCAATGTGAGGGCAGGCGATATGCTGGGTGCCATCTCCTTCAGGAAGCGCGAAGAGATCTCATCTGGGCCGCTTGCCTTGTGCGGGTTTAAGCCCTCAAGTATCTTCTTGACTCCGTTGTTTTGTATAGTCAGTGGTGGGGCTTCGGTATCTAAGCTTTTTCCCATGGAAGGCATGGTGCTGTAATCTTCCCTGGTGAAGGCTGAAGCAAACTGGTTGTTCAGGATCTCTGCCTTGTCGCTAGCTTCTGAATAGTTGGTTCCGTCTCTTTTTAATGTCGCCACGCCGGAGCTGTCGCACTTCATACCCTTAACATAGGAGTAGAGTTTCTTGTTTTTAGAGCCAGGTTCGCTTACCATATTTCTGATGTAATTGTTATGAGCGCTTCGGCATGTATTTTGTGCATCCTTCTGTACTTGCTTGTATCTCATCCAGTCAGACGGATTCTTTGAGGTACGTGCTTTCCTGTATGCCCTTCTTTTGCTTCGTGTTAGTCGTTGAACATCACGATTACACCATGGTTGGTTGAAACGTGTTGATGTGTACTTGGAAAGCACATACTTGTTGACACTTTCTATGCATTTCTGCTTAAAGGTGGTCCAAAGTGTATTAACCTCTGTTTCTGTTGTGTTGGCATGTGTAAACTCTTCTGTAAACTCTTTCAAATCCTCTGACATTGAAGATTTATCTGCCCGTTTCCATAGGAAGATTTTCCTTTTGATCGGCTTTTGACGAGTTGGTAGGACATTTGTATCCGTCAAAACAATGTTGTGATCACTGAGGCCGGGTATTGGAGTGCATCTGCCAATTAGGGAAGGGCGGTTTGTACAGAAGACGTCAAGAATGTTGTTGATTCTGGTGGGGAAGTCTACTATTTGTTCACAGCCGATGTGGTTGAAGGTGTCTATATATGTCTGGTTTATAGAAACCGGGTAACTGTGTCCAGTAATGGTGTCTGTTTTCCAGTCTATATCTGGTAGATTTGTATCTCCACCAAGCCAGATGATGTGGTCCTTAAATCTTGCAGACAGGTCAGACAGTGCATTGCATAGGTCCTGTGTGTAGTCATTATTGTTGTCAGTAGGTCGATACATACAACCTAATATAACGGTTATAACGGCTATTAAATTTCGACTGTAGTCGCGCGTTTGGCAGTGAACGGTAAATTCGACTACAGTCGCGTTTGGCAGCGAAAGTGTTAACTAGAGCCGAATCACAAAAACATGTTTATACCATACTGCATCTGGACCCACAAGTGGCTTCCAGTTTCTTTATTCATACTGGAAAGTCCCTTCTAGGTTAGCGTTAGGGTAAGAGTGGTAAGGGCAGTATATTGGCTGTCTGTTAAATAGGTTCAGGGGCGTAGTCAGAGGCGTTAACATGTTGAAGCTACCAAATAGAATGTAGAATTAAGAGATATCAGACCTAGTTACTTTACTTTTTATATACCGAATAACAAAGGCGTTGATCAGACTGCGAGGACGCGCAGGCTGGTCTGCGCCTTTGTTGTTTGCAAGCAACAAAGTCAGGATTTCTTGCATCGTCGATCATAATGATGTTGAAGCACAGGTTTTCTGGCCTCCGCCTGGCTACCCGCCTGAATAGATTCATGAAAAAATGAAACGAGGACAAACCTTTATCGTTGTGACTGAAGCCCCCTCATGCATACATCCCTGATGAAAATTTCGCGATCCGCGAATGAATGAATATGTTCGCTTAATTAATCTAATGTTATCTTATTTTGTAGGTGAATAAATAAGATGGCGGCCGATTTAAAATGGCAGCCAGCAAGAACCATTGTAAACAGTATTGAGGTGGGTGCGATGCTGCGAGGTGTTTTAGAGAGAAAGGATATACAAGATAGAAATGATTATAGGACCACTCGATACAGACTTGTAAAGATTGTGGAACCCCCATCAGATCTAAAGCTGTACTCTAATCTAGACATAAGAGAAAATGAAACTGAACTGCACAGCAAAGAAGAAGAGTGTTTATTAAATGAAGCACTTAAAAATACTGATGTATCAGTAGGCGCTGGCTTTAAAATTCCAGGCTTAATTAAAGCTGATGCAAAATGGGAGCACGAAAACAGTGACGCCCATCTTATTCAAAAACAGAAACAAACTATGTTCTTCTCAAAAATCCGTTTCAATAGTGTAGCTGTAGCCTGCTTAGATTTAAGTAGAAGAGATTTGGAGCTTTCATGTGAAGCAATTAAAGCATTAGAAAGGATCGATTTGAAAAAAAAAGAATACACAAACCTGCCCAAGGACAAAAAGGACAAGCACGACATAAGACGAAATTTGTATGGTCTTTGCACAAACTTTTTCAAAGGATTTGGCTCTCACATCAATATTGGCATATTTCGTCTTGGCGGGGTATTAACATGGACATCAACATTCGAAGGAGTCAGCAATCAGTCTCTTGAGATTATTAAGAAGGGAGTGAATACGGCATTAGAGGGCGGTGTAGCTGTTGGTTATAGTGGAATAGAGGCAAAGACATCGGCAAAATGGCTAGAAAAGAACCATCAGCTCAGTGAAAATGTCAATGAAGACATTTTATCAAACATTTATGTTTCAAAGAAGCAGCGTGGGGGCGATAGGCCAATTTCATCTACATTTACCCAAAGTGACTGGGAACAATCGTTGTGTGGAAAAAGTTTAGATTGGGTTATCGTTGACAGGCCAAATGATTACATTGCTGTCTGGGACATGCTTCCAACTCACCTATACGAGAGTCTGCATACAATGCTGTATAACTTTTTCAGCACGTTTCTTTTCCGGGATCGAGTTTACAGATTGATTGATTCAGGGGACTGTCTGGATTTTATTTTGGATGCTCTAAAGCATATCAGAGAAAATTGCAAAGACTGTACGCCGACATACGGGGTTACAAAAGAGTGGTGGCATGTTCTAAAAGATGAAAAAAAAGTCAGAGATTTTCTGCTCAAACCTAGAAAATATTTATCTTCTCTTCAAACAAATGATTTAGAAGAGATTACGATCATATTGGATGATCTTCTGAGCTTCGTGGGTAACAAGAGCTTTCCCCAAAAAGATATGGTTGTCAACATGGTCAGTGATATTAAGCAAAGAAAATACAAAAGGTAGTATTAGCAAATATCTTTGTTTCATTCACATAAATCATTTTGGCAAATATCTTTAAGACCAGGGTTGCCACTTCTAAGTAAGAAAGGATGCAAAGATGCAAGCCTCGTGATACCAATCGGTGATCCCCGGGACCGATTTTTCTATCCCACCCTCATACTCATGATGGATACTTATAAAAACCACAAGCAAACATCACAGACTGCTATGGAAGAAAACATACCGATCAGCGATTCAATGATATTTCACGGGTCCCTCATTAGCATAGACCAGTTCTCAAAAGACATAGGGGATCTTACATGAGTGCTCATGTTTTATTGAATTTATTAAACGAGTTGGGAAAAGAGATAAAATGCGAGGCTTGCAGAGCGTTTTATATCTTTTTCGCAACGAGTTTAATAAATTCAATAATACAATAGCACGAATGTTAGATTCTATTTGTCATATGACAAATACTTTGAAATCTGATTTCTGGCGTAAAAACGTTATAATTTTGTCATTATGTACGCAACGTTGTTATGGACGTCATAACGTTTCCCGTAAATCTATAAACCACTAGTGGTTTATCGATTTTATTGCATGGCGTTATTTCACTCCCAGACGCAACGTCATATGATAAAGTATATTATTCTTTCCTACGATGAAATATAGCATCCAATTAAAAAGGTCAGGTATCGTGCATATCTTTGTTTTGGTATGCATTATACAGTGTCCTTTTTAGCTTTGCAATCATCTTGAAGAGGAAGAGAGAGCTGGTTGATTTGATTTTATTGTCTTACAGATGTTGTTCTGTGGCTTTTCCTAATGGTGCCATGGGTCGATTGTGGTACTTTCTGATTATACTCACTTACTTTTCAAAGTATTGATATGAAAGGCTTGGTAGTTTAGGTGTTTAGTTTTCTATCTTTCAAGACTTCAGGCCCTCACGGGAATATTGGGTTCTGAAGAAGAATAGCAGAATACCACTTAAGCTGGTGCTGGGAGCATGAGATTTGTTTCACTTTCCATTAGTTCTCATAAGCAAACTCAATAAAAGTAAGAAAAACGACAAAGATCAGGAATCGATACAATCAAGCACCACACCTGACCCAGGATACCAATGGAAAAGTGACAACTTCACAATTAAACATCACAAAAGAGAGCCAAGAGGTCAGCCCTTTCCCAGCAGGTTACCACAGGGCATCAATAAACAGACGTGCACTCAAACATAACGAAAACAAGACAGAAATAACATAAATGATCTACAAAACCTAGTCCGCTGTTTTCAAATATTGTAGGTTCTCTTCTTTTCTAAAGGATCCGTTTTCCCAGATTATTTTTGATCAAGATCTGTAGCTCTGAAAGAAGTTTGATTGAAACAATGAAAGAAACCAACACAAACCCACATAAAATTCCAATATCAAACCATAATTGAAATTGAGCCAAACTTCATTTTTGCAGGGACAACTTTACTAAACTAGCTTCTGGTCATTCTTTTCTAACGGAAGCAGAAATGGATATGAAATTCTCGAATGAAAAAGCATTAACTCGGTATCCATTTCCCGATCCATTTTAAGACGAAAACCAAGTTACACTACTCTCCAGATACATTACGCCCTAATGTAAGACTGTCAACTACATTCGACCTGAGAAAATCTGAAACGAAACCTTTCCCAAATATATTCATGCATTTCAACCAGATTTTAGTTCCAACAGCATGCATATACTTTATGAGTTTACTCACTGAAGATTTACTATTCACTGTTATTTGCAACCTTTAAACACAAACTCAACTTCTAACCAAGGTCGTTTTGTCACACCAGAAACAGACTTAGTCAAATATATCCCACTGTAAGACGAAGGCTAAAAGACATGTGGTGAAGTTCCATACGCATCATTCTTGTATTGGTAAACTGGGAAAGCCTTTGTGAATGTTCACTCCTCTGACCATTTACGACTTCTAATAAGTACAGTTTGCACATAGTCTTATGTCATATTGACATTCTCATACTTTTTGATATCACAAAGTAAAAATTGTGTCCCAAACATCTATTGGTCTTTTATCAGAACTGATTGTATCTGAAGACAGATTATAAGAGATCTCTAGTAAAAAAGCTGAGCCGATAGATGCTGTAACCATTTCACCCCTAACGAGATGCGAACCCACGACCTCGACAACACCGCCCAGCACTACACCAGACATCGACGCAACCAATTGCGCCACTGAAACAACCCCAAAAAGCTGTTTAAGTAGCACTGATATTGACGACGGCTAATGTAGTACATGTCGTATATTGGTTCGCATCTATTTCGTTCGCAAATAAAAGCCTGATGGATCCAACTAAGGATACAAATATATGAGAGATACCGAAATATAATTTCACAAATGAGCGGATAGATGCTGTAAATATTTCGCCCCTAGCGAGATTCGAACCCACGACCTCGGTATATATATATATCATAGACTTCGAGCTAAAAAAAGGTCCTGCCCACCCCCCCCCCCCTAGAGAATTTTGCAGACATATCCTATCTTGAAGAAAATTTCAAGCCGCATCTTTTAAGAGATGTTTGCACTCTGTGCTCCGGGGCGTTAGTCTCTGACAGCCTGTTACATATGTTACTGTAACAAACTAAGGAAAAAATCAAAATGAAAGTTTGAGCTACAGATAGAAGATATTACACCATCTAATTATTCAAATTTCTTATGTAGTTTGCAAGCTGGATGCCTAAGCTACATAAAAGCAGCATTTTAAACAAAATTACAGCCTTCAATGGTGTTATATGCGTTACATAGATTAAATTTCCCTTTGAAAGTTGAAATCGTGAATAACATCATTCATTTTACAGACAATTTGTGCATTTTTACAAGTGTTTTTAATCTTAGTTTACTAAATTACTAATTTGACTAATAGAAAAAACAAAGTTTGCTTTTCTATCTCAAATACATTGTTTTATATGAGCTATTAAACAACCCTACCCCCAATTTTAAGTATCCAATTTTGGTATCTATTATTGAAGAAAAATATATGAAAATATTTGACGCTCGTGGATATCTTACATTTTTGGCACTGTCTTGCTTATGCAATAAAGAGTCATACATTTGCAAGTTTGACATCAGGATCAGAGCACTTATTAAAGTATGTAACGTATGTTACATGGCATAATGAATGAGCTAGGAAATTTTCTTGGAAGTAAGAGATGATATTTCAGAAAAATACCGTTTTTCACATGTTTCCCTATTAATCTCAGGCCTCTGGTGCCTTAGTCTTAGTAATTACAGTCATTGCTGATAACAAGCCCATGGAATTGTGTTACCTATGTTAGACATAACATTTTTAATCACATATTTCCTTATGCCTATAATATAAAAATATATAGACATAAAGATAGAAAATAATAGTTCTCATTTAAATGACACAATTTAATAAATATTCCTATTAATAAAAAATTATTCAAAAACAATCTTTATTCAAGTCACCCTCACAATGTCTATCATTGTGTCTGCTTCTATGGCAAAATAATCACCCATTTCATCACAACCAGTAGAATCATGGCATTGTATTAGGACTGCAAACTGAGTACAATCCTGTTCCTCTCCACCCCTTTGGGAATTGTGCAGACATATTCTACCTTAAAGCCTTAAAGAACAATTCAAGCTGCATCAAATAAGAGATATTTGCACTCTATTAACTAGGGGTTTAGCCTGTAATTGTATGATACGTATGTTACCATATCAATTTAAGAATAAATGAATTGAAAGTCTGAGAAACAGAAAGAAGACATAAAACTATCTATTTATTTGAATTATTCATGTAGTTTGCATGCTGAATACCTTTGATAAATAAGAAAAGATTTTTTAACAAATATACAGCTTCCTATGGTGTTATATGTGTTACATTAATTAAGATTACTTTTTAAAATTGGTAATTGTGACAAATATCACTTATAAGCATTTCGTGTGATCTTCCTCTTTTGCCATCAAAAGACTTAATTTTCTTTGTATGTGTGGCCAGTGCCAGCTTCAAACAACTTGACTCAGCCAAACTTGAATCCTTAGCATTCTTCAAAAGCAGAAACAGCATGTCAGTGTCATGGGATCAAACACCTGATGAAATATGGGTTTAATGCCATTTCACATATATGCATACAATGGAGTATGACTCTGGTATATATCTCTTCCTGTGAAGTGGCAAGAGCAATCTAACTGCAGCTGCAGCTGCATCTGCATCCGTGCTAGTCAAATGATAACTTTGCTCTGATTTTGCAAAATCTATGTCTCTACCGTGTACCTCTAAGAATACTTTAAGATTTCTGACATTGGTCAAACAGAAATTTGATAGGCTGCCTTTTTGCATCATTTGCCATGGAACCTATCCAGTCTTTTGGTGCTTAAGTCCTCAGGTCTTAGATCAATAGTATTTTGCTGCACTCAAAGAACTTTATAAGTTTTCTTTAGTTACAATGTTGACTCTAGATGGTTTTGGCAGACCGTCTGAAACAATTTCTGTTACACCTTGAAAGTTATCTGGTATAAGAGAAAGAATATGAAGTTGGACATTGCCATCAATTATGCTTGCAGTAGGTTGTTTTTTGATGTCAGTACATTAAAGCATGTCTTAAAATAATGTAAAACCTATGAATTCTAAGTTTTTGCAGCCATATCATTAGCTGTTGCATTCAAAAGAAGGAAAGTGGACTATAGGTAGAATGGGATAACCAGTAGTTCTATATTATGCTCTATGGAAGATTTATACAGAATAAACAAGTTGATATTAGGTGCCTCATTTCATGATCCATTGAAAACACTGAAATTGAAAACACTTGCCTCTGACTGTGTAATCAAAAAGGATGTCACGACAATGCCCTTGCTCATTTATTATGATGAGTTATATATGTTACATCCTTTAATAAGCGCTCTTATCTTAGAAACTTAGTGAATCATTGAATTGAAAGGGTCTATTTGCGCTCTTTTTTATCCTGCATTTCATTGCTTTACCTGCTGTGATACATCTAGTTTGTTTATCTGAAGGGAAAGAGTTACCTTAGTTTTAGCACTCCAGAAGTACTTAGACTTCAAATAAGTTTTTAATGCTTGGGGAAAGATAATAAGTGCAGAGACATTATTAGATGAAAATGTGTGGGTTGCATGTATGGAAAGGCTATATTTATAAAAGTTAACCAGCTAAGATATGATTCTTTATCACAGAAATATCAAGGTACATCAGTCCAGGTACTCATTGCTCTTAATGGCATAGTTTTCCTCCTTGTAAAGCTTTAGTCTTTCTCCTACTTGCAGAGTATCATTTGAAACACATACTCAAAGAGCCAACTATTAGGAATTCATATCAGTTTCCGAATGTTCCAAGCCATAAATGGCAAAATTGGAAAGTTGATAATGGCTCATCAATTTTGAGTGGACTGGTGGTAAAATTGAATAACAGTAAATGATTGAAATATTGTGTGATGATTCTACTAGTTGCAAGGAGGCGTGTGATAATAATGATTACCTCAGAAGCAGACAACGACAAACGTTTAACATGAGTGTTAAATCGATGAGAAATAGTTTGGACCATTTCATTTAGTGTATTTTCTTGTAAAAATGTAAAACTATCTTTTCTATTTGTGGCTCTATATTTAGCATTATATGCACAGTATTAGGAAATGTGTCCAAAAGGTCATTGACAACATCTGTAAAACAGTACATGGGCTTGATAATCACAAATGAAATTTCTAGTGTTTTGGCTCCAAAGACTTATAAGTACACATTAAGTGTCCTGATCTAAAACTTAATGACATCTTGCAGATATATGAGCAAGACAGACTAAGAAAATGAAAAATATCCACATGCTGTAATCTCTTTCATGTGTTTTACTTAAACGGTTATAACAAAATTCGCTTCTCTGTAAAACTGGGAGTAGGGCTGTGTATTACCTTCTATAAGACAATATATTTAAGATAGAAAGGCAAACTTGGTTTTTCTTATTCATCAATTGAGTATATGTTTGTAAAATCTAATAAAACAGTGTGAAACCAAGACATAGAAGTTGTTTAACTAAATGACGATAGCCACAATTATAGCTTTTAAATTATAATTAGGTTCCTGTAACGCACATAACACCACCGTTAACTGTATTAATGTTAAACAGCTTCCATATGTAGTAAAGACATCCAGTATAAAGACTATAAGAATGCCAATTTATTAGATAATTTTAATGTCTTCTTTTAGTAGCTGACAAACATTCAAATTTCTTATTCTCAAATTGATATAGTAACATATGTAACAACCTGTTACAGGCTTACGCCCCGACTTACAGAGTGCAAACATTTCTTATTAAATGCACCTTGAATGGCTACATAAGATGCAATTTGTCTGCAGAATTCCAAAGGGGATTAGGATGGAGCAGGCCCTTACTCAGCTTGATGTCAAAATACTGTTTGATGATTTTACTTATCACGCTAACATATGTAACACTCTCTGATCTTTAAAACTTGATGACAACTAGCAGATCTATAAGTCTTTATCATAGGAGCCTGTTTAAAATCCCTAAACAATGTAAGATATCCAACAGCTGCAAGTTTTTTCACAATTTTAGCTCAAACTTTCAAACTACATTTCCTTTATTTGATATAGTAACGCATGTAACACGCTGTTTCAGACTAACGTCCCAACATAGAGAGTGCAAACATCCCTTATTCGATGCAGCTTGAGTTGTAGTATAAGAAGGAATATGTCTGCAAAATTCCCTCGAGGAGATTTAAACATTTTAGGCATATCTTACGTAAAGACAATGAGCTTGCCCATTTATTACATCAGGTAACATATGTTATAGCCTCTGATGTTAAAAATTTTGCAGCAAACTTGCAGATTTATGAGTCTTTTCATATAAGCAAATAAATCCCAAACAATGAAACACATTCATCAACTGCAAATATTTTTTAACTATTTTTACTTTAGTTTTAATACCAAACATTTCACCTTAAAACTGGGTAGGGGTAGGGTTGTTTAATTGCTTATTCCAGGAGAAATATTCAAGCTAGGAAAACAAACTTTAATTTTTCTGTTAGCCAATTGCATAAGCTAGTCAAACATGGTTAAAAACATTTTGCAAAACACAGAGAGATTGTGAATGTAAATGATGTTAGCCACACTTGCAAATTTTAATGGGTTATCTGATTTATGTAACGCATATGACACCTTAGGAAGCCGCAATTTTGTTCAAATGGCTGTCATATGTAGTTAAGATATCCAGTTTGCAGACTATATGAATGATTTTTTTAAAAAAAATATGTTAATGTCTTTAATTTGTAGCCCAAACTTTCAATTTACTTTTTCTTAGTTTGATTAAGTAACGTATGTTACAGGCTCTTACAGACTAACGCCCCGGAGCACAGAGTGCAAACATCTCTTAAAAGACTCGGCTTTCAATTCTCTACAAAATATGATATGTCTGCAAAATTCCCTAGGGGGGGGGGGGGGAGCAAACCCATTCTCAGCCATCCGTCTATCAGACCAAATCAAGAGATGTACACGCTATTTAACTTTTGATTTTGGTTGCAAATACTAAAGTGGCCAAAACCTATATATACTGTCCGACAATACAAAACGCTACATATAAATTCAGAGTCATGCTGTATACATGTTTATACATGACTTAATAAATGTAAATAAAGAATAGTTTTTCTTAAATGTCATGTCTCTGTTGTACCTCAAAACGACCTGTTGGAGTAAATTGAATGGAGAAAAAATCTAAACTTTGAAAAGTTGACGTCTTTTTTTATTCTTAGTTTTTGTTAAGAATTCAAAAAGATATACATCTTATATAGAGTTCTGGAAGAGGACAATATTAATGTCAAATATTGACGTTAAAGGAGTCCTTAGTTTTGGCACAAATATGCATCGCCTACAATTGGCTTCTGACATACAGATGTAATGTAAAGTTTGATGCTTAAGCCGTCTATAACACCTAAACGAATGCTGCTATTTTACAGTTAAGAAAGATATTGCTTACAAACGTTACATATGTTGCAAGAAATTAACATACACAGTATTATCGATATATCCCTCATCATTTTGAGGCATACATGAAAAAGCCCAAAACAACAGTGTTGGAATACTTTAAAATTGCCATAGACAGTTCCGTTGGCAGTATTTCATGTAATGATACAGTGTTTTTTTTTCTAAAATTTTGCGTCACTCACTAAGCACAATGTTTTACTACCTAAATGGTTATCTGTTATGCGGGGTGGCTGTAAAATTACCTTTTTTAGCAAATGGCATCATTACGTCTAATGTCAGGTCTAAACTATGATAATAAAAGCAGGAAACATTACCGGGACGCTAGACTATTAACTTCAGCTATGAATATAACGTGTTTCTAGCTTTTCATAAGTACTACAAAATAAGGAGGTATGTACGTTTCTTCTGTCAGTCAGTATATATGGTTACTGTGAGCTGTGTATGACTTGACCTCGTAGCCCAGTTGTTAGCCTGTCGGCTAAGGAACCAGTGTGCCCTCGGCAATTGTCCTGGGGGCACCTATATTCAGTGAGTTTCTTAGTTCTTCCTTTTTTGGGGCAATTTAACGCTGAAAAACTTTATACTAGTAAATGGAATTATCTAAGATAAAAATGGCCACTCGGGAAATTTTTATATTGAAACTTGTCAGAAATCTATGGGGTTAGGGAACAATTTGAGCCCCTTAAAAGATAATAAGTGTGGTGACCTCAGAATTTTACCTCTTTTTGCTCAAAGAAATTATGATAGTTCAAGAAATAAAAATAATGCGATTTTTAACAAACATTTTTTAAAAACATGATATCGTTTAAATTCAAAGAACGCCCAAAATAAATCACGCAATATCTTTAACGGTTTTGGATAAAAAATAAATTGGCACATTTTCCAGAAAATGTGAGGTCATGATTAATAATTGAACATTAAAAGAAAGAAGCTTGCTAAATATTACAGCTATTTTAGCTTGGTATAAAGAACTAGATTCTTTCATATGTTTAGAAAATTGGCAAACTGTTGTAAATTCCCATATGAGATCATGAAAAATTAAGCATGGTGACATATTCTTTTTCATTCATAAATAGATAGCACATACATGAAAAAACTGCAGACAAATTATTTACGGATTTAAATATTGAAAATATATAGTGGCATATCTTTGACGAAATAATCTTTATAATTCTAAATAACTTTGTACCCACCATGGCTGGCTCAACTTAATGTCTGGATATGGACCCAATCATGGTTTGTGGCTGTGATTCCTCTTTGGTTGCACGATGATGGATCAGGCTTCAGATTGAATTACGTCCCTGGCATCAAGGGTTGCAAATACTCAAAGCTGCATAGTCTGTAACTTTTGATCTTTTAGGTTTAGAACTAATGTTTCTATTTTTCAAGAACACAGTAAAAAAACTAAAATTCAGGTATACATTTTACCAATAACGTAAATCTTAACACATTATCAGTATCAAAACAACAACATTTATGTTAAAATTAACTGTCTATAATTATTGGAGGGACGCAAATAATTACCAACACACCTGTTTTTATAAGATAAATCACTTTTCCGTGCAGTTTTTAGCTATAGTGAACAGATTTATTGTGAAAACATAACTTAATTCTACTTTTTTAAATGATTTAAAAAGAAAATAAAAAATTTCGTAAAATGTTCATAGTTGCAGACTTAGCCTCTTTAAGTGGCAAAAACCTATATATACTGTCCGACAATACAAAACGCTACATCTAAATTCAGAGTCATGCTGTATACATGTTTACACATGACTTAATAAATGTAAATATAGAATATTTTTTCTGAAATGTCATGTCTCTGTTGTACCTCAAAACGACCTGTTGGAGTAAATTGAATGGAGAAAAAAAAATCTAAACTTTGAAAAATTGACGCCTTTTTTATTCTTTGTTTTAGTTAAGAATTCAAAAAGATATACATCTAATTGAGAATTCTGGAAGAGAACAATATTAATGTCAAATATTGACGTTAAAGGAGTCCTTAGTTTTGGCACAAATATGCATCGCCTACAATTGGCTTCTGACATACAGATGTAATGTAAAGTTTGATGTTTAAGACGTCTATAACACCTAAACGAATGCTGCTATTTTACAGTTACGAAAGATATTGCTTACAAACGTTACATATGTTGCAAGCAATTAACATACACAGTATTATCGATATATCCCTCATCATTTTGAGGCATACATGAAAAAGCCTGAAACAACAGTTTTGGAATACTTTAAAATTGCCATAGACAGTTCTGTTGGCAGTATTTCAGGTAATGCTACAGTGTTTTTTCTAAAATTTTGTGTCACTCACTAAGCCTGTTACAATGTTTTACTACCATAATGGTTATCTGTTATACAGGGTGGCTGTAAAATTACTTTTTTTTAGCAAATGGAATCATTACGTCAAATGTCAGGTCTTAACTTCGATAATAAAAGCAGGAAACATTACCAGAACTCTAGACTATTAACCTCAGCTATGAATATAACGTGTACATAGCTTTTCATAAGTACTACAAAATAAGGAGGTATGTACGTTTCTTCTGTCAGTCAGTATATATGGTTACTGTGAGCTGTGTATGACTTAACCTCGTAGCCCAGTTGTTAGCCTGTCGGCTATGGAACCAGTGTGCCCTCCTGAGGGCACCTACATTCAGTGAGTTTCTTAGTTCTTCCTTTTTTGGGGCAATTTAACGCTGAAAAACTTTATACTAGTAAATTGAATTATCTTAAAGATAAAAATGGTCACTTGGGAAATTTTTATATTGAAACTTGTCAGAAATCTATGGGGTTGGGGAACAATTAGAGCCCCTTAAAGGATAATAAGTGTGGTGACCTCAGAATTTTACCTCTTTTTGCTCAAAGAAATTATGATAGTTCAAGAAATAAAAATAATGCGATTTTTAACAAACATTTTTTAAATACATGATTTCTTCTAAATTCAAGGAACGGCCAAAATAAATCACGCAATATCTTTAACGTTTTTGGATAAAAATTAATTGGCACATTTTCCAGAAAATGTGAGGTCATGATTAATAATTGAACATTAAAAGAAAGAAGCTTGCTAAAGATTATAGCTATTTTAGCTTGGTATAAAGAACTAGATTCTTTCATATGTTTAGAAAATTGGTCAACTGTTGCGCACTTCCATATGAGATTATAAAAAAAATAAGCATGGTGACATATTTTTTTTTCATTCATAAATGGATAGCACATGCTTGAAAAAACTGCAGACAAGTTATGTAACGGACTTAAATATTGAAAATATATAATGCCGTATCTTTGACGAAATAATCTTTATAATTCTAAATAACTTTGTACCCACCACGGCTGGCTCAACTTCATGTCTCGATATGGAGCCAATCATGGTTTGTGGCTGTGGTTCCTTTTTGTTGTATGATGGTGGATCAGGCCTCAGATTGAATTACGTCCCTGGCATCAAGCTTAAATCTGTTGGTACAGGATGCTTGTCTTTGGCTGGGACCACCATGTCTCGACTTGAGGTTTTCTTTAGCTCTGATTGTTTGTGAGTCATGAGCTTTTTTGTTTCATCATAGTGTGTTAATTTTCATTAGATTGTTTCTATGTTATCGTGAGCTTAACATTTTTTTAACAACAACAAAACTAGGAAGAAGATTTGGACCAGTTAAAATGCAATTAAGCCCCTTGAGGTTTAGGCTGCTGTCTGTTCAAAGGCGGTGGTTATGTTTTTGTTGATTTTTCGTTTTATGTACCTCCAATTATTTGTGTGGGCTCTGTACTGGTATTTATTTTTGTATGCATTTATTTGTGTGTCCTTTCCAGATTTGCAATCATCTTGACAAGGAAGAGAGAGCTGGTTGCTTTGCTTTGTTTGTCTTTATGGCGTCTAGTTACTTTTAATGTTCTGTGGCTCTTCCTCACGGTTGGTCTGCAATGTGTGATTGTGGTATTTCCTGATCATAGGCACTTACTTATTATCTTAAGGTTTGACTATCTGTGAGTTGTCCTGTGTTTATTGGGTAATATTGTTTCTCAGTGATGATTCATTGCATTAGTTAGGAAGCCTCTATGCGAACTAACCATTTTTTTTAAAAACAACAATAACTAAGGCGAAGATTAGGCACCAGTAAATTGCATTTAAGCTCAAAGTGGCTTAGGCTGCTTTGCATTCTAAGGCTGTGGTTGTGCTGTTGTCGATTCATTGTTTAGTTATTACCTTTGTTTTCGGGGTTATATTTTTACCTACCATTCCAAGGCGGTGCTCTTTTGTGGATCATTTATGTTATTTCTGTCTTGTTTTGTTATGCTTTCATGCCCGTCTGTTTGTTGATGCCTTGTGGTCACCAGCGGGGAAAGGGCTGACCGCTGGATCTCGTTTGTGATGTCTAATTGTGACGTTCTCACTTTCCCATTGGTATCCTGGGTCAGGTGTGGTGCTTGATTGTATCGATTTCTGATCTTTTCCCTCGTTCTTACTTTCAGTGTTAAGTGGCCTTTTTTAGTATGGAATCATTTTGATGGAAGAGAGAGCTGGTCACTTTACTGTTATTGTCTTCCTGATGTCTTTTGACTATGAGTGTTCTAAGACATTTCTTCGCGGGGCCATGGTTTGGTCTACAGTGAGTGATTGTGATATTTCCTAATCATACTCCATTACTATTTGAGCAAGTGCATGAGATTTCCAACAATGTGGTATGTGCAACCAGCAAAGCCTCAGATCAGCCTGCACTTACGCGCAGTCTGATCAGAGCCTTTGCTAGTCGCTTGAGTATTCTATGATTGTTTAGCTACTGACTGAACACCATTTGGAGTTTTTAAGCTTAAAAGGAGGCTGCAGAGGCCTATGTCCTCATTAATAACCAGTAATTTATCTTCAACCAAACATGACAACATGTTTATTATGATTATATTTCAGAATTAAGATTAAAGGCGCTAACAAGGCTTCAGATGTTGTTGAAAAGGTAAAGCGTCTTAGCAAAGAAGAATGGCTTGTTATACTCAGAGAAGATAATGATGTTTCGGATATCCTTCTCAAGAGCTTGAAACATCCTTCTGAAAAAACACACGTCAAAGACCTCCTGCAGCATGCTGATTATGAAAATGAAACTTTTCGAAAAAGAGATGAAATCAAAAGGAAGTTACACAGCAGTGTGTGTGTAATTGTTTAATCCATTAATTTCACATTTTGTTGCAGATTTAGTGTCAAATGTCATCTGACAAATAGAATCAAGTGCCTGCAAGTGGATATGTACAACTAAATTATGATAAGAGAGTTAATGACCAATAAAAATCAAGGATTAGACTAATTAACCTTTTCAGCACTTGTAAGCGAGCAATGTAATAAGCAATATATCCTTTAGCTGCATGATCATGAAGCTGGCTTATGCTGTGGACATTAGCCCTATCCAGCATTTTTGATAAGTCGCGGTTTTAATTGTGATATATACGCTTGAGGTTTGTCAAAGTAAAAGGTGAGCAATAATCAGGAACTGATACATATAGAAACCACATACTGCTCTCAAAATCAAAAGCAGAATTAACTAAACCAATAAATCAGTTTACGAAAGGCAGATGCAGTTCATCGAATAAGCAGCTCTTTTCCAGAAAGATGGTCATTATGATACCTAAAACTTACTAAGATATGTCACTAAGATAATATCTTAATCAAAGTATACATACAGACAGCAAAAACAAGTAACAGTAAGGAACCATTGAAAAAGTACAACCCTTGACTTGTCAGTATTACTGTCCTAATTGTTATACTATGATGGAGGGGCTTTAACTGACTTAATGGGCCCAACCTTACCCTCAGCTTATGTTATGGCTCATAATATTTAGTTGTTAAGACCAAATGTTTGTTTTCTAGCTCATCAAAGGGTCGTCCTGGGAAGAGATAAATCTCATGAAACAAAGATTAGCAATTGGCAGAAACAGCATGGTGTGACCAGCACCTTGTGATTCATGGGGTATCAAAACCACTGGAGCAAAAGAAACCCAGCAGTTGGACCCAGGTGATGTGGGTCAAACAGCAGACAAAATAACTGCGGCATATTTCTACTGGTATTTGTGTTTTGGTACAATTAATGATATTGTATGGTTATATTCTAAGTGCTTGCTTTGGTATATTTGCATGTTCTCTTGCACTTACGTTTTTATATTCTATTTGTTCATTTTGTGATATTGTATGGTTATATTCTAAGTGCTTGCTTTGATATATTTGCATATTCTCGTGCGTTCTAACGTTTTTATATTCAATTTTTTCATGTTGTGATATTTGTATTTTTTTTATCTTTCCTTGTTTATCAAAATAAAAAAAAACCTACAGGCTTTTATCTGCAAATACGCAATATGCGACAAATATCATGTCTATATGGTTTATGGATTAATTTAATAGCTTGCAAACTGCTTGATGTGTGCAAGCATGCATACGTTTATGCTTTGGAAATTATTTGAATAAGTAACACTAGTGTGTCAGTTAAACTGTAATGTGTTTATATAGTTCACCATTTACACGAATGTCCAAAACAGTGATGCTTTGAGTTTTAAAGTGCCGCCTATGATTGCCCTATCATATCTAATATTTATTGTTTCAAATCACGAAACATCGTGATATCATGGGTCAGGTGTGGTACTTGATTGTGTTGATTCCTGATCTTTGTCATCTTTCTTACGCTTCAATTATTTACAGATGTCAATGGAATAGTTCTGCAAAAAAGTGTTAAAAGAGGTTTATCGTATTACCAAATTAACAATTTAAGAACAAATCTCTGTAACTACCAAACATGTAAAAAAGGACCCAGCGTACATGGTCTCAGATTTACCTGATTTTTGTATGTTGTGCACATGACCATTTACCATAAAAAAGGAGTCATTTTGCTATAAAACGGTCTTTGTCTGCTGTTTTTCTAAATTTGTAGGTTCTCTCTATTTCCGAAGGATCCGTTTTTATATCCCCAACTTTGGAAAAGTTGAAGGGGCATATTGCTTTCGGTTTGTCGGTGCGTCCTTCCATCCGTCCGTCCAACCGTCCGTACGTCCGTTCAAAATTTATTAAGATACAGTTTTGAAATTTCATATATGGATTCCTCATCAAAAAATAATTGACACGTATTTTTTTTATGTATGTATGTATGTATGTATGTATGTATGTATGTATGTATGTATGTATGTATGTATGTATGTATGTATGACACTCATATATTTAATCATGTAATATACATTGAAACTGTGGCTGATAATCATAGTATCGAATAGATAGAATCGTCACAGCAATTCAATCACACTTCACCAAAAAAACAAAAGGACTATAAACCCGTGAATATTGGCAAACTACTTTTGATATAGGGTGGAAGATAGAGCAAGCATTTTTTTTTATTCAAAGAGCATGCGCAGGACTTAGTAACTTTAATAATAACGGTGTAACTCACCCAGAAACAACTTATGCAACAGCGGATTGACTGTCCTTCGCTTTTGTTGTGGTTTTTAATAAGAAGATAACATCAACTGATCGAAGCAATCAGTTACATCATTGGGGAAGGAGTTGTTGTTCTTGATTCAGCTAGTTGTACGACAGTCGTGTCCATAGAACAGTTTCTCCTTTACTTTGAGACACAATCTCGATGACTGCTCTAGCATAATATTGTTTTAAATGGCTCAGAGTATTACATAAGTATTTTCTTATTGACAACATTCTCAAAAAGAAATATATAGGAAATTTTATAGCACATAAAATAGGAAAAAAGAAGGATATATTTAATGAAATTAAGCAAATTCCAAAATTCATTCGACATATATAGGTATTTTATTCTCTCCTTTACCTTTATACTGGCTTTAGTGCATTGATATGAGTTTATTCTTAAAATTCTTTGAATTAAAATCTAAAAAAGTTCTCAGAAGCCGCAAAATCTACATTCAAAGCTCACCTTTTTTCCCTAAAATAATACTGAGATTGGGAGTGTTACTTTGGCAACAGACATGAATTACCCTGTGCGGAAATATGCAAGGTGCAAGGTCTGACACAAAATGATTATGCTTGTGCAGTATAACCTTAATTCTGATCATCTTTTTGACTGTTATTATGCTTATAAAGAATATACTATATAAACCAAAATGTTTTGGATGATTTAGCCGTTACCCCACCCACATTAAAACAGAATCATTTATTTTTAATTGGAATTTAAACAAACATAAAAGCAACAACTAATGCCAATAGACCTAATACTTTCACCATCATCTAAAAGTTAAGCCTTAAAAAAATCAGATAAAAATTATCTATTTTTGGGCTTTCAAATGGGAAAATATAGACAGAATGTGAAAAATCCAAGATGGCGATGTTAAACCGGACGTAGACAATCAAATCCAAAAATATTTTGTCACAATTAATAACTTGGTAGTATGTGTGTACCTGCCAAGCTTCATCAAAATCGGCCTACCTCACTTGTGGACTCCTATTATAGGCCACTTCATGGTTTTGTCTGAGACTGGGCAAGCCAGCAAAGCGTTTGATAAGATTTTTTTTCGATCTGTGAAATTGTGATATTTTATTTATTCTACCATGAAAACATTTGTGATCATTTGTTGTATATCATTTGTTGTTGATACCACATGGAAGCGCCTCATTAAGACCCTTCCATTCAGTATCCACAACACATGTTTTAATGAAACAAGAAGAAAAATAATATAACAATATTCTGGCAATGCTACTATTTTGAATACACGATAGCTATACCCAGGATTCATTATGTTTTCTACACTGTTTGTAAAACATTTTGTTGGAAGGAATATAACTGAACAATGTCCCTATTATATGGTGGTGTGTTGATATTCATGTATTTACCTGGCCATGTGTTATAGTGCATGTTTTATATTAAAAGACTGGCTTTAAAGCGTTTGAATTGATCTCTTTGAATTGATTCCAATTTGCAATCAGAGCCAAAAGTAGTAAGTAAGTATGATCAGGAAATACCACAATCACAAACAACTGACAAACACGTGGCATCGTGAGGTAGAGCCACAGAACAATCAAGAGACATCAGGAAGACACACAAAGCAAAGTAACAAGCTCTCTCTTTCCCACAACAAAGCATAGAACAATTACAGAACCCCACAATAGGAGTAACAATCAACAAATAATCAACAAAAACAGAACCACCTCCTTAGAACGGACAGCAGCCTTAGCCACTGGGGGGGGGGGGGGGGCTTAAAAGCATTTTACTGGTACCAAAGCTTTGCGGTAGATTCTACTGTTGTTGAAGCACAAAAATGTTAAGCTCGCATGGAGGATTCCTAACTATTGCAGTGTATCATCATAGAGAAACACTATAATCAAATTAACGCACTATGATGAAACACAGACAATGGCCCACGACTCACAGATAGTCAGAGCTAAAGAAAACCTCAAGTTGAGCCACGATGGGCCCAGCTACAGCCAAGCATCAGGCACCAACCCACCGATTAAAGCTTTACGTCAGAGCCGTCATTGAGTCTGAGGCCTGATCCACCGTCGTGCAATTAAAGAGGAAACTATAGCTTTAAACCGTGTTTGGGTTTACAGGGCCCAGACCTGTAAATGTTTTTCCATAGGCCTCCATTATAACATTTGGGTGAATTGTGACTCTCACAACTCTTCAACAGCTAAATGGCTACCACAGAATTGTAGCTTGGCCTTAGACTGACCACCTAAATTCAATTATTTACCTTGGTGACCACCATCTTTTATCACTTTTTCGCCTCGGAAGCTGACTACCCTACCCCGCAGCAAATTTGCATACAAAAAAATCATAAATGCACAGGGTCTCATTTTCTGCTCCCCTGCCTTAAAACAATTGCAAAATATCAAATCAAAATTGCTTGCAAATGTGCAGCAATTGTCCCTCTCTCAATTAAAAACAATTATTTTTCAATGCAGACAGTAATGTCCAATCAGTGGACATTTTACTTTTAAAATATACACCTGGTTATCCACCCACCTTTTTGCCCAATCACCGTCCTCCTTATATTTACAGGTCTGTGACCTAAAGCCACATCTATTTTTCAATAATTATTTAATACAGTACAAAATTCAAGTAAAAATATGTTACTTGATGAAATAGAAACTGTTTTTTCTCATCCAAAATCAATAGATTTGCAGAAATATCCCATTTTCTAGACATACCCACCATGCACCAACCCACATTAAGATGTAGTTTCTATTATAAAGCCGACATTAGGACCTTAGTAGTTATATTGTCATATCTTCAATCATAGGCACCAGTTTAAAATGAAAACTGATACATACATGCATACACCTACTTAGAGAAAATTAGAGTCATAATGCAAGCATATACTTGTCTAGATCTCAGATACAGATAAGAATACCCCACCCACCCCTGTTAATATGGGGAAAGCTCCATTGCATACACTAGTGCTATTTTTATAATAAATTTCATCATAAAATAAGTGAGTAAGCACTTCTATACCATAAAAGCAAAAACTTAGAATATTTGAAGAAGTTTCCTTGTTAAAAAACCCTGCACCGCACTCCAGATAAGGCCAAATTATTCTATTACTACCAAGAGTACACAAGGCTCCTTTCTTTGCCTGTAATAATAGATTCTCTTCTGATAAAAGGACCATTAATGTAAACATTTACCAACAAAAATGCATATTTTGGCTGTTGGAGATTCATTTATTAGAAGTTTATGGAATAGTAAGAGTTCACGAGCTAAGTTAAGAAAAATCATGAGAAGAAAAGGCGATAGAAAGCGGAAAGTCGGTGCCTTCAGGAAAGGTTATATACCACCTAACAAAGGAATAAAGTGTGACAAATTGGAATACAAGGAGGAGAATGACAACAACTTTGCACTCTACATCAGACCAACAGATGCAGAAATCAGCATGGCACAGAACAACCCAGTTGTGAGTCTTCAAACATCACCGAAGGTGTCCTCCGGAGTCCCCTGTAAGATGCTAAGACCGAAACCAGCTTCTCCACTTGAGGTCGAAAAGAAGAATTCTGAGGGGAGAAAAGGCAGGTTAGTACTGCATGCCTACCTTTGGAGATCATATATTCATGACTGCATTCAAGCTTAGTTAAATGCCATGTGCACCTGCTCCATAAGGCCAATATGGGCCAATAACTTATCTGGAGCCCTGAACAAACACAAAAATTGAAGAAAATGGCCACCTTTTAAAGCTCTGAGCATCTCTGTTTAAAATATACAAGTAGGGAACTTACTGTTCTTTCAAAAGAAACACTTGCAAAACTTGCAATCATATGTTTGGAAGGAAAATAAACAAACAAAAACAATTTATTGTCTAAGGGAAATAACTCAAAAAAAAGAGAAATCTATTTTTTCAAAACAGAAGTCGGGCTAGTCCACAGAAATGAGTCGAACTAATCTAAACATTTCAAATAACAGCCGCAGCTATGCACATCTTCAACAATCCCACTGCCACATAACCATAATACCATAATTCACCTAATAAACACCCCCTTAATTCTACTTACAGAGATGAATCTGACAGTTATCGACTATTTCACACTGGTAAACTGATGGAGATGTTCAACAAAGTTTTTAAAGAGCATAAAGATTTCCGACCAAAATGTCCAGGGAACCTGAGCTTCGATTTCACCACTGAACAGCAACGGGGACTCTGCTGGCGAGAGAAAGTTGTATGCGATAGATGTAAATATAAGTCACCAGGTTTCAATTTATATAAGGAAGTTGATAGTGGAAAGTGGGGACGGAAAGCAGCTTCAGCCAATGTTGGGCTTAATGTAGCCCTGACACAAACACCCATTGGCCCTAACAGCATTAGAAGACTTTGCTTGGGAAGTAATATACCTGCTCCATCTAGAAGTTCCATGTATACCAGTGCAGGAAAGGTGTGTAAAGAAATTGAAAGGATAAATATAATCGACATGAAAAGCAGACGGAATGTGGTCAAAACAGTCAACAAGATTCGAGGCATGCCTGAAAATGAAATAACTGTGCAGGCTGATGGAATATATAACAATAGTTTGTTTTCTGGTGTAGGGAAGACCCCTTTCCAGCCTGCAACACAGTGCAGCTATATTGTAGCAGAAAATGTGACCCCTAAAAAACAGGTCATCGCGCTTGAAAATGTTAACAAACTTTGCTCTAAGCATGGATTTCATTCCTCTGAGGACGGCCAGTGCAATATTATGTCTGGTAGCTGTACTTCAACAGTTCCAATGGAGAAGACTATTGGAAATGAGAAAGAATGGGCCAAAAACTGCTTCTTGGATTTAAAATCAGACCATTTAGAGCCAAAGTTTATTACAACAGATCCGGACAGTAGTGTGTACAGGGCAGCCACGGAATTGTTTACCAACAAAGTAATCGAAACAGTACCCCAATATCAGATTGACACAAGACATCTTGGTGAAAATCAAAGAAAATATATAAGAAGACAGGCTGCAGTTTTAAAAATGATGCCTGGGCTGACAAAAAGTTACCGAGAAACTATGCGAAATAGGTTTTCAACAGATATGAGCATGAGGTGCAAAGCAGAGTTTGACAATATTCATCAACAAGTGAACAGGGCATTTCTGCCACTCAAAGTGAGGATTTCCGCAGCCATACCAGCCATAGTTAAATGCTACTCTGGAGACCATAGCCTCTGTTCTGATTATTCAAGTGTATGCAATGGAGACAAGGACAACAACTGGATAGTGAAAAGCACATTTTTACCATCAACATTTCAAATAGATACATGTAACCCCACCCACAAACAGACCATTGAAGACTGTATCAACTACAGACTTGGACCACAAATCCTTGAGAAGACCAAACTGAACACAAATACACAGAAAGTTGAATCTGTTAATCAAACAATAAGGAGAACCTTACCTAAGAGGCTGACTTTTCCCCGTTGCTTTCCTGGCAGAGCTCACAGTGCAGTATTCAGTGTCAATAATGGTCTGGGTGAATCACTAGTTAGACTGTGTGAGGAGACAGGTTGTCCGATCTCAAAGAACAGCCGGGTTGCTGCAGCACTTCTAAAGGGACAAAGTGTGTCTGAAAAAGAGAAAATAAGGGATAAGTCTCAGAATAAGAAGACAGCCAGAAAGCAAAGAAGACTAAAATTGTATCAAATATATGAGAAACACCAAGAGGAGGCCAGCTACCAGAAAGGACTGCTATTGAAGCAAGCCCGCAGAATTCGACAGATACGAGAACATGCGAAAAGGCGTATAACATACGAGCATGCTTACTCAGTTCGTATGCATAGGCGAGCTCTCCACCGTCAGAATATACAGGCCGGCTCATGCGCCATTGTGCACACTCCAGCTTTCCGACAGTGACTCCTGAACAAATTTACGAAGTGTTTTTCTAGAGTTAAATGGAGAGGATTTATGCATAACTTGGTGTGGCACAGGTGGCTAATATCCAGCTGTTCTCCAAAGGAATCTACAGTGGGGACATCCAGAGTCTTGTAGTGAACCATAAAGGAAAGTCTGTGTACTTTGGATACAGTTTTAGAGCCATCTGGCCAAGTCACTTTCTTCTTCCCATAGCCATAAGAGTCTTTAGCCCCAACCCAGACAGTGCAGTCACCAAGTCCCCCACCCCCCACCCCTTTCTCTGAATGTTTTTCCATACAAATGGATAGTTTCTTGAAAAAGTCAGACATTTTTGTTACATATGGACTCTAATCATGCTAAATATGGTATGAAATAAACACAATTTCGGACCAAATTACTCCCATAGCAACCGAAGCATCCCAAATAAACAACCACTTCACACGCTCTTTAGGGCCCAGACCTGTAAATGTTTTTCCATAGGCCTCCATTATAACATTTGGGTGAATTGTGACTCTCACAACTCTTCAACAGCTAAATGGCTACCACAGAATTGTAGCTTGGCCTTAGACTGACCACCTAAATTCAATTATTTACCTTGGTGACCACCATCTTTTATCACTTTTTCGCCTCGGAAGCTGACTACCCTACCCCGCAGCAAATTTGCATACAAAAAAATCATAAATGCACAGGGTCTCATTTTCTGCTCCCCTGCCTTAAAACAATTGCAAAATATCAAATCAAAATTGCTTGCAAATGTGCAGCAATTGTCCCTCTCTCAATTAAAAACAATTATTTTTCAATGCAGACAGTAATGTCCAATCAGTGGACATTTTACTTTTAAAATATACACCTGGTTATCCACCCACCTTTTTGCCCAATCACCGTCCTCCTTATATTTACAGGTCTGTGACCTACAACCAGGCATGCAGACTCGAATAAACACCTACTCCACAAAACTACCAATATTAGGCTAAAGCAACAAAGATGATATCCATCTATAGGGTTGCATTAGCCTGCTTAATGCAGTTGTTTATATATGCCTATTAATGTATTCACTGCCATCTTATTATATACTCAACTACAAAAGAAACCCATCAGTCACTTTTGGTGGCAATTATTGAAAAATGATTAAAAAACGAAAATATATCTTAAACCATATTCTTTAACAATCATATATGCATCAAATTATTTAATTATTCAACAGTTTTGTTTAAACCCGTTTATGCTGTAAGCCAGTGTATTGACAAGGGGTCATTTCTAAAAATTACAATTTTCAGAGAATTTGTTTTCCCTCAAGTTCTCGTCTAAATTGTTTATATCGTCCTATAACCGGTATGTCCCTCTGACGAGACCTTTGAGTGTGTGCAGAAGCCAAAAAACACCGCGTTAGTTTAGTAAGCCCGAATCTCATCCCGATAGAGCAGCTGTGGGATGAGCTCTAGCGACGCATACGAGATCGTTCAGTGCAACCTCAGAATCTTCGGCAGCTTTAGGTTGCTCTCCATTCAGAATGGGCGCAGATTCCCAAGACCGTTGTGCGACGTTACATGCTTTCGGTACGACCTCATTATGGTGTAGTTATTGTTACAGGAGATGGTCATGCCCGTTTTTGACGAATTTAACTCAAGTGAACTGATTTAGACGAGAACGAGATATTCATTATTCAGTGAAAACTTGTCATTTTTGAAAATGACCCCTTGTCTAAACACTGGCGAACAACATGAACGGATTTATGTAAAACTTTTACACTATTTAATGAATTTATGCAGAACTGATTGTTTAGGAATATGGTATAAACATATTTTCATTTCTTAATTCGGTTTTCCATAATTGCCCCAAGAAGTGACATATATGTTGTTTGTATCCTCACGGGCTTCATAGCCTTTCAGTGGACTTGGAAATAAAGCTCTTTCTATATCTACCTATAAATGATATCTTTCGATTGTAGTCCAAGTTCACTAATTAATCGATCTTCCGACTGTAGTCCAAATTCACTAATTAATCGATTGTTTAGATTAATCGTCTCAATATATATGTAAAGCCAATTTGTTTACGAGGGACTTATTGTTTTGGCATTTTTCTGCTCAACACCTATTCTCCTGCTTGAGATATGCTGATCAAGTTTTGCATAGAGATTGACTTTGGCGTCTCTTGATCGTTAGTTTTTATCTAAGCGATTTAAATATTTCAAACTCACCAAAATCTGGAATGCCAATGCCAAATATGGTATGCATTGGTATTTTGAAACTTGAATGCTTGTAAATGGTGGTTCGCCAATTAAATATTTTCTAGTACATTTTCAGTACAAAATATCTCTAACCAAACCATACTGAATTAAATATGAAATATACTCAACTACAAAAGAAACCCATCAGTCACTTCTCGAGGCAATTGTGGAAATCAGAATTAAGAAATGAAAAAAATATATATACCATATTCCGTAACAATCAGTTCTGCATCATTTCATTGAATATTGTAACAATTTTACTTAAATCTGTTCATGCTATTCGCCAGTGTTTAGACAAAGGGTCGCTTTCAAAAATGACAACTTTTTCACTTGAGAATGAATATCTCTTTCTCGTCTAAATCAGTTCACTTGAGTTAAATTCGTCCAAAACAGACATGAACCTCTCCTACAGCAATAACTGCCTCATAACGAGGTCGAACCAAAAGGATGTGACGCCGCACAACATTCTTGGAAATCCGCGCCCATTCTTGAAGGAGAGCAACCTAAGCTGTCGAAGATTCCGATTTTGCACTTAACGATCCGGATGCGTCGCCAGAGCTCACCCAACAACTGCTCTATCGTATTGAGATCCGGGTTTACTCAACTTACGCGGTTTGTTTTTGCTTCTGCACATGCTTGATTGCCTCGTCAGAGAGGGAAATACCGGTTATTGGATGAAGTGAACTGATTAAGACTACAACTCGAGTGAAAACCAATTGTCTGAAACTTGTCATTTTTAGAAATGACCCTTTGTCTATACACTGGCGTACAACACGAACGGGTTTGAGTAAAACTGTTACATTATTCAACAATTTGATGCATTATTGATTGGTAAAGAATATGGTATAAAATATATTTTGATTTCTTAATTATTTTACCATAATTGCCCTAAAAAGTGACTGATGGATTTCGTTTGTAGTTGAGTATAATATTTTATGTACTTCATTTTTTATATCAAGTATATATTGCCATCTTCTTTTATGCGATTAAAGTGATTTTAAACGAGTTAAACCAAGTGTCAGCTTATTGATTCTGAAAAATTGAGTTGCTTGTGAGCGCGAAACCATATGGAGCAGATCCTGATATATTTTTACTCATTATCGCATATGCGCAAACGCCAATGCTGACGTATCCAGAAGGACATTGGTATAGGTACATGTATTCATCTGAGAATATCTTTACTTATAAAGCGAGTCATCCGCCGTAGCATCATTTGTCTAGACAATTTGTGCGCTCCCTGTGTGTGTGTGTGTGTGTGTGTGTGTATGTGTGTGTGTTTGGGGGTAAATTGGCTCGTCCCAAAATGTTTTCTTATATTCCCATGTCCCCCTCAAAATTTGGCCTCAGTATCCCCTAAATAAAAATCCTTGTTCCCCAAAACTGCATCGATGCGAGATACTAAGTTATAGAGGTATGCGCCATTAAGGCCAGGATTTTTTCTTATATATTGATTTACGGGAGAGCCTACCCTGAGATTTTAACCCACCCAGAAAAATAAATTGGCTGTACCTGTATCCTTTATGAAAATTTACTTTTATTTGATCGACTGTTCAGCTTTGCTCATCTTTTTATCTTATTTTTGTTTAGTCCCCTCGACCCATTCAATTTCAATAGTTTCTCGTAAATAATTCTGGCCTATTATAATATACCTGCAATGAAATACATCTGAGACAACTACTTTCCCGACTCGAAAATACAAAACCTTGTATTACGCTACTCGGGTGATATTTTTCCGTATCACCATCCTCCATGTTTTACCCAACTCACAAGATAAAAGCCAGCACCTGGCGGCGAACTCTTAATCTGACTCGCAATCTTTGCCATAGCATTATTAATCACTAAAATCACATTTCTATCCGACGTTTAGGCGATAAGCCTCTATTTACGTATTTCCCCTATTAAAGGAAAGGAATTAAACACGATAAATGCATTTTCCGCCTCTGTCGTAACATTTTTACACAATGTGACGTCATCAAACAATTGGCGCGACGTTATTTGCTACCGTAACGGCATCGCAACGTCACGTCACATGGTATCAACTTTGGTGAGTTAACCGCTAAAACTGAAATGAGTTTTGTTGTGTTATGTAGGTATATAATAAAAACATTATTACTTAAGTAACTTGATCTGATGGGTCGAATCACGTCTCGTGGCTGCGCCAGGAACAACTAGATCACACTCGACTTCGTCTCGTGTGATCCGATCGTTCCTGGCGCAGCCACTCGACGTGATCCGATCCATCAGATCAAGTTACTCAAGTAATAATGTGTATTTATTATATACCTGCAATGAAATATATCTGATACAACTACTTTTCCGACTCGAAAATACAAAATCTTGTATCGCGCTACTCGGGTGATATTTTTCCGTATCACCATCCTCCATGTTTTACCCAACTCACAAGATAAAAGCCAGCACCTGGCGGCGAATTCTTAATCTGACTCGCAATCTTAGCCATAGCATTATTAATCACTAAAATCACATTTCTATCTGACGTTTAGGCGATAAGCCTCTATTTATTTATTTCCCGTATTAAAGGAAAGGAATTAAACACGATAAATGCATTTTCCGCCTCTGTCGTAACATGTTTACACAATGTGACGTCATCAAACATTTGGCGCGACGTTATTTGCAGTAGTATAGGTGCCACTATAGAGTTTTTGACGTCACTTCCGGTCCAAGATGGCGGCCCCCACGACGTCAGATCCAAGATGGCGGCCCCCATGACTTCCGGTCCAAGATGGCGGCCCCCACGACACCAAGATGGCGGCCCCACGAAGTCAGATACGAGATGGCGGCCCCTGTGACGCGTTCGGTTACACCTCGGAGGGTGAGTCAACGCCCTAGACCACGAGAAGGTAGCGTCACGTCCTAGAGTGCGGTGTCGTTCTTCTTCTCTATATACAAGGGTTAGGGGCCTCTCATGTATCGAACGAACACGAATCTGGAGGAGTCTATATTGAGGATTTCCGGGTGTTTTTTTTACGCAGTTCAGAACGAGATCCAGTCTTTCATGGTGTAGCGCGTCGCAGCGCTCGGTTTATCCCGTTCCCCGGGTGGACCCTTTTTTTTCAGCACGGTCCTTTCACGTCTTTTTCCACGTACTGATAGGCTTCGTAATTGGGTCTTAAAGGCTGAGAGGGATATGATTGTCTATCAACGTAGAACGGGTTCCTCTCCATGCATATGGCGTCTGGCTAACTTAGGAGCATATTGCGCAATTATTTGCTGTTCGTCCTTTAGTATCTTAATGAATTCCAGTCCGAAGTTGCTGTCTTACGCCCTCCGTCCGTTATACTATCCTCTCCTTTTCACTTAAGCTCCGATTTTGCCATTTCTAAAGCTTGGGCTACTGGGGTGACCAGGTTCACTACGGGTTTTTCCTTTTGTCTCATTTCTTTCAACTCTCTGTATTTCCGTCCACTACCCACAATATAATGACCTTGACTGTCGCGTTCCGCGTAGCCATCTCTAACATCCAGCAAGTGCTGATACCATTTGTCGGGATCCGACACGTAAGGAATCCACTTCTGCTGTTGGTAATCGTAAACGAGTCTAGTGCCCATCTCTTTTGATCGATTTCCTCCTTCGTGCTCGAGTTATTCTTACGCTCTATTCATACCAACGTGCGAGAGTCTAGTTCACTATCCTCAAGCACCTCGATTAATCGCTCAGCGGCCTCTCTGGCTTCGCGCCGTAGTTGTCTACATCTCATCCGAAACAACAGTTCATCAAACAAAGCTATACACATAAAAGTAATGGCGAACATATTTACGCCTACTCAATACTTAATCCCTTTTCTTAGTTACCAGTTTTGATAGTCATTTGGGTTACACTCCGGACACCGTAATGCGCCTAACTGATTCATGTGATCACTTTGCATGTAACAGGGTACGACCCCGTCTAGTTCGGGTAAGACCCTTCCAATTTCTGTTAAGAGTTCTTTGACGGCAATGTATTCTAGGGGTCTCAGGTATAATCCCTTTTTCGTAGGTATCACCTCTTCTTGCGGCTTCCAATACTGCCTTATATCCATACATGCGCTGCCCTCGGTGATGGTACAATAAATGTTCCCTCCAAGATGACTCTTATATAAACACCATAAGAATCGTTCCGGTGGTGGTTGTACTAGCGAGGAAAGTAACAGTTTTCTAGTCCATTCCGTTTTCCCCGATCCGCTGGGTCCAGTTACCATCATAGAGAATGGGTGTCTAAATGTCATTTCCTTCAATGGTTGTGACTGGTCGGTATATTTCCCACTGCCATGGACATTGTGTTCATGTCTTTGCAATGCATCACGCCTACTATAGGACTGGTTGCAGATCAAACACCTGATCATTTTGTCTCAGTTAGTATTGTTTCTCTACCTTCATACGGGTGTCATCCTTCTTACGATCATTGGATCATTGTTACCACCACTAACACCACCGACACCACCACCACCACCACCACCACCACCCACCACCACCACCACCACCACCACCACCACCACCACCACCCATTCCCACCACATGGTGGACCATTGTTTCCTGACTGTACATTCACTGTATCCTCACTGTATCCCACTGTACCCCAACTGAACCCTCACTGTATCATCACTGTACCCCACTGTACTCTCACTGTATCCTCCCTGTACCCTCACTGTATCCCACTTTACCCCAACTGAACCCTCACTGTATCCTCACTGTGCCCCAATGTACTCTCACTGTATCCTCACTGTACCCCACTGTACTCTCACTGTATCCCCACTGTATCCTCCCTATACCCTAAATGTATCCTCCTTCCCTCCTCCTCCTCACCCTCTCCTCCTCCCTCCTAATCTCACTGTACCCCAACTGAACCCTCACTGTGCCCCAATGTACCCTAACTGTATCCTCACTGTACCCCCACTGTACCCTCACTGTTTCCCAACTGAACCCTCACTGTATCCTCATTGTGCCCCAATGTACCCTCACTGTATACTCACTGTACCCCACTGTACTCTCACTGTAACCCCACTGTATCCTCCCTGTACCCTCAATGTATCCTCCTTTCCTCCTCCTCCTCATCCTCTCCTCCTCCCTCCTAATCCCACTGTATCCCAACTGAACCCTCACTGTGCCCCAATGTACCCTCACTGTATCCTCACTGTACCGCACTGTACTCTCACTGTATCCCCACTGTATCCTCCCTGTACCCTCACTGTATCCTCCTTTCCCCCTCCTCCTCACCCTCTCCTCCTCCCTCCTAGCTCCATTATGAATTTGAACTATCATGATCACTGTTTTTTACGGCCATTATACTCGTTGTAGAACGTTCTATCATCGTAGGTTCACCGGTAATTGTGGGTTGACAATGATTATATAATGATTAAGCATAACAGTTTCGCTTTAAACAACCAGTCATAAGCATTTACGCTATGTATAGTCTTAAGATGATGTACTATATTTAGCATATCCTTTCTATAGCATATTGGACACTGGATCTTGTATCTATGAGGCATAGTTTTGATCTGTTTTTAAACACCATTTAAAACGAAACTTTATGTATATCAGCTTGCTGGGCAAGCCTTTCCTTTTAAATCGAAACTTTTATAATACAAACGCGAACCTTCCTTTTATAACGACACTTTTATGTATAACCTGGCAAGCCTTTCCTTTTAAATCTAAATGCTTATAATACAAGTGCGAGCCTTCCTTTTAAAACAACACTTTTATGTTTCAGCTTCCTGGGCAATGCTTTTCACGCATTCTTATAACGCGAAGATGAATCACGCTATGAAAAAAACGTGTGGCGTTCGAAAACACCAGTTTACAAACGTTTGAGCTAAATAGTATCATTTAAACTGTTCAATTTGCATGTTTATTGTTCGACTGCCTTATTAGCTATGACTCGATTGCATGCGATGCGCATTATGTAGCGAGAGGTTTTTTTTCTGATTGGTCAATAATTAATCATAGTAATATCGTTATAAATGTATATCATAAGCCATACATTTCGCAATTCGTCTCTAGACTATGAACAGACGATACGTAATTTGAATTTAGGGGTACCTACCTGTACACGAGCAGCGAAGGCTCTGGCGAGTCTGCGCTGATGTACCAGCTTGTGTTAAGTCGTTGATGAATACTTTTAAGAAATTTTTATGAGATCCAGTGTCCAATATGCTATAGAAAGGATATGCTAAATATAGTACATCATCTTAAGACTATACATAGCGTAAATGCTTATGACTGGTTGTTTAAAGCGAAACTGTTATGCTTAATCATTATATAATCATGGTCAACCCACAATTACCGGTGAACCTACGATGATAGAACGTTCTACAACGAGTATAATGGCCGTAAAAAACAGTGATCATGATAGTTCAAATTCATAATGGAGCTAGGAGGGAGGAGGAGAGGGTGAGGAGGAGGGGGAAAGGAGGATACAGTGAGGGTACAGGGAGGATACAGTGGGGATACAGTGAGAGTACAGTGCGGTACAGTGAGGATACAGTGAGGGTACATTGGGGCACAGTGAGGGTTCAGTTGGGGTACAGTGGGATTAGGAGGGAGGAGGAGAGGGTGAGGAGGAGGAGGAGGAAAGGAGGATACATTGAGGGTACAGGGAGGATACAGTGGGGGTACAGTGAGAGTACAGTGGGGTACAGTGAGTATACAGTGAGGGTACATTGGGGCACAATGAGGATACAGTGAGGGTTCAGTTGGGAAACAGTGAGGGTACAGTGGGGGTACAGTGGGGATACAGTGAGGGTACATTGGGGCACAGTGAGGGTTCAGTTGGGGTACAGTGAGATTAGGAGGGAGGAGGAGAGGGTGAGGAGGAGGAGGGAAAGAGGATACATTGAGGGTACAGGGAGGATACAGTGGGGATACAGTGAGAGTACAGTGGGGTACAGTGAGGATACAGTGAGGGTACATTGGGGCACAGTGAGGATACAGTTAGGGTTCAGTTGGGGTAAAGTGGGATACAGTGAGGGTACAGGGAGGATACAGTGAGAGTACAGTGGGGTACAGTGATGATACAGTGAGGGTTCAGTTGGGGTACAGTGGGATACAGTGAGGTAACAGTGAATGTACAGTCAGGAAACAATGGTCCACCATGTGGTGGGAATGGGTGGTGGTGGTGGTGGTGGTGGTGGTGGTGGGTGGTGGTGGTGGTGGTGGTGTCGGTGGTGTTAGTGGTGGTAACAATGATCCAATGATCGTAAGAAGGATGACACCCGTATGAAGGTAGAGAAACAATACTAACTGAGACAAAATGATCAGGTGTTTGATCTGCAACCAGTCCTATAGTAGGCGTGATGCATTGCAAAGACATGAACACAATGTCCATGGCAGTGGGAAATATACCGACCAGTCACAACCATTGAAGGAAATGACATTTAGACACCCATTCTCTATGATGGTAACTGGACCCAGCGGATCGGGGAAAACGGAATGGACTAGAAAACTGTTACTTTCCTCGTTAGTACAACCGCCACCGGAAAGAATCTTATGATGTTTTGGACAATGGCAGCCCCTGTAAGAAGACCTTCAGAAGAGAATTCCATGTATAGAATTTATACGGGGTATCCCAGACTATCTAGATAATGCTCAGTTTATGGATCCCTCAAAAAGGAACCTAATCATTTTTGATGACCTGATGACCGAAGCAAAGTGTGACCAGAGAATTGCCGACCTTTTTACGAAAGGCAGTCACCACAGAAATATATATATCGTGTATTTGACTCAAAACGTATTTCCTCAAGGTAGAGCTTGCAGGGATATCGCTTTAAATACGCAATATTTGGTCTTGTTTAATAATCCGATCGACAGACAACAAGTTGCGACCTTGGCAAGAAGAATTTATCCGTCCACTTGCGCCACATTTATGAGGAAATTTGAAGATGCCACGGCAAGACCTTATGGTTACCTCGTCCTAGATCTTAAATCGAGTACATCCGAACAGTACAGACTACAAACTGACATATTTGTCGATCAACAGTCTCCCTATGACGGAGATATTTCTGATGATGAAGGTGCTTACAGTGTGGAGTCCCTAGATTATATACGCTCTATCAGCCCTCCGGATAAAGAAAGAGATGAAAGTTATAAACCGGATATATGGAATAGGAGGGTAAGCTATTTAAGCCCTCCAGGTTAACGAAGAAAACAAAGAGATGAGCGCTCTAAACTCGACATCTGGAACAGGAGATTTCAAAATCCGATCAGGCAGGAGAACGTAGAGCAGTTTAAAGCTAAAGTGAATGCTTATGAAGAGCGAGGTTTTAGTTCGGATAAAGCTATTCATCTCGCAGCCAATGATGATTTGCCTTCTCTCCGCAAAAAACTCAGACGAGATTACGCTCAATTTCTAATAGATTATTATGAGCTACAAGAGGATCTTGTTCAACAGCGAATACTGGAATCGGCTAAAACGTTTAAGAACCAACACGATATGAATCAGGCGGACTCTATCAGACAAGCCATCAAACTCAGAAAAGATTTATTTATGGACGTATGGCCGAATCATAATATAGAAACCGAGAAAGCCTCTGAAGACCAAGAGGACTCTACTACGTCGTGAAGGAGAATGAGGAGGAGGGATCAGGAGTGAGGAGGTTGACCAATTGGATGGCTGGATAATTGATCAATCAGAAGAGACCTCTCACTATGTAAGGCGCTTTGCAGCAATCTAGTCATATCTATTCTGACAGTCAAACAGTAAACATGTCTAGATGCAGATTCAGTCTCGGAACCGATCGCTTTATCGAGGTCACAGAACGGAAAGGTGAACTGCGTGTTGACCTGAGAGAATGGAAAGATGACAAACCGACCGAGAAAGGTATCAGCTTAACCTTGATGCGATGGAAGAATTGGGTGGATTACTTAGAATACGCGGATCAAGCGAGGACAGAGAAACAAAACTATAAGAGTCATCTTGGAGGGAACATTTATTGTACCATCACCGAGGGCAGCGCATGTATGGATATAAGGCAGCATTGGAAGCCGCAAGAAGAGGTGATACCTACGAAAAAGGGATTATACCTGAGACCCCTAGAATACATTGCCGTCAAAGAACTCTTAACAGAAATTGGAAGGGTCTTACCCGAACTAGACGGGGTCGTACCCTGTTACATGCAAAGTGATCACATGAATCAGTTAGGCGCATTACGGTGTTCGGAGTGTAACCCGAATGACTATCAAAACTGGTAACTAAGAAAAGGGATTAAGTATTGAGTAGGCGTAAATATGTTCGCCATTACTTTTATGTGTATAGCTTTGTTTGATGAACTGTTGTTTCGGATGAGATGTAGACAACTACGGCCCGAAGCCAGAGAGGCTGCTGAGCGATTAATCGAGGTGCTTGAGGATAGTAAACTAGACTCTCGCCCGTTGGTATGAATAGAGCATAAGAATAACTCGAGCACGAAGGAGGAAATCGATCAAAAGAGATGGGCACTAGACTCGTTTACGATTACCAACAGCAGAAGTGGATTCCTTACGTGTCGGATCCCGACAAATGGTATCAGCACTTGCTGGATGTTAGAGATGGCTAAGCGGAACGCGACAGTCAGGGTCATTATATTGTGGGTAGTGGACGGAAATACAGAGAGTTGAAAGAAATGAGACAAAAGGAAAAACCCGTAGTGAACCTGGTCACCCCAGTAGCCCAAGCTTTAGAAATGGCAAAATCGGAGCTTAAGTGAAAAGGAGAGGATAGTATAACGAACGGAGGGCGTAAGACAGCAACTTCGGACTGGAATTCATTAAGATACTAAAGGACGAACAGCAAATAATTGCGCAATATGCTCCTAAGTTAGCCAGACGCCATATGCATGGCGAGGAACCCGTTCTACGTTGATAGACAATCATATCCCTCTCAGCCTTTAAGACCCAATTACGATGCCGATCAGTACGTGGAAAAAGATGTGAAAGGACCGTGCTGAAAAAAAGGGTCCACCCGGGGAACGGGATAAACCGAGCGCTGCGACGCGCTACACCATGAAAGACTGGATCTCGTTCTGAACTGCGTAAAAAAACCACCCGGAAATCCTCAATATAGACTCCTCCAGATTCATGTTTGTTCGATACATGAGAGGCCCCTCACCCTTGTATATAGAGAAGAAGAACGACACCGCGCTCTAGGACGTGACGCTACCTTCTCGTGATCTAGGGCGTTGACTCACCCTCCGAGGTGTAACCGAACGCGTCACAGGGGCCGCCATCTCGTATCTGACTTCGTGTGGCCGCCATCTTGGTGTCGTGGGGGCCGCCATCTTGGACCGGAAGTCATGGGGGCCGCCATCTTGGATCTGACGTCGTTGGGGCCGCCATCTTGGACCGGAAGTGACGTCAAAAACTCTATAGTGCCACACATACTACTATTTGCTTCCGTAACGGCATCGCAACGTCACGTCACATGGTATCAACTTTGGAGAGTTAACCGCTAAAACTGAAATGAGTTTTGTTGTGTTATGTAGGTATATAATAAAAACATTATTACTTGAGTAAATTGATCTGATGGGTCGGATCACGTCTCGTGGCTGCGCCAGGAACTACTTGATCACACTCGACTTCGTCTCGTGTGATCCGATCGTTCCTTGCGCAGCCACTCGACGTGATCCGATCCATCAGATCAAGTTACTCAAGTAATCATGTGTATATATCAGCTAGCTTCATAGACTGGCTCCAGTCCTTAAAACCATTTACATCAGGAGATCTGCTGTCATGTGATAGAGAACGTCTTAAAAATTACGTTAACGTCACTTGCACAATACAAAAGACACGTGATGCAAGCGTAATTTATTCATAATCTGTAAAACAGAGCCATCAGAGTTAGACTGGCTACAAGTATATGATATGACACATTGATGAAAAATAGTTTTAAGGACTGGAGCAGGTCTACTAGCTACACTGATTGACTGCATCCTTTACTTGTTCGAAGCATGCACTTCTACTTTACTTTCCAAACAACTAATAACAAAGGCGCTGAGCAGCATGTGCGAAGGTACAGGCTGGTTTGTTCCTCTTTTGTTCGTAATCGACGTAGCCTAAGCCGGGGCCCAAGTAAAACCAGTTGTGCCTACTCTAAATTTGGAAATTTTCGCTAGAATTTTACTTTCGCGAATAGCGTTAAAAGACGTATTTTGCCTCGACAAAAATTCGCGAATTTGCATGATTTACCTACATCAGTAAAGGGCAAAGTGTTTTGCCATTTCGCGAGGGTTTTATTTTGCGAATCTTCGCTTCCGCGAAGTCTCGCGAAAATAAAACCCTCGCGAAAATTTCCCAGTTTGTAGTATAAGTACCATTATCCCCTGACATCGTTCCAATATCTGCTACCTCAACATGTTCAAGTCAGCTATTGCTATAAATAATTAACGAGAATAACAAACCTTCACCTTGTGTACAACGGATTCCAGCTAAAAAGGAGGCGGATTTTCCAAGGTATTGTCATTTATCATAAATTTCTATGTACCCAGAGTAGCGCAGTGGCTAGGGGGTAGAATGCTTGACTCGAGACCGAGAGGCCGCGGGTTCGAGCCTCACCGGCGTCACTTCGATGTGGTCCTTGAGCAAGACACATTTATTCTAGCTTAGTACTGGTTCAACCCAGGAAAACCCGTCCCTGTTTAAATGAAAGATTGTTGATGGGACGTAAAGAATCAAATCAAACAAACGAACAAACCTACCCACATCGGTCTAATATCGGTGCGCGGGACAACCGCGCACCGATATTAGACCGATGTTGGTAGGCTTGGCTCGGTGCGGTATATTCACCCCAAGAAGCTACAAGGGAATGTATCGAAATACCAAAACGTATCAATAAAAAATGTTAAAATCATAGGTACCGATACGTATCTGCGTAAGAATCATTGAATTTCTTTAAACGAGCCTATGTGAGTTTGTCACTTTCCCATTGGTATCCTGGGTCAGGTGTGGTACTTGATTGTATCGATTCCTGATCTTTGCAACCTTATTACTTTGTTTAGAAGAAGAAGAATTTCATTAACCTCGTTATAGGTCAATAGGGGTCGAGGCCGTCCCCCATTAATCTTACAATCAAAACAAATATTATCTGCAATAGGCCATACAGGCCGTTGAGCAGATAATCATATATAAACAAGTTTATTAAGTATCTGCGTAAAATCATTGAATTTCTTTAAACGAGCATTGTAGAGCCACAAAATCTCCATACACAATATGCTCTCTCGAGGTGCATATTGTGTACCCTGCATACACAATATGCTCCCCCTTAAATCGGAAGCATATTGTGTAGGACATGTATCATACCTACACAATATGCTCCCTAGCTGAGGAGCGCAGTCGTGGTAGAGTGCTTGACCCGATATCGATGGGTTGCGGGTTCGAGCCTCACCTGAAGCACTGCGTTGTGTTCTTGAACATGACACTAAATATCCTGTGCTCAGTACTGGTTTCCCCCCCGATGAAGTCGGAGGGATATTGTTTTGGCGTCGGCCGTCTGTGCACCCGTCTGTCTGTCTCTCTGTCCACCTGTCCTTCCAGAAACATACCTAAGTACCTATTAGTCAGATTTGATGCATTCTCTGCATGAATTGATAGTACCATGGACAGTCCCAAGTGCGGATCCAGAGGGGGGGGGGCAGGGGGTCCGGACCTCCCCCGGAAAATCACAAGTTATATATTTTCTATAGGAATAAGCAATTGGAACCCCCACCCCGGAAAAAGTTGGACCCCCCTGGAAAATGTTGGACTCCCTCAGGAACCTTGAAAAATGATAGTTTTCTTTGAAATTAACCGTTTGCGACTGTGAAATAAGCTGAGGACTAAAAAAAAGGTTGTCAGAGCTTTTTTGTCGGATTGACCTTGACCCCCCCCCCCCTGACGAAAATTCCTAGATCCGCGCATGACAGTCCTATGTCGTATAAGTTTCGTCAAGATCAACTGATAAACTCATTATTGCTCTGGCACTTATAATGCAAAAGTTGTAATGGCTTTCTTAGAGTAATTATCTAAACATTTCCCCAAAGCTATTATGTATAAAAAGCCTGTAGATAAGTATGACGGTGTAAAATGTAAAAATAAATACCCCGCCCACTTGAATCTTTAGGCAGGGTCAAATGTCAAATACATTAATTTGGCAATAACTTAGTCAATTTTCAATATTATTACCGAAACTTTGTATGCAGACAGATAAAAAACAACAATAGATATGAAATATATCAGACTGGATATTTGATTGGATGCCTGGGTCCGATCCCCAGGGTAGATTTAGGGGATGGGGCGAGTCCAAAATGAAACTTATTTTGAATGTTGTCTTGCTACATATAAAATTAAGGGAACAGCAGATGACAGCAGCATGATAGCAATTATTTAGCACGCAGAGACACCATTGACCACTGAGGAAGGGGGTCAAAAGGTCAACGCATTTTCACCTTCAAAATAGTCATGTTTCGTAGAGCACCTTGAAAACAAGCATTCTGTCCTTTCATACACACTAACCCCTTGTGTAGTGGCAAAAGGTCAAATATTCATTTATTGAATATGGTCAAGCTGCATATCAAATAGAAGGGACTTACGCATGCAGCAAAATGGTAGCAAGTATTGTTCCAGATGACACACTGCGACTTCGGGGGTGGGTCAAAAGATAAAACATTTTTTTCTGAAATCAAATATGTTGAAGATCAGAATGGAGTGTATAGCACACTGAAAGTACAAATGTCAAAGATCACCCACATTGCATCAAATTAACGGGGGAAAAGTGTAGATTTACTTTAAGGTGGCCAATCACGTGGTATGACTGATTGTGTTCACGGACTGCACAAACCAGTTATAAGACATCAAAAGTAAGGAAAATCTGCTGTTGTGCGTTAGATGCTCGCAGCATATTGTGTACCTTACCTACACAATTTGCTTACATTATCATACTACCAAGGTACCATATTGTGTACCTTAACCTACACAATATGCTCAAATTCTCATAATACTATTCCATTTTCATAATACTATCACGGTAGCAAGCATATCGTGTACCTTACCTACACAATATGCTCCAATTATCATAAAAAACTAGGTAGCATATTGTGTACCTTATCTACACAATATGCTCCAAATATCATAATACTACCGAGGTAGCATATTGTGTACCTTACCTACACAATATACTCCAAATATCATAATACAACTAAGGTAGCATATTATGTATCTTACCAACACAATATGCTCGAAATATCATAAAACTACTACGGCAGCATATTGTGTGACTAACTTACACAATATGCTCCCATTATCATAATACTACCAAGGTAGCATATTGTGTACCTTACCTACACAATATGCTCCCATTATAATACTACTACCGAGGTATTATATTGTGTACCTTACCCACACAATATGCTCCCATTATCATACTACAACCAAGGAAGCATATTGTGTACTTACCTACACAATATGTGCTAATTATCATAATTCTACCGAGGTAGCATATTGTGTATCTTACCTACACAATATGCTCCCATTATCATAATACTACCAAGGTAGCATATTGTGTACCTTACCTACACAATATGCTCCCATTATCATAATACTATCAAGGTAGCATATTGTGTACGTTGCCTACACAATATGCTCCCAATATCATTATACTACCAAAGTAACAGTTTGTGTGCATTACCTACACAATATGCTCCAATTATCATAATACTACTAAGGTAGCATATTATGTACCTTACCTACACAATATACTCCAAATATCATAATACTACTCAGGTCGCATATTGTGTGACTTACCTTCACAATATGCTCCAAATATCATAATACTACGAAGGTCGCATATTGTGTGCATTAACTACACAATATGCTCCATTTATCATAATATTACTAGGTAGCATGTTATGTACCTTACCTACACAATATGCTTCAAATATCATAATACTACTAAGGTAGCATATTGTGTGACTTAAAAACACAATATGCTATTATTATCATAAGACTACCTACATACAGGTAGCATATTGTCTACCTTACCTACACAATATGCTCCAAAAATCATAATACTACTAAGGTAGCATATTGTGTGGCTTACCTACACAATATGCTCCCAATATCAAAATACTACCAAGGTAGCATATTGTGTACCTCTACCTACCCAATATGCACCAAATATCATGATACTACTAAGGTAGCATATTGTGTACCTTACCTATACAATACGCTCCCATTATCAAATTACTACCAAGGTAGCATATTGTTTACCTTACCTACACAATATGCTCCCAATATCATAATACTACCGAGGTTGCATATTGTGTACCTTACCTGCACTATATGCTCCCATTATCATAATACTACCGAGGTATCATATTGTGTACCTTACCTACACAATATGCTCCCATTATCACACTACAACCATGGAAACATATTGTGTACTTACCTACACAATATGCTCCCATTATCATAATACTACCAAGGTAGCATATTGTGTACCTTACCTACACAATACGCTCCCATTATCATAATACTACCAAGGTAGTATATTGGGTACCTTACCTACACAATATGCTCCCATTATCATAATACTACCAAGGTAGCATATTGTGTACTTTGGATACACAATATGCTCCCAATATCATAATACTACCAAACTAACATTTTGTGTGCATTACCTACACAATATGCTCCAATTATCATAATACTACTAAGGTAGCATATTATGTACCTTACCTACACAATATGCTCCAAATATCATAATACTTCTAAGGTAGCTTATTGTGTGACTTACCTACATAATTTGCTCTCATTATCATAATACTATCAAGGTAGCATATTGTATACCTTACCTTCACAGTATGCTCCAAATATCATTATACTACTAAGGTAGCTTATTGTGTACCTTACCTACACAATATGCTCCAAATATCATAATACTACTAAAGTAGCATATTGTTTACCTTACCTACACAATATGCTCCCATTACCATAATACTACCAAGGTAGCATATTGTGTACCTTACCTACATCAGGATATAGAGACAAAAGGCATATGCTAAGAAAGGAACTGTCCTAACAAAACTTAATAATCAAATAGAAACACAATAGAGACATATCTCGTTTAAGTACCTTTACTTTCACAAACGTTCAAGTAATGTTAAATAGCATAAATAAAGTTAGCGTTTAGTATATATGCATGTAAAATATGTCTGCCATTCTCTTTATATCAATCGTCTCAAAAATAAATCATTTTGAAAAATATCATGATACATCGCATATGGCGATAATCATTGTTTCTATTGTAAATCGCACAAAATATAAGTATGATATAGCATATCATTTGATGAATGTACTACTTAAAAGTATTCTGTGACAGTAGCATAAGCACGAAGTTTGTTTCTATTAGATGAACTGTCAATATACTTTATAGTTAATATCGTTTAACAAGTTGATACACGTCTCATGAATATAACTTGGTTTTAAGGGCTGAATGGTAGTCGCTGTGAGTACTTATTGTTGGTGTAAAACTTCCAGAGTGTTCTGCTTCTTCTTCTTAATCTTTATTTCCTCCATAAAGAGATTTACAAGAGAACATTCTTACATATAAGATAACTACAAACATGCAATGGTTAATTATAAGGGCATGCAATAGAGATGTGCAGCTTTGCCTACAAAAAATGATTCGGAAATAAAAAGTTGAGAGATAGCTATTTACAGGAAAAGAGAATTATCGAACGAATGCCTTTCATATACACAAGAAACAGTTCTTGTATATAGATGTAAGGCTTTATTTCGTAGTATCTCGTGGATCACATTAACCGCTAACCGGGTTAATATCATTTATATCATAAAATCACTTCTTATTTGCATGCATTTATTTAGGAACAGTAAAATACTAACCGTTTGTAGAACGGAAGCCCACAAACCGACACTTTGGTAAACAGTGCAGACCAAGATGAAATGCCGCACAAGCTGGCGCCTCATCAGTGCCCGCACTGTTTGCTGGGACAAAAACTCGAGCCTCAGAGAATATAGTAATATATTCCCTTTGTGGAAACGGGAAACGGTAAAATGTGATCCCTCAATGTGAACATTGGATCATTCTGACTTACATATTGGGCATTACGGTTATTAGTGTTCGCAAGTGTTACGACAGCAGCTTCTGAAAAATGCGAACGACTTAAATAAAAAGCTGTCTACCATTGCTCTGTCTAGGTTAGACCAGCAAGAGGCACTCAGAACAATGGTTGCAAAAGTGTCTGCATCAACTGAAAATAAAACATCTACTAGTTCTGGTGGCAAAATACCTCTACAATCACACAGAAATCTGTCTTTTAGCGGTTTGGTACAATTACACTCTGTGAGATGGTGGGTAATAGAGTCTCTATAATAACGCTTACAATGCAAGCAAATGTGATTGCCTGGGTCTGGAATGGATGTCCATAGCCTGGCAATAAAGTCACAGAGCTTTCTCAATAGCCTAAAAGCAAACGTCTGAAATTACTTTCAGGCCCTTCTGGCATAAATGTTCAGTCAAACCAAAGTAATAAAGTTGCAAAGATCAGGAATCGATACAATCAAGTACCACACCTGACCCAGGATACCAATGGGAAAGTGACAAACTCACAGAAGACACCACAAACGAGAGCAAAGAGGTCAGCCCTTTCCCAGCAGGTGACCACAAAGCACATATAAACAGACGCGTACAAAACATAGCCAACACAAGACAGAACAAAAACATAAAAGATCCACAAAAGAAGTACCACCTTGGAACGGTCAGTAAAATATTTTACTGGAGGGCTTAAACCGGTTTAACGGCGCCAACCTCACCCTTAATTCAGATGTGGATCAAGACACATAAATATTTGGTTTGCATGAAAGACCCCTAGCTTATCAATGCATCATCTCCTAAAACATATAAATCAAGATATACCAAGGAGATAAAGCAAGGATAAGGACTCAACAGTAAATTAAACTGAATACCGGAGCAAAAGAAATCCAACAGGTAAACCCCGGAGGGCCCGACAAACAGCCAAAGCATCAGGCCCCTACCATCTCATCAATAGATAAGTCTTTAAGTCGGAACCATCATAGAGTCTGAAGTCCGACCCACCGGCGTGCAATTAAAGAGGAAACTAAAGTTGCCAACCGTGATTGGGTTGACTACCAAGCATGCAGTCTGTTGCAATACATTAATGTTATAGCCAATCTTTTTATAATGGGAAATTATTTTAATGAACTGCGCTGAAAAATTATTAGAGCCAACAATCTTCTTCAACTTATACACCAAGTCACCATAGAAATCAGGTTCCGAAAGTCCTTGGCGCAAGAGAGATTTAAGTCCAACTTGGAATTTAGAAATCAAATCATAGTATCGTCTATAAAATTTTGAAAATGTTTTGCGAAGTTTATGATACCGATAGCCCTGTTTAAGAAGTTTCTGAGCTAACAATTTATTGCGAGTGTTGAAGTCAGTAACATAGCTAGATGCTCTAGCAAAACGAATGAGTTGAGAGATATAGACTCCATAGGATGTAGAACGAGGAACATCACCATCTAAAAATGGGAAATTGACAATTTCAAAATCAAAGTCGTCACGTTTATCATAAATTTTGGTAGAAACAATATCATTAGAAATTGACAAATGCAAGTCTAAAAATGCGGCTTCGGTATCAGAGGCATTGGCTTTATTAAGTTGGAGCTCTGAAGGGTATATTTGACTAACCATATTTTCAAAATAAACATTATTAATATTTAAAATATCGTCCAAATATCTGGAAGTAGTGTTAAACGCATCAATAACATCAGCCTGCTTATCATCAGAAAGAGACATCATAAAGTCCCTTTCATAACAAAACAGGAATAAATCTGCAACCAGGGGAGCACAATTAGTGCCCATAGGAATCCCAACTACTTGTCTATAGAGCTTGGTGCCAAATCGAATAAAAATGTTGTCCAACAAAAAGGTCAGCGCATCACATACATTTTGACACGACCATGCATGATATTTTTTAGGTTTTTCTGAAGTAAAAAATGCATTTCTGTCACTACATGCAAGGTAAGGAGAGCCTACTCTCTGGAAGGTTCTTTCAATAAGATCAATAAGTTTATCTTTAATTAAATTATGAGGTAAAGAAGTGTAAAGAGTAGAAAAATCATAAGTAGACAAACTGGTCGCATTGAAATCTCTAGCTTTAAGTTTATCTAAAATTTCACCTGAATTTTTTATGGACCAAAATAGGTTTTTACCAGATCTCTCATATACTTTTTCACAATATTTGATAACATGTTTTTTAACAGCTGTAAGACATGAGGTTAACAATTTAGAAAGTTCTGTTGTCGTACAAGAACTAGAATTTGCAATAAATCTTGCTTTATAGGGTTTTTTATGGAGTTTAGGTAACCAGTACAACGTAGGAACTTTGTCTTGATTTTCTTTAGCTTTGACACCAAAATGTAGGGCTGTATGACAACCATGCCCATCAACAATCACCCTTTCACTTAAAGAAGGCTGCAGTTTATAGGCATTAGTGTCAACAAGCTCACGCTTAAGAGTATTAATATAATACAATCGTCAAACAACTACAACATTGTTAGCAGCTTTATCTGCTGGAACCAAAACATAGTTCATATGAAAATCCTGGATACCTCGTTTAAGATGACGAAAAGAAGATTTAGGTTTAGGGGGCAAAAGATGTGTATTACGAGAGTAAAATGAAAAACGAGTATCAATAATTTTAAAAATGTTAATCTTCCATTCCTTCAAAGCATCAGGTTCAACATTTTCCCGTTTGCACCAACGATTACTGAAGTCATTTAAAGAAGCAGCGATCTCTCTACGACATTTAGAGAAATCAATATTAGAGGGAAATCTATATTTAGGACCTTTAGAAATGATATTGCGAACTCTAGCGTCAGGAATGACATTTAGATTACCTGTAATAACATGCCCTGCAGAGGGATATAAATAATTTGAATTTTTACAATCTCAGGAGGCAGGAGTATTGGAATCTATATCTAAATCATTTACAATTTTATTAAAGTTAAATATCGTAGACCTTATTGGTTTGTTATATTTATAACAAATGATAGGAGTTTCAGAATTATTAAAGTAATTTGGAATAGATGAAATCACTGAATTATCCTTGAAGATACTATGTAAATCAATAAACTCAATACCTTTGTTAATGAATGGAATTTTGATAAAATGTCGTTTATGGTTGACTTCAGAATCGATATAAGGACTAAGGAAATGTTGAACATAACACCTTGTAAGGAGTGCTGCTTTATACAATTTGTTTGCTCTATCATAAAGTTTATTAGCCTCTAACTCTAAATTGCGTAAAACTGAGATAGGCAAGGAACTTAAAAATGAAAATAAGCCATGTCGACCATGATTAGTTAAAGCCAAAGAAAGATCCTTTACAATCACACAGAAATCTGTCTTTTAGCGGTTTGGTACAAGTCCTATTTCCATTTAGGTCATGGTTTGCGAAGTATACTCATTTAGAATTGTATGCTATACTAACAATGCACAGGTCAGCTTTTCCAACTAATTAACAAACATGTATCTGTTTCATATTATATTATAACCACAAGAATATGTATGGTGGGTGCTAAATGTGAAGCAGAAATAATTACAATTTCCACAAACTCAGTTATTTTTGTCTTATAACCAGAATGAATGCATTGTTTAATGTTTCACTTCTTGATTTGGACTTCTGCTCGGAATCACAGCTTTTTAGGTTGTCAGTCACAGATTGCGCCTTATTGTTATAAGCATAACTGTTGTAATCAATAACGTAGCTGATTTTCAATGCAAATAGTTGATGGCTTATACAATGGAAGATGAAGCCTACAATGTTACTTCGTGCTTTTTATATATTTCATCTGGATTTAGGTGTTGGTGGTGAAACAAAACGCCTAGTGTGTGTCATTTACTTCATAAACAAGAAGCAAATACATGGTAGTGGCACAGAGATAAAAGAGTAATTCAAACTTTTTGAAACAAAAAGTGACTATGAAAAACAAACGTGTTTTAAAATTCCTATTCACATCATTCCTAAAGTATATTTGATGGCGTTGTCATGTGCTTTAAGTTCAAATTCTACCATTTAAAGCAACCCTGCTTTTGTTGAAGTTGAATCTCGTCCATAATATATGTTTAAAAAGACAATGTTCACAATTTCTGTAATTAAGAGCACTTGGATGGCAGTCAATTTTATTTTCACCCATAACTTTTTTTTTACTCATGCAGCCCTTCTATTGCATAAAATTAATGTTTTAAATTAAAGTAACGTACATAGCAGAAATACTAGGTGCCTAAACTAATGATATTATTCGGCTAGTTAGCTGCATTCAATTAAAAGATCAAGATTATATGTAAGAAAACAAAACAAATTATAATAAAATAAAAAAGAAGTTCCCCTATTATCTAATGGTAACATATCAGACGAGGCTGTTGTGTGATAATGCACATATTTACAAAGAGCTAACATACATTACATATTGCCCTGTATAATATGGTTAAGAAAATCTTTATGTTCAAAACTCTCTCTCCGCTGGTCTTTTGGCAACTCATAATAAAAAGTAGTATGTTTGAAAATAAGTGACGTATATAGCAGTTATCATAAGCGTGAATTATTTTAATCTTTTAGGCCTCGAGCTGGTTATAGACCCCCTCCCCAGGGGGAATTTTGTACACTATGATTTTCTGAAACTACATTATATAAGACACAAAATAAAAGATATGAGCCCTCTGAGAGTGGCAGCGTTAACGTGTAACATTACGTTATATATGTTACCCCCCAAAATAGCATTAAACGTCCCTGATAATGTCTCAGCGATGGCATGTTCGTACATATTTGCATGCTGACACAGGTTTTCAAAAGTTCTTCCCTTATGGTTTGCACTTTTCAGAAGTCATGTCATTTACTAAAATTATCAAAGATATTGATGGGTTATATATGTAATCGGCTGTTACAAGATAATGGTGCCATTACCAGAGTGCTAGCGTATTGCAAAATACCTTGCAAGATGAATCTGATAGAGGATTAATAAGCTGTATTGGAAAATTCTTTAAACTCTTGAATAATATACAAAGAGTTGCTAGCTTGGCAAGAAACAGGCAAACTCTATAACTTCTACCTGATGAGTTTTCTTTGATCTTTTAAGTTGTTACTCGCACATTGTGCTGTATGTTACAAACTTTCCATGAGTATTATGTTAACTATATTTGATGTCTCTAGAAAAGAAAAGAGGGTTATCGAAGTTTATGTTTTGAGTTACTTCCTCAGCAAATGAGCCAGAGTAAAAAAAAGAACATGGACCTGTGCCAGCATGCAAATAAGTACAAGCAGGCTGTGTTCAAGACAATATCTTGAAAGCTTAATGGTCTTCAGAGAGTAACATATGTAACCTGGGCTGTAAAATAGTGTAAGACATCCTAATAAGGAACTTAAATCCATTTGAATAACAGCCTTATAGATTTGCTATATTCACTGATGGATGTAATACATGTAAAATCAATACCTGCCATGCTCATACTTGGAAATAACATATGAAACACTAAGTAACATATACAACGGCAAAAACTCCTGACATTTATAAAATAAATGCTAAAATTATGTAACTGTGTTATAAGAAGTTCCTAAATCTGTGCCAGACATAAAAAAGTATGAATATGTCATGTTGTAGACATTATCAGGAAAATGTAATGGTATTTTGCGGGTAATGTACGTAGCTTATTATTACCAGCTAACGCTGCCACTCTTAGAGGGCTTACATATTTCATTTTGTGGCTTATATAATGTAGTATCTGGAAAGCACAATGTACAAAATTCCCCTTGGGGGAGGTGGTGTCTATAGCCAGCACAAGGCCTAGATAATTACATTTTACATTTTTGTGTGATATGGGGCTACCATGTTCAACATCTAATAACCCCAAAAGCATATAAGATAGAAATATAATGCTTGCAGTTTTGAAAAGACAAATAAAAATTATTTAATATAATACCAAATTAATGAATATTAACTGGTTTCAATAAAATTTAAGACAAACTATATTAGATTCATTTATCATTTAAAAGGGGGTTCAGTGAAAAAATGTAACGTAAACTACTTTGGGATGACTATATTTGTTTTCAAATGTCAATATCTGTGGCCCAGTACAAGCTTACTTAGAAAATATAATCAATTTGGAAATCTTACGTTATCTTTTGCTCTTTTCTGAAGTCTTAAAAAGAATTTTGATTATAAAATATTTTGTAGGGTAACGTATGTAACAGGCTGTTACAGCTTAACGCTGCCATTGTCAGAGGGCTAACATGCTGCAAAATTCTTGCAAGACATTGGGCTTCAAGAAAAATATGGTCTACAAAATTCCCCCTGGGGGAGGTAAACCATATCCAGCCAGTGGCCTATTTTGACAGTTAGCTGGACTGAATTAAGTGCTTTAAAGTTTTAAGATAATATGTAGATAGTCAAAATATGTGCATTATCTTGTCGAATATCTTTTCTTTACAGTAATGCAGTAAATAGCCTGCTATGAAGCCTGGATGAGGGTACATGTAACTATGGTTACCCTATGATTAAACACCTTTTGCAAGACTTAAAAATTGTGCAATATCCGTTTTCACACTTCTGAACCATTAAAAGATTAACGTATAATTAAAATGTAGTTATACAATATATGGACCCATGTCGTTATGGGGATCTGGAAAGAAGGGCTATTTTTGTCAGGGAGCTGGGAAGCACTGGCAATTATTTTAGGGGAGCTAGGGAGCAAGCACATAATTTTGGGGGTTTAGGGGGGTTTAGGGAGCCCTGCAAAAAAGTAAAAAATGAATTGAAAACGGCTCACCTTTAAGGAGAAGCCTCCATTTTTGATTGATTTTAAAAAAAAGATATTCTTTCGCTTCCCCAGGCCCCCCTTGTAAATGCAAAATATATTAACTTTCGTACTGATTGATATTGGAGAAAAAAAATCGCGAATCATTCGGTTGCTGTTGATTTATTATCCATAAAATTGTAACTTTTTTAGTTCATAATGACATACTTTGGAACACTCAGAATGGACCAGATCGGACCATTTTTGTCATTTATTCTGGGGTTGGGGGGCATGCCCCGGACCCCCTAGCTAAGTGTGAATCCCAATCCTTACCTGCACACCTGATATGTAACTCTATCTCAGGTTAAATACCCTTTTTTGAAAATTTGGAACATGCTGATCTTACGGGATGAAATAGACGTTAAACGTGCGTGAAAAAGGGCCTAATTGCATAAAAGAGACTTTACGGTTACAAAAAATAAATGCTTTCACTTTGTTTGGAAAAAAATCTTGTTTTCAGCTGTTGAAAAAATCAGCCCCCTCCACAGTCGTATTCGTGATATCGTGTAGACTGTTTTGGCTACAGTATAGACTTCCAAAGATGGCCGACGAGAGGGACTGCAGATCGTGATTACGTATTCATTTGCAAAATATGGCATGTTTATTTACACCCAGCGGCCAGTCATAGACGTTAACACGCACTTTGAAAAAGTTGGATTTTATAATTTTCATGTTCTCTTTGCGCAGATTGATCTGTTGAGCCCGAATTTTAAAGAGAGCAGTTTGTGACTTGCGGAAAGTGGAAAAGAAGCGGAGACCTGACCGATTTTCGTGTAATTTTATCTTTTTAACAGCAAATATCGCTTTTTTTACTTTATACCATTAGCCCAGTCCTTGAAATTTACCCTCTAGTCACGAAAGCCCAAAGAAATAGCCTTGGGTGATAACATTTGATTTTCAAAATATCGGCCTTGATATCGTGTAGACCATGGCTCTTTTTCGCTGTGTAGCGTGTAGACACAAGTAGTTTTTGTGAATTATGTGACGGTATAGACATAGGTTTTGGATACCGTGTAGATACATAAAATGGCCATCATCATGAAGTATTTGTCTGATTTAAGCTACCCATTGTACATGTATTTAGAAAGCCAATACCGCTATAATTGGCTTTTGCAAACCCCAATAAACACAGTTACCTCTCATACGTACCTTCTCAAAATGAACATAAACTTACAGCATGGATTTTGATCAAACTTGAGTTAAATCATCATTATATGGTCCCATTATAAGTTGTTTGTGTGGTCATAGTTAAGTGCATGTCTAGGTCACACGTGCTTAAAATGAATATAAATAACAAATATCAAATGCTTCTTGTCTGAGATCACAATGTATATAGCCCTTATATTTTGGCATCTAGTATTACCTAGTGTACTTCTACAATGTGTGGTCAAATTATGGATTTGAGACAAAACAGTGGTTCAATCTAGGGCCATGTGCTCAACACAGGCTTATATAGGGAAATCATAAACAGATATTTTTATCTGATACCTCAAAATCTAGAGCTTTAATATTTTGTATAGCATATGCCTGTGAACCTCTACCAAATTAATTGAAATTATGGCGCTAGGACCAAAAAGGCTCGACCCGCAAGGGGTTGCAATCTTTACATTGGTGTTTTTCTGAACCACTATATGCAATGAGCCTTGATATTTAATTTGTGCATGTATTATCATCTAGTAGACCTCTACCAAGTTTATTAAATGTCGCCTGGTCATACATGGTCCCGCCCTTTTGATATATGTTTTACACAGACTTTATAGGCAAAGCATAATCAAAAACTCTTGACTCACACTGCTAGGCAAAGAATCTTTACATTTGGTTTGTAGCATCACGTTAACTATATACGTTTGTTGCTTTAAACTTGGTCTTTAAACCAAAAGTGCCATGATAGTTCAAAACGTCATCGTTTAACAAAACAACCTCTTTTTCCTAAAAATGTGAATTACTTTAATGTGGAGTACGTTACTATAATTTTACTTAAAGCAGGGGAAGTGTCTAAATCATATCCCACTTGATGATATTGTTTTCTTATATGACCATATGAGTACCAGTAAATAAGTACCCAAATACAACACATGACAGACGCCATGTCATTATAACAAGGACTCCAAAGATACCCCGATGTACTCGTATATCATATCTCCCTATCATTTGACTTATAAAAACTCATTGTTTTAATGAGCAATATATGCAAAGTAAGAATGCTATAATTGAAAGCTTAGTTGGATTCTTCATCGGGATTTTGGAATGCACACAACTGAAAAGGGTAATGTAATTCACTAACGGGTTAGGTAATTCACATATTGGGTTAACTTGTTTGAGTTCAACGGTAAGGCTATTGTAACAAAATATCAGTAATTTCAAGTTTTATTCTTATTGTCAAGCTAATATTAGTCATACATATAATCATTTTTATCCAGTTTCTTCTATCATTTGTGAGTTTATTTATTATGTTCTATGTACAATTTGAAATAGGACCTTTCTTTGGAATCACTGTTTTCCTGTTGGTTATAGTGAAGTCAAATATTTTCTGAACTTACTGTTCTGATAACTCTTATAGTGCATGTGATATCATAGCTATTAAATATATAATCAAATCTCAAACCCATTACTTAAATAACAACTCATTATATTATTCTATGTGAATTCGTTAACTTGACGTCACCTGGCAAGAAGAGAATTTGACTGACTAATGTCAGATATGCGCAAAAAGTGCAAGGATCGCGTAAGCAATAAAATATATAAGACGGACCATAGTGTCAGCGGGTTTTTCACCCAAGATAAAGACACATTCGTCAGACACCTCGGAATAAAAGCAAGAATTGCGACACCGGTTGATAAAGAACATCTATCTATCTATCTATCTATCTATCTATCTATCTATCTATCTATCTATCTATCTATCTATCTATCTATCTATCTATCTTTTACGTTGCTTAGTTTTGTCTAGTTGGCGTACGGCTGGAACGGGTCACTCTAAGATTGATTACATTCGGAAACTATCTTAGAGTGGGAACTTGTTTCAGAAAGGTTCGGCCAACTAGGCAAAAATAACAACGTATGCAGATTGTAATTGTATATTCATGGTTGGTTGGTTGGTTTTGTTGCTTTACGTCCCAAGTCAACAGCTATGGTCATTGCGGGACGGTCAGTTCACCTAACCACACTTTTTCCTGGGCAGGCTTGAACAAGCGGTTAACCAGTAATTTGTGCACATACTTTCGCTTGTAACTGACAACAACCCTTCTTGAATGAATGTTTTTGTACATAAAGTACTAGAAATAGTTGTAACTAGTTGCGCGCATTTTCTCCTGGTGGTATTGTCACAGCATGACAGATCATCTAATAAAACTTCCCCTCTTCCGTCTTGACCGTCTAGCGACGTAACACTATTAAGGGCAGAATAACCACCTCACCCTCAATCACGTCAAGATAAAATGGACGTCCTAATGATATAGCCTAAATTTATGCCTAATAATTTTGCCATCCACATTACAGATTCGCCACTTTGAGACTAAATATACAGTTTCGATACAAATTTCACACCTTTCTGTTATATCAACCACAGGAATATAAAAAGAGTGGGCATAAACTGTCTGAGGTCCTTTTTAAAACCATAAGGTGTCGTTTACACGATATTGCACATTTTTCGATTTATGGAGAATGATAATAATAATAGGCTTGGCATATGTTACAAACGGATAAAATTAAATTGTTAGAATGAATACAGCAAATCTGTTATTCCTGAAACTGAGTCAGACTGCGAGGGCGTTTATACGAAAACTATAAACGATAAATAATAAACAAATTATATACCCCGGCAACCAATTTAGGTTACCTTGCACCCCCCCAGGACAATTTTTCATGGGTGCCAAATTGTTCATTGGGACCCCCTGGATGGGAAACGAAGGTGTCCTCAAAAAAAATTGGTTTGGGCTATGTGAAATTGCATGGTTTCTATGCCAACCCATAGCGAATTTGAGATGGGGTTTGCCTATAAAATTACTCATATCTCAGCTGTTACTTATCCTAGACTACTAAACTTAATACCAAATTAAAGCTTAGACATATGCCTAATATCCCCTTGTTGTATATGGAAATTATTTTATTTGCATATTCATAAATATTTATGAAAAAATTAAAAATGTGTTTCATGAATGGGGGTATACGTACAAGATCAATGATATCTCAGTTGCTTTTAGTCGTAGAGTACTAAAATTTGTACTAAAATAAAGCTAAGACATAGGCCTTTTATTTCATGGTCAAATATGCAACGTATCGTATTTGCATAATTTGCATATTCATGAATATTAATAAAAACGCTAAAAAATAAGGGAAAATCATTACAAATATAGATAGGCTTATTTCATCCCAATATTGCCATTGTTACATGTTTTAATATAATCAATGTTACAATTTGACAGGTCCAATCATCCAGTGGTCCTATATGAATATTATCTCATTTGAATATTCATGAAAATGCCTGAAAACTTAAAAAAAATGAGGGAAAATCACGTAAAAACTATAAGCCTAGGGGAGGGGTTAAGGTACGAACTATCCTGCACTCCTAGGGCCTTTTAAATTCATGCCAAATTGTTCAGTGGGACAATCAGAATGTGAAATGAAGTTCTCCTCACAAGAAATTAGGTATGGGCTACGTAAAAATGCATGGTTTCCATGGCAACCGCTTATATGATTCTCGAGATTGGGGGGTAGGCCTACAAATTCAATCATATCTAGGGTTCTACTTATCCTAGAGCACTAAAACTGGTGTCAAATTAAAGCTTAGACAAATGTCTTTCTTCTTGTGGTCAGATTTGTAATCATCTAATTTGCATATTTATGAATATTAATGAAAACCTACAAAAATGAAGTAAAATCATAAAAAACAACATAAATGAACATATTTCAGCACAAAAACATCATCAAACCACCATTGTTGCCAGTTTTTATATCCTCAGTGATTCAATTTGATAAGTTCTTTCATCCTGTGGTCCTATATGAAAATTATCTCATGGTCCTATATGAAAATTATCTCATTTGCATATTCATGAATATTAATGAAATCTTACAATGATGGAAAAAAGCATGGGTAAACTATAGTACGCAACAGGGTTAATCAGACCTAAATTGAACACATCAGACATTTTATTATGGGCATAAATTTGTCCAATAGGACCACTTAAATGTAAAAAAATATTGTCCTCAAAAATAAATGTTATTTGGGTTTTTGAAATTTCATGGTTTCCATGGCAACCCATTATGCCGACTGTAAAGATTTGGGGTATACATACAAAAAATACTCATATCTTAACAACATCTCATCCTAGATTACTAAACATGGTACCAAACTAATCCCTGGACATAGTATTTTTATTTGGTAGTTAGATATGCAAATTATCTAATATCCATATTCATGAATATTAATGAAAACTTTAGATATGAGAGATAAAATCTCAGAAAAATTAGGGGGTGTATGTATAAAATTACCAACATCTCAGCAGCTATGCGTCCGAGTGTATCAAACTTGGTGCCAAATCAATGCTTAGACATAGTACTTTTACCTTAAGTTCAGCTTTGAAAAATAGTTATCATAAATAATTATGAATTTTAATTAAAACAGAAGAAACAAATGAAAAATCACGGGAAAATCAAGGGGGTGCACTTACAAATCTAATAATATCTCAATTGCTAAGTGCCCTAGAGTACCAAAATTGGTTTTAAACTAATGCTAAGACAATAGTATGTTTAACAAATTATCAAATTTTAAAACGGTCATATTATAATATTCATGAATATTGATGAAACCATGAGCATTTTGAGAATAATTTTTGAAAATGAAGGGGATATACCAACAAAATTACTCATATCTCAGCAGCTTATGGCCCTTACGTAGCAAACAAGGTGCCAACTTATTGCTATGATACAGCCCTTTATCTCAATGGTTATGTTTGCCAGTTGTCGCCTTTACATATTCATGAAAATTAATATAAACATTAGAAAAAAAGAGAAAAATCGCGGAAAATGTATGGGGTATACCTACAAAATAACCAATATCTTACCTGCTAATTGGCCTAGAGTAGCAAACAATATACTTAATTTAAGTCTATGCATATCAGATTTACCTAGTGGGAAGATATAAGAATTAACTAATTTGTTTAATATCAATATTAATAAAAAAACTTTAAAAATACAAGTAAAAAATGTATACAAATTGATAGCAGTGTAGTTACAAAATTACTCATATCTCAGCTGTTATAAATTTTATACTTTTTTCGTTTACTCAATTTTACTTAGGATTTTGTTGTTTGATATGGTACCAAGCTTGTTACTATTGGGCAATTGGAAGCCAATATATGAATCACTTTGTAGCTATACCCCCTTAATTTTCCTGTATTTTCTCTTAATCTCTCATGTTTTCATCAATATTCATGGGAATTTAAATTTGATGTGTTATGAATTGGATCATTTTGGTAAACATGTTGTGTCTATGCATTGACTTAAAATCATGTTTGGCACTATTGGGCACTTAACTACTGAGATATGAGTAATTTTGTAAGTGCACCCCCTTGATTTTTGCCCCAATTTTTCTTTCATTTCTTCTGTTTACATTAAAAATCACAAATATTCATGATAAGTATTTTTCATATTATACCTTATGGTAAAAGTACGATGTCTAAGCATTAAATTGGCACTAGGTTTGATACACTGGAACACATGGTAGGTGAAATATTTGTCATTTTATATGTACATCCCTTAATTTTTCTAAGATTTTTTCTTTAATTACAAAACTTTTCATTAATATTCATGAATATGCAAATGAGATAATTTTCATATTGGACCACTGGATGAAAGAACTTATCAAATTGAATCACTGAGGATATAAAAACTGGCAACAATGGTGGTTTGATGATGTTTTTGTGCTGAAATATGTTCATTTATGTTTTTTTTATGATTTTACTTCATTTTTGTAGGTTTTCATTAATATTCATAAATATGCAAATTAGATGATTTACAAATCTGACCACAAGAAGAAAGACATGTGTCTAAGCTTTAATTTGACACCAATTTTAGTGCTCTAGGATAAGTAGGACCCTAGATATGATTGAATTTGTAGGCATACACCCCAATCTCGAGAATCATATAAGCGGTTGCCATGGAAACCATGCATTTTTACGTAGCCCATACCTAATTTCTTGTGAGGAGAACTTCATTTCACATTCTGATTGTCCCACTGAACAATTTGGCATGAATTTAAAAGGCCCTAGGAGTGCAGGATATATCGTACCTTAACCCCTCCCCTAGGCTTATAGTTTTTACGTGATTTTCCCTCATTTTCTTAAGTTTTCAGGCATTTTCATGAATATTCAAATGAGATAATATTCATATAGGACCATTGGATGATTGCACCTGTCAAATTGTAACATTAATTATATTAAAACATGCAACAATGACAATATTGGGATGAAATCAGCCTATTTATATTTGTAATGATTTTCCCTTATTTTTTAGCGTTTTTATTAATATTCATAATTATGCTAATTATGCAAATAAGATACGTTGCATATTTGACCATGGAATGAAAGGCTAACGTCTTAGCTTTATTTTAGTACAAATTTTAGTACTCTACGACTAAAAGCAACTGAGATATTATTGATCTTGTACGTATACCCCCATTCGTGAAACACATTTTTAATGTTTTCATAAATATTTATGAATATGCAAATTAGATAATTTCCATATGCAACAAGGGGATATTAGGTATATGTCTAAGCTTTAATTAGGTATTAAGTTTAGTAGTCTAGGATAAGTAACAGCTGAGATATGAGTAATTTTATAGGCAGACCCCCCTTCTCAAATTCGCTATGGGTTGGCATAGAAACCATGCAATTTCACATAGCCCAAACCAATTTTTTTTTGAGGACACCTTCGTTTCCCATCCAGGGGGTCCCAATGAACAATTTGGCACCCATGAAAAATTTTCCTGGGGGGGGGGGGGTGCAAGGTAACCTAAATTGGTTGCCGGGGTATATTAATCCTATCTGCAGGATAGGATAAATACACAAGTGGTCTATTGATTCGCGTTAGCTCAAGTGGAGTGGTCAAGTTAATGTTTTACTTAACAAATGTAAACAAATATTTCTTCACTGTCACTCTTGGTTGGCACGACAGTAGTTTCACGGTCGCTGAGCAGGTTGGTTTGAGCATAACATCATCGACAACCCCGAACTTGAAGGTCCAACGGCCATGTCTTAACAGAAACATCTCGAATAATCGAGGCAAGTCAAGGCACGCCCAAGGATTCCCAGGCTGACACGAATCTCTGTTTTGCGCACATATCATTTCGTTTCGTCATGTACTTGTTCAATATTATATGAGCCAGTGCATGAGATTTCCAACAATGTGGTATGTGCGACCAGCAAAGCCTCAGATCAACCTGCGCATACGCGCAGTCTGATCAGAGCCTTTGCTAGCCGCTTGAGTATTTTATGATTGTTAAGCTACTTACTGAACATTATTTGGAGTTTCTAAGCTTAAAAGGAGGCTGCAGAGGCTCGTCCGAGTCTACACGTGAAAATGTCACATTGTTGGAAATCTAATGCACTGGCTCATATATATGTAGAACCAAAAATAAGGGAACCCTTGTATTTCATTCTAAAATACTACCTAAAACACATAACAGATATGGAGTCTAAGACAATACCGGGTGTGACCTCCACGCGCAGCACCGCACTGGAGATTATATTGTGCATCCCAGCCCTAGGAATGTGCTGGCATTTACTCTGAAGTTCAACACCAATCTCCTGGAGAAATACAAAGGTTCCCTTATTATTGGTTATAGTATATACCTTTAACCCACTTTTATAAAGCCTAATGTCCTTTCTGTGGGACATGCAATCAGTGCAGACCTATCAAGGGTTTCCACTTTTTGCTTTTGTAATGTTCAAGTAGAATTTGAATAAAAGTGAAAAAAAAATGATATCACAGCAACCCTTAAAGCAGAAATTGTTCGATTTGCCTTAATTTCTTTCCGTATAAGCAAACAGTGGAGACTGACCAGATTTGGGTCTGCATTGTTTGCTTACGTCAGATAACTAAAATGCTTTGAATAAATTAGTGAAAGATATGTTGTGGCATAGTAGGCTATCGATAACTCAAATCTAGATACCTGGAAGACCCTACATTTCGACAGAAAACGAAGGAAATTACCAGTTTTTTTTACATACCAACCACTTTTTATTAACTCAAACTATGATAAGTCGAAACGAAGCATCGGGTCCCGAAGTTATAAAACGTTTTACTTCATTCATGGTCAACTCAACTGAGCATGAAATTTATCATGCTCATAAATGTTAAAATGCCAACATTTATGAGCATGAAAAATACAATATCTGAGAGCTTGAAAGCAAGAAAAGTCTTTCATTTTCAGCATTTTAGTTTTTACGAGCAGTTTAAATTTCATGCTCAGGTGAGTTGAGTCTGAAAAAAAGTTTTATAACCGCGGGGCCTGATCCCTTGGGCGTTAAGTTAACGATAGCCGACTGAAATTTAGCACGCACCTTGATGATAACAATTAATAGACTGTCAATGCTATCTTGTTGACAACTTATCTTGAGGTATTTCAAAACTAACGGTCACCACTATTGCGACTGAATGTTCTTTTCGCGTGATAATGCCTACATATGCAAGTCAATATTTAATCCAACAGATGTTTCCAATCGTTACTGGAAAGGTATGCGTCTATATCGATCTTTCAATGGCCTTGTCACGAAGCAAACACTTGTTCTCATAATAAATAAACTATGAAGACTCTGACCAGTTTACGGACTAGGTTGGATTGCAACAGGATAGTCGTCGATCACTTGTAGCAGTTGTAAGTACAGGCAGAGTGGGAGTAGATGCATACTGTTTGTGCTGTGTGAAGGTCTTCTAAAAATTGAGATATATTTTTTAATGAACAACCATATGTTACTAACGGAAGTGATGCTTTTATTGATGACTGTCTCTAGATTATGTGCGGAGTTAAACGAAATGGAAAAGGATAAAATGGATATAACTTAAGTCTTAAAGAACCAAATGGAAATGGATCACTCTCAAATTCCGCAGTGATAATGAATCTACACGCTTTGCTGATTATACTATACCGTACGTACTCATGCCGGTTTGGCGATCATTTCGAACGAACTGTTTTTTTAAATAATCGTTTAGAAAACGTTCTTCGATTGCCAGAACGACACTCATCGAACACAAAAGCAATCGAAAACTTTTTTCGATCGGCCGTTTTCTTCTACTTATTCGTTATTACTTGGTTAATAAAATAAGTGTTTGTTTATAGACACTACAGTAAAACCTGTCTTAATCGGCCATTAGAAATAGACAAAACAAAGATCTTAAGGACAAATGGTAGCTTAATGAAGGTCGAAAGTATTGCAGAATGCTCTCTTGGCGCATTCTGCAATACTTTTTACCTGCACTAAGCGATAATCGGTCTTGAAAACCAATTTTTGGTATTTTTTGAGTGGCCGCTTAAGACAGGTTTTACTGTATATTTACGCCTAAGTACTTATCGGATATGTCAATGTGCTTAGTTCTTCATACTCCCATATGGCAATTTTCAGCATTTGACCAATTTTCTGAACAGATGATTGAATAACACTAGTCCCAAACATCAAGCTAAAATAGTTACAATCTTCAGCCAGTCTCTTCTTTTAACTTAAATTTTTGCTAATGAAATCAAACCTTTTTGAAAATGCGCATGTTTATTTGTTATCACAAGCTCTGATTTTTTTGTATTTTGGCCATTAATCGAAAAAAGAAACCAAGACTGTCATGCAAACTTGTCACAAATGCAACTACATTTGAAACTAGATGTAAAAGGCAGACATACAGTCCACAGAATGAGGCCATGATTAAATATTGTTTCACAAATTTTGGCCAAACCACCTGTAGTCTATTTCCAAATTCGAGTCTCACTGATGTCTAATAGTCTGTTCCATGCAATGACACTAGTTATTGCTCAAATAGTGTCAATATTTGAAACCATAGGATATCTTTAAAACCCACATAGATTGATAGCATTTTTTTTTCTTTGCATATATAACCCATATAAACAAAGTGTTCTTTTTATGGGAAATAGTCAGAGAGTGCAGACGACCCAGATCAAATAAATTATGCGATGTCTACTGTTTGCTTACATTATGTTCTCTTAGAATTTGGAAAAAATGAAAAATACCACCAACGCCCCTAAAATTTGATATGGTCTCGTCCTGCAGATAAGGGTAAGCAAGTCCATTCGCCTAAATGGGTTAAAACGGCATGTTCTTCCCAGCCTGTCTTAACCTTTAGTTGACTCATTAACAAACAGGACATCCTGACAAGGGTTTCTTCAACAGAATTATTCATTGCTGACACAAAGTAGGCCACTATCGGCCCGCCAGCGAAACGCCATTTGAATGGCGTTTCGCCGGCGGGACAATAGTGGCCCAAACCTGCATCCTAGCTGGGATTCCAGTTTCTAAATCCAGGACTCCAATCTGGCCAAGCTTAACGTTGAAATGTTAAACAGTTTAACCCTAAAGTATACTGTAGACTGCGAAACGATTTGAATGGCGTTTCGCTGGCGGGCCGATAGTGACCCGAACCTGTATACTAGCTGAGATTCCAGTTTCTCAATCCAGGACTCTAAAGTATACTGTAGACTCTTAAATGGGTTCACTGTGACATTTCACCAGGGCATGCACTGTTTGCGAAGATTAAAACAGTTTTCAGGGGCGGAAATACATCTTCATTTTGACATTCTGACCGTTGACCCTTTGATATGTATAATAAAGAATCTCGGGTTCATTGTATAAAACCAGATGGAAGAACATGCGCGAAACCAGAACGTTCCTTTTGTTTTGTTTTGTTGGCAACTTATTTAACAGAGGGCCGTACGGACCCCTCGAGAAGCAATTGGACCCCAGGGGGTCCAATTACTTTTCGAGGGGGATCCGTACCAGTCCTCTAGCCACTTGTGATTTTCCAGGAGGGGAATCCGGACCCCGGTCCCGGGCCCCTCTGGATTCGCGCCTAGAAGAATGCCAATGGTTAACAACTTGTTACTTTGTTTCAGGGGTCTCAAGCACATAAACAGAATTATTTGACTCAGGGCCAAGCATAATGAACCCACAAGGTGTCACAGAGCCTTTAGACAACGATTCTGTTGGCTACGTAACAGATTTGGTCCCATACCGATGCCCGAAATGTGGAAATCGTCGTCGATTCGCGACACTGAGAGAATTAAAGCATCATTTTGATGCTGAACATGCTTTCAAAACTGCATGTATAAAACCAGTACGTGCTGATATATTCAGCTCAGAGAGGAATAAGACATCAAGGAAAGAGTCAAAAGGAAGCAATTACATCATAAAATCAGAGCGCTTCTTTACCGATACTCACGACAATAAGAAAAATTTTGCTGTCCTCTCCAACGATTCTCTAGTCACGGACAGAGCATCCCCGTTGCTGCAGTCATACAAAGATGATGCAGTTGTCTTGGAGCTGGAACTACAGATGGCTAAACAAAATGAAATGCGTAATAAGACAGACAACCTGAGAGTGCTATCAGGAAACACTGTTAATAGGGACTTCAGAAGTACGTTAGACACACTAAATCACGAGGTGATGAAGACTAGGAAACAACAGTGGGACATCGCAGATGCGCTTCATCAGTCTCATGATTTCATGAACAGTCTGGAAACAGCTGCAGAGAATACATGTAGAGAGCAAAGAGGTATTATCCATCAACTGATGAATGGGATGCAAGTGAAGGAACAAGAGTTGAAGACCGCTACAAAGGAACAGAATGATCTTAAAAATGAACAAGAGAGGCTGCACCAGGAAACAGAAGCTTTATTTAGAAGAGCTGATAGTCACAATGAAAATCTAAAAAAGGAATTAAGAAATAGGAATGAAAGTCTGCAGCATCTTAATTCGGAACTTGAACGTATCAAACACCAGTCTGCACATGAGCTGGAAACCAAGGAAAACGAACTAAAAGTAAGTGCTGTAAAACCTCGAGAATTAGAACTTCGATTTTTCGAAATACTCGCGAATTCAAAATAAATTTGGGACACGTGGGACCTATTCATGATCTATTTTGATATCTGTCTATGATAACATATATGTTTTGGGTGCTTAAAAGAAACATCTCATTGAGACTATTCTTTTACACACCTAAACTTATGTTTGATAGAAGAAAAAAACGACAACTTGATAATCATTTTAGGGGTTATATGTATATATCCCTATAAAAAGAACTTATAATTCAAACTTAAACCTCTATTCCCAATGATTTCGAATTTACGAGACTTACTGAATAATCGAAGAGATACTTTTAGCATTCGTTCGAACCAGCACACGAGAGTTTGATATTCATCCCACAAGTGAAAAGCGAATGCTCAGACGAGTCTGCGCATAAGTTCAGTCTCGCCACTAGGGTCTCACCAGCGCATTCTCTGCTCGCAACCAAACAAACAAAATTAGTAAATAAATGCACATACCAAGTAAGCATAAAAAGTCAGGTGCATAACTTCCAAAAGTTAAAAAAGATATCACTTAAAGCAGTTAACTTTTTAGCAACAAAACCAAAAGTAACTTGTTTGAGTGAAACTGTCTTTTTTCATCTTCATATTCCGGAGTTACTGCAATTTTCACGGCCAAGTGGGTAATTTTATCTGAAAGACCTATTACATAACTTTACGATTATGTAATAAATTTGTGTACGCATCGTCTAGAAATTTGTACGCAAGGTCATTGAAGATCAGAAAATAAGCCACTTTTTAACTTAAATAAGTTATATGTTTGACGTCCTAAAATTTAACCTTGGCGTAAATAATTTCAGATATAACCTAAATAAGTTACTTTCGATGGCCTCACTTTGAAATCATTGTTGAAAAGACACAATTTTAACTTCTTCAAGTGATATATATTGTAACTTATACAGGTTATGCCCCTGACTGATAAAAGTGGGCCACTATCGTCCACCAGTGAAACAGCATTCAAATGCCGTTTAATTCAAATGACGTGAGCCAATTGTGGCCCGAGATTGCATGCTGAATGGGTAGCTTGTAAAATCAAATCATTACTTATATTTGGCATATGTAGCACCAATCTACGATAGTTCTTTGAAAGAGTATTTTTATTATAATACGTTTTGCAGAAAAAGTATTCAATGTCAAAGATGATATCAGATAACGTGTCTCAACGCCAAAGCACAATGGATTCCAAATAACTAGATTCCTCATAAGTCGAAGTACCTGCGTGATTTAAAAGTCAACTGGGTTACACGTAATTCAGATTTCAGAGTAATTTTAGCCTTGTGATCAGCGATTGGGGCACTTCTTGGTCATAGTCGCTTCTTCTTTTAATGATAAATCAAAATAAAGAGTAAAGCTCCGAGACAATAAAACCTTTCTTCTTGCTCATCTCAGCTGAGCACGAAATTTCAGCTGCTCATATCTTGAAATGAAATGCTGAAAAATAAAGATTCCCCTGCCTAATACGCTAAGATGGTCTATTAATTCTGCTAATAAGTTGCATACTCAGTTGAGCTCAGCATGAAAACAGTTATAATGCAAACGAGTTTGAATACATAAGATGAAATTTCAGGAAAATATTGCCTCCCATGATTAACAATGCTTAAAATAACTTTTCAGGTTGCTTCAGAGAAGATCACCCTTTTAGAACATGAAAGAGATCAACTGATTAAAGAAACGGAACTCATATTGAAGAGAGCAGATGCTGACAGTGACGAATTAAGAGAAACTTTAGCATACAAAGAACATAAACTTAGTGATGTAAACACGGAACTAGACAAACTAAGGTATTTCATGTACTTTATTCCGATTGACCAAATATAAGTGATTTTAAGAAGAACATAAATCTTCAGTCGACTCGGACGAATATTGTGTTGTACAACGGAATGCATGCTTATAATTTGATAGCTTAAAATATTCTGATGTAAAGAGCAATACCTCTCCCAGTTGACAGAGGATGTGTGTAACTAAATTATTGTCACATTTGTTGAATGTTATTTTCGTTGCCATTGAAATATACTGAACCACACTTCCAAACGCAAAATCATACTAAACCTAAAATATTCCATATATTATTTCATCCATTGTAACGCAATTTTTCAAAAATTAAAACACTTATTTATGTAAATGAAAGTAGAACTTTATCAGTAAATCATTCCCTTTTAATCATAACCTGATTAGGTGACTGTCTGCCATAACAATCTGAACGGTACAATGATTTCGGCAGGACCTCGTTTATTAATTTAACTTATTATCCTGAAACATTTTGCATTGGAAGTGTGGGTCAGTATATATGATAATAAGTGTCGATCACATCGTTGCCATATACCTAGTTTTAGAATCTGTCAAGCTTTACAGATGCAAAATGCGTGTAAGGTACAAAATATAAAACCAACGTGCCATGTTCTGAACATTTTCCGGGGAAGTGAAAGTAAAATAGAAACCATTACATGCATTTTACACCCCTGAAACCAAACCAAAGAAATAAACTCACCTATGCATCGTCTGGAAAACATATTAACTTTGATTTAATTGATGTAATCTAAACGTTTCTTGCAGTGTAAATAAGATAGTACATAATTAAATTATTTTTCTGTCTAAGAACAAATTGTTAATCTGTCATTTAGCTGTGTATAAAATAACACATTGAAACGCGAGAACTAATGATGGAAAAATAATTGGTAGTCTAGAGAGCTAGATCAGTCAAGAAAATAGCTGATTTTAGGCTTAGATACCTGCTGTCCTGCCAGCCAAGAGTGACAACGACGTCATGTTTTGTTTACAATTGTTTAGTAAAACACTTACTTGTACACACCACGTAAGCTACTGTTCATTCACGGTATCTTGGCTCAATGATACCGTTAACGGTGGACTGAACTATTGAAAATAAGGGAACTTGAGGTTTGATGCATATTAACGGTATAATTATACCAAACCAGTTTATATCGAGTTGGAATTCTAAATGGCTTCGTGGCTCAGCCGGTAGGGCGCACATATTGGTTATATCTTTTTGAAGAGTACTGAAGAGATAGTGGTTCGAAACCCAATATCAAAGATTATATATAGTTTGGTGTCTTGTTTGTGCGTGCTTTTACAATTTATACATATTTCGCACTTGTCAAAGTCGCTAGGCTCCTTCCTGTCGGTTCGTGGCTTCAGCTTTGATGCACGATAATGCTTTGTATGCTTGCTGGCTCTCTCTCTATAATTTGATAATGGTGCAAATAGTGCATAATTCATAACATCTTCTTCGCGTACTACAGCCAAGAGAAGTATGCGCAGTGAAAATATGATTGTGAAAGCATATTTGAGCATTAAAATCGTGAGAGAGATCGAGATACGAGTGACAAAAAAAAATGGATTTCATAGATCTCGAACACCATGAGCGCGCAACATGCAACCAAATAGATTGATAGTTCACCACGCTATCCTCTACACCACACAGGTTGATTGGAAAATGCATCACGTATATAATTGGCTTAATACCATATTTATCTCGAACATGAAGAAGAAGCTACCCTACAGTGATGTAATGGTAAAATCCACCTAACGGTTTCTTTGAGCCAAGATATCGTGAATGAACAGTATCGCGAATTGATAGACCACTTATGTATTAATTCTATCCTGCGGATAGGATTAATACATAAGTGATCAAGCGATTTTAAGTCTCTGATAACTTTGTAAACAGAACATGATGCCACTGTCACTCTTGGCTGGCAGGACAGTAGTAGGTGTAAAAGAATTTTATTATTGAGCGTAGTGGCTCAGTGATTGAATGTTAGACTGGAGATCGAAGAGTGGCCGACTCGACTGAAAAATTGCTGATTGTAATGTAGGCCTAAAGCATCAAAAGAACAAACACTGCCACAACACTATTGCAAATAAACATTAACATGTTAAATCAGAAGAAGAAAGAAACTTCGGGCATATTGAGTTCTTACAGATAGTAGAATACTGCATAAGCTGGTGCTAGGGATCATATGTTTTACAGTTGCACTTGCTATTAACTCTGATGAAGGGCGCAAGCCTGCTGTTATCAAATTTTGTAGTATCTCTCTTTTATGGAACGACCAAGTTCGATCTAGAAATTTGGTTCGATCTGACATAAATGCACTGCTGATTTGTTTTTGTTATATAAATCTAATTCAATCTATACAATTATCTTGAAGTACAATCCATTCGTAAGATGTATGACGCGAAAGATGATCATCTATACTTTAGATGTCTTTTTAGTAGAGAAGTAACCACGTCATTTGTAGCTTGAGCTTTTGTTAAACATGGACTCAATATCTTTGAGGGGGTGGACAGGGGGGTACCCAACCCCCACTTCCCTCCCCCTTTCACCCCACTTCCCTCCCCCTTTCACCCCACTTCCCTCCCCCTCTCCCCCCACTTCCCTCCCCCTCCAACCCCACTTCCCTCCCCCTGTCAGATTTTTCCCTCCCCCTGATAAAATTTTGTTCTTGTTCATGAACTTAAACGTAGCCAAGAACCAAAATTAATTCTCAAAATAGCTTACCAAAGACCCATCTGCATTTTCAGGGGACAAAGAGTTAAACATACTTTAGTTTGTTATTTATGCTTAACCCTACTTAATCAGCAGAAGGGAGGAGAATGGCCGTAGAATTTATTTCAAGATCAAATCTCCACTAAAGTATGGGACCAGGCCGAGATCGAACTCTCAGCCCCTGTATCTGCAGTCAGACTTGCATCTGCAATCCGACACGTTATCGTCTGCGCTGCGCGACCCCTTAAAAGTACTGTCACATGAGATGAATGTCTCTTCTGGAGTGAGCAAAGTAAACAGTATTTACGTGTAAATAAGGCCAAAACACTTCTTGTTTTCGGTTACCCTAACGACCCTTATATTTTGGGGCCTCCTATTTATGCCCCAAAGGAACTTTGGGAGGCATATAGTAATCGCACTGTTCGTCCGTCAGTCCGTCCGTCCCGCTTCGTGTCCGGTTCACATCTCCTTTATTCTTTGAGGTAGGAATTCCAATTTTGGTATGTGGATACATCTTGGGATGGCGGAGTGTCGTGTACCATATTCGTGTCACTGTGACCTTGAACTTGACCTCTGACCTAGTTTTTAGAATAATCGTGTCCGGAGCATATCTCTTATATTATTTGAGGTAGGAATCTCAAATTTGGTGTGTGGATGCATCTTGGAATGACAAAGTGTCGCGTACCATAATTGGGTCACTGTGACATTGAACTTGACCTCTGACCTAGTTTCTAGAAACTGCATTGAGTCTGGTGCATATCTCCTATATTCTTTGAGATAGAAATTCCAATATTGGTGTGTAAATGCATCTTGGGATGATGGAGTGTCACATATAATTTTCGGGTCACTGTGACTTTGACCTTCACCTCTGACCTAGTTTAAAGAATTATTGTGTCCAGAGCCTATCCCTTACATTCTTTGAGGTAGAAATCTCAAACTTGTAGTGTGGATGCATCTTGGGATTACGAAGTGATTCATACCATAATTGGGTCATTGTGACCTTGAACTTGACCTCTGATCTAGTTTTTAGAAACTACATCGAGTCTGGTGCATATCTCCTATATTCTTTGAGATAGGAATTCCAAATTTGGTGTGTAAATGCTTTTTGGGATGACGGAGTGTCACATACCATTTACAGGTCATGGTGACCTTGACTTCTGACCTAGTTTTTTTGAGTAATCGTATCCGGAGCATATCTCTTATATTATTTGAGGTAGGAATCTCAAAATCGGTGTGTAGATGCATCTTGGGATGACAAAGTGTAAAGTACCATAATTGGGTCTCTGTGACCTTGAACTTGACCTCTGACCTAGTTTCTAGAAACTGCATTGAGTCTGGTGCATATCTCCAATATTCTTTGAGATAGGAATTTCAAATTTTGTGTGTAAATGCATCTACTCATAACTTGAAGGTGGAGCGGCTCTTCCTCGCGGTGCCACAGGGTTGTCTGCGGTTTGTAATTGTGGTATTTCCTGATCATACTCACTTACTATCTTTGGCAATATTTCAAGTGACCTTGATGCCACATTCAAGTTCATATACTATATTTTCTTGTAAATACATTTCTACCTTAATGGTTGGATGTAACAACTTCAAACTTTGCAGGTGCTTAGATCACATGATGTAGATGGCACGGGCAACATTTCATGTAAAAGGCGGTCATTTGCGATGGTGTTCTAAATAACATCGACTGAAATCAATAAATACATGTTTTTGTCTTACTCTTAAGTATTGTGATTTTTCATGCATTTGTTTCCATCTGCTGATTTTTTTTTTCAAAATTAGCCTTTTCGATTTGTTTCATGAACATCAGAGCCAAGGTGTCAAATACTTTGGATCCAGATCAGGACCAGTAGAATCGAGATCAGGACAGGCATTCTGTCGGTGCTGACCTGGGTCCAAACTGTTTGCAAAGGTTATCAGCAGAAGACAAGAAAATAAAGTAAACTTGTTCAGTCAGATCCGGGAGATTTCTTGATCTTGTAAAAAGTTGTATTTTATACTTCATTTCAGGGAGTCTCCCTGTACGATAAGAGATGGTTTGAGTCGGGTAGACATTATAACATAAACATAAGCGCCAAGGAGCTTTTGAAACTTCATGAAACATTTTCGCATGTGTGGAAAAAGGGAATGACTTTCATCTGCATTTAAGTCTCAATACATTTTCTTTTTCTTGCAAATATCACTGTAGAATGCGTGATACATAGATAATGTGAAAAATCAAAACACTAGCATAAATTTTCCAAGCTTGACGATATGCGTGGTATTAAACTTTCGGGTCTGTCAAACAATCAGTTTCTCAAACACTGACAATTATATCTCAAAATGCGAACTATCGAACATAGCACAACTCATGTTGTGTTTTAACTTTTTATTAGTTTACAGAAGTCAATTTGGTTCTTTGCTCAATTAGGCTAATCGGTTCCTTAAAAAAGTAGATTTAAAGCCTCCTATATTAGTTGGACTTTTTTTCTGTCACTGAGTGACAAGATCTATCATTCACCTAAAGACAACCTTACCTGATAATCTCGTTTTCTCGGTAATCTCTGTTCTTTGAACGACAGTAAAAATCAAGCTGAAATCCTACTGGCGCCATACATTACGTGGGTCGTGTGACAAAATAGTCCACATAAATATGCATATTTTTCTTGGTGGACCTTAATATAACTTATATGCATAAAACTGCCATTTTCTTTGATTTTTTTTATGAAAAAAATCAACTTCCCGCCCCAATCTTTTCAGGCTCCCCGCCCCCTCTATCCCCGCTTCCCGTCCCCTCTACCCCCGCTTCCCGCCCCCTCCGACCCCGAATCCGCACCCTCCACCCCCGATTCCGCACCCTCCACCCCCGTACCCCCGCCCCCCCTGTCCACCCCCTCATCTTTGAAATATGCGCGTGGATAGATATCAAAATTCAATGGTATTTAATATACATAATGGTGATGTTAAAAATCCAACGAAATGAATGACAAGAAAACAGAAAAATATAATGGGATACAAATACAAAATTGTATTAGCAACCAACCACTCTAATATGCTTATGGCCAACAAAGTGAGTAAGTGGAAATATATTACATGTAATTTGATTTTAAATTGATTAGTTATATAGTACTTGAATGATACGAGAAGTTCGAAATAAACACCATTCAAAATTTAATTTAGGCACGCGACGATAATGCTTTCTTTGGAGCCTGCAACCAGGTATTACTCAAATACAGACTATGAGTCTCGTGAAAATCTGGGATTTAGAAAGTAAAGGTTTTGAAAAAAAATGTCGCATATCAGTCTGCGCATATGCGCAGGGTGATATGCGCCATTATTGTTCGCATATGACTCAATTATTCCAGGGCTGAGAAACAGGATTTATTACGAAGGACGCTAGAATTTTACAAGCGGACAGAGGAGGGTAATGACGTCATGATGACTCTTATCCGCACCAAAGACCAGCAGCTTGAGGAGGCACTAGATCAGCTGAGTAAAATGAAACTAGTTCAACAGAAACTTATAGAGGAGTCAAAGAATATCACTGACCAAGCTGACGATTATGCTGATAGAATGAGGGCGTTGCTTCGTTCTAAGGAACAGGACGTAGATATTGTAGTTCGGCAACTGGAACAGTTGAAAATGGGTGAGGTTTTAATCGTTTTAAATACATTCACACTGGTAAATGTATACGTCGATTTGCTGGTATTTACGCGTATTTTGGGTACTTCATAGACAAGAAGTGGTAGATATTGTTGTTAATTCTATATATAAAAACATGCCATATGCCTAAAGGACTATAGAATTAGATCATTTTTAAGTATTTGGCATTCACATGGCGATTTATGTAAGCATTTAGGAATATATTTGAGTACCGATCTGGATGATCGGTACTCGAATCTATTCCTAAATGCTTACATAAATCGCCGTGCACATACTGAATACTTATACATGATTAAAGTCTATAGTCCTTTAGGCATATGGCATGCTTTTCTATACAGTATTAACACCAATATCTACCACTTCCGTTCTATGAAGTACCGGCAAAACGCGTAAATACCAGCAAATTGACGTGTACATTTATCAGTGTGACATTTGACCATCTGTGTCCAAAATTCTCGATTTGCTCAGGCATGGTTCAAATCTGGCCTCTAGTAATTTAACCTGTTTAGTGTCCATGGACACAATAGTATTGTCGACAATGATTAACCCTTAATGCGCCAATAGCAACAAAAGTCGTCTGCTTTTCTTGTCTGCTGAAATGTTTAAGAAGCCTCTATGGCAAACAGTGTCGACCCAGATCAGACTGCTCCTATAGTCTGATCTGGGTCTACCCTGTTTGCTTCTATACTTAATTCGTCAGTAATGCTAGGCAATTATTTGGAGCAGACGACTTTAGCAGACGACATTTTCAGATACATTTTTTCTTGGCGCTTTAAGGGTTAAAATGCTGCTGAATAGTTTTGATTTGTGCAATTCGTCCTACTATGGAACCTCGTTCCATACTTAATATGAATTCAGATTACTTGGGACGTTTTATTTGAAAATGTTCCAACTTCACAAAAGCCCCAAACAATGCATTGATGACAATTTTGAGTTCATTATTATCATGTGAGTAAATTTGGTTCCAAATAAATGGGATTTCTATGTTTTGACAAAGGATTATTTCTGAGGACCAGACGCAGAGGTTATAATGTTTTCCATGCTCAACTCAACTAAGCATGAAATTTCAACTGCTCATAAAGCACAAATGCTGAAAGACAGATGTTAGCTTAATGCAGGTCGAAAGTATTGCAGAATTGTAATACTTTTGACCTGCATTAAGCGATACTCCGTCTTGAAAAAAAACAATCTTTGGTCTTCTTTTGAGTGGGCGCTTAAGACAGGTTCTACTGTAATTGCCTTTTGTATGCTTTTTTAACAGATAAACAGAATATTGAGGAACAAAACCATTCCATGAACAGACGAATTGAATCCAGAGTTCCAGATACTGAGATATTACAAGAGAGAGTCATCAGTAAGGAAGATGAACTAAGAACAACAAGAAAGTAAGTTTCTGATGGGGAGCATATATAAAATAAGAACAGAACTTGACGGTTCATTAGATTACCCACAGGATATGCGTCGGTTGAGCCATGAGAAAATGAATTATAACTATGATCTTATCTGGGGCCAGGCAAAGCACCAACCATTTAACCCTTAATGCGCCAATCGCAACAAAAGTCGTCTGCTTTTCTCGTCTGCTGAAGTGTTTAAGAAGCCTCTATGGCAACAGTGTGAACCCAGATCAGACTGCTCCTATAGGAGCAGTCTCTTCTGGGTCTACACTGTTTGCTTCTATACTTAATTCGTCAGTAATATAAGGCAATTATTTGCAGCAGACGACTCCAGCAGACGACATCTTTAGATGCATTTTTTTATTGGCGCTTTAAGGGTTAATCTGATGCTACAGAGTAAATATTAATTGTTTGAGACACAATGCACCTACAATTTGAGTTTTATGAATATATTTCATATAGTTTAGGATCTTATATTATTGCTCATATATTTTTAAATTTCTCTAACGAGTTGAGGAAGTTAAGTGAATTTTATTTGTGCTTTGAAATTCACTTGAGATTTTTGTATTATTAGGTATACATATACTTTCATACTTTATGCCATAATAATGATCCCAGATTATAAGAATCCATCATGAGTGAGAGGGTAGGATAGAAAAAACCCGTTTTAAGGATCGCCGTTTGGCATCACGAGGCTTGCCGAGTGATGGCAAACGGTGAGCTTGAGGGACAGATTTTTCTATCCTACCCTTACACAAATTATAGATTCTTTTTCTTGCTCACCACTGTTTTTATTTATTTATTCATTCATTTATTTATTCAATTTAAAATAGAATAAGCTTACAGATGTCCCTGAATACACTAAGACACAATTTCACAGGATGTCGTTACTTGACGTCCTGGGTAAGATAACATGGGTAGGATAAGATTTTCTTTCCCAGGGTAAAATCTAAGATGTCCTTATCCAGTGTGCAAGAAGACTTTTTATAAGTCTTTTTTCATTTTATAGGGATTTTTCATCCACAGCTAAGTCAATTTTGTTTGTATTCTGATATTTACTTGAACAGTTTTATTATTTGATATACTTTCATAACTTATTATCACTTGATCCTTAGATTGTGAACTACATTTGTATGCGATGAGTTTCAATTTAATATGGCTCAATGGCTGATATTGTTTTTCAGACAACTTAGTGATTTGAAGAAATTTCTGCAAGATGCTGCTGAGAAGGAGAAAACTGCACGGGCAAAACTTGAGAAATTTATAGGCGAGCTTATCAATCGTGCTGAAAGAGCAGAATCAGAGCTTCGCTCAGTGAAGAGTCAGTCGACTACGTCATTCGACAGGACTGATGGCCTGACCAGCGTAGAAATACACCAGGTACAGGATGCAATTTGTTCCGAACACTGAATATTAGTGTAAATTAGACAGGGGGCCAGCATTATGTAATATGCAACAATAATCTAGTATACCCAGACAAATGACACTGAGGTTATTATACAATTTCATGCCATGGCATTTGAACTGCTAATATAAGCTAGAAATTCCAACTGCTCATTACAATTAAAATGCTTAAGATTAAAGAATTTTCTTGCTTTTGAACTCTCAGATGTTGTATTTATCGTTCTTATAAATGTTAAAATGCCATCATACATTAATAGAATTTTTTGCTTAATTGAGTTGAGTATGACAAAACCAAGACGTAACTGGAAACCCACACACACTGACGGAAGGAAAATCATAAAAAAACACCAAAAACAGACAACAAAACAACAAACAACAACAACGAAAAACAACAACAACAGCAAGAAAAACAAACACACAAAACAAAATAACAACCTCCATCCCACCCCAAAAACCCAAACAAAATAACACAAAAACCAAACGAAACCAACAAGTTTAGCATTGAATGTTTTGAAACTTGCTAGCTCTTTGTAGAAACCATCATTTTGTTTTAAAATATAAAATCTAAATCAGATATAACCTTTTATTCACAAATCACAGCTAGCAATATTTCAATTAAATGTGCATCAGCAGGAATTATTTTGCGACAGCTTGTATGGCTACATGTATACGGTTATAATGATCCTTGTTGAAAGCAAATCCGATTTTTGTTGCAAGCGAACAACAAAGGCACATAACAGACTGCGCATCTGCACAGTCTGATCAGGGCATTTTTTTTAAAATTTGTTTTTGGAAAATGCAACGCACAAAATCGCCTGAGGCAAAAAAGTCATGCGTAAAACTAGTCTCTGTAGCTGAACTGGTTGGTTTGAACGTTAGCTGGTCGTAAACCATTAACGCATGTTTCTTCGTGAAAAGTCTCATATTAACCAAGCATAGAGAAAGATGTCAGTGGTTTTGAGATCTTGTATGGCACAAATCAGACTGCTCAGCTGCATGTTGAGAAAACGGTTGTTGCAAGTAAAGCTTATATACTAGACTGACAGATATCAACGGGCGCTGAGATTGCACAACCTTTAGAAACGGATATAACATGTTTTGCATATGACATACAAACAGGTTTTACAGTCAAATAGTTATGTTGCCTTTTGTCTGAGCAGTCTATAAAGATGGTAAACATATTTCAATGACTCACCAATTAGAAATTCAAGTGTTGCAGTTTGCAATAGCTATTTTCTCCCAATGACATTAAACACTGAAGTAATGAACCCTTTTTGCATGCTCAACTCAACTAAGCATGAACTTTCAACTGCATATAAAAACTAAAAGCGAAATATTATGGTAATGAAATTGTAGCATGCAACCCATTTATGTATGAATAGGACAATACAATCAATGTTGTATTAATATCCATCTGAAAATCAATCCAAACGGTAAATCAATAATATATGATATGATACCATAAAGATGTCTGATGAAGTTATAGAGATATTGTTTAAAAATAACAATCCGTTTTAAGTTCTGGATATCTGACAGGAAAAAATCTGGATAGTCCGTCCTAGTAATCAATAAAGCAATCGCTTACCAAAGCAAATACATGGGCCCTGGTCATTTGCTCTAACTATGTACGTAAATAAGTGGTCAGCTCGCTCTCAACCAGTTAAATGGCTCAACTGAAAAGTGGGACTAAACAGAAAAGAGTTCTATGTTTGTTATGCAAAAACTTTATCAGATTATTCCAAATGTTAAAAATGATGTGTGATCACACAATATATGAAGTATGACATCCAAACCTTACCATATAAACTCTTGTGGATTATCATATCGGGCAGGAATAGGTCAACGTTAATATGAGTCAGTGCATGAGATTTCCAACAATGTGGTATGGGCGACCAGCAAAGCCTCAGATCAGCCTGCGCGTATGCGCAGTCTGATCAGAGCCTTTGCTAGTGAAGCTACTGACCAAACATCATTGGAATTTCTAAGCTTAAAAGGAGGCTGCATAGGCTTGTATGAGTCTACACTTGTCAAAATGCCACATTGTTTGGAATCACATGTCGCGGCTCATATGTTTTCTTTATGTTTTAAGGCAGCACCATCAGGTACTTTTGCAACTGAAGCTACAACAGAAAGGCAAAGGTAAATATTTTTTTGTCAGTTTTCAGAGGGTTATAAAGAATTAAAACATTTACTTCTTTAATGTTTCTTTTTCTATTCTTCCAGTACTGTCAAAAGGCATCTATAAGACCTGCACATTTTAAATTTTAAATGTCTTTAAATGTTTTTTTTTATAGTATCCTATATTGTTTATGTGGTCAAATATTTCGTCCCAAAGCTTGTTAAATTCAGAGCAATCACTTGCTAACGTCAAACTTTAATCAGTTGATGGTAGTAATATTTAGATATTCTGATCCAACCAATACGAAAATATGTTCGAGTCTTTGCTGATCGCCTAAGAGTTCTACGCCCCCCTTAAATATATATTGGACTATCAAAGCTATTTTATGATAATGTAATTAATATTGTTTTTTTTTTATAAAAAGGCTAATATATGTTGTGATAAACATAAATGACTTTCTGTTTCCAAATAAAACAGAAAGTATTTAATGTAAAGAACAGTCTATGCAAATTAACTTATAATGTTTGGCGTATCAGTGAATTAAATGCGTGGTGATTAACGCAAATTTAATTGCTGGCCTTTACCTTGCTACATTGTATATATCAATGTATTTGGAGATGAATGAATTCACTATATAATGTCATTTGAGCCAGTATAACAAAACCGAAAAAAATGACATGCGCGCAGCAAAGACTCTGATCAGACTAGGCATTCAGAATGATCACAAAATCATTTAGATTCCCATTGAGGACAAAGGCGAGACTTTTGAATTAGATGGTTCATTTCAAGACTGGTCTGAGTCTTCATTGGGCGCACACATCATTTTGTTGTTTTGCTATAACTTAATTGGAGTCAGCTCATGGCATCAATACGGTGGTACCTTAGGACATTCATTATTTTCATTTTAGAAAACATATTTGGTGGGCACGATAAAATAAGTTGTTCGAACAGAATAATACTCTGTTCATACGAAATAGCAATCCATGCTAACAATTTACTAAACCGTTTGCATGATTTATTATTCCACACAATTTAATATTCCAAACAAACGATTTAATAAAGCGTGCACACGAAATCTTTATCGATTCAAACGATATAATAATCTGATGGCATGGATTAATAATCAGTGTGTACAATATAACAGTTCGTATGCACGAGATGACAATCCAAGAGCATGATTTATTAATTTGTGTACACGGAATGATAAGCCATGTGCACGATATAATAATCTGTGAGCACGATATAATAATCCGTACTCACGAAATAGTAATCCCTCTCACGATAAAATAATCCGTGAGCACGAAATAATAATAATCTGAGCGCTCGATTTAATTATTCGTGCAAACGGAATAAGAATCCATGTGCTCGATATGATAAACCGTACGCACGAGATAATAATCCGATTTCACGACACAATTATTTGAGCGCACAATTTAACAATCTACGTGAATTGATTGGTGTATTATTCTGATTCAATAACCAAAGAGTCGAACAGCCATGTATCGCTCACCTGAGTTTATGTCTTCTTGTATAAATATGTATCTGTTTGGAACTGACAAAGTTCCGTGTTGACATACACATATTCAAGTTCGACAGATCACATTTCACATTATACTTTTTTTGTAGAAGGCCACCTAAAACACTTTATGCCCAAACGATTCTGAATTTTAATCAACAATTTGATTGATTTGAGCTATATCACGACCTGCAGGAGTCCAGTTGGACAAAGTTATGAAGAAGTCAAAGATCAGGAGTCGATACACGATGCTGCACGGCATTGCCCAGTTCAATGTTTAGGCTTTAAATATCGCGGATCGGCCACTGTCAATTTCGAATGCAGGGAGCTCTTTTGACTTGCTGTTGGCGATAAGATTGTATCGTTTAGGAGGGTTCGGTTTTTCTGTAGTTTTTGTTCCACTCTGAATTGTAATCATTCATATTTGAGTTTTAAGTGCACCATTCAACCAGGTATTCAGTCTTTTCAGAGGAGCTTTGTTTCAAGTTTCCTTAGCCGGAATGAGCAACGCCCCCTGGTCACACACTATACAAATACGTTCAAGTTAATATCAAAAGAGGTGGCAGCTGAGTTGCAATCCCTTTTGGTGTAAACTTATACGTAATTTTCTACTAAAAACTTTAGTCCAACATTTCTACTTGTTATTGTTGTAGTTATTGTACTCTAGATAAATACAATCAAACAAAAATATTTTTAAAGCCGTTGAAGGGTAGCATCAATATCGATGGCCATTAAGCTACCACCAAATTGGTGTAAGGTTTCACTTATTTTTTGCTGTGTATGTTGTTATTTGTCCAAAATATTGTTCTTTTCCTTCTCTGAATATGGATTTTGTCTAAACAAACAGTGCAGTCCCGGATGAAATGACACATTGTGTGGTATTTCATCTGGGTTTTTCCTGTTTGATAAAATACCCAATTAGGGGTTAATGGTTTACAAAGGGCATACAAAGGCTTAACATCTCTTATATTCGGGTACAAAAGTTGCCATGTTTTACAACGGATCAAATTCGTTGTAGCTTTTATTGTGGAAGATTGTCTCCATTTCTGTCAAATGATGAGCGGTTTTAGAGGAGAATATTCCAACAGTTTTCTTATCTGCCAAAGGTCACGACTCCTGGCTGCCATGTTTTTGAGGGACCCATTTTTTAGCTGTTTTGTACTGGGTCACCTAGGAAATATCCCTGCCAAATTTTATTCAATTCTGACGATTGGTTTCAGGGGGTATGTTAAAAGTTTTCTATAAATGTCTATAAGGGAAATCAGCCACGCCTCGTGTCATATTTTGACGGATTAAGTTCACTTTTGTAGAGGGAAAATTCCTGTGAAAATAAGCCCAGTGGTATACTGAGGAGTTGTCATGTCAAGCTGATGACGACACACTCGATGAACTACAGACATTGACTGATCCCAATAGCTCACTTAGAGCACTATGCTCAGATGAGCTATAACAGATTTAAAATCCAACTTGCAGAACTTTAGTTCTATTCGTTCACAAAGAATAATAACACTTATTCACAGATTATTATTTCGAGCTCACAGATTATTAAATTGAGCTCTTAGATTTCTATTTCGTTTTAACGGAATAATAATTCATGTGCACGAATTATTATTAGGTGAGCTCCAAATCTTATTTTGAGCGCACAGATTATTTTTCCGTTTGTACAGATTATTTTACTGTTTGCACCAATTATTATTCAGTTTGCACGGATTATTATTCCTTGTGCACAGATTATTATTCCATGGGCAGGGATTCTTATTTAGTGCACTCGGAATAATTTATTCCATTTGCACAGATTATTAAATTGTGCAATCTGATTACTATCATGTGCCCACGGATTGCAATATCTTTCTTATGGATTATCAATTTATGCTCTCAGATTATTAAAATCATGCAAACAGATAAGTAATGCTTGCTCGCGGATTATTAAAATGTTCACGTGGAATAATATTCCGTATACACGGATAATTATTTCGTCCGCACAGGTTATTAAATTGTGCACAAGGAATATCTATTTCTAAATGGAAAATAATGAATGTCCTAAACATACCACCGTACATCGATGCTCTCATAAATGATTTGTACTAAAATCTCATGAGCATTCACTGCTCACTCACAAAGTAGGGATAACGATGTAGCCTAGGGCCAAAATGCAAGCCGCCTCTAGCCCATATAGATAACTGCAAATGCATCTTCTGCATTTGCGATACATACAATCATATGAATTGCCTCATTTTATTTTTACAGAATTCCACAAAAGATTAGACCATCTAAACCTTTACGGCGGAAAGGGAAAGTTCGCAGTGGAGAGATACTTGCTCATGGAATCGTGGATCTTGGAACTGACCTGTCTTTGGAGCAATACAAATCAGTTCAAAATGTAACCGTCAATGAAAGACCAAGGCCAACAAAAACTAGGGAGTCTGTTGTAGACATAGTTACCAGTGAAAACAAACAGATATTACCAGGAGGAACGAGTGAGACAAAGATAGGAAGTGAAGGTGGCCTTTCAGATCGCATATATGATCATCGTAATGTAATAGACACTACTGATAGGGCTACTTACAAAGGGAGTATCCAACATAATAGAATCACTGCGTTAACTGATGATAATGAGAGAGTATATGAACATCTGCCAGATGGAAGACTGAACAGAGCTTATGTTTCAAAAGCTCTGTCTGTTCCATCTGTTCATCCAGTTACTAATCAAACTGTATATGAAAGAAGAGATAACTTGATTGCTAAAGAACTGAGTGCCAAAACGCGTATACCAAGTGATCAGAGTTATAACCATAACGTATCAGAACCAGAGTTAAATTATGGTTATAGTAAACCCATTCATAACAAAAGCAATAATGACAAATACAATTTACCTGCTGAACTTGATTACTTAAATGATCAGGTGGACTTTGACGTCAGCTACAAAAGAGCTTTGCCAGGAGACAGATATCAAAATTCTCGACATGATCATCTGAGTCGTAGCTCATCAGCTTTGTTACGAAATAGCCATAGGTCGACAGAGATACCAGCATCTGCGCCACAGTTAAATTCTTATTATAAATCTGCTACAAAACCTTATTATCCTGCTGAAATTCAATACCTTAAGGATCAAGAATATTTTGACAACAAATATGGAAGAAATAGGTCTAGAGAGAGAAATCTAAATCCCAGCCGTGTTCATGTGAATCGCAGTTCCTCAGCTGTGGAAAGAAATACTCATAGATCAGCAGAGATAGAACAAGATAAGCTTCCACGTGGGCGTTATTACTTGCCTCAGCCACCCTCCCACAACTCACAAGATTATCAAGCACCATCCTATAGACCCGTTACAAGTTTTTCAATGCATACCCTTCCTCGCGATTACCGTCACCAAAGAGTAGTAAATGGACAGTTCACAAACAGTAATGACCCTATGTTTTTATCTCAAAGAGATATGCAAGGAAGATATGGTGAGGAATTAGAACATGGAGCTATACCTGAACAATATTTCTGGTCAAGTAATGAATGGCCAATGATACAGTCCTATCCTGATATCTATAGATATCAGGATAGGACTGGATCATTGCCTATTCAGTCGAGGCACCGTTACCGATCAAGATCCATGGTTCAAACCAAAAGCGGAGAAAGTAGGAATAAGAAAGATAGGTACATTCCTAAAAAGAGCCATATTGATCCAGAAGCTTTCAACCAGATGCGCAAACCACAACTGTTAAAGAATAGTATAAGAATGAAGGACAAGAGACGTGGAAAATACATAGATAGGAATCCAGGAAATCTATATGGAAATGTAGAATCAAAACATGTAAGTATAACAATGAAAATGGTTAATTAATCAATAGTGTTACAGT